>BSBN01000821.1:0-2400000 GCA_027924645.1 Cunninghamia lanceolata
TAAAAACTCTCTCTCTCTCTCTATATATATATATATGTATCTCTTTCTCTCCTACTCTATATCACTTTCTCTATTCCTCTATCAATCTCCCTCCTCTATATACGTTGAGCTCTATCTCCCCTTCTCTCTTACTCTCTTACCATCTCTCTTTCTTTCTCTCCCTCTTTATCTCTCCATATCTCTATCTATCTTTCTCTATCTTTCTATCTCTCTCTATCTGTCCATTTCTCTCTATCTCTCTTGGTATTATCCTGAATGAATATTATCTGATACTTGATCAAATTTAATTCACTTTAGCAAATTTCAATATTAACTCCATAAACCAGAAAATTCAAAACTGGATATTATTGTTGCTCTACAAGAATTATGTGTGCAGAAGTTATGGATATGAGAGATATTGTAATGTATAAACAATATGCTTGGTCTCATTCCTACAAGAGCATAATGTATGTTTGAGATTGATACTAATATGATTTTTTGATGGTAGAATTGAGACGTTTTGTACTAAGATGAAAATGTTCATAGTTTTTAGCATGCTTAAGTTCTAGTTTATTGGTGTCTTGACAAAATTGTATTGGAAGAATGTATCATTTGTTTTAGGATAACACTGATTTGCATATATTACAAAATTATTGATAAAAAAGTAAGAGATACAAGCACCTTTCTTTTGAAGAGATGCTGTCTCTCCTTATGCATTTACCTTTATATCTCTTTTGAATATTAGGTGTTTGATGTTTGTATTTTAAAAGAGAGGAAAAGAAAGATATAGAGTGAGAGAGAACAAGAGAGAGGAAGAAAGAAAGGAGAGGGAGATATAGAGACATGAAGTGAGTGAGAGAGCAATTTCACTATCAACAATTGACATTATCATAAAACGATGCGAGACGATCAAGGTAATCTTAGTTGGACATGTTTTTAACTTACAGTTTCTTGGTCGTCTATGTGAATGTTGTGAATCTCATTGTCCATATGGCCCAATTTTGTTTGGATCCAAGGACACTTCAACAACAATTTTCATAAACAAAATAAACTTTTACTCTTTGTAGGCAAGTTTGAACTTATATAAATTGGACTGAGTTACCATGTAGTGGGAACCTTAGTGTGCAATGGGGTACACTAAGATAACATGTAAATAAAAGTAATTAGTGGTTCCTTATAATTGGACATTGGATATAGAATTTCTAAATTATTTGGAGGGGGACATTTAAACGACATTGAACTTTTTTTGACACATTTATTTCTTTAGCGTGAGAACAACCGACAAGTGGAAGAGTGTAATCATGAATCAGGTAATAACTAATCATATACCAGGGGCATATGAATAACACAAAGATGTGGAAAATAAATAACATAACAACCATCTTTAGATCAAACTTTCTACTACCATAGCAGAACCATAGGTCCCCCACAATTCTAGTTTTGTTAATCTAATTTCAAGCATAGAGCATTAGGAAATAGCCCGAAGGACCCAATATTCTTGTCTTCTACATTAGGAATTGTATCTAAATTCATTGATGTGTTACTTCTTGAATCTTGTAAGATAAATTTTGATTTCTCAGGAGCAAAAGAGATGAACTTTAAAGATGAACAATGCATGGTCTACACTAGGATTGAATAACCAATCATGGACATCCCAGAAAAACCTGAACATGAACACCACTTACACATATAGTTTGATTGCCTTGAAACTTCTAGAGCAATCGCTTCACATTCACAACAACATGACCATAAAAACAATGCACATTTCTAGGTCAGTGGGTCTAGTTGATTGCATTCAATATTGATTTCATGGGGTTGCTTCAGTGTCTTGTCCATTCAGTCTGGGCTTGGTCTTCTCAACACTATCTTTCTTCATGTCGCACAAAAGCAAGATGACCTCCTCTTCACAGACAACTGCGACATAGTAGTCTTCTTGTGGTTCATGCCCATAAATGAATTTGGCAGAGGTGAGATCCCAACAAACATGGACCTTGGTTCCATTGATCTCAAAGCCTTTATGGCCCTATTTTCTCCAAAAGTACCATGGCTTAAGGTCAATCTTGCACATTGATTGGTCTGATGGCTCATCCATTGATACACAAAAGCCTTGTCCCCATGCTATTCTTGCACCAGGTCACAATCATCATTCTGTAATGGCATCTTGGTCTGGTATATGGAGGTTACAAGATTTTGGGTATCCCATGTCTTTATATTTCTAAACATGACATAGAATGTACATCATGAAGTATGTTACTTTGAACTTCACATGAATTTACACAATTCTCCGTAAAAGATTTTTTACTCAATATTGTTGCTCCCTTCGTGCATAGATACAGTGGCGAGACAATCTGATTTATTTTGTCATATTTTAGATTGAGTTAATAGGTGGTGAAAAAAGCAAGGTACACTGCTTATAAATGGGAAATGAATGTTTATACCTTTGATAATTCCTAGACCAATGGTAATAGTTTGAATGGAATATTAAATTATTGTTAATTGACATGGATCAACAATCCATTCAACACCTTGACAATTGAGATTGAGAAAGTGAGTTAAACTGTTATATTTGTTATAAATTAATTTAATAGTAATAGAATGCACATCATGAAGTATGTTACTTCGAACTTCACATGAATTTACACAATTCTCCTTAAAAGATTTTTTACTCAATATTGTTGCTCCCTTCGTGCATAGATACATTTGTCAGAGAATTTGATTTATTTCGTCATATTTTAGATTGAGTTAATAGGTGGTGAAAGGAGCAAGGTACACTGCTTATAAATGAGAAATGAATGTACCTTTGATAATTCCTAGACCAATGGTAATAGTTTGAATGGACTATTAAATTATTTTTAATTGATATGGATGGACAATCCATTCAACACCTTGACAATTGAGATTGAGAAAGTGAGTTAAATTGTTATATTTGTTATAAATTAATATAAATAGTACTTTATTATAAATATATAATATTATATTTGTATTTAATAATTTGTATCATATAGAATATAATATGTAATGATAAATATAAGTATAATATAAACTATATCTATAAAATTAATATATAATAAAATAACAAATACGTTTTAAAATATACTCTACAATAATAAGTATTTTTATACTAGATATTATATATGATATATAAAATAAATACAAATAAATTATAAATATACTATTTTATAATTTTTAAATATATTAATTAAAATATACTATATAAACAATCAATATAATTATATTAAATATTAAATATTATATATAAAATAAATATAAATGGTAAATATAAAATATGATTAATCTAAATATATAATTTAAAAATATTATATTAATAATTATATTTACTATTATATAAAAAGTAAATATAAAGAAAAATAAATATATTATATTATAATATAATACTAAAAAAAATGCAACTCTAAAATTATTCTAGAAATGGTTTAAACTAAGTGTGTTTAAACTGACGTAATTTTCTTCTTCTAGTGAAGAGTCATTTTATTGTTTACGGCGGAGAGAGAAAATCTTCACATGTACTCACTCAACGTAACACGCCACGGTACAACACTTGTGTAATAAAATCACTCCAGAGAAAGTGGGCAGAATGGTGTTAAAACAAACAAGTGACTGCACGACAAGCAAAAAACTAAGCAGTAAGGAATATACGACATGGTAGGAAAACTGACGATAAAACTGTGGATGAACAACGAAAATGGTGATCGGTGAAATCAACAGTGCAAGATGCTGCAATCATCTTGCATGCGGTGTGCACCAATAGAGATCGCTGATATGCAAAGTCAGCCCACTCCCTCACAAAGGGAACACCTTCGGTGTAAAAATTGTAGATGTGATAGGTTGAAATTGTCCAAAAGATTCCTAAAGGTAGATCTAAGGTTGTGTAAGAATAGTGGGGTCAACCAAAATGACATTGTAAAAATATGTTTACTCTTTCTTTAATTTAAAATCTAAATTAAACAATACATTCAAGCATTTAAGATTCCAAGTTAAATTTAGTCAAGGTTGACTACTAAACTAATAGACCAATAAATGCAAGGAAAATGGTTTATACATGCATAGAGTATTTAAGGATGCTTTGTTGATGCTTATTATGGACTAATTTTGATTAGGATAAGGAATGTAGAAGCTTCATCAAAGTCTATTATTCTACTCTCAACTTCTATGTCTTTGAGATGCCATCACATGTAGTCTCATCCTCTCTAGTACACTTGTGTCCATATGATTATGATCATATCCTTTGGACATGGAAATGTCTTATAGAACCACTATGTCATCCCTTACAACCATGCAACATGTACCTACAATAAAAATGATCTATTTGGATTAGGTGTTGAGATAGCCACCTTGGGGAGCTTGTCTCAAAGAGGTTGAACAATAAGACTTCTTTTTTAATGATCAAGTTGCGAGATATTTGAAAGACCAAAGATTGGGACCTTGGAAGGAATGCATAATGCTTAGGAGATTAGGCTAGAGTATTTTTGTGAGTACAATAATGGAGTGTTTGACAAACCTATGGAGTTTACTGTGCTATTGGTTATGTGTGTAGTCACATTCCTTTTGCTTTATACTTATTCCTATTTTATATGTTGTGTGTTGCTTTTGTCATGTATGCAATCATGCCTTATCAAGTAAAGCAACTTTATGTTCATTTTGACTGTTTGGGCATATAAGGGAAAAGCTAAGGATAACAACCAATAAAGCAAGTCTCGAGAATGAAAAAACCAAAATTTTAAGTTTCATGGACATAATTGCATGTGGTCATATCTAGGGGAAAGGATTGCAGGCACAAGTATTTGTTAGAAATGAAGGTAAACAACTATCAATGGAAAACTGATTACAATTGTAATATAGATATTTAACTGTGTAGAACCAAAATGGAGATGGTATGAAATCAACACAAAGAAATAACGTAACAAAAGATCAAACACATAACACAGTGTTTAGTGGAGAAACCCTTTCAGGAAAAAACTTCACACAAGAAGAGATGCACCAGTCTGTGTTAACTTCAATAGAGTTTACAATACAACATTATCAATCTCCTCTTTCGTCTTCAATCTAGTAGCGCTTGCTTTTCTAGTTTCAACTCTCTACTACAACATAGCCGTAATATAATATCCTCATAAAGGGGTTGCCTTTTAGGGAAAGACAAGCCAACATAACCTCTACAGTCAAATCTGTGACCTAATGATGAATGATCCATATTTACAATGAGAAAATATATATAAAATGTGGCTTATGGGGGCGTTGCCCCCAGACCCCCACAAGGGCACATGGCCCCCGATCCCCCCAAGACCTCACAGGGGGGTACCCCCCTTGCAACCTCCCAAATAACCTACATCCGTCGAGTAGTGGGATCAAACATGCGACTGAAACAAGATCGCTACTTGGTGAATACTTCTTCCCTTATGGAAATTTACAAACTACATTAGGAGTAATTAATTACATAGGATTTACAAGGTTGATGGCACCTTAATCCTAACAGTATCTTGGGTGATAGATGGGGAGGTGAAGACCAAGTTCTAGTTATGTGATATTGGAAAGAAAAATAATTAGTGAGTTTTGGGTTTTACATTGGTTTGTGTAAAAAAATGGTCTCAATTGGTCGCATAAGTTGTTTACCCAAGGCAAGGGCTAAAGTAGGTGTAAAAGGAAGGGAGAAGCACAAAGTAGGCACTTTTCATCACTACAGTGTCTTTAGAGGGTTTTTACCATCCTTTAAAATTATTCACATTTATTTAGAAAAGTTATATTTTAAGAGCCCTTCTATTTAATTAGGCAAAAACTAATGAGAACCTAGTCTCTCTACCATGAAAAGAAAAATGAGCAAATTCATATATTTTTGATATTTGAAATGAAGTTTCTAACCAAGTACATTTGAGCATTCCAAAGAGTTATTCGAGACACATGCTACTTGCCTCAAGAAAAAGGTAGGACAGACATAATTAATGTTCATAGATAAAGCTTTACTTTTTGTGTTAAATGGGTAGTTTGGGTTATCAAAGGTCTCAAGGTTTAGAAGATTCTTCTTAGGCATTACACTTCATTTGGTTTGCCTAGTGGTAAAAAAGTTGGCAAGGTATTGGCTTGTACATTCTTCTTACTATGGGTGTTTAGATTTGGTCTTTCTTTCAATGACCATAATATTTGGTCGTCTCCTATTATTAATAGTTCCAATTTGCTCTTGGTGAAAACCCCTAGCATCGAATCTCTTTGGCTCTTTCATAAGGACATTCATGTTATTAGAGATTTAGTCTCTTTTAAAGATTTGACTCTATCACCAGTGCTACAACAAAAATTCCATCTTTTCTAATGCCGACTTGCCTTCCATTCTTCCCTTTCAAGAGTTTTTGCTAATGTAATGCTTTACAAGCTATGCCTTCAACTGCTTCTTGCTTGGTGGAAGGACTAGCAATATAATTTTGACACAACTTTTAAGAACTACATGCCTATAGAGTCCTTAGCCCGTTCTCTTCCACCCTCTCCACTTTATAGATAGTGGTTCCTTATTTCCTACCCCAAAGTTGGCTTTATTGACTTTGCCCATTTTCTTTTGTGTCTAGTCTACCAAAGACTTTTAGTTGAGGAAAGAATCTCACATATTAGTATTGCTCATCTAAGATGTCCCACTTGCAATAGGCTAGAGAAGCATCTTTCATGGATTCCCCTAGGGCCTTGAGTGCTTGGAAATGGATTCACAACCTTTTCTCGCTCTTTTGAGCTTTTTTCTTGGATAACTATTCTCTTTGGGGATTTGGCTCCTTGGCCATCTTATATTGCTAAAATTTGGAATTTTATTAGAGCTTCAATTATGTTTTAGCTCTAGAGTGCTCTCTATAATGTTGTGGTTATTGAGTATTATTTTTCTATTAATGAAAAAGTTCACTGTCTCACCTCCACATACTTTTAGATTCAAGTGTAGGTAAAAAAGTTGTGTTGGAGTTCCAACACCTCCAGGACCCTCTCAACCACTAGTGGAGTGCACCTTACACTACGAGTGGAATTCCGCCAAGTAACTGTCCCCAAGAGACACAACCACCTGCTCCCAAGTGATGGAGATGATCACACAACTAGAGCCATTTATTGCTACCTCTTGCTTAATGGAGGCATTGGACTCCTCAATGTGGAAAATCTTTTGTGTAGTTGGCCTTCTCTTATGTAGGGTGACATTGAAGTTGTTGTTTTTCCTTCATCTTCTAGATGAGGCTTGTTGGTTGCACTCATTGTCCAAGAATCTCAAGACAAGTGGGAGACCCCTAATCCTCCTTCTAGAGAATCCTCTTGTAGGTGGTTCCTCATTTGTACTTTTTGATTGGACCATGTATACCTAACAAGATGACTTTATATAATTAATTTTACTAATTTATAATTTATAATTTATTTTTGATGAACTGAACATACTAACAAACACTATTTTATTACAAACCTTCTAGTATATACCTTTAATATTTTTATTTTATAACTAATATATAGCTCTTAAAATAAGTGTTTTTAATCAAAAGTTTGTAACCACTACATGCTGGCTATAAAAAGAGACCAATTAATTTCGTCCCACTGAAGATAATGGAAATTTCTGTTTGCATATGACCCAGGAAATGAATTGGTAAGTATCTTGAGGTAAGTGCTCAGGTTTTGGAGGGAATACCTGGGGAGCCTCAAGCATTTTATTGGGCGAATGATCAATACCCAACGCTGTGTAGTAACGGAGAGCTCAAAATCTGCAGTTAAAGTGAAGGTGGGAAAAGAGAAACATTAATACATTTATAATGGCAAAGCTGGCTTCTTCAACGATATCGTTAGGTTGTTGCAAGTTTCCAGCTGCTCCCGTTCATTTTTCTTCGAAACTCAGTATCTTGCAGGTGGGCATTGCTCCTGTCAGGATTTTGAAAAGAAAAAGGGCTCCTCTGTTAGCAAGGACTCGTGCTGCTGCTCCTATTCTTGATATGTCCTCCACGTATGTATTAATCTATAACTCATGTTATTTCTAATGGCAATTATTGACCCACTACGCAAATTACATAGCAGTTCAATCATGCAATATTAAAATATTGGTAGAGTTGGGTTTTTTCTTCTTTCTATTATGATCTCACTTCACTTCACTGAACTTCTCAAATGGGATACCCTTTCTTAATCATTTTTTATGGAGTGAGTATTTTCACTTATGGAGTGCTAGTCTGCTGCAAAATCAGATTGGTTTTAGAGTCCACAACTCCTTCAAATGTTTCCCAGATGACCTTTTTGCACTCTTTAGTATCTTGGCCTTTGCCCTTGACTCTCTCTTGCACTTTTTGGTTCTCTTGCTGCAATCCACGCAGTTGGTAGTGGTTTTCGTGGCCGATTCCCTTGGCTCCTTTTGCTGCAACATAAATGGTGCTCATTTTTTGGAGATGCCCGTTTCAACATCTTCCTTCTCTTCATATGCTAACAAGAAGTAACCGAGACATCTTCGGTCATGCAATTGACTGAAATCACAACCTTCATCTATACAGCTGTCCCCATCTTAGGTCTTATAACTCAAACTTTGCATCGACTACAAATGCAAATATACATGAAAATGTTTTCAATGAAGTTGGCATGTATGTGGAATTATACAACCATGGAATCAGCAAGCTTAATGGGATTGTTACTCATGATGAGTGTTATTATTGGCTTGCTATCATGATCAAATGTCATGCCACTTCTCTTCCACCATTGAAGATATTTTTGGTGTGTCAGCATATTCATAGATGCCCACCATTGTGCATTTAACAACTGAAAAGACATGCTACAATCTTGCCACATCCACTACAGCTTCTGGTATGGATACCAATATCATCAATTTACATATGCATGCTACATACATAATGAAAACCATCTTCTACATATTTGTGGTGCCAAAAATGCATGATATGCAAGTCTGCTATTGAAATCAGACCAATACATCTATGCTACAATCATTGTCACGCCCACATACATGCTACAACAATGACGCCATTTCAAATTTATTTTATTTAGCACGGGGAAATACAAAAATAGCTTATTAACACCTTTGTGATATTGAAAGTAGACCTTTTTGATCTTGGACCTTCAACTTCTGTATGCTATTGTTCTTGCAGAGTGAGTTCGGACCTAGCTGACCTTGTTCTACAGATTCGTTCCTAGCCAAACTTGCCATGAATGACTATTTTCTCTCTCTAAGGATTTCTGTGGTCTCAGTCAACTTACTTTGTCTACTTGTTGCTCTGCTTTACATGAACAACCCTGAGTGCCTCTCCTTTACCTTTCTTGTCATGTGCAACAATTAGTAAGAGAAATCATGCAAAACTTGCATAGTAATCATGAGAATGTGAATAACTGCAAATGATACAACCTCTTGATACCTTCATTGCTCCTCCATATTCTCCCTTAATGAGTGAAATTCATCTCCATTTGCCCATATAGGTGGATTTAGTTCCCTACTTATTTACATCAACAAATGGAAGTATAAATCAATTTTGGAAGTTAATGTATATGAATGCAAATCAACGTCTTATCTTTGCAAGTATTGTACCAAGAATCCATGAATAATTTCTTACCTTTAACCACTTGTAATGGTTTTTATGATGCCTACTAGTGCTGCTTCCCCTTGATGGATTCTTCCTTGGAGACTTCCTGTCTTGCTACCTATTGGCTTGTAGGTGCCTTTTCCTTTCTTGGACTTTCCCTTGCAATTCTTTGGGTGTAGTTGAGGACGCAGATTCCAACATTTTGCAAGCCAATGCCTACTCATTATGCAATTTGTGCAATAATTCTTACCCATGATTTTGGGCATCTTCTTCCTCTTGCCTTGCTCTTCATGTTGTTTTGAAGAATGGTATTCAAAATTGATTTTCTCTTTAGTCTTCACACCTTGCTTTTTTCTTTGGCTTTAAGAGTGGTGTGAGCTACTTGCTTTCTTCTTGATATATTTGGGATGCTTAGTGTTGGATTACTTCTTCCAACGCATGGTTACACAATGGTTACCCATTCCACAAAATGAGTGTGAATAAATCTATGACATCTTTCCAAAATAGAAACAAACAATGGAATGCTTTCCTTTCTCATACTTTCTCGGGATGCCTTTATGCTTACTTGTGCAAGGTGGATGGAGAGGTAATGTTCTACCTTCACCCTTGAGCTGTTTTTCTCTCTTTGGAGATTCTCTGTTCTCTTCGTTGATGCTTTTGTCCTTATTGAAAGGCCGTTCTCTCATTGGATTGACCTTGCATTCACTGTTGTAGCCACAAAGTGGTGATTTGCTATTGAGTCTTGCACAAAGCTACTGTCCTTTTGCTACTCTACTTTGACTTGTTGAGGTGGTGGAATGCCATCTTCTTCATTTGAAACCTGTTCATTCTTTGGAAATTTCAATTCTTCATTAGATTTCATAAAGAGAATAATACAATTACCTTGATTGCATTGATTTTTTTGAGATAATGGCTTAGGTTCCCTTTTTTTGCAAGGTTACCATCCTTTAGCTATTTTGGAGCATTCTCAACTTCTTTTTTGCCATTGAAGTACCCCAATATTGCATACCGGGGTCTTTCTTCAATGTCTATGTGATTTCTATTTCCTTGGCCATTCTTGCAAGACCATTTCTATCATAATCCATATGGAATAGAAAATTAGAGCCAATTCCCTTAGTATGCTTCTCAAAATTGCTAAAGGACTCATTCAATGCTTTATTGGAAGAAAGAGCATGTGCTTACTATGCATACTTCAGCCACAGTATGTGCATCCTTGGTAAAGATCTCCTTTGCATGGTAGATTCGTTTCTCTTCTTCACTCCACCATATTCTCGGTGATTTACCAACAATTCTTGTTGTGATTCATTTGTGATGCCCATGACAAAATTTCCATGGCTTTATCAATCTAACTTGCAACTTCTTTTATTTTTCCTCCTTTTCTCCCTTTTTGGTACTTTATTCCTCAAAGGAGATTGCCTCTTTAGCTCTCCCCTTAGAGATTGGTGTTGCCGCTTCTCTGTGGTCCATTTTCTGTTCCAGTCTATTAGCATTTCTTTGGACTGACTTCTCCTTATATGCTCCTCGTCACCTTCTTCTAGTGAAAGAGGTGCTCAATCAATTAGTCATAGAGGACATTTATTGATGGTACATCAAGATTACTTGGATCTCCCTTTTTGATTCTCTCAACCCAAACTAGCATTCTACATTGAACACATTTCTTATAGGTTGTTGACGGGACCATTGTCCAACCTACCTATCTTTAGCATCATTGATCTCATGGTTTGATGATTCCTCTTGTCTAGTTGCAGGTGTGCTATCAACTTTGCATTGAGATGGATCACCATATTTTACAAAGTGAAAGATTTTTTCACCTTTGTTCCCTCTAGGAGGTGGATTCTAAGGGGCATTTTATTTTCCAATCTTTAGTCTACTATGAAAACCATGGGAGGTACTATTGTTTATACAAAGATTTTGGTGGTTCTCTATCTAGTTTCTTTTGCTATCCTAATCAAAGATTCTTGACATTTTTTCTTTGTGACTAGGCTTTGGCATAGTTCTCTAGTGGTCCTAGATCTACTATATTCGTTACTTCTTTCAACTTGTCATAGTTGTTGGAGGCTTTAAGCACTCTTTGGATACTCTTGATTCATGTATGGATGGAGACAGATCGGTAAGGTGTTGGTCATCCTCGTGGTCTACTCCAGCTAAGGCTCCTCAGCACCCCAATTCCCATTCTTATGATTGTGGCTCTATCTCTTCACAAAATTAGGGACCCTCACACCCCTCTTCCATGATATAGATCTTAGAGGCAAGCTCCCACTACTAGTTTTTGCCCTACTACCAACAAGTTTTTGACTTTGAATGTCCAACTGCACCACCTTAGCCCTAGACTTTCTGCAATGAGCATTCTTAAACTTTACATTGGTACCTCTACAGTGATTGATGATGATATCATTGGCTCCTCCAACAAGTCCCAAAATACTGACACTTAAGGATTTTGGTTCCCCCTCTATGTACTCTTCATCTATTTCCATTTCTTTGCGGGGTCTTCCCCACGCACATCTTTTTATATTTTTACTAGTTTGGGGGTTACTCTTTTGAGGTTAGCTCCTGTATGCATATATATATCTACTTTATATTTCTACTAGTTTGGGGGTTACTCTTTTGAGTTTAGCTCCTGCATGCATATATATCTATTTTATACTTCTACTAGTTTGGGGCTTACTCTTTTTAGGTTAGCACTTGCATGTATATATCTCATAGTTTAAAAACTCAGACTCAACAATTACTCAATAGACCCAAAAATTTAAAAAACTTGGGACTCGGCAAAAACTCAAGGAAAAACTCGCCAATAACTCGGCAAATTTATCAAACATTAAAAAATACATTAATTTTTAAAAAATATGCTTTAAAAACATGCATATTACTAAATTTATGAACCATATTATTGATTTCCTTCATATATAGATCAAAATTAAACTTCAATACACTTCATAGGCTAAAAACTGAGTTCAAACTTAAAAGTTTCAATACATATAAACTTCTAGTTTCAATATCAACAAAAATTACAAATCATAATTTTTTTCTATGACTAAAGCTCAGAAAAGTCTGCTTCTGTTGTGTGGGTGTCATGGAAGTTGATGGTATAGTTGTAGTATCCTGAACAAGAGCCTCAATAGGAGCCTCAAGCATGGGACCAATCTATGTATGCTACAAACCTGTTCTTGATGACTCGCCAGACTCATCTTTTGAAGCCTCATATGTTGCCACATTTGCTTGCCATTCAGCTTTCTCCCTCACCAAATCAACGATCTCATTAGCCTAAGCAGTGTATCCACATCCTCAACAACCCAATCTGAATATGGATCAATGCCATTGAGGTCAAGTGCTTGATGTGTATCCTGCCCTTGTACCTTATTTTCATACAATCGAAGGTTGTATTGCACAAACACATGGTCATTCAAGCACTTCTGAGTCAATCTGTTGCACTTTTTGGTGTGAATGGACTCAAAAACACTCCAGTTGCACTCACAACTAGAAACGCTACAAGGTTGAGAAAGAATGCGGATGGCAAGCTTTTGAAGATTAGGCATTGTGGCACCAAAATCTTCCCACCACAAATCTACAAAGACGACATTTATAACTTTGTAAGAAATTAAGAATTTTAGTAAGCGTAAAAGTTAAAATAAATTGTAAACTAAAATTAAACATAATGTTTTTTAACCTGGCTGCAGAGTCTCTCTCCTACGAATGTATAAAGTTGAAGAAAATAATACCCCCTCCTCCCTCTTATAACTCTGTAGCTCATTGTGTACTAGGTCTTGAAGGTTGTTATCAGGGATCAACCTCTCAATACACGTGTTGAGGCCAAGCATAACCTCTACATCTGCTCTAAATGAAGGGGAGAAGATTTGGGGTTCAAATAGTAGGCAGCAACATGAATATGTTAGTGGAGTTGATGGTTCCACCTCTGATCAATAATGCGCTAGATGATTTCATATTTGGTTCTATTGGACCCATACAAATGCTGAGTTGCTTCTTTGGCCCTATCCATGGCCTCATATAAATACCCCATGGGGTTTTTATCCCCATCTACCAACCACAAAACCTTACCCAATGATTTTGACACCTAAAACAAGAGAGCGAATGAAAAGGAAATTAGATAATTAAAATAAATTAGAAATTAAAAAAAATAAAATCAACGCATTAAAATATTACAAAAACTTGTAAGATTGTAAAAAAATTTTAAAAAGAAGAAAATTCGATTAAAAACTTACCTTGATGATCTCCTCTAGGGTATTGACAAATGTATCATAAAAAATGGTCTTCATGACCCTCTTTGCTTTAGCCTTCTTATAGTAAGTACTCTCCAACCACCTTTTGCTCACAAACTTGCGCTTAAGGTTGGGCAATGTAGTGCAATGTAGTTGCTATACTTTGCAAGGTAAGGAAATTGGTGGCAAAGCGTGTCACTCTTGAATGCACGAGCTCTTTGCCATTAGTGTACTCTCTCATGAGATTCAGGACCCATGTGTGATTGTAGATGTATTTGGTTATATTTCTTCCATCTTCCACTACATTCTTCACCCAACTTAATTTCCCTATGTCCTCAAGGAGGTCAAGGCAATGGGCGGCACAAGGGCTCCAAAACAATGTAGGGTGCCTCGCCTCTAACAGTTTACCAATTGCCACATATGTAGATGCATTGTTTGTAACTATTTGGATAACATTATCCACTCCCACCTCCATCACCACCTCATCCAACAAGCTACATCCACTGATTTCAAAAAGACCAACTGTCCTCCTGAAGCCACTAAAAAGTTAATTAGTGTCCTATTTTTGCCATTTGTCCACCCATTAGATAAAATGTTGCAACCTTAGCTTTTCCAAATCTCTTTTTGTTGCTCTACTAGCTTATATGTGTTTTGGGCCTCATCCTCCAATAATGGGCCACTGAATTCATAATTGCTTGGGGCCTTGAACCCCTTACCTACCACGGTCAATGCAGTAACCAACTCCTTCCAATAAGGACTCGAAGCAACATTAAAGGGAATACTATTGTAGTACTAAAATTTGGCACATGTCAACTTTGCCTCATGATGCAATTCCTTATTCCACGAAGTACTTTCCAACGAAGGTTGTGCACCTAGAGTGTTATGAGGAACATAAAAACTAGATGCGGTGCTGCCCACATTGCTTAATCCTTGCATTTGTGGTCCAAGGGAAGAAGAGCCCCCTAAATCTCCCTCAATGGCTCCCATTGCCTCTACTGTCCTCTTTTTTGTTGCTTTTTTTTTGCTCATATTCTTGAAGGAGAGCTCTTGCCTCATTCTGAGACTCCAAAGCTGCTTCAGTACATGGTGTAACATCTCGGCAAGGGACCCTTGCAAGGTGATATTTCAGCCGTTTTATACCTCCTCTCATATCCTTAGTACAATGGATGCAAATAACCATTCCCTTTTTCAGACCTTCTTTCCCATGTTTCTAACAAGGGTCCTTAGGCTTGCCACCTTTACTAGTTGCCGTAGTCGTGGATGCCATATTCTTTTCACTATTTTAGAAAGATGGAAATAAAGCCTGCCAAAAAAGAAAGTTTAATTCTTTAGCATATACATTTGTAAAGAAAGTTTGAAGTTTGAAGTTTGTAAAGAATCAAAGATAATCAATTGAGTTCTTAATATATGGGACCTTTGTAAAAATCAACTAATCTAATGTCAGCAACATGTTCATTGTACGATTATTAAATACTAGCAAGTAGATTATTAAATTTTAATTATGTAAACACCATTTCCTTCATAGGAATAATTTGGTAATGCAAAATTGGCAGGATTTATGGAAAATCAGCTGAAGAATAGATTAAAGATCATTATAATTTATTATCATCGTGGAGTATGAAGGCACTGTTCGCTGATGCAATACTATGACTGTGATGCCTCTATGTTTGTCTAGAAACCTGTTTCACAGACCAATACTGAAACACAGTAATGATCAGCACAATTTGACACTGGCAATAAATTTGAATGCTAAAGTATTGTTGAGATTTGTGACAAATTCATAACCAAACATATATCCATTCCACTTCTTGTGCCTTCATTTATTTAAGTTTTTGACAAAATAGACTTTGGCCAAATAATATTATCCTATGATAAATATTTGACAGATTATGTAGTATATCTATGAAAGAAATGTGAATAACCTTTGGTTGTTTGCACTAATTATGGATATATGTTCATCAAAATATATTGATTCCATTTATTTGTTTGTATTTTGAAAGATTAACTTTTCTTGATGTCATTTAATGCTACAGGTTTTAGTTGGTTGGAAATTTTTTGTTCACAAAGAATTGGTGAAGATGATGCTTTTGACACACAATATGTGTCAATGGTAAAATCTGATTCCTATGTTTAAGTGGTTTGCATCTTGATGAAATACGCTACCTAGTAACTCAACTAACGGTAGAGGAAACTGTTGTGGGGCAAGTCTCTTTTTTATGTTCTAAATTTTTATAACACTCAATCTAGAGATCTTGCTATATCTTCTTCAAACTTATTGCATTGAACTCTCCCAAGTCTCAAACACGGTCTGACCTCTGTTTTGAATTCCCTAAAAGAAGCAAGCAAAAATTAAATACAAAAACTTACTTGAATCTGCAGTCAAATCCATCCAAATCCGTCCAAAATGCGACGCAGATCTGTGAAAACCGCTGAAATGCGTGAGCGAGGGTTTTGTCATGAAAAAACAAAGGTAAAAAAAAAAAAAAAGAAAACCGCGTTTCATGTTTTTATATCATTTTGGACAAGTTTTTGTCATCTGGCTCATGGTTTTTTGAGGGTAATCGTGATTTATCCAGTAAAAATCACGGTGATTTTTGCAATAACGCGATGGCGAGTTATTGAGCCGATTACTCGCCTGCAAAATTTTTCTGTGAGTACTTGTGAGTTAGGTGAGTAATCGATGGTTTTTTAGACTATGATATATATCTGTTTTTTCCTGCTTTTCTTGCTTTTTTGTATTTGCTTCATGTCTAGGGCCCCCTTTGCCCTAGCCCTTTGCTATTGTACACATTGTACATTCCAATCCCTTCGATCTATTCTTTGTTGTTGGTGGACATTAATATATTTCTTTTCTTTCTATCGCCAAGTGCTGCACCATCTTTCTAAATTCTCTATTTTCCTCTCAAATTTGTGGATTTGTTTCTTCACTCTTGAAGCCTTGTTGTCTTTAAAGCTTTACCCACGGTTGGCCAATGCAACCCAAAAACTTGCATTTCCTTTTCAATCATCAAATATGAAACCAAATGCACTTGCAACTATGAAATATGTTAGCAATGCACTTGCAACTATGAAATATGTTAGCAATATCCTTGTATAGGGAAAACCTGTTCTGATAGCATTTGATCAATAATCAGCCTAGATATTCCGATGCACAATTCACCGACACAGATTTACTTTTTCTTATGTGCTGTTCTAAAGTTTTATGCTTTTGAAACAACAATCTAGGGCTGCATATTGATGTCAATACAGCTCTACCATTGCAATCTATATCATATGCCTATTATGCAATTATATGGATGCTCAGATACATCCTACACTGCCTATATATCAGACTTCATACTCGTATGCTACTACTGACGTGCTCTTTATTCTACAGGACCAATAGTGAAAGAAAGAGTATGCTGATTCTTTAATGTATGTGTGATTGGATTCAACTTCTATTTGCTGTTGTGAACTAGTACTTTGCTTGTAATGAGTTGAAACATACCAATTAGACGATCTCTTAAGTGCTTTAATATATAAAATAGTTTCATGGAATGAATGTAAGAAAGAAAATGAATCAAATTATCAAACCATTTAATGAAAGAGAGAAACTCAAAAAATTACCCTAGAGAAACCCAGTTTGTAAAAAAACTCCAGAAAAGTGAACCTATGTTTCCTCATCTTCTTTATCATATTGCCCGTTAGTACAAGACAATTGCCTAATTTGAGCCTCCTCATGGACTGTAGCTTTTTCTAGCACCTCTACAACTGTCTCCTAGCTTGTTTTATTGTGGATTAGTTTCTTATTCAACACGTTTGATTGTTGCTTGCAACTGTTGCAGTCATCTCTGCCCTATACAGCTACTCTTTGCCATGCTTCCATCTACTTGCATGCCTTTACTTGACCCCTAGGAAGTACATTTATGCTAAGGGGTGAGCAAATGATTCTTACAGAGGATTCTGAATGCATCCCATATGAAGAGATGAAGAATTTTCACCTTCTCTTTGGTTACTCGATTCTGCTCTCTTGTCCAATATGGAAAGGTTCTGTACCAAGTCATATTCATCTGGTAACCCTGTTCCATGATGATGGTGTCCTTGAAAGCCAAAATGGTTCATATGGTTTCAAACATAACAGAAATTGCCACGGTTTCATACATAACCGAAACTGTGGACTTGTTTCCTTTGTTTTTTTATTGGACTTTGCATCTCTTCTCAATTCTGTCTTTATGAGGTTAAAAGCATGTCTTAAACTCTTCTTTGGTCACACTAACCAAGAAACACAATTGGTAATCTCAATCAACTGAGTTATTATGATTTTGAGGTTTCAATTTGAATCTGAGCTTTGATAGACATCCTCATGGAGTGTTTTGAGCTCTATATGCATCTACAGTCAATATTATCATAGGGTTAGGATACCACTGCGTTTCAATTTTTTTCTCCAAATTTTTTGAGTTGACTGTCTACTGATTTTTGGGACAATGTTGTTTAAAGTCTTAAATGATGTCTTCCACACGGAAGGTTTAAACTGAATTCCATATGCTTCTGGAATCCCTTTTTTTAATAATTTAATTATTTCTGCATTTTATTTTCCTTTCTGCCATAGTTTTGTGTTGATTGTTAACTCATCTTCATGGCAGTACCATTTGGTATCTTGAAAAATACTCTACCAACGGAGGCTTTCAGCTGAGTTCCATAGATGCCTGCAGTCCATCAGATTATCATAAGCTTCATGTATTGCTGTATTATAATTCTGTTTCTGCCAAAATTCTGAGTCGACTGTCAACTCATCTTATTAATTGGGATGTCGTTTATAGTCTTGAAACATGCCCACTCCATTGAGGGTTGTAACTTAGTTCCATACTCTTCTGCAGTCCATCATATTCTCATAAGCTTAGGGGCATAGTTCGAAAACTCGCAACTTGGTAAAACTCAGTAGGCCCAATTTTGACTCAGACTCGACAACTCGGCAAAAACTAGACAAATTAAAAAATACTTAAATTCTTAATTAAACATAAATTTCATGCAAAATACAGTTACAAAACATATGAAATGAGTCTGTAGAACATTTGGGAATTGTTTTCTATTAGATTTGAAAAAAAGAGAGTACAATCTTGCTTCAACATGAAAATACAACAGCCGATAATATGATATGAATCTCACAATGATTGAAAGTCATCATCAAAAACTACAATTCAAAGAAGTCACAATAATTTATAATTTTCTCTTTCTCGTCTATGTCCTAGTGATGGATGTTGATTGGGTCCTAGTTCCTACTCCTCGATCTAGAAGATAATGGCTCCTCCTCATGCTCAGGATTATCATCAGCCATGATGCCATCCAATCCAATGCCCCTTGCTTCGTCTTCTGTTGCATCCTCCTTTGCTTCCATCTCAAAATCAGCAATCTCATCTTCTATAAACATGGTGATGTCATTCAAGTCAATCACCTCATGACTATCTAAGCCCTCCACCTTTTATGAGTGAAGATGAAGGTTGTGTTGCACAAAGACGAGGTCATTGAGGAGCTTTTATGTTAATCTATTCAGCTTCTTTGTATGAATGGCATCTAATAAGCTCCAATTGTGCTCACATTGAGAAGTGCTATAAGGTTGGAACAAAATTCAAAGGGCTAGATTTTGAAGATTTGTGTTTTTTTGCCCCAATCTTCCCACCAAGCAATTGCAAAGAAGACATTTACAAGCTTGCAAGTAAGAAATAATTGTACACATCAAAGATTTGAAGTGAAGTGAAGATTGAGATTTTTTGTTACTTGGTGCTTGGGTGGTTCTCCCTCAGATAGCTAGCGATGAATGGAAGAGCCTCCCCTTAACATGCTTGTATTATTGCAACTCTTCAATAATCACATCCTTGACCTCAACCTCAAGTGACATCCTTTCAATGCATGTTGAGAGGACCTTCATAACCTACTCATTAGCGTCCTTGAAGTCATTTGCAAAGAAAAATTTGGGGTTGAGGTAGTATGTTGCTACATGAATAGGTTGGTGGAGTTGATTGTTCCACCTCCAATCGATAATGTTTCAAATGGGTTCAAATTTCCTTATATATCCCATGTAATAGTTTTGGATGGCCTCCATGGTCTTACCCATGGCCTTGTCCATGGCTTCATACACATATCCCATTGTTTTTTTCTCTCCATCCACCAAGTGCAAAACCCTATCTAAAGGCGTTGACACCTACAAACAAATTAAAATTGCAATTAAAAATAAAACTTTTGAAAAATTGAACAATGTTTTGTAATTAGAATTTAGAAAAATTGAACTTAAATGGTACAATTTAAATTTTAAATAGAAACTTGAAGTTACTTTGACGATCTCGTTAATGCTTTGTATGAAGACATCATAAAAAATTAGTTTTATGATCCTCTCTATGTTTTTTTTGACTAAGAAGAATTCACCTATTGTTGGTTCACAAACATCAGCTTCAAAGATGTTAGCAAACTATAAATGCTTTGCAAGGTAATGAAGTTAGTCACAAACCATGGAGCACCCGCTTGCACAAGCTCCCTCCCCTTGGTGTTCCCTCTCATCAAGCTAAGCACCCAAGTGTGATTGGAGATGTATTTGGTGATGTACTAGACATCTTCCACCTCATATTTCACCCAATCATGTTTGCCTATGTCCTCCAATAGAAGATCAAGGCAATGCGTAATGCAAGGGCTCCAAAAACTCAAAAGTGTTGGGTGCTTCTTCTAAAGTTGTCTCCTTGCCGCCATATAGGCTACTACATTATCTGTCAAAACTTGGACCACTTTTTCTATACCAACCTCTAATATAACCTCTTCCAACATTAGACTCAGATTCTTAGCATTCTTGACTTTGTTTGAGGTGTCGATGGACCTCATGAACACTATATAACAATTTGACGCTACTAGAAATTGATGTGTGTGCAATTCCTTCCATTGGTCCACCCATTTGATAATATGGTGCATTCATACTTGCATCGATATTTCTTTCACTCTTCTATAGTTGTCTCTGCATTTGCCACTACTTTTTGGTGTAATGACCCACTTAAGACATGTGGACTAGGTGCCTTGAACCCTTTCCCTGCAATGGTCAAGGTTGTGACCAAATTCTCCCAATGTGGGCTTCTCACCATGTTGAATGGAAGGTTGTAGTGCCACAAGTTTGCACACATCATGCTTGCTTCATCATGCTTATGCTTGTTCCAAATTGTACCTTCAAGTGGAGGTTGCAACCTGCTGTGTTTTGTGAAACAAAAAACCCTATGATTGCATTCTCGATTGGAGCTTGATGAAGTGGATGTGTATGGACCATGAGTGGAGCCGACAATCTTGTTAGGATTTGTGATATTAACTTTGCAATTCTAAGACTATGTACTTTAATTTAATATTTTAGTAGTCGGTTATTATTTTATGTATCTCCAAGGAACATGGAGAGGGAACTTGGATGCCCTACATGAGGAGAAACATTTTTTGTAATTAAATATTATTTTCCTAAGAACTTGGAATATTCTTTGCAAGGTGGCATTGAGTGGAGAAGGTTAATTTGGTCTATGATAGCATCTATGATAGCAAGGCTATTTTTAGTCAGTGACAACATCTATGATGGTAATTATTGACAACCTGTAAGACGATATTTTAAATAAGGTATGTTATGACAATTTATGACAGATTCCTTACAAGGCGGGAGTTACATACTATTCTTGGAGATTCCACATGTGTGAGGGGTGTGAGAAATTGTGCCTCCACATTTGTGAGCTATTTTTGAGTCTATATGGTCATTTTTGGCACCTAGTTTTGGCTCATGGTATTAGCACTTGGTTTACAATACCATTTATGATATCTTGTATTGTATTTGCTTATATATTGAGGCTTTTGGATAGTGGTTTGTATGAGAAGTTGCAAGTACACAGGTGTTGCCAGATTGCTACGAGAAAGAAGAGCGAAGTGTGCTGTATATTTGTACCATTTGTGAAGATTAATACATGGTGCTCTCTTTTGTTGGTGGAGTTTTTTTTCGAAAGGGTTTCTCCATGTAAATCCTGTGTTGCTATGGTTCGCTGAGTTTATTAATATTGTTGATTTATGCTTCCACATAATCTTTTATGGTAATCTGATTATTAAGAGATTAATTTCAGATTTGCATACATTTTGAGAAGTTTTTATTGCAGTAGTTTCACCTTGTTTCTCAACATTTGGTATCAGAGCTAACTATTCTGTATAGAGGGGGATGCCTTTCTGGAAAGTGTTGAAGGGTTTTTGGTTGTAGTGGGAGCTTTTGCTTTGTCGTTTTGTAGATTTGTGAGGGATTGAAAAACCATGGCCTATACCTCTCATTTGGATATTGAAAAATTCAATGGCATCAGGTACGAGATGTGGAAGTTAAAGATGGAAGATCTTCTTGAAAAAGAGATCAGTGGATAGTTGTTAAAAAGATAAAAAGCCATCTGCCATGTTTGATGAAGATTGGTTAAAGTTGGACAAGAAGGCACGAGGAAGCATTTGGTTTTGCCTTACGGATTCCGTCCTCTTTAATGTCTTTGAGGAGACCATTGCATACAAGCTTTGAAAGAGGATATGTGATATTTATCAAACTAAAAGTCTAACCAATAAATTGCATCTTAGAAGATGGTTATATTCTTTAAAGATGAAAGATGGTGATTGGATTGCAGATCATTTAAATGCTTTCAATTTGATTTTGCGTTAGCTAGTTTCTGTAGATGTTAAGTTGGAAGAAGAAGATCAATGCATCTTATTACTTTGTTCTTTAACCAAATCTTGGAAAACTTTAATTGTTGCCATTAGTGGTGGTGGTGCAGCGATCAAAATGGATAGTCTCATTGCTACTTTGCTTTCAGAGGAGATGAGAAGAAAATCCATGAATGATGGCTCGAAGGACGTCCTGCATGTTTGGGGAAGGCCTAAGGAAAAAGGAAGGTCCAAAGGGGATAAAAAGAAAGATAGATCCAAGTCAAAGGGATGGTTAAAAACCTCAGGGAAGAGCAGGGTTAAGTGTTGGAACTGTGGGAAGAGAGGGCATGTGAAGAAGGAATGAAGAAACAAGAAGAAATCTACAGATTCCTCCACAGAAAAAGCTTTCGTTGACGGTAATAGTGATGTTTTATTTATTTCTGCTAACACTATTAGTGATGATGCTTGGCTCATTGATTTAGGTTGCTCCTACCGTATGACTCCGCACAAGGATTGGTTTTCGACTTACACAACTTATGATGGAGGAGTTTTCCTTGGTGACAATAGTACTAAGCAGATTGTTGGCAAGGGAAAGTTATAGTTGTGTTTTAGTGGTGGAAGGGTTAAAACCCTTAGTAATGTTTTGCATATTCCAAGACTTGCAAGAAACTTACTTTCTGTACCCAAGTTGAATGATTTTGGTGTGCATGTGACATTTGGCAAGTCTGGTTGTAGGTTGGTGAGAGGGAACTTGGTGGTAGCTAAAGGATCTCGGATTGGGACCTTCTTTAGTCTGAATGCCTCCACATTTTGTAACTCTGCTAATGTAATTGGCAAGACTAAAAATGAATGTATGTTGTGGCACGAACATGTGGGTCGCATAAGTGAAAAAGATCTTAGAACCAAAAGGTGAGATGCCTGCATTAAAGCGTAAACTAACGCGTAAAAGCAGGCTGCATGCGCTAAAGTGTGGCTAAACTGCCAACTTGCAGCAAAAAACTTCACACAAAAGCTAACAAAAGATGTTAAAAGGGACATGGATCCCATTGGGCATGCCAAAATGTATGCACCTAAGTGTGAAATGCAAACAAAAGAATCAAACCATAAAATTTAACTCCGATTTCACGCCTAAATACAACTTCTAGATTAAGCAAGAGAGCAAGCATAAAATGATGAAAACAAATAAGAAATCTTTTACACACAAGCCCTTTGTTGCATCAATGGTGGTTGTGCTCAAAGTGCATTTTGTGTTTGAGAGATGAATGTTAGCTGCTCACGATAGAAGCATAACTTTGCATTCAAGATTGTGTTGAAAATGACTTGGGTGAGGGTCAATTTATAGATTTCCATAGAGGATGATCAATGGTTAGGATTGATTTGGAAGATCAATGGTTAGGGATGCTTGAGAGGAGAGAATGCATGAGAAGCTTCGAAGTGGCACCTTGTGAGAGATGCACATGAAGAGGTCCATGATCCAAGGGATTGGGAGGGCTAAGATATTCTTGGAGAAAATGGAGGGTGGAGATCCAAAAAGTAGATTTTTGGAGCCATGTGCAAGATTGCTTTGACTAATCATGATTTGAATTGTGCAAATGATTAGTTACTAATTGTTTTTACTTTTTAGTCAATTAATGATTGGAGTGGGGAAATAAGATAAATTAAATAAATAGTTTGCATTTATTTAATTTTTGGGAATGTTGCAATGGGAATGATGAACTTAGTTAAATAAATTCTGAATTATTTAATTAAGGCTAAATATTAGAAAATGATTTAATTAATTAAATAAATGATTACTTTTTAGTCAATTAATGATTGGAGTGGGGAAATAAGATAAATTAAATAAATAGTCTGCATTTATTTAATTTTTGGGAATGTTGCAATGGGAATGATGAACTTAGTTAAATAAATTCTGAATTATTTAATTAAGGCTAAATATTAGAAAATGATTTAATTAATTAAATAAATGATTATAATTTATTTAATTAATGCTAGGATGATGACTAGATTGGTTAATTATGATCGTATTGGTTAATTAAGTAATTTATTTAATTAACATTAGAAGAAGAGTCATGCGGGATGAATCAGGTGATGGTGGGATGTGGTCAAATTTAGGTGTCTACAACAACAATAATAAAAAATTAAGACTGAAATTTTTGATTTCATTGTTCAAACTTCAAACTCAATTTTTTCAATAGACACCTGCCCAATCTTGGCTGCGCCTCATCAATTTGCCTAACATTTTAGGATCAACATCCTAACGTATAGCTAGAGTTTGTCGATACTTAGGAGTTTGTTGATTCTAAAGTTTCAAGGCACTATGAACTACACGTAGACTCTTTGTTCACCTAGAGGTAAGCCTCTTACTCTTAATTGAGTGGATGAAGCCATAGGTGGATGAATTTCTCTTTGCAACAGAGGAACTAGCAATCTATGAGAGTAGGTGAATGGCAAGTTGCTTTAGTTTCGGTGTGTCCTTCCCATGAAATTTCCACCATCCAATAGGTTTTTTTGTTCAATAGTGACTCTATCCAACCTAGCCTTTGGTTTGTTGAATGTAGGACCTTGAAGATTGGAAAACTGAAGCCACTGCTCCCGAATTATGGTTGCATCCTCAACACTATACATCTTAAGAAGGGCCTTCATAAACCCCTCCATTACCTCATCATCCTCAGAAGGAAGAAATCGACTAGGTCTAGCTACAGAACACTTGGGATTAAGAGCATATTCAACCATATGAAGAGGGGTGTTCATGATGTTCCACCTTTTTGTGACAATAGGCCTAATATGCTCCTCATTGAATTGTAATCTAGGATCTTTGTCACAAATTTCCAAAAGGCACATAAATCTCTACAAGTAACATTTAAAAAATTAAAAAATACTAACAGTACTAATTTTTAAATAAAAAATTAAAATCAAGAATAAAAACAACGTAAAAATATAATAAATAAATATTTCTTACTTGATAGTGGACCAACAAGCATCATCAAGCACCCTTTGTCTCCCCTTCTTCCCTTTCTTCCACTCTCCACAAACCACCATGGATTGTATAGTCCTACACCTCCAACATCCTCTCCAGCAAAATACAACAACTAGCATATCTAGTCCCAACTGGTTTGAGGAACTCTTTTTTTGAAAAAGATTAAAATAATGCAATTGATGTTGGTGGTTACATACCAACATGTGTATGTCTCTAGCTTTGCCCTGTCTTCACCAAATCTATTTTTTGATGTCTTTCAAAGCATTGTTGAAAGCATGTACACAATATGGAGTCAAAAAAATGTGTTTGTAAGTGCTCTCAACTATCAAACTAGCTAACTTACAAACATGTGTTGGATCTATCACAACTTGTACAACTTTAGAAGGCCCAACCTCTTCTATGGCCTCTCTCAAAAGTCCAAACTAATAATCAGCATTCTTATGTTTCCGAGAACAATCAACAACTCTAAGAAAGTATGAACTAGTAGGATCAGAGTTGCAGGATACGGCTACCCCTCACCATAGGGCACGCGTACCTGAGTATCCGGTACGGATCCAGGTACGGTACGGGGCGGGTATGGCTTGGATACCGTACCCGCCCTTGCCCTAAAATCTGTATTTCTCCAGCCGCGCCCGGCACTCCTGGATACGCCTGTTTAAAAAATTTGTCCCGTATTTTGAACTTAAATGCTTAAAAACGTGGGTTATATTAGGGTTTCAGTCGGCTAAGGGGTTTCCTGGTCAAGTTCCTACTAATCGCGGCTTCTTCTGTGTTGATTCACAAGTTGAATCGTGGGTTTGTCTTTTCCTTTCGCGGCTGCCCTGTTTTTGTTTAAACGTTTTCTGTAGATCGCAACCGATACTTATATTTTTGTTTTAGTCAATTCAAAGTCATTAAAAGTTTAAAGTTTATACTAGCACTTGCACCCGTAGCAGGTTCACAGAATACGCCGATAGAACACCCGACGAATTTAGAAAAGTATTCGGCGCGAGACAATTCGCAGCACTATAATGCTCACATATAAAAGCCTATCGGCTCATCATATGTTTATAATTTATGTTTAAATTTTTAGTTTATTAAATTTAAAATGTTTATATAATAAATTTTATATATAAATTAAATTTCAATGTAAAATGTTTATGTTTTATGAGTTCATATTTTTATTTTATTAAATTTACAATGTTTATATTGTTTAAGTTCTTATTTAATTTTTATTTATATTTTGTTGTGCTTTTTTATTATTTTATTCTAATTAAAGATATATTTATAAAAATATTAAATAATTTAAATATAATTTTTTTATTAATTTAATTTAATTATAAAATATATGTAAATATTTAATTATTTAAAAAAATTAAATGGAAAGTGAATATTATATAGTATATGCTATTATAAAATAATAAATTATATTTTAAAATAATATTAATATATTATATAATAAAATATTTTTTAAATTCATATATATATTTTTGTCGCATCCAGCCGTATCCTAGCCGTATCTGTATTGGGGAGTCTTGAAAAGTAGCCGTATCCGTACCGGATACCGTACCCGTATCGGATACCGTATCCGTGTCCATGCAACTCTGAGTAGGATGTGTAACAATAATATTAATGAGTGGCCTATGTTGAATATTAGTTCACCCATCCATGACTAGAACAACCCACTCCTAATCTATGTTTGTCTGATCTCCTCCATCAATACGTTCTACTTTGAATATTGTTTGTCGAGGGAGGTATTCAATTTGTGTTCTTAAGGGATTTGCATAAGAGGGCCCAACAATAGTTGTATTTCTCAACATTTATTTGAAATAAGGAGACCTTACCACATGAAATGAGATGGCATGGGCATAAAAAATTTTGGCCACTAAATCATTGGCTTGCTCACTCTGTTGCAAATTCAACAACCTTGACGTTGTATATTTCCCACCTGCAATAGAAGTGGTCTTCTTCCCTCTATCATAACCATCTCTGTAATGTCCCCTTTTAGGATATCCTTGATTTCTTAACCTGCACACAAGAATAACTACTAGAAAGGGACATTAGCAATGTTAAAGATCAATAAATTAGAATATAGTAATGAAATCAATACATCATAACATAATTAATGATATAGCATAAACAATATTTAGTTCAACATATAGTTATCCAATCCTCAAGTCGATCCCATGATAGGTTCCATAAGAATACTCGCAAGTTAGAGCGTGATGGAGGGCACACTTCCTACCTATCACCTCTTATGTCTACCTGCAAGGTTCAAGAGTGTGATGGAGGGCATACTTCCTACCTATCACATCTTGACAAGGGCATGATGGAGGGCACACTTCCTATCTATCATCTCTTGATGAGGGTATGATGGAGGGCATGCTTCCTACCTATCATCCCTTTAACATAACTTGATAAGAGCATGATGGAGGGCATTCTTCCTACCTATCATCTCTTTAATATAACTTGATGAGAGCATGATGGAGGGCATTCTTCCTACCTGTCATCTCCTTAACATAATTGATGAGAGCATGATGGAGGGCATTCTTCCTATCTATCATCTCTTCATCAATATATATAGTTCAGTTCAGGGATGACAATATATCCTTTGGCAGTGTCACAATTATTTATATGACTTGATTAATTGATGATTCCAATCTGCTGCTATATATATGTATGTGTGGATGACTGATTGATATTTCTGTATGATCCTTCCTCTTAATTGAATAGTATATTTAGTCTTCCCTCAAATATGCATTTATGCTTCCTACAAAGATGATCTTCCTATCTTCTCCATGCAAATCTGTGTATTTCCCCTCACTTATGCACATCTGGAAACACATGTTCAGAAATATATTACTCTTTCTTTTTATCTTCTCTAAATAGAATGGTATTGTCTTCTAATTCCGTCTTATCTTTCCAAATGTATATTAGAAAATATATATTCTATTCTCCTTGATTGAATATTTATTCTTCTTTTTTGCAGATCTGAATATTCAGATATTGTTCTTTTTCTTGTTTTCCCCCCTCCATCGATTACCTTATGACCCTTTATATATATTAAAATGCCTTATCAACGCTCACCACTTTTCTTAAAGGTTTTGCTGTTTTTCATTTGTCTTTTATTAATGCCTTTGTTTGTAAGGCTGGCCACCAATTGCTGCCTTTTGTAATGAAGCCCCTTCGTATAAATTAAATCGCTGCTTTCTGCCTATATATGATTCGCTTCCAATAAAATAAGAATCGCAGCCCTTTGTATAGTCTTTTTCTCCTTCTATGAATTGCTCCTTTATAATATATCTTGCATTAATATTTATATTAATATCTATAATTATTATAATAATATTTCAATTGTTAATATTTATATTTGATTTATTAATATTTTAGTATATAAAATATATTATATATTATATTTAATAATATATTATATATTTACTAATATATATTATATTATTATTTTATTTAAATTGATAATATATATTTTTTAATTTATACAATAAATATATTATATTTTAATTATATAAAAAAGGTTTATATAATAATATGATTTATTAAATATTTTATATACGCAATCATCATTTAAATTGACCGTATTTCCAAGAAAGCAATTTTATCGTTTATCATGATGTTTAAATCTTTAATTTAAACAATGCCTTAATATCGGGACATGACACTCTCTAGTTGATATGTTGGAATACTCATCAATAGATGACAATGACGTACATGCACATTTATTAGTAGTTTTGCCTCACTCTCCCCAACCAACTTTGCCATTTCAACCCATTGTTCCAACGTTATATCCCCACAAACTCTAACCCAATGTCCACTCTCACCTAATAAATGGTGTCCAACCCTAATATAGCTCCCATGGAAATTAGTTTTGCAAATATGACAACCAATGCTTGCTGCCTCTTGCATTTTTAACCTGATTATTGCTCAAAATGGTGACAAACTGCAGCAAGGGCTTTTTGGAGTTGAAAGGGCCTTTTGCAAACTTCTGAAGAGAGGATGAAAGGCATACAAAACAGTTTGTTGGCGTTGCAACAGCACTTGTGTTTGAATTTTCAAAAGAACGGGAACCCCCCAACCTTCCTTCAACTTCCCTTGGGTTTATTTCTTCACCATCCATCTCATTGTCATCACTACTACTCATTTTAATTGTCAAAGATGAAAGATCAAAGAAATGTTTCATAGGATGCTAGTGCTGTAAAACGGTAGTTTTGTGTGAGAGCAAATTGAAAAAAAAAAACTAAGTCCTTTAATTTCATGAAAAAAAAAGAAGTAAAACTAATTGCTATATAATATACATGCATGATGAATATGACTATAGTTGTGTAGAGCCTAGTTGAAGAGAGGTGAAGGGCATACAAAATAGTTTGTTGGTTTTGCAACAACACTTGAGTTTGGATTTTCAAAAGAACGGGAACCCCCCCAACACTCCCTTCAACTTTCCTTGGGATTACTTCTTCACTATCCATCTCATTTTCATCACTATTGCTCATTTTAACTTTCAAAGATGAAAGATGAAAGAAATGTTTCACAAGATGCTAGTGTTGTATATGTAAGTCTCATAATATACTTGTTGTATTTAGTTATGTTTTGGTTGTGATTGGTGAGGTTGTTATCCTCCCGACAGTTGTAGTCGTTGGCGACGGCTGGCCATTCAAGAAACCGTCTGGCCTCTTTTATATATACTTGGCATATCATTGTATGGGGAGAGACATGAATGGACATTGATGGGAATTGACTTACGATGACATTGTATGAGCAATTCAGAGATAATATACATATCAGTTCTGTTATGCATTCACAATGAATATATTGTTATGATGTTACTTTACTTTAGTTCATGTACATTTTGTTTACTTTGAATGTCCAATTCAGACTCAATAGGCAGTAAACATTTTGGCGCTGTTGCCTATTTGGAGTCAGGTTGAGTGGAGGGTGACTATGGCGTTATAATGAGTCAGCCGATTCAATCGAGTGAAGAACCACGACCCACTGAAGAGATAGAAGAAGAGCGTTGGGAAGAAGAAAGTGATAGAGAAGAAAATGACCGAGAAGACGACTTGACACAAGACCTTGTACATTTGTGGAGCGTATCGGTGAGGCAACATGTACGGAATGAAGCCCATCATAGAGACATACCAGAAGAGATAATTTGGGAAAATCTGGAAGTGAACAGGGAAGTTGATAATCTCCTCACTTGTCTTCCAAGACTCTTGGCAAGGAACTATCTAATCTTGCAAGACCTATGCGAAGAAAGAGAAAGGGAGCAACGCCGTCAACAAATACTACAATGGTACGAGGAACGTGCCAAACGGGAAGAGGAGCGTGACACTAATCGATGTCACACATCATACAATTAATGCCTTTATATCCAAATAAGTACAGACGACCAGAAAGCGGTTAGGAAACACCTGAGTACGAAACACGAAGGTCATTGAGAATACAAGAACAAAGGGAAAGAAGGAGATTGAAAAGAATCACTGAAGAAACATAAGGGTTATTACCCGAGAGCGAGAGTCCATCGAGGGGACGGAGCAAAAGTAGAAGTGTCAACCGGAGTTGTAGTCGTGAGGAGAAGAAAGTTCCTCACGTACAACAAAACACAAACGTGCAACAACATACGAACAAGGAGTGGGAGGAATTAGCAAGGCAATTACCACTCCCAGACGAGACATAAGATCTTGTCGACTAGGCGGGCAACTCAACCGTACGACTCTCATCAACCAATGAGTGGGAAGACCGACTATGGAAAGACTCAACTTCAGAGACACATGAAGACATTACTCGACGGGTTGTAGAGTTTTGCATCAGTGAGCGAGAGCCTACAACTTTGGGACTAGAGGAGCACAGGAAAGACCTTGTGAGCAACAAGAGCATGCGGTTTGCTAAGGAAGGAGTGAAGGACACCTGCGTGGCCGAAAGTGCGCGGAAAGCACCGGGATGTACGGGTCAAAACTCTCCGACCAAAAACCAAATACTAAAGTTGTGCCAAGGAGGAAAAATGGCGACTCTGCCTGTTAGTCCAAGTGTAGAGAGGCAAAAGCTCCCGAAGTTTCTTGGGAGTGGATCAGAGGATCTAGTGAGACATTGTAAAACATGTGAAATTATATGGGTGGCCAACAGACAGGACGATAGGTCCTACTGGTTGCGGTCGTTCCCAGCAACCTTAGGGGTATAGCTATTGATTGGTATACTGAACTAGAGGCAAGAAGAGTTCAAACTCTTGAGGGACAATAATCAAATCATTGTTGAAACATATAATACAAAACAAGGCAAACTTGGAAATGTAAGAGCCTATAATCGTAGGCTGAAGGAGCTTCTGGTGAAACTCGAGAAGGAACCTGCGGATGGCTTGAAGAAATGTTGGTTTATTGAAAAGGTTTGATTCCCTCGTTGAGGAAAAAAATGAAGATTGTACCACCTTCGTCGTATGCCGATGCTTACAACCGAGCGATGGACATCGAGAGTGAAGATAAAATGTCGGCCTGAGGGAAGAAGGATAACGATGACGAAAGTTCGGACGATAGTAGCGACGAATCAAAACAGTACAAGCACTCCGGAGAGACATGATGAGAATGATGAAGGAATTAAAAACCGAAAAAGAGGTCAGCAAAGACAAAGAACTCTGGTGCACGGAATGCAACAGTGAAGGGCATGTCAAGGCAAATTGTCTAAAGAAAATGTTATGTGACATTTGCCAAGTACTAGACACTCCATCAAAGAATGTCCGTACAATTTGAAGATGAGGAGCACCCAAGTGCTCCACTCAAGGCGAACAATCTACCCCACGAACTACACTGCTGAAGCAACAAAACAACAGTGTATCACCAGGCGGGTATCAGAACCGGAGAGGAAATAATAGATTCAATAACAACAGTGGGGGGAGAAGTCGCATACAGTATGATGCAAAAGGGTGACCGATGATCCAATGTCGACAATGCAGTGAATGGGGACACTTCGCCCAAGAATGCTAGAGCAACCAAAATCAAAACTATGCGGGCAAGCTTTGTAAATGGTGTGGACTGGGCAATCACGACGATAATGATTGCTCTAAGCAGAAAAGCAGCATTAACTTGATTGACATACAAGGAGAAGAAGAAGAAATATTTGCCGTCACCCGTGTGCAAGCAAAGAAAGCCATCTACCCTGACCCTTGTACGGAGAAAGAGAGGCTCCAGGAAGCCAAAGCAGAGGTGGAACAAGCAATGGCGAAAGAAAGAAGAAATTTAAATACTAAAGTTAGTACCTCTAATCGACCGGAGTCAGACAACAATATTGCTAGCCAAGTGCTGCAAACCACCATACCTATAAAAATGGCCAATCTGTTATAGAGCATGCCACAGTTAAGGGTGGCTATATCTAATGTGGTCGACCAAGCGATATCTAATGTGACAGGTTAGGAACGAATGTACGAGAAGGATGCAAATGAAGATGTCATAGTGGAACCACCACCGAGTGGAGCAAATTGTCAACCCAATGCTGTTGGCGATCAATGTGGGCAAGAAGCCGACTGTCGTCCACATGGAGATTCTCGAGAGAACTCTGACAAACACAATTATGGATGGAGGTTCGGGAGTCAACATACTTCCTGAGGACACATGGAGAAACTTGGGGAAGCCAAACCTGTGGCCACCGACTTTTCAGTTGGTAGGGGCTGACCAACACAGAATCAAAGCCCTCGAAGTACTAATGGGACAGAAGGTGAAGATTGACACTCAACATTTTTTGTTAAATTTTGTTGTTATCACTGTACATAAGAAGGCGTACGATGCACTCCTCGGACGAGGATGGTTGGTAGTGGCGAAGGCCGATCACAATTGGAAGAACACCCTATCGATTGAAAATAAAGGGAGGAAATCTATCGACTTGAAGAACCAAGCTGTGAGTGAAGAAATGGCGTCCTCTGATTCCGAGCCGGATTCAGGTGAGGCATCGATGAGAGAAAGAGGACCCATGGAGCCAGACGAGGAAGGAGTATTGGAATTACAGTCATGCTCCGAAGATGAAACAAATTCCCTGAGCGGATTATTCCATTGGTAGATGGAAGAATTTGAAGTGTTCCAACCAGCATGCAACCTCATAGAAATCAATGAGATTGAGGAGAATCCTTTGCCAGGAACAAGTTGTACACCAGAACAACTGGCGGGAGAGACAAGTCGACCGGCAGACACAAGTCGACCGACGGACCAAGTTGACCGACGGAGATAAGTTGATTGTCGAATACAAGTCGTATGTGAGGAAGGGTGCCAGAGGTGAATCACACATTTCCTGAAGAAAAAAAAGATCATACCACAGAGGACACACCTACATTTTCGGCAGCATATGAAGAGTATAAAGAGGGTGATGCCAAAGTAGATGATACACCTGTGCATAAATTCGAACCAAAAAAGGTGATTAAGTATGAGGAGCCACGACAAGCAAGGTGAATCTCGGAGATGAAACCAACCAAAAAGTGATTTTGGTGGGTGATGATTGGATCCCATTATTAAAGGCGGCTGCATTTAAAATCTTCCTCGAGTACAAGGATGTATTCACCTGGACATATAAAGATTTAAAGGGAATACCTCTGGAATTGTGGGTGCACAGGATTCCTCTCATTCCGGGTGCACAACCGATCAGAAAGAGACCATACCGGATGAATAAGAACTATGTTGTGAAGGTACAAGAGGAGATTGGAAAAATGTTAGAAGCCAGCATCATATTCAAGGTGCAGACCAGTGAATGGGTATCCCCTATCGTCATATCAATCAAGAAGGAAGGAGGGCAAATCCGGATATGCGTGGACTTTAGATGCCTGAATGTAGTTACCATCAAGGATCCATTCCCTATCCCCTTCACGGATTCAATCTTGGAGGAGGTAGCTGGTCAGGAAATGTATTCATTCATGGATGGATTCTTCGGGTACAACCAAATTAGCATCACCGAAGAAGACAAATTGAAGACGACATTTGTGGTAGAAGACGGGGTGTATGCATACAACCGGATGCCATTTGGCCTATGCAATGCACTAGCCACATTTTAGAGGATAATCCTCCACATATTCGACAAGATGTCGGTGGGCAATTTTAAGGCGTTTTTGGACAATTGGTCAATTTACAGTGACCAACAAACCCACTTGAAGGCCCTCACTGAATGCATGGAGCGTTGCAGGTTGGCACGGTTAGCCCTAAATCCGAAGAAGTGCCGGTTTATGGTGCCACAAGGCAAACTCCTAGGCCATATATGTTTTCAGTTCTAAGCCAGAACTGAAAACATACCTAGACAAAATAAGGGTAATCGTACAGATGGAGTCTCCGAGAGATGTCACTGGAGTGAAATCTTTTCTTGGGCATGTGGGGTACTATCGAGGATTTATGAAAAACTTTTCCCAGCTATCATATCCCCTAGACATGCTGACAAGAAAAGGTGTGCCATTCATATGGACAGATGAACAGGAAAAGGTGTTCGAGGAGTTGAAGACAAGGCTGATCAATTCACCTATTCTAGCCTATCCGAATTGGGACAAGGAGTTCCATGTGCATGTCAATGCTTCAAATTTTGCAATTGGAGCCACCTTGGTGCAAGTGGGGCCTCAAGGGCTCGACCACCCGATATTCTTTGCCAGTTGACTACTCTTGAATGCTGAACGCAACTATAGCACGACTGAGAGGGAAGCACTCGGGATGGTCTACTCAGTGCAGAATTTCAGACATTATCTGCTGGCAACGCCGTTTACCTTCTATATCGACCACCAGGGACTCATGTATTTGGTGAACAAGCCAATCATACGAGGTCGAATAAGCAGATGGTTACTCTTGCTTTAGGAGTTCACATTCACCATCATTGTACGATCGAGGAAAAGTCATGTGATAGCCGATCAGTTGTCACGAATCAAGTCGAGAGAACCACCCGAAGGAGTGAATGAGGATTTTCCTGATGCCCATCTATTCCAGATAGTAGCCCTACCCCCTGGTATGAGAAGATTGGTGAATACTTGTCGACGTCCACTTTTCCTCAAGACATGTCGACCAATGAAAGAAGGAAGTTGGCTCTCAAAAGTAAAACATTTCAACTAGTGAACGGACTCCTATACAAAATGGGGCCGACCCATATCTTGAGAAGATGTGTAATGGAAGAGGACATAAAAGGGGTGCTTCAGGAAGCCCATGAAAGACTGGCTGGAGAACACATGGGACTTGATGCCACTGCTAGGAAGGTTCTATTGGCCAGGTTGTGGTGGCCAACACTTCACAACGACGCCCGAGAATGGGTAGTGGGATGTGACACTTGTCAGAGAGTAGGCAAACCACTGAAAAGGGACTATATGCCACTTTCGCCTTCACAACCACAGGAGTTATTCGAGCGTTGGGGATTGGATTTTATAGGTCCATTAAAGGCAAGTAAGTTGCATAGGTGTCGATACATAGTGGTGGTGATGGAGTATTTGACTAAGTGGGCCGAAGCCAAAGCACTTGAAGATAACACGGCTCGAAGCACCGCAAGGTTCATTTATGAGCAAATAGTCACAAGGTATGGTATTCCAATTCAAATAACTAGTGATCGGGGAGGTCATTTCGTGAACCATGTAATCAGATTGATGACAAGTGAGTTCAAAATATTCCACACTTTGTCAAGCCCCTACTATCTCGAGCCAATGGCCAAGCATAATCGACAAATAAAGTGTTAGTATCTGTTATCCACGAGTCATGTGGCATAGAGGGATCGGATTGGGAGGAGAAGTTGCCGGCAGTATTGTGGGCCTATTGTACGACCTACAAGGTGACGACGGCCACACTCATTTCAGTTGATGTATGGTCAGGAAGCAGTGGTTCCAGGGGAGTATATGGTACCAAGTCTCTGAATAGCAGTGGAGAATAGACTGGGGGATACAGAGAGCCTAAAAGAAAGATTAATTCAGTTAAACAAGCTTGACGAGCGAAGGATCTTGGCACAATGGTCGACCGAGGTGATGCAGAAATGTCGAAAATTTTGGCACGACAAGCACCTCCGGAGAATGAATTTCTGGCAAGGCTAGTTAGTTCTCAAGTATAACGGCCGTAATGAAATAAAGCTAGGGAAGTTCAAGGTAAGGTGGTTAGGATCGTTCCGACTATGGGAGGTACTGGAAAATGGGGCCATAAAATTGGAGAACCTGGATGGAACAATAATCAAAGATATAGTGAACGGGTCCAAGCTTAAGGGTTACATACAACGACATGAAGTTATGTCAATAAACTTCATGGAGTTCGGAACCAAAGGAGAAATACAAAAGGAAACTGCCAAGGAATTGGAATATGAACCAGGTGAGTATGGATTCCACGGAGTAAAAGAATGCCCTATGAATATAGACATAAACGAAAGAATCTATGGAGTGGCTTTTCCAAGCACACACTTGGAAGAAGTCACTGGGTTTTTTGGACCGAGAGTACGATCAATGAAAATTGAGGACTACTAGAGGTTGTATGCACCCTACACCGGTATAAGAGGGGGTATAATCGAAGATAATAACTTCAACCCTTGGGCAGATCGAGAAGATCAAGGTTCCAAAGAAGACGAGTGGGACAAATGGATTAGAGAATGCAACAAGGTACGAAACAAATTTGAATTTTTATTGCCAAAAGAAGAAAAAGTTCCACCACAAACAAGGTATTTAGCGGAAAGTACGTTTATTATAGAACGCTCTGCCTCTTATGATGAACTTCGAAAATGGAGTGAGAAACTTACTGGAAGGGGCACCTCGGAGTGCACTACTTTTGAAAAGCCGGATATGGAAAGCAGTGTACAAGGGTAGACAATTGATGGTCAACGAGGATGGGAAAACAGTTCGATGAGTCCAAGAACTGAAGGGACTGAAGTTAATCGACGTTGGTCAATTACACAAAGGTATGGGCCAATTGGAATTAGTTGATCAAATCTTTGAGTTAGAAGAAGTCGACCAATGTTCTAATGACTGCTTTCGGAAGGCATATGTGGATTGCATTTTCCGCCACATGATGGAAATCAAGGTTTTAGAGGAAAATGAAAAAGAATAAAATAATGGGGAGAGAGAAAATTGGGAAAAACTGTGGGAAGAAGATGGAAAGTGGGAAAAAGTAAAAAATACCGAGGAATGGAAAGAAAAATAGAGTAAAGAAAAAGTTGAAAATTGAAAAAACAGGAAAGTGGAAAAAATTGAAAAAAAAAAAAAAAATTGAGAAATTGAAAAAAAGTGAAAAATTGAAGAAATAGGAAAAAAAAAGAAAAAGAAAAAAAGAGTCATACAACTACTGAGCCCACACCTCAAGTTGTATGACTTGCCACAATTGACCAAAGGAGTTACATTCTTTTGTCGACTCTATCAGTCACCGGCCGTACGACAGGGAACATATGGACTGCCGTATGATTGCAAGGACAATCGACAAGAACTAGACTTAGTCGCAGTACATAAAATCTCAAACCCACAAATTCTGATTTCAAATGCAATGATTTCATTCCTTAAGTTTTCAAAAAGAGTTTCAAGAAGATTGGAAGGAAATGGCCATACATAACAAATTGAGCCTGGAGAGGATATAGCTGCCTGGAAGGATCCCGTACGCCCTATGCGTCTGTGCAAAGGAAGCCATCATACAAAGGAAGTTGGAAACCAACAGGAGCTCGCAGAGAGGAAAGCCTGTAGCCATTTCCGTACGACCTCAGGCAGAAACAAAAACCCACCACTAGTCGTATGATTAGAGGAGTAAAAGCAATAGACAGTACAATCAACCAAGAACCAGTTTCAATCGACCGAGCTAAGTGAGGTAAGAAGTTAAGTGGTAATCACACATGCTAAATTGCTAAACGCCAAAATTGCTAGCAGGGGACTGTATGGCTCTCCTCACCCGGTCGTACAACCTTTATTAAACTTGCACGAGTTTAGATTGACTGCAGCCACCAGGGGAAGTCTATAATTATCATGGCGTCAAATCTTGAAGGCAAGTTACCACTACCACTACCACAACACTCCCATGCCAATTCCGTACGGAAATCCTAGCACAAGTATTGGTAGTCGTACACATTCGGAGTCAAAGAATAAATACTTCTACAATAAAAAGCAGTTGGAAAAAGAAGAAACGGTTGGGATAGAAGAAAAGAAACAATGAGGTGTTGCAATACTCGGGATAGCTCATTTTTCAGTAGTCGGGAAGAGTTTGCAATAGTTGGGAGAAGCTATAGCAATGGCAGCGAAAGACATTACTCAGGAAACTCCAGGAAAATTCAGGCCAAAAATATTGAAAGACTCAGAGAAGAAAAAGAAACCCATGTAGCCATCCGCGAAGGAAAAACCCACAATAGACACCATCAGTATGGAAAGCTTGACGGGGAATGGGTGCCGCACATGGTGGCACAAGCATCCAACCAACCATCCACTGAAGGAAGCCCTCATAGACTCTAGAGTGGACAAGGTAATACTAACACCTGTATTTAATTTCAAAGATTTTGAGCCATTTCTGAAGAGTATGCTTGCACACTACAGTTGGTTGGAAAATGAAACAAAAATCCAGTACATGCAGACTAGTGTAAAAGTCACAATTAAACCCGAAGATTTCACAAGGGTTTTTGGCATTCCGAGTTGGGGAATAGATGTTAAGAAACCTCCATCTAAAATCACACAACGAGGCAAAGAGGCATATATTGATAGGCTTTGTAAACCTGACATTTCAAAGGAAGCTAGAGCAAGGATATGGGGGAAAGGCAACTGAGGGATCAGGAAAGATGACCTATCCAATGACGAGTGGAGGTGTATTATGGATGTGATTAAAAGTAGGCTAATTGGGGCTACGAGGTCCTCGGATATTGCAGTATGGATGACTGACTACATGGTAGGGCTGCGAGAGAGCACAATATATAATTGGGCAGCAGTATTAGCTCAATGCATCTAGGAGTTCATGACAATGAAACATAAAACTTTTTATATGACACAACACTTGATAGGACTCTTCTTGGATGCCATACACAGACAGGTGCCATCATTGGAGGGTGGCCAATTCTAGCTTGATCGTAACTATGACCTAGCAATGTCAACAGTCTTCATGTGGACAAAGCTGGGTGAATCATCGGAACCAAAATCTGCAAGTAAGAAAAGAAAATATCAAACAATGGATACATCATCGGAAGATGAGGAGGATAGTCTAGACAAGGAAGAGGGAGAGGATACCATTGAGGTGTCTTCCTCAGCCTCCAACACCCTCGATAGACCACGGACAGGATACACACTTTGAGAGGGGGTTCATCCAGCAGTTCTAGAGAAGAGTTAGCCAATAGGTGGGGAAGGGACAGTGACACCAGTTGCTCAGCCAGTACAAGATAGCCCTACACCTACTACCCACACTGGGTGGTCACCTGAGCATGATGTTGCACGTATGGATGCTTGGCTTAGTACATTAGGGACCACTCTTAGCCCAGAGGACTTTCCTCCTTTGAGTCCTACTCAGGATACAGTACCGGTGGTGCAGTCGACTATTGCTTAGGATATAGTACCCGTGGTGTAGCCGACTATTGCTCAGGATATAGTACCTGTGGTGCAGTCGACTATTGATCAAGGCCCCGCAGTTGTTCCTTCTCAGGATGAGGGGAAGTTACCAGTGGCAGTGGCAGTGGATCTATCCATCCAGGTGACGCCCACTAGTTGTGACCAGGAGTCTTCATCCTCCATACCATAGAGCCTAGAAGAGCTGAATATAAGGTTGTGGAAACCCAATCCTGAGGATCTGTTTGGCACAATGGTGAGGTATGTGCAAGATCTCGAGCCCCTAGGCGCCCTTATCAGTAATGTGGCAGTGATTGCACGTGGGTTAGATAGCACTCATTCCCCCTTGGTCTTCCAAGAGGCACAACGCATTGAGAGATTTGTGACAGAGGAGTGTGACAGAGTGTTCACATGAATTTTCATGGAGAAGGGGTGGCCAGAGAAAGAAACCTCAAAAATGCAAAAAGCCTGGCAGCCCAAGAGAAATGTGCCTTTTTTTGGTGGTAGGGACAGTGAGGTGCTTGCTGCCCTATATAACATTGAGCAGCACTTTAGAGCATTATTCTATGTGAGGGAAGAGGGGTCCACAAAGGCTAAGGCCAAGCTTGATGAGGCCTACAGGTTGTTGCATGAGTACAAAACCATTTATGAGGATCAACTTAATCGCTCGAAAGAACAACTGGGCCAACAAACTGCATTAACTTAGATGGAAAAGAATAAAGCAGAGGCTACACAAAAAGAGTTAGTAGCTAAGGAGCAAGAGTTGGCAGCACAAGGTCAAGCCATGGCCGACCTCTCCAGCACCCATGAGCAAACTAAGAAACAATTGGCAAAAGCTGTTCAGATGGTGAAGGAACAGATGGTGAAGGAACCCAGGGAGAGAGAGCAGAAGGCCACTGATTACTTCAAACAATGCACAGAAGAAGTCTACCCATTGTGTACCCTGGTCTCCCAACAGCAGCAACAGACTTCAGCATCAGCTCCATCAGCACCTACTCTTCTAGGGACATCTACTTCCCCCCCACCTACTTCTCAGTAGTGTTAGCTTATGGGTTTTTGTAGTCCTAGTCGTCTGGAAGACAACTAAAACTTTTTTTTTGGGGGGGGGGGGGGGATAATGTAAGTCTCATAATATACTTGTTGTATTTAGTTATGTTTTGGTTGTGATCGGTGAGGTTGTTATCCTCCCGATAGTTGTAGTCGTTGGCGATAGTTGGCCATTCAGGCAACCGTCTGGTCTCTTTTATAAATACTTGGCATATCATTGTATGGGGAGAGACATGAATGGACATTGATGGGAATTGACTTATGATGACATTGTATGAGCAATTCAGAGATAATATACATATCAGTTCTGTTATGCATTCACAATGAATATATTGTTATGATGTTACTTTACTTCAGTTCATGTACATTCTGTTTACTCTGTATGTCCTATTCAGATTCAATAGACAGTAAACAATATAACTGTGGTTTTGTGAGAGCAAACTGGAAATGACAAAAAAAAAAAACCTAAGTCCTTAAGTTTTATGAAAAAAGAAATAAAACTAACTACTATATGATATACATGCATGATGAGTATGATTGTATAAGTGTAGAGCCTACCTTAATGGCTGGAAATGTCTTTGAAATTGTAGTCCCTTCTCTCTTCTAAAACACTAATGCTGAAATCAGAACATGTGAATGTCAGGTTGCTGACTTGAGAACTCAGAATGAGAAAACCAGAAACCTCTTAACCTATGGTAGGCACAAAAGAATAGAAATGTTTGTTTTATTTTTAGGCATTTAGGGTTGGATAAGGGGCGTGGGAGGGCTTGTGGGACTCATGTGTCCCTTTTAAAATTGATTTTTTTCATAAATTCAAGTATTTTTTTAAACATGCAAAATTCCCCTTTTCCATCCGAGATGCTTGGATGTCCTCGGGATGGTCGAAGGATGTCTCAAACATCCCCAACCATCCTTGGAATGGCCAAATGCAATGTAGATGTTTTCAAATGTTCTATGCTATTTCAGGGACATCTGAAAGTTTTGGGAAAAATTGGTAACAACTAGGGCATGTCCCTTGCTGTCTTGCCATCTTGGAAACATGATGTGGGATGGGGACATTGGTTTGAGGGCTGGAGATGCATCCGCATGGAACATAGTGACATATATAGATTTGCATATGGTTTTAGATCACATAGTTTCTCAAGTTCATATTAGGGCAATTAGACATAGTATCTCTTCTTTCTGTGATAGTAAGAAGTCTTAGTTTTTCTGTAAAAATGTCTTGTATTATTAGCAATATTTTATTTGATGTGTTTTCATTTTGTTGTCTTTGACTATCTATTAATTTACCTTTTGCTTATGACCAGAGCTTCTCTATACAAATTTCACATCTCCTAAGAATCGACACAACGTCTTCTTAAATTCCTAGAGATTTTTTTTGCATCAATATCATGGTCTTGGCATATATCAAGTTTGGCATAAGTCTACAACTAAGCTTTTAAACATAATAACATGTAGCATTCCAAGTTAAATAGAATTAGACCTTTTGAGAGATAAGGATGTTTGACACATCATGATTGCATGTAGTTAGAGGAATGTTCTTTACATGTTTTATACACAGTTGTGGGATATGCCACCCCCTTCCCTTGGTATGTGTATTGGTGTATCTGTTATGGATGTAGGTACAGGTACGGGTTTAATATGATGTAGATATGACTTAGATATTGTGCTCGCCTATACCCCAAAACATGCATTTCTCCAACTGTGTTAGATGCATAGGGTTTCGATTACTTAAAAAAATTGACCCGAATCTTGCTAAATCTGTTGAAGAAACACAAAAACATGGAGAAAAACACTCAATTTTTTGTATAAGTAAACCCGTAGGCAAGCTAAAAAAGCAATCGAGCAAAATCACGATTGATTAAAAATATTATTTTCATTTCCTGCTTCCAGTGCGACCGTACTCCATTTTTGCTGGGCGTTTTATTTTTTCCTCTTCTTCCTGCGTGACGATTGACCAGTCCAAACTTGAAGGTATAATCTAAAATGTTTATATTTATATTTTATTAAATCTGAAAAATGTTTATATTTATATTTATATTCTATGAGATATAGTGTTTTAAATATAAAATTTATTCTTTTGTTTTGTATTATTTTTATATAATCTATATAGTTTTTTTATTTATATTTATATTTATATTTTTGAAGTTCATTGTTTTTGTTTTGCTAGGTAAACTGTGGTCTTGGGGACCGCTCCCATTTTCATTAAAATATAATATAAAAAGTTTTACATTTCCAGTTTTTCTGGACTGTTACAAAATTCCATCTGTTTATGGGCTTATAAACAAAATGCCCCAAAATTACATAAACAAATACATTTCATCCAACCTATACAATCTATTGTCTATTTTATTTACCAATATTTTTAGTTATCCTCATCCTCCTCAGAGCTGTCTGCGAATAGGGAAATCATCCACTCGATTTTTCATCTCATTGCTAAGTCCCACTGCTTGCTTCGAGAAATCCACCGCTTTTTTGGCCTTTTGCTTCCTCCCAGGCTCTAGTAGTGGGTTGTTGGTTATGATAAATGGCTTCCACATGGTGTTGGTGCCCCGTTCCCCATCGACAGGCCCAAGCTGGGAGCAACAATTTGGGGCATCTCCTTGAGACCAACAAGTACATGTTTCTTCACCATTAGATTAGCCATAATGCCCATTGTTTCCTTCTCCTTGCCCAGGTAGCACACCCACGAACATGGAAGAGATGTCTGAATTCACCCTATACCTATGATCTGTGACTAGGAATTCCTCCCCTAACCGCCATTGAATGGCATATAACAAAAGGCCCAAACATGTTTTAAACACTTTTTTGAGGCACAGTTCAGAGATAATTCCAAGAAAGGCCATTTGGTGGGTTATCATTTGTGAGATGGACACATGTATCCATCCTGCTGTTATGGCTGGTGGTGGGTGGTTGTGAGTTTTATAACCAATTTGCTTCTTGATTGTTCCTCGCAATCCCTTCCTTCTCATAATGACCGAAGTAAATATTTGATATGATTTTTTAAGTTCATCGTTACTTATTATTAATTTTTTAAATTATTGTTTACTAAATTATTAATATTTAAATTTTAATATTATTTAAATTTATATTTACTTTATTTTATTATAATTTAAAATTTTTAATTAAGATCTAAAAAATTAAATGTGAAAGTGAATTTTTATTTTTTAAGTTTAAATTATTATTCTATGTTAAATTCTTTATATTTAAATTTTGATATATTTTTAATTTATATTTACTTTATTTGATTTTAATTTAAATCTAAATGTGAAAGTTACTGTTAATTTAATTATAGGTTCCTGTTTTGTGTATTTTTGTGAAATTAAAATAATAAATATAAATTATTAAAGCTAGATTGTTAAATCAATTTATAATTATTTGTCTTATTAAAATTTTCATTATTGTAGGATATTAATCATGGCATCATTATCATCTGATGTCAAAGAAAACAATAACAAGTGGATCAAACTGGACCCTAGATCTCCATTGTGGAAATATGTTACCATTCTTGACAAAATTCAAGGTGGTGGAGGTTACAAATAGACATGTCATGAGTGCCTAAAAGAGTATAGAGGTTCCTATACTAGGGTTCGTGGGCACCTTTTTCACATAACAAGGACAGGGTGTGCTATATGTCCCGGTCCGAATGTTGATGGCCGATGGGGGAGGGGTTGTCACCTGCAAAATATCAAAAAGAACAAGATGAAGTTGATAATCTTGCTCAAGCATCAAAACAAAGGTCAGCTTTAAATAGACCCCCTTTGCATCCACAATCAACTTTAAGGACATCTACGAGTCACAAGAGGAGCAATTTAGGACCTCTTGAAAAATCATTTAATTTGTAGAGCTGAGAGGATACAAATCAAAATATTGCCTGTTGCTTGTATGCAAATGTGATTGCATTTAATGTAGTGCGCTCTCCATATTGGCAAGAGATGATTAGGCCAATTAATAAGGCACCAAAGGGATACAAAAGCCCAGGCTACGAGAAGGTTCATACCACCCTTTTGGCTAAAGAAAAGACATTATTGACAGACAATTGTAGGCAATTCGAGCTTCATGGAAAATCTTAGGGGTTCTAACATTTTTGATGGATGGATGTTAGAAATGGGCCATTGATCAATGTGGTTGCAATGAGCCCAAAAGGGGCAATGTTCTTGAAAGCAGTTGAATACAACACTGATGAAAAAATACCCAATTTCTTGCCAATATTTTAATTGAAGCAATTGAGTCAGTGGGACCGGAAATTTTTATTCAGGTGATCACAGATAATGCAAAGATATGCAGAGCAACAGGGTTGCTCATGGAGGCAAGATTTCCAAACATTTGGTGGACTCCTTATGCAGTTCATTCTTTAAACTTGATGCTACAAAAAAATTGGCAAAATCCAATGGATACAAAAGATTTATGAAGAAGTGAAAGAAATTCAAATGTTTATTTGTAATCACCTCGTCACAAACCATTTATAAACAATTTGCTAAATTGGAGCCGCTAGAGGTTAACTTTTTTAAATTCTAAACTATATTTTGTATTAGAAATATATATCATTTTCATGAAATGTCAAGATTTTTTTTGAGATATATTTAATATTTATTACATTTTTAAAAATTATTATTTTTTAATTGAAGGTGGTTGAGACTCGCTTAGCCATGCACTACACTATTCTTAAAAGACTTGTGGATGTGAAACATGCCTTAAAAAGCACAGTGATTAGATATTTGGGTAGTCTGGAGGCAACGTCAAATAGATAGAGCGAATAATATCAAGACACTCATTCTTGATGATGATTGGTGGACTCAAGTAGACTACTTGCTCTCTTTCACTGAATTGATATACGCCCTCATTTGTTGTTGTGACACAAATAAGCCAATATTGGGCAACATCTATGATTTGCATAGATACAATGGTGGAGTAGGTCAGAGACATAATTGTAGCAAAAGAGCAAGACCCCTTCAAATTTTTTTATAAGTAGATATATGAGATAATCAAGAAGAGGTGGGATAAAATGACAACTTCTTTGCAACTTTTGGCATATGCTTTGAACCCCAAGTACTACCATGCTAACATGTTGGCAATGCCAAATAGAACAACACCAAATATGGATGTTGAGGTAGTTGACGGACATAAAGAAGTCTTCAAGAAGATGTTTATAGATCCTAGAGTTGCATCAAAGATTCAAGATGAGTTTGGGACCTTTGCATCCTTTGATGGAACTTATGTAGATGTTGATGCAATGGCAGATAAAAAAAAATGGACCTTATGAAGTGGTGGAACTTCTATGGTGCCACGACTAAACATGTGCAAGAAATGGCTATCAAACTTTTATCACAAGTTTAACATATTATGACTTATCTTCCAATTTAAATTATTTCTTATTTTATTTTTTATTTGATTGTTTGCCTCTTTGTAACTTGTAATATCATTTTTTTTTACAAGTTTTGAGTTCTTTTGCATCTGAGAGGAATTGGAGCACATATGGCTTCATCCATTCTATGAAACGAAACAGGCTGGCAGCTAGTAAAGCAGAGGACCTTGTATATGTCCATTCCAATCTTCGTTTCTTGTCTCATTCCTCCACAAACGACATGAAGGGACCTAGCAGACTTTGGGATGTGCAGTCTGAGATGAGTGATATTGATGTGTCTATAAATGCATTGACACATCTCAATCCCATTGTTGAGAATTTTGACATAGTAGGAGGATCCTTTGGTGCATCTTCATTTGGTTTTGAGAGTGTAGTTGGTGGTCTTACTCAATCCAACTATCCTGGATCTTTAGAGAATTTTGATGATATAAAACTTCAATATTAGGAGAACAGTGTTGACATTTTTGATAGCATGTGATTCTATCATTTTTTATTTGAATTTTCAATTTTGCTTTGATGATGAAACTGTTGGCAAGAGACACTGTGTGGCTTCATAAGTGGTCATTGATGGCAACAAAGTCTATCCCACACATTCGCAGTACATAGTATGCCTATACCGGAAGTCAGATTGAAGATTGTTTTGGTCCGGTGAACAAGAACAGAGTATGTAACAAGGTCCGACAATCAGGTTTGGATCTCTTAGATGGTGTAACTCAGTAAGTTGTGGACTTGGACAAGTCAAGAGGGGTATCATGACTACTGTATTCCAGAGATTTAGCCTCCGGTGATAAATCAAGAAAAAAATATGAGCATCTAAGTGTTGGGTTCCATTCTGGCAGAGCAGATAGAGGAAGAACTGACAGACAGAGTATCAAACTTTAATCCGGACGAGTAAAAGGTGTTGATCAAGCAATTTGTGGGATTATACATTGTTGGCCGACATGATTAATGACTTCTATGCCTATGTTTTTGATACACATCACAAATCAAGCATGGATTCAGCCGACAGATTAGTAACTTGCAAATATCTTGAGTGTTCTTGTTGCCGACTAGAAAGTTGATGAGAATCTTTGATGCGGATATATATACCAGATGGATTCCAGCATGTAAGTGTGTGTGGTGAAGAATACAAGGAATTAGGTGCGAAGAAAAGCAGGGATAAGTGTGAGAACAGCAATTCAAGTCCAGTATGTGACTGAACAACAACATTGAATAGAGGAAGAATGAAGTGCATCAGATCAGTGTATTGTGCCTAACCGGAACTGAACTCTTGCATTTGTAGATGCTTCACATCAGTTCAAACACTTGATTATCTTCTGTAAGTTCTGTAGACAGTGAGTCTCTTGTAGGCAATGTGCCTCTTGTGAGTAGTGTGCTCGGGCAGTGAGCCCTTATTGGCAAGTGCTATTTTATACTCCTTTATTCTTTTAACAGAGAATACAATCTTGGGTTAGTCACCCCGTGGTTTTTCCCTTAACAGGGTTGCCACGTAAAAATCCTTGTGTTATGTGTGTTGATTTTGTTTATGTTCTTATGATTACATATGCTTTCATGTATTGATACAACACTGAACATTAAGATAACAAAAAGAGAAAGAAAGTGAAGGAAATTTAGAGATAACTGATTCACCCCCCCTCTCAGTTATCTGCCTTGTTTCCAACAATTGGTATCAGAGCTAAGTTCCTCTGAACAAAGCCTAACAGCTTGAGGAAGATTTGGGAATCTCAATGGATGCATATGGTATGAAGGAACAACTTCAGTCTGCCCTAGATGACCTTGAACAATCCCACTTTGAAGTCAATAATTTGAGAGAAAGACTCAAACAAGCTGATGATTTCATAAATGAGCTAAAAGAAAAACTTAGTATCTCTGTGAAAAAGAGAAAGGAACTACTTCAAAAATTAGCCAATCAGAGTGAAGTCAATGATACTAATGAAGATCTGGATGAGAAAAATAAGCTATGTGAGAAGTTGTCAAAAGAAGTCATTATGGTAAGGCATGAAATGGAATCAGGGGTTATGAGATTCACCCAAGAAATTGAAGACAAAAGAAAAATTGAAGATAATTTAAAACAATCCCTCAAGGAGAAAATAGAGGACTGCCACAAAAATGGACAGAATAATCAGGCATCTTGAATCTGATCTTGAAGAAGCTAGAGACAATGAAGAACAACTTGAGAATCAGATAGACACTCTTAAACAAGATCTTTAAACTGCAAATGAATATAAAGAAAAATTCAAGATAAGTTCAGCCCAACTTGAAGTTCTTCTTGAAAGCCAAAAGAGGGTAGATGATAAGCATGGCTTGGGATATGAGAAAGGTGAAAGCTCTGGATTCGGTCGGAAGCACTTTGGATCAGGAAATCAAAGAAACAGGCCTAGAAGACCTCCGGTAAGGCAACCAAATGCTCAAAGATATCCATCTTTCAATGGATATTGCTTCAATTGCAACAATTTCGGTCATAAAGCAACTCAGTGCAGGAGGAGAATGAATCAAAATAATCCATCCTTCTCCGGACAATGTTTTAATTGCAAAAGGTATGGTCACAAATCTCATAAATGCAGAAATCTGCAAATAAGCAATTCATTCAATGGTAGATGCTTTGCATGCAATAGAATGGGACATATGGCTAATCAATGCAGATCAAGAGGATATCAATCAAATAAGCAAAGAAATGTTACATGTTACAATTGCAATAGATCCGGTCATATTGCCAAATTCTGCAAAAGTAGAAATCAGGATAGAAAAGGTCTGGTGGAACATGATCAGAAACAAGATAAGGGCAAAGGTAAAGTGAATGCGGATGAAATTCAAAAGGAGATGAGCAAGATTTGGGTAAAGAAGAGTAAAAAAAGTATTGGGGATGGATCCGCACCAGAATTCGGTGCTGATATTCCTTCCGGAAACTAAAAAGGTGAGCTCTGGCTCAGGGGGAGTCACAGAGAAAAACAAATTCCGCCAGCTAGTCAACTAGTGCCTAAATTCGACACATGGAGTAAACATCTGACGCTGCGGATTAAAGGGTTCTCAGAAAAACATCTAAATAACCTTCAGTCAAAATATGAAAGATCCGCATGGAGTTTTGCAATATTTTAACCGCTCAAGTTAATCTAGTTCCGACAGCTATCCGGTAAAGCAGAATTTCACAGACAGATCCGATATGATTCAAAATTGAAATGCTTTGATCTGCGGACCCATGGCATGATTGAAGAAAAGAAGATACGTTGTCAATCCTCACTGACAATGATTCTAAGTTCGGCACAGTGATTCAAGAAGATCTCTCTCAAAACAGGGCAACCGGATAACTTAAGTTGTGCATTTATTACAAAAGGAAATTAGGGTTTGCGCAAGGATAAAAGGATTCTTTCACTCATTATTTACACACTTGCACTCACGAAGAAGATTAGAAGAGCTCTGCAAAGAAAATTCTACAATTCACTTATGATCAACAAAAAAACGAATTCAACCAGAGTTTTGTTCCGGCTTCTGCTTCAAACCCTAAGGCGTGAAAAGGTACTTCCATTCTGAAAATCTCTCTCTGAATCTCTTGCAAAATGGCTACTCCAATGGTTGTCAAGATCTCTGATAGGCCGTTACCTAAATTCAAGAAACACCCTTATAAATCTCTAAAAGTTGATCCTTTGGGCGCATTTTCTAGCATTCCGCACGGAGTATTGCATGTAGAAGATGTTAGGGTTTATATCCATGCCAACATTGAAGAATTTGGAGACTCAAAATTGATGGACATTTATCACAAACAACTAATAGATGAGAATTTTGAACTCAAACCTGAATTCAAGGTCCTCCGGGATAAACACTTCAGACATTGCATACATTTTCCATGTTTTGCAGAAGATGATTGGGTCCGGTATGTTCTAAGCAGGATGCATGATAATTTCATGTGGTTAATGAGGCCCTTCAAGATAACTAAAGATGCCATCAGGGCAGTGACCGGACTGCATTCATCCAGTGGGTTACCTGCACTTAAATCTGTGAAGAACCAAACAGTAACTGAAGCCACCGGATCTAAATTTGACAAAAGAGCAATGACCATAGATGACATCACAGATCCGGATGTCAAGGTTGCCTCAATGATAATCGGCTACAAAATCTATCATTCGAGCAGGGAGAATTCTGTGTCTGGCACAACAATCTATGTAGCATATCAGATGTTGAGGGAAGATGCAGATTATGACCTGTGTGAGCTTCTTCTAAATCAACTATTAGAAAACTTGTAGAAGATCAAAAAAGACAAGAAGAATTCCTTTAAATATGGTAGCCTAATACTATGTCTGTTCTTCTATTATATGAATGAGCTACCCGTATCACATGGTTGGGTCTGGCAAAATGATAAACCGGTTGCAATTCAGATTAGAGATTATATGTATGGACTTGGTGATGCTCAAGCCCAAAACACAGCTCTCTGGGGTTACTTCAAGAACTTCCAGAGCATGATGTAAGCCAGAGAGAGCCAGAGAGAGAATTCCACAGTCCATAGTTGAGAAATACAAGGACACAGTTTGCTTTATGGTTGACACTGATCAATGCCTAATGGAGGCAGTTGAGCCAAGGACTGTGTGGATAATGCCTATGGGATATGAAGTCGATGAAAAAATCTTGATGTTTCATATTCAACATCTGTTGAGCCAGCCCAAGGACATTGAAGCATAAAGGTTTGGAACCTTTCAAGAGCTAAGTGTAAAAATACATGTTAAGACAGCCGGAGATAAAGAGGAAAGTAAGAAGGGAAGTTGAAGAAATTGCCAAAAGATTTGGCCTATCAAAGGAGGCTGTGGATGCAAATAGAGAGAAAATGGAGAAGGCTGAGAAAGAGAAACAAGAAGCAAAGAAAGGAGACGTTTCGGAACAAGCCTCCTCCCGGACTAGATCTTCCAAGAGCTCTGCACCTGTCACTCCTAAAAACTCAAAGGCTACTAAACCGGAAGTCAAGTCATCCGGCAAAAGTGAAAAGAGAATGAAGACCAAAGCCTCAAGAACATATACAAGTCATAAGGATGATGAAGAAACAGAATTAGATGAAGAAATCAAGAAAATGAAGAAGAAGAGAACATCTGGAAAGTTCTCTGCTAGCAGAGATGAGGAAGAGAAGGCAGAGGAATTTGTTGAAAAGCCCACTCTTTCCATTGATAACATCATCAAGGCAGTAACTGTGGATGGGAACCTGCAACCGGTGACTGAGTTCTATGATGCATACAGTGATGCTGACAAGAGAATTCTGGAAGAGGCTACTATCAGGTATTTGAACATTTACAATAAAGCCTTCATTGAAATTATATCTTTAATTCCTAAGAACCTAGAAAAGGTACTTGAGCTGAGAAAAGAGAATGCAATGGCAAAAGACCTAGAGATTCGGGAGCAGATAATAATACAACTTTATCCTTCCATCACTCCAAAACAAATGGACATGATTTTCAAGGAGTGTAAGAATGAGTTCCGGAGCAAGGCAAGAATGAACAAACTTATGCTTGGAGAAACAGACCAAGTAGCAAGTGAAACTAAAGATATCCTCCGGAATGCCTTAAAGAGATTCAATCTTCCTATTGTAGAAGAAACAATTGAAGAACCTTCTACCATGGATGTTGAAGGATTAAATGTAATCAATGAAGAATCTTCTGACAAGGATATAGAAGGATCAAAGAAAATAGATGAAGAGAAGTCTGAGGACTTAGATTCCTCTGTTCTAGAAGAGGAAGTTCATGAAGCAGTAAACACAGGTGACATCTCTCCTCCGGATCCCACTGTAGACATTCTAGATTCTGAAGCTAAAGGAGAAGGTAGAAGAGAGGAGAAGGTGATTCAAGAAGAAGAGGTTAAGGGAAAAGAAGAAGAAGCAAAAAAGATTAATGATGATTGTTCTGATATCCCAAAAGAAAAGAAGACTCAATCACTAGCAAGAGACACTGCAGAGACAGTGAAGAACTTCTTAAACAGAGAAATGATGGAGATAGATGAATCTGAGCTATTTCAAGGACCACTGAATTTCGACTCTCTCTCCCCAGTTCAGACAATGAGAATAGCTTCTTTTGCTCAAGCCAAAGCAAAAGAAAAACTCTTGAAATCTCACATGGAGGACTGTGAACTGTTGGAGATTGCATCCGGGATGCTGGAGAAGATCATGCCATCCTACCAAAAGGATCCTTCAGCCTCACCATCCGGTAACTTGAAAACTTTGGTAAATTCTGTTAACACTCATTTTGAATCTCTAGAGAAATTAGTAGAAGCAAAGGTCCGGAAGGAGTTTCTGGGAAAAAGATTCACTGAGGTGCAAGGACTTATTGCTAATGATAGGCGGACTCTAGATATTGGAATAAAGAGCCTTGAAAATGCTCTCAAAGATGGTGGAGACCTATTCAAATTTTGTCTGACTTGGCCTAAAGTAACAAAAGATATTGAGGAGAAAGTAAAAGAACAAGAAGAAAAACTGTCAAGCCTAGTTCAGAATTTTGACCCTCTTTCCTCCTCACTAATGAATCAAGAATGCCAGGCTATTGTTATCATAAACGAAATAAAGAGGCTGGACAAAGAAAAGAAGAACATAATGAACAGAATGGGTGAACTCAGAGGGATAATTATCCCTAAGCTAGAGGCAATGCATGAGGCCTTGACAGATGCTAAGACCACAGCTCGGACCAGTGATCCAACAGATTTAAGAAGGGCAGAAGCATATGCATTTTTGTTGAGTGGTCACATCTCCATTTTGGATAGGATGAAGCAGAGTTGGGCCACAGAGTTTGTACAGTTAAAGACTACTTTTGCGGATATACTTAAGTATATGTAAGTATAACATATGATTTATACTTATGCGGTCATGTATAGAATAATTTTTGCAAAATTTTGGTGTGCGGATTTCGCCCTTTGCCATTGATGTCAAAGGGGGAGTGAAGAGTAGTGAAAAATGTGGAATCCAGCTAAGGGGGAGTTCCGGTATAATAGTGTAAAAGACAGAGCATCAGCCAAGGGGGGGTTACTGCGACACTTAGCCATTTTTCACTAAGTGTTGCCATCAATGCCAAAGGGGGAGATTGTTGGCAAGAGACTGTGTGGCTTCATAAGTGTTGTTATTGATGGCAACAAAGTCTATCCCACACATTCGCAATACATAGTATGCCTATACCGAAAGTCAGATTGAAGATTGTTTTGGTCCGGTGAACAAGAACAGAGTATGTAACAAGGTCCGACAATCAGGGCCGGATCTCTCAGATGGTGTAACTCAGTAAGTTGCAGACTTGGACAAGTCAAGAGGGGTATCATGACTACTGTATTCCAGAGATTTAGCCTCCGGTGATAAATCAAGGAAAAGATATGAGCATCTGAGTGTTGGGTTCCATTCTGGCAGAGCAGACAGAGGAAGAACTGACCGGCAGAGTATCAAACTTCAATCCGGACGAGTAAAAGGTGTTGATCAAGCAATTTGTGGGATTATACATTGTTGGCCGACATGATTAATGACTTCTATGCCTATGTTTTTGATACACAACACAAATCAAGCATGGATTTAGCTGACAAATCAGTAACTTGCAAATATCTTGAGTGTTGTTGTTGCCGACTAGAAAGTTGATGAAAATCTTTGATGCGGATATATATACCAGATGGATTTCAGCATGTAAGTGTGTGGGGTGAATAATGAAAGGAATTAGGTGCGAAGAAAAGCAGGGATAAGTGTGAGAACAGCAATTCAAGTCCAGTATGTGATTGAACAACATTGAACAGTGGAAGAATGAAGTGCATCAGATCAGTGTATTGTGCCCAACCGGAACTGAACTCTTGCATTTGTAGATGCTTCACATCAGTTCAAACACTTGATTATCTTCTGTAAGTTTTATAGACAGTGAGTCTCTTGTAGGCAGTGTGCCTCTTGTGAGCAGTGTGCTCGGGCAGTGAGCCCTAATTGGCAAGTGCCATTTTGTACTCCTTTATTCTTTTAACAGAGAATACAATCTTGGGTTAGTCACCCCGTGGTTTTTCCCTTAACAGGGTTTCCACGTAAAAATCCTTGTGTTATGTGTGTTGATTTTATTTATGTTCTTATGATTACATATGCTTTCATGTATTGATACAACACTGAACATTAAGATAACAAAAAGAGAAAGAAAGTGAAGGAAATTTTGAGATAACTGATTCACCCCCCCTCTCAGTTATCTGCCTTGTTTCCAACAGAAACTATATCTGAATATAAACATTTTGGAATATACAGCAATTATGTGTCTATATTGCTTCTAAAGTAATGAAAATCTCCTCTAATAATTAATAAAATTGTGTTATATATATGTGTGTGTTTTTTTATGAATGTTGTATCCATCCGTATCCATATTAAGGGCAATGAAAAATGGCCGTATCCGTATTTGTATCCATGTCCATGCAACTTTGCTTTTATATTTATATTTGAGTTTGAGGTGCACTTGAAGCTACAGATGACATTTGGAATATTGAAATGTATTATATAAATACTGTATAGAAAGGATAATAAATAAGGCACATTTACTTAACATGTGCTCTATGTTGCTTGCCTGAAATTAACCAATGCATAATTGAACAGTAGGAGTTGAGTCATTTATAAAGGTAGGCATGTGAATGGTTAGCTTATGTATATATTATGTAAACTTGAGGTTCTTTTTCTTGTCATCATAAAATGTTAAACTAGTGAGCATAAATAGATAGCTATTTCTTGGTAAGCAAACTCAATTTTAGGTTGATTTATAATTACTATTAATGTTTTAAGGCTGAAAATTTAATTTCTGTGTTTGAGTTTCATCCACTATATTTTAGGGGTTGCTTATATTTTTGGTAGCGATGTTTGAGTAATTTTTCAAGTCCATGGAAATAGGGCACAATGTGATCTAGCGACTTGCCAATGGAGAATGCTATTGGAGTGTCATGCAGATAAAACTCATTATTCCTTTTTGGTATTGAGTGGGAATATGATCCCACACAAATGGGTTCTATTATCTATATACCCTATCAGTAAACTGAGCTATGATGAAAATGTTCCATAGTTTCAATGTGTCAAAAGTATACCATAAACTTTTAAACCTTGAGAGAAAGCATCTGAAGAGCTTAATTTAATAAAGTAAATATTAGAACATACAGAAATTTCTAGAAACAGACTTGAATGTCCTGGAATAATGAAAGTTGGCCTGAGCAGTAAATTTTTTTTTGCAGCCAGTCAGGGAACACATACTATGAAGGGGATCCTTCTTAATTGCTTACTGTATCAATTTAAAAGGGTGTGATATTCTCTTCTCCTCTATGAAGTGTTCAAGTCATAGCTTTTTATTTGTTTCCTTGTCCATGTTCATTCCCTTTCCTCTCTTGTCAATTTCATTTAAAAAATATGAATTTTAAATCATTCATTTTATTTTATCACTTCTTTATGTCTCTTGTTGTAGATTTGAATCGAAATTGACCACTTAGACAAACTTCTTATTTTAAAGTGACTGCTTTTGAATTTCCCTTTTGGTTTATTTTGTTTTTAGAACATGCACATTAATTGGTGTTATTTATTCATATTTGACAGTTTGCAGACACCTAGTCCGGGTCCCCTTAAGATGATAACAAGTGATTCTCTAAGGTGGCACCGGGTTCTTCTGAAAGTAAGCGGTGAAGCACTTGCTGGAGACGGTGAACAAAATGTTGATCCAAAGGTAACATAGATTTTTTCCTGGAACAGATGCTTGCCTTTGCAGATCTAGCTATGACATTTATCATGAGTATAAACACCAAATAATTCTGAAATATTACTTAATGGTGGAAAAATGGAGATGGAAAACCTATTAAGAGGATTTCTTTGGAGAGATGTTCAACAGGGCGCTGAGATGTGAGAAAACAAATGTTAAGCCCCTAACTCTTACATGTGTTAGTCATTATTGGCTTATGGAGTAACCGACATGTCAGACATCGAACCTTTTGAGCAATCTTTTAGTAGGTTCTTAGGTTTTCTGTTTCTTGTTAGATTGGTGTATTTAAGGGCTTAGGGGCTTGTTAAGTTTTCTGTTTTTTAGACTGATTGTGAAATCTAGTCATGAAGACCTGCATGTTTATGAGCAATGTTTTACCTAAGAATTGGGTTTTATTCTTCAGATTGCGATGGCCATTGCCAGAGAGGTTGCCTCTGTTTCTCATCTTGGTGTTGAGGTATTAAAATACTAGAAACACTTTATATTTTTCTAAATAATGATTTGGTTCTTTTGCCTGTCTCAGCTTTAGGTACTGTCAAAAGTCCTTTGGAATCTGGCAAGTGATGTGCTGCATCATCCATTAGATTGCGTAAAACTTTTATAATTTTAATTTATTGGGTATTTTTTGGCCAATTCTACTTCAGGTTGCAATAGTGGTTGGAGGGGGAAATTTCTTCCGTGGATCAACCTGGGCTGGATGTAGTGGACTGGATCGTTCTTCTGCAGATCACATAGGGTATGCCAATTTTCTTTATCAGTCCTGCAAAATTCTCTTTAGAAGAGGCTAAGGGCAAGGCTTCTAAGCTAAAATGGCATATATATGTCTCCTTCAGGATGTAATTGCTATTTCATATGACAGTTCATTACCTTTTTATCTTTTCATGTAGTATGTAGTAAAAAATCAAAAGGTCAATGTTGCCCATAATAATCTTTTGAAGAAATCTAAGATATCTGATCAGGTGCTTTTATGTCATAGAAGCCTGGAAGTTAGAAATATAAGCAAATAAATATCTAAAATCTGTCACATTCTTACAGATGAATGGATTGCCATTGCAGATTCTCTAACCAAGTTAGTTAACTCTGGACAGTTGTTTTTATTGAATGGGACTTTAGAACATATCATTTCTAAATTTTCGTACTCAATCTGTTCAGAACTTAATTTGTTTTACTACTTGTTACTTTGCTTATATGTCTTGACGAAAGTAAAAGTCATTTGGATGATAATAATGCTTCCATGTTTATTATAAGGATATAAATTGACTTACAGATCTCTTGCAAAATCTGAACCCCCCTATGGGAATAAACATGCATGGAAGTCTTCAAAAGTTGTGAACATAACATGAAGAGATGAATAATATTGAATTGGGTTGTATTTGCGTCTCGATTTATTCAATTTATTTGTAACCACAAACCTTACCTGAGTAGGCTTGATTTGCCACCATTTAACCTCAATCTGCAGTTGTGTTTATATTATAGTTATGAGACTCCGCAAGTTTGCTTGTTAGGACTTGTAAGTTGCAGTGAGTCAGCCAAAAAACACAGAAAATTAATTTAAAAAATTCAAAATAGAAAATCAAAAGCATTAGAAACAATTCTTTGTTTATTATATTTTTAAAAAATTACAGATATTTTTTGCCAAGTTCAAGTCTGAGACCAACATTGGCTTGCTGAGTTTTCACTGAGTTTGACTATTTCTATGATTTGTATTTTGTAATATAGTGCAGCACCAGACATTCCAACTCTGCTGCAGTAAACTTAAAATCCTGTACAAATTACAAATGATTCGTTGATTAGTGATGAATGGGTTTAACTTTATATCAACTTTTTTCTCAAGATTGTTCTATGGTAACATTCTTTTATTACTCTAAAGTGGAAGAAAGCTGTTTTTTGGTGATATCTTTCAATCGGTTCTTTTCAATATTTCATTGTAACATAAATGAACAGATATCATATATGCAATTTTATGAGAAATGGGATTTTGGAAAAGGGGAAGACTAAACTTCAGGGACTGTATGCAGGATGCTGGCAACTGTTATGAATGCTATTTTTTTACAAGCAACAATGGAGAGCATTGGCATTCCAACTCGTGTCCAAACTGCATTTCGGATGTCAGAAGTTGCTGAACCTTATATACGCAGAAGAGCCATCAGGCATTTGGAGAAGGGGAGAGTCGTCATCTTTGCTGCTGGAACTGGCAATCCTTTTTTCACAACAGACACTGCAGCAGCTCTGCGTTGTGCAGAAAGTAAGTCTCTGCATTTGCTCTCTTAAGGATCAAAAGATTGTGTCTTAACAGTGCCATGGAAATATCTTTGGATTGTGTTTTGTGCCTCTGATCATTGAAATTAGGTTTATCCAGTAAATGCTGAGGTTGTGTTGAAAGCAACAAATGTTGATGGAGTCTATGACAATGATCCAAGGGTTTATCCGGATGCCTCTCTTCTTGATTTTGTTACTTATCGTGATGTCACTTCTAAAGATCTATCAGTGATGGATCTAACAGCAATAACACTCTGTCAGGAAAATAACATACCTGGTAAGTCAGTATTATATCATATGATGGTTATCCAGTTATCTAAAGCGATGGTTTCTTACAACTGACCTGCAATATTATCGTCTTTTCTGCAGTTGTGGTTTTCAATTTGAATAAGCCTGGAAATATATGTAGGGCTCTTCGTGGTGAGCGTGTTGGCACCTTGATTGCTGAAACGTTGTTGAGTGAGCAAACATAGCAAATCAGGATTTGAGTTTTATCAAAATCATGTACTCCATGATTACGGTCTTATCCAAATGTGTAATAGTGGCTAAACTTGCTTTTCTGGAGTTCTGCAGTGCCCTTCTAAAATCTTTCCTGTACCTGAACCAGACGAGCTCTGGTAACTAGTCTGTATGCCCAACAATTACAGACAAGAGTATGTAAATTCTGATCATTTTTGACTTGTATGTATGCCAAAGCCACACTATTTGTGCATAACTTGAGTCACCTCATCATTCACAAAACCAGATTGATTTTATTTTTGTGTGAGCTTGTTAGGAAGATTTATTAATGTAATGGCCCTTATCCAGGGTTGGCTTTTTCTTTTCCTTATGTTAGACAAAATAATAAGCATAATCACTTTGACCCGACTATGCAATTTTTTTATATACCTTACATTTGATTTCCACATTCCTCATCAAAATTTACAGTAAATTTTCTAGATTCATTTTTTGAAAATAAATAACTCATCATTTTTCCTTAAACTAGACCATTATCGACCTTGTCCATAATGATATTATTCTTTCCTAGAATATTGGGAAAAAACTCATAATTTATGCATACAAAAATGATCGATGCACCTTAATATGACATTGACATTGAGATAGGTATGTACATCTAGGAGCCCATTTAAAAGGGATTGATTCTTTTCTTTAATTCATTACAAGCAATATTCTTAATGAGAATAATAGAACTTTTTTTTGGTAAATTGATGTAGAACATTTTGAGACAGATTGTTAATTTATCCACCCAACAGGGACAGTGTGCAGGTCAGGCAATTTCCAAGAATCTTTCTAATATTGCAGGCATTGCTGTTAGGACTTTCTATCTTGGCTATAAAACCCTTTCGGGTGTTCACAACCTTGTCTGTTATAGACATTCTATGCCAATTATCAACCCAAAAGGATCTCATCACTGATTTAATCAAACAAAAAATCTCGTGCATGGAGCAGCCCTATCAAGTAGGGCTGTGGCAATATCTTTTCCGTAGGCAGATATTGTTGCATTGAAACTATGGCTAGCATGGATTATAAGTTCTCATATCATTCTCTATCCGACTCATTTTGGCTTTTGTGGTCATTATGATCAAAAGGTTTATTTTGTTAGTGTTTTATAGATATAGGTTATTATGTGTTAGTAATAGATGTTAATGTAAATTGATATTGTTTGTCATGTAAAATGTAATTACTTTTGTAGGTGGTTGGTGGGAGATCAACGTGGTTGAACTCTATGGTTGATAGAATGGCTTATATAAGCCAAATGTAAAAAGCTTGAAGATCATCTGGGTCCATTTGAATAGTATCATATTTGCCTGTGTTTTCTGATGTAATTTTTAAGTTATTTGTGAACCAAAACCCATGTTGTATCACAGCCCATGGTAGATGGAAAATGGAAGGAGGTTAAGAGACAATGATTATGACATAGTATGGTGTTCCAAAATTTATATTTTCATGATCTCAATATGAGCAGAAATTCAGTATGGTATTTTTGCTTTTGTTATTTGTATGAATGGATTATAAGTTCTTATATCATTTTGGCTTTTGTGGTCCTTATGATCCAAAAGTTTATTTTGTTAGTGTTTTATAGCTATAGGTTATTATGTGTAAGTTGATATTGTTTGCCATGTAAAATGAAATTAGTTTTCTAGGTTGTTAGGAGGTTAAGGTGGTTCAAGTATATGGTTGAAAAAATGGCTTATAAGTCAAATGTAAAAAGTTGGAAGATCACCAGGGCCTATTTGAATAATATTATATTTGCCCATGTTTTGTAATGTAATTTTTTAGTTATTTGTGCAACCAAAACTTGCAAGTGGTATCAAAGCCCATGGCAGATAGAAAATGGAAGGAGGTTAAGAGGCAATGATTATGGCATGGTATGGTGTTCCAGAATTTATATGTTCATTGTTTCAATGTGAGCAAAAATTGAGTGTGGTATTTTTGCCTTTGTGGTTCTTGTTGTAATGTCCCTTTTTTCGTGAGCATCAAAGTTCGAAGGGTTAGCCTATCATTTGACCCTCGTAAGCTAGTGTGGTGGATTAGAGTGTCCAGTTTGGGCGTTATGGAGCTCTTCAGGTGGTAGTTGTCAGTGTTTATCTCTCCAGATCTTTCATATGTTCTGAGACATTGATATTCAGAGGTTTTTGGTTTCGTTTTGAGGGACTTACTATTTATAGTAAGTCGGTGGATGTTAGAGAGGGACCCTTACTATTTTTAGCAAGGCAGTTGGGTGCATAGTGGTTACAATGGTGAACTCCCAGGTTCAGACGGAATTGAGAAATAATAATTATTTGTGGAGTTATGTTATTTTAGTTATTTATAAAATGCAATTATAAAGTTTTAAGTTCACTTTATGTCCAATGGGGCTATGACCCTCAAAAAGGTCACTTAAAGTACATTAAATATTATTATTATTTGAGCGCCCATCCCAAGGGGAAAATAAAGTAATTCAAAAATAAAATATTCCCCTAAAAAAAAGGCAACGCCTCTTGGAGTGTTATAAAAAGAGGAAAAGAGTTTCTTTTGGGATATGCTATCTTCTATTTTGCTGATATATGCTGTGAATGACCTCTTTTATTTGGAAATGCTTATTCCAGACTTTCAAGGTGATGCTCCCTTGGAATTACAGGTTGTGGTGATGCTTCCACGCCATATAGATGGATGAAGTCAAGCAGATTTCGTCATAGAGCTTCAAAGATTGAGTTTGATGTTGCTAGACTTGAAATGTTCAATTTGTAGGTTTATGACAACGAGGTTTTATTGGAGATTTTTGGCTTGCATGTTGGTATTTAGGTGTGCATGTTTGAGGAGTGATGGATTTTGAGGTTGTGTTACAAATAATTCATTTGGGTATTTGAGTTTTGTAGATTTGAGCTATTGGGTGTTGTTGCAATTTTTAATTCCAACTAGGTTTTGACATGGATGCTCACAGAAATCAGTTTTGACATATGGGTATTGATGCAAAGTGGCTGCCATGAGGTTGGAATAACATGCACTTCTAGGTATTTTTCATTTCGTTGTATGATTCCAGAAATTATCGATATTCCTCTATTGTCAACTCAAAATTTCTAGCAACAAACTCAGAAATGGAAAAAGATGCAAAATATGCATTGGGGGAAGACGATTTAGAAGTTGGAGAGTCAAAGTTAGCTACAACCATCATTGGACTATCACCATAGCATTTCAGACCTGTAGGTCTTCCTTCCTTTCTATTGCAGACATAATTGGATATTCCAGGTACTCTACATCAACAATCACTTCATCTATCTCTTGCATTATCAAATCAGGTATGTCATATTGAGTATATGCTATTAAGAGACAAATGTATATGCTGAAGCTAGTTTGATAAACATTATATTAGACCTATTTTAACTTGTATAAGACCTGATAATGAATAAATAAATGCATCATTGAAGTGGTAATTCATGTGGTATGTTTGTTTGTTATTGTATCTTTCATTTCCATGCTTTGGTTCATGTTATTTATGGTTAAATCAAGGTGAAACACTCAACAGAAGATTCAGAAACTATAACAGGCTCGAAAAACCAGAACATACATGCAAATTGTTTGATAAAATTCCAAAGGAAAGAAAGTGTGAGAATCGGATTAGTTTGGGCATTATCGCGTTGGGACACTACAATAACAAAGCCCATGGCAGATAGAAAATGGAAGGAGGTTAAGAGGCAATGATTATGGCATGGTATGGTGTTCTAGAATTTATATGTTCATTGTTTCAATGTGAGCAGAAATTGAGTGTGGTATTTTTGCTTTTGTGGTTCTTGTGATCCAAAAGTTTATTTTGTTAGTGTTTTAGAGCTATAGGTTATTATGTGTTAGTGATACATATAAATGTAAGTTGATAATGTTTTTGATTTAAGTAAAAATGAGGTTTTGAAATGGCCTCACCCTTTTACAATTGATTAGCCCAATGACAGATGAAACTAGTCTCGTGAGGTGTGAGACTTACAAAAAGATACAACATTCTAGGAATAGCAACAACGAGAAAAGCACAACAATAGAATAAACCCAAGTGATGCTCCCACAGTATTGAAGGCAGATGGCTACAAATGCATTGATTCCTGCTCACGGTTTGAACGGAGGGGGCGTGAGGGTTCCCTCTCATGCATCTGGCTTGCAGGAAGGGGGCGCGAACAACACTCAGACTGGAGTAATTGTTGTGGCTTGTGGCATGTAGGGTGTTGGGTAGATCGCTCAAGATCTATGCGCCATTTTCTTGGATTCTTTTGCAGGTTTAGGCATTGGGACGACTACGGGGTCTGTGCATGCTGAGGATGCGGTTTTTGGAACTACTATTGGACGACGAGTTCCTAAATGCCCTCAGAGGTCCTTCTCTGAGGCTGTGAATGGTTTGGGATCTCAGGGCCGCCCATCCTAGGGTGGGTTTTGGCCATTTCCTTGTGCCCGTTCTTCCCCAATTGTGGTGTGCGGCTTTGAGGTTTTAGAAAACGAGGAATTTTATCGCAATAGAGGAGTGATGCAGATTCAATGGATTATGGCCCTCTCTTCCTGATCTTCACAAATGGGTCATGGAATCTTGGAAGCCGTTTGTAGATGGAAAGATTGAGCTATTTCCCAGTGCACGAGGATTCTTCATTGTGACATCACCTCTTCCAAGCAGCGGGACTTAGTGCTTGATGGTAGGGTTTGGATGTGGGATGAGCACTCCCTTTACATCAAATCTTGGTCCCTTTCCTTCAATCCCCTCACCGAGCTACTTAATATCAGACCAATATGGGTTCGGCTCCCAAATCTCCCCTTCCAGTTTTGGGAGGATTCAAGCTATGAGGCATTGGTAATACTATTGGTCGTTTCTTGAAGGTAGATTCTACTACCTCGTTTATGGGGCATTCCACGGTTGCCCGCATCTTAGTGGATATTGACATCTCCAAACTCCTCCCCTAAATCTCCGCAAATCCGGATTGGACTCTGTGCTCTATAAAAGGGTAGGAGAAAGTAATGAAAAGTTTCTAAGGCAAAGAAAGTGAAGTAAGAAGTTTTGGCAAGTTCCCAATGAGTGGGAACTCACTGACAAAAGGGAACAAAGCAAGCAACAAAGAGTTTCGATGTTTTCCAAAAACGCTGATTTTGTTCCCTATTGCACCGAGATTTTTGACAAGGCAGAGAATGGTAAAAATGACTAAGGCATGGATAAGAGTAAAGTGTTCTCAAGAAGGGGAAGAAGAAAAAGAGACAAGCATTGATTTCGGCAAGTTCCTGGTCAGCACGAACTCGCTAACAAAGAAGAAGAATGAAGATTTCGGCGAGTTCCTGGTTAGCAGGAACTCGTCGACAAAGAAGAAAATGAACAAAGAAGAAAGTTTCGACAAGTTCTTGGTGGCTAGGAATTCGTCGAAAAAGTTCATGATACCCTCCCAAGTGTTGAAAAGGTAAAAGTAACTATTTTAAAGTGTATAAAACGCGTTTTCCATATTTTCTTTAGTTCAGACGCGCCCCTACCTTCCAGAAGACACCATTAATGCCTAGTATATGCAGTTGGAGGTAGATAAATAATTGAATGCAATAAGCACATGTAGGTAAGTGGGTAGATGGAATTAATTGCAGCAATTGGGTGCCCTAATTATTTTCCCACCCAGAATCCTGTCAGGATAACAAAGAGAAAATTAGTCCTATATATACTTCGTGTGAAGACATTGTGAAAGGGGATTCAAGCTATATTTGAGAGTAGGTGTAGTGATTTATACCTGGGCTTCAAACAACTCCATTACCAATTTATCATGGAGCAAATATTCAGATGCATATGTAGATTTGAAGGATCAACTAATTTCATTTTGTGAACTCCAACATTTTATGTATTTGTTTAGGGAAACTCTTCCGGTATTTTTTGTGTTTCCTCTTGTTATGTTTAATAACATGAATGTAACTATTGATTTTAGCAGTAAGACAGACTCTTAATACATTGTATCCATTGCAGTGATCATTTGTGTTACAGGTGAATGAAAACAGTAAGATAATGGATAACTAAGCATATTTTGTTGGCAAGAGACACTATATGGATTCATGGTTGTTGTCATTGATGGCAACAAAGGTCATCCCACATATCCGCAAGACATGATATGTCTCTACCGGAAGTCAGAATAAAGAATGTTGTGATCCGGTGAAGAAGAACAGAGCATGAGGCAAGGTCCGACAGATTGGTCCGGACCTCTCAGAGGAAGTGTCTTGGTGCAGTGCGGATTTGGGAAAGTCAAGAGGACTACCCTGAGTGGTATATTCCAAGGATTTAGCCTCCGGTGATGAACAAAGAAAAAGATATGAATGGTTGAGTACCGGATTCCTGAGAGACAGTGAAAACAGAGGAAGAACTGACTGGCAGAGTATCAGACTGCTTTCCGGATGGGTTACTGCTGATGACAGAAGTTGTGAAGGCATGAATCATGTTTGGCCGACATGATTAATGATATCTACAAGTATATGCTTGATCCGCATTGCTTGGTGAGGAAGGATTCAGCCGACAGAATGAAAGTTTATAAGAAACTAGACTGTTCCGGATGCCGACTAGAAAGGTGATGAAATTACTTGTGCGGATATATATAGAGGATGGATTTAGTTGTGAAAGGGTTGTTGTTGTGGAGATATATGCGAATAAGTCTAGATAAAGAGCAGAGGTAGCAAAAAGGATCCGGTATGTGAAAGATAGCAGAATAAAGAACAGAGGAAAGATGAAGTGCAGCAGATCAGTGTACTGAGCCTAACCGGAACTGAACTCCAGCATATGCAGATGCTTCCAATCAGTTCAAGACTGTGATTCTCATCACTTTGTAGACAGTGTGTCTTCTTGTAGGCAGTGGGCCTCTTGTGAGCAGTGTGCTCGGGCAGTGAGCCCTAATTGGCAAGTGCCATCTTTGTAATTTCCTATTCTTCTAACAGAGAATAATTTTGGGTTAATCACCCCGTGGTTTTCTCCCTTAACAGGGTTTCCACGTCAAAAATACTGTGTCATGTGTTTCTTGTTTTATGGTTAATGTTTTATGTTTGATTTTATGCTGCATCAATTAAAGGGTAAGTTCAATAAAGGAAATAATTAGGATAACTGATTCACCCCCCCCTCTCAGTTATCAACATATTTACCATTTGTCATCAATTTTATGTATAGAACCCATATGCCTCTTTATATTTTCTCTTCTTTGGTAGATTTATAACTCTGTGCCATCAAATAGGCAACAATATGATATTGCTTGACCACCCATAAATTTATAAACAAACAAAATATTATATGTATGAACAACAATACATTAGCATCATTTTGGTTTTGTATTAACTAGGGAAAATCCAATATAAGTCCATTAATATTCAAGTTTCTCAAACCAGATGTATGTCTGTTGCATCTTTCATGTTTTAGAGATGCATTTATCACCTTAAATAGAGGTTTTATCATGCAGTAGGTTTGTTTTAATCTAGTGACAATGTTGGGGATTAAAACTGCATTATGGGTACTACTGTATTGCTATGGTTTTGTACACATCTTGTGTTGTCTTCAATTCCTATTGAGGGATACCTCTAGGAATACCCTCCTAAGTATAACTGAGCTTGAAGAGAAGAGGAGATTATCCACTCCTATTAGTTTCCCATAAATCATCCTTAACCTGTTGATGAGCCCCTTCCCAATCCTCTTGATGACACCCCTAGCCTAGGTGAGTGGGTAATGTTCTAGGGTTTTGGATTAGCTATTTGGGAAATAACAAAAGGCATTGCCGAGGAGTAGTTGATTCTAGTTGAAATTATTGTAGATCTACAACGCAGTAAAATTTTTAATAATTTCTTCCAAGAGGGAAGTGACAACTTTGTTCAGGTCAACCCAAAAGTTAGCTTGCAGTTAAAAGAAAAATCCACAATGGATCAGAGAAGAAGGTCCCAAGGTCATTCATGACATGATGATTCCTCATAAAGCACAAGAAGTCAAAAAAATAGATGGAGAGATAAATCCTAGTGTGTTACCTAGAATAATTGTTCAAGATCAAGTGGGAACATCAGGAAGAAATGATACATTTGATTATTTTAGAGATCAATACCAGTATACATAAAAGGATTCTATTCATAACATGCTTAGGACAAATAGAGGGACAAATAGAAATGAATACGAGGTTCAAAGAAATGAAAATATTATTGGCAGGGGAAGTAGAGATAGGTCTAGAGAGGCACGTCAAGATGCCCAACATCCTACTTTGCCCACTAGGTCATAAGGGAATAAGCATAATAATATTCCTAATGATGAAGATCAGCTTAGATAGCCTAATGCTAAAGAGAGGGAAAGAATTCTTAGTGAAGAATTATATTTGATAGATCATGTTAGACGAAAGAGGCAAGAGCTCATAACAAAAAATGAGTTTTTGCAAGCTCAACTTGCCCAGCAGGCACAAGCTCAAGCTTAAGCAGCCCAACAGTAAGGCCAAAATCAGTATCATGGTCAATTTCCTCCTAAACAGCACTAGTAACAACAATATCAACAACACCAACTGATAGGGCAACAGGGTAGGACTGCTCAAGCACATCAAGTTCCCAATTAACCACCATAGTAGCGAACAAATCAACAATATGGAAATATTGAACATCCTCGACTTGCATTCTAAAGACAGGCTCAAAGGTTCCCTCTAGCTAAGTAGCATTTGGGAGAAGAAAGGTGTAAACATTTAGACTTCTTTGGTATCCCTAATTTGAAAGGAAGCTAGGTGTGCAGAAATCACTTCCTACACTAATCTAATGAGGAGAGATGAGTGCAAATTCTTTTCAACCTTTACAATTACAAAGTTATTAATCCAATAACAGAGATATTGTAGCAATACACAACACAAGAATGTAAGACAGAAGAAGAGAGAGACAAGATATAACGTGGGGAAAACCCTTATGGGTGAAAAAACCCACACTCCAAAACACAGCTCAAATGTATTATCTAAACAATGAGGTTTACAATATAGTTACAGAGCCAATGCTCTTGCAGGAGTCTTCAACACTCGTATTTGGAGATAATCTAGCAGCATAATAGTACCTATCAATCACATAATACATCTCATCTCAAAGCACATGTTTATATAGAAGTTAGGAGGCAAAAACGAGCCTATCTTGAGATGGGCGTCCAACATGGCCTCATGGCCCAAAATCCACGCCTAGGGACACTTGTCCAACACTGCAGGGTGTTCATGACACTTGTCATATCACCCCATCCCAAAGAAGTCGCCTATTCCCAAGTTGGGCTATGATAGATACTCTTACGACTATCATAGAATCCGTCATAATTGTCATATCTTACTGTTGTAAGAGAATCTATCATACACAGGCTAAAAATAACATATTCTCTTACAACATGTCATAACCCTCCTTGGGGCGCCCAAAGATGCTTCTTCCAAGATGCCTTGTGACACATGTCTTCACCTGTCATAGTATCTTCTACTTTCAACTCTTATGCATCATAGATTTGTCATAGGAATATGTCATAACCATTTTGGTCAATATTCCCTTACACACTATCCAAGATGCCAACATATGGCAAAATATTCCTACCACTAAGTGGGAGGCCTATCTCCTCATGTGAGGACAAATTTACATGTGGTCACTTTCCACGTAGGATGACACATCACTGTGCCAACTCCCACAAGATGACAATAAGAATTTGCATCCTAATTACAATAATAGGTAATAAATAAATACATACAATAAATAAATGCAAGGAATTACCAAGGTTGAGACACCTTAATTCCCAACAATCTCCCACTTGTCAAACACCTTGTAAGAGCCAATAGAAATAATAGGATTTAGCTACTATAGGTTGAGAGGCCCATAGACTCTGAACACCATCTGAACTTCTCTGTGCCCATTGGTTTCATCAATGCATCTGCAACATTCTTCAAAGTGTCTACCTTTTCCAAATTTACCTTCCCATCCTCTACCATGTCTCACACGAAGTGAAACTGTACATCAATATGCTTTGTTATGGCATGGAAAGTTCTATTCTTTGCTGGGCAAATTGCACTCTGACTGTCACAACAAATCGTAATATGTCCTGCATCAACACCAATATATGAACACAATCTCTTAAGCCAAATAGCTTCCTTACAAGCATGAGTTGCTGCCATATACTTAGCTTCTATTGTGGACAAAGCAACCACAGGTTTTCGCTTACTCATCCAACTAATTGCACCACCGAACATAGTGAACAGATAGGCACTGGTGGATCTCCTGCTGTCAATGTCACCCACCCAATCAAAATCCACAAATCCATGAATACAAACTGAATGCGGAGGTCCTGTAGGATTACCATGATAGCATATGGAATACTCGGAAGTACCCCTCAAATATCTGAACACTCTCTTAATTGCATCCCAATGTACCCGTTCAGGATTAGCCATAAATCGACTAAGGACTCCCACTGCTTGGGCAATGTCTAGTCTTGTGCAGACCATAGCATACATCAAACTGCCAACAACACTAGCATAAGGTACTCTGCTCATGTCCTCCACCTCACTAGGAGATTTTGGATAATCATTAACAGACAACTTTGTCTCCAAAGAAACATGAACACACAATGGTCTACAATCTGCCATGCTGAACCTATCTAACATAGTCTTCACATACTTACTCTGGCTTAACCAAAGTTTTCTGTTAGCTCTGTCTCTTCTTATTTCCATTCCCAGAATGTACCTGGCTGCCCCTAGATTTTTCATCTTAAACTATGCTGACAACTAAGACTTCAAATCAGAAATCATATTCTTACCATTCCCAATTAACAACATATCATCAACATACAATGCAATAATGAGAATGCGATCATTGTCAAATTTATAATACACACAATGATCTGATTTCAATTTCAAAAATCCAACCGACAACACAAAGGCATCAAACTTCAAGTACCACATCCTAGGAGACTGCTTCAAACCATACAAAAACTTTTTCAACTTGCAAACCAAATTTTCTTTACCTTTCTCTGTGTAATGCTCTAGTTGTGACATGTAAATCTCTTCCTCCAAATCACCATGAAGGAATGTTGTCTTCACATCCATTTGCTCCACCTCTAAGTCATAAGTTGCTGCAAGAGATAACAGGAACCGAATAGATGTCAGCTTTGCAACAGGAGAGCAAATTTCACCATAATCAATTCCCTCCACTTGTGAATACCCCTTCGCAACCAGTCTGGCCTTGTACTTTTCAACATTGCCATCTGTACCGAATTTCTTCTTGAACACCTATTTGCAGCCAACAGGTTTTCGTCCTTCGGGCAAAGGCACCAAGTCCCATGTTTTATTCTTTTCCAAAGAAGCCATCTCATCTTCCACGACTTCTTTCTAGGAACCTGCATCTTTCATGCCCATAGCCTCTGTCACAGTTCTAGGCTCACCAGTGTTAGTAAGCAAGGCAAAAGCACAACTAGAATCAAGCAATGAATAACCAAATCTATCAGGTTGCTTCCTTGTTTGTGTAGACCTCCTCAATCGCTGAGGTTGAGGTTCTGCTTCTTCTTCTGAGATTTTAGAGCTGCTAAAGCTCTCCTCATCATCAGGTCTCACATGGTTTGTCAGTTCAGTCTTCTCAGGGGTAGAAGGAAGCTGAACCATATCCTCTTTCTTTTATGTTTCTTCTGGCTGTAGAACAATGGGAGAAGGTGTTAGCTCTCTGAAAATAATACTTCTGCTATACAACACTTTTTCAGTCATAGGATCCCAAAGCTTGTATCCTTTCACACCGACACCATAGCCAATGAAAATACACTTAACTTTGTTCTCCAATTTAGACCATTTCTCCCTAGGCACATGTGCATATGCCTCACAACCAAAAACATGAAGATGTCTAACTGAAGGCTTCTTACCAGACCAGACCTCCATAGGTGTTTTACCAACAAGAGTTGATGTAGGGGACCTGTTTACCAAGTAGAAAGCAGTGGCTATAGCTTCAGCCCCAAACTTCTGTTCGAGGCTTGCTCCACTAAGCATACTCCTAGCCTTCTCCATCAGTGTCATGTTCATCCTCTCTGCAACTCCATTTTGTTGCAGAGTGTATGGAGTTGTCTTATGTCTTTCAATCCCTTGCTCTTCATAGAACTTATCAAACTTTGTCGAACAAAACTCACCACCGTTGTCAGTCCTCATTAATCTTTTTACTAGTCTGATTCTCAACAAAAGCTTTAAACTCTTGAACTAACTAAAGATTTCAAACTTGCTTTTGAGAAAATAAATCCATGTCCTTCTACTGTAATCATCTATGAAAGATACAAAGTATAGAGATTTGGAAATCTAAGGAACACTAACATAACCAAACACATCAGAATGAATAAGGTCTAACACACTAGAAGACTTGTGAGAACTAGAGTAAAACTGAACATAGTTTTGCTTTCCATATATACAATGTTCACAAAAGTTGAACTCAAGATTACAATCATTTAACCCCTCAATGAGATTTTTATTTTTCAGGGTTCTAAGACCCTTCTCACCAATGTGGCCAAATCTCATATACCATAACATTGTCTTTTCAGCAGGAAGCTTAACTTCCAAAGCATTAGCAACCTTGGGTACACAAGATGCACTACCATCAGAATTTATTACAACAAATTTCTTCACCGCTTGTTTAGATGGTGGGGATGAAGTGACTGCAACTCTTTTCTTGGAATCAGAAGAACTATTGCACTGTGAAGTGCATGCCTCTAGCTGAAACATAGTACCTCTCTGAGTACCCTTCGCAAGCACCATAGATCCTCTAGGCATCTTGCATCCATCCTTCGAAAAGACAACCTGCACGCCTGCATCATTCAACATACTTACAGAAAGCAGGTTCCGTGCCAAGCCTGGGATGTGCATAAGCCCAGTGATCCCCTTCACTCGTCCATTAGGGAATCAGATTGAGACTCTTCCATGACCAACAGTCTTCAGATGAGAATCGTCACCCAGATACACTCTTCCACCATCGAACTCTTCATACTTCGTGAACCAACTTCGATGCAAGGTCATGTGGAAAGATGCACCAGAATCTATCAACCACACATCATCAGATGCATGGGTGGCCAAGGCTACGATGAAGGCATCACCATCATCTAGTGACTTGTCATAATCTGAATCTTGGGCATTCTTTTTTTTCTTTTTCTTTTCCCCTTTGCATTCCTTTCAGAAATGCCCATTTTTTCCACAGTTCCAACAGAGAGCCTTGGACTTTCCAGGAGATTTGGATCTCCCACGGGATTTGGATCTACCCTTCTCAGCTTTCTTGTCCTTCTTTTTCTCGTTCTCCTTGGGTCTTCCATGAACCGCAAGAGCCTCTTTAGCTGCTTCAGAAGATTTTCTCCGCATCTCTTTAGATAATAGCGAAGATACCACTTCATCCATTTTGAATGTGGATGTGGTGCTCCCAATAGCCATAACAAGATGATCCAACGAGTTTGGCAAAGAACAAAGCAAGGTCATACAACGATCCTCCTCCATCTTCACACCAACGGATGTCAATTGTGCAACTAATATGTTGAAAGCATTTAGGTGATCTGCAACATATCCTCCATCCTCCATCCTGAGAGAATACATATTCTTTCTCAAAAAAATCTTGTTCACTAGGGGTTTGGCCTGATAAACATCACCCAGCTTCTTCCAAAGGTCTTTCATGGTCTTCTCCTCATGGACATTTAACATGACAGAATTAGCTAGATTGAGTCTTATGAGACCCTTAGCCTTCCGATCTTTGAGATCCCAATCAGCTTGTGCCATTGCGGTTGGTTTTACACCGGATACGGTTTCCCATAGGTCTCGATCAACAAGCATGTCTTCCATCTTAAGTTTCCATAACTCAAAATTTGTGCCATTAAATTTCTCCACCTCTAATCTTCCAGATGTGCCTGCCATCTCCTTCCTGCAACAAGATTACAGAATACTCTGCAGAAAGCTCCCACTCAACCTAAGATTAGCTCAAAAAACCGCTACCCAACAATTAGGACCAAAGGTGATCAAGCTCTGATACCAATTGAAAGGAAGCTAGGTGTGCGGAAATCGCTTCCTACACTAATCTAATGAGGAGAGATGAGTGCAAATTCTTTTCAACTTTTACAATTACAGAGTTATTAATCCAATAATAGAGATATTGCAGCAATACACAACACAAGAATGTAAGACAGAAGAAGAGAGAGACAAGATATAACGTGGGGAAAACCCTTATAGGTGAAAAATCCACACTCCAAAACACAGCTCAAATATATTATCTAAACAATGAGGTTTACAATACAGTTACAGAGACAATGCTCTTGCAAGAGTCTTCGACACTTGTATCTGGAGATAATACCTATCAATCACATAATACATCTCCTCTCAAAGCACCTGTTTATATAGAAGTTACAAGACAAAAATGAGCCTATCTTGAGATGAGCGTCCAACATGGCCTCATGGCCCAAAATCTACGCCTAGGGACACTTGTCCAACATTGTAGGGTGTTCATGATACTTGTCATATCACCCCATCCCAAAGAAGTCGCCTATTCCCAAGTTGGGCTATGACAGATACTCTTACGACTGTCATAGAATCCGTCATAACTGTCATATCTTACAGTTGTAAGAGAATCTGTCATACACAGGCTAAAAATAGCATATTTTTTTACATGTCATAACCCTCCTTGGGACACCCAAAGATGCCTTCTTCCAAGATGCCTTGTGACACATGTCTTCACCTGTCATAGTATCTTCTATTTCCAACTCTTACGCGTCATAGATTTGTCATAGGAATCTGTCATAACCGTTTTGGTCAATATTCCCTTACACACTATCCAAGATGTTGACACATGGAAAAATATTCCTACCACTAAGTGGGATGCCTATCTCCTCATGTGAGGACAAATTTACATGTGGTCACCTTCCATGTAGGATGACACATCACCGTGCCAACTCCCACAAGATGACAATAAGGATTTGCATCCTAATTACAATAATAGGCAATAAATAAATACATACAATAAATAAATGCAAGAAATTATCAAGGTTGAGACACCTTAATTCCCAAAATAATTTTCCTAACCCAATTCCAAATGAAATAAGAGGAAAGATTCCTATGTTTCAAGGAAATAATGTAGTCACAGGTGAGTAACATTTGATGCCCTTCACTAATGTCACTAATGAATATGAAATAGACGACAAGGATGTGATGATGAAGTTGTTTGTACATTCATTAGAAGAGAGTGTCGAAGAATGGTACAAGCGTCTCTCAGACAATAGTGTTGATTCATGGGATGAGTTCATGAGAGTTTTTCATATTACAATATGGGGATAGAATTGATCCCAAGTTTGATATCCATGAACTTATAACCATTGAGAAAGGAATTAATGATACAATGGCTGACTTCAATAGTAGCTTCATCATGACTATGAGAAAGGTAGCTCTGAATCTTAGGCCCAATGAGTCAATGTGTTTGGTACTGTATTGTGGTGCTTTTGATTCCAAGATTGGTTATTCTTTGAGAGATAAGAATCCTCAAAACTTTAGTGAAGCATATGCTACATCCATAAATATTGAGAGCAGCATGAGAGCATCAGGTAAACATGTTAAGAGGTCAGATGTGAAGATCTCCTAGCTAGATAGGGCAACCATGAATAAGACTCTCATAACTGAAGATAAATTGGATAAACTCATGAGAGTTATGAATGATTTATCCTATAAAAGCACAAAAAATGAAAAAGTGATGCCACCATAAGGTGCAACAATACACTTTAATGAAGGCCAAAGGTTGCAAAATAGGCCTTACAACACTGATTGGTCTCAGAGGCCACAAATTAATGAGAGGCAAGCAACTCCTAGGCAAGTGACTTTCAAACAACCTGAGAGGGACACACGAGATCAATTGAGAAGGGATCAAGTCAACTTTCAAGATGTTTCATCTTGGTGTAAGGCTTGATATCTTCCTCATGACTTAGCCAATTGTGTAGTTTCTCATTCAATGAGTAGAGAAAAAGAATTTCCCAATGAGGAAGGTGGTGTTGAGTATTATGAAGATTAAATCAATCAGTTTGATACTGAGGGTTATGAGAAAATGGATATGGATGCTGATTATGATAGTTATGCTGAAGATGATCATGTTTTTCAATATGATAATAGTGCAGGTCCTAAAAGGTATGAGCTGCCAGCGCATGACTTTGAGCATCTAAGATATCTCATGCACACAAAGTATCAACAATCCAAACTGTCAAGAGAAGATATGAAGGTTTTAATTGTTGCAACCACAATGCAAGTTTAGGGAGGTTACATATTGAGGAATAGGCAAGTGCTTGTGCAAGGTAACCCTATTGCAAAGACAAGCAAAATTGGAGGTGGTACTAAGAAAGAAAAGCAAAAAGTAAATGTTGAAAGAAATGACAGTAGTATTCCCAAGAAAGTGCCAAAAAATAAAAAGACCCTAGTGCAACCATCAGCAACAAAAAATAAATACATGCAACAGTCTCTAGCACATGTGGTGCAATTAGTTGTTGTATTCATTCCAAAGGTACAAAATTTAAAGCATGATGCTAAAGAGGATCAACCCCAGATGCCAAATGAACAAGATAAGAACAAGGATATGAGGGAAGATTTGAAAGGTATGGATATATTCGCCAACCAATTGATATCTTTCATTCTAGATGCAAATAATGTTACAATATCATGTGATACCCTTCTACCAACTTACCACCCTATAGATATGGCCCAGGTTTTAAGCCAAGTCAAAATTTCATTGAAAATAGGGGAAGCCCTTAGAATTCCTGAGCATAGGGATAGATCTGTCATATATTATTGTTGTCAATGCACCAAAACAACATGTTGTTTCTTGTAGCAATGATGAAAGTAAAAATGAGGAAGAGACTATAGATGTGTATTTAGGGTCATCTATCATTAATAGCTAGATGGATGTTGATCCTTTTTATACAACATTAATCATTAATGGGTGGTTTTTACACAATTGTATGCTTGATTGTGGGGCCTCTAGCAATGCCATGCCATTAGAGGTCATGAATGACTTAGGTCTAAAAGTGTAAGTCTTATGGCAAATGTTTTCCATGGACTCTAGAGAGGTGAATGTAATTGGAATAGTAAAGGATGTTGAAGTCCAGCTTGCTGCCTACCCTAATAAGTCTTTCTAATGGCTTTCATATTTTTTGATTGCCCTCCCAAGTGGGGTATATTGCTATCTAGAAAGTAGGTAGCTTCTATGGGGGGTAGTATCCAAATGGACCTATCATATGCTACTATCCTAGTGCATGGAGTAGAGGTGAGTTGTATAGGGAAAAGAAGATGGAGGATGGTATTGAGGACCATTATAAAATAGCTGATGAAGCAAACTTTTTTGATACTGAGATTGATCACTTCATTGAGTATTGTTATAATGATAATCGTGATGTTAATGTTGATCCTCCTGACAGTGCTGTCCCTATTTGTGATGTAAATAATTTGTGGACAATGTATTTTGATGGTGCATACTTGAGAGATGCGTCAGGGGCTAGTATTGTCTTGATATCACTAGATGGGGAACATTTTGGATTGTCCTTCAAGCTTGATTTTCAATGTACCAACAATATTGCTAAGTATGAGGCTCTTTTATTGGGTCTAAAATCTTGGGAGGCTCTAAACTTGTGGTATAGCAAGTTAGAAGTGTTTTTGCAGCCAAGGATAATAGGTTAAGAGTGTTGGTTCTCCAATTTGTAACCCACTAGTCTTTAAAGATTTATCATATCTTATGGTTGAGACCACTAGAAGACTGGCCAATCAATGGGAAATAGGTTATACGGTGTTCTCCCATTCACTTTAGGCTCTACAAAACCTAGGTAGGTTCCCCTCTAGGACACAATCACAAATGATAAGCAATTTCATATTGTAGTGCCAAGCAAATATAAATTCTCGCACATAATGACAAGGAAAATCAAATATTAAACACCCATATGAATCATTCCTTGTAATCTTTAAGACTTGGTGTGGAGAACACAAATAATTATAGATAAATTACTATAGGATTGAGATTTGTCATTTTAGAATGTTTTGTGGTAAATTGGACTAGTGCCAATTTAAGGAGAACAAAGTCAATATATTGTGCAATGCTTCATCCTAACATCAAATGCATTTGATGGTCAATTAAACTTTAATGGATATTACTTCCTTGGTGATAATATTGACCTACTTATGGAAAATACTCATGCATTCATACTTAGTGACCCATCCATACTGTAAACAACCTTACTATTTCCTGTGAAAGTTTTATCCTATTCTTTAAATAAAAACTAACACAGAGAATAGTTCATGGCAGCAAATGTGTATAATTAAATTAGTAATCCTTGATTATTAATTTCAAAGATATGTTCACAACATAGAATGGAGACAAATGACACAGTATTTCACATTTTTCATATAAGCTCACTCAAAGAATAATTGTTATTGCAGAAGATTTAAATAGATGATATAAACCAATTCCTCCCAACACAAACTATAGAAACTCTAACATCCCATATTATTTTCTAACCCTTTTGCAAATGAAGAAAATCCCCTTTATAGAACACTTTGATAACATAAGCTCATGGATGAGTGACACATGTCACCATTTCATTTGACATAAAAAAAAATCATGTGTAATGGAAATGGGTGCAACAGTTCAAAATTTGTTCGAAGTGGTCCATAACGTCCTGTTGCCATGGGGACAAAGCAGAATAAGCCAAGGTAGCCTTGACCTACTCAAGTTGAGACATTGGATGCTGCTGACAGTGAGGGAGGTAGTTGATGAGCGTGAAAGAACCCTTGCGTTGTGTAACATTGAAAAATGTCCCCTTGGGGGCTTTTCCCTCATAAGGTTTAGCTCTCGGGTCTTTAGCATGCATTTAGGACATCTTAGTTCATATTTTGGCATCCCGATGGAATGAGGCCTAGGTTTCATGGAAAAGTGGACCTAGGAGGACCCCTTTAGCTGTACCCTACCCAAAATAGGGGGGAGGACTTGGGCACCCATGCCCTAGTCCTGCCCTATTTTGGGGCAGCCCTAATTTCTGGGTGTCAGTTTATGACCGTTATTAGGGTCCTTTGCCAACACGGTAAGTTTTGATTTTTGAAATCTTGGCTGGAGTGCCTGTAGTTGCATATAAAAGTGTTTAGGAATTCATTTGTAAACTAGATGATTACTAGCAAGCTATTATGTTCTCAAGGTGATTCAAGGCTTTCATTGTGTTGCAAGAGCAGACTTGTGTGTTTTTTGTGTTGATATTTGCAGATTTGAGCATCAATTTCCTCATGGAGTGAAGAGCATCTTCCTCCCATGAGAGATTCACTACAAGGTGACATTATATTGTGTTTTCATCATCGATTCCTTTGGTTTTTGCCTCTGCCTCACAAAGGCATGCACTCTCTATCTGACAACAGTGTTCAAAGACTTAAGTGTCCTTCGGGGCTTGACTGAGGCAAGCCTCTAAACACCACAACCCCCAAACCAAATCTTGTGATTGCAGGTTATAGGTGTCACATTTGGGAAAAGTCAAGTTGCAGGAAGGATTGGCAGGCATCAAGGATTCAGGATTTGAAGAGAAGCAGGACACCAGAGCATTTCCAGGACTTGGGCGCTCGCTCTAGTGTCCTTCACAGAGAAATTTTTGGAAACAAAAGTTACAAGGATGATTAGTGTCAAAAGGAGGTCCGGATCCCACGAAGAAACTAGTACCTTGGACTTGGGCGCCTGCTCCAGTGTCCCCAACTGTTCCGCTTTGTAACCCCAAAAATAGGTACTTTGTGATTTGGTATTTTACTCCTGTCTGCAAGAGCTTTTTCTGTTATTCGTCAATTTGTTGCCATATTTACATAATTAGGGTTTTAATGATCAATTGAGCACAGGAGAAGGAAACTTGATAATTAAATTCCCTAATCCAAGTTTCCCTACATCTCACAAGTGACCTAGGGTATGATAGTGCTCGCCACTCGACCCTAGATCCTTGAATGTATAGTGGAGAGGAGGATTTAAACATCAAAACACTAAAACATTAACAAATCCAATTTTCCCCTAAACATTTTGGTGAACCCGTGTTTTTGGACTTAAATTGCAACTTGCTGAGTGTGTGTCTTCAGATTTAGATTGATTTCATTCATTCATATAGTCATTCATTTTATTGCATTGAGAAAAATTCAAAAAAATAAAAAATTTTGGAAAATACAAAAAAAATTGCATTGTTTGGCTTACTAAATTGCATCAATCCTTTCTAAATTTTCCTAATTCATGATTTTTACATCAGACCTAATATAAACTACAGAAAAATCTAAAAATTTAGAAATTTGCATTGCATTTTCATTATTAATTTGCTAGGTCTTTGTAGAAATTTTGACAATTTTCATATAACCTAGTAATTCCAAAATCTAGGGTTAGTAGGCAAAATCTTTTCTCAGATTTTTTATTGATTTTAGAGGCTCATTGAAATTTTCATTTGGCTATAGTCTTGCATTTTAGTTTAAATTTGTATTTAGATTTAAAATATTTGCATTTTTGCATAGAAAATTTCAACAAAAACTAGCAATTTTCATGCATTTTCATTAGATTTGTATTTTTGCATTAGATTTCTATCATAAATCAGACTTCAAAACATTCGCATAGCATTTTGTCCCAAGATCTCAAGCCTAGGGCTTCAAAAACAACGATTTTCACTAAATTTAGCCTTATCAACTTTATAAACTTGCACCATAGGCGTGTTGTGAAAGGTATTTTGGAATTAATTTTCTATTATTAGGGTAACCATTTTCTTCCCTTCATAAAAAGCTTCACAACACCCATTTATCGAGCTCTTGTAGTGAAAATTTTGCAAAAAACTACACATTTTGGCTATTTTTGCCCTAGGGTTTGACCTAGTTTGTATTCCAAGTGTGTTGTGATCAATTTTATGAATTGAGGCGACTGATATCATTGATATTATTTTCTACACCTCCTGATATTCATTACAACATCTCTTTTGCTAGGTCTTGGAATTGAAAAACTGTGAAAAATAGCCTATTTTTTACTATATTTTCACTAGGGTTTTACCTTAAGTGGCACTAAAAGCATGTTGGGTATTTTTGCATCAAGTGGCTGTTATTACTGATATTATTTTCTTTCCATCATCATTTTCCTCACAACACCCTTTGTTATGCCCTTTTGCATTGAATTTTGGTGAAAAAAGTGCCTATTTTGACATATTTTCACTATATTTTGACTTGGCATTAACTGGAAATCGCATCAAGTGTGTGTTGAGAAGAATAATTTTGCTTTTTGGACTGATATAAGACATATAACTTGCTTCCCTTGACTGAAATCCTTACAACTCCCTTTGGTTCATTCATTTGCATTAAAAAAAAGTACAAAATTCCACACATTTTTGGCCGTCAATCATATCCTTCTCCTAGGATTTGTTCTCTTAGTTTGTATGTTGTGTGTTGTATGATTTTATAAGCTTTATGACACGTTGTCCTAAAAACAATATCCCTTTGAGAAGAAGTAAAAGATTAATGGGATCTAGTGCTCTTGAAGAAGTTGGTACTTTGGACACCTTCTTTACAAAGGGAGAAACTCAAATTGTGCAAGATATTATACATCCTCCAACCACAATGGAAGAACAAAATTTTCATGATGCTGATAATACTATTGAGGCAACATGATATGTATCTAATGAGCAAATAGAAAAATTGGGTAAAGAGCTAGCTGAATTTCAATCATTTATGGAAAATGAGAGAATAGTTGAGGAAATAAGAGAATTGATAAAAGAGGGACAAGATGCTGTAAATACAATTCCTAGTCTAGCACATATTGTACAAACCAACATTATGCCAGTGACCGAATGTGCACAAGTGTTAAATAACACTCTATCATCATCTCATACTCAAGTTTCAGCACCTATACCGACTACGGGAATATCTACTTTTACGTCAACGATCTTAACAACTAATGCGAACACTTGTAGTAATGCTATCATTGGTATTGGTGTATCTAATGGCACTAATTACAAAGCTGTGGGATTTGATTATCAAAATTTGGTTCCTAAAGGGACCTCCTCTATGCATAATTGTTCTCAACCACCTATCTATTCCACTCATTTCCAACCACCTATTACCTACTCACAACCATCTTCAACCTACCAATATGTCCAACAACCGTTGACCTTTTCTCAACCTCCACCTATCGTATCTCAAGCTCATTCGCCTCCTCACTTTGGTTCTAATTCCTCACAACAAACCACATCTCCCAGTGATGCGATCCTAAACCAACTTTTATAGGGCATGACTACTTTACAACAAAAGGTAACAAATTTGACAAATTCTTTGCAGCCTAGTCTACCAACATATCATGCCTGTAATCCCCTTCCTATGCAATCTTGAGAACTCCTATGCCTGAGAGGTTTGAGACACCCCGCTTTGAAAAATATGTTGGAAAAGGTGATCCTAATATTCATGTGGCAGCATTTACAACTATGTGTAATGATTTTTATTTTGAAGAGGATTTGTTAGCAAAACTTTTCCCGCGATCTCTCAAAGATACTGCTTTAGAATGGTTTTGCTCGTTGCCTCCAAATTTAATACACTCCTTTTTGCAGTTGATTGATCAATTTTTATAGCACTTTCAAGCAAATATTGGACCCCAAGTCACCCTTATTGACTTGGTTCAATGTAAACAAGGTCCAAAAAAAAGTTGACTGAATTCATTAGTCAGTATCAAGGACTTTATGTACAGATTCAATATCAGATGAAAGATGAGGATGTTCAAAAGATATTCATTACAAATCTACAACCTAACATTCACGTTAATATTCTCTTGATGAAATATAACTCCTTTCAACATTTATGCACCACTCTTCGTGATTATCAACTTTTGTCTAGTCATTATGAAAACCAAAACTCATCGGCTCAAGTTGGTCAATCCATGGGTGGATCGTCGCAAAATAATTTTAAGAGAAACAATAATAGGAGTTTCATCAAGATCAATGGACCAAATACGAATGTTTCAGCTATATCAAATCCAAAGAAAGCATCATATCAACCAAGAAAGTTTACTCTAATATCTGAGTCCTATCATTCTATCATGAACCAAGCTGTGAGTAATAACATTCTGAAGCTTCCCCCGATCAAGCCTGTTGATCCTAATAAACAAGGACCTTACTTCGATGCTGATGCCTTTTGTCATTATCATCGGACACAAGGACATGACACTAAACGATGGATGCATCTTAAACTTGAAATATAGGACCTTATCAATTTAAATGTCATCCAGGTATCGGGTGTGAATGATAATAGAAATAGTCGGTTGCTCCGCCGAATCAAAATTTACAAATCTTCACTAATCCTTTCCCTAAACATACTGAAAATAATATGGTGGAACAGGGTTTAGTGGAAGTAGACGAGGATGATTACTTGGACTATGATACTATTGTCAGAATGATTGAAGTAGATAAGAAACAAGTGGACAATTCACCTCATCCATGAAGAAACATAATTTATGCTAAGGTTCCTTCTCCATTATCCTTATATGGATCAGGAGATAATCAAAATGCATCAGAAAAGAAAGCACAACAACCGATACAGATGAGTAAGATGGTATAGGATGATTCCTGTTATTGTTCTAGAAAGATTCAACAATGAAAATTTGCTAAAAATTGGAAAAGAGAAAGACGACAATCAATAGTTGGAAATAATAGTGGTTCTCCCCCTCATAAGCACCAAAAAGTCTCATTTAAACAAGAATTTAAGGAACAAGCATCATATGTTAACAAACAAGACTTTCATAAGAACCACTCAAATTTTGCATTAAATATGATTGAATACCTCTCCAAGAGGTTTGCAAGTTCCAAGATCTAATACGAAGACCCTACAGGTAAGTATCTCTAACCCTTTATCTCTCTCGTGATGCGCTTCCCCCATGATGTGTTATATGTTGTTTAGGCCTCTTGGGATGACCTTAGATTCTCCTGTAAGGTCTGGGATACCAGGAGACCATCTCTGTTGTGACCTTCTTCTATTTGTATCATCATTCTTCTATATTGCCTCTCTCTCTGATTTCATTGTTGTGTGTTGTGTCTTACGGACATAGCGTCGTGGTTGGTGGCCTGGGGGCACCCTCCTACGTGGCTGTCCCTAAGACACTTGTTTATCCTCTCTTATTTATTGTTTCCCTTCCTCTAGTGTTTCTATCTAGTGGGTGGATGAAGACAAACATTTATACTGATGCGGACCTAGTGTCACTTTCGAGAGCAATAAAAAATTGGACTTAGTTCCTAATATGACGATGAGGTTGTATATCTTATCCAACGCTTGGCTAGTGGAAGTACTCGTGCTTTCTGCATAGTGAATTTTATGTCTCTATTGCATTTACAAACCTTAACAATACTGCTGCTTCGTGCACCTTTATTTGCCTTTGAATCTGGCCTTGGCGGTACTCGATTCAAAGAGCTTCATGATATAGGCCCATAGTTATCCTCGAACTTTGAATTCGTGGTATAACCTTGGCTCTTTGTGTGGTTAATCATATGCATTGGTGTTGTTGTTTATCATGTTGTTGTAGACACTAACATGTTTCTTGTAGGGATGTGTTTGTGGGAACATTTGGCGATCATAAAGTACATGTCACCTCCGGGGGGCATGGGCTTTACGAAAGTTGGTGTTCCCTTGTGTGTTTTCTTCCTACCTTAATGTGCTTGATATCAATAACTGATATCAACCAACTTAAGGTGGGGGCATATATAAGGTAAGTTGTCTGTTATAGATGTTAGCAATGTCTTTGACCTCAGATGCAAAGACTTGGGCCCCAGAGTAGTGCATTGTGCATCTTGAGTTTGTTTGCAATCAATTAATCAATCACGTAAGCCCTCTATAGAGGTGGGATATCGCGTATATCTTTTTTATCTTAAGCCCTTTGCGGAGGCAGGGATGGTGTATTTCTCAGAGCAGATTGCATCATCCTGTCATTTTCAAAAGTCCTCTGCGGAGGCGGGGAGCGGTTATGTGACTAACTCAACCCTTAAGCGTGTTTGCGTCGATTGTTGTGGCGAAGCCCAATCGTCGGTGTGTGCCTGTAATGTCCCTGAGATGGTGTTGGACCTAGAAATAGGTACACTCCATCACTTGTCTTCTATGTTTTCTCCATGTCTTCAAGTGTGTGTGTTTTGGCATGCTTATTTTCTGTGGCGTGTTTGTTGCCCCATATGCAGAGACCAGCACCCTTGGGTAGTGCTTCCTGCATTTTGGGAGGTTTTACATGTCTTGCGTGTGTGTTACCCCATATATACAGAGACCTGCACCCTAAGGTAGTGCATCCTGTATTATGGGAGGTTTGTTTACTTTCCAGTACTTGCATTTGCATTTCATATATATGAGAAAAAGAAAAGAAAAAAAATCATGCCTGTATTCCATGCATTAATGTGTCTTCTATGCATTGACTGTATTCTCCGTGTTTTGTGTGACTGTAACTATCTTCTCCGTGTTTTGCGTGCCTGTTACTGTCTCCTATGTGATTGGCATGTCTTCTCCGTGCTTGGCATGTTTGCTGTGTTTGTGACCTTACTTTAATGCATGTATTGGCCTTGCATTTATACATACATTAAAGTGGGGGCTAAATGTAACATCAAAAAATGTCCCCTTGGGGGCTTTTCCCTCATAAGGTTTAGCTCCTGAGTCTTTAGCATGCATTTAGGACATCTCAGTTCATATTTTGGCATCCCGATGGAATGGGGGGCCTAGGTTTCATGGAAAAGTGGACCTAGGAGGACCCCTTGAGCTATACCCTACCCAAAATAGGGGGGGAGGACTTGGGTACTCGCGCCCTAGTCCTACCCTTTTTTGGGGTAGCCCTAATTTCTAGGTGTCAATTTATGACCGTTATTAGGGTCCTTTGCTGACACGGTAAGTTTTGATTTTTGAAATCTTGGTGGGAGTGCTTGTAGTTGCATATAAAAGCATGTTTAGGCATTCATTTGTAAACTAGATGATTACTAGCAAGCTATTGTGTTCTCAAGGTGATTCAAGGCTCTCATTGTGTTGCAAGAGCAGACTTGTGTGTTTTGTGTGTTGATATTTGTAGATTTGAGCATCAATTTCCTCATGGAATGAAAAGCATCTTCCTCCCATGAGAGCTTCACTACAAGGTGACATTATATTGTGTTTTCATCATTGATTCCTTTGGTTTTTGCCTCTACTTCACAAGGGCATGCACTCTCTATCTGACAACGATGTTCAGAGACTTAAGTGTCCTCCAGGGCTTGACTGAGGCAAGCCTCTAAACACCACAACCCCCAAACTAAATCTTGTGATTGCAGGTTATAGGTGTCACATTTGGGAAAAGTGAAGTTGCAGGAAGGATTGGTAGGCATCAAGGATTTAGGATTTGAAGAGAAGCAAGACACTGGAGCATTTCCAGGACTTGGGTGCTCGCTCTAGTGTCCTCCACAGATAAATTTCTAGAAATAGAAGTTACAGGGCTGATCAATGTCGAAAGGAGGTCAGGATCCCACGAAGAAACTCGTACCTTGGACTTGGGCGCCCGCTCCAGTGTCTCTGACTATTCTGCTTTGGAACCCTAAAAATAGGTACTCTGTGATTTGGTATTTTACTCCTGTCTACAAGAGCTTTTTCCATTATTCATCAATTTGTTGCCATATTTGCATAATTAGGGTTTGAATGATCAATTGAGCATAGGAGAAAGAAAATTGATAATTAAATTCCCTAATCCAAGTTTTCCTACATCTCACAAGCGACCTAGGGTATGATAGTGCTTGCCACTCGACCCTAGATCCTTGAATGTATAGTGGAGAGGAGGATTTAAACATCAAAACACTAAAACATTAACAAATCCATTTTTTCCCTAAACACGTTGAATCCCTGAGTTGTGTAAATAGGAGTCAGAGATTGGGATTCAATTGGTGCAATTGTCCTAAACTCTCCAGATGTTGAGGGTGACAGTGAAGAAGTTGATTACTTTGGATTCAATGTGGAGAGTGAAAATATCTACTCTGATGCTGTTGTAGATGCTTAATCAATGCACACACCTCACCAAGTTGTAGGTACAAGGCGATGAAGACCAGATAGGTGAGATTGCACCATCTTCCTACAAAAAAATCCCCTTAGGAAAGAACATGATGACATTGATAGTGAAGAAGCCCTCTTTGATAGTCAACACATTCTATGCATCCACCAACATAGATAGAGGAACACCACATGCACTAAATAAGGAACTAGAATTAATCCTCCTTGATATGGAACTAGGAGAACAAGCCAACTCCAATAGAGGATGGAGAGATTATATGCCACCTAGTCACTTGTCTTGAACTCTCTGCTCTCCATCAAAAGCCATCATCATAGTTTAGAGCTTGCCTCATAAGCCAAGTGAACCAAACGACTTTCATTCCAATTCTTCCCATTCTAGGGAGGAATTTCTCACTTTTACCTCTGAACTCACACAATTGTAAACATGAGAAAACTAAGAAGCCCCATGAAAGTAAAGGAATCATGTTTCCACCTTTCTACAAATATATAAATCAACCCCCTTTTAGATAATTCAATAGATCAAGCATGATCATTCCAACATTATATCTCCTTTTATAAGCAAAACTTGAGTTGATTTGGCCTTAATTTATGTTCCCAATCCTGGCTGGATCCTCATTGATAATTCGTATCTGAAACTTGTTGCATCTGGTTTGTTTGCGTCACCTTGAAGGAATGGCACACTACACTAAATATTTCTATGATCCCAGGTGATGTGAAAGACTTACATCACCATGTACCTCTATGCCCACATAGTACACTTCTCCTTTTGCAATCCATTTATGTTCCTTAACTACTTCCACCCTGCTGACATGGACCATATACTTGGCATTTCAAAGTATTCCTTGGTTCCCTTATAAGACTATCCAAGCCTAATTCCATTTTAAGTAACTTATCCATCTGAGCACTTTATCGAGCTAAGTTGACTTTATTTCCCTTGTGACAAATGAAATTAATGTTGGAGGTAATGTTGCAGAACTCTACCATTCAATCACTCAATAATTCAACTTGACAGTCATTCTCAAGAATTAGGCCAGTAAACATACTTCAGGGGCCTTAAAACTATTCAAATTGTTTCCTAATCATCACATCCAGCCTACTTTGGAAAATTGAGATGCCACTCAACAATTCATACCAATTCATACATGTTTGACAACTCATTTGGAATCTCAAACTAAATTACAGTCACTTTGAAATTTAATGTTGTTTCATTTCAAACAATTAATTTTTAAGCAAGATGAATCCTACTCAACATGCCATGAACTATAGAATATCTGGAATGCCAACTATTGATCTACTGTGAAACCAAGATCAATGGTCAGTGCATGCAACTACTCCCAGCGCTGGCATATCTGCCAAGTATCCATTATTAGGCCCATTTCTATTGAGAGGACACACATCAATATGTCACACCCTCATAGCTCTATGGAGGCTTCACATGAATCAAAGCTTCTCGCTGTGTCAAGATAATGCCACGTGGTTAACAAGCAGGGCCCACATCTTGCATTAAAAGTTCCTTCAAAGTAGGTGATTGCGTCTCCACATGGCTCTTCTTCTCTAAATAACCCAACAGGTCCCATTGCCAAATGGTAGCACAGTGGTCCTCCTTCGAGTGTAAGGCCATGGAACATTGAAACTAAGCACGAGCACACAAAGTGTCTCACCTCTGCGTAATACTTCTCTTTAATACATCGGTCCCACCTTTTGGATCACAACTTGACACATGGAACTTGAGTTCTTTATCCTGAATCGTAACAAAAGTAAGGCACTATCCGGTGAAGCAGACAGAGGGGCCGGTAAATGCAACGATGAAGGAAACATGACTCAAATGACTCAAAATATGACACAGGCTAAACAAGTCACCGATGGAATAGACTTTGTGTGTGAACCTTCAAAAACTCATGCAAAAGGTCAAAATCATGGGTAAACTTTGCAGGGGCATACATATCCTAACCTTGGGAAATTTCAAAAGTCTTAATAGTGGCTCTTATTCGTAGATGCATATTTCAGTAGAATATGGCGAGGATTCAAAAAACTCTAGGATGCAGACCAACACACACAAGCATAAAGTAAACATACTTCACCATGGGTCACAGATAACCACGGTTGCACAAAGACAACACAAGGAGATGAAACCCTAAACTACTGTGCATGGAAAAAGAGGAGGAATGCAAGAAAAGTAATGCTTCAAGAATTGTCCATGCACTAGAAATTCTTGAAACTCTCTAATTAAATTATCAATTAAGTATGAATCCTCTCCATGAGAATTCATAATTGTGTATGGTCCCAACCATAGATTATCGAATTGTTTATGTTTTCCATTGTCCTACATTCTATTATTCCATACTAATACCATATCACCACACTTGAATTTCCTAGACTTAACCTTTCTATCAAACAAGTATTTAACCCGTTTCTATTTTTTAGCATTAATAATTTTAGCTTTCCTCCCGATTTCATCCAATTTAACCAACTAATTTATTCTGCAAGTCATAGCATCATCTATTTCTTCAGCAGACTCCTGTATGAGCTTATACGGAAGCATCAAGTTATTCACAAGCATTGAAGCAATCATACCATAAACCAATTCATATGGTGATTTCCCAATTGTTTTTTTAGGCATGACACAGTTAGCCCACAGAGCCAACCTCAACTTGGAATCCCATGATTTCTTGTTCTTCTCCAACATCCTCTTAATAATCTTCATTAAAATCTTATTACTAAACTCAGCCTGACCATTTCCCTAAGGATGATATGGAGATGAGTGAGCTAAATTGACCCCATGATCTGAGAAAAGATCACTAAATTATGTGGATATGAAACAAATTGCATTATCAGCTATGTGCTTATTTGAAAATCCAAATCTTGTGATAATATGTTCCATAAAAAAATAAATGACCACTTTGTTGGTTGTCTTCCTAATAGGGATAACTTCAAACCATTTAGTACAATAGTCCATTCCTACCAATATCCATTTGAATCCCCAACTAGAATTTTCAGTGATCTCGCTTGTAAAATCAACTCCCCATTGTTGAAATGGAGCCTCCATTGTTAATAGTCTTAAGGGCAAGACTACAGATCCTTTTAATTTACCATAGAATCTTTGGCATGAATCACAACCTCTCACCAACTTATGAGCATTAAAAATAAGGTGGTCCACCAATATCCTTCCCTAATGATTCTATGGGATGTTGTTTTGGCCATAAAATGATCGCCACAATCTCCACTATGCATTTCCCTCAAGACCCCTCTTGCCTCATCTTCATTCAAATGCTTCAACGGAATTTCATCCTTGTTCTCCAATATAGCTCATGGTTGATAATAGTATATTTCAATCCGTGCAATTTCAAAGACCTTTTTTGACTGTCATTCATCTAGTTTGGACGGTTCAAAAGATATAAATAGTAAACTATATCCTTGTACCAAGGAGAATTTTCTAAATTACATTTTTCTCTAGGATTGCTTCCTCCATGAAATTTATCTGTGCTACTTCCAAATTTGATTATGTTGTGAGTCTATCCAACCCTTGTCCCATGACCAACTTGGTTATCTGGATATCAATATTAAATTCATGGATCTTTTTGATCCACCTACATCTCCTACCTATCACCTCATGTTGCATAAAAATGTCCTTGATAGCAGTGTGTGGTACATAGGCTATAACTTCAGTACCAACCAAGTAGGGTAAAAAATTCTTTATAGCCTTAACCAGAGCATAAGATTATTTCTCCATGTCATCATACATTAACTCCATATCTTGAAGAGATTTACTAAAAAGGAAATGGGCTACTCAAAACCTTCTTGATTTTTTGTAACAATACTACAGCAATAGTGTGAAAAGAAGCAAAACTGAATAGTTGGAAAGGTTTTGAAAAGTATGGTGATGCAAGAACTATGGATTTTTTGATTGCCTCCTTAATATCACTAAATGATGTAGTTGTCTCATCACCCCACTTCACACTTTGCCCCTTTTTTAACATCTAGGAGATTGCCTTAGTTTTTTTAGCAAAGTTTAACACAAATCTTCTTACAATATTTATCTACCCAAAGAAAGATTGAATGCCCTTAACTATTTTGCACTGAGGTAATTTATTGATTGTATATACTCTTTTTGGATCAATTTTGATCTCGTCCTTTGATATTATATGCCTCAGCAACTTCCCTTCTATAACACTAAACATACACTTCTTTGGATTCAAATAAATCCCAAACTCTATGTATCTTTTAAAAATTTATTCCAAGTGTCCACAGTGTTAATCTTCTTTCTTCTAAAAGAGAAAGTTTTAAGATCATCCTGGTATACTACCATAATAATATTGATTAATTCAGAGAATTCCACATCCATCACTCTCTGGAAGGTGGCTCCTGCATTTGTCAATCCAAAAGGCATTCTTATGTAAACATAGGTACCCCATGGAGTAGTGAAAGTTGTCTTGTATGGTTTTGACTTCTTAACTTTTACCTAGTTATAGCCAGACAATCCATCCATCATGGATAGAAGCTCACAACCCATTACCTTTTGTAGCAAGGATTCCATGTTAGGCAGAGGATAGTTATCCTTCATATATAAAATGTTGAGGTTCCTAAAGTCCATACATAGTCTGATGTCACCATTCTTTTTCCATACATGAACCAAATTGGATACCCATGTGGAGTGTCTGATAGGTTTGATGATACCTCCCTCCCTGAGCTTGGCTAGTACCTGTTGCATCTTTGGAGATAACATAGGGTTGATTGGTCTCTACTTTTACCTAAAAGGCTTAGCATCTGGCTTTAAAAGGATCTCATGTTGGAATAAATCCTCCCTATAGGATTTTAAGTCATCATAAGACCATGCAAACACCCTACAATATTTTCTCAATAAGGCAATCAACATTGTCCTTATCTTGGGACTCATTTTTCTCTCAATGTACACCTTTCTATGTGATGAGTCTGTGCCCACATTAGTTTCTTCTAAATCCTTCTCTTAATCAATAGAAGGTTTAGCCATACTTCGTTCATCTCCATCAAAGACTCTTTCTAAGGAAACCAATCCCCTTGTGATTTTATTTGTCTTCAATTGGATTACGTCATTATTAGATATTGTCTCTTTGCCATCAGTTGTCTCCACAAAGTGTTCAAAATCAATCTCTTGACTATGGTATGCATCAACACAATTTAGAAACTTAAAATTATCATCATTATTTTCAAACACCTTCCAGTGATGAATGTTGTCTAGCACCAAGGGTCTTGTTAATGTCTCTATTTTGGATATGCTTGCTAGAGATATATCTTCTATCCTAGTTTCTATGTTAGCCAAGAGATCTGCTACTGAGTTCCTTTTTCTTTCTATCCATTCAATAGAGAATGCATCAAAAGATTCTATAATGTCCCATAAAACATTCCTATATTATTTTTATCTCTTATTTTTGGAAGCATATCTAGATCTAATTTGAGAAACCACCAATTCAAAATCACCCTAGACTTTGAGGTTCTTAATCTTGTGTTTGACTGCTAGGTTCTATCATATTAATAAAGCCTCATACTTGGCTACATTATTGGTGCATTTGAATCCCAACTTAAAAGATGACTTGAAGGTTTCTCCTCCTAGTGAAGTAAGCACAACTCCTATGCTTGATGCATCTCTTGAGTAAGCACCATCAAATGTCATCATCCACACATCATTTGAAGAACTGTCTAGCGGTTTTTCCTCATGCTGGAAATCTTCTACCTATGATGGACACTCTGCTTTGACCTTGAAGCTATCTAAATCAATATCAATAAAACAAATGTTCTCATCAGTACCCTTCTATCCTTCAAGGCTAGAGGGATCCCTTTTTCTCTATCTAGTCTCAACTCTTTTCCATTTATGGGGATCATTGCATATGAGGAGTCCATATGAATGCTTCCTCCAATAGTAGAGGCCCATTTTCTTGATAGAAGAATCCCATACTGAGGAGGAATGTCAACCACAGTGATGTTCATCTTGTATTATTTCTTTGGATATGCAGCCAACTTGAATCCAATATTTTTCATTACCCCAATAACCGAGACTTCTCTGGAATCCATAGAAAAGAATTTCCCATAGGACTTGGTCACTTTCAATTCTAATTGCTCCATGACTTGCAGAGGCATGATATTTGTGGAAGCCCCCGAATCTTTCATACAGTTCTTAATCGTTGTTCCGTTCACAATCAAAGTGAGATAAAAGGGGTCTACCTATGAGGGGCATTTATGTAGTGTAGTTCCCAAGTAGACCTCTGGTATTAGTATTTGGTTCCTTATATTTCTTTGTTGATGGCTCTTCCTTCTTTGTTTGTATGCCTAAATCTAAATTGACAATGATGTCTCACCAATGAGAGCTAATGTTCTATCATTGTGCATAATTGTTCTCATCATCTCTAATAGAGGCACAATCACCTTAATTTGGCTAAAAACTTGAGCCATGTCCAGTAAAACATATTTTGGTAATGGGTTACCATAAGTATTACCCACACAAGTGACATGAGTTTGTGTACATCTTCCTTCTCTTTCAACATCTCACCCTTGGCAACAACAACCTTCCTTTTAGCAACACCCTTTCCCTTTGGATCTTGTCTACCTATGAAAATGAGACCCTAAATGGATGCAAATTCAACATAAAATGTACCCAATCTCAAGTCCAAGGGACCTCAAGATTGGACTAAATCACTAATATGCTTTTATACCTAATTATGCACCCTATCTAAGCAAACTAGTGATGATATGTCCTAATGGATGAGATACTAAGATAAACTAGTTAGAATTGCACTAATTCTAGTTATGTTGAGCACTCAAATTGGCAGAGTAACTTTGCATATGATGACTTGTTGAAAATGGGAGGTGGAGGCCTCAATTTATAGATTTCTGGAGATGGGATAGGAAGGCTAGGATCAATTTGGACGATCAATGGTGGAAATTTCTTAAGGATTCTCAAGCAAGGAGAATTGGACAAATGGCATGTTTGGATTGAATAAGAATGTTGTCCCAAGATTCAAGGGATGATCAATGGATGAGATTGCAAGTTTGAATGGATGGATGACTAGGATTGAGTAGGTGTATGACATGTAAGGACTCATTTATGAAAAGGTAAGGGTTGGATTTTGTGAGGAATTTTAAATTCCATGGAGAGGACAAGTGGAATTTAAAATTATAAGAATAGTGTTCAAATAGTGCCACATGGAATTTTAAATTGGAAGGAATAGTGACACATGGAGTGGGGTGGAAGAAATAGGACAAATGTACTCAATTTGGAAGATTTTCTCATGCTTCAAAAGTACCGCTTGTCATGTACATGTGTGTCCACAAGATGACAAGTGGACTTCTAGAAACATGGGGGTTTAAAATGATGACTTAATTAAAATTAATTCATGTGCACATGGATTAGAAGAAAATAATTGTGATTACAAAAAGTAATCAAAAGTGCACAAAATAGGGAATTAAATAAATATGATAATTTATTTAATTTTTGGAATGAACTATAGTAAAAAATATTTAATTTTCAAACTATAGTAGAGGAATTTGATTTTTATGATATGATAAAAGGCACATAATAAATTAATTAAAAATTATTTAATTAATAATTGGATCAGATGGCATGATGCAGGTGAATAGGGTTGGATGAGTGGGTGGATGAAATTGGTTGTGATCATTTTCAGGTGTCTACATTTTGCCCCTCTTTGATATAGCATCACGGGTGTCGCAGTTAGCGGGTTGACAGGATATCAAAGATTATAATTTTTTTTGATAAATATGCCCCAGCAGGTGAGTAGGAGGGAAGTGGGTGACCAGGTAATGCCCCCTCGAGAGATTGGCAGAAAAAAAATAAGTTTTTCGGTGATCTCTTGAAAAAGGAGAAAGAACAGAGGGGGGGTAGCGGTGTTGGGAGGAAAAACCTAATCCAGCATTGGGGGGGGTTATAAAATTGATGTTTTTGATGGCAAAATTTTATTTTTTGGATACAGAGGAAAATGACGCTAAAATAGAGGCAGAAGGCGCTAAAACAAAGGGAAATTGGTGCTAAAAGATGAACAGATGGCACTAAAGGATGAAGCTTAAGTCAAGCTAGGGTTTGGGAAGAAAAATAGGGTTAGGGCGGCATTTGGATTTTTGTTTAATTTTTTAAGATGTGATTATTTTGACGCATAAAGTTTTGATTTGAGTGCATGGAAAATTTGATTTTAGCAGGTGAAATTTAAGAAATGTGCTTTTTGTAGAGAGGCACACTGTGTTTTGAGAGGGGGGGCGGGGAGGGGCGCATAGCCCGACACTTTAGCGCCTAGACTTTGGAGGGGTGGGGAGGGGCACTTAGCCTCATAGAGTGGCACCTAGCCTTTTTTTGCTTGAGGGGCGGGGAGTAGCACTTAACCCGGTGCTTTAGTGCCTAGCCTTTGGAGGGGTGGGGATTAGTGCTTAGCCTTATAGAGTGGCGCCTAGCCTTTTTGTGCTTGAGGGGCGGAAAGTAACGCTTAGCCCGGCGCTTTAGTGCCTAGCCTTTGGAGGGTTGGGGATCAGCGCTTCTCCTTATAGAATGGCACCTAGCCTTTTTTTTCTTGAGGGTGGGGAGTAGCGCTTAACCTGATGCTTTAGCGCCTAGCCTTTGGAGGGGTGGAGATCAATGCTTAGCCTTATAGAGTGGCGGGGGTGGGGATCAATGCTTAGCCTTATAGAGTGGCACCTAGCCTCATAGAGTGGCGCCTAGTCCCATGGAGTGGCACCTAGCCCCATAGAGTGGCGCCTAGACCCATATAAGGGCACCTAGGGGAGACAGCTGTGGAGGAGCGGGATGATGATGATGAGGATGAGGATGTGGAGGAGGTGAATAGGCGAGTGATCATGATATGCAAATAGGTCCCTAAAAAATGGTCACAAGATGGTAGGGGGGATATGGGTTAGTAGAAAGGAGGGAGTGATGGAAATGTAGGTGTGAATGAATCTTGAAGCAAAAGGAGAGGGATGGGATGATGAGTGTAGATGCAAATGCAAGGAACTACATCATATTGAGATATTCTGCCAATAATAGTAAAATATTGAGTGCTACTATTGATATAGCACGGGATGTTATGCACCAGGGTACGTGGAACCAAGGTGGCAAGGCATCCATGTATAGGACTTGACTCTACAAACAATAGGATGAACCCATACATGCCCATAATAGTACAACCTTGTCTAGAGGAGGGAAGGGGACTCATAGCATAAGTCCTTAATACACCAAAGGTATGAAGAACCTTAGATGCAAAAGGGGATCAATATGCTAGAACTGACCCTACGATCCACAAGATATGAATACTAAGACGAAGTAATGAGAACCTCCCACAAGCACAACATATAAAAGCAATGACCATGCCTCATTCTGGATTATTCTCTACATACCATGATATATTGAGATCAAGGTAGCTTTGAAGTAGTCCAAAAATGACACAAAAAAAAAATCATAGACCAAAAGACTGACTGACCCAGAATACATAGCCATTGTATCTCTTGCCAAAGGATGGATGGAGGATTTGATGATTTTTTCCATTGTAAGAAGGATGCATCCTAGGACAAGGATCGATGATGGATTAAACTAAACTAAGGATAGGTGAAGTGATACATGCTGCTAGTTATGAAAAATCCAATATGTTGGTGAAAGATTTTTCGTGAGAGTGTTATGCTTTGATAAGATGCCCAGCAAGTATATTGATCATAGGTCAAGTGCAGTCAACAAGCTCAGAAAAGTGGGACCATCCAAATGGTTTGGATGGGTGCATTGTATGTACCTATGTACTGGATACTTCCTTTGTATTCCAGATTGCCTACATACCTTGTATCCACGGGATCAAGGCACATTACAATGCGGTGGTGATGATATGTAGTTTTGGGAGACTTGATGATGTAAGGATAGGGGTTGATTCATGTGGAATGATGAGATATGGTTTAGTGGATGTGGATGTTAATTTTTGATGGGTACCATGGTATAAAAACTATGATAGGTAGGGGATGGTGTTGATGTAGCAAGGGATGTGATGTTTGTGCGCAACCATTAAAGGGACCAAGGTTATGGATGGATGAGAAGGCCAAGTGAGTGATATGGTGGTGACATGGAAAGGTCGGGATTAGGTGTTGGGAGATGAGAGTGATTTTGGGAATGATGGACAATAGAAGCTCAGATGATGGGTTTATTCTGAAGCTCAGACAAGGGGATAATTGGATTGGATAGTACAGGTGAAAATGGGAAGGTGATTTAAACAATGGATCCAGTTTGAACTTACACATGACGCCTACAAGTAGGTTTTCATCATGGTACTTATCCAAGGTGCCACAAGGAGTGGTTTTCACCATAGGACGGATTATTTCTCTTTACTATTTTTTGTAATTTTGTAATTTTTGTAATTTTTTGTATTTTTGTCGTAAGGTATTAAGCAAAATAGCTATGAAACCGCTTCAAATGAATGATATTCATGGGCTCATAAGTTCTCCTTCAAGGGTGGAAAGCTGGTATACTCCAGAGCCATACTTTGTAGTGACAATGTAGGGTCCTAGCCAATTAGGCTCAAATTTCCCTTTCTTTTCTCACTCAGACAAATTCCTTTGATTTTCTTTTAGCACCAGGTCTCCCACTGTAAACTCCCTAGCACAGATCTTCTTGTTATAGGATTTGCGAAGCTGGTTTTGGTATGCTTGGAGGTGATTAAGGGCGTTGAGGCACCGTTCATCCAACAGCTTGAGCTCTTGGAGGCGTGCAACACGGTATTCTTCATCAGTGATGACATTACGTAAGGAGATGCGCAATGAGAGCAATTCGATCTCGATTGGCAGGATGGCTTCTACTCCAAAGACAAGGGAATATGGTGTAGCTCCTGTGGGTGTGCAGATACTAGTGCGATAGGCCCAAAGGGTGGGATGAATATGTAGGTGCCTGCTGCGACTAGTTTCATTGAAAACTTTTTTGAGGATTTTGAGTAGGGTTTTATTAGTTGCCTCACCCTGTTCGTTACCTTGCAGGTAATATGGAGTGGACCACTGATGTTGAATGTGGAATTGTTCACACATGTCCCAAACATCATGGTTTTTGAAAGGTTTACTATTGTCGGTGACAATGGCGGAAGGGATACCATAACAACAGATGATATGGTAGAGAATGAACTTGGCGATTTAGTTTCCAATGGTGAAAGTGAGAGGGATGTCTTCAACCCACTTAGTGAAGTATTCAGTGGTGGTGATAATGAATTTATGTCCATCGGAGGAGGATGGGTGAATTTTCCCAACGAGATCTAGGCCCCATTGAGAGAAAGGCCATGGTGTAGTAATAGGTTGCAATGCTTGAGAGGGAGCGTGAATGAGATCTCCATGCTGCTGACAGGGATTACACTTCTTCATGTACTCACATGCATCATGTTCCATAGTAGGCCAATAATATCTGGTATGCAAGAGCTTCTTGGCTAGGACAATTCCACTTGTGTGTGCTTCGCAGATACCTGCGTGGACCTCATGTAAGGCAAGAGAAGCTTCTTCCGAGTTTAAGCATAGAAGAAGAGTACCTTCATAGCTTCGACAATAGAGGGTGTCAGCAAGGATATTGTAGCAAGCAGCTTGGTGAATGAAGGATCTCTGCTATTTATGGGTGGATTCAGGAGGGAAAGTGTGATGTTGGAGGTAGGTGTAGATGTCATGATACTAGGGATTTTCTGGACCAACAATCTCACACACGAATTCTGACTCAGTGACACGATAAACTGGCATTAGGAGCTGTTCTACAAGAAACTCACATTGATGGCTATCATGAGGCATATCCAGAAGAGAACCAATAGTAGCCATGGCATTAGCTGCTTTGTTGTGAAGGTGAGGTACCTTCTCAAACTATATGTAGGTGAATAACAGTTTGTATTCATCAACCATTTTCTTATAGGGCACTAGCTTATCATCCTTTGTGAGAAACTCGTCATTCACTTGTTTGATGATCAATTGAGAGTCTCCATAGACCTGTAGCTGTAAGATATTCCATTGTACGATTGTTTTGAGACCAATGATCAAAGCTTCATACTAGGTCACATTGTTTGTGCATGGGAAAGCAAGCCTGTAAGCTTTAGGGATATAGTCACCTTGCGGAGTCACTAGTAGTGTTCCTGCCCCTGAACCATGATTGGTGAAGGATCCATCAAAGTATAGTTTCCAATGTGTTGATTCTGTTATGATTAGGATGGACTCATTTGGGAAGTCAATGGATAGTGGTTGATAATCTATGAGGGGTGCTTCGGCCAGTTGATCTGCTACAACTTGTCCTTTGATTTCTTTCCTGTCAACATACTCAATATCAAATTTGCTTGACAACATGACCCATTTTTCCATTCTTCCTGTAAGTGCGGTCCTAGAAAGGAGGTATTTAAGGGAGTCAACCTTAGATATGAGCTTCATAGAATGACTTAGCATGTAGTGTCCTAACTTTTGAGAGCAAAAAATGACAACTAGACATGCGCGTTCCATGGGGGTGTAGTTAAGCTTATATCCAACTAAAGTCCTGTTGATGTAGTATATAGCCCTTTCACGGCTGGTGTCATCTTGTTGTGCTAAGAGTGCCCCCAGTGATACTGAAGTTGCTGATATATATAATAACAGGGGTTTTCCAGGGACATGCGCCATTAGGACCGGTGGTGAAGCCAGATACTCCTTGATGTGGTCGAATGCCTATTGACAATTGTGGTCCCATTTACAATGGACATCTTTGCGAAGCAAATGAGTGAATGGATGACATTTATCAACAAGTTGAGTAATGAACCTACATATGGCCTGCAGTTTGCCCTAGAGACTTCAAAGTTGTTTGAGTGTCTTAGGAGGAGGCATTTTTGTTATTGCCGTGAATTTAGCAGGATCTACCTTAATGCCCCTGCGGGAGACAATGAACCCCAAGAGTTTACCTGATGTTACACTGAAGATGCATTTCTTGGGGTTGAGACAAAGTTTGTACTCTCTGAGCTGTGCAAAGATCTGTTGCAAGATCTCTGGGTGTTCTTCCCTTGTTCTTGACTTCCCAAGGAGATCGTCCACATAGTCTTCCATTATCTTGTGTATCATGTCATGAAGATGGTAGTCATTGCACATTGATAAGTTGCCCCGATTTTCTTTAGACCAAAGGGCATGAATTGCCAACAATATGTGCCCCAAGGATAGGTAAAAGTAGTTTTGTGTTGATCTTCAAGGGTGATTCTGATTTGATTATATCCGGAGAAGCTGTCCATAAGGGAAAGCATCTCATGTCCTGCTGTGAGATCTACAATCATGTCAATGTTGGGAAGAGGAAAATCATCTTTCGGACATGCCTTGTTAAGATCTCAGAAGTTTGTACAACATCGGATGCCCACAGGTTTCTTAGCAACTGGAACAATATTGGAGACCCATTCTGGATAATCAATAGGATGGATAAAACTGACATCTAATAGCTTTTGTAGCTCTTCTTTGACGAGTAAGGTAACTTGCGGGTGCATCTTACGGAGCTTCTGCTTAACAGGTTTTGCGTCAGGATGTACCACAAGGTGATGAACAACCAAAGATGGATCCAATCCTAGCATGTTGGCATAGGACCAAGCGAACACATCAGATGCTTCATGGAGCATTGTGGAGATGTATTTTTCTTCTGTGTCGAGACTTTCTGCTAGATGTGTGAGCTTAGGTGATTCTTGCGTGCCAAGGTTGATTTCTTGTGTGCCTTTGATCAAAATGTTGGAACACTCTTGCCAGTGAGATGGTATGGGGGGAAGATTGAGATCCTCATATTCTAACGCCTCAGAGAGGTTTTCACTAGAAGATACGTATTTATTTTTTTATTTTATGTCCGAAAGTGCCTCAAAGAGGTTTTCACTAGGGGAGGATTTTCTATTTTTTGATTTTTACTTTTTTGGACTAAGGATCTCCTCTTCCCCAAAATAGGTGTCAGCATGCAAGCATATGTCATATTGTGAGGTGTCACGGAGTTCTAGGAATGTGGCGATGGCCTCATCGTGTGGAAATATGTCGAGAGACGGGGTCCTTGACAATCCCAAGCAATGAGTTCGGGATGAACGAGGGGAAGGTTAATAACAAAGATGGCATTGTTGGGGAAGATGCATGAAAGATCAAGGTCTTTGTATGAAGCTATGATGACACTCGGATTGATGTTTTCAACACTAGAAGAGGATTCTATTACCTGTACTGAGGTCTTAGTGGGTCCACAAGTTGTCACAGTTAGTGGAACATATCCTAAACCGAAGTATTGAGCATATTTCTTGGGAGATGTAGGATCAATCAGAATGGGTTTTGTAACACCTTGTTCATTGGCGCCAAGTCCTGTTCCACGATAAGGCATCTTGGTATAGATTTGAAATGGTACAAGATATTTTTCTTTGAAGTATTCTAGATTGACAGCTGTTGGGGTGGTTTCATCGCAGTATAGCCAATCACTTAGAGCTGTTTCTTCGACTTCTTCTTCTGTAGAGACCTGTGTTGGTACAAAGGGAATTTTATCATTGATCCTGCGCTGCTATTCTTTTTCCTTCTTCTGAAGATGATGACCATGGGAGTGGGGGGACAATAGTAACTGTCCCATGTAAAAGGCATTTTGAAGATCATATTCGCCACACCCTTTGTCTATGATCTTGACCTTCTGAGGTGTATGGGTGGAAGATGAGGCAGAAGCTTGTGATGGTGACTTGCGGTGTGAATGATGATGTGGATGGAGTGGATCATGAGGGATCTTTGACATGATCCCCATAGGTACTCGAGCAATGGAATTGCCAATCATAAACAACCTCTAAGGCCTTGCAATATTCAAAGGCATGTTGATCGGCAGGAATGGTGACTTCCACACGGTTATGGGGGAACTTGAGGCATTGATGGTAGGTAAATAGAACAACTTGCATGGCATGCAACCATGGTCGGCCTAAAAGGAGATTTTATGGGAGGTCATGATCAATTACGTGACATAGAGTGGGCATGGTGAGTGGGCCTACCTTGATAGGGAGGCATATAGTTTCGAATTCTCTCTCTGTGTTGTCGTATTGCTTGATGGAGATAACCAAAGATTCCAAATCAGCCACTGAATACCCCAGGAGTTTTATGAATTTTAATGTACATATGTTCAAGCCAGATCCATTATCTAAGAGGACCCTCTTGATCTTATGGTTGGCGATTTGAACTTCGATGTGGAGTACTTTGTTATGTGTGGGATCGATGAGTGGCATGTCAACATGGCTAAAAGTGAGGTGGTAGGATGAAGATAGTTGAGCGACAAGGTTTTGGAATTAGGCGGGAGGTATGTCGGTAGGAACTTGAGACTCTTGGAGAGCCTTGTCAAGTATTTCCCTATGGATGGTGGATGTCCTAAGGAGTTCCAAGATGGAGATTTGTGCGGGGGTCTTTCCATGATGGTCAAGGAGGTTGTATTGGGAAGTGGTGGTAGTGGAGGATTGGGATGGTCCCTTTACGGTTATACACCCACGATAGGTGATAACAACACATTCGGGGGTTGTACTTTTGAGTTTGATGGTAGCGACACGAGTAGAATCAAAATCAATTCTACCCACTATATTATCGTAAGGAGGCGGAACGTTGTTGTAGTTGATGTTGTTGGTTTGGTTGTTAGGATCAGCTTTGGAGGAGGATGGTTTGGATGTGGTTTGATTATTGTTGTGGTGGGGAAGAGGGTCTTGGTAGACGCCTAGGCCATCGTTGGGTGATGTATTGTCATGGTTTTCCATTTGGATTCTACTGCGTTCAATAAGGTCTTGGACATAGTTTTTCAATTTCATGCATTTGCTTGTGGCGTGGCCCTTGATGCGATGATAGTCACAATATTCATTTTCTTTGTACCATGAGGGTTTAGGTTGGTTTTCATCAAACGGTTTCGTTGTGGGGAACTCAACCATGCTGGATCGGAGTAGCTTTTGGAATACAACCTCAAGTGATTCACCCAAGGGAGTGTATTTACATTTTGGATTATTAGGGAGATTCCACTTTGGAGGAGTGGATGGGATGGAGACATTGTTTGAAACATTTTGGACTACATTTGTCTCTTTTGGTTTAGGAGTGGCGATTTGGATGCATTTGGAATCGGTAGCACCATCTCCTACAGTGTTCTTGTTTTTAGCCCAAAATTTAGGTTTGTCGTTGGATGTTTTGTCACTGTCATTCTTGTTATAGATTTTGACTAAACCTTTTGGAATAAGGCCTTTTTCAATGGTGACCCATTTTTATATAATTTTGTCGAAGGTTGATGCACAATGTACTTGCAAATGGAAGGCCATCTCTTGGTTAAGATTTTGGATAAAGATGTGAACGAGTTGCTTTTCGGGGGTTGTCCAAGGTAGCCTACTAGCAAGGGCTCTCCATCTTTGTAGATAAGCGGCAAAACTCTCCCCACTTCATTGTTTGGTGTTGCAAAGGTCAAGCATAGTGATCTCATGCTCTATGTTGTATGAGAAGTGGGTGAAAAATTTCTCTGAAAGATCGGCGAAAGTGGATATGGAGCCATAAGGCAAGTGCATGAACCATTCTAGGGCTTGTCCTCCCAGGCTTCGTGGAAAAAGATGGAGGAATTGGTCATCATAGGCGACTTCTTGGCATGCCATGAAGAACTCCTTGATGTGGTCACGAGGGTCTCCTTTTCCTTTTTATTTATCAAATTTTGGCATTTCAAAGTGTTGAGGAAAAGGTGTGATGGCAACGTTTCTATCAAACGGGTAGGGACATAAGTCTTCAAACTTATAATGTTTCTTTTGGGTCCCTAGTTGGATGATTTTAAGCGCATTTTTCATTTCTTTCCACTCTTGATTAAAAGAGTTGGCAAGAGGTGGTTGCAATATGTGTTGGAGTGGAGGTTGTTGTGATGATGATTGTTGATATTGGGGATAGGCGTATTGTTGTTGTTGTTGAGGATGGATGTACTGTTGTTGTTGTTGAGGATGGATGTACTGTTGTTGTTGTGTGTGTGGTGGAAGGCTTATAGTTTGCGTGTAAACATGAGACCCATACATTTGTTGTTGTGGGATGGTTTGTTGAGTGGTAGTTGTTGTTGAGTGACGAGAGGAGGTTGCATCAATGACCCATGGGGAGGTTGTTGATGTGTGGAAGATTGATATGTGTGTGTGGGCTTGGCATAGCTTGTCAATGGGTGTTCGAGTTGTGGGTGGTACCACTATTTGCGTGATGATTGACCTTGGTGGAATGTTTAATGGAGAGAGAGGTTGTGGTACAATCATGGGGGGTTCTTGTTGATTGTTTGGCAGAGACAGTATGGCAGTGATGGTGACATTAGAAGGTACCCCAAAAATGGGCACATCGGAGGGTAGCATGTCAAAAGGTAGCCCGACGGGGGGGTTAGAAACTTGTGGTTCTGAAACATTTCTAGCCCTCATGTTTTGTCCCAAGGTGTGAATGGTGGCGGTGTTAGAAGCAAAACTAGCACATGGGTTGTCATAAATGGGTTCATTAGGATTAGGGACACGTCCCCATGGTTGATCACGGATGGGTGTTGGTGGTTTGTCATGAAAGATGGTTTTGAGCTTGTCATGGTCATATGAATATGGGAGGCACGCACCATGTTCGATGAGACGTTGAAGAAATTCATCCTTATGGTTGTCAACGAATTGGTCAAACTTGTCGTGTAACCCCTTTTCATTAACGAACTCGACAAAGATGGGGGAATAAGTTTGATGAGAATGAGTGGATGCTTCACCCATTTCAGGTTGGTTGACATATTCCTCCATGTTGCTTGTGGTAGAGCCACTAGGAGAGAGGGGTTGGTAACGAGCGTCCATTTTCTTAGCTTGTGATCGTGTGATGGGAGGCATAAAAGGTGAATTTGGGTCGGATTTGGATGATGAGGTACCAATGATGAGAGGTGGAGATAGGTCTAAAATCTAGATCAAGATGATTAAAGGCCGATGGTTATCCTATATACTTAGGGTAGACAAAGAGCCTAAGCAAAAGGACAATAGGATTATTTTACTTGGGGTAGACAAAATGCACCAAGCAAAATGGGATTTCTTGGAATCCACTAACTTAGGAGTTGTCAAGGTTCCTAAGCCAATTTATCCAAGGGGGGTTGATGATTCTTAGTTTATACTAAACTTAAGATGAACAAAGTCTCAAGTTTACTACAAACAAAAGGATAATTTTGATCTAGAGTTTTAACCTTAGGATTTGGATGTGAATTGGATTTGTTTGTTAATTAGGATTGATTTGGATGAGTGAATGATTGGATGAGGTTGCAATTGGTTGAGGATAAGGATTGATTATAGATTGATGTGGATGGATTAAGGATGGTATAATTGGTCAAGGCTAATGAGGGATAAACAAAGTTCTGTTTAAGGATAACGATGATTTGGGACTAATTATGGATGACGTGGACAATTTAGGATTTAAGGGAGATGATGACAAGGATAATGGTCAATGATTGGGGTAGATCACAAGCTAAGAGTGATAAATGGACAGGGACATGGATTGAGGTGGCATGTAATGTTGAAGGATGATGTAGAATGGAGATTGTCGGCAACCACAAGGACAAAAATTTGACTTTATGATGACTTTTGGACTGGGTGTTAATACAAGGGGCTAGGCGCTGATGCAGAGGACCAGGTGCTGATTTGCAGAAGCTAGGCGTTGATGTAGGGCAGTGATAGTTTTATGTGATTTTTGAGGTGATGAATTGAATTTGTTGGCAAATTTTGGGCTTTGGATGTGATGTTTTTGGACTTTAGAGGCTAAATGATGGATTTGGGAAGTTCAAATGTTTGAGTGGTTCACTTTTTGGAATGGCTCAAATGATGTTTGGGTTATGTCAATGATAGTTTTCCTTGGCAAGCAATACAAACATTCCAAACAAGAGCATACAATGGTCAAAGGTTTGACATGACCTATAAGCATAATGTGTACGTTCGAGAAGCCCCTCAAGGCCCAAATTTCCATGGGTATAACACAATCGAGAACACTTGAAAGCAATGCTTAAACTACCTAAGGTCAAGGTGAATGGTATCTTGTCAAGCTCACAGCATGGAATCTCTGACTCAAATGCAAACACATAGATAAGTACATGTGCAATTATATTGTCTTCTCAAGAGAGGATGGCGCAATCACCCTCTCCCCAAAAAGCTATGTATAGCTTATCCTAAGCTGAGGATTTCCATGTCATCTCAAGGGAGACAATGGTGAGAATCTACTGGGGATGTTGTTTCCCCTTGCCTTGAACAAACTGCCACAAGGTTAAAAAGGGTAGGCCTCTACCTTAAGGTGTTTAGTGGGGGAACATTCAGGGATTTGACACTCATTCATGCAATAGTGACCCACTTAAGGGCCTATCCCAGCCACTTACATCAATCCTTTTGCAAGGAGAGAATGAGGTTGATGTATCTCACACACAAGTGTGTGGATACTGGGGAACTGTCAGAATGAGAATACGTCACCAAGAAGCTTCAGCTTTCACCTAGGACTTTTATATAGTAGACCAAATGGAAATTACCGTTTAGGGTCATCCCTTGGGGTGAGTACTTCTTTTCCCACCAAGGCAGGTCCTTCTCTAAGAAAATGAAAAAGAAGAGAATAGAACCATTTCTCTTCACCCAAGATCCCTTTGAAGGCGAGGGGAGAGGATACTTTGGTTCTACCCTTGGGATCTACTTAGCACGATGTGCAAGCACACCAAACACTTCACTCAAAAACTACGTTCTTTTTAAGACCCAAAACGAAATGTTCCTATGATTGTTTGCAAACAAGGTCAATTTTTAATGCAACTTGTTATCCTTTTTAGCCCAATGAGTGTGATATGCAAGATTGTGTTCTTTTTAACCCAATGAGTGTGATATGCAAGATTGTGTTCTTTTTAACCAAATGAGTGTGCCTAGGATTAGACAATCAATTTCATACAAAAGAACAACACTAAACATTTCTAAGCTAGTAAAAGCCCTGGAAGGAAGAGGTCAATAGTGGTATATGAGTCTTCAACAATCGAATAAGGCTGCAAAACAAGATGTTAGTCAAAAAACTCATATTAGGATTAGGTGCCAATCTGTAGGACTGGGTGCTGATGCAGAGGTCCAGGCACTGATTTGAGTTTGGAATTTCCCCCTTGCAAAGTGTACTTTTCCTGCAATACATAGAGTCAAACCTACAGGAAATGATGGTTAGAGGCTCAAAAACCACAATCAAACATTAAATTCACAAAAAGGGTCATAAAACATTAGTTCTATCCTAAGTTAGGATGAGCGTTGATTCTAGAGCCTGGGCGCTAATCCACTATGACAGGCGCTGATCTGAGACACCTAGCACCTCCCCTTTGTAAAATTGATTTTTCCTGCAAAACAAAGAGCTAATGTAGCCAAAAGGTCAGTAAAACATTATGCAAGCATAAAATACTGAATTTGACCTAAAACCCATGAGAAATTAGTGATTTTACCTTATTTTTGGATGGGCACTGATCTGTCGGGCTGGGCTCTGATGTGCTAGATAGGCGCTACTTTGCAGATGTTTAGGCACTGATCTAACCTGTCACAAAAAAGAGTTCACAAACATGCAAATTTGTTAACTAAAAAGGTGGTGGGAATCCCATTGGGTGTGCCAAACTGTCAACCTATGAAAATGAGACCCTAAATGGATGCAAATTCAACCTAAAATACACCCAATCTCAAGTCCAAGGGACCTCAAGATTGGACTAAATCACTACTATGCTTTATACCTAATTATGCACCCTATCTAAGCAAACTAGTGATGATATGTCCTAATGGATTATATACTAAGATAAACTAGTTAGAATTGCACTAATTCTAGTTATGTTGAGCACTCAAATTGGCAGAGTAACTTTGCATATGATGACTTGTTGAAAATGGGAGACCTCAATTTATAGATTTTTGGAGATGGGATTGGAGGGCTGGGATCAATTTGGAGGATCACTGGCGGAGATTGCTTGAGGATCCTCAATCAAGGAGAATTAGACAAATGACATGTTTGGATTGAATGGGAATGTTGCCCCAAGATTCAAGGGATGATCAATGGATGAGATTGGAAGTTTGAATGGATGGATTGCTAGGATTGAGTAGGTGTATGACATGTAAGGACTCATTTATGAAAAGGTAAGGGTTAGATTTTGTGAGAAATTTTAAATTCCATGGAGAGAACAAGTGGAATTTAAAATTAGAAGAATAGTGTTCAAATAGTGCCACATGGAATTTTAAATTGGAAGGAATAGTGGCACATGGAGTGGGTGGAAGAAATATGACAAATGTACTCAATTTGGAAGATTTGCCCATGCTTCCAAAGTACCACTTGTCATGTACATGGGTGTCCACAAGATAACAAGTGGACTTCTAGAAACATGGGGGTTTGAAATGATGAATTAATTAAAATTAATTCATGTGCACATGGATTAGAAAAAAATAATTGTGATTATAAAAAGTAATCAAAAGTGCACAAAATAGGAAATTAAATAAATATGATAATTTATTTAATTTTTGGAATGAACTATAGTAAAAAATATTTAATTTTCAAACTATAGTACAAGAATTTGATTTTTATGATATGATAAAAGGCACATAATAAATTAATTAAATAATTAAAAATTATGTAATTAATAATTGGATCAGATGGCATGATACAAGTGAATAGGTTTGGATGCGTGGGTGGATGAAATTGGTTGTGACCATTTTCAGGTGTCTACAGATCTTTATGCTTTTAGTTTGGATCAAACTTAACCACATCTTATTCCAATGAGGCTTGAACATCACCTTCCCTCATAAGATTAGGGTTTTTACACCCTTCCTATTTTATTTTATGAATAAACTCCATGTAGTTCCTATAGTGATATTATCATTCTAAATTTTATTGTTCCTTAGGTTATAATTGCTCTTGACCTAAGCAATATCAGCAATGGTAAGGGATCTAGTTTATTCATCAAATGATCTCCTTAATTGGATTTTAGGTACACCAGACTCCAGGCTAAAACACGATGCTCATCTTCATCACCATCAGAGAAGACTTGCTGATGATAAGAATCTACAATACGCCTTCTGTCTTCAATATCCACATCTAGGCCACCCTCTTCCACAGAAGATTGTTCCTCACTGCTTATACACCATTGAGAAGAAACCATGTTTATATTTTGGGTATCATGATCCTCAAGATCACTACATTCTTCACATGGTTCATCTGAATCAATAATTGATAGGGATAATGTACATTATAAAGATGAATGAGGCAGGTGACATGCAATACACCAAGGGATATCATCTACATTATGCACTCCCTTTCTTAAAGGATTGGGTGTTTCTCTGCTTACATTTCCTTTATGATTGGGTGGAGTTGGCTTGCCATTATGCCAATTTGTATTCTAAGTTTGATCTAATAGTCTTGGCATTATTTCTTGCTTAAGATAAGTTGGTTTCTCATTTGTAAGCCCCTTCTCATTTCTAGCAACTTTGTAGTTCATTTCTTTTAAAGCATGCATTACTTGATCTAGCTTGTCAACTGGAGCAGGAGCTTTACCATTTTTCCCTTTGTCATGAGGCCAAATTTTTATATCACTTCCCTTATGAAGCTTACCTGATGCTCTTCGATTGCTTTCTATGTTAGAAGCTATCTTATAAGCATCTCTTAAGGTTCGAGGGTCCTTGTCTCTCAACAAGTACCCCATCTTTGAAACAAATGCATTACAGTATAATACAAGGCACATTGTCTCATTTGGTCTCATAATAAGAGGAATCTTAGCCATAATCCAAGAAAATCTTGTATTAAACTATGATACAGACTCATTTGAGCCCTTAGCAATACTAGTGAATTCATTTATTACAAACCTTGCATCTATTTTGTCACCATAATGCACTTTAAATATTCTTTGGAACTCATCCCAGGATCCTATCCTAGCTCTTGACAAACCCTTATACCTTTCTCTAGAAACATCTGTAAGAGTCAATGTGACTCAGCAAGCCAGGATCCCTGCAATCAAGATAACCTTCCACACAAAGATAACAGAGAAGATGCTAAAACAATGGAGCAAAGATTCTATACAACAAAGTGTATGAAACTATCATAAACTATTATGTAATACAATGAGAGAGCCTTGCTTATAAAGGCAAGGTGAGAGCTAGAAAGGTGGAGTGAAAGGTTGAGATATTCCTACAACATGTGACAATTAGAGGATGATAACTAATTGTACATGTGGAGGATAAGACAACTCACTCCAACTATCAACAACTCAACACACAACTAGACTCAACTAGACATCTAGAAGACTCACTAAGTCAACTTAACATGTGTGAATTATGTGTGATGTGTGAATATTATTTAAATAGTAAATAGTTAAATAATATGAATTATCCACACAAGGGTAAACCGGTTAGGTGATAACCCTATTCACACCAACACCCCCCCTTAAGTGCAACTTAGGGAGAAGCTAACTAAAACAAAGATGCAATAATGGATGGGTCCTGACTACTAGGCCCTGTTAAGTACCCATGTACAACAAATCTCAAGTGGAGAAAAGGAGAAAACCTCATGGGACAAAACTCCTCTCTAAAAGTGAGAATGCAGAAAATAAATGAAAGATGTGATGGAAGGAGGACTCAAGACCCCCCAAGAACTACATCCAACACATATGTACAATCAATTATCCCCCCATAGGAGAGCAAGTGTGAGACTATAGGTCCCCTCCACAATGAAGTAGCTCCTATGCCAATGGTGAATCCCTGAACAAGAATGCTGAAGAGAATCCAAAGCCTGCAAACAACATTCTTCCCCTTAGGAAGAAATAAGTCCAAAGGTTGATGTAGAAGAAACTCCATCTCAAGGTATGAGGGAAAAAGCCTCATGATATATGTTGTCTCTGAAAATTGCTTAAGTGTCCACATGTCACAACCAAAAGATGTCACATAATTAGGTGCTGCATGCCTAATCAAAGACTGTGAGAATCCAGGACAAGATGAAAACTCAAGATCATCAATCTCCAAAGACAAAGAATCCTTTGAATGATGCTCAGGATACTCCAACTCAATGCCAAACTGTGACAAGTGAAGAGGAGAAGATGGTGCCCGCACATCCGAAGTAGAAGAATCAACTCCTTCAAAAAGGAGATGAATGTCATCAATGATGTCCTCCAAGTCATCAAGATATGACTCACAAAACAAGTTTGAAATACCTGTCAAGTACTCATCCCACAAACCTGTATCTGGAAGACAAACAATATCCTGCTCAACTAAAGTGGATGAAGCTATGTTAATGCCAATATCTAAAGAAGCAGGAGAAGGAGGAAGCTCAAAACTAGTCTCAGGAACAAAAGTAGATTCAAGAACACCAAGGTTCAAGTGACCAAACTTCTCCTTAGAAACATGATTCACACTTGATGCATGAGTGTGAATAGCAAACAATGGATCTACATCATCATTAGAAACAAATTGGGAGAAAGTGTACAAGCGAGATGCATGATTAGCCATCCCAACAGTAATGATGTCTTTGCTCTCCAAATCCTGAATGATCACAAAATCAGGAGTGAACTCAACTATCTTTCCTGCACCACAATGAGTAATTTGGTAGATGGAAAGGAGATTGGTTGTCAAGGAAGGTACACAACACATTGTTGAATGTATTCTCTCCAGCTTCAATATTTCCTCTTCCAGTTGCATGCATGTATGTATTGTTACCCATCAAAATAGGTGGCAAAGAACATGACTAAAATGAAGAGAACATCCCCTGTGAAGATGCCATATGATGAGAAGCTCCTAAATCAAGAAGCCATCTCTCTGATTGTAGACTTGTTGAAGAAAAGAGTGCTTGTCCTTTTCCTTTATCTATCCCATTAGCAATGCTTACTGTCCCTATAGATGTAGATGATTTTATCAGAGCCAAAGATAACAAGATTTGCAATTTGTTGTGACACTTTATACTTAGTGCGATTTATAATTGTCCTCAAGGACCAAAATTGGGAAAATAACAAAATCTCTTAAAAAAGAGATTTGAGTGAGATTACAATCACTCACAATGATGTATTACAACAAACAAATCCTCTCAAAACAAATTTCACCCTCTCAAGTATCAAAATGCCCAAATTATCACTCAAAAGCCAAACAAATGACAAATTGAATAAAATGAACCTGGAGCTAAATTTGAGAAAAGTGCATGGATGATTTTATAGAGCTCCTGAATACCTTTCTGATGCCACAAGAATCACGAAAATCAGAGATCGTGGCAAAAAAGTTATGAGCTTGGGAGCCAAAAAGAGAGATATGTCTTCAACTACAATAAATGCTATCAAATAGAAAAATCTATGAAAATGACTGATACCACTGTGAAGTACTCTTTGTCAACTTTCTAACGATATCTCGTTTGCCCGATTTCGACTCCGTGGGCAAAAGTTATGCAAAAAGCAAAAAAAGCCCTAGTTTAGGACTTTGAGGGGCAAAACAGGTCCCCCTTGACAAAATATTCCCTCCAGTGGTAGGAATATGCTTTGCGGTCACCAAGAAACCTCCTGGTCTGAGAAAAAAAAAACACCATCAGGGAAAAAAATGCCAATCTCAGCCAAAAACTACCAGTCTGGGGCAAAATCCCGTCTCAATGTCGAAACTGCCAGTAGGTAGACAAAACCACCTTGCATGATGTATGACCACGGGGCCTGGGCCTAAAGGCTCCCTGCTTGGTTTTGTAGATTCCTGGTCGCAGGGTTTATGGTTTGGTCGACGGTGGATGGTCGATAATGAAGATCGTTGGCTGCTAAACAAAGAACCACGAGTTTGGAAAATATCCAGCGTGAGACAAAGATTCAAGGAATCTGCCAATAGGAATCAATGATGCCACAGCCGCCCAAATAAAAAATCTTGTCGATGTGATCTTTAAGACGGTGGTCGACGAGGAAAATTGCGTGTATGACAAAAACCTGTGGATAAAACTTGCAGACAACTACCGAATCTATAGTGACCACTGAATAATTCACTGACACTAGATTTACCACTGGATATTAACCACCAATTGCAGACGACAAAAGACTGATGGTCGATGAAAAGGGACGGTGGTTTAAAAGACCACTGAGCAAAAAATGCAGACCGCCACAGGCGGATCTAAGACTGCCAGAAGTGTTGCAACAAATGATTGTTGAATGCAAAATTTGGATCGACCACAGAATAATTGTAACTACCTGTGATTTAGAGGTCGCTGGTGGATGGATGACCATGGATGTCGGATCTAAAGACTGTTGCTAGTAGCCGGCTATGAAACCGTCGTGTGGAATACTACCAGACTTCAATGCTGATTGCCGCTGGAGTGGTAAACACAGATCGCCGAGAGTGTGAGCGGATCCTCTGAGACCGCCAAAGGCAATTTGATGATGGCTAGAGAAATGTCATGGGTGAAAATGAAAATCTCGTCGTCGAGAGTCTTTGAACTGCAGACAAAAAGTTTAAAAAAAACTGCCGACAAACAGTTAAGGCCGAAGCCTATACAAGATGCAGGGTGGGGGTTATTAACCCTCCTCCAAACTGTTGGATCTGCATAGGGTATGACAAGCACCCTGCTGTAGTGTATATTTTTTTTAATTTTTCAAACAACTTTACAATGCCCCTATAAAAACAATATCCGTCAAACAATTAATACCCAAGAGGAATCAAAAAATAATTACTCGATAGACAATGATGCCAGCCAAGTACTAGTGATAGATCTGATGCAGAGCGCTACAAGGGAAGATTCCTTTTGAGCAGGGAGTATTCCCTATTGTCCATACGGAGGGGCAGAGGTAAAAAAATTTTGCCTCTTTTTCTGATATCAAAATTTGACGTTTGAACAGCTGATTTATACAGATTTGGGCCACTTGATCGCAAGGGTGATATTTGTTTCGCTCCAGGATGCTCCTAACACATAGCTCCCAGCAAAACCTCTCTAATGAGGGAAGGAAATTGCAGATTATGCTCTGATATCATGTAAGAGTCAATGTGACTCAGCAAGCTAGGATCCCTGCAATCAAGACAACCTTCCACACAAAGATAACAGAGAAGATGCTAAAATAATGGAGCAAAGATTCTATACAACAAAGTGTATGAAACTGTCATAAACTGTTATGTAATACAATGAGAGAGCCTTGCTTATAAAGGCAAGGTGAGAGCTAGAAAGGTGGAGTGAAAGGTAGAGATATTCCTACAACATGTGACAATTAGAGAATGATAACTAATTGCACATGTGGAGGATAAGACAACTCACTCCAACAATCAACAACTCAACACACAACTAGACTCAACTAGACATCTAGAAGACTCGCTAAGTCAACTTAACATGTGTGAATTATGTGTGATGTGTGAATATTATTTAACTAGTAAATAGTTAAATAATATGAATTATCCACACAAGGGTAAATTGGTTAGGTGATAACCTTGTTCACACCAACAACATCGTCCAGAGATTGCACAAACAACTTCATAAGGACATCCTCTTCACATATGTCAAAATCATCATTGAGATTTATAAATTATCTTAAGTGATCTTATCTAGAGACAACATTATTTCCCTAAAACTTCATAAGATGGGACTTGACCTCAATAGGGACAAGATTTGGATACCCTAGAATCCTTATGAAATTTAGTTGCCTATATCTATCAAAATTTAGCAAGGGTCTTGTAGGTGGTTGTCCTCTAATTCTTCCACCATAATTGTGGTGATCTCTTACATTAGCATTTCTGCCTGTTATCCTAGGGTTATTTACATGACCCATATTGTTTAAGTTGTCTATTCTTCTTCTTAAATCATCTAAAGCTTCCTCATCCTCTAGTCTTGCTAATTCTACTTTAAGAGTATTCAAATCTTGGAGCAGATTTTGATCTCTGGGAGCACTACCAACTTTTTGTCCCTCTTCATCAAATTTTTCACCATCCCCTTCATCAAATCTTTCACCATTACTCTCTACATTATAACTTCCATATGCTAAATCCCTATACCAATTGGGAAGTTCATTTCCACCAAGAGGAAGTAATTCATGATTTCCATATGAAGCTTTATTCGCCATGTTTGAATTTGAAGGGGTAGCCCTAGTCTAAAGGGCTTCATTGAGCTTATCCTCTAGTTCTTTTCTTTCCTTTTATTTTTCTATTTCCCTTAACATTTCATGGTGTCTAGTAGCGTACTACATTTCTTCCTCTCTAGATTTATTAATTCTAGATGCAGACACATCTCTATCATAACCTACTAACCTTTCTTTTGCAATTTGATATTTAGTATCTTTACAATGATCAACATTAAGGCTAGATGACTTACCCGCTTTCTTTGTTTTCCATGTGGATTGCTATTTCTTCTTCATTTCACCTGCCATCTTTTTGCCTAGGTCACTTTAGTACAATGACCTTCTCCCATCCATTATGAATAATTTGAGGTTCTTTCAATACACAGAGTCACCACCCTTTGAAGGGATAGATAGGAAAACTTTACAATACAACACAAGACATAGGCCGACTACAACTGTCAATATTTGCACTTATAGTTCAAAGCTTGTGGAAAGGTATAAGAATTCCATAGAGACTCAAGATTGACAATTAGGGTGATAAAATATCTTAGTCATGACTCAGGGTAAGACTTGTTCTAGTTATTTTTCCCTAGTAGAGTCACCAATATGTTGGTTCCCCAATTTGTAACTCACTAGTCTCTAAAGATTTATCAAATCTTATGGTTGAGACCACTGAAAGACCAACCAACAAATGGGAGACAAGTTATACGGTATTCTCCCCTACACTTTAGGCTCTGCAAAACCTAGGTGAGTTCTCCTCTAAGACACTAATCAGAAATGATAAGCAATTTCATACTATAGTGCCAAGTAGATATAAATTCTCACACATAATGACAAGGAAAATCAAAGATTAAACATCCATATGACTCATTCCTTATAATCTTTAAGACCTGGTGTGAAACAAAAATAATTATAGATAAAATACTGTGGGATTGACATTTCTCATAGAAGACTTGCTGATCATAAGAATCTACAATACACCTTATGTCTTCAATATCCACATCTAGGCCACCCTCTTCCACAGAAGATTGTTCCTCACTACTTATACACCATTGAGAAGAAACCATGTTTATATTTTGGGTATCATGATCCTCAAGATCACTACACTCTTCACATGGTTCATCTGAATCAATAATTGATAGGGATATTGTACATTATGAAGATGAATGAGGCAGGTGGCATGCAATACACCAAGGGATATCATCTACATTATGCACTCCCTTTCTGAAAGGATCGGGTGTTTCTCTGCTTACATTTCCTTTATGATTGGGTGGAGTTGGCTTGCCATTATGCCACTTTGTATTATAAGTTTGATCTAATAGCCTTGGCATTATTTCTTGCTTAAGATAAGTTGGTTTCTCATTTGTAAGCCCCTTCTCATTTCTATCAATTTTGTAGTTCATTTCTTTTAAAGCATGCATTACTTGATCTAGTTTGTCAACTAGAGCAGGAGCTTTACCATTTTTTCCTTTGTCATGAGGCCAAATTTTTATATCACTTCCCTTATGAAGCTTACCTGATGCTCTTCGATTGCTTTCTATGTTAGAAGCTATCTTATAAGCATCTCTTAAGGTTTGGGGGTCCTTGTCTCTCAATAAGTACCCCATCTTTGAACAAATGCATTACAGTATAAGACAAGGCACATTGTCTCATTTGGTCTCATAATAAGAGGATTCTTAGCCATGATCCAAGCAAATCTCGTATTAAACTATGATACAGACTCATTTGAGCCCTTAGCAATACTAGTGAATTCATTTATTACAAACCTTGCATCTATTTTGTCACCATAATGCTCTTTAAATATTCTTTGGAACTCATCCTAGGATCTTATGCTAGCTCTTGACAAACCTTATACCTTTCTCTAGAAACATCATCTAGAGATTGCACAAACAACTTCATAAGGACATCCTCTTCACATATGTCAAAATCATCAGTGAGGTTTATAAAATATCTTAAGTGATCTTCTCTAGAGACAACATTATTTCCTTGAAACTTCATAAGATAGGATTTGACCTCAATAGGGACAAGATTTGGATACCCTAGAATCTTTATGAAATTTAGTTGCCTATATCTATCAAAATTTAGCAAGGGTCTTGTAGGTGGTTGTCCTCTAATTCTTCCACCATAATTGTGGTGATCTCTTACATTAGCATTTTTGCCTATTGTCTTAGGGTTATTTTCATGACCCATATTGTTTAAGTTGTCTACTCTTCTTCTTAAATCATCTAAAGCTTTCTCATCCTTTAGTCTTGCTAATTCTACTTTAAGAGTATTCAATTCTTGGAGTAGATTTTGATCTTTGGGAGCACTACCAACTTTTTGTCCCTCTTCATCAAAATTTTCACCATCCCCTTCATTAAATCTTTCACCATTACCCTCTACATTATAAATTCCATATGCTAAATCCCTATACCAATTGGGAAGTTCGTTTCCACCAAGAGGAAGTAATTCACGATTTCCAAATGAAGCTTTATTCACCATGTTTGAATTTGAAGGGGTGGCCCTACTCTGAAGGGCTTCATTGAGCTTATCCTCTAGTTCTTTTCTTTCCTTTTATTTTTCTATTTCCCTTAACATTTCATGGTGTCTAGTAGTGTACCACATTTCTTACTCTCTAGATTTATTAACTCTAGATGCATACACATCTCTATCATAACCTACTAACCTTTCTTTTGCAATTTGATATTTAGTATCTTTACAATGATCAACATTAAGGCTAGATGACTTACCTGCTTTCTTTGTTTTCCATGTGGATTGCTATTTCTTCTTCATTTCACCTGCCATCTTTTTGCCTAGGTCACTTTGGTACAATGACCTTCTCCCATCCATTATAAATAATTTAAGGTTCTTTTAGTACACAGAATCACCACCCTTTGAAGGGATAGACATGAAAACTTCATAATACAACACAAGACATAGGCCGACTACAACTGTCAATATTTGCACTTATAGTTCAAAGCTTGTGGAAAGGTATAAGAATTCTATAGAGACTCAAGATTGACAATTAGTGTGATAAAATATCTTAGTCATGACTCAGGATAAGACTTGTTCTGGTTATTTTTCCCTAGTAGAGTCACCAATATGTTGGTTCCCCAATTTGTAACTCACTAGTCTCTAAAGATTTATCAGATCTTATGGTTGAGACCACTGAAAGACCAACCAACAAATGGGAGACAAGTTATACGGTATTCTCCCCTATACTTTAGGCTCTGCTTCCCCTCTAAGACACTAATCAGAAATGATAAGCAATTTCATACTATAGTGCCAAGTAGATAGACATTCTCACACATAATGACAAGGAAAATCAAAGATTAAACACCCATATGACTCATTCCTTATAATCTTTAAGACTTGGTGCGAAGAACAAAAATAATTATAGACAAATTACTATGGGATCGACATTTCTCATTTTAGAATGTTTTGCGGTTGGCAGATATTCAAAATTGGACTGAAGCTTATTTAGGGAGAACATAGTCAATATATTGTGCAATGCTTCATCCTAACATCAAATATGTATAATGATCAATTAAAATTTAATGGATATTATTTCCTTGGTGATAATATTGACATAACTATGGTGGATACTCATGCATTCATACTTAGCAATCCATCCATACTATAAACAACATTACTATTTCTTGTGAAATCTTTACCCTATTCTTTAAATAGAAACTAACATAGAGAACAATTCATAGCAGCAAATGTGTATAAAGAATATAGTAATCCTTGATTATTAATTTCAAATATCTATTCACAACATAGAATGGAGACAAATGGCATAGTATTGCACATTTTTCATATAAGCTCAATCAGAGAATAATTATTATTGCAGAAGATTTACATAGATGGTATAAACCGGTTCCTTCCAACACAAACTACAGAAACTCTAACATCTTGTATTATTTTCCAACCCTTTTACAAATGAATCAAATCCATTTTATAGAGAACTTTGTCACATAAGCCAATGGATGATTGACACATGTCACCCTTTCATTTGACATCAACAAACTCCTGTGTAATGGAAATGGGTGCAACAATTCCAAAGTTATTTGAAGTGGTCCACAACGTCTTGTTTCCACGAGGACGAAGCAGAATCAACCAAGGTAACCTTGACCCACCCAAGTTGATACATTGACTACTGATGGTAATGAGGGAGGTGGTGGATGAGTTTGAAAGCACTCCTGCATTGAATCCCTGAGCTGTGTAAACAGGAATTGAAGACTGGGATTCAATAGGTGTAATTCTCTTGAACTCTCCACATGTTGAGGGTGGCAATGAAAAATTTGATGACTTTGGATTCAATGAGGAGAGCTAAAATCTCTACTTTGATGCTACCACAGATGCTTCATCAACGTGGACACCTCATCAAGTTGTAGGTGCAAGGATATGAAGACTAGATAGACGAGATTACACCATCTTCTCGTAGAGAAACACCCTCAGGAAAGAATAAAATGATATGACAATGAAGGACCCCTCTTTGAAGGCCAACACATCATTTGCATCCACCAGCATGGATAGAGGAACACCAAAGGCCCCGGGAAAGGAACTGGAATTAATCCACCTCGATATGGAGCTAGGAGAATAAACCAACTCTAGTAGAGGATGGAGAGATTATGTGCCACCTAGGCACTTGACTTGAATGCTATGCTCTCCATCAAAATCCATCATCATAGTTCAAATATTGCCTTAGAAGCTAGGTGAATTAGATTACTTTCATTCCAATTCTGCCCATTCTAGGGAGGACTTTCTAACTTTTACCTCTGAACTCACACAATTGTAAACATGAGAAAACTGATAAGCCCCTTGAAAGTAAAGGAATCATGTTTCCACCTTTCTAAGAATATATAAATCAACCCCCTTTTAGATAAGTCAATAGACCAAACATGATCATTCCAACATCATATCTCCTTTTATATGAAAATTATGTTCTCAATCATGGTTGGATCCTCATTAATGACCTGTATTTGAAACTTGTGCCATTTGGTTTGTTTGTAGCGCCTTGAAGGAGTGACACACGTACACTGATTTCTCTAATCCCAGGTGACATGAAAGACTTACATCTTCATGTACCTCTATGCCAACATGATACACTTCTCCTTTCGCTATCCATTTATGTTCTTTAACTTCTGCCACCCTACTGACATGGACCGTATACCTAACATTTCAAAGTATTCATTGGTTCCCTCATAAGACTATCCAAGCCTGATTCCATTTTAAGTAGCTTATCCATCCAAGTGTTTTATCAAGCTAAGTCAACTTTATTTCCCTTGCATGATAGATGAAATTAATACTGAGGTAATGTTGCAAAATTCTGCCATCTAGTCTCTCAATGATTCAACCTAGCCACCATTCTCAAGAATTCAGGCAGTAAACATGGTTCAGTGGCCTTAAAACTTCAAATTATTTCCTATCATCACATCCAACCTGCTTTGGAAAATTGAGATGCCACCCAACAATTCATACCAATTCATATGTGTTTGACATCTCATTTGGAACCTCAAGCTAAATTGCAGTCACTTCACAATTTAATGTTGTCATTTTGAATAATTAATTTTCAAGTGGGATGAATCCTACTCAACATGTCGTAAAATGCAGAATATATGGAATGCCAACCATTGATCTGCTATGAAACCAAGATCAACAACCACTGCACACAACTACTCCCAACTCTAGCATCTCCACCAAGTATCCATTGTTGGGCCCATTTCTATGTATAGGACACATGTCAACATGTTGCACCCTCACGAATCTATGCAGACTTTGCAAAGAATCAAATTTCTGTGATGTGTCAAGACAACACCATGTGGTTAACAAGCAGGGCCCACATCTTGCATTAAAAGTTCCTTCAAAGCAGGTGACCGATGTCTCCACAGGGCTCTTCTTCTCTGAATAACCCTATGGGTACACTGCCAGATGGCAACGCAATGCTCCTCCTTTGAGTGTAAGGCCATGGAACATTGAAACTGAATGTGAGCATGCCAAGTGTTTCACCTCTGTGCAATCCTACTCTTGAATACATCGGGCCTTCCTTTTGGATCACAACCTAACACATGGCACTTGGATGCTTTATCCTGAATGTTAACAAAAGTAAGGCACTAACCGGTGAAGCAGACAGAGGGGATGGTAATGAAACGATGAAGGAAACATGACTCTACTGACTCAAAAGATGACATAGGCTAAACAAGTCACCGAAGGAATAGAATTTGGGCATGAACCTTCAAAAACTCAAGCGAAATGTCAAAACCATGGGTAAAATTTGTAGAGGAATACATATCCTAACCTTGGGAAATCTCATAAGTCCTAACAAATGGAATACATGAATGCAGTCACATTGGAATTATTTGATGCTATTGGCATTGAGTGGATTAAAAGGTCTTAAAATGAAGAGGTGAATACTCTAGTTGTTGCAGCCTCGAAGTTTAATATAGAATCAGCCTCTTCTCATTCTCAACATCTTGTTCAAGTTCTCACAGGACCCACAATCCCTGACAATAGCTACAATTGGCAAGTATTTAATGATAGAAATCAGATTTAGAGGTTTCTAAATTGCATGGATGAGTTTGATAATAAACTTATAGATTGGCAACCCATGGTTGAATTTGAATATGGAAAAGAAACTTTGTTTGGTAATGAGGTGGTGCAACTAAAGACAAACATAATACCTAAAGGGCTTGTGGTGTTGGAAAGAATGTTTGATAATGTAGATCAATGGAAGAGTAAAGGCAACCCAATTGAAGAAGATAGTGTTGAAGGTGTGAACCTAGAGATTGAGGCAGCTCTTAGGATGATCTACATTGGTAAGAAGCTAAAACCAAATGAGAAGCAAATGTTGATTGCATTGTTAAAAAAATTTAAGAAATGTTTTGCATGGTCCTATGACTAACTTAAGGCTTATATGGAGGATTTATTTCAGCATACCATTCTCTTCCATCCTGATGCAAAACCTTTTAGACATAAGCAAAGACCAATCAATCCCACTCTATCTCCCAAAATGCAAAAAGAGTTGGTGAAACTAAAAGATGGAGGTATAGTCAAACCTATTAGGCATTCAAAGTGGGTGTCCAATCTTGTCTTAGTGAGAAAGAAGAATGGGGAAATCAGATTGTGTGTGGGCTTTAAAAGTTTGAACATCAAGTCCCTTAAGGATAATTACCCTCTCCCAAGCATGGACCATTTGCTACAAAAGGCGACTGGATCATAAATGATGTCCATGATGGATGGATTCTTAGGGTATAACCAGTTATTGGTTAAGGATTCAGAGCAATACAAAATAGCATTCACCACTCCTTGGGGTACCTATGTTTATGTGAGAATGCCATTTGGTTTATAGAATGCAGGTTCAAAATTTCAAAGGGCAATGTATAATGCCTTTGTAGGCCTCATAGATGAATTCATGGTAGTGTACCAAGATGATCTGACTGCATTCTCTAAGGAATGAAAAGATCATTGCAAACACTTGGAGCTGAAATTTGCAAGGTGCCTTGAGTATGGGATTTCTTTGAATCCCAAGAAGTGTCACTTTGGAGTTGAGGAAGGTAAGTTGTTGGGACACATTGTGTCAAAATATGGGGTGAGGATAGATCTAGAAAGAGTGAAGGCTATTGATCTCATCCCTCAACCCAAATCATTCAAAGGAATACAATCATTCTTTGGGAAAATAAACTTTGTGCGGAGATTTGTCCCTAACTTTGTTGAGAAGACCAAGGCCGTTTCCAAGATGTTAAGAAACGGACAATCAATCACATGGGTCAAGGAACGAGCTAAAGCATTTGTTGACATCAAGGAAGCTCTCAAGGATACACCAATCTTGGTAAGTCTAGACTACTCGAGGCGCTTCCATCTCTTTTATTTTGTTTCCTATTACACCATAGTTGTTGTCCTACAAAAAAATAATGATGGGTATGAGTAGCCTATTGGATTTTTTAGTAAATCCTTGCAAGCCGCTAAGATAAAATATTCTACAATGGAAAAACATGCCTATGCCTTGGTCAAAGATGTTAAAAATTTTAGATCATACATCATGGGTGCAAAAACTATTACTTATGTGCCACATACAGCTATGAAGGATATTTTTGTGCAACAAGAATATTTTGGAAGAAGATGTAGATGGATCGACAGGATCCAGGAATATGATATGGAGGTATAGGTCACCAAACTGGTTAGAGGCCAAGGTCTATCAAAGCTAATGGTAAATGCAAATTTGGATGCAACTAAGGTAAACAATGTAGATTTAGTCCCAACTACTATCCCTTGTTAGTTAGTGGATAATCCTTGGTATAAGGATGTTATCTTCTATTTAGCAAACATGCATTGTCCTCCAAGAATGAATAAAAGTAAGTGAAGAACACTCAAACTACAGGCCCAAAGGTATGTGCTGATTTAGGGGAATTTAATGTGGAGGAATCATGAGGGGTTGCTAATAAATGTTTGGATCAAAACCAGTCAATGGAAGTGATTGAGAATGTCATCAAGGTATGTGTGGAGGACAATTTCATGCTAAAACCATGTCACATAAGATCATCATGGTAGGGTATTTGTGACCAACTTTATTTAGATATGTTTCTAAAGAAATTAGAAAATGTGATGCTTGCCAAAGATTCTTAGGAAAATTAAAGCATGATGCAATCTCCCTCTTGTAACAGTTATGGTTGAGGCACCATTTCAGAAATGGGGGATTGATTTCATAGGAGAAATTTTTGAAAGATATAGTAATGGATACAAATGGATTCTTGTGGCAACTGACTACTTCATCAAGTGGGTTGAGGCTATTCCAACTCGTAATGCAACATCTAAGGTGGTGGTAGAGTTATTGACAAACAAGATCATAACTAGATTTGGTGTGCCACACACAATTATTGTTGATACACTGCCATGTGTTTCAGATCTCAAGATATATTGAACATGTGTTCACAATATGGGATTAATATGATACACTCATCCCCTTATCATCCTCAAAGTAATAGATAAGTTGAATCTAACAACAAAAGACTCATGAAGATCATCAAAAGAACCCTAGATGTGAACAAGAAAAGATGGGATGACAAACTAAAATATGTTGTTTGGGATGATAGGATAACATACAAACATGCTACTAGTAAAAGTCCATTTGAACTTGCATATGGGTTGGAGGCTAAAATGTCATTCAACTTGGAATTGCTAGTATATAAGTTGTTGCATGATATTGAAGAATGTAGTGTAGTTTCTCAAAGAGTACTGGATTTGGTAGAATTAGATGAAAGTAAGAGAGATGCACATGACAAGATCTTATCACAGAAGCAAACAGTAAAACACATGTTTGACAAGAGAGCACTTCAAAGAGATTTCCAGGTTAGAGACATGGTTCTCTTGTGGAATACTAGATTGGAGGATAAAGGAAAACATGGGAAGTTTGATCCTTTATAGCATGGGCCATATGATGTTACTAATGAGCTTGATCACAATATTTACCATCTCAAGAATATGGCTAGAGAATTCATGGAGCTACTAATTCATGGTCAACATCTCAAGCATTACTTTTCCTGAGTAACAAGGTACTCCTTATTGACCGATATCTTTTCCCTCATGTTTTTCCTTATGTAAATACGTTGTGGTTTTTGCCTCATCCTCTTTTATGGTCTGCCCCTGAAGATCTTCTGGATTATTGTTGTCCATGTTAGGCACACATCCCCAACTAGAGCCATTGTTAGTGCTAGAAATTTCTTGTCCTAATGCTACATAAAATTATGTGTTTGGCATCCTCATTATTCCTCCTCTTTGTTTATCTCTCATTGTTGTGTCTAAATTTGAAAATATTAAGTTGTGCCCCTGTGTTTTTCCTTGTCCTCAAATGCCTTTGAAAATCCTATAAAGGTCCTAAATCTTTTAAGTGTTTCCCTTTGGTCAGACTTTTCAAGTCTACTACGAAGTTTACAAAATTTTCCATGGTTCCCAAAACCATGGAAAACCCTGATAAGGTCATCATTCCCTACAACTATGAAACCCCATGCTGGGTAGGGATATGTCCCATTCGACCCAAAAACTATACAAGATACAAACTCAATTCTCGTTCCGACAGAAACCTCCTCAATATCCTAAAAGGGCCCACATTTCCATAGTCTCTTTTTTCAGAACCTTGCTATGCTTCCAGATATGTCCGCTTAGATTAAAATGTCTCACATTTCCTATGCTATTACTTTTCCCCACAAATGCTCCCTTGTCTATTTGTTTGGAAGTTCTCTATCCACTAGGATATGTCCTAGTCCGTGGTCTTTTTCTGTGAAATCCTATGACCCCCTAAATCTCCACAAATCTAAATTGGACTCTGTGCTCCATAAAAGGGTAGGAGAAATTAATGAAAAGTTTCTAAGGAAAAGAAAGTGAAGTAAGAAATTTTAACAAGTTCCCAATGAGTGGGAACTTGCTGACAAAAGGGAACAAAGCAAGCAACAAAGAGTTTCAGCATTTTCCTTGGTTCTTGGAACCAAGGAAAACTATGATTTTGTTCCCAGTCCCACCCAGATTTTTGACAAGGCAGAGAATGGTAAAAATGACTAAGGCATGGACAAGAGTAAAGTTTTCCCAAGGAGGGGAAGAAGAAAAAGAGATAAGCAAGGATTTTGGTGATTTCCTGGTCGGAGGAACTCATCGACAAAGAAGAAGAATGAAGATTTTGGCAAGTTCCTGGTCAGTGGGAACTCACTGAAAAAGAAGAAAATGAGAATAGAAGAAGGTTTCAACAAGTTCCTAGTGGCCAGGAACTCATCGAAAAAGTTCTTGATGCCCTCCCAAGTGTTGGAAAGGTAAAACTAATTGTTTTAAAGTGTTGAAAACATGTTTTTTCATGTTTTCTTAGCTCAAGTGTGTCCCTACCTCCCAGAAGATGCCATTAATGCCCAATATATGAAGTTAGAGGTAGATGAAAAATTGAATGCAATAAGTACAAGTAGGTAAGTGGGTAGATGGAATCAATTATAGTAGTTGGGTGTCCTAATTGTTTTCCCACCCAAAATCTCATCAGGATAACAAAGAAAAAGTCAGTGCTAGATATACTTGGCTTGAAATTATGAAATGGGATTCAAGATGGATTTGAGAGAAGGTGTAGTGATTTCTATAGGCTTGAAACAAATCCACTACCAATTTATCAAGGAGCAGATATTCAGATGTGTATGTAGATTTGAAGGTTCAGTTGATTTCATTTTGTGAACTTCTCCAACATTTTATGTATTTGTTTAGGGAAACTCTTCTAGTATTTTTTAGGTTTCCTCTTGTTATGTTTAATAACATGAATGTAATTATTGATTTGAGTAGTAAGACAGACTCTTAATACATTGCAACCATTGCAGTGATCATTTCAGTGTTACAGGTGAATGAATGCAATAAGATAATGGATAACTAAGCATATTTATCATTTGTCATCAGTTTTATGTATAGCACCGATATGCCTCTTTATATTTTCTCTTGTTTGGTAGATCGATAACTTTGTAGCATGGAATGGGCATTGATCTAATATTGCGTGATCACCCATAAATTTATAAAACAAACAAAATCTTTTATGTATAAACAACAATATGTTGGCATCATTTGGTTTTGTTTTAACTCAGGAAAATCTAGTAAAAGTCCATTAACATTCAAGTTTCTAAAACCAAATGTATGCCCTTTGCATCTTTCATGTTTCAAAGATGCATTTATCAACTTAAATAGAGATTTTATCATGCAGAAGGTTTTCTCTAATCTAGTGACAACGTTGGGGATTAAAACTGCATTTTGGGTACTACTGTATTATTGTGATTTTGTACACATTTTGTGTTGTCTTCAATCCCTGTTGAGGAATACCTCTAGGAATACTATCCTAAGTATAGATGAGCTTGGAGAGAAGAGGTGATTAACCACGCCTATCAGTTGCCCCTAAATCATCCTTAACCTATTGATGAGCCCCTTCCCAAGCCTCTTGATGACACCCCTAGCCTAGGTGATTAGGTAATGTTCTAGAGTTTTGGATTAGCTATTTTGGGAACTAACACTGAGTATAGAGAGTTGCTTTGATTAGGCCACCCTTATCAGGATTACCTAGAAATATAGTATATTGGTCCATGTAATCCTTGGTATTTGGTTTTCTATTTGCATATGTGCCACCTAGCAACAAAGTGTGCTAGTGCATGTATCTCATATCAGTTACTTTTATACTCTTTGTGGGTCACCTAGCAATAGAGTATGTCATGCCTACATTTACACATGGGACATATATACAAACACCACATTTTTTTAAAATAACTAATTTTCTCATCACCACTACACAAAATAGTGTATCATGTGCACTCAATGACGTCGCATGTGCAATGTGGTGGAAAAGCATAATGCATTTTGTGAAGGGAGAGGGAATTAAATGAAGATGGGTGATGTGGAACCCATTTTGCACACCCTACAAAGATGGAGGTCACCAAGATAGGGAATGGCGTCATTACTTACGATGCCTCAAGGGAAAACCCCTATAAGGTATTTCCCTATAGTAGGCTCCTATATGATGTGGGGAAATTATGCCTTCAGGGCATGACTGAGATGAATACATCTAATTTAAGTTTTGACTAAACATATGAAATTAAACTAATGCTAATTAACTAAATTAATTAATCTAAACTAATTCTAATAACTAGTTTTAAATAAATTCTACAAAAAATAATAAATTGATTATTATTAAAACTTTGAGAATTATTTACACCTTTGTAATAATTAAATTTAAAAATAATAACTAAATTTAACTATTGTTCATGGCACAATGTGATGGTTAAATTGTGGTGTTGTTATCCTTACCACCAAGGTTCAAACCCTTACCGCCGGGCCAATGAGCTTGCGGGCCTTGCATCCTTACAGGGCCCATGATGGGCTAATGAGCTCGTGCGCTTAAATCCCCTGTTGGTCCAATGATCTCATGGATTTGAACCACCAATGTTCATACCAGGGGATGAGGCCACCTATGTTGTGGCCTCACCGATTTATAGCTCCAATAAAAAAGCGTTCACTGATCGAAACAAATTTTACTAAAATTAACTATTAATGATTAATTAATTGATGAGAAGGAACTTTAAAACTAATAAAAAACATGAATTTTAAAAGCTATACAAAAATCATTCTAACTCAATTATAATTATTTTTTGGATTAAATTCCTAATTAAATCTCATACTAAAAATAAAATTTAAATTAATTGAATCACTACTCTAATTTATAATAAACAGGGAAATATACCACTAATTTTATACAGTTCACAAATTTGGCCCTTGAGAATTACATTTTATCCATTTTAATATTTTTCATTCTAACATTCATTAATAAAATAAATTATATTATATTAAAAAGAGGAATAACTAAAACAACACTTAAATTATTTAATTTTCTAATTTAGATTTAAAAAGTTGATGCAACCTTCAGAATGCCCTAAGATGCATTTAGATAAAGAATCAAAATCTTTTCTTTTGCCTCATTTTGCAACTATAGGTTTTGTGAGGAGAAAAGGAAATGGAGGCAAGTTCAAGGGCCCAAACCCTCCATTCATTTGTTTGCGGGTTTAATGGAATAAGTTTTCTAAAAAGAGACACACCTCTCTCAAAAAACCCCTTAGGGTATTTTTTTCATTTCTATTTGTCTATTGTTTTTCATTCTCTTTTTCCCATTTGAGCCATTTTCATGGCTACCAAGTTGTAGAGATAAGCATGTATATATTATATATATACCTTTTTTTTTTAATCAATAAAATTATTATTATTATTTTATTTTCTTTGTAGTATATCTATATATATATAAGTTTTAAAGCCACTGTGTAATTGTGCGCAAGGACAAAATTGATGAGGCGTTAAGAGCCACATTGTGGTTGAAATGGAGCAAGTGTAGAGAGGGGGTGGTGACACCTCCCATGGTGTCACTTCCCCAAAGGGGCTAGCTCCCATGGGGGATCATTCCCCACCTAGCTATAGCCCTTACCATGACAAGGTTGGGGGATCAAACCCCCCTTCCACCCCTTACTATTTTTTTAATATTTATTTTTATTTTAAAAAATTCTTCTTAACTTATTTTTAAATAATATTTTTTGTTGTTACTTTATATATACACACATTAGTATATGTATTATTAAATATATATAATATATAAGTTTATATATATTATACATACAAAGAAACATATATTTTAGACATGTATATATAATATATATATACATTCTATTTTATTATATAATTTTATATATATAAATACAAATGGATATATACTCATATGTATATATACAAGTGGATATATATTTATTTTTAAATTAACAACAAAATGCACATGTACAGTCACATGTGTGTGTGTGCATAAAAATATTTTATTAAATCTAGTTTACTTATAAAATTTAAAGTGCAGAACTGAGGCTATGTGAATATAAAATTTGTAAGAAGTAATAAAATTAGCTAGTGATTATCTACATTTTGAGGATAAAAGAAAATAAGTATGTATTTAAAATATACACATGATTATTCCTACATGGCATTTCTTATTTCATTGCACTTAAAAAACAAACAACTCAAAAGAATGTGACCAAAGCAACAATTCAAATTTTAAGTATTTCCCTATTAGAACATATAGTGGTAAAGGAATACAACAACTTGAATACACAAAATGCATTCAAATACTTATTATTATCTTTTTTTTTCCTGCACAATTATGAAAGTAAAAAAAAGCAAGTAATATGAAGCAATATACACTCTAAATCTGGTTTGCACATGTGAAACAAAATAATAAACAAATAATGGAACAAAATACTTAAATAAAGAACACTCTCTCCTTTGTTTCTCTTTTTTTTAACAATAATTTTTTCTAGAGTTTCGGCATAATGATTCTTTCCTCCATTTCCAAATGGATTTACAAACAACACAATAACATATCAAATATCTTCCATTAAAATGAGAAGTTTATAAGATCCATTGGACCCACGAGAGAGATTACAAAACAAAGAAATAACCTCAACTTGAACAAGGTTGTCTTCACTCGTGTCTTCACAAAACCTAAAATTTTATTCACACGAATGAGAAATTTACCAATAGAGGGGCTCACCTCCCAACCATAGGGCTTGAAACAAATCCAACCCCAAGATAGGAATCCCTCTAAAACTTAGGGGTCACAAAACAACAAGATGGAAACAAAAAATAGCACAAACACAAAATAGAACATGGTTGAACAACACTACTGAATCAATGCATGATTGACAATAAGGGGGAGTAGAGGAGAGAAACAATTATTTAGGAAGCAAAGATATGAATCATCTTTACACAATACCTCCAAAAATGAAAACATTCCTCCATAAATTATGTACAACCCTCTTCCAACACAACATTCCGCCAAAGGAAGTCAATCCCTTCACAAAAATAACTCTACTTCACCGCCCATTCCTCCAAAACCACATTATGTACACCAAAAATAAAGCTTCCTAAAGTAGGTTCTTCTCACCTCTCTCAACCCCACACATGGTTTTCTCTCATCAAATTAGGAGAGCCTAACCCAACACACACACAAACCCTTCCAAAAATACCCATATTAAAAGCAACTCACACACAACACAACAACAACAACAACAAGACATTCCACCGCACAAATAGAGAAGAACAACTATAAAATAAAACATCCATACAATATTATAAACATAATACATTGAAGAGAGGGATGAAAGCCTACCTCAACATGGCTTCCAAAAGATGAGTCACTTCTTTCTTGGGTTCTTCTCAAGTAGCCTCTCCTCCTCTTAATATTCCTCCAAGAAAGCTCTCCAAAACTCTATCCACTAGTTTCCAATACAAGAATAAGCAAAAAGCCCCTTCTAAAAGCCATAAGAGTGCATTATAAGGAGGATGGCATGTCATCCATCCTCACCCAATAAGATGAGAACACATAGCACCCACCTCATGCTCTTCAACCCTTTTTTACAACAATTAAAAAAGACACACTCCCATGCACATTCCACATGGATAGGCTTGGTTGAATGGAGTGTGGAACACTCCTCTCTTACACCCAAACCTTGGGAAGAGAGATGTGAGGTGAATTTCCAAATCCAAATCCATATCCTATTTTCCAAAAGATGGCATGCTCTTTTCATGGAGTTAGGTGGGTGCAAAACCCACCAAATACTCCACAAACCTATGGCAAGGATGGACCTTTCCCCTAGGTACATGTCCAAGGGGCCTTTTAAAGCAATTAAATAAAGAAAAATAACATTTTTCCACCTTTCAAAATCCCCCCTAAGTGCAAATCCAAGTTTGAATCATTAAGGGACCCCCAACCCACATTACAAGCCTAACTCAACCTATAAACAATAATACAAATTAATACAAATCATTCTCACATTATAATTTGTACAATAATCTAGATAAATACAAATAATTCACACATTAAAATTACAACAAATTATCACAAGGCCTTAGTTCCCTCATAGGCTAAGGTGTAACTAAGAAAGACGTAATTGGGCTTCTAAAGAACCTCCAGTTATTTTCCATTGAAAAATTATATCCACCTACACACTTAAATGATTGTCAAATATATTTGAAAGATAGCTAAAACAATTTATTACAATTAAACATAACCATATACCATAATAAATTTATTCATTTGCATAACTATCACAATTCAACCTACTAAGGTACCTTATTTTTGCAAATTAAACAATTCAATTTATCATACAACTCATAATGTTAGTCCATGCAAATTTGTGAAATTCACCAAAGCATAAATATCTAATTGATTTTAAAATTTACATTAAATATTACATCCAAAACACACATATCAATTGTTTGCATTTAATATAATCATGACAAAATAAAGAGCAAATATGAAACCTCATATCAAATAACATGTCGCAAGGTTAGTCTTATGAGAACATAATCATCTAATCTCAATTACTCATCTAACATAAGAATGACAATAGTTAACCATAAGCATCCACTAGTATGGGTCAAAATCATATACTCATAAAATTAAACTATTATAACCATAACCGCACTATCCATGCTAATCTATCATAATAAACATAATCTAAAAATATAAGTGTGTGAATCAACTACTATTACTATAAAAAAATAGGTACAACATGTGTGAATGAGATCATGAGAAAAAGTGGGCCTCACATCCTCCCCCTAGGGTTAGGATTCCTCTTGGAATCCGTCAAGAGATGGGGGTAGAGGACCCTAAAATATGCAACATCCTTCCATGTCAAAGTGACCTCATCATATCAATCCCATTGGACCCTAATCTAGTCTAACTCCCACCCTCAAAGGGTCGTCCTCCAATGAGCCAAGATGTGAAAGGCTCCAATGCTAGGTACCTATTTGCCTCTACCATTAATGCACCCCAATCCAAAAATTGAGATAAATTTGGTACATATCTCCTCAAAATGGAAACATGAAACACATTGTGGATGTGGTATAAGATAGGTGGCAGGGATAAATGATAATCTATAGGACCTATTTGCTCTAGAATCTCAAAATGACCCACAAATTAAGGTATGAGCTTAAAACCCTTTACATAATGGATTTAACTCTTATGAGGCCACACTCTCAAAAATACCTTATTGCCCACTAAGAAGCTCTGATTTAATCTTTTAGCATCAATGTACGTCTAGTCCCATGCCTCTTAAAGGTGTTGGTGAATTAAAGTAGCTTTTCACTCCATGTCCTGTACCATCTCTGGGCCACTAGCAAGTCTATCCTCAATGCAATCCCAACTCAATGGTGTCATGCAAGGTTTTCCATACAAAGCCTAAAAAGGTGCCATACCCAAAGAATTGTGATGACTATTTTTATAAGTAAACTCCACCAAGTAGATGTGATCCTGCCATCTAGACTATTGATTCATCACATATATGCACAACATGTCATTTATTTCACTCTCTTAGTATAATGATTTGTCTTTGGATGATATGCTATACCAAAGTTGAGCTAATTGCCCAATGCTTGTTGGAGTGATGACCAAAATGATGAAGTGAACACTAGATCCCTATCTAAAATAATCCTACATGGGACCCCATGAAATCTAACAATATCATCAAGAAAAATTCTTACCATTATAAAAGTATTGTATGTAGTCCTTGCAAGAGAGAAATGTGTGACCTCGGTCAGATTTTTGACCATCACCATGATGGTTTCATGACATTGATATGACAAGGACATACCAACTATTAAATATAGTAAAATGGTCTTTCATTTCTACACAGGTATGTCATGAGGATATAGAAGTTCCGCTAGGTGTTGGTGCTTGGACTTGACCCTCTGTCACTCAACAAAAAATTGTAAAGTCTCGACGCATACCTACCCAATAATATAGCATTTGAAGGTTAACATTTATTTTCTTAACCACTAGATGTGATGCATATGGTGCCCTATGATCCTTTGCCAAGACCAATGCTTGAAGATCCCCTAGAATAGGTACATAAATCCACCATTGACATCTCAACTATCCGTCTAAATCCAAGGAGTACCCTAAAAAATTTCCCTTATGGGCTCCATGTGACTATATCTCCTACTGCACCTCTTTGTACCACTCATCCTCTAGTAGTTGTTGAATTATACGGGTCCTTAAATCCATGCTCAGGGTCATAGTCAAAATCTCATGACACTTTCTACTCAATGCATTTGCAACCACATTCTCCTTTATTTCAATGTAATGCACATAAATTTCAAACTCACATAAGAAATCCATCCAACACCATTAGTAAGCACTTAGATTCAAATGCATGAAAATATACTAGAAACTGTGGTGATCTATGTGAAGCTTAAAATGATGCCCCAAAAGGAAGTGTCTCCATTTAACCCAAGAATGTACCACTACTGCAAGCTTTAGTTCATGTGTAGGGTAATTCATCTCATGGGTCTTGAGTTTTTGAAAATCATATGTGATCACTTGACTCTCCTACATAAGAAATACACCACGTCCATCTATGGATGTAGTTGTACAAACCATAAAATCTTCCATGGGACTAGGTACTACTAGAATAAGATCACTAGTGAGATTATCCTTGAAGATCTAAAAGGCCCTCTCACACTAATCTTCCCACTCAAAATTCTTCCCTTTCCATTGGAGGAAAGTGATAGGGTGAGCTATCCTCAAAAAACCCTCCACAAACCTATGATAGTAACCTGCCAAACCCATAAATATCCTAACCTCTTTAACACTGGTGTGTTGGCCAATCAAAAATAACTCTAATCTTAAATGGATCTACAAAGATACCACCAAATATGATGTTCCCTCAATATTGGACCTTTGATCAGAAGAAGGTACACTTTTCTAGGTTGTCATAAATCTGGTTCACCCTCAAACATGAAAGAACTTTACATAAGTGATCCTCATGCTCCTCCCTTGTCTGTGAGTAAATCAATATGTCATCCAAAAATATAAGAACAAATTAGTCTAAAAATGTGTGAAACACCCTATTCATGAGGCTCATGAACACTACCGATACGTTCATCAAACCAAATGACACCATTGTGAACTCATAATGTCCATAATGAGTTTAACTTTTTCTTATGAATGTATGCCTCTATAATCCTTAGTTGATGGTGCCCAGACTTTAGGTCTATCTTGGAGAAAACCTTGGCTCCCTATATCTAGTTGAACAAATCATCTATCCAAGGCAATGGGTAACAATTATTCACCATTACTTTGTTCAATTGCCTATAATCTATGCAAAGGTGAAGGGACCCGTCCTTTTTCTTAATGAAGATGACTAGAGCACCCCTAGGAGAGATGCCAGGATGGATATGACCCTTCTCCAACAACTCTTAAAACAATAATTTCAACTCACTATGCTCATGGATAGTTATCATGTAGGGTGCACCTCCTAGCACAAGGTCTATATGGAAGTTTATCTCATGCTAAGGTGGCATCCGAGGTAACTCCAATGGAAAGACACCTACAAACTCTCAAAGGATAGGGTAATCATCAAGAGAAGTCTCTGAACCATCCTCTAACTTGTTACTAATTGAAATAGCAAATAATTGGCATCCCACATAATCCCCTTAAGCTGCATAGTAAAAATCATGTGAAGAGAATGGGCCTCTACACCCCTGTGATCTTAGCCTTGACACCAAGGTCATCCACACACTCAATCACCCTACAATGATAGTCTAGCTTATCTCTATGGGCATCGATCCAATCCGTCCCCAACACAATCTCATAGGAACCCAAAGGAATAACTTCAAGGTCCACTAAGGTAGTGAAAGCTTCAAGTCCCAAATCACAACCACTAATCACTTAATCTATAGCCGACCTATCTCTTAAAGCTAACTCAACCTCCCACCTATCATCCTACCTAGAAGCCACCAACCTATGAAACTCCATTAAAAAAGGAGTTATAAAAGAAATTGTCACCCCTTAATCAAATAAAATAGTAACTGGAATGCCATCAATCATATCTAGGACCTCTACAACGCCCGATGCTCAGCCTAGCAGTTCTTAACCTCTACATATACCCTATGAGACCTATACACATCTATGATGGTCTACTCTAAGGTACTTTATTGCTACCCTCCTACTGCTACAAAACCATGTGGGCACTCTCTAGCTATGTGTCCCACATTTCCACATACAAAAAATGGTCCCCTAATCTGCCCCTAAACTAGTTATGTCTTGCTAGTTTACTGCACACTAGGCCTAGTAGAGCTAACATAACCTCCTTTGAAAGACTATTGTGTGTGAGATGGTACTATATTGTGTGCATTTGATCACTGATCTTTATAAATTCCTTGAGTCTACCATGACCTAGAATACCCTCCATGTGGACCCTATTGGGTGTAGATCTATGGCTCTGATGCTACTGTTGAGGCCTAAGAGGCACCGATGTTGACCTTAAACCTACCTTAGGTGGAGGTTGGGACCTGTGAAATCTAAAATCTTGTTGTTGTTGATTGTTATTTTATGTGCAATCACAATCCTTTTGACTTTTCTCACTAATCCCCTCCACTATGAGGGTCTTCTCCATCATGACTCAGAGTCTTAGGTTTGACCATGCAAAAAAGACCTAAGATATCTAAGTTTAATCCTCTAATAAATTAATTGATGAGAAGCTTCTAAACCTAGAGATAATCAACATACTGAAGAAGCTCTAAAAAGTGACTCGTATTGAGCCATTGTAGTCCCATTTACTACAAATCATGGAACTCATCTATCATTGAAAAATGCTCAAATACACCTAAATTTGACCATATCTTATGACATTACCTTGCGACATATTTTCTTCTAGGTCCCTTTCATGACCCCTTACATAATTCCCATTAGTAAAATAAATTATTTATTTAACTAATTCCTCTTATCCATTTATCCTCCTTTTACACCAAATTAAATAAATCTTATTTATTTAATCTCATTTCCCTCCATCATCCAATTTAAATAAATTAAATATTTATTTAAATTCCACATGTCTCATAATTTAAATAATTTTATTACTTAAATTATTTATCCCCACTCACATCCCTATTTTTAACCTCATTTATTGTGCGTCATAAGCACTTCCTCTCCAAAATCAATTAAAAATCCTATTTATTCCCACTCTCATCCTTATTTTAGTCACTTGTCATCCTCATTTATGGTGTGTCATGAGCATTAAAATTGACTTTCAATCCTATCCGTCCACCTCATCCCTCACCCTTCCAATCTTGGCCATCCATTTGATTCCCTCTCTATCTATAAATCAAACTTTTATTTTCATTTCAAATGCCAACACACTCTCACTAAATTTCTATACACAAGCATATCTATCAATTTTTATTTATCTCATATCATTTTCTATCATTTTATATCAAGGTTATGCTGGTTGTGTGAGTAGCACACAAAACATCAAGGACAAATCAATGGAGCTTGGGTGCACTTCATTCCTCCTATTCGAAGTCTGATTTTGTGCAAGGTTTGAAGGTATTTGCATTGTTTATTTTTATGTTATTGCCTTGCATGATTTTCTAGGTTTCATTTTGACACGCCCGATTATTTATTAACTCACTTCCCTTGATCTAGCTTGCTTTTTGCAGGTTTTATTAATTTTTTGTTGCAGGTTTATGCCTTTTTTTGGACAAAACCCTAGGTTTTAAAGATTTTATCATATCTTCTAAACAACTATGAATTTTTCTACAAGATTTTTATAGAAATGTTTCCATCATCTAAGGAGGCTACAGAAGAAAAATCACGTGTTTATCATCATTTTTGCATGAGTTATAATGATTTTATGTTTTTTCATAAATTCACATTTCTAGGCACAAATTAGTGCATTTTTTAGAAATTTTTCTCTTTCTGGAAATTTGTTGAAATTTGAATGGGGGTCTATTCTTTACAGATTTAATTTTGAGGTCAAATAAGGTACAAAATAATCAGATCTTTGTCGACTGTAGGTTTTTCATAAATCTATATTTCTGGGCGCAAATGAGGGAATTTTCTGACTTTTTTATATTTCTGGAATGCTCTCAGAAAATTAGCAAGGGTCTCTTCTTTGATTTTTTATTTTTAAGGTCAAAAACATCTCAAAATAATCAAATCTATGTCGACTATGCAAAAAAAAACATATATCTAAAATTGCAATCTTCTTATGAGCTTATCTTTTTATGGCTGCATTATAACATTATTTTCTAATTTTTTTCAAGGATTTGGTTTTGTGCTAACACTTTGATTGCAACTATCTTGTTTGTCGAAGATCAATCTTTGAAACTACTAACGCATTGTGTGCAATACCGCTTGTCAAAGATAATTTTTTTTCACTATTCTAGGCACATAGTTTAATCTAGGGGGATAGTAATTGAACATTGTTTGATTTGTCTTCAGATTTTGAAAAGGGTGTATGCTCTCTCCTCGCACATTTTGGTGATCTTGGAGATCAAAAATCCCTTCATTATCCCTTTATTTATTTGTTCAATCCCAGGGGCATTATCTCACGTATGCTCTCCCCTTGCACTTCGTGTGAGCCTGGGGATCAAAAGTGAATAGTGTTCCTTCCCTTTAGGAGTCCTGCTAGGGGATTTCATCACCCCTAGGGATGACCTCAACCACGTGTTCTGGCGGGGTATATCAAAGGGGGGAGAGCGAAAGCTATACCTCAATCTAGCTACGTAGTCATTGGGACAGCCTTGAGGCCTTGGGTGATTCCAAACACAAGGTGAAGTGGTGTTTGCTTAATCGCTTATGCCACATCCCTTCAACAGGCTAGTGTTCATAGATTTAGGCCTCATTGTATTTAAGAGGACTCCCTTAGAATCTTGTAAATCCTAGATAAGACCATCGACCGTTTTCTAGTGTGGTGCAAGGGATGCGAACCGCCCCCTGAAGTTACTCACCATCATGCTTCCTTGAACTTGAGATAGACGTTTTCTTTGGGTAGGGCATGAAAGCCTCCAAGGAAAGGGGTATTGGGTACAACACCCTTATCCCTAGCTATATGGATAGGGTGAAGTGTTCTTAGTTAGATAAGAACATGGATAGGTATTCTATTCTGTGGGCCTACACTATGAAATCACTCCTACTTGAATAATTCTAGGTTTGTTCATGTGCTTGGCATGTTTTCCTTGTGCAATACCAGTAAAAGACGCTTTGGCCACGAAGCAATTCGCACCAATTTCCTTGTTAAGTCAAGTTACCATTGTCTTTTTGTGTTTGTTTTTCTTGCCAAAATCTCAAAATCCAAAAAAAACCAAAATATCCCCAAAAATTAAAAAAAATCAATTTTCCAACCTAATCTAGCATCCATCCTAATCATTCCCTCGCACCATAATCACCCATCTAATTATCTTATCCTAATCATCTCTTTCATCCAATCCAATCCATTATACCCTAATCATCCATATGGCACTTGAAGATCCTTTTGATTTCCACAGAACGTTTGACAAACTTAAAAGATCATATGGAAAGTATCCAATCACTCCTAGATCATCATCCCTACCTCCCATCAACAACCAATCCAACTTGTCCATACCCCAAACTTATCAAACATCCACCTTACCCTAAACCTCACAAGTCCAAATCCCTAACCATGTTTCATCTTCACACATACCAAATCCCACTATCTCACAACTCCAACAACTCATCCTTCAACAACAACAATCGCTTTTTCAACAACTCCAAACCATCCAACAATTTCAAGCACAATAACCACAACCTTTATCTTTTCAACAACCACAATCCCATATGTCATCCTCATCAACTTCATACCAACCTAGTCCAACCACATATCAAGCTAATCCTACCTCAACCTATCCCACTTCTTCTAATATCAACCAATATCCACATCAATCCAGACCTCAAGGTCATCCAACTACTTATTCCAACATTTCACCTCAACCTCAAATCCATTTACAAGACTATCAAGTTCCTTCACAACAAGAATATGCAAGTCCAAGTTACCCTTTGCACCAAGATCAAGTGTCCTTAAGTACTCATGCTACCTTTGACAAGGGGAACACCACTCTAGCTTATGCATCCTATGGGTATCCTCCGTCATCATCCAATCAAATGCCTATCCAAGAGCCTGCTAGTCCTATTTCAACACCACCATGTAATCCCAACCAAGTGGTCCATCAACCTTCTAATCCATCAACTCCTTCATTTCCTTCATCATCATGTCCCTCCAATCCTCCACCAAAAGATGAGGCTGAGATACTCTTAGAAGAATTGATCCATGCAAAATTGATTAAGCTACCACCGATACAACCCTTTAGAGAAAACCACATTAAACCCTATTGGTCTAGTGAAAATGATTATAGTGCATACCATAGGGTTAGAGGCCATAATACATTTGATTGTCCCACACTTAGGAGATTGGTCAAGAAGCTCATATATTGTTGTAATATTGTGATAGATAATCCTAATCCATCCAATCACACTATCCCTCCACCTAATCCCAGTCCTAATCCTAATCCATCCAATCCCATTATCCCTCCACCTAATCCCAGTCCTAATCCTAATCCATCAAATCCCATTATCCCTCCACCTAATCCCAATCCTAATCCTAATCCATCCAATCCCATTATCCCTCCACCTAATCCCAGTACTAATCCTAATACATCCAATCCCATTATCCCTCCACCTAATCCCAATCCTAATCCTAATCCATCCAATCCCATTATCCCACCACCTAATCCCAATCCCAATCCTAATCCATCCAATCCCATTATCCCTCCACCTAATCCCAGTACTAATCCTAATCCATCCAATCCCATTATCCATCCACCTAATCCCAATCCTAATCCTAATCCATCCAATCCCATTATTCCTCCACCTAATCCCAATCCTGATCCTAATCCATCCAATTTCATTATCCCTCCACCTAATCCTAATCATAAACCTATAGTATCCACCATCATTGTCCACCCATTATATTGTCCATCTACCCATACACTTATGAAGGATATGATCCAATGGATATTAGCAAGGAATCAACCACCTCCATGTAATCAAATGCCTAGCCTTGAACCTATCCAAGAACCTTCAAGAAATATGTCTATTCCTCTAAACACATCATGTAGTCCACAACCCATCAAGCCTATTGAATATCCCCTTACCATAAGTTCAAGTCAGGATCTATCATGTAGCCATGTTGTTAATCATCTACAGCCTATCAAGCCTATCCAAGAGCCTCCCACTCCCATACAAGAAAATCAAGAGATATGTCAAGAGTCTAATCTAAAGCATGTGGAAACATTAACCCCTCATCTAAATCAAGATCAAAGCACATCCATTCAACCTATCCATAACCTATATATTCTCTATGATCAAGATATTATCTATGATGAAGAGCCTATCCATGAGAAAATTTATCCCATCCATAGTAAAATTAATTCCAAACCCACCACTTCCAACACTAGTCCTATTCATCCTCCAACTAATTCTATCCATGATCCAACAACATCCACTTCCCTTGATGAGACACTTGGTCCCCAAGAAAATATAGACAATCAAATTATTACTAATCATAATGTTGATCAAGATCCTCATGATCCTTCACCATCCTCTATTGATCCCATTCCAAATCCATCATCCTATCCTCTTGGATCCAACACCTTCATTCGTGGTGGCTCTCTTGTAGGAGATAAACAACCTCTATCCACTACTCCACTCTCCTCATCTAATAATGGACTCACATCTTGTGTCCTAAATAATAAACATCCCATTGCACATTGCATGCTCCAAAACATGAATTATTATGGAAAAGGCTTAGGCCTTTGTGAACAAGGTATTTTGGAGCCCATCCATGTCAAAGTTCCTCCACAATCACATGGCCTTGGCTACATACCCCAAGGAAAGCAATCCCAAGATGTTGGTACCACTTCCATGCCTTCCAAATCCACTTCTTTTCATCCCAAACCCTATGCATCCCATCACACTACCAAAACACATGTCGCTATCCCTCCTCCATCATCACACAAATCACAAAAGCATGTGACCATACACCTTCCTCCATCTACTTTACCTCCACTCCTCCCAATGCCTACTATCCCCATCCTCACATCCCATTATCCATTTATCTATTTCTTCATATTTCTTACCAAAATCTTTATCATGTGCATATTCTTCAACATAATACACTTTTGTGAGGGGATCCAAGTGAGTTACCATAGCCATTGTTGAAATAGGTGGCCTAGACAACATATCAACAACATTGTTAATACCTTTTTTATACTTAATTGTCAAATAGAATTGTTCAAGAAAACCTATCCATTTGTTGTGTCTTGCTTATTATAATTTGCATTGTGCTTAGAAATATTGTAGAGGTTGGTGGGCAATATGCACAATAGTTTACTAAGTAACAAACAATTAGTGTCTCCTTTTTTAATTTCTTGAACTAGTGCATATAATTCTTTATCATAAACTGAATATCCTCTAACTACTAAAGTAAAAACCTCTAAATGATAACATATAGGCTTACCAACTTGAAGAAAGATGGCATCCATGGCATATTCATTGCATTTGTTTCTACTTTAAATGGATTGTGTTTATTAGGAAGAGCTAAAACAATAACATGACTTATCCTATATTCCAATGTCTCAAATGCTTTGTCATGTTCATTTCCCCAATTAAAGTTCCTTCCTTTTAGATGCAATTTTGTGTAAAGGTGCACCTATGTAGGAAAAAGAAGGAATAAACTTTCTCATGACTTATGCAGCCCCTACAAAACTCCTAGTTTTTGTTCACTCTTTGGTGTAGGTTGTTGGAGTCAGATATTTGACCCTCATAGCCCAATTGATTCTGCAAAATAAGGGTATGCCTTCTACAAGAGATTTTTGATATGCCAAAATATACAATATATGTGAATCCAAAGAGCTTACAAATTACATATGAACCCATGATTATATAGGAAAGGGGTGAGATGAGAAGGTAGTTGTGGACTCTAACCACCTTGCATGCACATAGGACAAGTGTGATAAAGGTGTCATGTGTGCATGAGATAAGTATCTCAAAAGGTGAGTACATGTGTCTCAACCACATGAAGTGAGACAAAAATGGCAAAAGTCCCTAAGTGGAGACTTCACAAGTGTGAATAGGACTCTCCTAGATAGGCTAATAGCTAACTAGTTGGATAATGTCCTTATTTATACTAGAACCCCCCCTTAAGTGAAACTTGGGGAGAAGATACAATGATAATGATGATGGGTCCCAGCTACAAGGCCATGTTAGGTACCCATGTGCAAAGAAATTTCTTATAAATAGAGAAAAGGAGAAAACCCAATAGGAAATAAAACTCCTCTCCAAAAGAGAAAAGATGCATGAAAAATGTACAAGTGAAGAATAAGGACTCATCATGATCCCCCAAGGACCACTTCTATCACAAATGTACAGTAAATGTTCCAATGTACAATATATGTTCCCCTTATAGGAGAGAAAAAATAGAATGTCTGTGCGAACCCCCTAAAGAGTATGAATCAAAGAAATCCATGGGAGGAAATGCTCCCTCCCAAAACTAAGATGAGAAGAGAAACCATGCAACCTCCCCTCAAAATGCTTCTTATAGTGCTGGGAGATGCTCGACACTAGATGTTGAAGATGATCCATGATCATTGAACAACATTTCTCCACTTGGGAAGAAATAGAACCATAGATGTGTGCAGGATATCTTCTCATTCTAGATAGGAATATGCAGGAAGAAGGATGAATTCTCTAGATTTAGCACGTGATCCAAAGATATAAATGAAGCCCAAGATGTTGTCTTCAAATGCTACTCAAAGGTCTCCAATCCACTATGAAACTATGATGAAAGAAGAGGAGGATGAAGAACAAGTACATCCAAAGAAGATGATGATGCAACTCCATCAAAGGTGTCATGAAATAGAAGATGAATGTCCTCAATTGTGTCTTCCAAATCTGTAATGTGGTACTCTACAAATGTAAGGATGATATGTTTGGTAGAAATGTGTCCTAATTAGGTTGATCTGGAAAATTGATAGGAATGTCTTGGTGCATAGAATCTCTGAAAGTCATGGATGAGTCAACACTGGGTTTAGATGTTGCAATAGGTGATGATGGAGGAGATGAAATCTCAATGCAAGTCATCAGACTATATTGTTCATCTACAAATGATATTGTTATCTCACAAGATGTCTGAGTGAGATCATATGATAATTTTGTAGGTGTTGGATTTGGTAAATCAATATTATGATCTAGAAGAAGTTGTTTCATTTCAATAATTTTCTTTAGTAAACATTTTATCTTCAATATGATTTTTCTTTCCAAAGTAACCACATTTTACCTTCATTAATTTTAAGGTGTGCATAGAATACTTAAATGGAAAGGAGAGAGAGAGTGAGAGACATGATTATCTTACCCAAGATAACTCAACCAAGAAACCAGTAAAAAGAATACAAAATAACCAGATTACCCCCTTGATTTAATAAATGAACCCCCCAGGAAAGTTGTGGTGATGTGGCACTTTATATTTACTACTTTTTACAATTATCACCAAGTGGATTTGATGTACAATGATTATACAGTCTCAAAATGAGGCATATGTTGAAAGTATAATCTGAGATATTGTTAAGAAAAACTAATAGCACCACTGCGTAATGCTTGAAAAAATAGGCAATTTCAAAAAAAGGGACCCAAAAAGGAGTTTGTATGTGCCTGAACGAACCCTCTAAAGTTCTAAAAATAGGAAGTGAGTAGGGTTATAGTTGAAAATCTAAGATTTTACAACAATTCATACACCAAAATTACAAATTGATTACACCACAAGGTAGAGCATGAAAAATTACCCCAAATTAAAAAAAATGCACTAAAAAAGTGTGCATATGCTCAAAGTAAAATGTAGATGGAGAGAAGGGGAGAAATTGGAGAAGAATTACCGACGTCATCACGATGTCACAATTACATCAGTAACCAAAATATTCCAAGAATATGTTGATGTCAACAGAATATTTTGAGAATATGTTCATGTCAATGAAATATGTTGTTGGTAAAATATTCAAAGAATCTTGGTGGAATATTCTTCTACCACCATACTTAGACACCCTACCTATGTAGGGGTATGATGTACAGTCCTACATAGGGATGATGCAGGGTATGGAGAAAGGCATGGAGAAAAGAAATTGTTTGTCATGTAAATGTTTTACCCGCTAGGTAAAAATTGGTTTGACCATCAAAAGAAAACATTACTGCTACAAAAAGATTGTATTCACCAAGTAAATGAATATACCACTAGACAAAGTAATAACCACTAGTTAAAAATTCAAACTAGAGTCGAATGACTGCGACCTATGCAGAGCCAATGCAGTACGACTGCATAGCGGTATGGTGGTCGTGCGATTGTATGGTCGTATAGATCATGTACGCTCAAAATCATGACATCAGTGGCCTGGGGTTGTCGAGTCAGTTTTGGTGTGCACACAAATTCTCTCTCCTTGCCACAGGGTGAACAGCCATGTCACTCTCACTCTGTGGAAGTAGTCAGTCGAGAGGAGGTGAGACACAGGGGTGGTCTGGCTTGTTGGAGAGATGGACTTCGCAGAGAGGGGTCGGCACGTCCTGGGGCCTATGTTGTGCACTTGTGCGGATACGATGTTTTGTGACCGTGGTTGTAAAGATAACTATATGACCCGAAGGGTCACTAGTCACTATTCTCCTGTTGGGGTTTCTAATATTCCACCGTTGCGTGGGTAGGTTGTTATTCTCGTTGATGCTTTGTTCAAGTTGGCATTGTCTTTCAAACTATTGAATGAATGCTTGTTGTACTAAGAGTTATCTAAACGCTTCTTGTTGTTGAATGACTAGTGGGTCTCTTGGGTGAATTTCCTATATCTCATCGAGGATTGCCCTCACCCACTCACCTTTCAATCCAGGGCACATTCGTGAACCGAGACAAGAGATAGGCAGATTAAGCTAACCTTGACTTGACCTAGGGTTTTGACTTAGGGTTTGTGTGACCTAAGGTTTGACCTTGTGTTGACTTTGTTTGACCTTGTGATGAAATCAAGGGTTTTGACCAATATTTTGACTGTAGTTGACCTTGTGTTGGGACCAAGGGTTTGCGAACCTTCTATGTTTCTAATGTTTTTGTTCTTTTTGGGTTTTATGAATGCAAGTCTATATGAATGCAAAAATCCTTTTTGTGCTTTTTTATGTTTTTGGAAATCAAAAGTGTTTTTTCTTAATCTAGGAATTATAAAATGTATGCAAGCTATGATGAATTATCTAATGCAATTAAACTATGTTTTTGCTTGTTTTCTGAATAGATGGATCAATTAATCTAAGAAAGGGAAATTGCTTATAATATATTAACTTTGAAAGGGAAACTAATTTAACCATGCAAATCTACTTAGCCTAACAAGGAAAAAGCAAACATGTATTTTACTATTTCCAAGAGCAAAGTTTTGATTATCTAATTACTATGAAATGAAAAGAAAGCATAAAGGAACCTGGAGATGCATGAGCCTCCACTACCCTTAGAAATCCTTGTAATGGCAACCTCGAATCCTCTTGTAGCAGCGGGGTGATCCTCTTGGCGACAAGACAAAAATTGAAGCAAAAGAAGCTTTGAAGCTTTGCAAAGAGAGCTCAATGAGAGCTTTGATGAGCATCGTGGCTTGATATGAGCAGCGTATGGACGTGAATGAGCTTTTAGAAAAGCTAAGAGAGATAACAAATGAAAGCAAAAGGCTCCTATGTCTTGTATGAGCATGAGATTGCTTGATTTGGATAGCAATAACTTGCAAGAGCTGTGTGCACAAATGAAATTGCCTCCTCAAAAGGGGAGCTTTGAAGCTATGCAACAATGAAAGCTTTGAATCTTTGAAGAACTAAAGAAAGAAATGAAGAAATAGGCTCAAAGGCTCGTGAAGAAGCTTGAAAAAGCTTGTGAAGAAGGGAAGAGCATTCTCCAACTTTCCAACTTGGAAAATAATGAAGAGGTGAGGGGTATTTATAGGTTAGAAGAAGGGGTGAGAGGTGAAGAAGAAGAAGTGTTAACTCAATTTGACTGGAGAGTTAACTTAGAAGACTCATGAGTGATCTGGGTTAAAATTGGAGTGATCCACCTAGTAAAAGCTTATCACTGAAGAAGAAGTGAAGGAGTGCATGGGAATGCAAGGGAATGCATGAGTTGTTAATTAAAGATGAAATAGAGATAATTATGCATGTGTAGGTGCATGAAATAGTTAACTCTATATTTGGCACGAAAATCTATGCAAACAAGAAGAAAAATGGGCAAAAACGAAGCTTTTTCGAGTTAGAAACTCAAGTTTTTCCACGGCTAAAAACATGACAGGGTTGCCCCTCTCACCAGTCAAGGTCGCCCGAGGGCGACCCTCAGAGGAGGACACCTAGGTTGAAGTGCATGATGGGAGATGGAAGAGGAGGTGAAAAGGAGGGGATCTACCTCCGGAAACAGGTCAGTCATGTGTGAAAATCCAAATCTCCACTTTTGAAAGTAGGATCTCCCAGGGGAGATCTGGAAATAATAGGGGGAGATTTGGATTGGTTGAGTGAAACTAAAAACTGAAAGCGGGAGATGGCTAGGGAGGACCTCTAGAAGGCCTCTAAGGGGTGGAATGGATGAAAAACACTGGGCAAAGGTGAAAACTCACCTACAAGATGCATACAAGGCTTAGAAATAGGGTTGCAAGCACAGGGAACGCAAATTGACAAGTGTCAAAAGGTGTCGAAAGCGAAGAGAGAGAAATTGACAAAGGGGAAACAACACAAGGAGGAAGAAAAGGCATGTCACCAAGAGAATTGTTGTTGACAGGATGTTATTTCATGCTTACATGTACGTGACAAGGATTATGACTCATCATAGGGGTCCTTATGGAGGCTGTGTGTGATTTGGTGCTTACATATCCGTATAGTCCATACGAATTTTTATGTACAGCAATAAGATCCTTCAAATGAAATTTGCTAAAAAAATTAGCTTCGAAATATGATGTATTTTATGTCAAAATTTGTCTCTTAGGCCTCTGAGCACAATGGCGACGTTCATTTAGCTCCAAGATGCACTATATGAAATGCTTGGATAAAACCCCCCTGATTTGAGAAGGTACTTGCAGCTTCAAAGATCTGATACCATGTTGGAGTCAGATATTTGACCCTCACAGCCCAATAGATCCTGCAAAATAAGGATATGCCTTCTACAAGAAATTTATGATATGCCAAAATATGCAATATATTCATACAATATGTGTGAATCCAAACAGATTACAAATTCCATATGAACCCTTGATTATATAGGAAAGGGATGAGATGAGAAGGTAGTTGTGGACTCTAACCACCTTGCATACACATAGGATAAATGTTATAAAGGTGTCAGGGGTGGATGAGATGGGTGTCTCAAAAGGTGAGTACATGTGTCTAAACCACATGAAGTGAGACAAAAGGGTAGAAGTCCCTAAGTGGAGACTTAACAAGTATGAATAGGACTCTCCTAGATATGCTAATAGCTAGCTAGTTGGATAATGTCCTTATTTACACTAACATAGACCAATTTACACTTGCTTCAATTTTAGATGGGTCTATTCTTAACTATCCTCCTACAACATGTCCTAAATATATAAATGAATCTTTGCCAAATTTACACTTATTTAGATTGCATAGTAGTTACTTTTCTTTTAACCTTTGCAAGACTCATTTGATGTGGATTAAGTATTCTTCCCATGTAGCACTAAATATTAGAATATCATCTAGATAGACAATGACAAGGCTATCTATGAAATCCTTTAAATCATCATTAATCAATTTCACATAAGTTGCAAACACATTACTCAAGCCAAAGGGAAGTGCTCACCATTCATAAATACCTTGCTTCATTTGGAAAGTAATCTTCCCAAATGTCTTCTTCTTTCATTTGCCCTAATGATAATCACACTTAAGATCCAACTTACTAAAATACTTACCAGCTCTAAGTTGATCTAACAAATCATCTATCCATGTGAGAGGATATATATTCTTAATAGTAATTTATTAAGAGTTTTATAATCTATGCACATTCTCCAAGAACCATCTTTCTTTTGCACCATCACTATGGGTGACCCACAAGGTGAAGTGATAGAGTGAACCAACCCTTGCTCCAATAGCTCCTAAAGTTGTCGCTTGACGTCCTTGATCTCTAGTAGTGATTGTCAAAACAACTCAATGTTAGGTGGAGATTTTGACAAGAGTTGAATCTCATGCTCCACCTTCGTTCTTAGTGGCAATCCCCTTGTTCTTCAAACACTTCCTAAAAAGATGAAAAGACTTCATCCAAGCCTTTCACTTTTAAATTAATCATGGTAGAAATGTCAATTCCATCTTCTTTCTTAGTTTTAAGCAAGAGTAAACAAAATTGTTTAGTTTCCTAAATCAATTGGATTGCTTGGTTAGCACTTACCATAGCTACTTTAGCCCTACTTTGGTGCCCTTTGATCGTCTACTTAGTGAAGTTCACTACATGTTCCTCTTCAAGTATTTTACCCTGTTTTGGTTGTGGCCTAGCTCTTCACATTTTTGTCAGTGCAAGCAGAAGTTATACAAGCATATTATCCATCGCTTCCTACACATTGTCGATTGCTTTAATCTAACAACTACAGAGTCTGTTGATCAAGCAGTGCTGATTTTTTCTTCGGATTCCACCAACCATCCATCTCAAGATCTAATAGCAAGTGGGGAGTCAAGGAGAAGTTGGTTCTATTTTGCTTTCAGTGTTTGCCATTGGTCTACTCTACTCGATGGTGGGGCACACTTTATTATGCCTTTTGGCCGCAATATTTAATAATAAGCAAGGGATATCCTGCGTGGCAATTCAATTGGTCAACAGAAGCTACGAGAAAGGGAAGGGAAGAAGCATTGGTAGCTCTCACCAGCCATCCAATTGATGGCAAGCAATGGCCCAAATTGCACAAGATGCAGTGGTCAATTACTTAATAGAAGTGATGATTCAATGGGTGTCATTACTCTGCAACTACTCAACACTATTTCAAAAGGACTCCCCAAAAGAAATTCAATGCAAGAGGAGATCAAATTGTGTTGTTTGGCAATGCGGTCGAAGCCCCAACAACCACTTCCATTTCTCAAGCTTGTCACAGGACAAGTGGTAGACTCTCTATCGTTTGATATGTAGTTCAAATGGTGGGACACAAAATGAAGATTGTCTTAGAGAATTTACAAGAGAACGATCTATCGCCATTGAGATTTAAGGGAATAAAATTTGTCACACGCAAGATATTCAATCGTTGTCTCCTCTTTTTCCTACTTTCTTTCTCTCTCCTCCTCTTGTGTATAAATAAAAGTTGCTCCCATTGAACTTAAGGATGATGGAATTTTGCATGTTCATGCTTATGATCAAACCCTGTATATAAAATTCTGATATTTGGTTTTCTTTCTCTCTATATGTTAAGTCTGTATAATTGAATCTTGTCTCATGTTTCAAGGGCGTTCAAGAATTTCTATATAAGCAAATTATATATTTTCATGATCATTAATACAAACAATTGTGACTACTTTATTTTAGTCTTATGTTTGTGTTATGTAAGTGAATGTGTTACAATTTGTGTTCATGGAAATGTGCTTATATTTTGCTATGCTATTATTGGTTCATGTGTTTATCTCACTCTAGCAATAAATAGAAGAAAAAGCACCTCTCTTGTCTTCCTACACATGGAGTAGGATTTATTTTTATGCAATTATCGCTTTCCCTTTTCTCTGTTAAACAACTGTGAAGAGTCTGTCATATATCTTACAAGGAGTCTGCCTTTCAATCACGAGGGTCATTACACAAGTTAAATCCCTTGTCTGTGGAATTTTTCATTGTTGCATTCTACATGTGACACAATAATACGGCACAATTGGCTATTGCAATAGGTAGCTATAGTATGAGTGCCAACACTATTTGACCCCATCCTTGACTCATATATACTCATCATCCCTCCTCGTTAAAATTACGTCCCTAACATAAAGATATGGACTACCATAAGCAATATCAAAAGCATAAAGGGGAATCACATTAACCTCTATCTCATCTATTTATTGTGCATTTGCCCTAAATATTACCTTGCATCTTTTAGTTACTTGTATTTCTTTTTATGATATTTCTTGGAAATAAATGTAACAATCAGTAAAATAGTAGACCACTTTAAGGGGTTGACCTCCAATAATTAGAAAATAATAATATGAATTTAATATTAGAAGTTATAATGGTTTGGTAGTCTTTCTCTTCCTTATTTATATGCATAACTATGTAGCAACATACACCTTCATCCTAATTAAGTCAACGTAAAGAATAACTAAAACTAATAAATGAAACTATTAAAGTTAAATATGCCACAAGTGCTTGTCCTTATTATAATTAGGAATATAGAATATTAGGATCATAACATTTCTATACCCCTTTTCATCCATCCCAATGGGTATAGATGTGGATGTTCCTCTATTTTTAACCCATCTCTTTGCCAAGTTTTTCTTAATTGGTAACTTCAAGTTTGTTAATATCATCAAGTTTATTCCTTTCCTTGGCGGCCATGCATGCAAATTTATCATATATATCCAAACTATCCTCTTTATTTCTTCTTCTTGAATAGTTAACTTAGACTTCTTTGTTTCATTTTATTTGCCCTTACTTCTCATATTAGGATGTAGTTCACAATGAATCTTCCGGAATTTTGAATTTACCTGCCCATCTAATTTACAATGACCATGATGATTTTTTGTGTCCTTTTTATCATCCTTTGGACAATAGTGTTAGATTTGTTTGTTTTCCAATTTCCTTTGTAATTTTCCTTATATTTAGAAAACCCACCTTCATACCTCATTTTTCCTCCTCTACCTAATAGGCTTGGACACATGCTTCATCCAAGTCCCTTGGATTGGTAGTGACTACCCTCCTTCAACTATGAGAATGGAGCCCCCCAAGATACTCCATCATTAAGTCCTCATCAAGATCCATACCATTTGACATGGCTTGCTAACGAAACTTTATGGTGTAATCATGCACAATTTGACCACTTTGTTGTTTGTAGTACATACACTTTATTTATTTGTAAAAATTCCTCCTTATCAACTCTATGAAATCTTTCCATTTATTATTACTAGATTTTTTTTTTTTTACACAATTTGCAACATATGTTTCCCACCATACACATCCCGCCATTTTTAGGCATGCAAAAATAATTCTCTGTAATTTATTTATTTTATGCACAGTAAAATATACTTTTAATTGCTTAATCCATGTATCTAGTAAGTCCACATTAATTTGTTTGTCAAAAAGCTTAATCTCTACCTTTGTTTCTACATTAAATAGACTCGCGTTCTTCTTCTTACATTAGATTAATTAAGAAGTCTTCATCTTTAAATCATCTTCATTATCACCAATTCAAAAAAAAAAATGCCAAAGGTTTTACCAATTCTCCTATGGAAGATTGTTCTTGCCCCATTTTATCTTGTTGATTTTACCTTGTTGCCTACTCGTGCTCTTATTGTTGCGTCAACCATTGATGATTCTCCACGATGCCTTCACACAACCTTCTAGTGTAGTCACCCTTGCATTTAATTCCTCCGTGGCTGCCTTTTGAGCTCTTGTTGTCATTGTCATGCAAAATCCCTTCCACAAATCCCACAAGAAACCAGCCAGCTCTCATACCAAAATTCATTATAAAAACACTTAATCTCAACTCATTATAAAAACACTTAATCTAAATTCATAAAAAGACTCATCCTAGAATTTAGAAACCAACCAATATATAAATACTTCCTACTTGTTTTGCAAATGAAAGTTGAAACAACTAAGAGAAGGAATTGTTATGTTCAAAACTAAAATAAAGAACAATTCACAACACAATTTTTTATCCTTTAAGACCCTTGGGATAGAAGAAAAATTAGTCTTGCCGTAGAGGTACTTTATCGTACCACCTTTATTAATTTGGAAAGAGAATATTACAAGTGGGCAATCTCCTTATGTTCTATTTCTACCATCTCTCCCTATTCCAAACAGAACTGGAACATACAAGAATTCTCACAATTCTCCGACTCATAGACATGCCTTTGATGCTTGCATACATGGTTATTTATAGATTTCTAATGACAACAAAGTTCTCCCAAGCCCAAGAAGAATTTCAACCATCACCAGAAGTCCTATAGACGCTTGTTTGGTTTGGATTCTAAGTTGTGACACGTTTACCATCTGTCTGAACACTTGCCATCACAGTATAGTCTCTATGCTTTCTACCTTTGCAACAATATCAAATACCTGTCCGTGCACCTAAATTCAATCTTTTGTTCAAATTCTTCTCTTCTAACACATTTTCCAGATCCAATCAGATCAAGCTGACACCCCAACAGTGGCACCCTCTTAGAGACTGCCAAAATGGAAATTTATCTAGCCAAAAAATGTAAAATTGGATTTTGATAATATTAAGGGCATGCCCCCAGTGATGATTGGTATAACAATTTGCTATCATTTATTGTTGGAGACACGTGGCTTTTAATTAATTTAGTTAGTATGGATCACCTATAACTTCCGGCATTACTGATCGGAGAGATAGCATCCCACTGTTGGCTACCTAGTTAAATATTTTTCATCAAAATTTGTTACTTTGGTTGTGTTATCTTTCATCAGCAGAATGTAAAATTAGCTCTTGGCATTATGTAAGGAAACGACAAGATATTTATGCAACCATAATAATTGTATTGAAATATATATAGAATGGTTAGAGTGGTAAATCGGGGCACTTACTCGGAAATTCCTTAAAGAGGCTCAAATAACTGCTGTACAGAACGGTGTACGTGCACACCAAGCTCTCTGGAATGAATTTACACCTTACATTATCAATATTTGAGACCCTTTAGTGAACGCCTTACTCGCAAGTCCTTGATTGTGTATGTCCTTGTGAGGCGGGCCAACTTCCACCAGGTCTGTCAATATGGTTTCTCATTCTCATGCTCCAACTCACTATAATACTCTATAAATACTGAGAAAACTATAATTAAAAAAAATTATACTTCAATTATCGACCATTGTAATAATTATTGAAAAGAAATGATTGTGGTAGATAGTTATGGTAGTAAGAGCAACTACATGAACAATGTAAATATTGGACCATACCACTATAGCGATCATCAACATGCTCTCAATAATGTAATTTCTTTATTTACATTGTGCCTATCTGGAAGTTCATCAGCTTTTCTTAATCATTTAGTTTCCGTTAATATTGGAATGGCTTTATAAAATGAAGTTTAAAATAAAGGAAACTTCTGCTTGAACATTTTATACGCAGAAATTTATCCAATCATCATAGAAACAAAAAATCAACCAGAGACAAACTGATAAAATGAACCACAATTTTACTGAAACCTTGAATCCGGATTCCAAAATGCATGAACATGGAGAATGTATCCAAAGAAGGAAAATGATAAAATATCAGAAACTCTATCAAACAGAAAAACAATGGTGTGACTTCTCCAAGATGAGGTTTTAATGCAGAACTAGTCCACTTTAGGCTTAAGCAGAAACAGAAGTTCCAAGTTTGTTATACAGGACCTCCAGACTTAAGGAGAAAGGGAGTGAGTTGTTAAGTTAGACAATGACAACCTTGTTCCATGTAAACATAGCACTTTGACCTCAACAAAACTATGATTTTGTATCTGCAGATTTAAGTTGCCCTATAACAAAAGATTTCTTCAAAATTCTAACAATATCTTCACGATCAATAAAGAATTGTCACATATTTGTTCAAAAAAGCAAGCAATGGCTCATTATAATATATAGATCACTTTATTCCATTGCAAATTGAATATTTGCTACTCAGTACCATGTCAAATATGGACTTGTCCAATCTTAGCCTTGCAGTTTGGGCAAATGAAGCCAACAGAATCTGCCTGCAGATCATTGTCAAGTCCATCATGGCTGAACTCTTGGTTACACCATACACAAACAAAATGCTGATTACTGTTTTCAATCTTGGCTAATACCGCTTCCCACTCAAATTGACCTGGGGGGTCCATTTCCTGCTGCAAAACAGAAGAATCTAAGCCCAAGTCCATTGGCTCATTGATTGGACTGTTTGTGTCTTGGCTTGTTTCAAATGAGAACTTCGGCATATACTCCATCTGGAACTCTTCAAAGCTTGTTAAGCTGTCCAGTTTATGGTCTGCAGATTTATAGTCAAGCTCATCCTGGAAAAATATCAAGTTCCACATATCATGATTTGAAAACAAAAATGTGAACAAGGGACTAAATGAATTCCACTTAAAGCAAAATACCTTTACTGATGCTGCATCAAATGCACTGAAAATTTGTCCTTCATGGGATGATGCAAAGTCATTGTCTCCTGAGGGTGATGATGATTCAGGAACTGCTCTTGAAAATAAATCTGTATTTTGCTCTTGCTTAATACAGTGGTTGAAAGCGGAAGTTACTGTATCATCAAGATTGGCCTCCTCTGGACATTTGTTATCACAGATATCATGAAGATTAGGATCTGCATTTTGCTCTTGCAGATTACAGTGTTCCGAAATCGAAATCACAGTAGCATCATGATTGGCATCCTCTGTATACTTATTATCACAGATATCATGAAGATTAGAATCTGTATTTTGCTCCTGCTGATCACAGTGTTCAGCAATTGAAGTTACACTAGCATCAAGATTCGTGTCCTCTGTAAACTTACTACCACAGATGTCAAGAGGATTAGAATTTGCATTTTGCTCCTGCTGATTACAGTCATTTGAAACTTTAGTCATGGTCGTATCAAGATTAGTGTCCTCAGTAAAGTTATTATCACAGATATCATGAAGATCAGAATCTGCATTTTCCTCCTGCTGATTGCAATGTTCGGAAACAGAAATCACAGAGGAATCAAGGTTGGTATCCTTTGCAAACTTGTTGTCACAGATATCATGAACATTAGGATTTGATTTGCCTGCTGCATTGGAGATTTCACCCAAGAAATCTTGAGGCCTTTTTGCATTTCTCACATGAATACCAACATGACCAGTGTAACGATGCCGCTCATTGAAAACTTTATGACATATCTGACATTCATATTTACCATCTACAATTATTACGCCATCTGCAATGCTGGACTTGGCAGAGCGTGTTTTCTTTTCTTTTTGACCATGATGAACAGCTGAATGTGCAATTAAAGTGCTCGTGTTACTGAAGTTTATGTTGCACTTTGAACATTTGACAGGCATATTTTGACTTGGTACATCATGATCCTTGCTAGATTTGTCTTGAACTATTCCTGATGTTACATTTGAAGTATCTTTTTGTGATGTCTGTTTATGCTCATTGTCAATAAAGGTAAAGTCATTTAACCCTGGAGAGCACTGTTCAGAACATCCTCCACCAGAGTCCACTGGGTCCACTGAGTTACAAGGCTGCACACAAAAATGGAAATTCATTTGATGCTGATTCCATAGAACTTGTATAGTGTCAATCACAGAAACAAAATGACTTAAAGCATACCATGCTAGATGTCTTTATCACATAATCATGTACATTCTTTGCAGAGTGGCAAGAGGGTGTTTCTGAAGCTACAACAGCAGGGCACTGCCCATTAGTTGAAACCATGTATGCAGAAACTTCACGACAGGAAGCCAATTGCTGACCATCTGGGCTGAAATATAGAATATTGAAAGTAAAACATCAAGATATAAATCTATAGCTCAAATCACAAACTACTGCACTATAAACTCTAGGTAAAAACTTCTAGCGTATAGATCTTGGTTTAATATGATTCTTAAATCAGCATTTTCCACAAACATTAAGCCAGGGAACCATACAATATTACAAACCACCTGACAAATTGGACTTTTGAATATCGACATACAAAATAGCCAACTCTGATCTGTACCAAAAAAAATCCACTTATAATTCTCTTACATTTGAAATGTGCCTTCTCCAATTTACCATGGATCTAGAAGCAGATGGTTGCATGTCTTTGCCATCTTGTTAAAACAGATGGTTGCATGCCTTTACTAATGTCCTGTTTAAGCAGATAAGTGATGGTTCTACAGCTAGGCAAGTATGCTGAAAAGTGAGTCATATGAATCTATATGTGTAGGCTTAGTCAATCACCATCCATCTCAAAAAGGAAATGTCCTCAGAACACTTGCTACAAGAGCCCTGAGAATGTCAGACAATAAGCATTTCCATTAAGAGAGAGCATCTTTCTGATCTGAAGTGTTCAAATTTAATGACTTCAACGATACAAAAATTGCTAAGGATTTCATTGTGCTAAGAGAGATTTTATGCAAACATCCTCAGATTTTATGTCCTACATTGAAGGCATATAAAATAACATAACCAAGATCCTAAAAACAGGTAAAGTAAGAACAATTTCTTCTCCACAAAACTCTCATGAGGTTACTAAATAAACTAAGAATCTCGTTGCTCTCAGGCAGAGAAGCAGGCTTTATCTAATTCCATGCTTGTGCGAATGGTCACATATGGGAGAAACAGGGAGGTCAGTCCAAAACAGCTTATGAGAGCATGTGACAGATATATTTAACAAGGTAGTCAAACCAGCCTTGGTGAAGCATTCATTCTTATCTCATGTGGTTTTTCCTGCAGATGTGGAAGTTGTTGCCCCAGAGAATCACCTGACAAAGCAGAGTCTAAGACAAGCTACTGAAATCATTACCAGACAACTTAACCTAGGATGATGACCTTGATTTAGGGCACACCTTTTATGGCATGTAATACAAAATGTATTTTATTTATTACTCGTAATAAATGATGCTCAATGAATAATTTGTGATCACTGGGACTTGCATTAATCCTAATCACTCCGCCTTGATTGTAATAAGTGACCATTTAATATTTCCAATCTGGTTTTAATAAATGTTTGGGTTTAGGGCAAGAGATGTCCCACCTACGTGTAATTATAATAGATATAAGGTTCTCTTGATCACTAATATTTCATCATTCTCATCTGTATGACGGATCTCGAAGGAGACCAGAAAAGTCGATAACATTCTTCATGTTACATAGTAATCTCCAAAAACCTCTTGATAGTTATTCTGGACTGTAGAAATTTTAAATCTTTAAGAGATTCCCTAGATGGAAGGGAGCTGTTTTTCCAAGCCAGGATGCTTGAGAAGCTGAGGTTAAATTGTCAAAAAAGATTGCATATCTAACCATCTTAAAGTTGGTTTAATGAAGCAAATTTGACAAGATGGAGTTAGTGTTTTGGAGGTTTATTACTGATGACACAAGACACATCATTGATAAAATCTACTAGAGCCTCTCCCATTGTCTTGATTTTGCTCGGAAGTCAAATTAGAGAAGAATGTAAAGGAATTCCGTACGAAAAGGAAATTCAATAATCTCATTTTGAGATACAGTTGGAGCTCGGCATCCAGACATATCCAGACATTTTATCCCCTCATTCACAGCATCCTCTCAATATTTTTAATAGCATATCTGCCCCAAGGTGCTCACTTGGCATGGTATCTTATGCAGAGATCCATTACTCTCTTTCACAGGTAATGCTGTGGTGAAAAACTGTTGGTACCACATTACCATATTAGATGCTTCCAATGGTCAATCTCTTCGGCATGTGGAAAATACCATGCCCAGATCCGTCTACATGGCTCTGAAGGTCATGTCTAGCTCTCCATTGCCATGCACACCCTTCCCTAGATATTGGCTCAGCATCTTCGATACCAATATGTGATTGTCTCACATTGTTGGTAGGACTTTCAGATATTCATACAAAGTGTTGCAACAGTTTGATTTGAGCTTGGATTGTGATTTGTCCAAAAGAATTCATAGTGAATTATGAGCAGCTGGTTTTGACAGCATATTGAACTGTCTTCCAAACTCAAAAGTGTATGATCTTGTAATCATGTCCACATTATACACCAATGGCATGTTATCTTTGCAAATTAATGTCAATAACAAACAAGAAGCAAAGATAATATCAGAATGTTGGCATCAATACAAGCCTCTATTTATGCAGTTTTGCAACCAATACAAGATGTAGCAGAAAAAAATCAATAGGTTGCAAGATCAATTACAAGATTAGAAACCCAATGCCTCAGCAGAGAAGAAAGATGTTGTCAGCAATAATGTTCATTCTTCTAGTAGTACAACTCAGAAGGCAGGAAAAGACAAAAAGTCCTTGAAGAAAAATGTTAAGCCCCTCCTGTGCCACAGAACAATGTTGTTGTGTCTAAATCAAAAAGTGCGTTGTCAAAATCCATCATGGATACAATACCTGTGAGTCCTCCTATTGTTGAATCTCCACCTGTTGTGGGAGTCTGGGAGATAATAAAACCCAACAAACATCATATTGGTCTAGGGTATACAAGTGTTGTGAATTTTCATGTACCAAAATATTCCAAACCAATCTAATTTATGTTTGGAGGCATTCAGACCGATAGTCAAGTTGAGTCTTCACCTGTTGGTCAGCCCTGCGAAATTGACAAGGTGTCATCAAAATCAACTTGCAAAATACCCATCAAGTCCGAACTTCTTGTCATTTTGGACATACCTCCCATAATTATTTTGATCTACATCCTTGTCTATCATGTGGTCAACACACACATCCTGCAAAAACAATGTTATGTCAAAGATTCGCCTACCAAATCAACGAGGCATATGCATTTTGGATGTATAGATCATTCCAGATGGCAAACTAAGACTCGCCTTCTGTCAAAATCCTATAGGAGAGTCCAATCAAACATTTTAGATGATGACTCGTGTACTCTTGATGTGGATGTTCTTGTCAATCCAATTGACAAGAAACTCAACATTACAGATATTGTTGAGCAATGGCACAAAAGCCTGTTGAACTTGTCCACTCATGATGCAGATGTTGCTATCAATCTAGTTGAACCTACTAAGAATTGTAGAGTTGCAATTCCCACAAAGGATAATAATGTTGTCAGTCTCTTTGGTGCTGATAGGAGCAATGACTTTTGTACCTGTGATTTCCCATTGGGATATTGATCATGAACACATTGAAACTGCCAAATATGCAACTCAATATAAATTATTTGAGGTTATGGATATTGCCTCTTATTGATCGTAGTCTTGCACTTGAGTCATAATTGAAAACCTGAAAGGGTGGCTTACAAACTCTTCCCATTAAGTTGATAACCCGCAACAGTGACTTAATGTAGACTCGTGATAAAAACCCGAGAGGGCATCATTGAGTTGTGCATCTCTATACACAAGTTCATGCATGTTCTCTTTCTAGAGGGGGTCTTTGTAGCAGCTCTCCACTCTCATCTTACAGGGGGGAACATCAAGAGTCAAATTTCCAGTTCTTCAAGCATGGTACTTGGAGAAATATCAAGATCAAGATTTCCAGTTCTTCAAGCATGGTACTTGGAGATTGCTCACATTGTCCATTAAAGATTTGTCATTGCAACATATTGCAAATTACAACATATTGTCGCTTATCACTACATCATCTCAGCAAGTAATGTTCAGCTCAACACCTTAACACCTGAGATTGCACACTTCATTTTGGCTTTTGATGATTATGCCACAATGCAAGAGCATCATATGCCTTCATTTTCAGCACATTTTTTTCTGCCACAAGAGCTTTTTTTTATGTGTCTACATCTGGACAAGTGGTTACTCATGGGCGCAATCAGCCTGGACTATCTAGTTTTCAGGTCACATGGTGTAGCTGGCACAACTTCGGACTACTCATGGGCACCAACAGCCTGGGTTCTCCAGTTTTCACTAACAAAAGTGACAGAAACAGAAGTTGAACAACCTTCTTCTGCAAAATTCATTACTCAGAACAAAAAATGGTGGTGAGAACTTTGACAACAAACAGGTGCAGTATTCTCTTAAAATGGGATATAGCATCATGGAAAGCTGACTTGACTTGAGAAAAACAAACTCGGGTTTTTACCAAGTCAATAACTTGGTTCTTGAAAAACTACATAAGGGAACAAGCTATCACTCAAGCAAAACCTTTTGCAAAACATTGGAGCTTTACATCAAGCAAATGAGACACTATAAACAAGTTGCCCAATGCGCAACACAAACAATGGTTTTACCACTACCCCTATGGTTTGGGGAGGATGCAACAATAATGTACATAATCCTAGGAGTAGTAGGATAATATTTTATATTTTATATTTCCTAGCTACACTGGAAGCTGAATAGTCATCTAGAAGATTGAACTGGACAATCATTTTCATATCATTAAATATGTACATTTTGATTGAATAGAATAAGCTTTCATTAAATATTTTCCGATTGTCTAAGTCTCATTCATTTCAGTTGTCAATCGTTTCTTGCATTTCATTCTCGAGCCTAACACAAATTTCATCTGTTGAAAAACATGGGCCCAAAACGTTTTTTATTTTTTTATTTTTTACAAACAAAAGCAGGGGTTTGGCAGGGGTCTAGGGGCAGTAGCCCCTTGCAAGGTTGACCCCGTCGCAATATAGGGCGGAGTCAAGGGGCAAAGTCCCCGCCACCAAGCTCAAATTAAAGCCTTCAAGATACATGAACCTTCATGGCTCCTACCATTTTCCAAATGCAATTAAAGAGCTCTCTAAAATCGCACAAATATGCCTATATGGATCAGATTTACTTAAAAAGGTTAAAATCATGTGTTTTCATGTTTATCCACGAGTCTATCGAGCACTCAAGGCAAGTCTGCACAATGGACTCATGGAAACTCATTTTCTAAAACTCAGCAAGTTCAAGGTCAATACTCAGGGAGGGAAATTTATCGCCAGTCATGCAAGAACTTGGCAAGTTTTAAATCTATGCAATAAGGAATAGGTACGTCCATACAAATCTATTAAATATATAAAAATTATAGACAAAGTTAACAAAATTAATCATAATATCAATTTTTTTTAATAGTTTATCAGGGGTTGCAATTAGCCTCCTACCTCTAAGAAAGTGTATCAAAACATATCAGATCTGCTCATAATAAAATAGCACCTTGTGCCCAGATTTCTCATAGATCTTCAAAGGTTTTTCAGAATTGGTTTTCCTCACAAAATCCTCTAAACATTGCTTTTGATCCCCATCTGGCCAACTGACATTTTATTATGTCATGTCCCCTTCCCCTATGGGCCGACTCCATTGTAATCTTTGAGCGCCAACTCGTTTACAAGGAAACAGTATTTCTATCATTGATAATTGGAAATCAATTACAAGTTTAATGTCTTTGGGAAGATAGTTCAGAGGGTATCTTCTTCTTTACCCAGCGGACTACACTGAGAAATAGACGCGAGCAAGAATACATATAATATCTTCAATATGAAAGGCCGCTGGAAATAACAGTACAAACCAAATCTTGTATCTTTATGGCCCGAAAATGAATTGTTTGGAATGAAAACTGATTACGAAAATGGTAATGAGAACAAAGGACAGCATAATCCATACAATCGCTGTTAACCATTCATCTAATGTGAGAGCTGCCAGCAGGACATACTTAATATTAAAGTGTGAGAAAATAATAAGGCGAATAAAGGAAGTGGCACCTATATCAAATAGATAATGCTTAAGGAAGTGACGCTAGTTTCATACTAGTGATTTGAATAAAGCAAATTAAAATTAAAATTAAATTATAATTACCAAAGGGCAGTGCTGTATTGGAATAGTTGTGACTCCTTCAAAAGACAGAAATCATGAAAGGTTGTGACTCCCTCAAAATAAGATATAAAAGGGAGATCATTTCTTAGGCAAGGAAGGAAAAACATAACTCAAGTCTACAGCAGTTGAAGAGTGACTGAACATTATTTACTTAAAGGAAACATCAGCACAGGAGAATAAAAGCAACCAGCAAGAAGAATATTAATTACAGCACCAAAAAGAAACTACTCACTCAAGCATAAACTATTGAACTCCATTCAAACATTAACTTGTCAATCCATCAAGAAATATCAATCAGCATTAATCAAGCAAATTCATCAAACAATCAGTTTTGAATTTGAGGAAGTGTCTTGCAAGTAGGAGTTGGAAGGACGTAACCCTTTCAAGCTCTGAGGCTAGGAGTTGGAAGGACGAAAACCCTTTCATGCTCTGGGGCTAGGAGTTGGAAGGTACACGGACCCTTTCATGCTCTTGGCAAGCTAATTCCCAAAGAATTCACGATTTGATTGATTTTGAGGATAGTGCTATGATTTGTTGATCTGATTATTATCTTGAATTTCTGATGTTTAATAAGTTATTATCATTTTGAAGTAAATATTATTGTTTAAGGCAAAGAAATCAGGTATATTCCAAAAGGGACATTACATATTACAAAGTCAGACAACAGATTAACCAGTAACTGGCTTCAACCAGCAAACTTCAACCCAATGAAAAAAGTCTGCCAGCTTTTCAGCAGACAGAACTACAGTAAAATCGAACAAAACGTCATAAAAAGACATTCAAGCCTTCAACAAACCAGATTAAATCAAACCCAGACTAGACAAAAAAAAAACAAAGCATAAAAATCCAGCAGCAGGATTCATCATTAATGAAGAGAAATAATACCTACATATGCAGGAGAAGCAATGCTAACGGAGTCCTAAATGCAAAAGAACGAAAATAGTGGCACACTCACAATATAACAAGATTATTTACCCTGGAAAACCTTTTGGGATGAAAAAACAGCACTATCTTACTGTATTAACTCAACCATTCATAATACAACAAGATATTTTGCACTTATGCTTAACCCTTGTCCGTGTGCAAGTATTCATAGGCACATCAATATAGGAGATCATTGAGCAGTATTCCAACATAACGGGTATAAAACCATGGGGAAAAAACCAACTTAAAAAGCATCCAAAAATATTTTCAAGGGCTGCCTCACCCAAACCCCTGCATTGGGGGGCTGCTGGCACCCAAACTCCCCAGCCAGAGCAATGCCCCAGGCCTAACTAATTATGCTTGGTGTGCAATCTATAAGGGATGTAAAACATGCAACATTGCAAATTATACCACATATACAACAACTTGGTTGCAAGTGTGCTTCTGAAGGGCTCCCCTGATGAGAGGACGCAGTAGCAACAGCTTAAAGGTCCACACCTTCACCACCAAAACTCCCAAATTTGCCTTCACTCCGCAGCTTTCTAACCTGCTTTTTGGCCTCAACTTTAACTTACTCCCTTATCCTGAACACTTCTATTATCTTATCAGTTTCTGCATTTCACTGCACATGCAACTGAGCCATAAACGAGGAGGATACTCCTCAGTCTGCTATTAGCAAATGGATATATAGTGAAAAGAACTTGACAACACTCTCAATATGCACTCTTAACCACTTAAAATGCATATCAACTTAACAAGAACAAGTGTATATCAAGAAAAACGCAAATCTTTTCAATATGGGAAATAACAGATATGAAACACACAACATAAACTAAAGACACAATTACCCCTAGAGAAAACCCTTCTTGGGTGGAAAACTCCAGCTCTAGAAAGAAAACACTCCCCATTATAGTATCCATGAGCTCACACAACTACTTTCCAGCCCTAATACACTTGAAACTACTCTCACCATAAAAATACTAACTACAACACACTTGCAACAGTCAAAGAATGGACCAACCACCTAACAATGAGAGTGAACTCCACACAAGTTGTGAAGAAGTAATATATCACTTCCCTTGAGTCTCCCATACAGGGAAAATGGAAAACCAGTCACCATATAGAAAGATCAAATGTCAAAAACCCTAAGTTTCATGTTCTGACCTCACTATGACAAGTTCACTGATTCAGCCAAGGGGTGAATGCCCGCTTGCCAAGGCAGATAGTCTGTTACAAGCAGCGAATTCACCAAAACAGATTTTATGGGTTGATCTGAGGTCTGTAATTTTTCCTGAAGACTCTCAGAGATGTCCCGTTCCATCCCTGATCATCCTCAATTAACATAACAGCTCCTTTTTACAACAAAAGTCACCAAGAAGTGTTGAATTCCATCTCCTAGCTCCATGCCAACACTCCAATCGAACATGAAACACTAGGACCCCAATGGTCCAGTTTACTTGAACCCAATTTTTCAATCAGCAATGGCTTCAGATCCTTCCTTGACATGTAGGGCTAGTGTAAGAAGTAAGGTCCCAAATTCCCAATCAAGGTCAGTCCTCACAAGTCACAACCAATGATGCATGGGCACGGATACAGTATCAGATATGGATACGGCCATTTTTCAAGGCCCCTAATATAAAAAAAATAAAAAATACATAACACATATATATAACACAATTTTATAAGTTATTAAAGAAGATTTTCATTACTTTATAAGCAATATAGACACATTTTTTTTTAATTCGTAAAACCTTGGTGGTAGCTCCCCTTAACATTAATGACAAAAAGAGGATTACATAGGCCACAAGGGCGACATTACATTGCATTACTTGGGGAGTTTATGCAGAATAAACCTCACCCCTTCAGCTAACTCAGTAACTCTTTCAACTTGCTTGGGAGATAGTTGAGGCGCCATATGACCAATGAAAAAGGCAAACGTCTCCATGTTGTCACGACTGACTCCCTCCTTGAAGAGAGAAATGGCCTACCTGGTGTCCTCACTTTTCAGGGCAGCAGCAATGCCAAAGACACCACCCCAGCTGCCAGCTTTGGGATTTTTGTTGAAAGAGGAAATGGCCTTGATCGCAGCCTGTTGTAGCTGTGGCGCAACCAATTTTTTCACTGCAAGCTTCATTAACCCCTTGTGCCCCTGGACGAGTGTGAAATCTGCAAGGAATTTCCCCAGAAGAACATGGTCATGGTCGTGTTCATCTGCAAATGCACCCACATTCAAAACCTGGTGCAGGCCTTTGTCAATGTCTTCATTCTGCACCAAAAAGCACGCCTCAGCGGTATGGTTAGGTCACTCGTGTCTCGAGGGCAAGCGGCACCTACAACCTTGATGCAAGCCGTCGCGATTATCTCCAAAGTGTGTCGAAAGAGAGCAGCTGCGCGGAATTTGAAGGAGCGCCTTCCATTTTTTCGATGAGCTATCATCAAATTGCAATCCCATATCGGCCAAAGGATTTCCTATAGATTGTCTATACATGCCGTGGGACTCCCTTGGGGTGAACTGCCCATGTCATGGGATTCGCCGTGGTGAACTTTGCACATCCCACAAGATCTGCCATGAGGTTAACTGCCCGATGCCAAACACCTTGTCTGTTGCGTTACACCACCAAAGTACCCCAAGCATGTGGGTCACTATCGATTATCTCCAAGTTTGTTTGATCACATGCAAAATTTGCCAACTAATCCGCAGCCTTATTTGCTTCTCTAAAACAATGCATGAGACGAAAGTCCTCCATGCTTCTAGGATGGCCTAGATTGATTCCGCAATGTTTCTTAGTTTCCAATTCGGAATATTATGGCAAGAAATGGCATTTATGTAGTAGATTAGTGAATCGCCTTCAATGTCGACTTTGGAGACGTTCTTATCTTTGCACATTCGGAGGCCCACCAGAAGGTCTTGGAACTCCGCTTCATTGTTAGTTCCAAGCGACAGCGTCTTCGACAAGGCCCAAATCAATTTCCCTTCATCTCTGAGAATGCACCCTGCGCTAGAAATCTTGGGGCTAATACAAACACATAATTGCTACATATTCACTTTCACATCTAATTATTAGCGTATATATGCCCTAACAATTAAATTATATTCACTTTCACATTTAATTTTTTAAATAATTAAATGTTCTTATATATATACATATTTTAATTGAAATAAATTAATAAAAAAGTTGTATATTTATATTTTGTTCTATGAGAACAAAATATAAACATAAATATAAAATTTTTAAAATAAAATTATAAATATAAACATTTTAAATTTAATAAACTATAAATATAAACATTTTAAATTTAATATAATATAAATATAAAGTTTAAACTTTAAACATTTTAAATCTAGAGTTTAACATACGTACTTGAGTCACGACTGCAGATGTAAAAGCTTAAAGATTTATTAAGCCAGAACAGAGAAAATGGAGCAATAACCCTACTCGTGGGTTTATTGCTTTGGTGGTATGATGATTTTTATTCTGCCCTTTCACATGTATATTTCGACGGAGGCAATCAATGAAGGGTGCTCGTTTCATATCTTATATTGTGGTGACATGAGGAAATAAGGCATAACAGTTGGCATTTTGTTGGCTTGTGTTGGTGGCTGCCTTCAGCTGGTGGATTTTGTTGGTGTTATAGTGCTGTTAGTAGTTTGTGAGGCGATGCCTTCGTAATGGTGAGTGGCTTTTCTTCTCACGATCCCTAATGGCAAGGTCCGATCTCTAATCACAGGCTTAAGCAGATTTTTCATTGCAAGAAGGAAGGTAATCTTAGGGTTGTGAAAGCCATAATAGGGGCAGATGGATTAGCGGGCAATAGAAGGCTGCAATCTAGGCATCTATAACGGATGGTTTCTTTTAGGGTATGGGCAGGTACAATTTCTGAGTTGCATCCTTGTCGTATTGTACCCGAATTTGTACCAGGTACTCTAGTATGCTTACAAAGGGAGGGGACGTGGTGTATCCAACAACCTTGGTCACAACAAATGCCTCTTCCCCGCACTCTTCACTCTCTTAAGACTTGGCCCTTTGCCTATTTAGAGGTTTAAATGGGAGCTCCACAAAGGGCTTCTACCTACACTATCTTCTAGTCACATATGAATTTATTCAAACCCAACTAATCCTGCCCAGTGACCTCAAAACAGCCAGGAAAAGACTTGACTTCTGCCTTCAATTGTTCCAATAACCCTTCCACATTCTACAAATTCTAAAAGTCAGTAAAATCGCCTTCAGCATGTTGGCCTCTGAGTTCTTCCCATGACAGTACCTCTTGAATCTTGGAATCCCTATTAACAATCCAGTGATAAACTGATTTTTCTTCAACCATGCCACAGAGAATTTAAAGAATATTGTGCTCCAGGGAAGCCCTGGATATCTTCGCCTTGTTATTGGCAAGGCCATCCATCACTGCCTTGATCATTGTCAAAGAGTCTGGATCCTCATCAATTCAGAAAGAATTTTTGAGTATCCTGTTAGAGACAACCCCAGCCACCAGCAAATCCCTGTTTGTTTCCACTCTACAAGTCTACACAGTCCCAACAAATAAAAACCCGACCAGCACAGAAATTTTGGAGAACTCACACAGCACAGTAACCAATAAAGAAAGAATTATTGCAAACAGAAATGAAGGCCAATATCTATCCTACAATTTGTCCTGACTTTCACAAATCAACTATCCGCATGTACACAGCTGCCTTTCACACAAATATGTACCTTAGTAGGAAGTAATTATGGGTTTTAGGATGGGTGACCAATGAAAAGCATTTAGCCACTACCATCATTATAACTATAGAAGCAGAAACTGTGAACAAATCGCGATTTTTTGTAAAAATCACAAATCGTAAGTATACCCCGATTTTTTCCCCAAAAAAAGTGATTTCAGAAAAATACGTTGACTGCTGGTTGACTGATTTTCGCGAGATTTTCTTGAGTTTATTTAATTGTGGTAGGGATTATAAAGAATACCTTTCGCAGGTATCTTTTGTTTCAGGTTATTTGATCATGGTAGGGTTAAAAATGGAGTGTGATCCATACATGTTTCTCACATTTTTTCATCTCTCACATTTTCCTTTTCCATGGCTAGGGTTTAATTCTTGTGAAGGTTAGTCACAAACAAAATATTTCATTCTATTTTGTTATGTTAAAAATTTAAAATCCAAGTCGTGGTATGCATTTTATTTAGGTATATCATTTTTTTAATTTCTGGTTAGTCTACACTATTTTAATGTTGAAAATATTCTATTATAAATTTATTAAATTATAATTATATTTTATTTTAATATATAATTATAATTTATATATATGTAAAATTATAAATTATAATTACATATTATATAATTTATAATATTATATATTGTATAATTATAATATATTAAAATTTATAATTTTATATGTAATATTAGAAATTATAAATTACAATTGCCTTGTGGAGTGATATTTGGATCTTGAGTCCACCCCAACTCATATGGCAGATATGGAAAGAATGCAACCGCAGAATATTTTGTGGTGAGGAAAGAAGTTTGGAGCAAGTGATACTGTGATCCTACAGGTAGAAAATGGTATAACTGAACTTCTCAATTCTCGTGCTCAGATTGGGACAGATAGGGCATTCACTAATTGGGACGAACAATTAATGAACGATTGGCCGGGTCTCTCAGTCCCCTTGCATTATAACTCCAGCACATCTAGAACTTTGAAGAAAAGACTGAGAGCCAAATGGGTCCTTCCCCCAAGGGGAAGGCTAAAGATGAACGTTGACGGGGCTTTGCGGGGAAACCCAGGGTCGTTTGGTGCAGGCTGCATTATAAGAAACCATGACGGTGTATTAGTGTGGGCTATGTTGAAAAAATTGGTGGATGGTACAAACAATGATGTTGAGTTTGCAGCAATTGATGCCGGTCTGAAACTTCGTGTAGAAAAGGGCATATCCAAGGTAGATATTGAGGGAGACTCTCTCATATGTATCAATGCGATGAAAAACGGGGATATCAAGTCTTGGTCTCTTAAGGGATGGATAGATGTGATCTGGTCAAAATTAAATCAACTGAATGAATTCTTGCTGAGCCATGTATACGGGGAGTCAAATAAGGCGGCTGATCTACTGGAAAACTTTGGTACTGAAGGGATTGATACAATATCCTCAAATGACAATGCATGGCAAGGACTTAATCAAATTTTAAAATCGGATATCAAACTGGCGAAGTGAGACTGTGATGGAAGAATACTTCCTGTTCGGTTCATGGATTTCATTGTGGCTGGTACTGGTTTTCCCCTTCGAAATAGGCGTCATGAGGCAGCAGTTGTTGCAGAAGCTAAGATACAAATAGGGATTTGATTTGTCCTCTAGCCGCGATGGATTTGCATAAATGAATCTTATGGGCGTTTGAAGCAATGCATTCTTGTTGGAAAGCAATGGAGAACAAGGTGGTTTGGATGATGTTGTGGTGACTCCTCCTTCAGGTTCGCATGGTGGGATCCTTGATGTAAGCGCAGTGAATAGGAAACAAGTTACAACAAAGGCTCTGAAATTCTATAGGGAAGGCATAGATAACAGAGGTGCAGTCGCCTTCATAAAAGCTCTTCATGATTGCCTTCATAAAAACTCTTCTTCCCACATATTCAACCTATTTGGAGTTATTGCAAGCAAGCAATCAATTGAAGACACTCACTTTTGATTAGTTGGTTGAAAAGATGGTAGAACCCACATATTCAACCTAACTCCAAATAGGTTTAATATGTGAGCAGTCATATATATATATATATATATATATATATTAGCACCAACAACTTCAACATCATGCTTGATTGCTTGAATTTCTGAAGCCACACTCATTACATCACCCATTTTTAACTCAAGTTTGAACAACTTCAATTGCAGTTATATGAACTCCAATTCTGAACGAGAACCATATAAATCCTTTAACTTATGCAGTGCTTCCCATGGTGTATTGCACCCTTGTATGTGACACAAGAATTCTCCATCAATTGAGGCCCTTATCAAGGCCAATGCCTTAGAATTTTTATGTCTCTAGATTTGTTTTTCTGCATTTGATTTCGGTTCATCTAGTTGTGTGTCTCCATCTTAAATGTCAAACCAAAAATCATTGAAGATGAGAGTATTCTCAACTTGCCTTGACCATTATAACCAAGTGTTCTTCCCAATTAATGTTGTACCAACAATTGATATGATGGAATGCATTTTGTTTTCAATAGGAGATGGGGATTGGTTTCTTATCACTCCAATAGGTTTATTTTTCCTTGTCACTCCAATATGTACGTGGAAGAAGCTTTTCCTTTCAATATACCCATCAATACGTGAAAGCAACTTTAAAGCACATCAGAGTAGAGTGGTACATGGCACTTAGGCAGCACGTGAAAAGAACTCGCCCAATAACACCTACTTAGAAAGAAAACCTATTCAAAATTTCTTACTGTTAGGATTTATATCTAGTGATGGCAACAAATGGGTAACGGAGAGTAATAGAAAATGAAAAAATTTGTGTCCTTGTATTCCCTGACGATTTATAGTGTTCAAGCCTCAGACGTCATTATTGCAACTATGTTAAGCATTAGATGCAATAGTTAAATCGTAACGACTTCACCCATAAACATGAACCAAAGGCATGTGTATACCAAACACTCTGATTTATTTTAGGTTTGCAAAGTTTGTTGAGTTTTGGACTTTAATTGCACCAAAAATAAAAAATGACTTATTATTTGAAATATTCAATGCCCCCAAAAATACTCTAAAGTGGAAATAATGTTAAAAATGATGACCTAAATTTTTCCCCACTAATTGAATTTTTCTCTTTTAACAACTACAATAAAATACCCTCTTTTTCAAATATAAAACTTTGAACTTTGGTTTTAAACAAACTATAGCACTTTTAAAAGACTGAACTATATTGAAAACTGTGAATTACAAAGATGCCAACAATATAATTTATTTGAACAACCAAAAATTCCCATGAATTAACAAGTCTAACCATACTTTAAAATAAAGCATCCTAAATGTAAACACCCCCAAACTATATTCTAAATGAAATGAAAAATAAATAAAATTCACTACCTATTTGTAACCCTAAAAACAAGCTTCCGAATAGAAAAGTTCCAACCTTCAATTTGAGAAGCATATTATAGCGGCTACAAACTGCACCTCTTCTTTATGGTCACTAAAATCCCATGGGCTTTCATCATTTCTAACAGCCAACTAGATGTGTCTAGGAACCCCACTGTGTGTGACCATGTCACTACTTTGGTGGCTCTTCCCTCAACTTTTGCTTCTTATAGCTTGGGAAACAAAGATGCAAGTATAGCAAGTGTGCACGCAAGTATGGAACAAAGATGCGACAAGAAATATTGAGTGCAGGTTGAAGGGTTGCTGCTAAAAAGATGGGTGCGCAAGTGGTAGCAGAAGGGTTTGTGGGTGTGGCATCTTTACATGTAGAATATTTGTGAGCTTTAGCAACAGAGACACACAAAAATACTTATAGATTGAGCGATGAACAAAGAGCGGGAAGAATGGAGTTCTTGGGAACCATAAACAGGGTCAGGGTTTTAATGAAAGAATTAATTATTTCTATACCACTAAATGGACGGGAGCAAGGTAAGAGAAACGAAGTCTACAAAAAAATGAAAAAGAAATGGAGGATTGAATGGTGCGGGAAAAAAAAATATCCATATGCTCTAATACCAATGTTAGGCCAAGAAACTAGACCATGAAAATTGAAAAATGAAATGAAGTGCAAACCCAAAATTGTATATTGAAATGAGAAGCAGTGTACAAATATAACAAGGGTGACTATTCAATTAATCTTTGGGATGACTGTCCAATTAATCTTCAGGATGACTGTTCAGATTCTACAAGAAACCAAGGATTATTTACATAATATTACAATTTGGACAATCTACTATTCCACACAATTAAATAGAACATGGTAGCCAAACCTACTGCAAGATTTGCAAATTGTGCCCAACTGTAGAAAAAAATTGAATGGAAAGGGATTGATATAGGATTTCTTCAGCTTCAAAGTAACTTTTTTAAATGAAAAACCAATTTGAAAAAGTCACTACCACCATATGCAAATGAGATGGTAACGCCCACTTAGATGTGGTTATAATCACCTTCTTTTCGATAGAAGTGTAACAATAATACCAATAGCACACTTCAATTTCTATTATACGTCTTGAATACATTTCTTAATAGATCATTGCGAAAAAAAAAGGTCAATGTAACTTTTCAACACCTTGAAACTAACCAACTAGTCCATATCCAGCCAACATATTCACTACTTCTACAACACCCTTGCATCAAGACGAAAGGATATGGCACCACTATACTACCACCTTGTAATGTAACTTTTTCATTAATTCATCATGTGTGGACCCACAAGCCCATTCCTTTATTTTCCAATGTGCTAGAGAAATTAATTTAATAAGGGGGCCATGATTTGGGAAAATAGGCAAATCACAAATAAAATATTTTTAATTCTTAACACCTCTAGATATGGGGCATGGATTTCCATAAAGGGAGGTTATGACACTTTCCATTTAATTATGTCAGTTTCTAACAAAGCAATCTGAAGGAGCTACAAGTTGATTTTTAAGAGGATGTTATGATGGCAACATGAGTGCTAATTTTGAGGTGGAATCTTAACTTTCATTTGCTAATCTGGTAAGAAAACAGCTCACAGGGGTGATGAGATTTGGGTCCTCCTTTGTGCTATAAATTGAGGCGTTTGGCCATTAGAAGACTTGCCTTTTTTCTAATATTTTACTGGCATAGCACTAAACTGTTGATTTGAGAACGAAAACCCTTGAGTCTAGAAATCAGCAGACAAAGCCCCATTGGCTTCATAGGCAGTCTCATCCACGGATTACATTTGTGTTGAAGATATTCTCTTTTCTTTTGGTGAGTTGATTTGTAGACTGAAACAGCAGTCTACGGCAAACATCAGGCCAGATTCGGGATATTACTTGTATGTTATTGCATATTGTTGCAGGTTATTTGCATGCAGTTGCATGCTATTTCTATTGATGGAATTCAGCATATTTTGTCAATAAGAATACAGCAGCTTCAATGTGGTTATTTGCATGTGGTTGCATGCTATTATGTATTCATGTGATCCAACATATTATGTCAGTAAGAATACAACAGCTTTAGTGTGGCAAGTAATTTATAAAAAAATTGTAGAGGTCATTTTAGGTATTTATAAAAAAAGTGTAGAGGTCATCACAATGGTATGAAAGCCGTGATCTTGCCAACCTTTGAAAGTTTTTTTTTTTCAAAAACACAAAACAAAACAAAAAATTAAAATTAAAAAAACACAAACAAAATCAGATATCAGTACTGCATGTCAATGAATGATAGGGAAGTCAAGTATCAACTCGAGGAACAAAGAAAACAAAATATAGCACACCAGGATAAAGAGAGAAAAATGATAGAAGATGAAAAGCCTGGTCTATTTCAAGACACCCTGATGAGAATTCAAAGGAGACAAGAAAGAATGGTAGAGCTAATGGCACAAATGTTACCTCTTCAAAGTAACATGCAAAATCCAAATCATACTAAAGCATTTTAGAGAGAGGGAGTTTAGCTTCATACGACCGACCAGCAGTTAGACAAACAAGTCTCCTTCAAAAACCCACTAAGCCCATGTTTTTATAAAGGAATGAAAAATCAAATGCTGAGACAATTACTTTAGGGGAGTTAAACACTTTTTATGAAGTATCAAGAGAAATTGGAAGATCTCAAGGCTACAATAACTGTTGTCAACTACATGGAGATACTTGGGAAGAAGATTCGGGGCAACAAAGCTCATAGTAGCAACCAAAATGATGAAAGGAGAGATCTGCAACAAAAGTTGAATAAATTAAATGCTCCTACGTTTGATGGAAGCAACAAAATATCCACTCAGGCGTGGTTGTAAAAGTTGCAGACCTACTTTACACTCAATCCTATGGTGGAAAAAGATGCCATTCAAATTGCCACATTGCATTTGGAGGGTGTTGCCTATGACTAGTGGCACCATGGTTTGGTCACACAAGGGCATAGCATTGTGCATACTTTTGATGATTTCAGCCAAAGATTGTTGGACCGCTTTGAGCATAAGGATGAGGATGAGTACTTTAGGAAGCTTGACAAAATCAAACAACAGACCTTAGTGGATTCATATTTTGCTGAATTTCATCCAAGTTGCGGTCATGGTACCTGATATATCAGATTAGAGAATCACTCTTCTATTTATTGAGGGTTTATTTGAGCCCCTCAAGGCCTAGTTAAGGCCTCTATAGCCCCATCACTACAAGAGGCTAATTAGGAGGGCTCTGACACTTGAGCCATCTGTACTAAGGAGTAAATTTTCATCTCATTCTAAAGCACATACTACTAGAAAACAAAAAGATAATTTTCAAACAGGGGGATTTAATTCATACCCTTAGAGAGAAACATCTCAACCCATTGTGGCTAAAAAGATTGAGGAGCAAACTAGAAATGAGCTTACAAGAAAAAAGTTATGTTTTTCATCAATGAGCATTGAGAGTCGGGTCATAGATGTCTGGGCAAGGGCCAAGTCCATTGCATTGACAATTTCTTATGAGGAGATTGGTTAGGAGACCGATGAATTAGAACAGCAACATGCAATAGAAGAACCGATTGTGGGGTATGAGCCTAACCAGTTGGAAAAAGATAATATTTGCACTAGCCAACGAACACTTGCAGCTCTTTCAGTAGCACCATGATATCACCCATTCCAAATTTGTGGGGAGTTATCTAGACAATGGGCTTACTATGCTTATTGATAGTGGGGATACCCACAATTTTATTGATGAAGACCTTGTGGCTGAGAGTACTGAAGGTAGAGGACTCCTCAAGGTTCAATGTCAATATTACTGATGGTCTCACTATCCCATGCACCAAGGTAATTTGACAGCTCAAGTTATCGTTTGGTGATTATAATGTATGTGATGATTTCTATGTTGTGGGACTAGGGAAATGTAATGCCCCCGCCTTATTTTCATTCGCCGCCAATGTCAAATTTAAATAAACATTAAACTAAAAGAAATCGCATGAGGGTCGCACCAATATTAGAGCAATTGGTGGAGAGAATACTTAAGGGAAAGTGACGCTAGCAATTGAGAATCAAGATTTGTTAAATTATAATTATAATTATAATTTAAATAAAGGGGCAGCGGGTATGAGGAGTTGTGACTCTTTCGAAGGACAGCAGCCATATGAAAGGTTGTGACTCTTTCCAAGAAGATATAAAAAGGGCAATGAATGAATGAAAAAGACAATCAGGAAGAAGAGAATTTAATACAACAGCGAAGAGGAATTAATCCATTCAAGCCTCATTCAAGCATTAACTTGTCAATCCATCAAGAAATATCAGTCAGCAATAATCTAGCAAATTCATCAAGCAATCAGTTTTGAATTTGAGGAAGTGTCTTGCAAATAGGAAGGACGAAATCCCTTCCAAGTTCACGAGAGCATAAGGACGAAAACCCTTATTGTTCTTATCAAGTTTGGATGAAAACCCAAATCTTGGTCAAGGAGGGCAAAACCCCTCCAAGGTGGACTAAGAGTTGGAAGGACGAAAACCCTTTCATGCTCTTGGCAAGTTAAGGACGAAAACCCTTGATATTGTCACTGTTGAGTTAGGGACGAAAACCTCTAATTCAGCAGATTTATAAGTATTTCCAAAGAATTCACAATATGATTCATTTTGAGAATTGTGCTATGATTTATTGATCTAAATATTATCATAAATTCTTGATCTTTGATAAAGCTATTATAATTTTGAGTAAATATTTTTAAAGCATAAAATCAGGAATATCCCAAAAAGGGACATTACAATTGGTATCAGAGCTTTGATCCTACCGGCCTAAGGGTAATAAAATGGGTGATCGTGAGGTAGGTCAAGAGAATGAATTGAAGGTTTTTGTGCAGCAAATGGCATAAAGACAAGATCAAACCAATCAATTACTCATCCAAATGATGCAAAACCTAAACAATTCCAACCGATCTACACACAATAATGGGATGGAATGTAGTAATACTAATCAAAATTGAGCCAACATGAACATAAATAATAGTAGAATTGGATCAGCATCACGTCCTACTCGACCTACATTTCTGCCTAGAACAGAGCCACCCCAAGAAGAAGAAGAGTGAAATCAAACAGCATTTGATGCCAGAGCCTGCATAGATGAATATTCAAGGATTGATCCGGATCTCCGACGTGACATTCCTTTCATAAAATAATTCAAGGCTATGAATGGATCTAAGGGAAGACAAACCATGCAGCAGAGTAGTAAAGATTTACAAAAAAAATTAAATAAGATGTCACTTCCAACATTTGATGGTTCCGAAAAGGTTACAGCAAGAGCTTGGATCCAAAAATTGGATACGTATCTCTCACTCAGCCCAATGATAGAAGAGGAAGCTATCAAATTTATTATTCTTCATTTAGATGGGATTACACATGAGTGGTGGCATCATGGAATTGTCACACAAGTACATCAAAATATTGTGACGTATGATGATTTTACACAAAGACTTATAGACCGATTTGATCAAAAGCATCCCGAGAGACATTTCAAAGGATTGGCACGATTAAAGCAACGGAGTTCAGTAGAAGATTATGTAGCAAAATTTCAGAGAATTTCAATCATGGTGCCAGATGTTACTGAAGGAAGACTCACATACCTGTTTATTGAGGGATTGACGGAGTCACTCTGTGGCTTGGTGGGCGCTCTTGATCCTACATCTCTACAAGATGCAATTCAAAAGGCATTAATGTTGGATGTTTCAACAACTAGGAACAAGTCATACTCCAAGAATGCACCAATTGAGCAACATGAGAAACCATTTTCCCAAACTAAGCTATTCCCTCCTCAATCCAACATGGTGGAAGAAACCATGAATGAGCTTCGAAAGAAGAAATTGTGTTTTAATGGTAGGGAACAATGGGAGCCGGGTCATCGATGTTCCAAAAAGGGACAAGTACACAACATAGAAGCAATAACGGATGAAGAATCGGAGGAGAAAGAACTTGAACCTGAAAGGAAGAAGGGGAAATATGAAGAAGAATTTGCAAGTGGTACATTGACAACACTTTCAAGGGCACCCAAGTATCACCCTTTTAGAATTCGTAGTGTTTTACAAGGTCAAAGAGTAAATGTATTAGTTGATAGCGGTGCTAAGCATTACTTCATTGATTAAGGTCTAGTAATGAGGATGAAATTAAAGGCTGAAAACTTTGAAGGTTTCAAGGTAGTTATGGCTGACGAATTCACTACCCCTTGTACACAAAGAATTTAGCAACTCAACCTTACCTTGGGGAGACACCAAATACGTGAAGATTTCCATGTGGTAAATATGGGCGATACAGATGTGGCTTTGGGCCTTCAATAATTTCATTCTTTAGGTAGATACTATCAAGATTTTCAAAAAATGGAATTATGTTTCCAACACAATGGCAAGGAAGTAATTCTACAAGGTCTATCGGATGGATCTCCAAGGTTGTGTCGTCCAAAAGGATGGAGAACGCATTTAGACATGGGCAAGTAGAATGGGCGACACAATGTATAATCCTTGATAGATTTTAACCCAATACTTTGAAAAACCTACAAGCTCTCAAATTGACATGTGAGTAATCTCTCAATCATCTCTTGACATGGTATGTAACTGGTGTCTTCTCATTAGAAATTACAAATCACAATCTCAAGTCTAAATATCCAAATATCACCAACTAGGACAACCCAAAACCCATAGAAATTTATGAAATGTTAAGATATATCCAAGTATAACATCTGGTATATGCACAAAACCAAAGTCGCGTGTCAATAAAAGAACATCCAATCCCAATACAGATCATCAAATTGTCAAATCAACAACTGCAAAATCTGACCATTGTACAAGTGAACATGTCTACATCAATGTAAAGTATTCAGTGACCCAACAAATATCAACAACAGAGTCAAATCCTCAGTTGCCAATCTATAGCAAACTTAGATCTATAGACACTCACAACAAATGTTTACAAGTCACCATCTTATCATCAACTAGATGCACAAAATCTCCAAGTAGAACCCATAATCTACAAATGTCAACACATTTGTCCAAAGCAATTGTCTAATTCCCTCTATGAATTTCAGTAATACTATACCAAATCAAATGCTCAATGAAACAAACCAATCAACAATGCTCAAATACAACAAAAAATGTTTTCTAAATCATGAATCACGATGTACTAGCTACAAATATTGGAACATCACAACAATATCAAACCCTAGGAAATGTACTTCTCACAAAGACATATCCAACCTCTTGGTCTCAAAGTGCTGTGAAAATCCATAGATCATATCATTTCTTAAGTCAAGTAATGGACAAGGTCATATAATCCATATCCAAGATAATCATAATCTACAATTTACGCAGATGCATCTACACAATATCACCAAAATCTATATCCAATAACCAATATAGAAATTAAAGCGTTGAAGTCACAATGCTTTGCATAACTCCATGTCTATAAACAATTACAAGATCATGTTTAGTCATATCCATAAGAAAATTAATATTGTAACCTGAGGCCATCATTGACATGAGAGAAAAGAAATTAAGAAATAAGGTTATTCCAGAATATTTGGTTAAATGGAAGAATCTGCCTATGAAAGATGCCACATGGGAAGGAACAAACATTTTTTATCATCCCAATTTGAAAATGCTTGAGGACAAGCAATCTTGGGAAGGGCGGACTATAATGCCCCCGCCTTATTTTCATTTGCCGCCAAAGTCAAATTTAAACCAATATTAGAGCAATTGCTGGAGAGAATACTTGAGGGAAAGTGGCGCTAGCAATTGAGAATCAAGATTTGTTAAATTAAAATTATAATTATAATTTAAATGAAGGGGCAGCGGGTATGAGGAGTTGTGACTCTTTCGAAGGACAGCAGCCATATGAAAGGTTGTGACCCTTTCCAAGAAGAAGATATAAAAAGGGCAATGAATGAATGAAAAAGACAATCAGGAAGAAGAGAATTTAATACAGCTGCAAAGAGGAATTAATCCATTCAAGCATAAATTCATTCAAGCCTCATTCAAGCATTAACTTGTCAGTCCATCAAGAAATATCAATCAGCAAAAGCAATCAGCAATAATCTAGCAAATTCATCAAGCAATCAGTTTGAATTTGAGGAAGTGTCTTGCAAATAGGAAGGATGAAATCCTTTCCAAGTTCATGAGGATAAGGGTGAAAACCTTTATTGCTCTTATCAAGTTTGGACAAAAACCCAAATCTTGGTCAAGGAGGACGAAAACCCTCCAAGGTGGACTAAGAGTTGAAAGGATGAAAACCCTTGCAAGCTCTTGGCAAGTTAAGAACGAAAACCCTTGATATTGCCACTGTTTAGTTAGGACGAAAACCTCTAACTCAGCAGATTTGTAAGCATTTCCAAAGAATTCACGATATGATTGATTTTGAGAATTGTGCTATGATTTATTGATCTAAATATTATCATAAATTCTTGATCTTTGATAAAGATATTATCATTTTGAGTAAATATTAATGTTTTAAGGCATAAAATCAGGAATATCCCAAAAAGGGGCATTACAATGCACACATGGTTCTAGGTATATAATGGTTGCATTCCCTGGGCAAATTTTTCCAAAAGTATCAGCCCATGGAATTGAAATTCAAATCTCAAGGGAAAGACATAGTACTTAGGGGCACACTTGATGGGTCACCTCAGGTGGTTGTAGCTACAAGTATGGAAAGGACTTTCCATAAGGGGCAAGTCTCATGGGCATCCAGTTGCTTTGTGATTAAAGGCATGCCTACTACTTCACCTACAAGTAAGCACCAAACTTATCACATTGACATTCAAACTATTTTGGATAAATATAGTATTGTGTTCGTTGATATGCCTCCAAGTTTGCCACAGGATAAGGGATTCCAACACATCATAAAGTTGGAGCAGAATTCTAAGTCCATCATCATCACCCCCTATCACCATCCTAGGATATAAAGAGAAAATAGAGAAGGCCATAAAAGAATTGTTGGAGATGGAACACATCAGACCTAATTATAGTCCATTTGCATCATCAATGATACTTATAAAGAAAAAGGATGGTACAATCAGGATGTGCATAAATTACAAGGGCTTGAACAAGAAGACAATCAATAATAGATATCCCATTCCTAGGATCAATGAGTTTATCAATGAATTGCATGGAGTTGTTTACTTTTCAAAAATTGACTTGAGGTTCGACTATCATCAAATATGTGTGTATGATGAGAATGTGCACAAGACAGCCTTGAGGTGTCATCGTGGACACGATGAATTCCTAGTCATCCAGTTGGGCTAACAAATGCTCCATCTACTATCCAATCAACTATGAATCAGGTATTCAGTGCCCAGTTGAGAAAACTTGTTTCAGTATTCTTTGATGATATATTGATCTAAGTAAAACTTGGGAGATCACTTGAGTACAATCCTTGGAATATTGCAATAGGTCCTCTTTGCAAAAGAATCCAAGTGTGATTTTGGAGTTACAGAGATTCTATACTTGGATCACATCATTAGTGCTCAAGGTGTTCAGGTGGATCAACAAAAGATCCAAACCATTCAAGATTGGTCAACCACTACTACATTGACCCATTTGAGAGGCTTCTTTGGTCTATGCACTTACCATGAAAGATTCGTTATGGATTTCTCATGATTGGAAGCACCCCTAATTGACATGACTAAGGAGAGAGCCTTATTATGGAATGACACAACTCAAGAAGCTTTTAAGAAGCTTAAGAAGGTAATGAGCTCATGCCCTATACTTGCCATTCCCGATTTCTCGCAACTATTTGCTGTAGGGTGTGATGCTTCAAGCAAGAGGATTGAAGTTGTGCTAATGCAAAAGGGTCATCCCCTATCATTTGAGAGCAGAAAATTGAAAGCTTCAAAAAGAGCATTTTCTATTTATGACAAGGAAATGCTTGCTTTGGCTAAGTCTAGGCAATACTTAGTCTATGGAAGATTTGCAGTAAGAACAGATCACAACAGTTTCAAATTCTTCCTTGGCCAACACGATTGAATGATCAGCAAGAAAAGTGGGTAAGTAAGCTTCATGCATATGATTTTAACTTAGAATATGTGAAGGGTAAAAAGAATGTGGTTGCTGATGTTCTTTCTCGTATGCCTACTTTCTAGTCCATTTCTTTTATTGTTGCTAATTGGAAGGCTTCTATCATGGCAGAATATGCTAAGGACACTTTTGCTACTAATAATTTAGATGAAAGTGTGAAAGATGGCAGGTATTTAGTGACATATGATCTAATCTTATATAAGAATAGAATTTTCCTTGTATCTAAGTTCAAAATAAAGGAGAAAATTATGAGGACTTTGCATGATGCATCTATGGCAGGTCACCCTAGTTTCTACAAGACCTATAGGCAATTGCACGAGAGATTTTCTTAAAGGACCTCAAGGAGGATGTTCTCAAGCATATTAGAGAGTGCACTACTTGCCAATAGAATAAAGCATAGCATACTTTACCAACAGGTTTACCACAACCTTTGCCCATTCCCAACTAGAAATGGGAAAGTACATACATGGATTTCATCACATACCTTCCTAATGTAAATGGCAAGGACTGCATTTTTGTTATAGTGGATTGGTTAACTAAATATGCACATTTCTTTGCCATCCCTATAGAGCTCAGAGCACGATAGGCAATTGACTTGTTTTTTAGAGAGGTATTTTGGCTACATGGCTTGCCTAAGACCATTGTTAGCAACAAGGATAGCAGATTTCTCAACTCCTTTTGACAAGAGTTATTTTGTTTGATTGGCACTGAGCTCACTCCTAGTACCAACTATCACCCCCGGATAGATGGACAGACAAAGATAGTAAATAAGTGAGTCAAAGGGTACTTAAGGAACTATGTCACAAATCATGGGTTAAGGGGTTGCATCTCGAAGAGCATTGTTATAATACCACTTACCACATGTCCATTAGCATGACACCATTGGCACTATATGGATATGATGCGCTCACCTTCACTAACGTGGTGTTCACTAACAATAGGGTGCCAACACCTGGTCACTTGATAGAGCATAGCCAAGACATTGTGAGGTTACTTAAAGATCGTTTGTAACAGGCCTAAAATCAGCAGAAGCTTTATGCAGACTGGCACCACACCGAGAGATCATTTAAGGTTGAAGATATGGTCTTTTTGCACCTACAGCCTTATAAGCAGACCTCCACTAAGCAAAGTGGAGCTGAAAAGATCAAACCCCGCTTCTATGGACCACGCAAAGTCTTGAGAAGAGTTGGTGAAGTGGCCTATGAGTTTGAGTTGCCAATAGGCAATCAAATTCACAATCTTTTCCATGTGTCTTGCCTCAAAGAAACACTTGGCCAACATATTACACCATCAATTGATCTACCACCTCTGGATGATGAGGGGAAACTTATATTGGTTCCAAATGCCATCATTGATATATGGGAGAAGAAACTAAGGGACACGACCATCACAAAGTACTTGATCTATTGGAGGAACCTAACCACAGAGGATGCTACTTGGGTGGGACCAAATATATTTGAACATCCTGCATTGCATTGCTTATGGGCAAGCATTTCAAGAAAGGTCGACTTCTAATTATCCATGGGGTGGAGAAATAAATTTAATAAGGGGACCATGATTTGGGGAAATAGGCAACAAAAAATAAAATAATTTCTAATTCTTAGCATCTCTAGATATAGGGCGTGGATTTCCATAAAGGGAGGTTATGACCTTTCCATTTAATTATGTCAATTTCTAACGGAGCATTATGAGAGAGTTACAAGTTGACTTTTAAGAGGATGTTATGATGAAAAAGTGGGGCACTAACTTTGAGGTGTAATCTTGACTTGAATAGCATTTGCTATTCTAGGAATGAAGACAGGTCATGACGGTGTTGTAATTTGGGCCCTCCTTTGTGCTATAAATCGAGGCATTTGACCATTAGAAGACTCCTTTTTCTGATAGTTTACTAGCATAGTGCTCAGCTATTGATTTGAGGACAAAAACCCTTGAGTCTAGAAATCGAAGGACAAAACTCCTATGGGTAGTCTTATCCAGGGATTGCATTTGTGCTGAAGATATTCTCTTTTCTTTTGGTGAGTTGATTTGTGGACTGAAACATTAATATACAAAAAACATCAGGTCAGACTCAGGGTATTACTTGTATGCCATTGCATATTGTTGCAGGATATTTGCATTTGGTTGGTTGCTATTATCTATTGATGTAATCCAGCATATTTTATCAATACGAATACATCAGCTTCAGTGTGGTTATTTGCATGTGATTGCATGTTATTATCTATTGATGTAATCCAACATATTTTCTCAATAAAAATACAATAGCTTCAATGTGGTGAGTAATCTATAAAAAAATTGTAGAGGTCATTTCAGGTAATTATTAAAAAATTGTAGAGGTCATCACACACCTTCAAGATTGAATATAGGGTTCGCAAACAAGGAGACCTCTAAAACCCCCTAATCATTAAGGAGGTTAGTTTGCAAGAGGATGCCAAAAAAGAACTTAATAGGAAGGTGCCTTCACTTTCAAAGATGTTATTACCGCTGTAACTAAACTCCTAGTGGGGAAAGCAAGTTACATACTTGTTAAGAAATGACCCCAAGCTCAACACTTGGTGACAACAATGAAGCTAAAGATAAAGAGATCTAAGGCATTGAAGAAGAAAAGACAAATTGTCCAACATGACAATTTGAAAAATATCAACTTATGTCATGACTTCTGTGAAAAATAAAATAAAACAAAAACATAGTTGCAGGGAGACGCGTCTCCCGACCCCTGGGACGCGTCTCCCGTCCCGGAGTCTTCAGAGAGATGTCCCTCAAATGAGGAGATGCCGCGTCACGAACCCTCGTTGTCTCCCGCGCGCTTTCTGTCCCTCAAATGTATATGGTTCTACTAGCCAAACTGAGACTAATGCATGCGCTGAGGAAAAATTTGAGAAAAAATGGATGGCGTTATCCATTATTTATTTCGATGGGGATCCTCAATTATTCATTCCTCATTGACTATGTAACAAATCAGAGGAGGCCAGGCAATTTTCCGCATAAGCTAACACAAACAACATTATAAGAAAGGCTTGAGTAGTTAATTCGATTAAAATTTGAACTTTAATAATTTAACTTATAAACGTATAAGTATTATTTTAAATTATTTAAATTATAAAATTTATGATTTGTTTTTTAATATTTTAAATTTTATGAAGTTTTATTTTATAAAAAATAAAATATCATATTATATATAATAATAAAAATATATATAATAGTAATATATGTATATATATAATTATATTATTAAATTATATTAAAATATAAATTATTAAATTATATTAAAAAATACTCATTAATGGGGTGGTAGGGCGGGCGCCCATTCCACACAGATGATGTGGATGGGCCGAGACAAATCAGACACCAAAACTGCAGTTTAGAAGCACTGTGAGCCACGAGGGGCATGGGTGAGGTGTCCAAGTGATTGAGCTGGCAAAGTATTATTTTTGGAAAGAGTGGCAATGCACAAAGCCTGCCTTCAGAGGACAAAGCAGTCAGATCAAGTCTGTTCCTTGATCATCAAAAGGACATATTCAAGCATAAGAGATGGCTCTCACCAACCAGATGGCTCGGCCTCTGCAACGACAGCCTATTCACAACTAGCGCCATTATGTCCTGAAAAAACTCAATCTTCTCCAACAGCTTTAATAAAGATTTCTGGAGTAATCAGCTCATGCAAAGATAGTTTGGAATTCTCAGAAGATAGGCAGATAGGCAATAAGGGCAGAAATGGGTGAGTGTTCCAAATTTGTAGTCAAGATGTCGATAGAGACCTTGAAAAACATAGGCACGAACACTCCAATTCAACTAGATAGTTATGTCCGGGAGATGGCCTTCCGAGGCATGGTCACCGACTAGAGGCTCAAGCGAATGCTGAAGAAGTGTGATCCCCTATCTCTCGCGGCGGTGAAAATGATATTGTGCAAAGGCTTCATCAAGAATGGGGATGTTAAGAGGGTAGACACTCATATTACCTCCCGTTTCTTGGCCGTTTTGCTGGAAATTCAAATGACAAAAAAGGATGTCGAGGCCTTGATGAAGCGGTTGTTTTATGCGGAGTTGATGGTTGGGCTGGAAGAAACCCTCTCCATAGCAATCTCGGGGATAGGCGTGCCTAGGCCTCGGGACTTTCCCTCTTTCTACAAACCTGGAGAAGTCGTTAAATATTACCCTTTTCTGCTTGATCTAAAGGGAATGGCTCTGGTGGAACACAAGGAGATTGCGGCAATTGGAGCAGAATATTTGTTGCAGGTGCTAAAGATGGAGCATTCTTTCGGCAGCCACGGGATAGCAGACTTCAAAACCTTTGCCTTCGCCAACAGGTTCCTGGGTTAACTCCATGTCTATGTTAATGTCTATGTTAGTGCCTTTGTTTATGGCTCTGTTATGCCTATGTTAAGTATATTGGGGTTTGGCTGGGGATTTTGGTTGATACCCCATTTTGTCAATATCAGTGACCCTGCGTGGTCTGCCTCTGGGAGGCTATGTTAGTAGGATGTTCAGTCTCGGTGGCTACCTGCCTCAGTCATGGAAAATATGTAAATATTTTTAATACTTTAATATAAACTTCTTATTACAAATCAAAAAAAAAAAATACTCATTAAAAATATATATATATATATATATATACTTATATTATTAAATTATATTAAAAAATAAATGATGTCTCCAAGTACCCCGTCTCCTATTTTCAAAAAACAGACATACCGGTACCGGTACCAGTCTCCCATACCCGTACCAATACCGGTCCCCTGGCAACTATGAACAGAAATGTTACAAACATTCTAAGTGTATTATAATAAAAGAAGTGCAATGGCTTCTGCTCCTCCACATCTATTTCCCTTTATACAAATGCAAGAAAAAATTCCTCTGCTTCGATGGCTTCACTGGGGATCTCTACTAGTGTGGGGGGCAATGCTTTTGTTTACTCAGGTAGTCGTAAGACAATCGATTCCGTGGATGCTACAAAGAGTGTTTTTGTTTGTTGGCTCGAAGGATTTGATAACAGTCTATGTTGCAGTGGCCCTTGCTACTCCTAGGCAGGCCTCGACCAGCATCCCTAGGTTTCTAAGCTATCTTCAGTTGGCTCCTCTTTCTAATCTCTCCTCCCCTCTCCATTTTGGCACCCCTAGTCTCTATGATTCTCTTAAGGTTGCTTCAATCCCAATTGTGAATCCTTTGGATGTGGCAAATGCTATTTTGCATTCCAAGGGTTTGAATTTGATTAACTATAATGAGAAAATCACCCTTCTTGTTCTGGGTTCAGATGTTGTGGAAGAAAAGGCTCGTTATGTTGAATTGGATGTGGTATGTAGATTCAACCATCTTTGGCCTTGTGTGTGAGATCATCGTGATTGGACATCTGGGAATTGGAGGCTACTTCCAGAAGAGGATGTTGAACCATACCCCTGCGCACAAGGTTTTTTATTGCTGTTTTTGAATCTAAAAGAGATAGGGATTTAATCCTGATGGAAGGGCTTTGGCCTTGGGCTAAGTTTGATCTTTTAATGAAGTTGTGGTATATGACTTTCAACCCTCTAACTAAGACCTTCTCAGTGAAGACAGTTTGGGTTAGACTTCCCAATTTTCCTTTGCATTTTTGGATCACCTCTTGTTTGGAGACCATTGGTAACACTGTGGCAAATTTTATGTCAATCACTTCAAAGACCTGTACTTAATCTCATACTCCCTTTACTCGAATCTAGGTAGAGATGGATATCTTGAAAGGGCGTCCAACTAAAATTTGGCTTAAAGTTGGAGACTTGTTTGGGAAACAATGTTTGGATTATGAACAATTGGCATTTCATTGTTAAAAATATTTTGAACATGGTCATCTCTCAAAAAACTATTAAAGTTTCAAGCGTAGGTCCATGCGTCAAGCCTCTTGGTGGAAGGGGTTCTTTGTCTTGGATGGAGTGTCTTTTGTGGTTCCTATAGCGCTCCCTCTCTCCGTTCTTGTTGGGATGCCTCCATAGGTTCTTGTTAAGGTGCCTCCATCAACTCTTGCCACACAATCTTGATGCAAAAAGGGAATGGACGCCCTAAGATAGGCAACCAGTCCAAGCAACTTCACACACACAAGTTATCAACTAATACAAGTATGCAGCCAAAGAACAAATGACTTTTACTCGACTTTGAAAATCATGGAGGCCAACATGAATGACTTCCAACCTTCTATGCTCTGTTTCTCACAACCCCCTGTCTCCTTTTTTGAGACCTTAGTGCATCGTATATTCTACCCACACTCTTACACACATAGTCATAGGCTTACATTCAGTTTACATTCCTTTTCTACAATCTTCAGCTAAGGAAGAAGATGTTTCAATGTTTCTCTACCGCACTCCTTACTGAACCACCAAGTGCTTGTTTTTATAGAAAATACCCAGCCAACATGCTGCAACCAGCCTATTCATGAGTGAGTTGAGATCCCAGCACATAGTGCAGCGACCAAGAAAGGAAAAACACAAGGTTGCAAGGAGGCGCGTCTCCGATCCCTGGGACGCATCTCGGGTATCGGGGCGCATTTCTTGTACCAAAAACAAGTACTAAGACATCCCCAATTAGAGGAAACGTCCTACCCGCATTTCCCGCCATCTCCTTCAAAAACCCTGTTTGGTCGCGTCTCCACCCTAAAAACGAAAAAAAAATCCACCTCAACGGGATCATTTTTCTAAAAAAATCCACTGAAAAATGTCACAAGATCATTTTCGTAGGAAAAATCGCCCGAGATTTGTCATTTCCGTCACTTCACTAGCAACGAGCGGGAGACCCAAAGTAATATTCATTCTAAGATATAACTAATCCTACCCTAGTTTATGGCGAATCCAGCACCTATATGGTCTCCTTAAGAAACATTCGAGCTATTTGTATTACACATGATGCTATAATGTATATGATTCTACTAGCCAGATTGAGACTAATGCATGCGCTGAGGAAAAATTTGAGAAAAAATGGATGGCATTATCCATTATTTATTTTGATGGGGATCCTAGACTATTCATTCCTCATTGACCACGTAACAAATCAGAGGAGGCCATGCAATTTTCCGCATAAGCTAACACAAACAACATTATAAGAAAGGCTTGAGTAGTTTATTTGATTAAAGTTTAAACTTTAATAATTTAACTTATAAACGTATAAGTATTATTTTAAATCTTAAATTATTTAAATTATAAAATTTACGATTTGTTTTTTAATATTTTAAATTTTATGAAATTTTATTTTATAGAAAACAAAATATCATATTATATATAATAATAAAAATATCTATAGTAGTAATATATGTATATATATACTTACATTATTAAATTATATTAATATATAAATTATTAAATTATATTAAAAAATACTTATTAAAAATATATACTTATATTATTAAATTATATTAAAATATAAATTATTAAATTATATTAAAAAATAAATGATGTCTCCAAGTACCCCCATCTCCTATTTTCAAAAAACAGATGTACCAGTACCAGTCTCTCGTACCGGTACCAATAACGGTCTCCTGGCAACTATGGAAAAACATGATCAAGAATTAATAACCAGTCAGAAAATGGTAGCTGCCAATCACTAGACAAGTAATCAAATAGACGTCAGTATAAGAAACAACCACAGGTCTAAGAATAGGCATGAGGAGGTAATGCCTGTCAAAAAAATTGCCACAAAGGAAACTGTCAGCCAGCCCAAAGTTAAATATTTTTTATGTGCAAATCCATGGTAACCTCCCAACTCACAATAGTGCATGTGCCCTAGTAGATATGCTACTGCGCCCAACAGAAATGAAGAGAAAAAAATTAGTTTCTTTCACCCCACATCCAAGAGGATATTCAATGGGTCCCAACAAACAAAGCCTCCAATGTTTTGTGTCCAACTCCACTTCTGTGGACCCCACAACAACAGTAATGCCAGCAAAAAAAGACAACTGTAGCAAGGAAGGGGTGGGTCCCAATGGAAAAAAATCAACACCCAGCAGAGAGTTTCAAATACCAGGGAAAGGTGTGGCAGGCCCCAGCAAACTAATATGCAACGCCCAATAAATAGAATAAAACCCAGCCAAAGTAAAGACAAAAGGTGTGGGTCCTAGCCAAGACATGTAGGCAGCAAATAAGGAGAATTCAGAATCTTTAAAGATGTTGGTGATCCCCACAGCAAAAGACAGCTAAAAAAAAAAATTAACCCTGTAAAATCAAAACAAAAAGGACCTGCAAACACAATAGTCAAGCCAAAATTTGATCCAACAATATTTTTGGGTGTGCAGGATTGCGAGAGCCCCGGATGTTCCTGCATCAAATCTACTCTAGATCCAATCGTGTCTTTGCCTTCAAATATTTCCCATTCTTCTACCTCCACTTCCCCTCAAGTTGTTTTGTGTGTTGTTTTAAGTCCTCCTGTTGAACCCCCTCCTTCAAAGATGTATGTTGTGTCTTCTCCTTCCTCTATTCCAAGTATTCATGCACCTCTGTTGGATGGGTTGTTGCATGGCCTCCCCCTTCTGGTGGCATTTTTTTGTGGTGCTTCTAAGCTTTTGACTTATTCTGTTAGAAATTAGACTGGCCTTGCTTATGCCTACCTCCCTGTTGCCCATTATTAGGGGGTAGGCAATTTCTTTGGAGGTAGCGTCAACAATTCTTTCTTGTTTGGGTGAGCCTTTATTGTATGCTGAGGTATCTCCATTTTTTTACTATGTTGTTGATGCCTCAAATGAAGGGGATTGAATAACAGTTTCTTATCAACATGCAATGTTAAAAAAGAAAGCTTGTTCCCACATGGTTCTGAGGTCCTATAACAAGAATAGGTTGCTTATAGATAGAATTGTTCTAGCCATAGTTTGCATACTCTCCGACTCACCGAGTACTCGCGAGATTTTTTTGCTCCGTGAGTACTCACAAGGTTTACTCTCTGTTTTTTTGCCAAGTTTTTAGCAAGTACTCGCCAAGACTCACCAAAAACTCAGCAAGTTTTTCCAAATACTTGACTTGTTGCGTCAGCAATACATCAAAACCACGGAAAAAAACACTCCAAAACTCTATTTTTTTGGTGTTATAAGTATTGTTTTTTGCCTTTTTAAAAAATTATGAAAATGGTGTGCGCCATGAAGGTCTGTGTGGTTTTGAAGGTCTTCATTTGGGCACTGCCCCTTGACCCCACTAGGGGCATTGCCCCCAAACCCCCAACCAAACTCATTTGGTACATTTTCTAGCTGTATTTTGCATAAAATTTATGTTTTTTTAAATATATAAATTTTTTAAAAAAATTAAGTGTTTTTTAAGTTGCTGAGTTTTGTCGAGTACTCTCTGAGTCGGATATTTTTGGCTTGCCGAGTACTCTTCTAGTCCGAGTTTTCGAACTATGGTTCTAGCTATTCTTTGGCTTGTTGCCTATCTTGACTTTTATTTTCTTCCTCTTTATGTTTTGGTCTATATCAGCTTTAAGCCTTTTGGATCATATCCTCTCTTGGGTGCGGGCCCCTATAGAACCTACAACTAATTTATCAAAAAAAAACATTAATTATGAATCTAAATAAACTTCAACGAAGGAGGATGGTAAATAATAACATATGACGTTTATTTCTACTATTAAATATGTGACAACCAACCATTTGAGGCCACTATATTATAATCCTACTATTGATGTTCATGATTTGTGGTCATGTTATTGTGAGCATGAAATGGCCTCAACAATTGTATTGCACACCAAACTAGTATAAAAATTTGTCTACGTGGAGTATAAATAAAGAGACATGAATTTCACATATTACCAAAATATGCAGAAAAAAATAAAAAACATTGTTCTTTACACCAAAAGATCAACTATGTAATTCATATTTATAAAGATAATTTGAAATTTTTGACATGTACAAATCACAATCTCTATTTCCATAGTAAACTTGAAAGCCATGTAAGCCATGTAAGTTTGAATTTGGTAAGGTTTAACCCCAATCAATCTGAGGCTCATTGAGTCTTGTACCTTTGAAAGAAATTGCATCTTGCAGCATTCAATAAATTAATTTTAAGCCTCGTGAAAGCTTTCAAATGCTGCTTGGCTTAAATTATTTTTCTAGTTGACCAATCTACCAATTTCTTTATGCTCCTAAATCAACAATTTCCAACTTTTGAACATTTTAGTTCAGATAAGCACTAAGCATTCTGCTCAAGGGCAACCTATTGAAGCATTGTTTCTGTCATAAAGACATCTTCCAAACATGCTAAGGTTAGCAAATCCTCCAAGAAATATCATCTTTAAGAATTCTGCAAGATGAATTTGTGCAGCTGCTGAAAATCTCAACGGGTGCCATTATTGTTCATAACACCTATAGTGTCAACCTATGTTCCCAAGGGACACATCCCCTACATATTTTGAGCCGTCCCCTATAGGGGGCATTTCATGGACATAGGGACAGGTCAAAATTTTCTTTTCAAAATTTCAAACACTTAAGGAGGATTTTTTGTTTGTTTTTTATTTTATGTTTGCACTTGCAGCTGTTTTTTGAATTTTCAACAAAAAAACAATGAGAAACAATGAAGGTAGTGAGGGTGAAGACGTTCAAATTCAACAAAGAGGCAGTGGAAGTACTATTGGGGGTTCCTCTGGGAGTGGAAATATTGCAAAGACTATGAGTTCAAATAACCCATTTGAATGCCTTTCTGAACTCCTCAAAACTTATGCAAAGGGCCCATTTAATCCAAAAAAACCTCTTTTACAATTTGTAACAGTCTTAACAAAGAAAAGAAAAAAAATCAACGGGGAATAGAGTATGGCTATGTCATTTGTGCAACAAGGACTATTTGGGCAGCAGCTACACAAGGGTTTATTCCTATCTTTTGTGCATAATTGGACAAAGGATAAATGGTTGTGAAATAATAACACTAGCTAAAAAGGATGAGGTGACTAGGTTGTACATAAAGGGTGACACAAGAAATAAGTGAATGCCAATAGAGAGTATGCGGCCTAGTATGTCATTGCCTAACCAAACCATAGATGTTGAGAGTCAAAGGGGAGAGGGTTCTACCAAGGGAAAGAAAAGGGCTACTAATGTTGTCAAGATGTTTAATATGCAATCACAAGAAGTGATTGAGTCTTCTATTGCCAAATTTTTATTTGCCCATGCCATACCATTTCATGTGGCATGTTCTCCCTATTTTAAACAAATGTTCAAAAGATGCAATTATTGTTGGTCCCTCATTTCCAGTTTAACTATGTAGGGAAGGTTGTCATTTTGTGTATTTTCTGATCTGTATTGAGCTATTCCTCCTTTGTAATGGCGTCTTCATCAGCCCCTTCCTCCTTCGAACCTGCCCCTTTCTGTCAATGAGTTCACCTATCGACAAACTTGGTGATCGGCGAACCGGCAGGTTCACGAACCGCCCACTTCACCAACGAACACTTAGCTTTTCTTTCCCTTGCCTTGTTTCCTTATCATCTACTTGCTTCTCATCAGTGATCGACGAACAGATGAAATCGTGAACTGATCGGCGAGTTCACAAGTTTGCTGATCCAGCGATTGGCTTCTCTTTCTTTTGCTTTGCTCGGCTTCGTCCATCAGTTGATCACTCCATCAGCGAGCTTTTGAACTAATTGGTCAGTTCGCGAGATAACACTAAGGAAAACACAAGTGAAAGACAAGACTTACACTTAGAATGCTTTCATTATTTTACACAGGGGAGCAAAGCACTTAGGATATTTTAGGTTTTTTGAGAATTTTCTTCCATTTAGGGTATCTCAGATCGGATATATTTGATGGAATAAAGCAACCGGATATGAATAAGGCAACCGGATCTGGATATTGACATACAATAGGATATCCGGATAAGACAAAGCAACAGGATCCAGATACACTAACTCGAAACCAATCTTGCACAATGGACATTCGGTTCATCCCATGTTCCACATTCGGTTAGAGTTCAACATCCGATAGTGCTCGGATGAGTCATGACATCATACTCCAACCTGACATATTCCACATCAACATATGATAAGTGCAACTGGATCCAAACATGAAATACAACCGGATGTCCGGTTGGAATATCAAGAAGTGCAACCGGATCCGGACATGAAATACAAAGAAGTGCAACCGGATGTCCGATTAGAAATGTTTGGTTGGAGCGATGAGCATAACTAAGCCAAAATTCATCAAATCTTTGCCAAATTTGAACTGTAGGTACCCATTTGGCTCCTTAAGAAGATGCACTCCTTACTTGGGCATGATTCCAACTGGATCTATCAAATTTTATAACATCTACCCCTTAGGAAAATTTTGAGAAATTTGACAAGAGTTTGCAAATACTTGGCTTGAAAATCTGGGTGCCAACACTGGCTCTGGTTGGGGACATGTGCCAAGCAATGGCACAGCGAGAATCACAGATCTCCGGGACAAACCAAAAACACCAAAAACAACACACAGGGAACAGAAACACAAACACCATCAAGACCAACAATGATCAAGACTGCTCGAGGTCAAAATATAACAGATACATCAAGATTTCATCACAAAATTTTGAAGGGCTACATTACTTATGAGAAGTAAAGTTTCAAATGTTGTCTATGAACAAGCAACTCTAGAAGTTCTCCTTCCACATTTCTGATATAAAAGGTGTCTTGGCCAGCCTTTTCGTCAATTTGATATGGGCCTATCCATAGCAGTTCAAACTTACCATGCTAGCCCTTGTCCTCTGATTTTGCATTCCAAAGGAGAACCAAATCACCAATCTGTAAACATCTTTTAACAGTTCTCTTGTTGAACAAATGCTCAACCTTTTGTTGCTATAGCAAATTTTTATCATGTGCCACCCTTCTAGTTTCATCCAATTCTGTCAACTCATGCATCCTTAATGCAAAAGCACCATCTCCATCTTCTCCTATTTGTTGCAATAGTTGATAGACAGGCAATTCTAATGACATTGGCATCTTAGCCTCTAACCCATACACTAGCTCAAAAGGACTTTTGCCTGTAGCACGTTTGTAGGTGATCCTATCAGTCCAAACTACATATTTCAACTTGTCATCCCACCTTTTCTTGTTCACATCTAGAGTCCTCTTTAGAATTTCATGAGGCTCTTATTACTGGACTCAGCTTGTCCATTACTCTGTAGATGGTATGGTGATGAATGAATCAACTTTATCCCATACTTGAAACACATACCTACAATGTCTTGAGATCTAAAGCACATGGCATTGTCTGCAACAATTCTAGATGGCACGCCAAATCTGGTTATCACATTGTTCAAAAGGAACTCAATCACTACCTTGGACATGGCGTTGCGAGTTGGAACAGCCTCAACCCACTTTGTAAAATAATCAGTCGCCACCAATACCCATCTATATCCATTGCTTGATCTTTCTATAATTTCCCCTATGAAATCAAGCCCCATTTGTTGAAATGGTGCTTCAATGGTAACATTCACAAGGAGAAGAGCACCTTGAAACTTTAACTTACATGCAAACCTTTGACAGGCATCACATTTTCTGATTTGTTTTGCAACATCTTTGAAGAGGCTCGGCCACCAAAAACCTGCCCTAATAATCTTATGTGTTGTGGTTTTAGCATGGAAGTGCCCGCCACATATCCCTTGGTGATATTCTTCAATGACTTTCTTAGATTGTTGTTGGTCCAAACACTTCAACAGTAGTCCCTCATGATTCCTCCACATTCAAACACCTTGAATTAAAACATATTTCTGAGACTGGAGCTTAAGTGTTCTTTGCTGAGTTACATTCATACCTGGGGGACAATGCATGTTGACAAGATAGTGAATGATATCCTTGCACCAAGGATCATTTGTCAACATACACACATTAGCAGATGTAACAACATCTACTTCATTTATTTAAGCGGCCTCTAAATTGGAATTAACCATCAACTTGGCTAAATGCTGGCCTCTAACCAGTTTGGTAACTTGCACCTCAATGTCATATTCTTGAGTTCTGTTGATCCATTTGCATCTCCTTCCAGAGACTTCTTGCTGCATGAAAATGTCTTTCACAGCTGAATGGGGCACATATGCAACTGTCTTTACACCCATAAGATATGACCTGAAATTTTTTACCACCTTAACCAAAGCATATGCATGCTTTTCCATATTTGAATAATTTAGTTCAGAAGCCTGCAGGGATTTGCTAAAGAATCCTATGGGCTGCTCAAATCCATCTCCATTCTTTTGCAATAATCTAAGTTGCCGAATTGGGTATGGGTACGTGGGTACAGTACGCCGGTACGGCATAAATTTTTTTGGGGTTTGGGTACGTTGGTACCAAAAAAGAAAAAATCATAAATATATACTTAGTTGCAGCCTAAAAACAAGAATTAAATTCAGAATATTATATTTTAAATACATTTTAGATTCTAGAATAATAAATTTTAAATACATTCTAGAATCTATAGTTAATATTTAACAATAGTAATAATAATTAATAATATATAAATTTTAAAATTTTAAAATAGTTTAATAGAAACTACCTTACTACACCTATATAATTTTAAAATTTTATAAATATTAATATTAAATATCAATAAAAAAACTAAGATTAAATGTATATATAATATTAAATAAATTATAATAAAAAATTTCTTTAAATAAAAAAATTGAACTTTAAAATATTTAAATACCTCTATAGTTATAGTGTAAGTATATATATTTTTAATTTTAACTAAATTTAATCTATAGTCTTAAATTCTTAATCTATATTAATTAGCCGATAGCACCTGCACCATAGAAGGTTCAAGGAATACGCTGATAGGAACAACCGACGAGTTACAAAAATTTTCGGGCGTGAATTCTTTTTCCAACATGCATTCCTTCCTTTCTCACGCGAGCGTGCCTTTCTAGCGCGAGCGTTTAGATTTTGCAAGTTTTCCGTTTTTACTTTTAACTTTTAGGTTAACAAAATCTAGAGCAGGTTTTAAAAACTCTTCCATTATTTCAAATGAAGAAGTAAAAAACAGGAGGAGTCGTTAACAATCATCCAGAAACGGCTCGACGTGTAGATGGCGGAACCCTGGCTGAATCCACATGGATTCCGGGCCGTACCAGAGTCTAGTACGGACCATACCTGGAATCGCCAGGGCAAGGGGGGAGATTCGGTAACTTAGGCAATAATATAGCAGCAATAGTGTAGTATGAAGCCAAAGAGAAGAGTTGAAAAGGCTTGTAGTCAGGACTTACCAACATTGGTGCATCTTTGAGAGCCTCCTTTATGTTAATTAAGGCTTTAGCTAGTTCCTTAGACTACCCCTTCTTGAGCATCTTGGATATTGCCTTTGTCTTCTCAGCAAAGTTAGGGACAAATCGCCTCACAAAGTTGATTTGCCCGAAGAAAGACTAGACACCCTTGACTGATTTAGACTGGGGAATAAGGTCAATGGCTTTAACTCTTTCAGGATCTATTCTAACCCCATCCTTTGACAAAATATGTCCCAACAGCTTGACTTCTTCTATTCCAAACTAACATTTCTTGGGATTCAAAGAAATCCCATACTCCAAACATCTGTCAAAGATCAATTCCAAATGCTTGCAATGATCTTTCATGTCTTTGGAGAATGCAGTGAGATCATCTTGATATACTACCATGATTTCATCAATGAGGTCTACAAAGCCAACATTCATTGCTCTCTAAAACATTGATCCTGCATTCTTCAACCCGAACGACATCCTCAAATAAACATAGGTTCCCCAAGGAGTAGTGAATGTTGTCTTTTATTGTTCTGACTACTTAACCAACACCTAGTTGTAACCTGAGAATCCATCCATCATAGACATCAGTTCTGAACCAACAACCCTTTGCAAAAAATTATCCATACTTGGAAGAGGATAGTTGTCCTTCAGGGATTTGATGTTCAAATTTCTAAAGTCTACACACAATCTAATCTCCCCATTCTTTTTCCTCACTCGAACAAGATTAGATACCCACTCAGAATGTCTGATTCGTTTTGTAATACCTCCATCTTTTAGCTTCGCCAACTCTTGTTGCATTTTCGGAGCTATGGTGGGATTAATCAGTCTTTGCTTTTGTCTAAATGGTTTTGCATCAAGCTGAAGGAGAATGGTATGTTGAAATAAATCCCCCCTAGAAGCCTTCAACTTGTCATAGGAACATGCAAAACATTTTTTGAATTTTCTCAGCAAAGCAATCAATATTTGCTTTTCATAGGATTTGAGCCGCTTACCAATATAAACCATTCTAGGTGCCTCTTCAGTGTCAAGGTTAACACCTTCAACATTGTCCTCTTCAATTGGTTTACCTTTACTCTCCCAACAGTCAACATTATCAAACATCCTTTCAAGTGCCACCAAACCTTGGGGATGGTATTTGTCTTCAGCTATACCACTTCATTCTCAAACAATGTTTCATTTCCATCTTCTACCTCTATCATAGGCTGTCAATCAATTAATTGATTGTCAAACTCATCTAGGCAATTGAGGAAACTGTAAATCTGATTGTTGTCATTGAAAACTTGTCAACTATATATGTTGCCACGGATTATTGACCTTGTAAGCACCTCAGTAGCATAATGACCATAAGAAAAATTTGACCGAGGGTCAAATTTTGAAGCAGCTACAGCCAAGGCATTTGCCTTTTCATTCTCAGCTCTTTCCACTAGAGTTGCAGGATACGCCCCCCACCCCTCCCATAGTACGCATATCGGCATATCCGATACGAATACAAATACGGTACGGCATGGGTATGGCTCAGGCACCATACCCATTCGTACCCTAAAATTTCTAATTTTCTAGCCGCATCGGATTCATGAGGATTCGGATTTTTAAAAAATAGCCACGAATCTTGTTAAAAATAGTGAAAAAAAACTTAAAAACTTGGAAAAAAACCCACAAAAAAAAAAAGGCCCAAAACTTTTAAAATGCGGAAAAAAAACAGCAGTTTTTTTAATAAATTAACCCGCGAGCAGCAACCTCTGCAATGTTTTTTCTGAGCTTTCCAGCCAATGCAGCCTCCACAAGCCTTTTTTTTTAGATTTCCCTAGCGTTTTCAGCAATGTTGCAAGATGCATGCTTAAAAAAATTTCAGACATTTGCCTCCGCCTTCTAGGCTCAGCGCGGAACTTGAAGTTAAATATTAATAATAAAATTGAAGTCTAAACTCAGATTTAAAATATTTAAACATAGCTTTAAAATGTTTAAACTTTATATTTAGATTTTATCGATATAAATATTAATATTAATATTGATACTAAAGTCCTTCATTAAAAAAACTATTGTTATTAAATTTAAAGTTTAAACTTACATTTCAAATGTTTGTATTTATAATTTTATGTTATATAAATTTTAAAAAAATTATATTTTATTTAAAATATAAATATAACTTTTTTTATAAATATATATAATTAAGATTTAATTATTTTAGTTTATTTAAAAAATTAAATGTAAAAGTGAATAATATAATTTAATCATTAAAAGCCGTTAATGGCGTGGTTTGGTGGTTAAGTCGGTCAGTTATAGTGGCGGCCACCAGGGTTCAAACCCCGCTGGGCCAACGAGCTCGCAGGCTTTATGCCTTCGATGGGCCAACGTGCTCGCAGGTTTGAACTTGTAGCGTGTTCTTGCTAGGGGATGAGGTCCCTCATGTTGTGGCCTCACCAGTTCATAGCTCCGGGCAAAAGCGTTTCCGTGGAGCCTAAGGGTGTGTCGCACCAATGTCATCGGTCGCGTTAAAAAGTTTACCAAGCACATTTTTAAAAAAATATTATTATTATTTAATTTATTAGGTATCATTTAATTTTATAGGTATATTTTAAATGTCAAAGTGAATAGAATTTAATTATTAGGGCATATATGCTCATGATACCTAATAATATATTATATTTTTTCATTTATATTTGTTTTATTTTAGTTTAGCTTAGATTTCAATGTGAAAGTTACAATTTAATTATAGGTTTTGGTTTTGGTTTGTTATATATATTTGTGTGTGTGTCGTATCTAGCCGTATCCATATTAGGGGCCTTGAAAAATGGTCGTATCTGTATTCGGTACTGTATCTGTATCCGATACCATATCCGGTACTGTATCTATATCCGATATCGTATCCGTGTCCATGCAACTTTGCTTTCCACCCATTTAATGCCAACAGCATCAAACAATTCTATAGTGTCCCACACCACATTCCTGTATGCTCTTAATTTGTTGTCCTTGGGTGCAAAAACACCTTTGATCTACTGCACAACTAATTTTGAATCACCATAAATCTTCAAACACTTGACTCCATGCTTATGAGCAACATTTAAACCTAACAACAATGCTCCATACTTAGCTATGTTGTTAGTGGACTGGAAATCAAGCTTGAAAAAAAGTCCAAACTGTTCCTTATCTAGTGAAGTCAAAACTATGCCCGCACCCAAGCCATCTCTAGAACATGCACCGTCAAAGTACAATGTCCACGAAACACTGTCATCATGCACGGGAGCAGTAATCTGAGGCAGATCAACACATAGCTTAGGTTCATTGTCATCACAAAACCCCATAAACAATCAATATCAGTGTTAAAGAAGTTCACTTCTTCATGGGTTTGGTAACAGTCCTCTATGTTTTGGTCATCTACTTTTTCTCCCTGTAAAGCTTCATTTCTACACCATGGACTGGAATGGTAGCATATGATAGATCCATCTATATACCCCCACCCATAGAGGCTGCCCACTTTCTAGATAACAACATACCCCATTTAGCAGGGTAGTCCACAACAATTATATCCATCAAAAAGGACTTGTCTGGATATGCAGCTAGCTAAACATCAACATCTTTGACAAGACCAATCACATTTACTTCTCTTGATCCATAGTGAAGCACTTACCAAAAGACTTGGACACCTTCAACCCCAAATCATTCATGATTTCGAGTGGCATGACATTGCTAGATGCTCCAGAATTGTGCATACAATTATGTAGCAACCATCCATTTCTGATCAATGTGGTGTAGAAAGGATCCACACCCATCCGGCTATTCACCATAGACGACCCCAAATAAACTTCAACCATTTCATCATCTTTAGGAGGAACAACAATGGGTTGTAAAGGGTGTATTGGTGGCAGTAATGAATGTAATGTCCCTTTTTTTGTGAGCATCAGAGTTCGAAGGGTTAGCCTATCATTTGACCCTCGTAGGCTAGTGTGGTGGATTAGAGGGTCCAGTTTGGGCGTTATGGAGTTCTTCAGGTGACAGTTGTTAGTGTTTATCTCTCCAAATCCTTCATATGTTCTGAGGCATTGATATTTAGAGGTTTCTAGTTCCGTTTTGAGGGACTTACTATTTATAGTAAGTCAGTGGATGTTAGAGAGGGACCCTTACTATTTTTAGTAAGGCAGTTGGGTGCACAGTGGATACAATGGTTAACTCCTAGGTTCAGACAAAATTGAGAAATAATGATTATTTGTGGAGTTATGTTATTTTAATTATTAATAAAGTGATTACTTTATTAATAAGTATTTATAAAGTGTAATTATAAAGTTTTAAGTTCACTTTATGTCCAATGGGGCCATGACCCTCAAAAAGGTCACTTAAAGTACATTAAATATTATTATGTTGAGAGGAGGTGGACTTGAAAAGGAAATAAAATAAAGTGAATGTGGAGCTTAGGTTGGAAAAAGAATAAAAAGGCATTTTTGGAGTTCATTTGGCATGATTGAGAATTTGATAATTGATTTGAATATTTTCCTTTGAGCTGTAAACTAGGGTTTCAGCCAATTCTAAGGACGAAAACCCTTAGGATTTGAGAGATTGGACAAAACCCAATTCTCTCCTTGGGGTGAATTTACTTCAGAATTCACAATTGGGCTTCAACGCATTGTTCCACATCATATTTGTGTTGATATTGTTGGTTCATCATTGTGGCAGCCATGGACAAGGGTTTCAAGTGTGGAAAGGAAATAAAATAAAGTGAATGTGGAGCCTAGGTTGGAAAAAGAATAAAAAAGCATTTTTGGAGTTCATTTGGCAAGATTGAGAATTTGATAATTGATTTGGATATTTTCCTTTGAGCTGTAAACTAGGGTTTCAGCCAATTCTAAGGACGAAAACCCTTAGGATTTGAGAGATTGGACGAAAACACAATTCTCTCCTTGAGGTGAATTTACTTCAAAATTCACAATTGGGCTTCAACGCATTGTTCCACATTATATTTGTGTTGATATTGTTGGTTCATCATTGTGGCAGCCATGGACAAGGGTTTCAAGTGCGGCAGATTTTGATATCTAGTGGCAGCTAGGGCTTTGGGTATTTGATATTTTGGCATATTCATTCACGGCTACACTTGGGCATCATTTTGACATCGAATTTGTGGCATTTGGAGGAGGTTATTGCATGCGCCTAAGGTTTATTGCATGTTGTTCATAATTTTTTGGGATCATTTCCAACCATATTTGATCATCTTCAGCTCCATTATTGTCATCATTTCCAACCGTCACTATTTGGAGGAGTTCGCCCTCATTTGGGAAGTCATTTTGGACATCATTTGTACTATTTTGAGGACTTATTTGAGCTATATCAGACCTGCATCATCTGCTGTTGTAAATCACAAAATTATATGAAATAATATTGCTCATTTCTCCTCTATTTGGGTCTTTATTTGGAGCGCTCTTATCCGGGTATGTTTTATTGAAGTTGTTTTGCAAATGTTTAATTTGAGGAATGCTAGGGCTGCTAATCTGAGTTGAATTAGACGTCTGATTAAATTTTCAATTTGCTATTTATTTGCTTTCCTATGCACTTGAATGCTCTATATCATCTATCATTCATTGGCAAACAAAAACAAACATTGAAACCTCTTGAAAACCATCCAAAACACTCAAAAACAAATTCAAAAAATTTGGGACAGAATTGAGAAAATTGGATCAGAATTGGCAAGGGTTATTATAATGAATGAGACAACCCTATCCCTATGCTCTAGAATCCTAAGAGCCTCCCCTAGTGGCAGTGAAATTCTTATTTGACTTAACATTTGGGCCATGTCAAAGGGATGATAAAGAGGTAAAGGGGTGCCACATGAAATTGTAACATCATTTGCATCAAGAATATAAGGTATCAACTGACTGGAAGAAATATCCATACCTTTTACCTCCTTCCTCTTATCTTTGCTCTTTTGTGGTTCACTTGATGCTTGAGGCTAGCTCTCTTTGGCATCACTTTTTGGTTTGTGAGTATCAAACAGCAAGTATAGCAGCTGGTTGTACCATGTGTGCTAGAACCTTTTGTACATATTTTTTTTTGTGGTTGATGGTTGTTGGACTGCAACTTTCTTCTTTTCAAATGCTTTCTTTGGAAGGTCTCAACCTTTTACCTCAACATTCATCTTTTCTTTCTCCTTTTTGTTTTCAACTTTGCTCCCAACTTTATTTCCAGCTGGGTTTGTAACAGCAGTACCTTGCATAGGCACATACCTATTCTTGAGTTGGTACCCGCCCTAGACTTGCATAACAGCTGCAGCAGTCAAGGCCTTCATATCTTCTTTGGACGGCTGGGACTGTTTGTACTTCTCATGCATAAGGTCCCTCAAATGCTCAAAATCATGAGCCGGCAGCTGATAGTTCTTTGGACCTGCACTATAACCAGTTTGGAAAATATAATCATCCTCTTCAGGGCTGTCATACTCATCATTTTTATCAAACTGCTCATAGTCATTGGTGTCAAACCGATTTATCTCATCCTCTTCATAGTATTCAGTTGTACCCTCTTTGTTGGAAACTCCTCCTCTCTACTCATTGAATTAGCAACTACACAAATGGATGAATCATGGGTAAGGAAACATGCCTGGCACCATAAAGAAACCTCTTGGAAATTGATTTGACCCTTTCTCAATGAATCAAGTGTGTCTCTTTCAGGTTTGAAACTGACCTGCCTGGGGGCTGCCTATCTATCATTTTGTTGTGGTCTCTTTGACCAATCAGTACTATATGGCCTATTATGCAGTCCCTGGACTTCATTAAAGTGTGTTGCAACACCCTGAGGTGGCAACCCTTTCTTGTTTCTTGCAACTTTGTAAGACAAGTCTTTCATGACCCCCATAAGTTTATCCAGTTAGTCTTCAATTGTGAGGGACTTGTTGAAAGTTGCTTTATCTGGCTGGGACAGTTTTATATCTGATCTTTTAATGTGCTTCCCTGAAGCCATCATGTTGTTTTCAATGTTAATGGCTGTAACATAAGCTTCTCTTTATGTTTGTGGACTCTTGTCCCTCAAACAATAACCAATCTTTGAATCAAATGCACCACAATACAACACCAAACACATTGACTCATTAGGTCTTAGATGAGGAGGTACCTTTCTCATAGTCATGATGAAGCGGTTGTTAAAATCAGCTATTGTCTCATTTATTGCCTCTTTGATAGCTGTGAGTTCATGGATGGCGAACTTTGGATCAATCCTATCTCCGTATTGCAATCAGAATACCCTCATGAATTCCCCCCAAGAGTCAATACTATTATTCGAGAGGGCCTTGTACCATTCTTTTGCACTTTCCTCGAGTGAATGTACAAATAATTTCATCATGACATTTTCATCCTCAATTTCATACTCATTAGTGACATTAATAAAATGTCTAAGATGCTCTTCACCAGTGACAACATTGTTGCCTTGGAACCTAGGTACTTTTCCTCTAATCTCATTTGAAATTGGATTGGGAAAATCAAGGATGCCAAAGAAATCAAGTTGTTTATACCTTTCAGCTCCCAAAGGCTGCCTTGGTGGAGGAAATCTTTGTGCTTGTCTTCGTTGTGTAGGCCTAGGGTTCTGAACATTACCATATTGTTGATTCACTTGATCTTGCGGTGGCTGATTGTGAACATTCTGAACATGGGCATGATTTATACCTTGTCCTATTTGTTGATGTTGTGGTAGATGTTGTCTCTAATTATATTGTTGGTTATACTGCTGATTTCGACCCTGTTGTTGTGCATTTTGATTTGCCTAGACCTGTTGGGCAAGTTGATCTTGTTGCTGGTCAAGTAGGGCATGTACCTCTGTCTATTCCTGATATGATCAAGTAGGTCAAGCTCATCATGGAGGGTCCTTTCTCTTTCCTCAGCATCAGGCTATTCCTGTTGATCTTCCTCATTGGGAATGTTATCATGTCGGCCTCTAAGTGATCTTGTGGGAGAAGTAGGATGCTGAGTATTATGAAGTGTCTCTTCATTCTCATTGGGCATTCCAAATGTTCTTAAATGTGCATCACGAGACCTATCTCTACTTCCTCTGCCAACAATATTCTCATTTCTTCGAACCTCATACTCATTTCTATTCATCCTTTTGTTCATTCTGAGTATATTATCTACAGAGTCCTCAAGTATATTGATACTGACTTCTGATATCATCAAATGTATCATTTATGCCAGAGGTACCTACTTGATCTTGGGCATTCAATGGAGGCAGCACATTAGGGTTTCTTGCCCTCCATCTACTCCTATTTCCTATACTGCCAGAGGAATCATCATGCCCAGGCTGCTCCTGGTTTCTTCTTCTATTCATTGTGAATCTCTTTTCTTTTCAAACTGCAATTAGTTTATGGGTTGTCAAAATAGAGTTGCCACTTCCCATACTGGGAAGAAATATTTGAACTATCACTGTATTACATGACTGCAGCAACTAGAAGTAGACTAATTTTATTCGATCCCCGACAACGGCACCAAAATGTTAGCGTAAGTTGACGGGAAGCCAAACACTACGCACAACAAAATGCAAACAGCAAACTAATGCAAACTTTGATGAATGTTACAGAGGTATATAAAATAGAACAACCTTTTAATTCGTCCCCAACAACGGCGCCAAAATGTTAGCGTAAGTTGACAGGAAGCCAAACACTACACACAACAAAATGCAAACAGCAAACTAATGCAAACTTTGATGAATGTTATAGAGGTATATAAAATAGAACAACCTTTTAATTCGTCTCCGGCAACGACACCAAAAATGTTGGTTCCCAAAATTACTACAACCCAAAAACCTAAAACATTACTCAATCACCCAGGTAGGGGTGTCATCGAAGTGATTGGAAAGGGGTTTATCAACAGGTTTAAGGTGATTTTGGCCAACTTACAAGAGTGGCTAAACTCCTCTACACTTCAAGCTCAGCCAGGCTTAGGAGGGTAATCCAAAGGTATCCCTTAAGAGGGTTTTAAAACTACACACTGTTTATCCTTAGATAGTAACTTTGCAGCAATACCCAGACAGTTGTTTTAATCCCAAGAACTGTCACTAAATTAAAACACACTTGCTACACATATGAACCTCATTCTAAGTTGATGGAAACATTCTTGCATGGCTACAAGTTGTTGAAATACACAGGTGATTTGTTTTAGAGATGGTTTGAAAATAGTTCACAATTTATATTCCCTAGTTATAATGCAAATCACACAAGACATACAGATCTGATTACTTCTACCTCACACTAGGTTGATTTGTTTGTTTGATTTATAAAATGTTTAGGTGATCAAAACACCATTCAAACTGGTGCCTTCAATGGGTTACAGAGTTTACAGATCAAAAGGGAGAACAACAATGAAATGACAGTGAGTTGCCTAACTCGAACACCCAGATGCATGAAACTTGAAAATAGAATCAGACATACTTATTGATCCCTTCTCACACAACATTCATTCATATGCAACCTTAAAATGACTATTACATGTAATATATTATGGACTTGTCAAATCCTTCAAATGAAGATTACAATCACACCACAAATCGTGGCAAAAGGAATCCTGTAACAAATCAAAAATTCCCTAAATGAACATCTGCAACAATGGAAACAAATGATTCTACTCACAAATTTTGCATTGATTCATCCATATGATATACAAAAATTTGCCCTTGAAGATCTGAAACTTTCACAATGATAGAAACCCTATTCGCAATGCACCAGTTGTCTGAAAAATGCCAAAATGACCAACCCTTGAAAAGAGTTTTCATCTTTAATTTATAGCCTTCACAACTCGAACTGGATGGAAAAATGGGAGGGAAAACCCTGCCAACTTCACCAACTGCATTAAAAACATCAAATTCAACCACCCACTGCATTAATGGCGATCTAGAGAGTCGGAGGCACGTTTTCCAGCATTTCTGGGCGTTTCTGGGCCATCCTGCAAGCTAATCGGATGCAATCAAGCAACAGAACATGCTATAGAGCATCCGGATGGAAAAATGTCTAGTTGGGAAAGTCAGCTTGAGAGATGTCCAGTTGGAAATGTACGGTTGGAAGCAGAGTTGCAGGATATGGCTACCCCCCACCACAGGGCACGCGTACCTGAGTATCCGGTACGGATCCGAGTACGGTACGGGGTGGGTACGGCTTGGATACCGTACCTGTCCGTGCCCTAAAATCTGTATTCCTCTAGCCGCGCCCGGTACTCCTGGATATGTCTGTTTGAAAAAAATGTCCAATATTTTGAACTTAAATGCTTAAAAACGTAGGTTATATTAGGGTTTCAGTCGGCTTAGGGGTTTCTGGTCAAGTTCCTGCGAATCGCGGCGTCTTCTGATTAAACCTGTTAGTCTATGTTATCGTGGGTTTGTCTTTTCCTATCACGGCTTCCATGTTTTGGTTTTCAAACGCTTTCTGCAGATCCGGATCGTGCAAGGTATTGTCGTTTGAATATTTATATTTTTGTTTTAATAAATTCCAAGTCTTTAAAGTTTATACTTGCACTTGCACCTGTAGCAGGTTCCCGGAATACGCCAATAGAACACCCGACGAGTTTAGAAAAGTTTCCGGCATGAGACAATTCCCCGCGGGCCAGCACCATGATGCTCACATATAAAAGCCTATCGGCTAATCATATGTTTATACTTTATGTTTAAATTTTTTAATTTTTAGTTTATTAAATTTAAAATGCTTATATAATAAATTTCATATATAAATTAAATTTCAATGTAAAATGTTTATATTTTATGAGTTTATATTTTTATTTTATTAAATTTAAAAGGTTTATATTGTTTAAGTTCCTATTTAATTTTTATTTATATTTTGTTGTATTTTTTATTAATTTATTCTAATTAAAGATATATTTAAAAAATATTTAATAATTTAAATATAATTTTTTTATTAATTTATTTTAACTCTAAAATATATGTAAATATTTAATTATTTAAAAAAATTAAATGGAAAGTGAATATTATATATATTATACGCTATTATAAAATAATAAATTATATTTTAAAATAATATTAATATATTATATAATAAAATATTTTTTTATTCATATTTATTATAATAATTATTATTATTATTATTATATATATTTGTCGCATCTAGCCGTATCCGTATTAGAGGGTCTTGAAAATTAGCCGTATCCGTATCGGATACCGTATCCGTATCCATGCAACTCTGGTTGGAAGATGAAATAGGCAACCGAAATTGGATATGTCAACAAGGCATCCGGATAGAAAAATGTCTAGTTAGAAATGAAGCATTGCAACCAGATGTGAACAACAATCAAATCCGGATAATGAAATGCAACAGGGTATCCGGTTTGAAATATGTCCGGTTGAAGACAAGCAATGTAACCGGATGTGTACATTGATATCCGGATGGATGATAAAGCATCATAACCAGATCTGGATATAACAAATCAACGGGATATCCAGTTAGGAAAGGTTCGGATGAAATGTTCGACTGAAGCGCTTGACGTTTGATCATGGCCTCGTAATATTTCCCAGAACTATATGAAACTAATGGACTATGTCCTTTTCTAGACCTCTCTTGTCTTCATTTCCAGTTTAACTATGAAGGGAAGGTTGTCATTCTGTGTCTTTTCTGATCTGTATTGAGCTATTCCTCCTTTGTAATGTCATCTTCATCAGCCCCTTCCTCATTCGATCTTGCCCCTTTCTGTCGAGGAGTTCGTGTATCGACAAACTTGGCGATCAGCGAACCGCCAGGTTCGCAAACCGCCCACTTCGCAACGAACACTTAGCTTTCCTTTCCCTTGCCTTATTTCCTTGTCATCTACTTGCGAACTCATGGGCGATTGGTGAACAGATGAAATCACGAACTGATCGGTGAGTCCGCAAGTTCGCAGATCCATCGGTTGGCTTCTCTTTCTTTTGCTTTGCCCAGCTTTGTCCAATGGCCGATCGCTCCATCGGCGAGCTTTTGAACTAATTTGCAAACTAGTTGATCTGTCGATAACACTAAGGAAAACACAAGTGAAAGACAAGACTTACACTTAGACTGTTTTCATGATTTTACACAGAGGAGCAAAGCACTTAGGATATTTTAGGTTTTTTGGGAATTTTCTTCCATTTAGGGTATCTCAGATCGAATATATTTGATGGAATAAGTGCAAGATTTTTAGGTAGACCATTTTAAGTTTGGAGGACTAAAATAAGTCAACAGGCCCGTCGAAAGGTGTCTACTAATGAGGAGCCTATTTTACTTTGAACACAATGGCTAGCCTTTATCAATCTCCACAGTCCAACATTCAACAAACTAGTGGCAAAGACAAATAGAGTTACATTAGCTCAAACCAACCTTGTTCGATGGTGGATGTGGCAGTGCAAGGATGCACCAAAATCGAAGATACTTACTGTTGTGACCTAATCACACATCATCCCATTGCAAATGGGGACCCACCTTTTTTGCAATTTTGAGCTTGTCAAATCCTCAGGAAGTGTTGTCAGACCTAGTCTCTTCCATGGAATGAAGAATGCACCTCTCCGGATGCAACGTGAAATGAATCAAGTGAGTTTAACAATGTGCAATTGAGAATGCTTGAGCATGTCCCTGAGATACTGAAAAATGACTAAGTCCGGTGCCCTGAACTCTGATGTCCTGAAATCCTAAAAATTGACTAAGTCTAAAATCTGGTGGATCCTCAAAAATCTAGAATCTGCATGTTAAATCTCATGGATCCAAGACCTATCTCAAACATCCTGAAAGTATATTTCAAAATATTTAAAGTATATACTTAAATATGTTTTGAAATATACTTGATTTCGGGCACTGAAATTTGGCTAAGTATAAAAAATTTCCTCTGGCCTTGGCATATGCGCTTACCTTGGGAAAGTTTCTCCACCTCATGGCAAATGCGCTCCACTTCAAGAAAGTTTCTCCACCTCATGGCAAATGCGCTCCACCTCAAGAAAGTTTCTCCACCTCATGGCAAATGCGCCCTACCTTAGAGACATTTTTTCTCAACACTTGTCCAATGCGCCCTCCTCTTGGAAATTTCTTCTGACCATGTCATATGCGCCCTCCAATATAGAATTTCTTCTCACCTCTCTATATGTACTCAGCAAAAAGAAAAAGTCTTTAACTTTCCTCAGGTGTGCTCCTTTTAAAGAATTTCTCCAACACCTGGCTTGTGCGCTCCTCAAGGAGAAATTTCTTTAACACTTACCAGGTGCGCTCTCTCAAGAAAATTTCCTTGACACTTGCAACATGCACCCAACCACGAGAAATTTCCTTACCCATCTTCAAATGCGCTCCACCTTGAGGAATTTCCTTACACAGACAAATGCGCTTAGGCATGATTCAGGTCGGCCCTAATTATAGAAAATTAGAATAAAAATAGGGAGCATCAAGACAAGGCCGACCTAAGTAGAAGTGACCTAGAGTTAGTATAAATTGCAAGTTTTAAAACATGAAAACTAAGCCTTTTTCATTGCATAAAGCAAGTAAGATCTAGCCTAAGACCTTTGCAAGGTGTCTGAAAGTGAAATGTTAAGAGGTCTATGATGAAATATTGTTAATGATTATCATCTTTGCCATTAAAAGTTGTTCCTCTTTTGTAGGAACTGGAGGCAAGAAGTGCTTGTTCGAGGAAGATCTGATGTCGAAAGCAATCAAGGGAAGATTTCATCACACGAAGAACTCCAGTAGCAAGCCCCCTCAACTCAAACAAGGAAGAGAAGGCATCTAGTTTCATCATCCAAGGATGGAGGTCTCTTCAAGGAAGGAAAATGGCGAGAACTTGCACTGGAAACATTTAGAGCGTGGAAGAAGTGTTGCTCGAGGTCAACAAGACACGGAGGAATCCAACACCAAGGTCATCATCGGAGGAGGTCCATTGCATGACACCACTTCATCATCCAGAAGCTCACATCCAAGAATCCAAGAGTCTAGTTTCACATTCAAGTTCTGGAGCCATCCGCTTCAATCATGAAGTCTACTCCAAGAATGCGCACCCAAGGTCTACTTCCTGCACCATTCAAAGATGTAATCCTGCACAAGAACAAAACAAGCACAAGAGCTTCATGAGATGAGGAAATGAGCATGTACATCAAAAGTCATGAATTACATGAAGACAACATCAAGAAATTCCCAAGTTTTCAACTTTGAATGCTGCCAAATTCCAAAGGTGAAAATCCTAGTTCGAACACTCTTCCACAAAAGATGACATAATTTGGGAAAATGTTCTGAGCAGTGTGAACACATTGAAAATCAAACCAGTTTGCTTGAAGATGCTGAGGTGGCATGTCCATGTCACCTGTCCAAGTTCAATACATGTACATCAAGAAGAGGTCAAAGAGGGCGCCCATGTGGCAAATGCTCTAAAGATTCCATTGGGAAACGTGCCTTCATTGCCTCTCTTTTGGGCGGTTATGCATTGTTGTCTTCATCTGGGCCGTTGATTTGCAAATCAATCCTGGTCGTTCATGTAATTTTTGAGCCTATATAAGGCCCATTTCTCTCATTTGTAAGGGTTCAGAGGATTAGAAGTTGTTAGCTCTCAAGAGTAGGAGTAGAATAGGAGTAGATTAGAGGAGACTCTTCGAAGTCATTGAAGAGATATATGAAATTGTTGTACTCAAACACTTCCAAAATCAATACAAGCTCATTGTTGTTCTCATGGTGATTTGTGTGGTGATGGAATGTTAGCATGGTTTCAAATTCTTGAATATGATGGAGAAATGTTTCCAAGTAGCTTAGAAATAGATTAGAAGTGCATTGATGTAATGAGTATATGCAAAAATATTTGATGAACTTCCTTAATGGTTCATACTTTTTGTGGATTGTCAAAGGCAACTCACTTTGCAAAGTTAGCCTGAACCTCCATTTGCTTTAGTTCGATTGTGAACCCTTGTTCAAGCTACGCCAGCTGTGGGTGCTTGGATGTGTGTTTGCAATATGAAAATCATTGGGTTACCCTAGATGATTGCACTTGCTTCATGTAGTTGTTGGTTCTCATGGCGAAGCGGAGTCAGGTTTCGTGAGGAGTTTGTCTATCTTGGCATATTTCATTATTTCTTTGTCCTTTGAATAGCTTTCTTAACCCTATCCTTTTTTTCTTTCTTTCATAGTCAGTTAGAAGAAGTTCCACTTCACAAGAAGGAGAATAACATATTCAGAATGGAGTAAGGAGCCAATTCAGCATAAGTCCCTTTGTGATTACCAGCAAAATCACATCAACTACTGAGTCTATCCATTGCAAGTCAAGACCTAACATATCATGAACCTTGGAGTTGTCTCATTGGATCACATTGTTTAGCCTTTGAAAGACTTTATTCAAGAGAGGATAGAATACTTAGTATTTTATTCTGAGTTTGCATGTGCATAAAAAACACATCAACACTTACACTTGCCTCCTTTCACATGTTGTGAGTTCCTTTGCTACAAAGAGGAATTGGTCCACATACAACTTCATCCAATCAGTCAAGAGGAATAGCCTTACTCTCAATGAGCGAAGAAGTTGGTGGCCATGCATGGTGCCTTGCGGCTTTAAGATCGACAAACTCGTGAGTATCATCAAACTCCAACAACACGTTGGGATGTTGATCCCAAAGATGCCACACAAGTTGATGAGGAAGAGGTACAAGAGGGATAGATTGGGGTTCCATAGGATGAGGCACCCCCTCATACTGGCAATGACTCAGATTTAGACTCCAATTTTGGTGTAGTGTTAGCAGATGCTGATTAGTGGCAACAGCAGATTTTCTATGTTTTTGTAATTTTGTAATTGAAACTTGCAGCCTTTGGGCATTTTGTTGTAATTTTTATATAATATATATGCACATTGATAATAAAAGCAATTAAATTTTGTTAATTTGTTTATCGACTCTCATATGAAATCTCAATTCATCTCTAATGTTATGTATTAAGGTTTTATAATGTATATGATAAATGCATTATCAATGTTATCATATGGATATTTGAAATTTCCTCTATTTTTAAACTTTCCCTATTTTTAATAGTCGTCCCCTGCCATCCCCTAAAAAATGGCCTCCAAAAATCCGTCCCCAAAACGTCCCTTACCATCCCTATCCCAGAAACTTGGTGTATCATAGGTGTTCACACTTGATGTGACTCTTTTTTCCTAATACTAACTAACCTTCTACATGGTAAATAATTTGTGCTTACATATAGCATTCGATTTATCATTCAACATAAGTAAATATTTTATCCTCTGCTATGGTGAATACCCTTTACTTTTAATAGTTACATCATATGTGTATCCTTGTCAATTTTTAGCTATGCATACAATCTAATTCAACTTCCTATTCATGTATTTTACTCCAGCTATGGACGTAACACTAGCCACACACAATTTATAAAATCTTACTTACTGTCAAAACACATTTATATGGATACAAATTTATGTTCCAAACATGAAAACTATAGGGAAGCACACGGAATTTTCATCTAATTGAATATCATTTGTTAGAAGAAAAAAATTAACTAGCAATTAGCAGATCTACTTGCATTAACATAATCTAAATTATTGTTCCAATCTAATATCAATATGGCATTCAGATTAAGCTTCAAAGAATTAGTCGGAAGCATATCCTCCTCTTCAATACAGATAAACTCATAATGCCACTATGCAATGCCTCTTCTAACAATGGCAAACACTTCCATGCTCATAAAGTAAGTTTTACCTATATGAAAAATGAGAGAAAATCATAGTTACCAAGCTTGAAAATCTTAAGTCATATAGGAGAAGGGAAATTTTTGAAAATCAGAAATTCCAGAAAAATTTTGAAAGTCTGGCTAACGAAAATGAAGTATTTATATACATATGCAAAAATATTATATAACATAAACATATGTAAAATTTTAATTGCTGTGTTGAGCAGAGCAAGTCGGCAGGTATGTGGATTGCAGAGAACAAAATTTTTATTTTTAAGAAAGAATAAACAATAAAAAATGTCCAAATAGCATTTGACCAATTCAGTTCTTCCACTGGGATGTGGGTTTACAATATAAATTTATTTCTAATAAAGAATAAATAATTAAAATGACAAAATAGGATTTAAATGATTCAATTATCCACAAAAGATGGGATCTGATGGGATATGAACCAGATCCAACAGGATTTGCTAACTATACAGAAAATTACAATAGACACTCCATCCCACGCATACATGTTTATACTTCACTCATTTCACAATCTTTGAATAGAAAGGAAGAGAAAGACGAAGAATACCTTATATATTTGCGGCATTCAATTATGAAACGGCTGTCTTTCTTTCTAACACCCAAGAGAAGCTTCCAACCTTTAGGGAACCCTTGAACAAAGTCTTCAGCATCCACAATCTTGCGTTTCTTTCTCTTGGATGCCCATTCCCCACCCAATTTCTCAAAATATACTTGTAGATCTGCTTCTGTTTCTAAAGTTCGAAATCTTCTCTTCAGTTGAGGCACAAATGGCTCTTTAGTACCCAAAGGCTGAATGTCACCAGTATCAGCAGAATTTTGTGTCACGGTATTATTCATATCTGCTGATATTTGGTCACTCTGTGAACAGTTACTCATAGTTTCATCCTGTATACATCTGACAACTGTTTTAATGGTATCAGAGGTACCATCTGCAGTTTTATCATTCTGAGAGCCTGTATTCGAAATGGTAGTAATGTGGCCACAGTTTTCCATAGAAGTGTCCTGTGTATCCCCAGGTACTTTGAGCACAAGTTTTTCTTGTGCATTAACATGCTGGCCCTTCCGTCTCGCATCCTCTTTTGTTCTCAGCTTCTTCTTGGGTCTATCCAAGCTTTCATCCAGTGTAATCTTATTCCTGTCCATGTCCAGAAATGCCGTCGTGGATGCTTGCTGCATCTTTGCATCTGAAATAACACTAGCATCATCACAAATTTTATCTTCTACCCTTTCAATGGAACTCTCAATCTGCATATCCTGAATGACATTATTGCTTTCAACCAGCTGTAAACTGTCCTCTACTTTGGGCGGGCATATAACATCAGAATCATGGTCAAGGGTACTATTTGAAGAGGGATTGCTGGCACTTGCTGAGTTAAGAGGAGGAAGATGGGTCGACTGCAAAGTCAATACATCTTTTTGGATTTGATCTCCAGTAATTTTACACACAGAAGGTCGTTCTCCTTTCATAAACAACTGCCTCAGCAGCTGCAAAATATGATTATTATCATTTAGATCAGATGTGCCTTCATGGTTCCTTCCACCTCCAATTGAGGGTCTCGACACACTGAGAAGCCCAGCTCTCCGTCTTGTAACGCCGCCAAGTTGCTGCTTTCTTCTCTGAGATAGACGCAGCCTTGAATAAGTTTGCTTCCGACTGCCAGCACTTTCATTAAAAATAGACCGATCTATTTTAGGGATCACAATATCATCAACCCGCAGGTCCGAATACTCGTCTGAACATTGTGCCGCACAGTTGATTTCATCTTGAGACAAATATCGCAAATCTATGACTGGAATTTTACGAAAATCAAGATGACCATCCAAATTATCTAAAGCTAATGCCATCACCTGATGCAACGAGTGTCAAATGGACCATTCAAGCTTATAAGATATGATAGTTGTAAATAGCTATTCATAAGAGCTGGATGACTGAAGACATCACTCGAAGTACTAAATACTCTACACCGTTAATCAAAATAATGATATCTATAGTGTTAAACTCTTTTGAATCATTGCTCATAAAAGTTAGGTAAATGAATAAAATACTCTAGTATTATATACTCTACGAAGCTAGTTCAAAAAATGTTAACTTATCATATCATCCAACAAACCAAAGGGGGGTCAAGAAGATAGATCCACTATCTTAGTAAGACAAAGGAATTGACTCGGATGCAAAAAAAATTCAAAAATCAAATATATAATAATGCTAAATTCTTTTAAAATCACTACTCATGAAAGAAGAACCATTAATGAAACAACTAGTACTAAATACTTTAATACAGTCAATCCTTAAGAATGATATCAGTTAATATTAAATTGCAGAAACCTCATCCACATGAGATTCTCCGCTGTTAATGGGTTGAGAGACAAACAATTTGCAAGAAAGAATTCTGCATGGTTGAGACCCTGGAAGGGTTTCTGAAGATTAACTTTTGAAGGAGTCTCTAGAGGCAATCTGAGCCTTGCTGAAGCAGGCGTAGTACTTAGAGATGAGCATGCTGGCTTTGTTCACAGTGGTTCTCTTAATCTTGGTTGTCAAACAAATAATGTAGCAGAGTGAGAGGCTATGGTTGTTGGGATTTCTTTGGCCTCTTCTCTTGGATTTAAAAAAAGTCCTGGTTGAAGGAGAATCTCTTAATGTTATTAATGGTCTCCGTAAAGGCAATTGTCCTAATTGGAAACTGCAGAATTTTTTGGGAGGCGCAAGCACATTGTTCTTCTTTTGATGTTGTGGTTTTCTCACATTGTTCTAGGGAGGTGAATTTGGCAGCAGACTTTTTAGCCAACTCAGGTGTGGATCAATAGCCTTTGACAGCATTATATGGTATGCTCCCTGAATCTTAGTCAGGCCTAAGGGAATAGTTGGCCTTTAAAGCACCATAGCCAATCTTTTAAGTTGCTTAAGTCACGTGGTGGCTTTTAGAGTTGTCCTTTAATTATTGGTGGATTATATGATTGGTGTGCAAGGGGGGTGATTTGACTGAGGTTGGTGTTTAAATGAGCTCACTGCATGCAAATTAACCACCGGAGCATGCAAATGAGGCTTTTATCGGTGGGAAGTTGTCGGCTTCTTTTCTTCATTGCTTTTTTTATTTTCAGTTGCACATGTTGGGAACAGTAATGGCAGGTGGTAGTGGAGTTTAGTTTCGGTGGCATTATCTTGGTGTGGTTTGGTGACTCAATCACAAAGCATGGCGGATCTTCTCAGCCATGTGATCCTTACTTACACGAAAGGTTCTCTGATAGATGTCTGGAAGCTATTCTCTGATAGATGTCTGGAAGCTATCTTCCAGTGCAAAGATATGACTGCGCTTGGGGTTTGTTAAAGCAGTGATAGGGAATGATGGTGTGGGTGTTTCTTGCCCTCCAAGGTCGAAGGCCTCCATCCAGTTGGATTTTGTGCAGAAATTAACTTCTGCTATGCCATCAGTGGAGATGTGGATGTGGTTGTTGAGGCTTTTTTCTGCCAAAATACTCTTCTGATTCATGGCTGGTGATGGAGGAGCCGAAGGAGAAAGATGAAAGGAGATTGGACCCTCCTTGATGATGACTATGGCTGACATTAGTCTGGTCAGAAAGAAAACGCTCAAAATTTACAGGAAGCTACGGGAGTTGCAAGCAAACTGCTCTGGTTTGGGTAGAGTTGTGGAGACTTGATGGTGACTCATTCTCATGGCCATCTGCAAGTGTCTAGCACACTTACCATGCCAACCTTTAATTCTGGGACATTGTCGAGATCCAAGAAGCGGTGGAGATTTTCCATGGCATTAAGTTCCCTGCACTTGATGTGCCTGGAAGGGGTGACGGGGATGGTAATATTTCAGAAGGGAAACAAGTGGTGGTGGTGCAGGAAGCAGCAGACTGGGATGTTCCTTCAGGGTTTGGTGTTGGTGATTGGGAGCCCTGTCAGCAGTCTTGGGATGGTTGGTGGTCTTTTTGGGTGATCCCCTTTTGTCATGTTTTCTAATTCATTTCTTTTGTAATCGTTTATGTTTTGATTTGGGCAAAAGCCCCAATAGATCCCTCACTATTTAATCCAAAAAAAAAAATACACGAGATTCTTTAACCAGAGTTTGATGTCAAAGAACACTACGTAAAAAATTGTGTTAAAAATCTTTTGAATCTCTGCTTATGAAAGATGGGATATCGAAGGAACGACAATTACCAAACATTTCAACAAGGTTAATCCAGATAAATGACGTCTAGTAATGTTGAAACATAGACACCCTTATACACAAAATAAAGAAATCTTTTTCCCAAAATTGGTGTAAATGAGCACGAGGTATGCATAAATCATTGAGCTCATTCCTTGATAAAACTCGTGGAAACATCATGCACTTGTGTCTCACTTGCCCAATTTCTATTCTCTTTTGAAATTTGAATATCAAAGATTCTCACACAGTGCACAGTAACCTCACAAGCGAGCAATCGAAACTTTAAACGCTGTAAAAATCCCATATGTTCGATTTTTGTTCTTTTCGGGACTTTGGTTTTTAAATATTAGCACACGGTGATCCCAGAAGCACACAATCAAAATATAAATACCAAACGAAAGCCTCGAAGCATTGAATTTCTCTTTGTTTTATTAATTCCAAAGCAAAAATTAACAAATCTTAGTTTGAAGTTATCTAATCCAAACAATTTAAAACTTATTTTTAAATAAAAAATCCTACTCTGAGTTTGCATTACAATTCAAGAACAGAATGAATTACTGTGCTACATTGTTAAGAAAAAAACTAACCAAAACTGCAGTAGAAACCCTTACCTTCGAGAGGCGACTATGATTCTTTGATTTTGTTCGTTTGCTATATCAAATCCAAAATAGCACGCAGCTCAATTTTATTTTTGATTTTTTTAAAATCAAGATCATGATTTTCTTTGCTTTAAATACTATTCCATGTAATTCGCATCTTGTCTTGAGAAAATTAGAATATGTTCTTAAGCTTATTAAACTGCTGAATATAATGCAGAAAATTAAGCAGGGTTTCTTCGTTGGGGAAGGTTAAATAAACTAAACCCTAGTTAGTATAGTTTTCCCGGGCGCGAAAGTCTAAATCCGCCTGCCTAGGGTTATACTCCGTTTGTGGTGGAGGGGCTGAAAACAATTTGTAAGGACGACTCAAGCTTTTGATAAAAGAAATTACAAGAACATACATAGTAACCTAACCTAATCATGTAGAACTGGGTTTTTTCAAATTTATATGTGTAATATGGTGAAAATTGCATGCCCTTGCCTTCTTTTTCCTTATGTTTTGGGTTCATTTGATTAAAGTGTTTTAAATGTAATAATAAGTGTATAAGTGGCGTATTTTTACATGAATTCGGTGTAATATGTTTCTATGTGTCGATTTCATTTCGCATTTGTCACCCTTGATCAACTCTGTCATTGTCAACTTGACACAAGTCACTTATACAATCCTAAACTTTTAAAATCCAAATTCAAAATATTTTTTGTTCACTCCCTCTTATTAGTCATTGTGAGTTGATCTAGCGCACATTTGTGTTGATTTGTGTGCTTGGTTGTTGTATTTAAAGACATTCATTCACTCATTTGAAAAATATCTAGGAGTTATGCAAGGACTTGTCGTAGAGAATTTATGAGAGCATCATAGTATATCACCAGAGCATTATATCAACACACATCATCCTAGGTCCATTGCACACTTGCTTATTCTCTTCAATTTTTCACTTTGAGTTATAAAGTCAATCTAACTAAGGGTATGACTGAGGAGAACATGACTCTTGCAATTCATCAGATTCATCAAGGTGTTCCTCAACACCACTAATCCTTACATAAATTCAATATTAACAGATCAAGGAGAACAACTTCCAACAATTAATGATCTGCCAAATTAGTCCTATGAGTTACAATTTAGATATATGCATCATATTCGGGTTTGCACTCAAGAAGATTAGATTTGCACAAGCATAGGTGAACCAAGGTGAAACACAATTGGTTTGCAAAAGTTTGAGACAACCATACATGCAAGCACTAAAAATTCAATTGTGTAGCAAATCAATTACAAACATCTCTAGCTCCATCTTTCCACCTTTGAACTCTAGCTAAGTATTACAATTTAATTTATGTAAGTTCTACATTTAATTTTTAACATTTAATCATTTTTCAATCCCAACTCATTATCCCAAGTCAAAGTTATTTATCATTATCATTTAATTAATTATCCTAGAGTAATTTATTTAAATGGTGTTTTTTCCATTACAATATTAAACAATTAACATTTACCTGTAATTTACTAATGTAGTTTGCTTAGTTTGTCAAAATAGGTTACTTGTAGAAATAGAACCATGATAATATTTGTAATGGTAAAAAGTTGTATACCTTGCACTTTTTCACTTTGTCTTGCACTTGCTTTGACCCAGTTGTCCTTTATGCAATAACTAGAGTACAAGTGGCATTATTTCTACATAAAAGTTGGCAAATAACTCAATCTTAACATGCTTCCATCCACACACAATTCTATGGATTGGTCCTGACACTCTACTTATCCATCCACCGTTAAGGTTTAGATCTACAATCATGAAACTGTAAGTGCCCGAATTTGGACAAGCAAGCATTTTGATGTCCAATGATGATCAAGTGGCCCAACACATGACTTTGTGTGGCATGAATAACAAACTCTCACTCTCTCTCCAAATTGATTCCAATGTGATGGAAGTGTCTAGTTGGCCTTTAGGAGCCTCCCTCTTTGTCACTTTGTGCTTGTTCAATCATTTTTTAAGTGTTTGTCCCTTGTTGCCTTGTCAATTTTTATTTTTGGCTTCCCAATGACATGTTTGCCCCTTTTATACCAATTCACCCTATGGCAACTAGTGAATGGTCATGCACTATAGTAAAGCAACGAATGCACTATTTTGTTTATTTTTCATTTTTCATTTGTTTGGATTTTTTCCCTCATCTTTTGTACATTTTTCCTCTTGAGCATGAATGCCTATGTAATGTTCCTTTTTTTGGCACATAGATTTTTGTGCACATTATGCTTGTTCCTAGTCTCTCAGAGGCTATCCGACATGTTTGGGAGAACTCCAATGTTCTTGGAGTGGTTGTGGTTCAGTCTGCATAACAGATAAGTGGTTTTCTTTCTAGGAATGGTTTAATTCTCTATGGCATTGAGCTCAGTGGATGTTCAAGGTGACACTGATGTTTTCAGAAGTTGGATCGGGCTCCCAATTTGTTCTCCGAGATTCTTGGAGGAGCTGTCTATTTTTAGAAAGTCACCCGAAAGGCATCATTTCGCATCCCAAACCCTATAGAGCATATTTGTTCAGTTTATTTTGCATTTGGAGGTAGTTTGGGTTTTTATGCAAAAAGTAATATTTAATGAGCTATTTTAATTATTATTTTCACTTAGGCTCCTAGGGGTGAAAATAATTAATAAGTCCCTAAGTGTTATAACTCATTGGAAAGGTTTTTAAATGTTCTAAATGATAGACACTTAAAAAGGGGACCTCACACATGACATATTTTTATTATTTCAAAAAGTTCTTTTCGAGAGAAGAAATATGAAGAGTTAAAAGAAATTAATATTATATTCTTCTCAAAAGGTTATAAAAAGGGGATGAGAGCTCATTTGGAAGGGTTATGCTTTGGATTTAGTACAAAGATGCTGCTAGAATGAATTTGGAAGTTCTTCCCACCTTCTTGAGGATGAAAACCTTCTAGAGGAAGCTCAATTTTGGTGGTGGAAGATCCACCCTAGCTAGGAAATATGGTGATTTCGTTCAGGAGTCACAATGAGCATAAAATGATTGAGATTTTGGGGTGTTTGATTTTAGTTTGTTTGTGATCTATTTTTGGTATGGCAGGTGATGAATTTTGAAGTTTAGATTGATAGTTTTTTTGGTGTGTTATGTTGTTGCTTTGTGGCTAGCCGTACAACAGTGTCGTGCAAGGCCTAGAGGATGAATTTCCTTGGAGTTCTTTGCTCTTAATTCTATGAAGTTTTGATGAATGCGTATTCATTTACATGCTATGGTGCTGCCTTTCTGTATCATTGCAGTGAATATTTTATTGTCCCTTTGTGCGCCCATGAAGAGCTGTACAGGCATGTTCATACATTCAAGGAAGGGCAATCTTTGGCATGATTCTTAATCATGTTTGTTTGATGCAAATAATGATGGAGTATTCTTTCTCGTGATTGGGAGACTATTTCAGACCAACTTCTATTACTTTCTAAGCAGTTTTTGGTTGTGGTTGGGGTGCTATTATCCTTCAGGGGGCGTACGAACTATCAGGGTCCATGTTTTGTTTGGAGCAGATCGCTTGCATTTGCTAGATGTTTCTTCTTTATGTGGTTTGAATAGTGAACTCAGTCTAATGCATAGCAGTTTTGGAATGGAGTTGTCAATGGTTTTTTACTTGTGAGAAGATCTTGCATCCTTAGGGTCACCGTACAACACATAATCAGTCTGATTTGTATCTCATATTTGAACAGCAGTACCTACATGTGTATTTCAGTTATGGACAACTTATAAATCTGGGTTAGAGATGCTAATGGTTTGTGCAGGGCATTCATGTGTTGCAAGAATTATTCAATGCTGATATGATGATTTGATTATGTCATTTCTAAATAGTTTTCAGTTTAATGCATCATTGTAATCTTTCTTTATGTTGCAAACTCACTAAATAGCCCCTGGATGGTTTTCTGCCAGTGTGAAGAATTTATAAAGGTTTATCTTTCTTGTATTTTTCACCCACTGCATAAGTGGAGAAGCCCCACTGAACAAGTGGATGAATGTAGTTCCTTTGTTGCACAATCTTTAGTTTGTAAACCAAAACACATTATGCTCTCACCTCACCTGATTTGGGAACTTGGTGATCAAAAGTGTGGAGGTGTTTAGTTGGATTCGTGCAATATTGTGCTGACATTGTGTTATCATTATTTAAGTTTCCAAAAAGAAAGGAGGTTGTTTATTATAGTGGTATCAGAGCTGGTGATCTTGCTAGTTTGTTTGGGTTGCTACTCATTCCTTGTAGTTCTTCAAGTGCAAGTTAGTTTTCAGCCTTGCATGTGGGTGATCAACACTTGCATGTGTGTTCAGAGTTGGGCAGTTGAAATATTTTGAGCAGTGAATGTGAGATCATGGCATCTCTCATGAGGGAGAAGAATTGAGATAAATGTCCTAGTTGATTCTCTTATCTACAAGGCCAGGTTGAATTAGAAAGAACAGCTCAAGAGGAGTTGGATCGAAGGAAGTATGATCAGGAGGCCACACAGATTATTGATGAGTACCAAGGACTATCAAATGACTTTAAGCATCAAATTTATTGGGATGCTTTCTTGGAAATAATCGAGGGGGATCCTGACAAAAAAGGCCTTATAGATTACATTCGAAGGACGAGGAAGGAAGAGGAGAAGAAGAAAAAAAATTATGGAAGCTCGAGTTACCTTCTCAAATGTCGAGGACCAAGAACTATTCCAAGACATCACCTTCCAACCAACAAAACAAGAACTCTCTCACTTCAAGAAAGAAATATGACAGCAAAAATGAACTTGGGAGAAGAAATATTTGTTTTCTATACAAAGATTCTTGGGAGCCTAACCACCAATGCAAGAACAAAGAAGATGAACTAGCAACATTCACCACATGTTCATTCCTTCCAGACAATGTGGAATCAAAAAAAGAGAAGATGAAGTCCTGATAGCTAAAATAAATGAGTCTAAGCCTTTGTATGATGAAGAGAAGGTCACAAATCAAGAGGCATGCATAGAGGAGCTTGTTGATTTGAAAAAGTCTACAACAAAAATTAGTGAAGTTGAGCTTTGCTTTGATGAAGTTAATGAGCCTAAAGTGTTGGACTTTGCAAGTCCTTCATTTGATGAAGACTTTGAAGATGCCACTACTTTTGAGAATGAGTTGAATATGATTGATAGATTACTAGAAGGTGACTTTGCAAGCAAGCTTGAGAGCATTGAAGCAGAAAGTCTTGATGAGTACATGAGGAAAGGTGTATCTATGGCAGCTAAAGAAGTTGATGCTACTAAAATTTTTAGGACAACACCTAATGAGGAGTATCTTCACCATGCTTGTGAAGGTAATTCAAATTATGAGTGGGAAATTTCCATGCCCAGTGAAGAAATGTTTGATTCCTCAAAGATCCTTGAAGAAAATGTCGATGAAGACTTTAAATCAACCATTGGTGATGATTCAATGTTTGAATTGGATGTTGCCATGTCATTTGACCATAGTGACAGAGAAGAGGAAATATCAGAACCCATGCAAATTGAAGAATCAAGTGTCTTCTCAGAAGAGTCAGTTGATGAGCATGTTGTTGGGGAGTACGTTGGAAGATTTGGATCAGCCTCTATTGTTGGTTCAACATTGGAATTTCATAATCAGTTGTTAGTCACTGAGGATAAGGTTGTGTAATCCTTAACTCACTTGGATTGCATACATAAGTTTGTTGAGGATCACATTTGGAGGGCTCAAGTTGAAAGGAGATAAATGGGCATGGAAAGAGGATCTTCACTTCAAGATTGGTGTGTAGTCAGAGAGGCTCTAGAAACATTCAAATCAGATTATTTAAACCTTCTTTTTGATAGATATCATGTTCTTGGGTTTGTTGGTCGAGCCCATGATGCATTGAAGAGAAGAGAGGTTGAAATTGATAAGCTTACATCTAAGCTTAATTCAACTATGAATTCCTTATAAAGTACCCAAATGGATCTCTTAGAAGTTGAAAATCAGCTTGATGATGTACATCAATTCAGGGAGCAAGATAGAGTTGCTATAGCAAATAAAATCAAGCTGGTGATTGAAGAATTTGAATTGCCCCAAGAAGGTTTTGACTTAAGACAGTCTCCTAAGTATGATGATGCAGGTTTGGAGCAAAACGATGATCTATCTAAATATGGAGGTGAAAACAACTTCCAATCATTTGATAAATCTTTTTTTATGATGGAAGTTGAGTTAACACAGGACAATCCACTCCTCATGTTGAATGATGAGGACCAATCTGGTGTGAGTAACACAGAGGAGGATAGTAATAGGATATGGGATCTTGGTGAAGTGCACTCATGGGATGTTTAATTTGTACAAAAACTTCATCAACATGAAGTTATCATCAGTTGTTGAAGTTTGGAATGAGGCTAAGGTATGTAATGAGTTAAGTGCAATAATGGCATACTTTCATAGTAGAGTTTATCCTCAAGGCTATGTGGAGGATAGTGGTGTTGGTAAGATTGATTCATGGATGATTTTGGAGTCAAATTTATGTCATGAAGCTATTGTCCATCATCCAATCAGCCATCATAAATGTCCATTTGCATACATAATGATGGATTAGAGAGAAATTTTGGTCATGACCTTGATATATTTTAGTTGTAGATGGTCTAAATCTCTTGTTGTTTTCAAAATATTTTAGTTTTGTTGTGGTTGTCCCATTATAAATTTACTAAAATTAGATTTTCAAGAGATTATTTCTAATTTTTGCAGCCATGAGATTGATCTTTTTGTTGTTTTTAGCTCTTTATGGGAGGATGATAGAAGGGTTCAACTAGAAATGACAAGTGTTTTAGCTAATATTGCTCTTTTGATTGGTGAAAACCAGGTGGTTCATGGATGTTCGGAGTTATCTTCAGCTTGTGTTCAAGCTGATTTATGTTCTTCCTTGAAAGAACATTTCAGGATTTGGTTCCCAGTTGAAATTTTAGGTTTGATAGATTTTATTTATGTTTTGATGAAGGATGCTAACTCTTGCACTTTCAGGGTTGGTGATGTTACAATTATTTGGGATCCAAAAAGATGTGTGACTAAAAGAATGTTTCAGAGTTGTAAGGAGAGTATCAACTGTGTAATCCCTAATTAAATCAGAGTAGCACAGCAAAAGTGGTGTAGAGAAATTTTGAGGTTGATCTGGGATCCAAGTATATTATTGTCAATCATGCAGATATCTCTGTTGGATAACATGTATTGCTTGAGGAAAAGCAATCTTGAGTGGGGAGGACTGTAATGTTCCTTTTCGGTGCATAGGATTTTGTGCACATTATGCTTGTTCCTAGTCTCTCAGAGGCTATCCGACATGTTTGGGAGAACTCCAATGTTCTTGGAGTGGTCGTGGTTCAATCCGCAGAACAGATAAGTGGTTTTCTTTATAGGAATGGTTTAATTCTCTATGGCATTGAGCTCAGTGGATATTCAAGGTGACAATGATGTTTTCAAAAGTTGGATCAGGCTCCCGGTTTAATCTCCAAGATTCTTGGAGGAGCCGTCTATTTTTGGAAAGTCACCCGAAAGGCATCGTTTCGCATCCCAAACCCTACAGAGCATATATGTTTAGTTTATTTTGCATTTGGAGGTAATTTGGGTTTTTCTGCAAAAAGTAATATTTAATGAGCTATTTTAATTATAATTTTCACTTAGGCTCCTAGGGGTGAAAATAATTAATAAGTCCCTAAGTGTTATAGCTCATTGGAAAGGTTTTTAAGTGTTCTAAATGATAGACACTTAAAAAGGGGACCTCATACATGATATATTTTTATTCTTTCAAAAAGGTCTTTTCGAGAGAAGAAAATGAAGAGTTAAAAGAAATTAATATTATATTCTTCTCAAAAGGTTATAAAAAGGGGATGAGAGCTCATTTGGAAGGGTTATGCTTTGGATTTAGTACAGAGATACTGTTGGAATAAACTTGGAAGTTCTTCCCACCTTCTTGAGGACGAAACCCCTCTAGAAGAAGCTCAGTTTTGGTGGTGGAAGATCCACCCTAGCTGGGAAATATGGTGACTTCGTTCAGGAGTCACAATGAGCATAAAATGATTGAGATTTTGGGGTGTTTGATTTCAGTTTATTTGTGATCTATTTTTGGTTTTGGCAAGTGATGAATTTTGAAGTTTAGATTGATAGTCTTTTTGGTGTGTTATGTTGTTGCTTTATGGTTCGCCATATAGTAGTGCCGTACAAGGCCTAGAGGATGAATTTCCTTGGAGTTCTTTGCTCTTAATTCCATAAGTTTTGATGAATGAGTATTCATTTACATGCTATGGTGTTGCCTTTCTATATCATTGTAGTGAATATTTTTATTGTTCCTTTGTGTGCCCATGAAGAGCCATACAGGCATGTTCGTACATTCAAAGAAGGGCAATTTTTGGCATGATTCTTAATCATGTTTGTTTGATACAAATAATGATGGAGTATTCTTTCTCATGATTAGGAGACTATTTTAGACCAACTTCTATTAATTTCTGAGCAGTTTTTGGTTGTGGTTGGGTTGTTATTATCCTTCAGGGGGTCGTACGAACTGTCAAGGTCCATGTTTTGTTTGGAGCAGATCGCTTGCATTTGCTAGATGTTTCTTCTTTCTGTGGTTTGAATAGTGAACTCAGTCTAATGTATGGCAGTTTTAGAATGGAGTTGTCAATGGTTTTTTACTTGTGAGAAGATCTTGCATCCTTAGGGTCACCGTACAACACAAAATCAGTTTGATTTGTATCTCAGATTTGAACAACAATACCTACAGGTGTATTTCAGTTATGGACAGCTTATAAATCTGAGTTAGAGATGCTAAGGGTTTGTGCAGGGCATTCATGTGTTGCAATAGTTATTCAACACTTATATGATGATTTAATGATGTCATTTCTAAATAGTTTTCAGCTTAATACATCATTGTAATGTTTCTTTATGTTGCAAACTCACTAAATAGCCCCTGGATGGTTTTCCACCAGCGTGGAGAATTTATAAAGGTTTATCTTTCTTGTATTTTTCACCCACTGCATAAGTGGAGAAGCCCCACTGAACAAGTGGATGCCTGCTAAAAAGCAGATGCTTGCTCATTAGTGGATGAATGTAATTCCTTTGTTGCACAATCTTTAGTTTGTAAACCAAAACACATTATGCTCTCACCTCGCCCGATTTGGGAACTTGGTGATCAGAAGTGTGGAGGTGTTTAGTTGGATTCATGCAATATTGTGCTAACATTGTGTTATCATTGTTTAAGTTTCCAAAACAAAAAAAAATTGGGGGTTGTTTATTACAGCCTAGCAAACTTATGAGAGGTTTTTTCCATCTTTTTGCCTAGATGAGTATATAGATGGGGGAGATTATCTTTTTGGTCCATCCTTCTTTCATTTCTTAGCTCTTACGCTTTTAGGAGGATGAAGGAATTGTTGTACACAAGTTCCATATTGCTTCCAAGCATCCAAGACAATAGTTATAGGCACTAGGATCATTCACACATTGCCTTATCATAGCTCTCACACCTCAAATAGCAACAACTACTTTCCTTTGTCTTTTCTCTACCATTTAGTTATTTTATTACCTTCCATCACAGAGGAAGAACCCAATGGGAGAGAGAGGGAGAGGGGGGTGAGAGAGGGGGGAAATGAAATAATTGGTTCTTTGGGGACAATTTCATCATACTAAAAATCTTGTATGGTTTGGATATTCAATACTTAGGTGTGAAAGTTTCAAATCTTCATTACAATTTCTACTAGTAGAAATATGGCAAATAAATGACCAGGTGACTAAAAATTTTAGTCACGTGACCAAACTTTTAATCACGTGACTAAAACTTTTTGTAACACAGCGATAAATGACTAAATAAATGACTAATTTGGTCATCGGGTAAAAAAACACAACTACAAATAAAATTGACTAAATAAAGGACTAAATAAATTCCTCTATTCTTTTTTCTTTCACTTTAGTTTTGGAGGGAAATAATGGAGGGATTGTGCACATTCCCAAGTTTATCCACAACCAGCTTTATCCTGTATTTCAAAATTTTCTCAAAGACTTCAAGGACCTTGATCCTTGTCTCATTTTTTGTTTCCTCATTTTGCTTCTTAAGGTCCTCAACTTCTTTTTCAAATTTTGTTCTCAAAGCATTAAACTCTTGCATTGTCATTGTGACATCACCAGTTGTTGGTGGCACAGAAGGTTGATATGGAACTATTGACAAACTCTGGGAAGAACCCACATCTTGCAGTTGCTTTTTCAATTACCTATTTTCAATGAACAACCTAATTCACTTCATCATTCATGTCTTGTTGTGTTTTCTCATAATCCTGCAATTTTTTTTCCAACTTTTTTACAACTGCATGGGTGAACATGGCAAAATGGACTGTAAGAGCAGAGGCCTTAGTTCCTGAAGTATCTTGTAAGGTTTTCACCACAACAGATCCCCTCATTTCATGAACAACATCTAGCAACCTTGGTTTACTAGTGTTCTTCTATTTTGTCCATATGGCAAGAGTCTCTGTCTTGGGTTGAAACCACATCCACTCATTCCCTCCTCAATCAAATTCAGACACAAGATTAGGGTCATCTTGACTCCTAACTTGGTCAAGCAAGAACACCTTTTTCAATTCAAGACCTAGAATGATCAACATGTTACTCTTCAAGACCATTTGTCTTGCTTCCTCAGGAGTCAAATTGATTTCATCAAATTTTAGTTCTTGGATTGTTCAGGTGGTTATTTGATCATATTGAGACTCATCAGCACCCATCTTATTGATTTCTACATTTTCATCAAATTCCTTCATCTTCATTTTTAACCAGAAATCTTGAAACTCTAGAGTCTTGATGAAATCATCATCTTGAATAAATCGCAATGATGCCACCACCCTTTCATCTTCGTGTAGCTCTAGATCAATTTGGGCTTGTTCTTCCATCCTAGCCTCAGGCTTGTCTGCATCAGTTTCTTGACCAACCAATGGTTGATCAACTTCCTCTCCATCATGCAAATGTGTCAAAATATTGGCAACTTCATCAGTATCCCCCACACCCTCAGACATCTCATATGGGACCAAAGGAGACATGCTGAGAGGAATCGCCTGCAATAATATAATGAAAAATGCATGAAATAATAGAAATAGTAGAAACACAAAAGGAATTTATTGATCGCAAGCCACTTCGAGGGGGCAACATCCTTTGAGCAAGCTCAATACAATAAATTCGTGGATGCCTTCATTAGCCTCAACACATACTTATATACTAAGTCTAATCTAAACAACTATTACTTCCCATGAATGTGGGATAATACAATATACTCACGGGACGACTTACAAAGCATATGCGTCCAACAACAATATACTAACAAAGTAAAGAGAAGGTTTAAACACGGGTTCCTAACATCCCCTCCCTCTTAGAAAAGCTTTGTCCTCAAAGCTTAAGATGTGGAAATTATTGCTGAATCTAAAGGAGTGGTTCCCATGTAGCATCCTCTGGTTGCATTCCGTGCCACTAAATTAATACCTCTGCGATGGATCGAGAGCAAAGCTGACGAGTGCGCCTATTGAGGATTGCCTCTGACTCCCAAATGATGGATCCTTCATTATCCAGTTCTGGTAAAACAATTTGTGCTCTGATGTTTGGTGCCAAGAACTTTCTTAAGACAAGAGACATGAAATACTAGATGAACGCGAGAAGGAGGAAGCTCCAATTTATAAGTAACTAACCCAATCTTCTAAAGAACCTTATATGGCCCATAGAACTTTGGAGCCAGCTTATGACACCCTTTGAGTTTCAGGGATGATTGCTTGTATGACTGTAGACGAAGAAAAACCATATCACCTACTTGAAAAGTGTGCTCAAAATAGTGTTGATCGGCTTGTTGTTTCATTCGATTTCTTGCCATGTGAAGATTATCCTACAAGATGCAAAGAATTTGATCTTAGGTTCAGAAAACTGTGTCAACTGCCTGAACTGATGAACTACTAGGGGTGTATGGAAGGAGCACTGGCGGTGCCTGACCATAGATTGCTTCATATGGGGTCATTTTAGATGCAATGTGGTAGGAGGTATTGTACCACCATTCAACAAGAGGGAGCCACTTTGCCCACTGATGCTGTTGTTATGAGGTGAAGCAACAAAGATAAGTTTCCAAACATTTGTTGATAATTTCAGTCTAACCATCTGTTTGTGGGTGATACCCTAAACTCATCTTCAGTTTGGTGCCAGTATGTTGAAATAATTCTTTCTAAAAAAGACTGGTGAAAGTTGCATCACAATCTGAGACAATGGAAGAAGGGATGCCATGAAGATGGAAGATCTAGTCCATGAAAATTTGTGTGATTGAGGAGGCAGTATAGGGATGGCTGAGGGCACAAAAATGACTATATTTGGAGAGGTGGTCAACCACAACCAAGATCACTATCTTCCCTCCATATTTAGGGAGCCCCTTAATGAAATCCATAGAAATATTTGTCTACATCCGTGCAGGGATGGGCAAGGGTTCAAGCAATCCAGGAAGGAGTGTCATTTCACCCTTGTTGCATTGGCAAGTATCACATCCAGCCACCATCTATTGAATTACCCTTTTCATTCCCTTCCAAAAGAAGTTACACCATGCCTGCTCATAAGTTTTGAGGAACCCAGAGTGCTCTACCAATGGAGAAGCATGGAGTTTATAAAAGACAGCCTGTTGAAGATTTGTGCTTTGGGGAAGCACCAGGTGACCTTTGTATCTCCGAGAAGCACCATCCGAAGAGTAATGCGGTACAACAGAAGGGTGATTGGCCAACTATTGGATGATTTGAGATAATGAAGAGTCATTGACATAGCCTTGCTGGACAGATTCTAACCAATTTGGAACATGCATAGAAATAGATGAAAAAGAATCTTGGTCATCAAATGTACGAGAAAGAGCATCCGCCACAATATTGTCCTTACCCTTCTTGTAAGTGATCTCATAGTCATAACCCATGAGTTTGATAACCCATTTATGTTGTGTTGGGGAGGAGACCCATTGCTCTAGGAAATATTTCTGAATCTGGTGATCAGTCTTGATGCAAAAATGATTCCCTAGTAGGTATGGCCACCACTTTTGTACTGCATGCAAAATAGCCATCATTTCCTTCTCATATGTAGAGAATACTAAATTCTTACTAGAAAGGGGTTTGCTGGTGAATTCAATGGGATGTTCATCTTGAAGGAGAACAAAACCAAGTCTATTGCCGCAAGCATCACTCTCAATAGTGAAGGTCTTGGAAAAATCTGGCATAGCTAGAACAGGTGTAGTACACATAGCTTGTTTTAGGTTTTCAAATGCACACTTAGCAGCATGTGTCCATTGAAAAGCATCTTTTTTCAACATAGTTGTTAATGGAGTTGAAATCTTCCCGTAATCCTTGACAAACTTGCAATAGTAGCCAGTCAGTCCCAAAAAATCACGGAGGCTCTTGAGTGTCTGAGGATGTGGCCAATTTTTCATGGCATCTATTTTTGCAGGATCCACTCGAACCCCTTGGGCTGAAACAATATGCCTGAGATACTCCACTTCTTCCTGGCCAAAAACATAGTTAGACTATTTTGCATAGAGATGATGATTAGAGAGAAGTTGCAGTACAAGATCCAGATGTTGGAGATGCTCAGCCCATTTTTTACTATAGATGAGGATATCATCGAAGAAGACCATAATGAATTTTTGCAGGTAGGGTCAGAATATTTTATTCATTAATGATTGGAATGTTGAAGGAGCATTAGTGAGGCCAAAGAGCATGACCAAAAACTCATAGTGGCCATCATGTGTGTAGAAAGCTATTTTACGGATATCATCCTCATGAACCCGAATTTGGTGATACCCAGAACGAAGATCCAACTTGGGGAAAAAATAAACGCCATGAAGCTCATCAACAATAGGAATCATAAACTTATCCTTGATTGTGATGTGATTAAGTGCTCAGAAGTCAATGTAGAGGCACCATGACCCATCTTTCTTCCAAACAAGAAGAACTAGTGAAGAAAAGGAACTGGTACTAGGGTGAATAATACCTTGCTTAAGTAAGTCTCGAACGAGCATCTTAATCTCTGTCTTTTGGTGAAATGGGTAGCGGTAGGGCTTGATGTTGGGAGGAATGCTTCCAGAAAGGAGCTGAATACGGTGGTCCTCTGGTCGTGAAGGTGGCAATCCCACTAGTTTGACAAAGACACATGCATACCTATCTAAAATTTGTTGTAGATCCAAAGGAGTAGTGGAGACCGTTGATGGTTGCATCTAAATGGAATGGAGCTGAGCGATGACACCATGTGAATTCTTCTTAAGAAGATTTTCCATGCAATGTGAACTGATGATGCTGAGAGACCCTGGTTGTAAGCCCTTCAATGTGTGTTTTTGCCCCTTGTTTGAAAACTACATCCAAAGTTCAACAAAATCCCATAAGATGGGTCCAAGTGTGCATAACCATTGAGCACCCAAAACCACATCACATCCGCCTAAGGGCAAGGCAAACATGTCAGAGCATAGGTTATAATCTCCAATAGAGATACGCACATTCCAACACTTCCCTTTGCAAGGTAATGTGCCCACATTGGCAATCATGACTTCAAAGCTGGAGCAAGGATGGACAAAACAATCAGCCTGTTTGGTGATCCGAGGGTCAATGAAGTTATGAGTGCTACCAGAATCAATGAGTATTGTAAGAGGGAGCTTCTTGAAGTAACCCTTGACCCACATGGTTTGTGGGGTGGTGACTCCTGCTAAAGCATGGAGAGAGATCTCTGGGTGGTCTTCCTGAGAAGTAGGGTCAATAGGTGGCTGCTGAGTTTGAACCTGATCATCTACTGTATCCTGAGCATCTTCATAAACTTCAATTGTAGGTGGAGAATCCACATCCAAGAGATAGAGCTTTTGCTCAACACATTTATGTCCTCAAGTGAATTTCTCATCACAATTATAACAAAGCCCTTTTTCTCTACGTGCCCGCATCTCTGTTTCAGACAAATGCTTAATAGGAGTTGTTCTAGGAGTTGGCATGATTGGAGGTCTTTGGTAAACCATATTTCTGAATGGAACAAAATTAGATTTGGAGCATTATTGAGCTATGATCTTGTCCTCCACCAACTTAGCCAACCTTAGGGCTTCCATCATTGTGCTAGGACGAAACATTTTAACCTCAGATCGGATTACATCCTTGAGACCACTGACAAAACAACTCCTGAAGAATTCATTAGACAATCCCTCTGTGTGATTGGCCAGTTTTTCAAATTTTGTCTGATATTCTCTCACACTGCTTGTTTGGCGAAGTTTAGTGAGTGCTCCTGTGAAGTCATCAAAAGCACTAGGGCCAAATCGTTGCAAAATGAGTTTACAAAAATCTATCCATTTAGGCTCTTCATGAGCCTTGATGTACCAACAGAACCATTGAAGGGCTTCATGTTCCAAATGAAAGATGCAAGTGGGACTTTGTTGACATCAAAAGTATTATGCAGACTGAAATATTGTTCTACTCGGTATATCCATCCAGTCGGATCATCGCCATTGAAGCGAGGAAAATCAAGCTTCGACCCACAAAAATTGCCAGAAGAAGAGAACCTAGTGTCTACAGAAGACTCTGGCTGCCGTCTATTATTCATGGTTGAATGCTGAAGATTGAGGCTGAGAACTTTTTCATCCAAATCTTGGAGTTTGGTCTTGAGGGCTGCAAGTTCATCCTCCATGTTTTTTGCTCCTATGTGGGTGCCAACCATAGCCAAGAGAATTTTTTTTTGGGAATGGGTAGAAAAACAAAAATGAAAACTTTTTTAGTAAAGGAAAATTTGGATTTGGGAAAAACTTTGATGGGTAATTGGGGTTTGACTAGGTTTTGGACACTTTCTGAGGGACAAGGAAGCAGAAAATGGGGATTTCAGAAGCAGGGTGAAAGAATGGGAAAATTTGTCCAAGAGGGACAAAGGAGCAAAAAGAGTAAATGAACACTGTGGTGGCAAAATTTGAAGGCGATTGGGTGAGAATCGAAGAAGTTATGGAAAACCCTAAAAATAGACAAATGTGGGATTTCTAGCTTCGATAAGTGGAATTTGGGATAGGGTCCTCAAGGAATGAAATATGCAAAATGAAATTTCAAGGGTTCCAGTGAATTTTGAAGGAAACGGGGCTAAAGTAAGGAAGATATGGCAAAAAAACATAAATTTTTTTGGAACTATCTGCCAATTGCTCTGGACGGATTCAATCTATGATTTGCCCGCTGTCAATAGATATGGGCCCTGGGTATGTTCAGCTTCCTAAAGGTTCAGGGGATTCACTCGGCTACCAATGTTGTCTAATGACTTGCGTATTGGGGCAGTACCCCTCACTCCACGACTCAGGTAAAACTAATAGTCACTTTGCTACAAATGACAGCTCTTGGTTTACCTCACGGATGGGAACTAGTCAATTAGGTAAGGGTCGTTGTCCTTTTCGCTGGCAGGTCCTCTAATGGGCCAGCTACTTCAGGGTTCCTGTGGTACTCCTCATAATGAGTTTTAGGGCTATGCCCAGGCACTTCCCACAATTAAGTGGATAGGGATTATTCCCTGATCCAAGCCTGCAATTGAAATGAACAATACAAATGCAAAAAAAAAGAACTACTGTAATAATCACAGTGCCTGGAGGCCATTGCAGAAAAAAAAATTGGCAAAAATTTCACCCAGCGAGCCCAAGAAAGCACTCTGATACTAGATGAGAGGAACCTCCTACGACAATATAATGAAAAATGCACAAAATAACAGAAATAGTAGAAACACAGAAGGAATTTATTGATCACAGGCCACTTCAAGGGGGCAACCTCCTTTGAGCAAGCTCAATACAATAAATTCGTGGATGCCTTCATTGGCCTCAACACGTACTTATATACTAAGTCTAATCTAAATAACTATTACTTCCCATGAATGTGAGATAATACAATATACTTACGGGATGACTTACAAAGCATATGCGTCCAACAACAATATACTAACAAAGTAAAGAGAAGGGTTAAACACAGGTTTCTAACACATGCCTTCATTTCTCTGCCTTTTATGTGGTGGTGATTCAGGGATTTGTGGATCTTGAACTGATATGACATCAGGGGCAGGCTCATGAATCTTAATTCCTGCAGTCCTCTTCACTAGAAGTTTGGTAGCCTTGGTAGGCTGTACTTTAGATTTAGCATAAATACTTTCAAAATTTTCAATCATTATATTAATCCTCCTTAGAGGATCTCTCTTCAGTAAAAAATCCTTCAAAAATTGGATTCTTTTCCTTTTTGTCATCTTTAATTTTCTTGAGGATCTCCCATTTCCTCTTCCTATCATACACTTTATTAAAAGTAACCAGGTTCCTTATCACATCCTCATCATAAATAATTTGATGGGAGATGCCCATCTTAGTCAAGATCACTTGTCTCACAAAGTTCATATGACCTTCAGGGTCACAAACTCATTCAACACCAGATTCCAAAGAGTACTTGGTCTTCAAATAGGCCTATAGCTCCTCAAGAGTGTCCGAACCAATTGACCAATCTCCAAAGATAGTGATATCATGCAAAAAGGTGCCTTTCTTTACCTTTTTCATCACTTGCTTTTCCCTCCACATCATTTGCCACATGAATTACAAGAATGCAATTCTGTCAGAAACAAACTTTGGCAATTTGTGAGGTGGTTGGGGGCAATCATATACCCTGATTATTTTGTACTCTACTAGGAAGAACCAATCGACATAATTGAAAGTATGACCTTGCTCCGGTTTATGTGCAAGATGTCTCAGAATTAGCGTCATTTCTGATGACAATTTGGGGATTACAATACCAAAAGAATTCATTATTCTCACAGAAAATTCATTATGAAATACATTATAGTTACCAGTTTGGCAATGAGAATCCCACATGTAACACCAACATTGAGTAGGCATTCTTTGCCTTGTCCTGTCAATCATGTTGATGTGCATTTTACTTGACCATTTACTCCTATTTTGATATAGGATCAGATGGCAAACCAAAGAATAAAACTTGAAGTTTGTGGGTTTTTTATCTTCCTTCACACTGATGAATCCATCATGTATTTTCTTTTCAAGATATGAGGCAAAATCATACTCAATGTTCACCTCTAAATTTTGTATCTTCATAGCCATCATCATCAAACTAACTGGCATCCTCTGATTAGCATCAATTCCTAGTACTTGGCACAATGCATAATAGGTCCATTTGAAATAGACTGTAAAATCTTCCATAGGGAATGGTTCAACTGCATTGGAAGGAATATCAACTATCCTATTGTTTGCACCTCTTTTCATAAATATCAGCAGCTCATCACTTCTGAGTGTTCTTCTCAAACTTTTGTATTCTTGTTCAATGTTTGGTAGGTCAATTTCGGTGAGAGCTTCTTTACTCAACATAAAACAGTCAATTATAACACTTCTGTCAATTCTCAACAGAGAAGATCCATTTGGCAACTTTACTATTTTAGTAGCCAGGTGATAGTGCAGTGCCAGAGTATGAATCAGTTCCACATCAACAAATACATTTGAAACAATTAACTTGGCCAAATCCAGCTTCCATGGATTACCCACCGGTCCTTGACCATCCTTCTTCTGACAGAAGTACCAAAATAGTTTCCAGGCAAAAATGGGAATTATGGCATCCCTACAACCCTCAGCAACATCCCTAAATACTTTCTTTTGACCTTTGTCAATTGAATTGGGTAAAACATCTAGCAAAGATTATTGCAGTGATCTTTTCTTAGGGGTAGGATCAAGCTTACTAGTCTTACTTGTGGATTCAGACTTCTTGGGTGCCATTATACAAACTAGGGTTTCAAAATTCAAGCAAATGCATGAAGAATTGAAATAGAGCAAAGATTCTTCAAACTTTCTTCTAGAGAATGTAGAGATGGACTTGCTTGAACAATTCAAATCTTTCTAAGAACAAACTGAACTGGGCGCCTTCTCCAATTTGCAATCTTTGAACTGAGCAAATGCCAAGAGATTTCCAAATTTTATCGAGCCACAATGTTCAACATTCAACCATTATTTTTGGTTCGTGCCACAAAATTATAAAATCTCTGCATTCAATTCATTTCAAATATAAGCCCTTGATCAAATTTGATCCAACGATCAGATGAAATGACCAAATCTTTCAAATTTCTCAGTAATCGCACACCCGCACTGAGTATGTTTATTCATTTATTATCATTACTACACTACCGCGAAGCTTGTTTAAACTGGTCATGGGATGGCGATAAGCTTCAATGCTTGCATTTATTATCATTACCACACTACTGCAAAGCTTGTTTAAACCGGTCATGGGATGGTGATAAGCTTCAATGCCTTCATTTATTATCATTACCGCAGAGCTTGTTTAAACCGGTCATGGGATGGTGATAAGCTTCAATGCCTCCATTTATTATCACTACCGTACTACCATGGAGCTTGTTTAAACTGGTCACGAGATGGCGATAAGCTTCAATGCCTTTTGTTCACTTTTCTTGATTATCGCCAACCCTCAGCCCTTATGCTCTAACAAAGTGGGATCGCAGGGCTTATAGCCCCCTTTATTCCATTTTCTTCCATTACCGTCAACCCACAAGTGCCTGTTCTCATCACCGCGGTGAGATTATGTTGCCAACTTTTATTGCTTACCACCTTGCCACAAATGTTCTTTGAAAGCCATCATAGGAGCCTAGTAACTTGGACACTTACTACCGCCAAGCCACAACCAAGTGGTGAGACCTCTGAGGGATCGCGGTATACATGGTTGACTGAGCCCTTCCTACTGCCGTGCTGTGAACAACTTGTATGTTTCCAGCGAGAGTGCGGTATACACGATTCTTGTTGCTCTAGTTCCCACACTACCACCAAGACAATGAGGATGACCTGCGAGATTACGGTAACATGGTTGACCAAGCCCTTCCTACTACCATGCCGTGAACAACTTGTATGTTTCCAACGGGAGTGCGGTATACATGATTCTTGTTGCTCTAGTTCCTGCACTACCGCCAAGATAATAAGGATGACCTGCAAGATTGCGGTAAACTACAAAAACACAGAAATGATTTAGAATAACTGCATACTCCTCAAAATGACCATGTTATGTGACCCTAGGAAATAAATGGCATAATTTTTTGGCATGAATGTCTATTAAGAAATGGTCATATACAAGTGAAAAGATCAAGTAGGATGGAAATGTGCAAAATTTTTGAGAGGTCCTAACAGGTGAGACGTTAGAATAGTTTATTTGGAATAATGGTAGGAATTAACAAAATTTTAGGGTTTTAAAATTTTGTTCCAACATAAGTAATGGTTGTTTTATTATGTAAATAAGGGTAATCCTTACCTATATAATAATTATTATGTATTTCAATATAATGTGTATTTTTTTTGTTTTTGTTTTTGTAGATATGTATTGATAAACTCCAAGAAGGGGATAATGTTAGGGTGTTGGATCTGTGTGATGGTGTTGCTGTGGGCATTGGGTGGATTCACTCACTATCTATTATACATGGAGCCAACTTGAAAGGAACATGAGATGCAAATGTAAATATTTTAAAGGTCACAAGTAACATACATCTTGCTTATGAAGACAAAATAGATGGAGTTGTTTGTCTGAAAGAGAAAGAAGGAACTTGCACACGGTGGCCACTAAAATATTTCCAAAAAATGGCATAGTTGATGTTTATCATGTACTTGTTGTTAGACATCTTGGCCCACTACTTTATGCAGTATTTTGAATGTGTTGTTTAGGGATCTTAATTTTCATGGTGTACTTGAAAGAGTTGGAAACTCTTAGACAACTATGACATTTTTTATTATATTTATATATATACGCTTAGATAGTTTTCATATCTTATAACTTGATATATATATATTTGCATTATATTTTTTTATTACAAATTACCTTTCTTTATCATGATGTTGAACCAATGTTTTAATTCTAGCATGGTGTAGCTTGTTCATATATGTAATTTTTTTTAAAAAGTGCATTGAAAACATTACCTGCCTCTAGAATCATCATAGAAACTTCTTCAAAATGCTACGTCTATCCTGGAGTCACCGGGGTTCGTACCTCAATGATTCCACACTATTTTAGGCCCAAAAAATCCCAACCCTGCCCAATTCCATAGGTGATTCGATTCTGAATCTGATTCTGGGACGAATAGTACCTGGAAATGCCCTATTTTTCTACCAATTAGGTAACTTAACAAATAATAAATGTTATATCCCAAAACTTGCACTGGAACTCTGGTAAAAGCTTACCATATTATAGCATCATCAAGTCAACCTTGGATATGGAAATTGATCAAAATAGAAAATAGTTTGTAAATGTTGAATGGTCAGACAGTATGAGAAATTACAGGCACCAGGAGTTACCTTTTGAAACATCAGGACAGAGGGCAGATAAAATTGATATATATGGTGTAAAAGCTAAGGGATTGCCTCTTGGTTTCAAGATCCAGGTGACTTTGATCCTGATTTAAAATGTTCCTTACGAGTGGTCCATTGTGGTAACCTACATAGTGGTATGTATTCTTGGAAGCCTTATGGTGCCATATTATTTAATGGAGTATATGTGGCGTTAAAAAAATTGAAATACTCTTTTATAGTAAAGGAGAATGGGTGGTATTTGTGATCTACTATGCTAGATTACAATAATCTACACCTCAAATTTAGATTACTCAAACCATGTCACATTGATCATATTGTTAAAATAATATAATATATTCCATAGCTTAAGATGTTTTTTTGGTTTCAGGGATCTTATCAACATCATAAGGAGTTGAAGGCTGCACAGGGAATCAAGATAACCACTCAGGTATCAAATTTTAGGCTAATAATTTTATGTATATGAGCATAAATTTATCAAATATATGTGGACAATGAAATTTAGTTGCAATTTCTTGATTTCAGGGTCTTGAGCATGCCATAGCAGGAACTCAGTTATATGTTGTTGGACCTGATGATGATTTAGAGGATATTAAGGAAGAAGCAATGCAAGATATCAATAATGTAATGTCTCGGATTGACAAGAGTGGGGAAGGAGTTTATGTTCAAGTTTCAACTCTTGGATCTTTGGAGGCTTTACTTGAGTTCTTGAAGACCCCAACTGTAAGCATCCCAATTAGTGCATTTGGTATTGGGCCTGTGCATAAAAAAGATGTCATGTGTGCAAGTGTAATGCTTGAGAAAAAGAAGAAAGAGTGTGCTACAATTTTGGCATTTGATGTCATAATTACTCTTGAAGCTTGGGAGCTTGCAAATGAAGTTGGTGTTAAGATATTTGCAGCGAACATTATTTATCATCTATTTGATTAGTTTAAAGCATATATGGACAATCTTAAGGAAGAAAGGAAAAAGGAGGCTACAGAAGATGTTGTTTTCCCCTGTGTACTGAGCATTTTGCCAAATTGTATTTTTAACAAGAAGGATCCTATAATTGTCGGTGTTGATATTCTTGAAGGCATTGCAAGGGTTAGTATCTAAACCTAGTCTTTTTGGTGTTATGACTTATGCATGTAAAAGATTGTTGTATCATTTTTGGTTTGTATAAAGCCATATGTGGTGATTGCATGTACAGATTGGCACGCCATTATGTGTTCCCACAAAAGATTTCATAGATATTGGCAAAATAGCCTCAATTGAGATAAATCATAAATTTGTTGAAATGGCTAAGAAGGGTGAAAAAATGGCCATGAAGGTATTTTGAGAAGCTGTCTTTGTTGTTAATAGTTTTATGTGATTTTGGATGCTATTTTTTGAAATGTTTTTGTTAATGAATTATCATACGAACTTTACAGATTGTTGGGAGCAACGCTGATGAAGCACAAAAAATGTTTGGTAGGCATTTTGAAATGGAGGATGAATTTGTGAGTCATCCTACCAGAAGATCCATAGATATATTGAAAGAAAACTACAGGGTAAGGCTATTTCATATCCACATTACGTAATTTTATAGTGTATTTACTATTATGCATTTTATAGTAATTGAACATTTGTGCTTTTCATTTTTGGGGCTGATAAAACAACTTTTTAATGTCTAAAATAGAATATTCTTCTTATTTTTTTATGATGATTTGTCCAATGATGATTGGAAACTTGTGGTGAAATTGAAAAGGCTGTTAAAAATTCCTTGAGCCACTACTAATGATGCATTGTGCAATGGAACTTTGGATTAGAGCAAAACCTTTTGATGAAAATGGGAAAATGCACCCTGCAACATTACAAACACCACAATCAGGATAACAAATGGTGAACTTTGTTGATACTAGAACAATAGCTTCTGCATCATAAGCTTCTTCTATATGTTTTTCTATGTGGTGTACGTGCTGCGCCTCTGGTTACAATAAGACAATAGTTAACTTCATATCCTATCTATGTAGGAGGTCATTTGAATGTCTACTATTTAGCTTGTTTTCTAAAATTTAATAGTCTAAATGGGCAAATGCGGTATTGCCATGTGAGAAAGGGAAGAGATTGATTCCAAGAGTAGAGATTTCATGTAATGATCTATTTTATGATTTCTTGAGGTAATGAAGAAAATATCATGAAAACATTGTTTTAAATAAATTCATATTTTACTGCAATTATACGAAACCAAAAACATTTCCATGTTGTCATCTTCAGCATGTTGTTGACTGGCTGAATTTCACTGTTTCAAGTGCCACTTTTGCTTCAGCTGTTTGGGACCATGTTATGGAAGGTTACATGGAATGGTGTGTTTTCTTGTTGTTGTAGGGTCACTACTACAGAGGCCTCTAAGTAGCATTCTCAGGTTGTTATTTAGATATTGTTCACAATAGTTCAGGGTTGTTTGAATACACAGGTAACAGCTCAATGGCTTGTGTGAAGAAGAATATGGAATGCACTAAGGCTGCAGTCAAAGCACCTAAACTGGTTAACAGAATGCCAAAAGAAATGATGTCTCATGGAATTCTCAGTGGTAACATCTCTTTTCTAAGTGTCAAAAGATGTGAAGGGCTTCATCGGTCCGACCTACCTTTCCATTGTTTTGCTATTGTATCTAATTTGGCTGCTGAACTGGTTTTTTCTTTAGCCAGTCCTTATAGTTTACTATACATGACTGAGTTGAACTAGTTTTTTCTAGTTATGGCAGCGTTGTGCTACTTTTTTATTATTTGTAATTTTTTTCCTGCATTGTTCCAATAAAAAAAATATTTATTGCCACTTTACTTTGTCTTGTTCCATTTTCTTATTGGCCGATTCTCAAATAGAAAGTGTTGGCTCAAATTTATCAATCTTTACTTGGCAACATCATAAAATATATAGTTTTCCAAATTTATTTCCTTAATGTTTTAAATTCAAATTTAATAATATGTTTTTTCTACATTATAAAATTTATGGTATTTAATAAATTATTCATATCATGACTAAATTTACTACCAATTAATGGAAACCAGTAAATAAAAATGACTACCATGACTAAATAAATGACCAGTTAACAACAATCAATGACTAAATAAATGACTAAATATACATACTACCAAATTGATGACTAAATATACTACCAAATTACCAAATATACTACCAAACTGTTGACTAAATATACTACCAAATTAATGACTAAAATCTCTTTAGTCATAAATTTGGTCACGAGATAAATGACCGGCAATAAACTACCAATGGTCATGTGACTAAATATACTACAAAATTGATGACTAAATATACTACCAAATTTATGACTAAATACTACCAAATTAATGACTAAATTTTTTTTGTTCATAAATTTGATCGCGAGATAAATGACTGGCAGTAAACTACCAATGGTCATGTGACCAAACTACTAATCACATGACCAATTTTTGGTAGTTTTTTTAGCCATTTTATCCTTTTTTTCTACTAGTGTTCATTAGATTATTAGTAGATTAGATCACAATTAGAAGTAGAGTTAGAATCACATTTGCTCCATATCTTTTAACATTTAGTTTTAAGATTTGGATTAAAGAGATAGATTAGAGTTGATTTATTTGTTTAAAGTAGTTTATCTTCTCACAAACCTTTATCATTGCTTCATCTTTCAAAACATTCAAAACTATTGCACAAATTGTTCACAAAAAGCATGGAAAACAAACAAAACAACTCACACAATCAAATGAACAATTTCATTTAATGAAAGTATAGTTTTCATCTATTCACAAGTGTTGATAACAACAAATAACAAATCAAATTTCACACAAACATTTCTTGTTTAATCTAGAAGGAAATTTGCTTGCATGTTTATGCTTTGATTTCTAGTTTTTTTATACTTCTTATAGTTCAATTTGTAAGAGGGAAAGAGTCATCGTCTGCTGACTTTGTATTGAAACAATCACATGCATACTTTTAAAACTTGAATAGACATAAAAGTGTAGATAAACAGGTTTAAATAGTACGATAAAAACTTGTTCACATGGTATGCAAATATAAAATATCGATTAAAGTATCATATGATTAACCATGAGATTAATGCGAAGGAAGTTTAAGTCAACAAATGCATAAAAATAAAATCCATAACACCAGATGTACATGGAGAAACCCTTTCAATAAAAAACTACACCATCGAAGAGAAGACAAGTCTATATTAATCCATAAAAATGTTACATCAATACATCTAACTATCTCTCTTCAATCTAACAACATTAAGGCAGAATAACAATGCTCAACCTACAAAAGACCCATAAAACAACTATCCAAGCCATCCAATGTATAGAGAAATGAAGGGGAAAAATCATAAATGGATTCCCAAAACCAAAACCACAAAAAATGGTATGGCAAAAACCCAATGCCCTCGTGTAACAAACATTTGGTACTTCCATGAATAACAAGAATAAACTTCAACATCTTTAATCCATGTGAAGAGTGGGCACATATTCCTAAGTATAACACTCCAAAATGGAGTGGCCAACTAAAGTGGACCCCATTCAACATGCAAAGATGGTCCACTATCTATCCTAGTGCCTATGATCAACAATATGGTAAATAAGGTCAAATTAAGTTGTAATGCCACTATCACATGTAACCTCCCCTCTTAACGCCATAACTAATATACAAGTCAATCAAGAGAAAAAATATTTAATAATAATTCACCCAATCAGCCCCTAGGAATCCATGTACCCATTCCCAAGGTTTTGGAGTGCAAGAAGTACATAGGATTTACAAGGTTATTATCACCTTAATCCTATCATTCTCCCATTTAATATTAAACATTGAAATGACATAAATAGGAAACATAAAATGAGATAGGTACAAGATGCAAGGCCCATGGCCTCCCTACACCATGAGAATTTATTTGTGCTCACTAGTTTTGTAAGTGAATATGCAATATTATCTTGAGTGTCAAGCTTCTAAATCATAACCTTACCACTCTCCACCATCTTGTAAAAAAGTGATACTATAAGTACAAAAAAATGTACAGTCCTACATGGTAGCTCGATGATAATATAAAGGTCCATATCATGGCCCATGAGGCCATGAATTACGCTCCTCTCAATAATATCACACTTGATGTTTTTCCATTTTACCATCTTTTCCAACCTCTGAACTAAGTCCTGGGACCTCACAACTATTGAACAACCCTTTTCAAATCGTCAACATGAAGGTCACATAAGAGATCCTAGGGTTGCCAAGCTAACTTATCCTTAAGTTACAGTTTTCTTAGGTAACCTACCCTAGCAAAAGGGGCAACCCTGTCTTGTTTCAAGGCATGTAATTTCTTTCAATTCTGCCTAGTTTACTTTTTTTTTTTTTCCAGATTTTTATTAAGAGTTCATGCACAACTGAGCTATTAATCCCCCTAACTGATTTTCAACTCTCAATCACTCCTTTGTTCTGATAGCACCGAACACACAAACATGATATAGTACCCAACTTGATAGTCTCTCACATCAAACACCCTCTCTCTGTTTTCCCTAATGTTGCTCACTTACTGTAGATCTCTACAGATCTACTGTCTTATAGTGATAGGAACCAGACATTAATTCATATTGGTCTATAGGAGCTTACAATAATAGATCAATCATATACACAAGGACATAATCTTCACCAGTGATTGCAGTAGAAATGCGTTAGAACACAATTGACTACAATAAAATACATATTACAAATTAGTAGCTTTACTTATGTAAGGGAGTCTATTACAAAATAGATTCATCCTTCACCAATCGATGGTTCTCTTTTCTCAGCTGCTGTCTCCTTTTCAAACTTTCCTAGTCTCTTCCTTACACCTCGACGCTATGTTTTGTCCTCCTCCTGTCATTATTGGCCTTTCATCATTAACGACCTCTTCTTAACAACTAACTCCATTCTTCAACACATCGCGCTCTCCTCCTTCTGAGAATCAACCACTTCCTACTTCATATCAGCCCTAGCTCAATTATTTTATCGGGTTTTCTGATTGACTAGCGCCTCCTTATATTGGTTGCCTTTCATTATAATAGTATCCATTCTTTTATTCTAGATATTGATTATTGGCCTTACGGTCTTCTCCAGAATTGGCCACCCATTCTTTTATTCTCTGTACGGTCTCCACCTTATTCTTACTTGTTTGATGCACTAAGTCTTCTTCCTCTATATTCATGCGGCCTATTCCAATTGTATTACCGCCGCTTCTCTTCTAATCGACCCTTCAATATCTGGGTGCCTTCGACCTCTTTCTCTCAGCATCAGCCTCTTCTATCTTTTTGCCCTCAGTCTGCTCACAAACATCTACTGCAGATTCCTCTTTGTCAAGCTGTTCATAACGGTAGGACAAAACCAGGTTATCAAGAATGATTTGATAGTTACAAAAGGTCTCTCCAACTGGTATTTCTATCTCTCTCTCTCTCTCCTCTGTTCTGCCACCATCGGTCATAGTGATGATATTCTTTTGTTTACCATCCATCTGTCAATCAACCATCGACTTTTCTTCTCATAATGGCCTACAACCATTGCTCTGCCTTCTGACTGTTATGCCAGTGTTCCATGCCATGTCCATTAGATTTGACCATCCATTTACTATTCGCAGAGATGGTATGTTTATCCAACCACTCCACGACTGTCCTTGAATCATTTAGCTTCCATTATCAGGATTCTTTTCTGCCATCAGCTACAACATAATTACCTCCTGCATTTTAACCAAAACCTCAAAACTACCAAATGACTATGAATGTTCCTGTCGCTCTGGCGACAAGAACTTCTTATCATCTACATCAAACCCAAAATTCAACGACTAACCCAAATTTTTTTTTAAAAAAAAATAAGAAGATGCCTCTACATCAAACTCCCCAGGGGACAAGGATCATGTGCTCCTACATGTGTTTCTCTGCAAATTTATTAAAACTTTTTCTTTCGTTTCTTCCACATCCTCTCTAGTCCATAAACAACATTGTGCCAACATTTTGGTGCAACACTGTGGGTTGCTTTCATGTGACCTTCTTCATCCATCACTATCCACTTCCATTCTCGAATCCTCCTTTCTTCCACATCCAATATATCATAATTTAATGGAAAAATTTCCATGCCTGCAACATTATACTCTTCCTCCTCTTGCTCAATTTTCTTATTTAAAATCTTTTCCCGCCACTTTTTCTCAATGACCACTTGCTACAACATCAAATCCTTTTCACCTTCATCTTTAGTCTTTATTTATGCAACAAGTTCTACACTATTGTCTTCCATCTCCTCTTCTATCCTACTCAATCTCAAACCTTCAATTTTCTCATTCCATTCTTTCTCAATGGCTGCAAATTGTCTCCACAAATCATCTTCAGTGTTCCTTGTTGTTGCTCCTTCTATTTCTTTGGTTGCATCATCTTCTTCATTCTTTTGTTTGTCTTCCTCTTCTCGGATCACTGCTACTCCAACATCATCCTCTTCATTTTCAGCTGCTCTCTTTTCCAAATCTGCACCTACATGTTTTGCAATATTTGCCATGGCTGTCCTCTTTTTCTGTTCTACCTTTTTAGCCAATTTCCTCTCTTTTCTGGCATCCTTCATGCTGCACCTTTCAATCTACCTTCGTTTAATTTCTTGTCTCTTCTGGTATTTTCTTCTCCTCATCTCCTTCTTATCCATCATCTTCCACATTTCTTCCTCGCACTCATTCATCTCACAATCACTATCCAACTCAGCAACATTCACAACTTCCTTATAATACTTTTCATAAACATCATCATCAAACTTAGATTGCCCTTCTGGCACTTTGTTTATCACCTTCCTATCTTTTTCAACAAAGTTAAAAATATCCTTACTCAACTCAACTTGCTTACCTTTCACAACACATGGGGCATTTTCTAACTGCTGCCAGTCTAGTGCCTCCATTCTCTTTTCATCAGGTTCCTTCACAGGCTCTTTACCAACATCTTCATTTAAAATCTCCATTCTTTTATTAACATCGTTTATTGCAGCTCCCTTTGTCTTCTTGGCTGCCATACTCTTTGTTTTCAAAACTTTGTTTGCCTCTACCTTGGGCTTCCCTCTTTTCCTTGCTACATTTATGTTCCCCACACTTTGTTTTGACTTCATCCTTAATTTATCTTTTTCCTTAGGCCTCCTTGCTGGCCACTTTATTTGCACATCTGTTTGCTTCTTGTTCATCAGCATACTCTCCACTCCTTACATAGGCTTGTTAATATAAACATGGTAAAAAACAACATTCTTCCTAAATTTCAACTCTGGCTCTTTATCCATCTTTCTCTTTTGCCAGCATGGGACTATGTAACCATGATCCACCCATTTTCCCTTCTCACAAACTTGTCCATCTATAATCACACTTCTATGCACATGATTAAAACCAACATTACAATCTTCATTTACATAGCCAAAATCAACTTTGTAACTCTTCCTTGCTTGCTGCTCCGCTTTGTTTTCTTCATTGGCTTCTTCCATTTCCACCTCTTCCTCTACATGAGCAACTTGGGCTACATCTGCAACTTTTTCCAAAGCATCATAGAATTCAAGGGCTGCCTTCTTATCTTCATCTTCTAACTAGTGATCCTCGGCTTCATGTTCCTCTTCATTTTTAGGCACTTTATAATGTACCTCTGTTGCAAACTCTTTTTGACATGCTGCTTCAATCAATCTTCTCTCACATTCAACTCTCTTTCTGGGTTCTATTCTTACCCCATTTTCTATCATCTTCAAGGTCTCATGTTTGACCTTCTCTAGTGCATTCTTCAAACCTGCATACACAGCTGCAAACATAATATTAATCAACAAAATAAGAGAGCACACTGTCTCCCTTAGTGTCTTCTTCAGGGACACTCTTCTCTCTTCATTTCTCTTTTTCACAAGTGCTACTTGTTGCACTTTTTCTTCTTTCTCTCCTTCTTTTTCTTCTCTCATGTTCTCTTCAATGAGAACTTCAGTCACCACTTCTGGTGCATGTTGCTCCTCTAGCAATCTTTTGTTGTCCCAACCTCTTTGGGTACCCAAGGCATTCATCTTTTGCCTTTTCCTTTTCTCCATAATTTCTCTTACAAGCCATCTTACTTTCTTCTCCATTGGCCATACCCAAAAGTATCCCTGGCTTTCTTCTTCAAGCCATTGTTGCCTTGCAATATACTCTTTAGATATCTTCTCAATGCTACCAGCTCTCTTTCGAACTCCATATTTTGCTTCTTCATCTTTTCTAGGCTAAGTTTCCTCACTTTAGCGATCTACCCAGCACTCATAATCAACTTGTCAATCAATCGCAAAACTACGACAAATAACACATTTAATATTCACACTCAGATCATTCTGTGCTCTGATACCAATCTGATAGCACCGGACACACAAACATGATATAGTACCCAACTTGATAGTCTCTCACATCAGACACCCTCTCTCTATTTTCCCTAATGTTGCTCACTTACTGTAGATCTCTACAGACCTAATGTCTTACAGTGACAGGAACCAGACATTAATTCATATAACTAGTCTACAAGAGCTTACAATAATAGATCGATCATATAAACAAGGATAAAATCTTCACTAGTGATTGCAGTAGAAATGAGTTAGAACACAATTGAAAACAATAAAATACATATTACGAATCAGTAGCTTTATTTATGCAAGGGATTCTATTACAAAATAGATTCATCCTTTACCAATCGATGGTTCTCTTTTCTCGGTTGTTAACTCCTTTTCAGACTTTCCCAGTCTCTTCCTTACACCTCGACTCTACGTTCTGTTCTCCTCCTATCATTATCAGCCTTTCATCATTAACATCCTCTTCTTAATAGATAACTCCATTCTTTAACACATCACGCTCTCCTCCTTTTGAGAATCAGCCACTTCCTACTTCATATCGACCTTAGCTCAATTCTTTTATCAGGCTTTCTGTTTGATCAATGCCTCCTTATATTGGCCACCTTTCATTATAATGGTATCTATTCTTTTATTCTAGATATCGATTATTGGCCTTACGGCCTACTCCAGAATCGGCCACCCATTCTTTTATTCTCTGCACGGTCTCCACCTTATTCTTACTTGTTTGATGCACTAAGTCTTCTTCCTCTATATTCATGAGGCCTGTTCCAATTGTATTACCACTACTTCTCTTCTAATCGACCCTTCAATATCTGGGTGCCTTCGACCTCTTTCTCTCAGCATTGGACACTTCTATCTTTTTGCCTTTGGCCTGCTCACAAACATCTACTGCAGATTCCTCTCTGTCAAGTTGTTCATAACGGTAGGATAAAACCAAGTTATCAAGAATGATTCAACAGTTACAAAAGGTCTCTCCAACTGGTATTTCTATCTCTCTCTCCTTCTTCATTTTGCCACCGTGGGTCACAATGATGATATTCTTTTGTTTACCATCTATTTGTCAATCAACTGTCAACTTTTCTTCTCATAACAGCCTACAACCATTGTTCTGCCTTCTGATTGTTATGCCAATGTTTCATGCCATGTCCATTAGATTCGACCATCCATTTACTATTTGCAAAGATGGTATGTTTATCAAACCACTCCACGACTGCCCTCGACTCATTTAGCTTCCATTATCAGGATTCTTTTCTGCCATCATGCTGCAACATAACTGCCTCCTGCATTTTAACCGAAACCTCACAACTACCAAACGACTATGAATGTTCCTGTCGCTCTGGCGACAGGAACTTCCTATCACTACATCGAACCCAAAATTCAATGAATAACCCAAAAATAAAAATAATAATAAGAAGATGCCCCTACATCATGTTCACTCTTAATAAATCCATAGTAATCTTCCAATTACTCTTTTATTCTCTTCTCTCTAGCTCTTGTGATCTCCCAACCAAACCTAGATATCTCTTCAATCAATCCCTAATAACTCCCCAATCACCCCACCTTTGCTATTCATTTTCTACCTATAAATACCCCCTCCTCTATTGTTTTAGGGGAGGATAAGAATTACTTGTGCATTCTTGTATTTTTCTTTGAGCTAATTCATCTCTAGAGGATCCAAGTTTATGCATAACAACCCCAATAACATGATTATGCTTGTACAATACTATGTGAGCCTTTTGCTTACATTTTGTTGTTGCTTCTAAGCCATAATTAATTTCTTCATATCTCTATTGTTGTCCTTGTTATCAAGAGGAAGACACCATTGCTATAGAGGAGTAGATGCTTGATATAGGATCTCTGAGGACAAAAGCCTAACACCGGTGCCTGATTATTCACAAGTTCCTTTAATTATTTTCAATAGTAATTAGCTCATCATCTTTCCCTTGAGGAAGTGAAATTCATGTTTATTTTCTCTTGATTAGTCCAAAGTTCTTTACCTTTTTATATTTATATTTACTTTCAATTATTCTTAGAGTAATTGCAAATTTGCTTTCTTGGAGTAGCTTACATAGAAATTAAAACACAAAAACCAAAAACATAGATAAACTACATTTAGGAAAATCCATTTAGATTTGCATTCATATTTTAATTTTTAGTAGTATTTAGTTCATATAAAAAATTAGAAAAAGAACAAAAAGCTTATATTCATTTAGTTTAATTGCATTTAGAAATTCATACAACTTTCAAAAACATTCAAAGCAAGAAGGAAAGCCCTCGATCTCATCATGAGGCATGCAACTCACAAATTTTAAATAAACAAATTTTCAAGCAAGGAAGCTCTCGATTGAATCATGAGTCATGTAACACAATAATGCCAACTCAAAATGAAAACAAACATCCATCTCCTCCACTTAACACTCGATGTGCCCTAGTGTGAGAGAAGATTGGATCAAAACAGTCTTAGAAGAAATTAGGGAGAACCTCCCCATTTAAGAAAATCCCACCAAGGAAGTCATTCAAGAACAAATATAAATCTTACAACAAATCCAACGAGAGAAATTTACCAAACTCACATCCTAATGATCTTTCAAGTTCAAGGCCAAATTATCGATCAATTCCACAAACAAACAAGGTGAAATCTAGCAATCATAAGAGAGGCAAGGAACATAAATCTCAATTTACTACAAGAACTGACCTATAAACTCTATGAAATAAGAATCAACAATCACAACAATCAAGAACCACACATGATAAAATAACATAATCAATTTAACCACCATCCACAATGTTCTAATTCCCCATGAATAGAATATCCCCTCAATTCCACCACCACTTGACTAGTTCTTTCCATGAGAGCAGGAGTGATTGGGTGGATACCTTTAGTAAGGATACAATTCATGTGCTACATCAGAGTCTAACTCACTAGCATTGATCTTGGGTCAATTTCAAACAACGCATATTTTCATGAACCTAACATGAACATCAAATCCTTTTGGGTAAGATTTTTGTGTTTTTGCACTCTTCTTCCACTCCACTTTCATCTTTCTCTCTCTTTCATTCATTCCATTTATTCTACGATGTTTCTTATACCCCTATAATATGATGGAATTGAATATAGTATAAGGGTATATCCCTCCAATGAACCTCTAACACCACCGAATCCATTAGTGCCAATCTCAAATCTCAATGACTTTAAAGATTTAGATTCAAAGGGCATCAGATAAGAGCCCCACAATTTCTTGACCTTTAACAACCAAACCTAGAATTAAGATACTATCATCCAACCTAGCTATTCCAATCAAGGCAAAGCATGCTAAGTGCTCATTCCATTTGAATTCCATCAACGTGATTGTCTTGTGACAAGCTATAGGAAAATGGCCACTCAAATTGATAATGAGGTGAGTTGTCTAGAAAGAAACTTACAGGATGCTTGAGAAGCTCTCCATGTTACATATCATGCTAAGCAATATGTGGTGCATCATGCATTGTTAGAAAACATTTTGGAAAAAATAACCAATGAAGTAACTCAATCACAAGAAAACCCATTACAAGATGGAGAAGTTCAAAGGATAGAGGTGACAACACCTATAGACCTTATAGCCACCTTAGTCCAATGAATGAGGACACTAGAGGTTGGAGGTGTAAAATAGCCCCAACAAGACAAAATTGAAGAAAGACCTAGAGCACAAGCTAATCATTTTATTTCAAGGGTCAAGCAAAGCCAGGGGCAACCCAAAACCCCCTTTATTTGAACTTTAATTCTTGAAATGCAAGCAATGACACAATCCCACCTTTGCAACAACCCAGTGGAATCTATTCAATACAAAATTATCAAGCTCCCCCAGCATATCAACCCATCAATGTCCAACCAACATACCTAGTCATGCCTAGATACCAAATGAACATTCGAAATTAGCAAGTCCCACCCATGGGGCTTATGTTCATAGTAATTGAATTAATCATATTTACAAAGTTGATGGCACCTTAATCCTAAAAAATAGATCAATTGTGCATGAAGGAAATCTCAATCAAAATCCAAAAATGGAAGTAAATTGGGTGGAATTGAAAGAAATCATGTATGCCAAAATGTGACAGGGTCACCCCTTTTGCCAGGGCAGGTAGCTTGGGTGACCCTACAACTTAAGGATAGGTCATCCAGATGACATTGCCTTTTTTGTACTTGGTGATATCTGTGGTTTGTTATAACACTATGATATGGATATTTTCATAATTTCTTGATCTTTAATATATCTAATGACATTTTTGTAATGTCGTAAAATGTGTACACTAGCATTTACACCTAGTTTAGCTCCTAGGTTGGACCTATTTTGTTGCATTTACTAATTAAGACCTATTTTAACACCTTTTTGAGCTCTAAATGATGAATATCTTGATCCTAACAAATGAACCCGACATAATCAACTTAGGACTAGACTAAGCCCCCGTTAAAAGACACTTTACAAAGTTTATGGTTTAAGGGTCTAGGGTGCCTAAGCGCCCTAGTCCCACTTGGAATTTTTAGCCCTAACTTGTGGTGTCAGCTTGGAACACTCCTCTAGTTTGCATTTGTCAGCCTAAAGTTGTTTTATTTGTCTAAGGTGAGTGGGAATGCATATTTAAGTGTGTGTTGTATTTCATTTTACACCTAACAGAATGAATGCAAAATTACTCTCATGCGATGCTTTGTACTCAAGGATTCTTCATGTTTGGATTGTCTTCTACTTGTGAATGCTATTGAAGTTTATAGGCTTTGAAGGAAGTTTGAAGCCCTCTTCATCACTCTCCTTTGTTGGTGCTAAGTCTTCATCAACTAAGGTTGGACATCTTGTTATTGTTATCGTCATTTATCATCATTATCTATCATATTGTTGTAGATCTAGCCTTTGCCCTGCTAGGGCACACATTCTTAGATCTTATCATTCACTGTTGTGGAGGTGGGAACACCAACACAGGGTTTGAGTGAGGCAAACCCTTAAAACAACATAACCTTTTCCCTCTTTCCATGTGTGCAGGTCAGACGGACAGGTTTTGGAGGCTGAATTTTGGAGAGAAGATAGTGCAGATGGATACATATCCGATAAAGTTGGAAGTTTTGCCTAACCCTAAAAGGGCCTAGAGCGCCCAAGTGCCCCTGTCTTGGACATTTATGCTACTGTTTACAAGTTCTAAATTGCTTCCTTACCTCTATTGTACTTGTTGATATCTGTGGTTTGTTTCCTATAGTTGATATTAGTCTATTATTCATCATATAGTGGTTTAACCTTAGTCTTGGCTTGCTTGTTAAGTTTTGGTTGAACTTGGTTAGTCCTTCTATTTACAATATATAGGAAGATCCTTGTAGTTTGTCTTTCCTCATTGGGTAGAAGCCATGCTCTGTTTGTGCCCCAATGTTTTGTAGAAGAGGGATTAACTAGTTTAACTCTTTAGGCTTGTGATCTCTTTTCTATGTTACAATTTCTAGTGAATTCTATTGTTTGCAGGTCAAGAAATCAGGTATATCCCAAAAAGGGACATTACAAACCACCTGATGTGTAGGTGCGACCTCTTCTAGAACCACCTCCTCATCCTCTAGATCCAAGTCATCTCCCTCTAATGTTATCTCATCTCTCTCCTCCTCAAGATCATAGTACTCATCTATCTCATCATTGATCTCCTCATCCTTCACAACAACAAGTCTCTGAGATCAATGAGCTCTCCACTACATTGGGCCTAGCCCTTGAAATGGTCATGTAATCAGAACTCCAGGAATGAGTGAGACCTGTAAAATTCCTTCACATTACACATCAATAGCCTCTTGAACAAACCTATAGCATGAGGGAAAATTCTTAGCAAAGTCATCTGCCAATTGTTGGAGTACTTGTGCAATAGGGTAAGTCTCAATCAAACCATTCATGTCTGTTAAGTGGCTGACTTCTCATTAATAAGATCAAATTTCTCTATCTCTTGGCCATAACCCATCAATCTCAATTTAGGGATTTGAAATAAAGTCTAAATATGTCAAAGTAGCCACTAGTGATGTAGAAGTATTGAAGTGCCCAAGCTGACCCCACCTCACAACTCTTGGCAGTCTTAGCTCTGAAGGGGGCATATCTCTTTGAAATTGTACAATGTACTCAATAATCCATGAATAACCAATGAAGGGTGGCTAAAATCAAGGGCCCCTCATCATGAAATGAAATACAAGTATCGATAAACCAATGCCAAAATGTTAATGCCCCGAGTGAAAATTATCCCTCACTCAAGATGTTGAATGATTGGTGCCCAACTCCACCTAAGAGTCAAGACCTTCTTGCCTCCTGATAATTGAGTAGTAATCAAGCCAACCAATACATTCTACAAGGGCAAAATAACAAGTCTAGGAATTGAAGTGAGATGAATATTGAGTCTATCTCGAAGTCAAGCCCCTCCCATCATAGTTGCCCAAGCTAATCTCTCTCACTTAGACTCTCTCAGGAAATGTAAGTGGTTCCCCTCTAATAGGAACCCCGAGGATGCGATAAACATCGTAAAGAGTGGGCATCCACTCTCTAGAAATAGATGTGAATTAGAACATGTTTTGATCAACATCCCAATAAGTTAGGATGTTGCAATATATGTGGTACAAAGGGCAAACAATAGGTATCTATGCCACCCTAGCCAATCTCATCCTCTGAAGAATGGTGCAATCTACAATAGATAACACCTTTAGTGCCTCCATATACCAAGCTTGCTCATGGGTAGAATTAAACCATATGTAGGTGTCATGTAAAAAGAGAGCGTCAAGTTAGATCTTCATCATTAAACTCCCAAAAAATATAAAAATTAGAAAACACAAAAACCATAAAAATAAAGAACATCAAAAATAAATAAAATATCATAAAACTTTGAAAATCCCTAAAAATTGAATACATTATTGAAAACTCAATAATAAGTGGAGAAGCTAGTGTTAAATCAAAGAAAGCGAGCAAATTCAATCATGGAAGTCATCAATATTTCCTTTGATCTTGTTGATAAAATCTCATGGCAGGGTCTCTTAAGTGACCTAGGTTGAAGTGCCCAGGTGACTTGCCCTAGAAAAAGGGGCAAACCATGGCCATGCCCTAATGTTCCCCAATGGGCTCAGAAAATGTGAAAATCAATCAAAAATAGGAAAGATGAAATAATTGAAACAGTGAAAACCTAAAACCTATGCAATCTTTGAAAAAAAAAAGATTCAAAGTTTGACAAAAAATTTCGAGTAAAACCAAGCAAAAAAGAATCCAGGGTTTCAAAGATATTTTTTTGTCATTTCTTGTAGCTTGGGATCTATGGGAGGATGAATGATAGTGATATCATCGATCTCCTCGTTGTTATCTTTTCATTGACTATACCCTTGCACAATTTCATAGCCATTTGCTCACTCTCTCCCATTTTTCCTCTTTCTTCTCCTCTCTCTTCTCTAGCTTAACACATGATAATAATCTCTTGTTTTCTTAGTTTAGCTTTTATAGTATATATTTTGTCCTCATTTTTTGTGTCCTTTATCATCATGGAAAGTTATCATGACAAAGCAAGATGACATGGGTAAACATCAAACTCACTCATCAACGGTACACTCTCCTATTTTCCCTTTTGTACTTAATTTGATTTTATCATGTATCAAACTTATGCTTGAGCCATCTTTTCAATTTATAGGTCTATATGTGGGACAACAAAAAGGTAAGGGTCGTGCTTCGAGAATGGTACCTACCTATAATGTAGACTATTGTACCTAAGGGGGCAAATATGTAAGTATAGAATTGTATATGCCTACATGGTAGTACTATGGCAATATAGAGATACAAATCATGACTCACAAAGGTGTGCATTACACTCGTCCCAATAATCTCACACTTGATGATATGTCCCCTAGTGTTTTCGCCCTTTGACAATTTTTTAAAACCTTTAAACTGAGTTCCAGGACCTCACAATTACTGAACAACCCTTTCAGATCTTCAATAAGAGGATCAATTGGGTGACTTGTTCTTAAAATGCAGTGTCATCTGGATGACCTATCCTTAAGTTGTAGGGTCACCCAAGCTACTTGCCCTGGCAAAAGGGGTGACCCTATTGTATTTTGGCATACATGATTTCTTTCAATTCCATCGAATTTACTTCCATTTTTGGATTTTGATTGAGAGTTCCTTCATGCACAATTGATCTATTTTGTTAGGATTAAGGTGCCATCAACTTTGTAAATATGATTAATTTAATTACTTTTAATATTGTAATTGTAAATACAAACATAAGGGATTTAGGATCCAACGGATATAGTAATTATTTAATTATAGTGACTATAATATTTATTTACTTTTTACCTTAGGATAGTAAACACGTGAATTGAGGCATCTAGGTTCATTAATTGATTTTATGATAGTTGTAAGAGAATCTTGCAAGATGTCTCTTGTATGTTGTAAGGAATCGATTAAACTTGGACAATTATGACAAGTTATGATAGAGAATTTTATGACAACTTGTAAGAGGCTAAAATAGCTTGTTTATTGACTATTAACTATGAAGGCATTGGATTTTGGCCTACTTAGGTGCCACATTCTATTTCAAGGCTATGAAAGATGTAAGAATCATTAATTAGCCTAATTCCTAAAGTGGACGTGGGATTTTCATAGATTTGAGTGCCATATTTGTTGTGTCTTCTTGTGTAATTTTGTATTCTATTAACAAAAGCTAGAGGAAGTGCAGGATATGAGAGTTATTTATTTATAGGTACACAGGTGCAGCTAGATTGGATGCAGGATTGAAGGAAATTGATGTATTGTAATCTCTTTTAAGATAATATAAATTTGCCCTCTTTTCCTAGTGGAGTTTTTTACTTGAAAGGGTTTTCTCGATGTAAATCTCTATGTTATGTGTATGGCTCTTGAGTACTATTGATTTCTTTAGTACTAGTTCACATATCCATTAATATTCTACAGTTTATATTTCATATTTGCAAGTTTATTTTAGATTTCCATATTGTAGTGGCTTCGTTCATTTCTAACACATTTATCCCCTTGACTGATTCTCAACTCTCAATCACTTTTTTGTTCACCCCTAATCAATCCATAGTAATCTTCCAATCAATCTTCTATTCTATCCTCTTTAACTCTTGTGATCTCCCTATGTTAGGGTAAAAATCAGGGCTAAATCATAAACGTGAAGTATAAAACCCTAACAACACAATGGAGTACAATATGACATAGAAATCAAAGCATAAACAACAATATCTAAACTCCTATGTCAAACTTGGTTTGCCTCCATTGCTCTTCTCAATCTTGCATAGGAATGCAAGATATTGAAGGATGAATGTTGATCACTCACTAATTCAACAGCATAACACTAAGAAGAAGATGAATGAGAATGGAGACCCTAGAGGAAATTTGACAGCATGAGGTTACTTGAAAATGGATCCCCCAAATGGCTTGGGTGAGGGTTGATTTATAGGAAATGAGTGATTTGAATGAATGGCTAAGATTGAGAGTTGATTTGAATGATGTGGACGGTTGAGATTGAATAGGGTTTCCCACTCCATGAGGATTTGTAGTCATGTGACAAGTGTAGGGTAGACCTAATTTAAATAATGTTTTAATTAAATTAGTGGGACATGTGAAGTGTATTAAATGAAAAATGTAGTATGTGACATGTGTTGGATTGTGGTGATGGGTGAAGACAAATTTAAATATTTTATTTGAATGAGTTGGAACATGGGAGAAGGGAAATTAATTAAATAAATAGGATTTATTTAATTAATTGGAAAGTGGGGTAAATGGGATTAGGAGTGGGATTAGGACAAAATGCCATATGGTGTCTCTAGTAATGTGTCAACAAGGTGATGTTGCAAGACATGGACAAATTTAAGTGTCTACATTTTGCCCCTCTTTGAGATGATGTTCGCAACTAAGAGAAGTAACATCATTTCAAAGAAGCTAAGGTGTGGATAGAGGAAAAGGATGATGATGTAAGGATAGGATGATGATGCCCCCTCGAGAGGATAGGCAGGTTGGACAAACACGGGTAGGCTCTCGAAATGAAAGGGATTAGTCAAGGAAGTAAGATAAGGAAATGGATAGAAGAAATGAATGATACGTTATGTTGCAATGAAGGTGAGCAACCATGAAGTTTGATATAGCACTAGACGTTATGCACCAAGGTATAAGGACCAAGGTGACGATGTGTCTTGTGCACTAGCATAATACAACCTTGTATAAATGTATGAGGAAGTAAACTTAGAGCATTAAAGTCCTAATGCACAAAAGGTATGATATGACCTTAGATGCAAAGGTTAATGCAAAAAGCTATTCCAACATACACAAGTTATGAATATTAGTTGGAAAGAGACGGATTTGATTCAAATGCAAGATAAAATGATAACACACACAAGCAAGCAAGCAAGCATGCACAAATGATTCAAAAACAACAAGGTATTGCCCCTGTCAAGCTATAAACCAATGATTAAGTGATTGATGATGATTTTTGGTGTTTGGTTTCAGGAAATAAAACATGGCGTATAAGACGCTTGGTTTGGTTTCGACAATGCAACATCCTGTATAAGATAATTGATTGATTGACACTAGTGTTGCTAGCCATGTGAATCAACACTAGGATTTGATTAATGATTGATTGACTGAGTTTACAACAAGGCTAGGATCAAGACCATTGATGTAATTGGATAATTTGACAAAATTGATTAACTTGATTGGTGTGGATTAAGGATAACTTGTATTTGGATCATTGCTTGGATGGATTTGAATGAGTTGATTTGAAGAATTGATTGATTTGAGGAATTAATGAATTGAGTTGATTTGAAGAATTGATTGATTTGATTGGAATGATTGAAGAATTGGTTTGACTTGATGATTTGGATGAATTGATTGAATTGATTTGATGATTGATTGATTTGATTTGAAGGAATGATTTGATGAATTTTGATTGATTGATTGGAAGAATTGATTTGAGTGGAATGATTTGATTGATTGATTGGATGAATTGAATTGATGATTGGATTTGGTGAATTGATTTGATGATTAGATTGATTTGAGTTGAATTGAATTGATTGATTGGAATGATTTGACGAATTAAGTTGATGATTGGATTGGATGAATTGATTTGAAGAATGAATTGAATTGAATTGGAGAATTGATTTGGTTGGAATGATTTGATCAATTGATTGGAAGAATTGATTTGGAAAAAATGATTTGGTTGGAATGATTTGATTGATTGATTAGAAGAATTGATTTGAGTGGTTGGATTGATTTGAATAGATTGAATTGATTTAAAGAATGGATTGGAAGAATTGATGATTTGATTGATATGGATTGATTTTATTGCTTGGACTTTTGTTGAATATTTGATTTTTTTGTGTTTTTTGTATTTTTTTGAGATATTTTGGTTTTTTTTTGTATTTTTTTGGGGAATGCTTTGGGAAGGCATTGTATTGTAATTTGAATAGCCTTTGTGCTAGATACCAATGACAAGGGAAGACCAAGTCTAGGTGCAAGGGATGAAGGTGGGATTAGATAGATGGATAAGATGGAAGACTCATGATAAAGGGATGGATAAAAGGACAAGCAATAGTGGATGGGATGGATGGGTGCATGAAAGGGCAAGAATGTGATCTCCAAAGGCTATGTTGCATAGGACTAATTTTCCCCATTCTAGGTGTAATGCTTAGGATTTTACATGATAAAGCTTATGACAATAGGAGGATGATTGGATTGGTTGGGAAGGATGAGGCATATCAAGAGATATCCAAAGCATATTTCAACATTTTCCCACCATATCATTATAAAGATCAAAAGGAGGAACGAAGGATGAATGGAATCAATGGGATAGGTATGTGATATAATGGATAATGATGGTAAGATAGGATAGGAAATGGTAGGATATTATAGGATGGGTAATTTAGAAAATGATAGGTTGGATGAGACAACGTGCCCCCAAGTGTAAGTGACATAGAAGATCAACCTACACATGACACTTGTTTGCCAAGTTTTCATCATGGTACTTATCCAAGGTGCCACCAAGGGTGGTTTTCACCATTGGACGAAGGGATTTCTCTTTACTATTTCAATTTTTTTTCTTTTTTCTTCTTTTTTTTTGACTTTTTTGATTTTTTGATAGGAGAGGGGAATATGGATGGGAGGGACTCAAGTGTCTAGTTTCATGAAAGGTGATAGTCCCATTAGAGATGATTGTCATTGCATAGACCATGCCAAGTGTCATTATGCTCATAGATGTTGGTAGGGGATTGCATGAGAGGGAGATGGATTAGGTATTTAATGGATTAGGAGTGGAAGGATAATGGATTATGATGTGGATTATGGAGGACTTCTGCAAAAGGATAGATGAAAGGCTTATTCAAAAGCATGGACCATAGGGAGGTGATGGGGAAGATATGCAGGATAATGGATGAAAGATGGGGAGATGGAGGTATGTGGGAATGTTGTGGAATGGAATGGAACCATGACCAATGGTTGCACACACTGTGATAAACACTGAAGCTTATGATTGGAAGTAGGTGTAGGAAGAAATGGTGATGTTTGCTTAGGGGATAGTCAATTTAGGCATTTAGGGACCTGCATAGACTTAGGATTTTTATGATTTTTGCTTTGCTTGTGGGATGAAGGAACTTGAGATTTTTGGATGGAATGGTATTTTTGGGATTTTTGGATGGAAGGGAATTGTTGGGATGTGGATGCTTCATTTGATTTGACTTATTTTTTCTTAGGTATCCAAATCATTTTAGTTTTTGAATTTTGTTTTAGAGGTATGTGCTTGGGTAGATTTTTTAATGTACTTTGCTTTGACTTTTTACATTTGTACCCTAAGGCATTAGGATCCTTAGGATTTTTGACTTTATAGGTAGACGCATCCAAATGTTTATTTTTGAATCCCATGGGGTTAGTGGAAGCTTCATGTTTGGCCGATGTGTGCATTTGTTGATCATGATTAGGAATGCGAGGGAATGTGTAAATGGATGGATTTGGTGTTGGGAGAAGCAAAGGTAGAGTGGATGAGGGATATGAGGAGTTGGAAGTAATGGAGGTAAAGTGGATGGTGGAAGGTGTATGGTCACATGCTTTTGACACTTGTAGGATAATGGAGGTGGAATGGAAACATCTGTTTTGGGTATATGATAGGATTTGTGATGGAAAGTGGTGGATTTAGGAGGAATGGAGGAAGTACCAACATCTTGAGATTATTTACCTCCAGGGTGTATATCCAAGGCCATATGAGCTTGGAGGGACATTGACATGTATGGGCTCCAAAATTCCTTGTTCATGAAGGCCTAGGCCTTTACCTTGATAGTTCATGTTTTGGAGTATGCGATGGACTATGGGACTAGGTGAGTTTTGGATACTAGACTTGAGATCATTATTTGATGGAGAAGGTGAAGTGGTAGACAATGGTTGTTATTGTCCTAAGGAGGAACATTCATGGATGAAGGTGAATAGGCCAAGGGGATATGATGGTGGATTTGAAATGGGATCGATAGTGGATGTGGAAGGATCATTAGAAGCTTGATTATCATTATGTTTGCTAAGATCCAAGTTATTTGTTTGATCTTCTATGTTTGCTTGGGAGGCATGTGTCTCATCATGACAAGTGGATGTTGGCGAATCATGGATAGGGCTAGATGGAGAAGTTTCTTTGCTTTGAAGGAAGGCCATGAAACAGGGTGAATGCTCAAGTAGGTCAACAAGACTTTCATTAGATTGAGCATGTAGGTCTTGGGTATCTTTCTCATGAATGGTTGTGGGGGTATGAATAGGGTCAAGTTGCTCATGGATAGGTTCTTCATCATGAATAATGTCTTGATTATGGAAAAGATACATGTTATGGATGGGTTGAATGAAAGTGATTTGATCTTGATTAGAATGAGGGCTTAATGTTTCCACATGCTTAGGATTATACCCTTGACATAACTCTTGTGGTTTGATGGGAGTGGAAGACTCTTGGATAGGTTTGATATGCTCTAGATGGTCAACAACATGAGGGCATGATGGCGGTTGACTTGGACTCATGGTGGGAGACTCTTCAATAGGCTCGAGGGGTTGTGGACTATATGAAGGGGTTGTAGGAATGGACATGGTGTTGGAAGGTTCCTTGGTAGGCTCAAGGATAGGAATTTGATGACATGGTTGACTCCTTGCTAGTAGCCCTTGGATCACATCCTTTGTAGGTGTATGGATATATTTGGGTAACTCCATAGGTTTTCTTTTGTAATGTTTGAACTTAGGGCACAAAGTTGATGGAGGATTAGATGATGGTGGGGATAATGAAGGGTTCGATGGATTAGAAGGTGGAGGGACCAATGGATTAGAACTAGAACATGGTAGCTTTAGGATAGGCATTCAATTGGATGGTGGTAGAATATACTTATAGGAGGGATAAGCTAGACTAGTGTTCCCCTTGTCGAAGGCATGAGGATTTAAAGGCACTTGATCTTGTTTCAAGGGGTGACTTATGCTCACATGTTCTTGTTGTGGAATGAATTTATAGGTTGATGTAGGATTGACATGATAGGTGGATGGCCTAGGGTGATATGATGAAGGTGACATATAGGATTGAAATGAATGTTGTGGTTGAGTGGTCTGAATTTGGGATTGACATGTGGCTATGAATTGTTGGGCTTTGACTAGGAGTTGTATTTGAGGCGATTAGCTTTGTTGAAGTTGTTGGAAGATAGATTGGAATCATTGTATGGTTTGTTGGTCTAAGGGTTGTGGAATTTGGTGAAGTGTTTGGATGAGGTCTTGTAGTTGCGGTGCTAGGATCTTGTCTTCTAGTGTTGGCGTGGAGTTGCACATGTGTTTAAGTCTTTGCATGTCGGTTTGTTCCTCAAGGTATGCATCATTATTTAAAAGGCTCTCATGATCATTAGAACTAGGAGGAGGGGCCCATCGAAGTATGAGCTTAGGTATTGGATTGTTCTCGTCATTAGGATTAGAGGGAGGGCCTCCTCAAAGTATGAGTTTGGGCTTTTGATTATGATTAGACTTGTTAAGGATAAAGACCATTTTGGCAAGTGATTGACTAGGACTAGGATGATGATGTGGAATGATTAGGATATGATAAGATGTGGTTAGGAATGAGGTGATTAGGATGGTTAGGGTTTTGATTAGGACATGACAAGGATGATTAGGGTTTAATTAAGATGACTTGGATTAGAATGAATGTGATGACAAGGAGGTTTAGGATGATGTGTTTATGCATTTGTGTTGATGTCTTGAATTCACACACACAAGACACATAAGCAAGTTTGAATTTAAAATTTGAATGTGATAATTAAGCAAGCACTTGAAAACACATCAACAATCCTAAGACTAGTCAAGTAGGTATGGCCAAATGGGTCTTGATCTAGGATGCAAAAATTTGACTAAGGATGTCCCCAATATACTCAAGGTATGGGGGGCCTAATTCCATGAAATGAAAGAGAAATAATGTCAAACAACTGGGAGAAAGGGGTAACCCACCCTTCACCTTCACTTCCCCAAGGTATAAAGTTCTTGGGGGCTTAGCCCGAGTGATAAGATTTTGACTTCCAAGAGGGTGTCTTTCGATTCACACCTTGCTATTTAGACTCCATTGGAATGCTAGAGTTGAGGTCATCCCTTGGAGTGGTGTGTCTCCAAGCAGGCCTCCTAGGAAGGGTGACAAAAGCAAATCTAGTGGGTGATTTTGATCTCCAAGATCACCTTGCGGTGTGAGGAGAGAGCATACACATGCACACTAGATTCACACTCGCAATGTATATTTACCTTAGAAAATGAAATGTGTTGTGTGAAAATGAATGGATGAGAGGTATTTTTTATTCTCAAGGTTGCACTCGAAGCGCATGAGAAGAGCATACACACCTTTAACCACACTCAAGTTCACCAAACAATGCGAGCACTTATTCATTTTAATCCAAAGCGAAAATGTGTGATGGAAGACACTAGTTCATTTTAATCCCAATTTTGATATGTGAATGAAGACAAGAGTTCATTTTAGTGCCCAAAGTCCAAATGTGTGATGCAAATAAGATGTGCTTTTTAAGCCCCAAATTGAGATGTGAGACAAGCAAGATTGATTAATGAAATGAAAGATGAGAGAATAGAATGAATGCACCTAAAAAAATTTGCTTTCAAATCTACTGTTGGGACTGATGTAAATGCTGCTACATCTCCTTATGATCACCTGAAAGCCACGAAAACCAAGAAAGAACAAGTAAACTTGCAAAGACACGTGTTTTATGAAAAATGAAGAATCTGATGAAATCTGATATAGATGAATAGATACAGTAGAATAAATAGCATGAATAAATTCTAGACAAAATTTTATGCAGTTTGAAAAAAACTTTCGTGAAAAATGGATAATTTTTGCAAGAGATATGCTCGTTTGAAGTTGCAAAAGAGAGTTGACTTTGACTAGAAACAAAACTGATGAAAATGGCACAGTCAACTAAAAATGACTTCGCCACATCGTAGCTAGGTGAACCAACTTGACAACGTCGTAAGTTTCATGAAAATGAACATAGAAATCAAAGCATAAACAACAATATCTAAACTCCTATGTCAAACTTGGTTCGCCTCCATTTCTCTTCTCAATCTTGCATAGGAATGCAAGATATCGAAGGATGAATGTCGATTGCTCACTATTTTAGCAACATAACAATGATATGAAGATGAATGAAGAGAGGATCTAGAAGAAATTTGATAACATGAGGCTACTTGCAGATTGGATCCCCCAAATGGCTTGGGTGAGGGTTGATTTATAGGAAATGAGTGATTTAAATGAATGGCTAAGATTGAGAGTTGTTTTGAATGATGTGGATGGTTGAGATTGAATAGGGTTTCCCACTCCATGAGGAGTTGTAGTCATGTGACAAGTGTAGGGTAGACCCAATTTAAATAATGTTTTATTTAAATTAGTGGGACATGTGAAGTATATTAAATGAAAAATGTAGTATGTGACATTTGTTGATTGTGGTGACAGGTGGGGACAAATTCAAATATTTTATTTGAATTAGTTGGAACATGGGAGAAGGGAAATTACTTAAATAAATGATATTTATTTAATTAATTAGAAAGTGGGGTAAATGGGATTAGAAGTGGGATTAGGACAAAATGTCACATGGTGTCTCTAGTAATGTGTCGACAAGGTGATGTTGCAAGACATGGACAAATTTAAGTGTCTACACTCCCAATCAAACCCAATTATCTCTCTAATAAATCCCTTTTAACTCCCCAATCACCCCTACCTTTGGTGTTCTTTTTCTACCTATAGATACTCTTCTCCTCTATTATTTTAGGGGAGGCTGAGAATTACTCATGCATTCTTGTATTTTTCTTTTAGCTAATTCATCTCTATAGGATTCAAGCTTATGCATAAAAACCCCCATAACATGAATATGCTCATGCAAGACTCTATGAGCCTTTTTTTACATGTTGTTGTTACTTCTAAGCCATAATCAATTTTCATGTATATCTTTGTCCCTGTCATCAAGAGGACCCATTGCTATAGAGAAGGATATAATTGCTATAGGATATTTGAGGATAAAAGCCCGACACTAGCACCCAATTATTCATAGGTTTCTTTAATTGTTTTTAATAGTAATTAGCTCATCATCTTGCCCTTGAGGAAGTGAAATTGATGTTTATTTTCTCTTAGTTTAGAGTTCATTACTTTGAACATTTTTTTTAGATTTAGATTTAGTTTCAATTATTCATAGAGTAATTTGAAATTTTCTTTCTTAGAGTAGCTTACATCAAAATCAAAACACAAAAATTAAAAAATAATAAAATTTTATTTACAAAAATCTATTTAGATCTACATTCATATTTCAAATTTTAGTAGTAATTTAGTTCATATCTAAAAATTGGAAAAGGAACAAAAAGGTTACATTCATTTAGTGTAATTATGTGGAGAAATTCATACAAATTTCAAATGCATTCAAGACAAGAAGGAAAACCCTCAATCTCATCATAAGGCATGCAACTCAAATTTCAAACAAACAAACTTTTAAGAAAGGAAGGCTTTGATCTCATCATAAGACAATAACATAACAAATTCAACTCAAAATAAAAGCAAACATCCATCTCCTCCACTTAGAATTCAATATGCCCTGGTGTGAGAGAAGATTGGAATGTAATAGTCTTAGAAGAGATTAGGGAGAACCTCCCCATTCAGGAAAACCCCATCGAGGAAGCTATTCAAGAACAAACACAAATCTTACAACAAATCCAACATGACACAATTAAGAATCACATTCTAAGGATATTTCAAGTTGAAGGACAAATTATCAATCAATTCCACGAAGAAACAAAGTGAGATCTAGCAATCGTAAGAGAGAAAGGAAAAAAATCTCAATTTACTACAAGAATTGACCTCTCAACTCTATGAAATAAACATTGACAATTGCAATAATCAACAACCACACACACAAGCAAATAACACAATTAATTTAACCAACATCTATGATGTTCTCCTTCTCCATGAACATTACACCCCCTTGGTTCCACCACCACTCGACTGGCTCTTGCCATGAGAGGAGTGATTGGATGATTGCCTTTAGAAAAGATATAGTTTATGTGTTGGGTTAGAGTCTAACTCACTAGCATTGAGCTTGTGTTTATTTTGAACAACACAAATGTTGAACATTAATATGCTTTGTATGAGCATGGTATATGGGGTTCTTGGCCAAATAAATAACACTCTAACTATCACATTTGATCTAAACCACTATGCAATCAAAACCAACTCCTAAAAATAATCTCTATAACTAAACTGCCTCTTTATAGGCATATGTAGAAACCATATACTTTGTCCTTTAGTGGTGGACATAACTCACTAGCATTGAGCTTGTGTTAATTTTGAACAACACAAATGTTGAACATTAATACACTTCGTATGAACATGGTATATGGGGTTCTTGGCCAAATAAATAACACTCTAACTATCACATTTGATCTAAACCACTGTGCAATCAAAACCAACTCCTAAAAATAATCTCTATAACTAAACTGCCTCTTTATAGGCATATGTAGAAACCATATACTTTGTACTTTAGTGGTGGACAAAGCAATTGTGGGTTGCCTCTTACTCATCCAACTAACTACCAAACAGAGAAAATGCATAGCCACTAGTGGACCTTCAACCAAACAAGTTACCTTCCCAATCTACATAATCAAATCCATATATGCCAAACATCTTTCCCACATCAATAGAACCATGATAACATAAGTAATAATAAAAATATTCTTTGCAAATATCTTAAAATCCTCTCAACACAATTCCAATGCTCTCTAATAGGGTTAGACATAAACCCACTAAAAACTCCTAGTCCTTGGGCAACATCTATTCTACTACAAACCATTACGTATGTAAGGTCCATAGGTGTATGCATCTTATCTTGTTATTTGATTCTAATTTTGATACCAATAGCATATTTATTGATGATGTTTTGTAGTTTCCATTTAGATATTTGATAGTGTCTTTTGGATGCATATGTTGTGATTTTATATGTTGAACTCTCACAGTGTTTCAACTTCATTATTTTTACTTTATATGTTGATTATGATTATATCATTAGGTTCAACATTGTGTTATTGATTATGCATCATTAATAGCTGGATCATGCTAGTTGCATATGATTTTTAGTTAGATATAGTTATTTGATATCATCTTATGGATTACATCATGTCGGTCATTTTTATGTTGTGCTTTGGTTATATTTGTATTGTACAAATACACCTGATGTTTAACTGAGTATAGGCCCATGTTTCTCTAATGAGATTAATATGGAGATGATCAACATGGGTAGATATGTGAGGTTTGAATTTCCCATCTCACTTGACTCAAATGGCAAGATGTGTCATGTGTAACCCCATGAACCTTGATCTAAATCTATGTCAATTCTATATTCTTGAGTCTTGTAAAAACTTGTAAAACGTGTGTGTGTTTTATGTAGGCTACTTAGCTCTTCATATGTTTGTATTTAATCGTATTCATAATGCTTGCAAGTTCTTTAAAAATATATGCTAGAATCAGAATGAGTTTAATAGATTTAATTATTTATGACTTATTAAAAAAGGTGCTGAAAAATATATAAATTGTATTATTGAAATGAAATTTAAGGTTAAATAAATTATTTGGAAATGTATACAATTTAAATATTGTTAGTGGTAAAAAGAGATTAGAAAGATTATATAGTTTATTGTAGAGAAAAGACATTAGCTATGGGAAAATGAAAAAATATATAAATTGTATTATTGAAATGAAATTTAAGGTTAAATAAATTATTTGGAAATGTATACAATTTAATTCAAATATTGTTAGTGGTAAAAAAAGATTAGAAAGATTATATAGTTTATTGTAAAGAAAAGACATTAGCTATGGGAAAAGAAAATTTATTTCAAATGAAAATAATCTTTTTGTAAAATATCTAGTTCTAATGGGAAATGGAACAAAAAGTCATTTAGGAAAAAGGGTTTAGAACAAAAGGAAAAATAAGTGCAATTTTATAATCACTTGTTCATTTTTTTGCTTGTTCAAAATTCTATCTTCTCCTCCATTGTTTTGCTCTTCATCTTCAAAGGGTTTGCTTGGAATTTGATTGTGGCTTGAATATTTCAATGAAGTATTGAAGACAATTGCAAAGGGCTTGTGTGTATTTCTTCCAAAGGTGATATCTTCCATTGTTCAGTTTGCTATTGGAGGCATTTTCCTTTTTTACATATATCCAATTAATTTGGTTGATTTATTATTTTCCATGCTCCATTTGAGATGGATTGCATATGGCCTCCTTTGAGTAGGTTTGGTTTTGAAACAAAATTAGTAAATTATTTTATTAAGTAATTTAATTGTTACAGGTTTTGTTTTTTGGGAAATTCTATTTTACACCAAAACTATGGCAAAGTTGTCCCAAATTCTTATATGATGTGAAAAAAAATGTTTTCCTCATTGTTATGTTCTAAAGGGTATCTTCAAAGTTTTAAATTTGTAGTTTTAATTTTTGAAGAAATTTGGGGGTTTATTAATGGAGGAGATGGGAATTTGCATGGTTCTTGAAGTTTCTTGAAAATGTGAATTTTGAAATTTAGAACTTGTTTGTGCATTATATTTTGTGGGGTAAGTGGTTTTCCCATAGAAATGAGATTGGTTGTCTTGTGGAAATATGTATGTCAAGATTGGACCTCATTTTTCATGCCAAGGTTGTTTTGTGATTTTTGGTCCTTGTGGCTTTAGGAGTGAGGATTCTAGACTAGGATGGAGTGGACTATAATTGCCCATTTTCTTGAAATGAAACTAAAGAATGTAACAATCATGAGGGTAATGTAATAATTGAAATTGAATCGGTTTAAATAGGAAATACAATCTAACTTGAGATTAATTTGCAAGTTTAGTTATGTATTCCATTATGGATATATTGAGTGATTATGCAATACATTAATCCACAATTTTAGTTTCATATTCTATTATGGATAAGTTGAATGATTGTGTAGGACATTAATATGATCCTTAGAGATTAATGCAAATGTCATTAAGGGTATCTCATAGTGGATGGGAGCATACTTCTCAACTCCACAAGGTTTTGAAAACTATTGTACTAACACTCTATCATCTAAAGTCTATGCCACTCTTTCCCTCCTTGTTTTAATTGGATTATTGTACTCTATTGGTGTTAGTAAAACCCATGTGTATGCATTGATTGGTGTTGGCAGAACCGTCATGTATGCTTGCTTGGAATTCCATGTATTGATGCAGTTAGCATGTTTATGCATTGATTGGTGATTGTGTATCCCTCATGTATGCTTTACTTGGAAATTTTATGTATGAGATGTGATTAGTATGTTTGTATGTTCAACCACTTTGTTTTGTGTGTTGTTGGACTGCCTAGTCGATGGCCTCCTAGTTCAGAGGAGTGACCCTTAGGGTATCACATGGTTTGGTGGCATTGATCATCATCGAGATTAAATGGATCCTTAGAGATGCTTGGAGAGTGTGCATGGTTCTCTTGATACATGGTTGCTATAGAATTTCCTTATTGTATTATTGTAAGAAAATGTATAATTGATGACATCAACATCCTTATAATTCAAGTTGTATAAATATTGTGAACTATCCTTGAATTAGGTAGTAATCCATCAATATTTGGGATGTGAGCTCCCTATTGTAACTGTATATTGAATGATTTTGGAGTCAAATCTATATTGTGATTTGAAATAGAATATTATGATATTCTAAGTCTTAATTATGATGTGTTGGTAGGACAAAGCCAACTATACAACAAGTTAGTTCCACTATAAAGGGAATGTGAGATACTTAGTCAACTATCAGATCATCTAAAAGATATACCAACTACAAGAGAAGTATAAGGTATACAAGACAAAAATAAGAGATTTAATGTGATATAGATGAAAGAACGTGAAATATATGAAGGATCGATGTATAAGTGATCATTGTAATAGAGATAGAAATATATATAAATAAGAGATACTGCAAGTTGATATAATGAATGTCTACTGAGTTATGTGCATGATGTATATATGTACGTGTGAACTCATCTAATTTGTAGTGTTTTATCCTGCTGCAACCCTATGTAACTTATTGCATAAACCCTTGACCTTCCTCTTATTACCCATATTGGGGTATAAATACAACTCTTAAGAAGCTCAGGCTCACATCCTTGATCTACGCCTTGTTCTTGCTAACATTTTAGTTCCATTTCTGGGACCCTAGTAAAGTGTAAAGAAAAGGATCAAAATAATAAATTTATCAATTGTAGCAGTAAAGAAGTTAATAAGAAATAATTATAGATAAAGTAGGATTTTTTTAGGGTTTGTTGTAGAATCTTTTAGGTTCTAGCCTTGTGAGATGGGGTTAGCCACCTAGGGGATGGCAATTAGAAAGAGGGGATCTTGAAGGAATCTTCAAAAGGATGTGACCAATAGAAGTAGAATGAAAACGAGCCATAAGGATAAATAAAAGGATTAATGAAACACCAAACCATTAACATCCATGGTAAAAATAGATAACAAGACGCTAAGAGAGATTAGGGAAGAAATTGAAATGGCTATGAAATTGAAGTTGGAAGAAAAGAGATTAAAACAAATTCAAGAGAGACAAGAAAGGTACCACAGAAGGATAGAAAAGGCTAATGAATCCGAGATAGAGAGTGTTAGAGGGGCTGTTGTCAAAGATAATTATGAGGAGGAGGCATGGTGTGCCATAGGGGTTTCTATTGAGTATGAAAACAAGGAGGACAAGGAGCACACCAGAGAGATTGCAACTAAGAATATCAAGGATAAGGAGAAGTGTTGAAACCTCATACGACTAGAGGAATTGATTACAAATGATCTCATCATTGGGGATATAGTTGAACTTAAGGATTCTATAGAGAACATTGGGGCTCTAAATAGCCAACTTGATAAAGCAACCAAAACTTTGTTCAGATTGGAAAAACAAATCAAAGATTATGTTGTCTCTAGAGAATCACTAGAAGGAGGGTGTGAAAGCATAGGTGCTCCATTGTTTGAATTCTTGACTTAGACACCATGGTCTAAACCTAATTTGTCGAATCTAAGGGTTATAATTAATGAAGGATTCAAGGAGTTATTAACCACATTTACAAAATTAAAACCCCTAGATCTCAATGCAAAATATAAGTGTGGGATTACAAAAGAAGAAAATGGCAAAGGAATGGGAATTGAAGGAAAGAGAGAAGAATCTAGAAGAAGCAGAAAACATGTTCAATAACTTAGCCATGAATACAATTGAAACAATCAATGAAGGATGGGAAGATCTGATATTATTTAATGAAATATCGTTAACTAATGAGAAGTTATCTCCTAAATTGAAACATTCTCATGAAAGTGAACCCCATTAACCAAGAGTCATCTCCCATCCTGATTAAAATAAGGAGAGTTATTTCAAAGGGTATATTTAGTGATTTAGTTGAATAAGGGAAAAATAATAATAATAATTCTTTAGTGATTGTAAAGAAGTATTGAGAATCAATTTCTTTGACGTAGAACTAGCAAGAGATAAAGGGAGGAACATGAAACTAGTAAGACAGTAGGAGTGCAACAAGAAAGTTAGATTATTAAAGGAGAAGAAAAATACAAATTTGAAATTAGAAGACTAAAGCTTGTAGATGCCTAATACCAACAATTTAGAAGAACCAATTCCTAATATGGATCACACAATGAAGTTACCAGTTTTTGGAAAAGATACAACTGAGGCGTCTAAACACATTTTCATTTTGGAATATGCATGGAGGAGGAACAAGACTTGGACCAACCAAGATAAACTATATGATTTTGTAGGCACATTAAGACATGACACATTGAAATGGTATATGAAGAAGTGGCCAAAACATGATAAAGAATGGTAAGAGATCAAGGAGGAATTCCTCTTTAATTTTGAATCTCTAGAACCTCGATTTGAAAGTGCTAATAAAATGAGAGAAATGATGCTTGAGAAAAAGTAGAAACTATCAAAGAATATGACTGCATGTTTAAGGAAGTAGTGCAGAAGATGGAGGAACCCCTCATTGAAAATAAAAAATTGAATGGCTCATTTTTGGGTTATTACCTAAGTACAAGACTACATTGGATGGTAGAATATTTAAAACCTATTCAAGTGTGGTAGAATTAACATGTAGAGTTGAGGGCCATCCTTAGAGGAGAAAGAACAAGGAAGTAGAAAATAAAGAAATAGAAAAGATGAGATTAGAGTTAGAACAACTAAAAATAAAACAAGAAATATTGGCAAAAGGAGAAAATAATCTAGTATCCTCACCAACCCAAAGAAAAAATATTTGGTGCACATATTACTCCAATGAAGGTCACTTAAGAAATGAATGTCCAGTAATGAAGGGTGACAAAAGAGTCACGACACTTAGAGTAGACCTATAGACTACCCCTTGAAGACTAAAAAGTATGTATTGTGGGATATGTGGTGAATGAGACAAACATAAAACTAATGATTATACATTTGTTTTATTTAAGGTAAAAGACAAATAAGAAGAACAAGAACCATGGTATAGTCACCACAGAGAAAGTAATGATCATATCTATAAAGGGATGGAAAGAGCAAAGGGACTAGTAGAAAGAGCATTCCACACCCAAGACCATGGATATAAATGATGAGTGCCAGATAGAGCTCACCAAAATATACAATTATATCTCTCTTTTCTGTCTTAAAAACCATTACATCCCTTGATTTGTACCTTAAGGATTGTTAAAAATCTTATTTAATTGTGCTAAATGCAGATGTAATAGTGCAACAAATGTTAGGATTAAATGGTTTCATGTTATGAGTTTTGACTAATAGAAATATGTACAAACAAATTTTTGAGTGTAGGAATCCTTTCACTATAAATAATGAGGTCTTTAGGAGGCTCCAGAGATGCTTCTGTCAACTTTAGAGCTCCACAACAGAACTATTACAGAAGCTCTGGAGATGCTCCCAACACTCTAGAGTTCTATAAAGGACACTAAATATTCTGGAGGAGACTGCAATGTAGCATGCCAGATCATATCCCACTTTAATTCTTGAGAGATAGGATGACTCCTATTCCTAACACTATTGACCTAGCTAGAGAAGAAAGCCCACCAGTTGATTGCTCTTGCATGATTGTAGAATCTTTATTAAACTATTGTTTAAGTTATTTCCTTTTTATCAGTGGACTTCACGACCTATTTGAACTCAAAGTTGAACTCTTATTTTAAATGCCACCTTTAGTGTCACTTTAATAATTTCTTTTTGTTTTACATGACTCTTTTTAGAAGTGATAGTTGCATGTTAAAGACATTGAATAAATATTTTTGTATCTGATACAGAACTAGGAGTAGAAGAATAACTTCAGAGATGTTTTTATTAGAGACAAAAATCTTCGGAGTTATTCTTCTACTCCTAGTTCTGTATCAGATACAAAAATCTTTATTCAATGTCTTTAACATGCAACTATCACTTCTAAAAAGAGTCATGTAAAACAAAACGAAATTATTAAAGTGACACTGAAGGTGGCACTTAAAATAAGAGTTCAACTTTGAGTTCAAATAGGTCATGAAGTCCACTGATAAAAAGGAAATAACTTAAACAATAGTTTAATAAAGATTCTACAATTCATGCAGGAGCAATCAACTGGCGGGCTTTCTTCTCTAGCTAGGTTAGTAGTGTTAGGAATAGGAGTCGTCCTATCTCTCAAGAATTCAAGTGGGATATGATCTGGCATGCTACATTGCAGTCTCCTCCAAAATCTTTAGTGTCCTTTATAGAACTCTAGAGTGTTGGGAGCATCTCCAGAGCTTTTGTAACAGTTCTGCTGTGGAGCTTTGAAGTTGACAGAAGCATCTTTGGAGCCTCCTAAAGACCTCATTATTTATAGTGAAAGGATTCCTACACTCAAAAATTTGTTCATACATATTTCTATTAGTCAAAACTCATAACATGAAACCATCTAATCCTAACATTTGTTGCACTATTACATCTGCATTTAGCACAATTAAATAAGATTTTTAACAATCCTTAAGGTACAAATCAAGGGATGCAATGGTTTTTAAGATAGAAAAGAAAGATATAATTGTATATTTTGGTGAGCTCTATCTGGCACTCATCATTTATATCCATGGTCTTGGGTGTGGAATGCTCTTTATACTAGTCCCTTTGCTCTTTCCATCCCTTTATAAATATGATCATTACTTTCTCCGTGGTGACTATACCATGGTTCTTGTTCTTCTTATTTGTCTTTTACCTTAAATAAAACAAATGTATAATCATTAGTTTTATGTTTGTCTCATTCACCACACACACACACACACACACACACACACACACACACACATATATATATATATGGAAGCTATAGAATAGGATATAGATTGATTTTGGAAAAATAACGAGATACTTTTTTTTGTTAAGCATACTCTATTTTTGAAGGATCAGAAATAAAAAGTAGACAGTTCTATATTTATGGTCTGAAGCATTAAATTGGTCTTTCCTCTAGAGGTGTGGAGCAAGGGCCCACTCCCACCAAAGGAGTAGAGGTTGGTATTTAGTGATTGGTTTTTCTACTTTGTTAAATTATTAAATATCTTAGTCAAGTTCACTGCTTTGATAATCTTTAGATGAATTTAACACTTCATTTTATTTACTATTTTCTCATATCTCTAATAAAGTAGTTTTGCTTCAACAATTGTAAACTTTCATATTCTTAGATTAGATTTCTTTCAAGCAAGTAGCTAAATGTATGATTGTGAATAGATGAGTAGGTTTTGTTTTAGGAAGTAGTTTTGGGACTGCTGATTAGTAGTTTCTACTATAGATTGCCATGGACACTGCCCTAGATTTGACAACTTAGATAATCATTCTAATTAAATGCAAGGTACAACAACCCTTGTCATTTTTGGCACCGTTACTAGGGATATGTGTTAGTAAAAAATTTAGTTAACAGTTCTTATAATAGGATTAGAATAAATTTGCATGGTTAGGCCAAAATATTCACAAGGTACATTTATCAAAAAGAAAAAACTCCAAACTCATACTATAGGTGAAAGCAATGGGGAACAAAAGGAAAGTATTGATAAGGAACAACTCATTTGACACCTTAAAAATATCACCAAGTCCAGACATTCCTACATCTCCCAATTACCATATACTTTTAGAATATCTTCAATGCTTATAGGAAAAATAAGAGCAAACCCAAATAGATCTTCAAGAAGAAACATCCCCAAAGAAAATCAAACAGATCCATTAGTCATGGAAGATAATAATGAACAACCAAATCCTCTGGTAGAAAGGGCACTAGGGAGAACTTTTTCTTATCCTATAGTCCTAGATCTTGAGGGCAATGCCTCCATGAAGAACATTTCTCCATCAGTACTTCCAACCTTCAGAGGAATTCCTTCAAAGTATCTAGATCAATTCCTCTTTGAATTCAAAGTGTTGTGTCAAACCTATGATTATGGTTTAGATAACTACAAACTAAAATTATTTCCCTCCACACTTAAAGAATCTACCATGAGATGGTTTATAGGATTAACTTCTAATTCCATATACTTGTGGAATCAGATGGAGACTATATTCCTGGACAAGTATCGTGATTACTGTAGAATAAGTGATAGGAATGAAGAGATTTTTAGAACCAAGTAGTAGGAGGAAGAGAGCTTAGATGGCTATTTGGATAAATTCAACTTTGCCCTTTAAATATATGGCAATCCTTTGCAACATAATTTGGCTAAGGCTTTATTCTTGAGAGGGTTAGATAAAGAATCAAAACAAGCATTGTATTTGATAGGTAAAGGGAATATAAACAAGCTAGATATGCCATTAATTGAGAAAATTTGTAGAAACTACTCAAGGACACAAGATGGAGTTAGAGCACCAAGATCTTTTAAGGGAAAGAATGAAATAGGATAGTTGATGGAAGAAATTTCTAATCTAAAGACAAATATTTTAGTTCAATTAAACACTACTTTAGATAGGATTAAGGTGAAGAATAGAACAATTGAACCATTATTTATCTATTGTCCAAGATGTAAGAACAAACATCTCCTACGTGAATGTCCCTTAGACAAAACTAAAATTTGTTAGATCTGTGATAAAAACCATCCTACCAACCATTGTGACCAAATCACATCTTTGAAAATGTTGACAAAGAAAAATTCTCAGATAGAAGAGAAGTTGAACTATATTGGATAAAAACAACCTAGTAACTTTCCATACAACCAATATCAAAACCAACCTTCTTATAGAGTCCCTCCAAATTGGGGAGTTAATCAATGGAATTCACAATGGAATGGTCCTATAAACCCACCTCAATAGGGACCACACGACTGGTAAAATCAAGACTGGCAAAGCCAATAATGGACAAACCAACAGTGGCCAAATCAACCATGAACTAACCAACAGTGGTCACAATAGTTTTAGCCCTAGTTTGGACCACAAAACATGCATCAATAGTGGGGTCCTCAATAAGGTTATAACTAGTGATTCTAAGGACGTCAAAGGCATTTTCCAAATCAATAGCAAGGGCTCTTAAATGGTCCAAAAAATACACCAAATCAATCCCAAAATGAACCAATTAATCATCCACCTCTACTTGCTCAACCAATAGCAAATCCCAAACACAATAAATAAGGAGCAGTAGCTGGAATAAAGACTATTCATTTAAACAATCTCCAACTACGTTCAAGAAAGGCTTTACCAAGACCATCTCCTCCTGTGATTGTTGAAATAACAGATGAATTGGAATCTTTAGATTCCTTTATAAAGCAACCCCAAGAAGAGATTAATTTCAATAGAGTGCCTAGAAAACAACCTGTATGTACCTTTAGAGTTCCTCCATAGATTCACTTCGAAGATACACTCCTGAAATTCTCTAGAGTTACACTTCGGGGCTCCTCCAAAGACTGAAAAATAGGGACCATTTTTTGAATGACTCAAACAAACTTCTCCTCAAAAACAAACTCCATTCATAGAAATTTAGCCTATCATCGAGTCTAAATTGATTCAAGAAATCAAACTGTTAAAGATCGAAATCCCACTCCTTCAAGCCATTAAGGATGTCTCAGAACTCAACCAATTTATTAAATAAAATTGTGTCAAGACCCAGGGTAGAAAGAAGAATTTTCCCAAAACTATCCAGGTGGAGGGTAAGGTTGTTGACCTCTTGGTTGGAGAAATGCTCCTCCCTAAGTACCGTGACCTTGGTAAACCTATCATCATAGTCTATATCTCTGGGGTTGAAATATCAAATGTGTTGGTTGACTTGGGAGCAACAATCAATGTTATGACAACTCACAATTTAGACAAACTAGCTCTTACAGGTATTCAAGACACTTCCACAATTTTACAATTAGTTGATCAGTTAGTAGCAATCCAAAAAGGAGTATTAAAAAATGTACCTGTCATAGTATAATCATTGGAGTTTCCTATGGATTTCCTAATCTTAGAACCAAGAAATCAAAAAACTGCTTACCCCTTGATCTTGGGAAGATTATGGCTGGCTACTGCAACAACATCAATTGACTGTAGGACTAGGGACATGGTCATATCCAATGGTATAGACATAAAAAAAATCTCTCTATATCCTCCAACTAAGCCCTCTATGAAATACTTAGGTAAAATTTGGATTGATGAATCCAGTAACACAGAAAACAATGCCTCTTTAACTATGGTGACCATCACTAAACACCTAGGAGACTTAGGGGAAGATATAGATGTTGACAGTCCTAAGGACATTACTCATATCATATAGATAGCCATGTGATAAATTTCGTTGAGGATCCAAGAAGAGAATTTTTAGTAGCTATTCATGTCGTTCTTTGGCAAATGTTATACCCTATGGTGAAACCTTCTACAAAGATATTACTACCTTCCACATGTTACTACCACACTCTTTTCCTCTAAATACAATAAAAAAAGCATAAAATAGTTCAATCCATTGATTAGGATACCAAGAAGGTCATGGTTTTACTGGGAAAAACATTAAACATCAACACCAAGTTAACAAGAGAACAAGAGGTAGAACTCATTAATCTTCCAGCATCTCATATTGTAGCTTTTACTTGGGAATATGGGGGTCCATAAAAGGCACCCACCCTAAGATCTGCACCCATCATATCTATACTGAAGATGTTAATCTAGTCAATAGCCTCAAAGGAGACTGAACCCAACACTGAAGGAGATAGTAAAAACAAAAATAGAGAAATTGCTACAAGCAAGTTTCATCTACCCCATCTCTAATAGTCAGTGGGTATCTCCTTTAGTCATTGTCCCTATTAAAAATAGAAAGTGGATAGTGTGTGTAGACTATAGAGAACCGAACAAGGCCACTAAAAAAGACTATTTTCCCTTACCATTCATTGATCAAGTTTTAGATAACCTAGCAGGGAAAAGGTACTTCTCATTTCTAAATGGGTTCAGTGGGTACAATTAGACTCAGGTGGCACCAAAAGACCAAGACAAGACCACTTTCACCTGCTCATGGGGCACTTTTGCATACAAAGTTCTCCCATTTGGCTTGTGTAATGCTCTAGCTACTTTTCAAAGGGTTGATCTAGCTATCTTTGCTGAGTTAGCCAATGAGAGCATGATGGTTTGTATGGATGGTTTTACTATTTATGGAAACACATTTGAAGAAGCCCTCCAAAATCTGGAAAAATTCTTGGAATGCTGTGAAAATCATCATTTGTCATTAAGCTATGAAAAGTGTTTCAAGATGGTAGAACATGGTATTATTCTTGGGCATCACACTTTTGCAGAGGGAATTAAAGTTGACACCAACAAGGTGGAGGTAATCAAACAACTGCCCACACCTAAAAATTATACTGATGTTAGGATCTTCTTGGGTCATACAAGTTACTATAGGAGATTCATAGAAAATTTTAGCAAAATTGTTGCCCCAATGTTTTCCCTCTTAACAAAGGACATTGATTTCCACTGAAAAGAAGATTGCCAAAAAGAATTTAAGACCATATAAGAAAAGTTGACAGTCATTCCTATTTTGAGGGGACCTAATTGAAATCTGCCATTTCACATCCAGACAGATGCCTCAAATGAGTAAATAGGAGCAGTCGTAGGACATAAAGAAGAAGGGGGAGGTATGTATGCAATTTATTACATAAGTAAGAACCTTACCCCCACTAAAAGAAATTACACTACAATAAAAAATAATTCCTTTTTGTGATCTATGCCATTAACAAATTTAGACATTACATCACAGGATATAAATTTTTTGTACACATTGACCATGCGACCATCAAGTATTTGATGAACAAACCAGTTGTAGGTGCAAGAATTATATGATGGTTATTATTATTGCAAGAATTCGATATCACCATCATTGATAATCTAGAAAAAAATAATTTAGTTTCTAATTTTTGTCTAGATTGCACACAGGTGGAGAAAATCAACCTGTGGAAGATGGTTTCCCTGATGAACATATGTTTGTTGTTTCTTCTAGTACTCCACAGTTTGCTAATATAGCCAATTTCCTGGTTACAGGCTTGTTTTCCTCACACTTCACCTCCAAATAGAAGAAGAGATTGGTAAAAGAGAGTTTGTCTTGTAAATGGTTGAATGTTTTATTGTTTAAATGTGGGCCTAATTTTGTCATGCACAAGTGTCTAAGAGCTGATGAAATATTTGATGTGTTGAAAGATTTTCATGATGAACCCACAAGAGGACACACTCGTCACAAAGGACAATCCACAAGGTTTTAGGAGCTGGATATTACTGGCCATCCCTTCATAAAGATGTGAATAAATATGTGACGCAGTGTGATTAGTGTCAAAGAATGAGCCATCCTACACTCACAAATGAAATGCACTTACACCCTCAAATAGTCTTAGAACCATCTGAGTAGTGGGGTATGGATTTTGTTGGCCCAATCTCACAAACATCTGTGGGAAAGGAGTATATCTTGGTGTGTACTGATTATGTGACAAAATGGGTAGAAGTTTAGGTATTACAATTTGCTAGGGAAGATAAAGTTGTTGATTTCTTATACAACAAAATCTTCTTAAGATTTAGAGCTCCAAGAACTATAGTTTCAGATAGAGGCCTACAGTTTACCTCTCAAGTAATACAAGAATTCACAAACCTCTACCAGATCAAGCATAGGAAGTCCTCACCATATCATCCCCAAGCTAATGGACAAGTGGAGGTGACAAACAGAGAATTGGAAAGTATAATGACAAAAATAGTAGTAGTGAATAGGAAAGATTGGGCAAACAAGTTGTATGTTCAGCTATATGGGCCTATAACACTACTTGGAAGTTAACTACATGGTTCTCTCCCTATGAGCTTGTCTATGGTAAGAAGCCAATCTTGCCAATAGAATTTGGGCTTCAGACACTTAGGACTTCCATGGACATTGGCCTTCTATTGACTATTGCACATCAGGACTGAATATTATAGCTAAATGAGTTGGATGAGATTATAATGGAGGCCATTTAGCAGATAGAAATAATCTAGCAACAGAGGAAGCAATGTCATGATCAATATATTAAGGAGAGGAAATTTCAAGTTGGAGAGTGGGTTCTATTATATGATCCAAATTCAATGAATTCAAGGGCAAGTTGTAGACACACTAGATGGGACCATATGAGATCAAATAGGTCTATGACAATGGGACAACTCTGCCATCACCAATTGATGGTGAACAAAATACATTTCTGGTGAATGGACATAGAATTCACCTTTATCAACATCCATTCACCAAGGAAGAGTTTGTCAAAAATTTGTCACAACCATACTTATGCTATGTAAGAGGTAAACATCTTTTCTCAGAATGATAGTTGAATAGTTCCAATTTTTTTTTTTTAAAATGAGAGGGATTGAAAACCAATAAAATGGCGGTCCTTCTCCCAAAAGAGCTAAAAACCAACAAATGACAGTTCTTTTCTTCATGCAAGAATCATTCAGGAACATCTTCAGAGTGACTACAACACCTTGTGACCACCCCAGAGTACCTCTAACGCTCATCTCTGGCACTCATCTTACAAGCCAATTCAACACCTTCAGTGCTCACAATTCAAATTTCTTAAAAGACATTTGACAATAAATGTGAATGACATCATAATACTCTCGTGACTTTCTTACATCATACTCAAAAAGTGAATGAGTCATCAAGATAGTTGTCACTCAACTGCCAATGGTCTTTTCCAATCATTTAGCTGACGTAGGCAACTAATCATGACACTGCAAGCTGACGATAGAAGATTGTTAAATCAACAAACTGCAGTTGCAAACCTTTCACATCACCTGTTGCAGATATTATGGAACATCACATCAAAGGTCACGGAGTAATGAAGCGGTCACACCACATCTTGCTAATGCTACGACATGAACTTTTGATATGACATCTAATAATTACAACAATGGATGTAGGTATTACTCTCAAATTAACTAATTAAATAGGAATTTATCAGTTGTTTCGCTACAAATCAATAATTCCCTGCACCGTCATTCTTTCCCAAGTGAACTTGAAAGATTGCCACATTGATTGAATGTGTGTCACCCCATGAAAACACCTCTAGAGTGACATAACTCCCTCGAGTAAAGGTACCGATCTTTAATTTCTATTTTCGCTCACTATCATTTCCTTCATGTAGAAATAACTACCTTCGTAGCTTTGAAACGCTAAGGGGCAAATAACCAAATTGATAATGCTAAAGCATTTGTTGTTGATGACCATCAAAAGTTAAAAGATTCAGAGCTAAGGGTTTCAGAAGTTCAAAAACTTAGAGCTAAGGGTTTCAGAAGTTCAAAAATTTAGAGTTAAGGTTTGCAAAAGTCCAAAAATTTAGAACTAAGGGTTTTAGAAGTTCAAAAATTTAGAGTTAAGGGTTGTAGAAGTCTAGAAATTTAGTGCTAAGGGTTTTAAGAGTTGATAATTGAAAGCTAAGACCAAATTGCAATCTTTGTGTTACATTGAACAATAACTTACAACATGGGCATCAAGAAGAAGTCAGAGCCGGAGTCAGCCTGAAAGCTTCAAGAAGACCAAGAATCAACCAATATCTTTAGAAATACAGGGTGGCTAACATTTATGGAGAAATTTGAGGTGTTCTAAGAAGAAATTATCGAAGAATTCATTCCAAATTTGCAAGATGACAAAACCAAAGTGAGGGATGTTACCATTCCAGTAACTGTATCTTCCTCCATCATCAACAATATATCAAGCATTCCTAAGGAAGGTTAGAGGTTGTATCATATAAAAATTTTATATTTTGATTTGATAAAGAATTTCTCAAATTGATAATGATCCTAACATTGAAACACATGTAAATAAAGGGAAAGTTAAGGGACTTCTTCGTACCAGTCTCCCTCACCCATGGCAATCCTTAGCCACTTGGTTAATGAAAAATTTCACTTGTGAAGGAAAATTTTCCATTGTTTTAGGACCAATATTGAAGATGCTTATTGTTTGCAATCATAGAAACCCAAATCCACTTAAAATGCAACAAAGACCAGATGTCCTTTCTTGGACAAATAACAGACACACGGCTTGGGGTGGTCTTCAAACCCAAGAGTGGGATTGTTCTGTTTGCAATAGAGTGGGTTCTCAGTGATGATTTCATGTAAAATAGCAACCGTTATAGGTTAATTAGATAGTTCTTCTGGATTAAAGTATGTATGTTTTTGCTTCAATGTTTCAGATCATGCACAATGATCCATCATCAGGAAGAGGAGAAAGTGTGTTATAGGGTTAACACTGATCTTTCCTCCATGTTCTTAGTGGTTATGTTAGACCTCAATGGGGAAGCAACCACCATCAAGAAGCTAATGGAAGATTTCGTGAACCTAGAATTTTGTGGCAGATGGAAGGAAGTGGCCGGGATTGCAAGAAGCAGAATTGGTATTCCCTTGCCAGATGATTTTCACAGAATCAACCAAACCAGGGATGCAGTGCAGTGGTGGCCGTTCATGGTGGAGGCAGGTGGTGCAGGAGCACCAAGGAGACCATATGGAGATATGTCTTGTCTTCATGTTGTTCATGTTGTCTTGTTGATTCAATAAGGTCTTGAAGACCATTTTCATGCATTGTAATAAGGGCCATTGCAAATGGATGCCATGTTGCTATCATAGCTGAGGCAGTCATAAAGATTCATGGTTGTAAGCCTTTCTAAGGCATGTAGGAAGGTGTCAAGAGGTCAAATGCCTTGTCCAAGGCTTATTTGTTTTGTAATGGTGTTTGAATACTTTATTTGTTATGCCACCCCACGTTACATATGACAAATCATTGTCATTAGTTGCAGTCCATAACACAACAAGGCAGTTCGATGGTTGAAGAACAGTTATAAACCTTCCCATCAACCAAAACTGTCTTTCAAGAGGTCTGTCAAGATGTATGTAGGCTTAAAAAGCCTTGAACATGATCATTTCAATGTAGAAGGGGAGTTTGAAGTGATTGGAAGGAGAAAATAAACAAAGAAGTTTAGTTTTCTGCCCAAATTACTGTGTAATTCGCTGCTATAGGTCGTACCCTATTCCTGTACGAACATATTGTGAAAAGTCACAATGATGGCATTATAGTAGGGTGAGTTGGCTTCCTTTTGCATTTGGTTTGGGTTCTTGAAACATTTCCAAAGCATAGATAATTGCATTTTTTTGAAAACGGTCTGAAAAACCCTCATCTAGGGTTTCTGATAGAAGTTATGTCTTTTCCCTCCATTCCACCGGTTTGACTCATTCCTGATTAGTGGGATGGATTGTTTTAAGTCTGTTTTCATATGCTATGAAAAGGTTTGGGCAAGAGATCTGAGAAGGAGGAAGTTTTATTGAAGAAACATAAAATCCTCATGTGTTAGGTGTTGCATAGAAGCCTAGAAAGGGAACAACATAAGACCAATCAGTTGCAGTCCATTTTGGAGACCCAAAACCTAAAGAATCCTTAGTTTTATCATGCCCCTGAGATGTCCAAATGATTGGTTGAGTACTGTAATCAAAATGGAGGGTGGTTGCTTCACAAAATAGGGCTAATTGGGGCTCTAGGCTACTAGGAGGGGCTATAGGTTAGACTATACTGTCCAAAACAACCCATACCCAATTTGGGATATATTGTAGGGAATCCAAAAGGGTATCTTAGGATTTTCTAAGATTTGAGTTTGCAGACCTGTATCAAGAGTTATTGCTGACTGTTCCTATTTCATGGGCTACAAGGAGTTTAGTGGCTTAAAGAAGGAAGTCCCAATTCAAAGCTTGTCTAGCCTTAGAAAATGGTTTGAATGTGTCATATGGAATGCTAAACAAGCCTCAACATGATGATTTCAAGAAAACTAACTGCTGTTCCCACTTTTGCATGATGATCCTTGAATTTGGTTTTTGAGTGTGAGAAGAAAACCTTGTCAAATGGTGGAATCATCAACCTATCCTAAGTTCTCTACATCATAGTGGTATCAGAGCCATAAAAGGTTCTATTGTTGGTTGTGTAAGACCTGATATGTGTCAGCAGAGGAGAGTGAAGGAGAGGCTAGCAACATGCCTCTAAAAGGGATGACCACCGAAGTGGTTAAGAAGTTCAAGGAGATGGAAGAGAAGATTAAGAGTGGAGTCAAGGAAGCACTCCAAGCAGAGTTGAAGGCACTAAGGATAGGGAAGAGGATAGATGAAGGTTTTGATGAAGAAGAAGAAAAAGAGGAGGAAGAAGAAGATCAAGAAGAGGCAGAGGTACCTGCAGACCAGAAACATTTCCTTGAAGCCATCAGGGCAATTGGCAAAGATTCTTCAGAGGCTCGGATGGAGATTCCAATGTTTAGTGGAAAGATGAATGTTGATGAAGTTATGTAGTGGATTGAGGCCCTAAATAACTACTTTGAATACAAAGAAGTTCCTAAGAACAAGAGGGTGAAGTTTGCAAAAACTAAACTCAAAGGTGCTGCCCTTACATGGTGGAATTACACCCAAGTGAGAGGGTAAAGAATGGGAAGAGCATGATCTCTTCATGGAGCAGAATGTTGGAGAGGATCAAGTCCCAATTCCTTCCATCATACTATGAGGTGTAGATCTACAAGAAGATGTGAAATCTCAAGCAAAGAGATTTGGATGTGGCCACATACACCGAGGAGTTTCACAAGTTCTCTCTTCGTTGTGGATACATCGAGGATGAAAAAGGTAAAGTGGAAAGGTATCTAAATGGTTTGAGGTTTAGTATCCAAGATGAAATTAGTATACTACCCCTGAAACTATGGATAAATGCTTTCAAATGGCATTGAGGGCTGAAGAGAAGTTGAAGAGGAAAGGTGAGCAACAAAATAGAGGAAGAGGTGGCAGAAATTACAGAGGTAGGGGCAGTTTTGGAGGTAGAAATCAGTCCCAAAGGAGTCAAGGGGAATCTAGTTCCCAAGAACAAAGTGGAGAATCAGGTTCTAGAGGAGGCTTTAGAGGAAGGAGACCCAATGGAAGGGGTAGATTTGGTGGACCGGGGAGAGGTCTTAATGTCTTCACAGGAAGGTTCTACAATTGCAACCAAGTGGGACATCCAGCCTTCAAATGTTCTGAAAAGCAAGCCTCAAACTCTCATGGAGGAGAGAGAAGGAACCGGTTGATCCAAGAGGAAGATTGCCAAAGTGTTAACTCTCCAATTGGAAGTGCAGCCCCAGTCCATGAAGGAGAAAGTTTGATGATGAGGAGAACCATGTTGAAGGTGCCTCAAACACAAGAACCCCCTCAAAGGAAGACATTGTTCAGGACAACATGCAAGGCCTATGGTAAGATTTGCAAGGTAATTGTTGATTCAGGCTCAACTAAAAATTTGGTTTCTATTGAAATGGTAGACAAGTTGAAATTGAAAAGACTTCCTTATGTTAGTCCTTATAAAGTATCATGGTTGAATAAGGGACAACAAGTTTTGGTAGTTGAACAATCTTGGGTAGAATTTGAGATAGGGGAATATAAGGACAAGATTTTGTGTGATATAATCCCGATAGATGCTTGTCATTTGCTGTTAGGATGTCCATGGCAATATGATGTTCAATCCCAACATGATGGTAAATCTAACTCCTTCATTATAACCAAGAATGGTAGGAAGTATAGAATGGATCCATTGCCGGATGAGAATGTAGAGAAGAGTGTTGGGTCAAGTGTCATGATTGTGAGTGGTAAAGAGTTTCTAGACACCCTTAAGGAGGAAGGAACCCAAGGGTATGCTCTGATTTTAAAGCCTAAAAATAGTCCTAATTGCATGGTCCTAGAGAGGAAGAGGTTCCCAAGGAGGTGCATCAATTGTTAGAGAAGTATAAGGGTATCATGGTAGAGGAGATGCCTAATGAATTACCACCTATTAGGGACATAAGCCATCAAATTGACTTCATACCAGGATCTACTTTGCCAAACAAAGCAGCCTACAAGATGACACCTTCTCAAAATGAAGAGATTGCCAAGCGAGTGCAAGAATTGTTGGATAAGGGATTGGTAAGAAAGAGCCTTAGCCCATGTGCCGTCCCAACAGTCCTAGCCCCTAAAAAGGATGGTAAATAGAGGTTGTGTATAGATTCTAGAGCCATTAACAAGATTACTATAAGATATATGTTCCCTATGCCAAGGATTGAGGATTTAATGGACTGTTTGGGAGGGGCTAGATACTTTTCTAAGATTGATGTTAAGAGTGGGTATCATCAAATTAGGATAAAACAAGGGGATGAATGGAAGACAACATTCAAAACAAATGATGGTCTTTATGAGTGGTTGGTGATGCCATTTGGCCTATCCAATGCCCCAAGTACTTTTATGCATCTCATGAATGAAGTATTGTAAGATTTCATTGGCAAATTTGTTGTGGTATACTTGGATGACATTCTTGTTTTTAGCAGGACTAAGGAAGAGCATTTGCAACATTTGGATCAGGTTTTGAAGAAATTGCATGATGAGCAATTGATTATCAACATGGAAAAGAGTGTCTTCATGAAGGAAGAACTCACCTATCTTGGTTTTGTCATTTCCCAAGGTAGTTTGAAGATGGATCCAACAAAGGTAGAGGCCATTTTGTCATGGCCAACTCCTAAAACAACAGGTGATGTAAAAAGTTTTCATGGTTTGGCAACATTTTATAGGAAGTTCATAAGGGGTTTTAGTCATATTTGTGCACCTATTTTGGATACCATCAAAGGGGGGCAAAAATCTAAGCTTTCTTGGGCAAAGGCAGCCAATGATTCTTTTGAAATTATGAAACAAAAAGTAGCACAACAACCCATTCTTGTTTTGCCCAACTTTAACAATTGTTTGTGGTGGAATGTGATGCTAGTAACCTTGCTATAGGGGCTGTCTTAAGTCAAGAAGGTAGGCCAGTTGCTTTCTTTAGTGAAAAATTGAATGATGCTAAGAGAAAGTACTCTACTTATGACTTGGAGTTGTATGCAATGGTGCAAGCTTTGAAAAAGTGGAGGCACTATCTTTTACCTAAAGAGTTTATTGTTTACATTGACAACCATGCACTTAGTTTTTTGAATTCACAAGAGAAACTCAATCACAGGCATATGAAATGGGTTGAACAACTCCAAGCATATACTTTTTCAATCAAACACAAGAAGGGGCAGGCCAATAAAGTGGCAGATGCATTGAGTAGAAGGGTGTGTATGGTTCAAGAAATTCAGTTGCAAAGTGTGGGGATTGATGCTCTCAAACATATGTACTAGGATGATGATGATTTCAAGGAGGTATATGAAGTTTGTTCACAATTTTCAGACTCTTATCATTATGATTTTTCTGAGTTTTTATTGCAGCAGGGGTTGTTGTTCAAAGGCAGCCAATTATGTGTTCCTAGGTGTTCTATGAGGGAGAACGTCATAAAGGAAAAACATTGTGGTGGACTAGGAGGTCACTTTGGGTTGGACAAAACATTGGATCAGGTGAAAAGGTTTTATTTTTGGCCTAAAATGCAATTAGACATTAGAAAATTTGTTGAATGTTGCAGTATTTGTCAAAGAGCAAAGGGAACTTCATCTAATGCTAGTCTATATCAGCCACTTCCTATTCCTCATAGGCCATGGGAAAGTATTAGAATGGATTTTGTCTTGGGTCTTCCTAGGACTCAAAGAGGCTTTGATAGCATTTTTGTTGTGGTGGATAGATTCAGTAAGATGGCTCATTTCTTGCCATGGAAATGCACTAATGATGCTTCACACATTGTTGGTTTGTTCTTCAAAGAAATTGTTAGTATCCATGGTTTGCCTCTTAACATTATGATTGACAGGGATCCAAAGTTTGTGGGCCACTTTTGGCGTATTTTGTGGAAGAAGTTGGGCAATCAGTTGTCATTCACTTCAGCCTATCACCCTCAGATTGATGGCCAAACTGAGGTAGTGAATAGATCTTTGGGAAATCTCCTTAGATGTCTTACAAAGCAGCATGGAGAGGCATGGGATATGATCATCCCTCAAGCTGAATTTGCTTACAATGACTCCACCAATAGAAGCACAGGAAGGAGTCCATTTGAGATTGTCTATGGTGTTCACCCAAGAGGTATTCTTGAATTGAGAGATCTCCATGGATTGGAGAGGAAGAGCGCTCAAGGTGAAGACTTTGCATTGGCCATGAAGGACATCCATGATAATGTAAGAGAAACTCTTCAAAGGAACAATGAGAAGTACAAGGAGAAAGCCAATGAGAGAAGGATATAAGGTTGGGGATTTGGTCATGACACATTTGAAGATGGAGAGACTTCCAAAGGGGCAGCCAACCAAACTCCTCATGAAGAAGATAGGTCCATGCCAGATTGTGCACAAGTTTGGGACAAATGCCTATGAGATTGAGCTTCCTCAAGGCTTGGCAATTTCTCCCATCTTCAATGTTGCTGACTTGTTTCCATATAGGGGTGATAATGTTGCAGGTCTTGATGCAGCCCAAGAATATGAAGATTGGATAAAAGATCTACCTCCCAGCCAACCATTGAAGTTGGAATGCATTCTTGATACCAAGGTCATCAAAAGGACTAGAAAGAAGACCTACAAGCTATTCCTTATCAAATGGAGTGGGTTGCCCATTGAAAATGCCACTTGGATGAGTGAAGAAGACATCTTGAAGCATGGTGTCACAGTTGCTGATCTGATTCCTCAAGAGACTTAAGTTTTTTTCCCACCTCGGGAGTATGGTGCAGGAGCACCAAGGAGACCATATGGATTTATGTCTTGTATTCATGTTGTTCATGTTGTCTTGTTGATTCAATAAGGTCTTGAAGATCATTTTATGCATTGTAATAAGGGCCATTGCAAATGGATGCCATGTTGCTGTCATAGTTGAGGCAGTCATAACGATTCATGGTTGTAAGCCTTTCTAAGGCATGTAGGGAGGTGTCAAGAGGTCAAATGCCTTGTCCAAGGCTTATTTGTTTTGTAATGGTGTTTGAAGACTTTGTTTGTTATGCCACCCCACGTTACATATGACAAATCATTGTCATTAGTTGCAGTCCATAACACAACAAGGTAGTTCGGTGGTTGAAGAACAACTATAAACCTTCCCATCGACCAAAACTGTCTTCCAAGAGGTCTGTCAAGATGTATGCAGGATTAAAAATCCTTGAACATGATCATTGCAATGTAGAAGGGGAGTTTGAAGTGATTGGAAGGAGAAAATAAACAAAGAAGTTCAGTTTGCTGCCCAAATTACTGTGTAATTCACTGCTACAAGCCGTACCCTATTCCTATACGGATAGATTGTGAAAAGTCACGATGATGGCATGATAGTAGGGTGGGTTGGCTTCCTTTTGCATTTGGTTTGGATTCTTGAAACATTTCTAGAGCATAGATAATTACATTTTTTTGAAAATGGTTTGAAAAACCCTCATCTAGGGTTTCTGATAGAAGCTATGTCTTTTCCCTCCATTCCACTGGTTTGACTCATTCCTAATCAATGGGATGGATTGTTTTAAGTCTGTTTTCATATGTTATGACAAGGTTTGGGCATGGGATCTGAGAAGGAGGAATTTTTATTAAAGAAACCTAACATCCTCACGTGTTAGGTGTTGCATAAAAGCCTAGAAAGGGAACAACATAAGACCAATCAGTTGCAGTCCATTTTGGAGACCCAAAACCCAAAGAATCCTTGGTTTTATCATGCCCCTAAGATCTCCAAATGATTGGTTGAGTACTGTAATCAAAATGGAGGGTGGTTGCTTCACAAAATAGGGCTAATTGGGGCTCTAGGCTACTAGGAGGGGCTATAGGTTAGACTATATTGTCCAAAACAACCCATACCCAATTTGGGATATGTTGTAGAGAATCCTAAAGGGTATCTTAGGATTGTCTAAGATTTGAGTTTGTAGACATGTATCAAGAGTTATTGCTGACTGTTCCTATTTCATGGGCTACAAGGAGTTTAGTGGCTTAAAGAAGGAAGTCCCAATTCAAAGCTTGTCTAGCCTTAGAAAATGGTTTGAATGTGTCATATGGAATGCTAAACAAGCCTCAACATGATGATTTCAAGAAAACTAACTACTATTCCCACTTTTACATGATGATCCTTGAATTTGGTTTTTGAGTGTGAGAAGAAAACCTTGTCAAACAGTGGAATCATCAACCTATCCTAAGTTCTCTACATCAGTAGGGGACAATAGAGTGGATGCCAGGTGTTGCAAGGTAGAAAAAGGGGTAGCATTCCTGAAAAAGTTGGCAGTTCTGGAGGTTGAATATGATTGGATGAGGGAGCTGGTAGATTTGTATTATGCAAAGGACAAGGATGCTTGACTAGACAACGACAATGGTGTCGGTGCTTTCTGCTATTTTACCAGTAGTTTTGTTAAAAAATACTTTCTTTGATAATGTATGTAGGGGTTTTTTTTGCTTTGTAACAGGTAGCTATCATATCAACTACATAGATTAGGGTGGTAGGGTTTGTTTTGCAAGATCAGGGCATTTTGTTTGCAACCCTTTGATGTTTTTCTCTCTAGCTGAAATGCTGAAAATTTGTTCAAAATTTCTATTAAATATAATATAAAGGGAGCTGACCCCAAGTCAGTAGTTAACCAAGCAAAAAAAAAATTGAAGATTCTTATTTATCTAAGATGTGGTCTACACAACCCTAAACATAGGATAAATTTGCCACATTTCCTATTTTCTTCCATAAACACCATGGCTGATAAGTACCAGTAGGGAAAGGGGTAGGTTAAACATCATGGACTCATCTTTCTCATTATCAAACAAAATTTTATTTTAAAAAAGGGGAGGGGGCACTCAATGGCAGGACTTTTTAGAAGGTACAGATGAAGGAAAGAAAAAGGAGAAAATTATTACAACATAAGAGTCATCCCCTACTCAGGAAGAAAATGAGGGTAAAATAGTCCCATCAACATCCTCCCCAACTGTAGGGGAAAGGAAGAATGGAAAGATGATCTTGAGAGGATAGTCCTCTACTATAGAACAAAGCAAAGATACACACCTATTGAGGAGTCCCCTCAGACCTCAAAGAAAACAAAAAGAAACCTAATAATGATTGATGAACCTACTCCAATGTTGAGAAGGAAGGCCGAGAAAAGTCCTCCCCAAACTCTAGAAGGGGAAGGTGAAAGGATGACGGTTGAGGAGCATGTACCTCCAAAACCAAAATAGAGAGAAATGAAACACAAGAAAAAGAGGAGAGAGGAGTTAATAGGTGAAGAAACCCCTCCACTGGTGAGAAGAAGCAAAAGAAGAAAAATCATAGAAGGTCATAAGGAGAGCCTTGCAGAACAGACCTCCAAAGCACCTAAGATTATAGTGCCTGAACCACAAACCATTTCCTTTGAATTAGAGGAATTCCAATAGGCTCCAGAGATATAGGAACAACAATCACAACAAGGGATCCGGAGGAGTAAGCACCGGAGACACAAAACCCAATCGGAGTAGGATTCTGAGTTACTTGCTAAAGTACTCAAAGAACTCTGGGTATCAGTTGTCCTTAATATTACTTTAGAACACCAAGACAATAGACACATAGAGGATGTTCCTGGGCCTTCACTTACCATGACCTTGCAAGTGGTTGAAAATAGGGTAGTGTGACGAAGTGGAGCTAATAGTGTGACACATAATTTAAATAATTTTTTATTTAAATTATGAGAGAGGAACATGTGTGAGGATAATTTAAATAAAATTATTTAAATTATGTGGTGAGGGTTAATTTAAATAAATATTTTATTTATTTAAATTAAAAGGATGGAGGAATAAGTGAGAATAGGATTATTTAATTAATTTATAAGGGAAATGGATGAATAAAATAAATAAAATAAATTTTATTTATTTTATTAGAAGAAAAATGGATAAATGAAGGGAAAGGTTAATTAAGGATAAATTAATCAAATAATTAAAATTATTTGATTAATTTAGAAGACATATTAAGATGTGAAGTGATGTTTGGAGTGTGTTGAAAATAAAGGTAAACGCATAGTCATTTTCAAGTGTCTACAATTTCTATTATTATTAAATTACTTAAGGTTAATAAATTAAAAATCTATTAATCTATTAATCTATTAATTTTTCATCATAGCAAGTCAAAGTGCCATTCACTCCTTAACACTTGTCTCTTACAGAGAGCGATTCTAGAAACTTGAAGTTCAAATTTGGGTGCGTTAAAACTTCGGCCCGAAATAGAACTTAAGCCATTGATCTACTATGAGGCCCACCCTAATGTGGCCGAATTATTTGCACTATTGGGCCCATTATTGTTTTGATACACTTAGATATTAGACTATTTGATTTTGGACTTATGGTCTATGGATAGATTATATTAGGCATTGGTATGTTGATTAGAATAGTTTGATTTTATCTTACAAATAATGATCTATTTGGTAGATAGTTATGTTATATTTTAATTTTATGAACTAGATGTATGCTTGATTTGATTATGAAGATGATGTTCATTTATGCTTTGCATTATTCAATTTACCTATTTGATTTGAATTGGAATTGAGCATCTATGTTTAGTAGATGAGTGTAATGAATATGTGATGCCAGTATGAGATATTGAATTGTAATTGAATCAAATTGATATGTACTGGATGATTAAATGAATTGTGGTTATCAATTGAATTATATATTGTGCATGGTACGTAATTATGTTTGAAATATCAATTCAAGTTGTTTTGGCTATCTATTGGACATATTAATGCGTGTCATTAAGTGTGTAGGTCTTCTAGAAAGCTCATGTGATTACCCTTGTGATGCTCGACCTTCGTCCATAATGGGACTAAAGTCTTTATTGTTGTGCAAATGTTATAATGTGATTAAATTGTGATGTTAATTTGATTTTAATTATTGTGTGAAGGTTGTTGAGTGTTCCCTAGGTGGTGAATTGTCATCTTATGTGTCAAATTTCGGATTTGTAATTAAGAGTCCTTTTTGGGGGTCTTGAAATGTTATTTTATTGAGTTTTTTAATGATTTTAGGTCTCTAGGGCAAGTACCTAGGGGTTGGGAAACTTTTGGGATTTAAAATTTTGGTTCTAGGGTAGATTTGACCACTCCCAAGTTCCTTGAGAAGAAAGTGGCATTGATAAGTTTTGGGAAGAGGGATGGTGTATTTGTCACCATCCCATCTCACCTTCTTAGGTTCATGGATGAGGGGTGGATCAAGTACACCCCCATCCCAATGCTTCAAACATGTTGGAGCATAACCTAGGAATATTTTTGGAGAAGGGTGTACAAGTACATTCCTCTCCTCTAGGTCTCACACATATGTGAGAACATGCGAAGTCAAATCACTCCTTGAGATTTGGGAATTTGATGAGAGGGGTGAGTTAGAGGTCATGTGGCACCTCCACATTTGGAGAGGAGTGACATTGCACTCATTTCATATACCCCTCTTGTAAAGTGAAAGAGGACTTTTTTCTTCATTTTGTTTCTTGTGTTGTGAGAGTGAGAGAATTATTGGGAGATAGGAATTGAGAGAAAGGTTTGGAGTGGATACTCTTGAGGGAGTTTCGCCAAGTTTTCAACTCAACCATCTTGGATATATTTTGAGGTAGGCTCCTTGGTCTTTTGTTAGATAGATTTAATATTTGAATGGAGATTTGTATGTTGTGAAATGTATTTGTGTTGGAGTGTTTTTGTGTTGCTTTGTTTTGTATTGTTGAGGGATAAGGGTGTTAATGTTGGGTTAGGCTCTCCCACTTAGATGAAAGAAACCCATGTGAGGGGTTGAGGAATGTGTGAAACTCGGGGAAAATCTCATTCCCTTGAGAGGGAATTTTGGCATGAGTGCCATGGTGTTTCATGTTTTGCATGAGTGCCATCAAAGAATGTATTTTAGAAGGAATGTGATGATTTTATGGAAAAGGTGATTGTGGGAAGGATTTTTTATCTTGTGTTGAGAAAATGGAATTATGTGAATAAGTTGAGTAACTATTTGTTATGCATTTTCTCCATTAGAGAGATGTCCACTCTTCTCCCCCTACCATTATAGTTCCTTTCATGGAATCCATTATGTATGTGAAGCCTTGGGAGATTGGGAGTTTTTGTTTTGTTATTTCTTACAAAATGGGAGTGTGTATTCTCTATGTGTTGTGCACCCAGGTTCCTTAGAGGGCCTCCTAGCTTAGGGGTGTGCTAGTGAGAAAGCCCAATGGTTGGAAGGTGAGAACCTCCATTGGATTGCATGAAGTTTTCATTTGCAAGTTTTGGATGGAGGAAAAAAGAAGAAAAGTTTTCCTATTCTTTAGTGTTGTATTGATTCCTCGCTATTTGAGGAGAGTATTTGTGAAAAAGGAGTTGTCTTGTGCCTTGCAAGTCTTGGAACAAAGGTAGTAAACATTATTGTTATTAGTCATGTATTGTGTAGAATAAAGAGTCATTCCACTTGTAAGATGTTGTGTATTCACTCTACTTAAGTTTTAAATATATGAATGAGAACTCCTTTAAATGTGTATATAATGTTGGAAAAAGAAAATATGAATCCTTTCTTCTTATCAATCACTAAATGTGTCAAGTCATTTAATAAAATGCAACATTGCTATTTCTTACTACTTCAAGAATAGTTGATTTGTTTTGCTCTAGGCTCCTCCTTGTAAATCCAAATAAATTAACATTGAGCTTAGTGAAAACAAATATACTTGCTTACATTTATTCTTTCTAGTACCTTAAAATTCCTATTGTATTATTTTCTTCCACATTTGGTTGAGGCAGGTGTGAAACTCCTTGGGGAAAATCTCTTTCCCTTGAGAGGGAATTTTGGCATTCAAGTGCCATGGTATTTCATGTTTTGCATGAGTGCCATCGAAGAATGTATTTTAGAAGGAATGTGATGATTTTATGGAAAACGTGATTGTGGGAAGGATTTTTTATCTTGTGTTGAGAAAATGGAATTATGTGAATATGTTGAGTAACTATTTGTTATGAATTTTCTCCATTAGAGAGATGTCCACTCTTCTCCCCCTACAATTATAGTTCCTTTCATGGAATCTATTATGTATGTGAATCCTTGGGAGATTGGGAGTTTTTATATTGTTATTTGTTACAAAATGTGAGTGCGTATTCTCTATGTGTTGTACACCCAGGTTCCTTAAAGGGCCTCCTAGCTCAGGGGTAGGCTTGTGAGAAAGCCCAATGGTTGGAAGGTGAGAACCTCCATTGGCTTGCATGAAGTTTTCATTTGCAAGTTTTGGATGGAGGAAAAAAGAAGAAAAGTTTTCCTATTCTTTAGTGTTGTATTGGTTCCTCACTATTTAGGAGATTATTTGTGAAAAAGGAGTTGTCTTGTGCCTTGCAAGTCTTGGAACAAAGGTCATAAACATTATTGTTATTAGTCATGTATTGTGTAGAATAAAGAGTCATTCCACTTGTAAGATGTTGTGTATTCCCTCTACTTAAGTTTTAAATATATGAATGAGAACTCCTTTAAATGTGTATATAATGTTGGAGAAAGAAAATATGAATCCTTTCTTCTTATCAATCACTAAATGTGTCAAGTCATTTAATAAAATGCAACATTGCTATTTATTACTACTTCAAGAATAGTTGATTTGTGTTACTCCAGGCTCCTCCTTATAAATCCAAATAAATTAACATTGAGCTTAGTGAAAACAAATATACTTGCTTAAATTTATTCTTTCTAGTACCTTAAAATTCCTATTGTATTATTTTCTTCCACATTTATTCATTCATCTAAAGTGTTTAAGTTAATGTAAATAAATGAGTGAGTGTATTTCTGTTATTATAAATGTTGAAGTAAATCCCTTCTTCATATCATTCACTATCATTCCTATCATTCACTTGAAGTGTTAAGTTATCAAACAAATCTTGGCACTTGTATTATACTTATCTTAAAAATAGTTGAATCATGTTTCCCTCTCCTCCCTTGTAAATCTAAATAGATGCTAATAAACATTGGTTTTTACTGAAAGTAAATATATTCTTCTATTTCATTTCTTCTATCTCCTTTATTCCCCATTGAAATGGTATTAAGAAAAGTGTGTGTGTGTATAAGTTTGTATTTAAAAATACATAAATCCACTATGTTAGTGAAATAAATAATTTAGTTATAGAAATATACATATATAAAATATATATGTATGCTCAATGTGTGTGTGTGTATGTGTATGAGAAAAATTGATTCTAACTAAACTACTTATAATTAGAATAATGTCCTATCTAAACATTAGGATACTAACAAACGAAGACATATATCTCGCTACTATCCAATCTGGAAGAGTGAGAAGGTCCAGGATAAATCCCCTTGTTGTTACTAGAAAGAAAAGAACTAACTAATACTAACTAAAATGGAATAAAATTGGAAAAATATAGAAAATGACAAAGTAATTTACAGAAAGGAATACAAAAATAAAAATGTGAAATCATGGAGAACCTGTCCCCAGGTAGACAACCTCATTGTCCAAGATGACAGTGTTGGCACCTTCAAATTTTTGCAAAATTTGAAGTGCCCATGACAAAAAAGTCGATGGCAACACTCATAAATGCACCTGAAAAACCTGCCCCAGTGACCTACTTTGGAGTGTCATAATTTGGAGCTTATTTTCTTTCATGCCAAATCACTTGGTGAGTGTATTCATTTGTCATATGTGAGCATGTAGGTTTGATTTCAGCTTCCTGTGATGAGTTTTGACAAGGTTTTGAAGCATCAAGCTGGAGTGTCTAGGACTGTTGCTGTTTGTATATTCTTAGGTTTGCAAAGTAGCCTCCTGTTCAGATTGATATTTCGCACATGGTTGATCATCATGACAAATGGATTGGTACTTTGCATTCCCCTAATATTCATATGCTCCTTGGTCTAGTTTAAGAGCCTCATGATCAAGTTTGATATTTTTTTAAAGCCAAAAGCAAATGCAATTTGTCATGTTTTCACATTTGCATTTCCAGAATATTTCAGAGGGGTCAACTTTGACCCTTAATATTTTGTGAAGGAAGTGAATTGGTGAAAAAATCCTTTTGTACACATGCTTAATGGACCTAAATGATCTAGTTTTTCCAGTGGCAACTTCCTAGGAGGAGATTTGATATTTTTCAAGGAGGTGACTTGGTGTGCTCAAGTTGGTTTTTTGATAGGTGCAGTTGCAGAAAAGGCTAAGTGAGCCACTTTTAATGCTAATATCTTTCACCTCAGGATGTGTTTTGCCAAGCCGTCTACTCCCATGAATTCTTGGATCAAATGTCTACATGTCTGTGCATTTTTGTACCTTCAAGAGATTGTTCGATCAGTTTTCCAGGGTGATTTTGGAGGCCACCTGGCTTGTTTTGGGTCACTGTGTAAAATTCCATAAGGCATATTCTGATGATTACCCATTTCAATTTTCACCTCAGAAGCATATTGATGCAGTCCTAGGTCAATTGAGGACAAAAAACTTGTTTTAAAATGATTTTTTTTAGTCGGGCCCATAATGGGTCCCAACATGTGTCACCCATTGATCAAATTGTTTGGTACAAAACTTGTTAAAAGAATCAAGTGCCTTTGACATTTTCCAAAATCAGATGAAGTGAGGGGTCTTATTGCTCTAAATCATACTTGTATTCATATGTTAAACTATGCATTAAAAGCCTTACTTGATGATCAAAAGGGATCCTTGGTAGCCCCAGACATGTGTTTTGATTTCTCACATGGCAAAAAATATTGATATTAATGCTTTGAAGCAAACAGAGGAGACATCTATCTTTCACTAGCCTAAGATATTTGTGGATGAAAATAAGTCTTCTATTGACACTATGAACTTTCAAACTGGTAAATAAGAAGGAGACAAAGAAGAATAACAATGGGTTAGATAAAAAACATGTCTATAGAAGAGGCAGGAGAATAATTCGTGCCTCAGAGGTTGGCCTTGAGGAAAGTTTATTTGTTGGAGCTTTATTTTTCAGAGAGTAATAGCCACCATATCATTCCTCTGGGAACTCTCAAGGATGTTTGATTCCTCTCTTGTTTTCGCTTCAAGCTATGGTGGATGACCCAAAATTTGGGGATCGTGGAATGGAAATTCCCCCTGAAGACTCCATTGTTGCTAAAGGAAACCAGGACCTTGGGGGTTTGGTTGGGGATTTGATTTTTGGAAAAGAGGACGTTGCAAATGCCAATTTTCTGAAGCATAGTAATGGAGAGATCACATTAAACTAGTGCCTGAATCCTAGTGTCATTTGTTTGTTAAACTCATTGCTTAAATTTTATCTAGTTGTCTCCAACTTGATTTTTCCTTACTATTTAAATCAGCTTATCGAGGATATTCCTGATTTATCGGAGCACATTTGTTGTTTCTATGTGGGTTGTTTGTTGGGTTTCCTCAAGGAGGAATTAAATTCCTTTAAGCAAATCACAGTAGTTTGGAAGGATTCAATTGGATAATTAAGAATGACCAGGTAATTTGTAATTCTACACATCTATGCTAGGTATAGACCTTGTAGTGCCAAACAAATCAAGTTGTAGCCAGAGGGAAGGCATATATCTTTTTGTATTTGGACTCCGTTGCCTAGTTGAGGAAAAGGCACCGATCATACAACTTTCAAAATCATCCCTTGTACATAATATTTTCAAACACAATTTTGGTTTTCTATTTGTAGGAGTAGTAGTGAATAAAATAATTGAATAAAACCACTTTTAGATTCCATGCCAATTTGAATTTGGATGAAGAGAAAGATCTAATTGATAAAATTGTACATAATCTGCTCAATCATCACCATTCCGTTTTGAGGAGTTCACATTCATTGGTGATAAGATGGTACACCCACCTAGGCAAAGTAGAGCCTGAAGTGTAGGTAATTTCAATCGTTCTAATTGATTATGTCAGTTGGCCAAATCGCTTATCAGACCTGATCATAAAGTTTGGCATCCTTTTAGGGTTTGGTAAACTACAGATTTGAGAACCAACAAACAACATGCCATGAGGACGTCTGTGTACAACATTGTAGTCTGTACAATGTAGAAAATCAAGATCTTAGACCTATACAAATTTACACAAACTTCAAGAGTTACATGTTGACACATAATCCAACAATTGTCACACGGAATATCTAAGATGATAGAAATAACTAGAAATTGATAGCATGAAAGTGGAACAAAAGGAATGTTGAGAAAGGGGGAAGAAGAAAGAAAAATGTTCGTACATTTGAAATCCTTCCTCACGCAACCTACAATTGTAAAGATGAAAGAGAGAGTTGAGCTATATAGGAGCTTACGTAAGTCAAGCCCCATTTTTGGTGTTTCCACCTCAACGACAACCAAAGATATTGATCAATTGAAAAATAAAAATGTGTGCTATAATTCTAAGTGTATCTACAATTGTTATGAGCAATGAAAAGAAAGATTGACAAGATATATAAACAAAATATAATTAATCTAACACATGCAATGATATCAAGTAAATAATGAGCACAATTGAGAAATGGAATGAGAAACAATGAGAGTATGATAATGGTGAATGCTGATTTCGACAAAGCTTCACTAGCATGTGAATTCCATTTCTTTTCAAATGACACATTAAGGGGGTTTTATAGAAAATGAAAAAAGGAAGAAATCTGGGAAAGGAGTCATTTGGGTGTTGATAAGCATCAAGAAAAGCTCAGAATGCCATGCAAATTAAAATGCAACTTCTAAAAATGGTTGATGAACAAATAGACACTCACTAGACATTAGCATGCCACGTAGACATTCACACCAAGTGCTGGTGTCCAAGCAACTTTATCTCTGAGAAAGTCCAACTAACTTGGGGCATTGCCAAGGTTAATGCATTTTTATGGTTTTGGGAGTAAGGTTAAGGTTGGAAAATGATCCTAAAAACACACTAGGGGATTGTACACTAAAGTGGACTCTAAACATAGCATCAAATTATGAGGGTACAAAATTTACAACGCTACATTTATCCCCCACTTTAGTAGGCATATGACACTACGTGCGTATGCAAGCTAAAGTAATAAAGGAAATAACATGAAAGCAAACTTTTACTGAAAAATATTGTAGAGGGTGCAAAATGTCACCAAGTGAGAGATATGAAGCCCCCAGCTTAGGATTCTACAAAAATCACAATGTTAGGCAAAAAATATGCACATGAAGAAAAAGCCAGAAATGCATGTATATATATATATATAAAGTTAACGAAAAGGAGGATTAGACCAAATGTAATTTGTCGAAACCCTTGCGGTTAGAAAATAATATAGTCTAATACACATTAATCTGATGATTAAGTAAACACATACAAACATACAGAAAAGTAAACAAAAGGAATTTCTAACGTTAATTCGCTAGGAAAATTCCAGGTATGGTTCTAGGGATAGCACACTACGAGAGCTAGGAACCATACCAAAAAAAATATGTAAGTCACTAGAGCTAGCAGATCCCCTTGCTAGGTAGGTTATAAGAAGTGCCAATAGGATAGCAAATGAAGCACCACAGACTAGCATTGCTTTGCTAGGTGAGCTACATGTCAAATAATATCAGAGATTACATGGATAGCATGGCTAGGTAAATCTAATAAAGGTGGTATGGACCAAAAATGATGCAGGGAGCATACCATTGATGTGGTGCATGAACAAGTGTGAAAGATAGAAAATATATGCCCCCACCTTAAAATACTTGCATATTTCATAGAGGAGCAATTAATTTTAAGGTAAAAGTGGGGAAAAGGCATGAGAGCTTTGAGGAAGCATATGTCTAGAGGATATGTTCTAGAGAGATATGTCGTGAAAGAGTGGCCCCCAAGAAGGACAACCAAAGTGATGTTGCAAGCATGATGCACAATGACTTGTGTAAGCATGGCATGACGTCAAGCAACACAATAAGGTGTCACATAAAAACAAGAAACATCACAATAAAGCACAAATGGATCTACATGATTTGAAGTAAGTCTAATATATAGTAGGGGAATAATTAGGGCAGTACAATCTGGAATTGTCATAATCCTCCTAGGCACGTAGAACTATGAATACAAAGGAAGAAGGTCACATGGAGACAAAGTAAAATTTTTAGGTCAACATGGAAGGATGCGAAATCATATGACACTTTGCATCATCCCCAAAATGTAGAAAATTCAAGTACAACATATAGAAGAATATAGAAACATATAGAAGAATGTCACAACATTTTCATTCCCCCTATATCCATGTGCCTACAAGGGCATCAAGGGTCCTCCGGGGAGAGCTATATCATGCAACAAGCACAGGGATTACAAAACATACAAGCACACTACAAATAATAACATATGGAATGAAGGTACCACTTTCAAGGGTTAGGCTCTAGTAGGTTGTTCACCTCCCAATCTTTCTCATCATATAGGGACAGTGGATAGTCTTCTAGAGGGACCATGTTGAGGGCAGTACTTGGGACTGCAATTATTTCAAGATGCAGAGGATCAAAAACTAATGGAGGATCCTCACACACTTCACCAAAGGCAAGGTCCATCAATATTGTGAAGATTGAGGACAAATTTTATCTCTTCCAAGGATGCATATACATTTTTCTTGTGGGAAGTGTGATATGAATCATTATCAGAATAGATAACAATAGAGGGTCGATTAGTTCTAATAGTAGGAACATGAGCACTAGTGACGACTGGTGGAGAAGAGGTCCCCACAAGACTCAGAGGAGGAAAATGAGGCATGCACTTTGGCTTGCAGTAGGGTGGAGTGGGATAGTGTTCATGCTTTCATTTTGGTAGCAGGCATGGAATGTCTATATTGATAGTGGCAAGACACATGATATTAGGGAACACCTAATATTGAGTGCACTAAAAGGGAACTAACTTTGATAAAGTAGCACTGGAGATAACACTAATGTTGTGCAGATTCAAGGGTTCATCAAAGGGTGGTATGTTAGGGATGGATGGAAGGATAGAGATTTCCATAGAGGGAGCAAGGACTACTTGAACTTGATTAGGGTTGTATTCATCACACTCAATCAATGGAGAGACAAGTGTGGGTAATGGAAAGGAATCATGCAAAGGAGAGGAAGAAGAAGACCGAAAAGGTGGAGCCAAATCTAGGACCAGATGCATGGGAGAAGGATGTGTGGGAAGGGTTTCATCTCTTGCTACACACTCATGAGCTGTAGCATGTCAACAATGTTTGCGATCTCTTGCAAGTTGATTACGCCGAGCGCAAACCAAAGTGTTGGTAGGAGGAACCAGGGAATCTCCCAACACGGGCTCCTTTTCTTTTGTCACTCTAGGAGTGGGAGGAGGAACAAAAGAAGCCATCAAAGGTTGGGGTACTATCATGGGAGGATCTCTCAATGTGAGTTACCTTCCTCAAGCAATGGGAGGGGCTGGAGGAATAGAGGCCGCTGCTGAATATTGGGAGACTGAAGGGGAGGAGTCCCACAACATGGGATGCTTTCCTTGAGTCTCCGAAGAGGAAGGAGGAATAGGAGCACCCGTTGAATGCCGAGGAGGTCTGGGTTGTACCAGTTGCATACCTCTAAGTCTTGGGTAAGATGTTGGAGGTGGGACTTCCACATACATTCCAGATGCTCAAGGATGGGTAAGGTCACTCAATTCAAGTTGTTTTCCCTTCTCTACCTATGGGACAGGAGGAGGGATAGAGACAAGCACCTGACATCAAGGGACCGCAGGGGTAGAAGCCAGTGGGGTCAAGGTGGAGGAACTAATGGATAACTAAACTATGAGATTTTCTTTGAAATTCTGATATGAAAGAAACAAGAAATCACTGTGTGGTTGTAATGGCTCCATCGAGGTCGGTCAAAAGTAATCCAAGGAGAAATTACCTTGTAATGTGAGAGGTTTAAAACCTCTATGATGTATAGTGTGAACCTGACCGTCGTGAGGGAATTTCAGGAACTTATGGATTACAGAGGGGACCTCTCATTGAAGAGAACCATGGATGGCCCAACTTCACACAAAATTGGTCTGAGGTGGGGATGACAAAGAAATGAATGTATAGGGTTTTTGGTCCAACCCAGATAGAAAGGGTAAGTGAACCCATGGTTTGGCAAGAAGACCCATCATGTAATTGTATACGAAATTTCAATTTCTCATACTTCTCTTGATAGAGCTCGTGCACGTATAGAAATTCCTCTATAATTACGTTCACAATACACACAAGGTCAATTACTACACATTTGGTGGGCTTTTCATTGACTAGGATGGTGATGTAAAGAGCTCCATCATAGATATACATGGGTGCATCTATGGGTGTAAAGGGGATGATTGGCTCAGGGACAGAGCATGCTCGACTAGGGTGAGGTTGATCATCCATCATTGTAATCATTTTGGCTAGAGGGGTTGAAGGAACATCAACAATCATGCTAGGTGCCACAGTATCGGTAGGAAGTTCGACTGGGTTTGTAGAGCGATGTGGCAATGTGTTTGTATAAATTTATAGGTTTTAGTTAGGCAAAGAAACAAATTTGTTACCTCTTTTGTTTACACTAAAGACTCGGATGACATTCTGGTCAATGAGGTCTTCAACATGATGTTTAAGATGCATGCATCTCTCTGTGTCATGGCCAGGCACTCTATGGAACTAGTAGAAGAACTTCAAGTCATAAGAAGGTGGCAGGGTTTTTGTTGTATCGGTAGGATGGATTGGGGGCAATTGGATGAGGTTATTATTAAGAATTTGTTGATTATGGTATAGAGAGAATCAGATAAGGGAGTGAATTTTAGATTCTTGGGTTTGTTTTGAGAAGAGAGGGCCATAGCGCTTTAGGTCGGTGCAATGGCTACTACTTGTTAAATATTGTTTGAAGAATTGATTTTGATGAAATTTTTGTTTTTCTTGTAACTTTGGAATGATGATGAGACATCATACTACCCAACAAGATCCTATGAAGAAGGTTCCTCATACTAGTTGACCGATTGCCGATAATCACAGAGCGCCATGCATAGATGCGTAAATAAAGGGTAATACATCAGTAGAATCTTATCTCATATTTGAGGTTGTAGGTTTCTAATGAAAATCCATTGCACATCAAAATTTCAAAGTGCATACGAAATTTATGAGAATAAGGCCTGATAATGGCTAATTGAATCGATAACTTTCTCATGCGCTCCCTACCTATAGTGGATGAGGTCAGTAACCATGATCTGCTATTTGATGTTTGCTTGGAAGTGTTAGAGAAATTGATTTACAAGTTGTTGAAAATAATTAATAGAATGATCAAGAAGAGAGCAAAACCAATCCAACATGGTATCTTTGAGAGACTATGGAAAAATATTTTCTAGAAGAAAGTCTTGAAAGATGAAATTGTTGCATAATGTAGTGAATGCCGAGACGTGATTCTGTGGATCTCCCTTACCATTATATTTTTTGAAACAAGGAGCCTCAATGTTTTTGGGAAGAGGGGAAGCAAGAATGGATAAAGATAGAGGACTTCTAGTGTAATATGAGGGGATTGTTTGTTGGGATTTGGATGTGGACATATTGGCTAATTATTGTTGAAGGGAGTTTACATTCTAGAGAAGTTAGGTAATGATAGGATCAATGGTATGAGTAGACTGTGCTTGTGTGGCAGATGAAATAGAGTTACTAGGTTTCTCAGAGACTCCAAGGTTGGCACTAGGAAAAGTAAATGATAAAGAAGATGTGAGGGGAATAAACCCATATTGATTTATGGGGTTACCACCTAATCCCATGGAATTTGTGTTGACATTTAATGATTGTGCAACACTTGTAGAAAAGTGAGAATAAGTGAATGTAGATGTAGTAGAAGTTGGAATAGGCACTGATAACAGAGCTATTGATGAGTTGGAATGTGACTCATTAATTACTTCTGCGTAGCTAGCTAACATTGGAACATCATTATTCACGATGTGAGCTAGACCATGTAGAAGATCCACACCATGTGGATCACTAATCAACAATTTTTGGAGGGCCTTGATGAGAGGGATAACCTCACCAGCTAGGTGCTTTGTACCTAGATAGTCTTGAAAGTCGACCAAATGATTATCCAACATTTGGCTCTAGGTTGGGGGCACTCAAGCCATAGATGCGTCTGGGTCGAAAGGCTCTCTAAAAGACTATAGACCAGGGACTGCAGTTGTGGTGGAAAAAGAAAAGGTAGGTGATTGCAGTCATGAATTACCCATCGAAAGGTTAAAGATATCATTTTTCAATTGAGTGGAGATAGAGTTACCAATAGCACGGGAAGCCATGAGTAACCTTAAATGTCTGTGGATGGTAAAGTTAGAGTTGGAGCACTGGGTCGTGAAGATCATAAACTAGTAAGATCTTCACAACACATGAGTACTCAAAGATTCAAATATTAGAAGGAAGAAGAATTGTTCTTAGAAATGAAAGAGAGAAGTTTGTGTTAAAGACAAATGAAAATGTTTTGTTTTAACAGTTTATAAGTGTTTAAACACATCAGGCTCACAAAAATGTTTATGAGGAAAATTGATTCTAACTAAACTACTTATAATCAGAATAATCTCTTATCTAAACATTAGGATACTATCCAACGAAGACATATATCTCACTACTATCCAATCTAGAAGAGTGAGAAGGTTCATGCTAAATCCCCTTGTTGCTACTAGAATGAAAAGAACTAACTAATACTAACTAAAATGGAATAAAATTGGAAAAATACAGAAATTGACAAAGTAATTTGCAGAAAGGAATACATAAACAAAAATGTGAAATCATGGAGAACCTGTCACCAGGTGGACAACCTCACTATCCAAGATGGTAGCGCACTGCGTTGTAGTTTGTACGGTGGAGAAAATTAGGATCTCAGACCTGTATGGATTTGCGTGAACTTTGAGAGTTACCTATTGTCATAGAATCCAACAATTGTCACATAGAATATCAAAGATGATAGAAATAACTAGAAATTGATAGCATGAAAGTGGAACACGAGGAAATGATGAGAAAGGGGGAAGAAGAAAGCAAAATGCTCATGCACTAGAAATCCTTCCTTGTGCAACTTGCAATAACAAAAATGAAAGAGAGGGTTGGGTTGTATATGAGCTTGCCTAAGTCAAGCCTCATTTTTTGTGTTTCTACCTCAATGAAAGCCAGAGATATTGATTGATTGAAAAATAAAAGTGTGTGCTCTGATTCTAAGTGTATCTAGAATTTTTATGAGTAGTGACAAGAAAGATTGACAAGATATATAAAAAATATAATTAATCTAACACATGTAATGATATTGAGTAAATAATGAGTACAATTGAGTCAAAGGGGTTGTACTTGAATGGCAAGGCCATAAGGTTCTCAGGATGGAGATCCAAGTTGAACAAATCCCCATAGTGACATCTAAATTGGAATTCTAAGTGGTGGCTCTTGAACTTCCATTGTGGCTTCTAAGTTGAATAAGTGAATTCTAAGTTGAATATGTTGTTAGGGAGGAGGTCCCCCTTGTGACCTCCGCTGGTATTGGGCCAACCCAAATAATCCCTCCTTACCAATAAAAATAATAATAATAATAATGAGCACAATTGAGCAATGGAATGAGCAACAAGGAGAGTATGATAATGGTGAATGTTAAGTTCAATAGAGATTTTCTAGCATGTGAATTCCATCTCTTTTGAAATGAAAAATCAAGGGGATTTTATAGAAAAGGAAAAAGGGAAAATCTAGGAAAGGAGCCGTTTGGGTGTGGATAAGTATCAAGAAAATCTTAGAATGCCATACAAGTTAAAACACTTCTAAAAATGGTTGGTGAACAAACAGATGCTAATGAGATATCAGCGTGTTGCATAGATGTCCACACCAAGCGTTGGTGTCCAAGCAACTTCAATTATTAGAAGGTCCAGCTAACTTGGGGCATTGCCAAGGTTAATGCACTTTTGTGGTTTTGGGAGTAAGGTTAAGGTTGGAAAATGATCCTAAAAACACGCTAGGGGAGTGGGCACTAACGTGGACTCCAAACATAGCGTGAAATTGTGAGAGTACACAATTTACAATTTACTTCATGGAGACTCCCCTTGAGGTGTCATATGAAGTGACATCTAACCCTATTTAGGTTACCTTCATGTTCATAGGGTGTGCGAAATGGATCTCACAACATTCGTTTGTTTGGAATTCCCCTTCCCTACTTTATTGTGGCATGCTCTTCGTAACATTGCATGTGCAACGTAATCAAGTGTGCACTTTAGGCTATTGCACAAAGCGTGATAGAGACATGTGAATGTTGTTTTATAATGTGTTTGATTGTGACAAATTTCATGTCTACATGTGAATGTGAGCATGACATCTACATTCATTAGATGATGTAAAATTTATCAAACAATTCAATCTTTATAAAACTAATGTTTTTCCAAATAACTTAATCATTATCATTTAGTGTATAATATTTTTGCCAGCTACATTATAATTTTTTTAAATCATCAAAAAATTCAAGCTAAGTAATTAATTTTATTTTTTTGAATATATCTATAATTTGCCAACTGAATTATTTTATTTTTTCAAATATATCTATAATTTGCCAACAAAAATTAACAATATGGACAATTAGAAAAATTTCACCATAAAAAAATTATTTTTAATCCCAAAATAGACATACATTTGCCACAAAAATCAATGCCTTGGTCTAGGATTTGCAAGAATTTTATATCTTTGTTTAGGGGGGTTTTCTTAAAGTTATCACTAGATAGAAGTAAACAACACTATCCTTGAAATGCTTTTGTCAACATAGTGATATATTTTACCAATTAAACTAAAATATTTTGCCACATTTACAACAACCTCTTTTTGTAAGTTTTTTTTTCCTTTTTTATGTGAAATCTACATCCGACAATTTTAATGGCTTCTTAATCTCATCACAAATAAGTAGACCTACTAATAATTGAGATCTAACAATTGTATCATGATGACCAAAGTACTTGCCAAATATTTTATTAGAATTTCTATTGATTGACCTCTTAGGAACCTTTTCCTATCAAACATAAGATATATATTTTTTTTTATATCAATCCCAACTTAATGAATAAAATTTTTCTTAGGAAGTTTTCCCTTGACTACCTTAATTAAATTCATATGTACATTTAGGGGGGAAGAGAGTGAGATCCCTCTCCAATATTTATATGAGGTTAGGCAACATCAAGAATATCAATACGAGTTTGGGCAACATCAGGAATATTAATATAGAAGGTTGGATAACATCAAGAATATTAATATGAATTTTGGTCTCCTCTCTAACATGAATATGAGGTTGGGCATTTTTTCCAGTATCTAATGAGGTTAGGTCTCCACTTCAATTTCTATATGTTGAACATCTTCATTATTGTACTAGCTAATACATGTGCAGTTAATCCAAATCAGATAAATATAAACTCTAGAATGACACATATGTGAATAGACCCATGGGCAATGAAAAGAACCATTCTATAGAATAATCCTTAAGAGTCCTTAGAAAGAGCTTAGACACTAATCTATCCTCATCTAGAAAATCCACATATGTTGTTGTAAATGATCTTAAACTTGTGTATTGGGGTCACCTTTTACATCATAAATTAATCTATGTTGTGCATTAGTACATCTATTGTAGAAGAGGGATGGGTAATAAGAGAAGGTTGAGAGGCACTATGGTAGGTGTAAGTATCCAAGTATGGTAGGTATGAGGAATGATTTACACATAATGGGTTGGGCAAGGGGCATAGAGGAGTCCAAACATAATGAAGGGTTTGTAAATAGGCAAAGATGGAGGTATGGACTAAGGGGTGCACATGGTAGAGAGGTGAGTGGACCAAGTAGGAATGACACAAGATAGAGGAATGGTGGATACCATAGGTAAGTTAGTGGTGGATAAAAGAGGGGTAGAGATGTAAAACATCATGTATAATATGTGGGTTTGAATCTCAAGACAAGTATAATTTTTCTTAAAGAGTAAAACAATTTTTGAAAGGACTTGGAACCTTAGATACAAAAATAAGAGCTACTATAAAAAATAGCCAAACAATAACAAAATTTTAGTCGTGCTATCGAGAACTACAAAGAGACAAACTTAAAGATAGAAGTCTAAAACCACATAACAAAAAGGTAGCATAAGGTAATAGACATCTGCACTACAGATGGTGTAGAGCCTCAACCATATCTAGTTCCTCCTAATATAAGTTAGCATGTAGGTTGATAAACTCCCTAGAATAAGTATAGTTAGGGTAAGTCGTAAACAGGGTTTAATATAGAGGAAGGGATGGTGCTAGAGTGGGTGTAGGAGTGATGCTATGTGATAGTACACTCGTGGATGGAATAAAGACATAAGTGCTTGTATAGGTGAAGAAGAGGGGGGAGTAGATACACTAAAAAAAGATGTAGATGAAGCACATCTAAAAGGAGAGATGAAATAATGTAATAGTAAAGGAACACAAAATGCTAAGATTTGAATGATTATTTAAATAAAAAAGCATAGATCTCTAAAACCTAAATAACATATTTCTAGTAAAAAAGGGAGACTGTTAGGCAAGGGTGTGTTTGGTCTATAGGGTCTTTAATATACTTATCTCATTCATAAGTAGTGAATTGGCCCAATGTTTTAGAGCTCCAACTATGGAGGATTCCACTATCCCATAGCCATGTTATCCCAGCTTTGAGGTATGAAGAGAATAACTTATTAACACTAACCACTATCTAGCTCACAATAGCTTACAAATGACTTTTAGTTTCCTATGGAGAGCCTTCTCTTAAATATAGAGGGTCTTTCAATATACTCAAAGGTACATGGAAGTCTAATTCTATTTATAGATGCTATATAAGGCCTGGGTATTAGAGTCTAAGCATCCCTCACTTCACTAGACCCTTTATGGGGAATTTAGTGTATCCAAATATGATGGTTGTTCTGAGGATATTTTAAAACGCAAGGACACTAGACACAACTACTTGACCATATAAACTGAATTTACCTAAATTTATTTGATTTATGTCAGATATGCCTCTTAAACTTTTATTTATATCACAAATAAAAAACTAATTTAATCTAATTTTAAAAATAATATTTATAGCAATTAAGAAAATTAAATTTTCTTTTAAATCTAAAAATATTCATTTAAAAATATTAAAAAATAATTAATATTTAAATTATTAATAAAAATTAATGAATTATTAAATTTAAAAAATTGGAATTGAAAATACACCTTCTTTATTTTCCAATATTTTTAAATCCTTTCTTCATTCAACTCCTCTTTTTGTGTTTGAATAGGAATAGTGAGACTTATTTCACCTATTTTGTATTTCCCATTTTTTGTTCCAGTTGAATATGCTCAGAAATAAAACATTATTTGAGCATATGAAATGGTAGGTATATAGGATATGAAAGGACATTTGCTCACAAATAAAATATTATTTTAGTGTATGGAATGAAAGGCATATATAGAATTTTATAGGACCTTTGATCAAATGATCTTTGATTGAAGATGTCTATGTGGCACCTACGTGGGAGTCAAATCCTTCCAAACCACAATTTAACATTTTATTAGACAAAATGTATTGATTCAATCCATAGTTTTCATAATCAAACAAATTATTTATGACATGAAAATATGCATAAACATAGTCCTTGAAGGCTTTCCAAAAAATATAGGTTTTAATATGTTTTTGATTAAGGTAAGCAACATACCAGGGTGTTGAACCCTTTACACAAGGCCCTGAGAGAAGAACAAACATGACAACAACAGTAAATAAACAACACATAACTTGCTGAAAAACAAAAGAACCTAACAAGGGATCTAAACAACATCGGATCTCGAACTAGCAAATCTAATTCCCTTGGCCCTAGGGTGCAAATCAACAACAAATTTGGGGAGTCCTTTCTTTCTACGTTGGACCATTGTCTAGGAAAACTCCAAGTCTAAATCCTCAGAGTGAGGCGAGAGGAGGGGATCCTCACTAGATGCCGCAACAAAAGAAACCTCGCGCAAAGAGGTTGATCTAGAAGCAGGTAGAGCTGAGGATATGACTAGAACTGTTGAAATAGTAATCCAGCCTCAAACATGAGCCAAAGAAACAATCAGAGCCAAAGAAGAAGGAGACCCAACATGAACAGTAACCACCTTATCCACTAGCACACCCATAGGCTCCGCAAGGGGAACAAGCAAGGTTTCCTGGGAAGGCTCGTCCTCTTGGGAGGAACCATTCTCCTAGGAAGGCTCACCCTCCTAGGAGGAACCATCTGGTGAAGCACTAACAATCAAATAATCAATGAGTGTATTCTTCCACCAAGTTGCCGCACCCCTGCGATGAGAGTGAGGACAACCAGAGGCCAAGTGACCAATAGAGAAGCATCTTCTGCATCTAAAAGGGAGGCCCTCATAGTCTAACTGTTGCCTCCAAGGCCTTTCCCCTACTATCAAAACTACATCTCCATGGAGGGGTTTGTAGATGTCAATATCCACTAATATGAGAGAAATCATTGTATGTCCTATATATGAGGTCGTAGGTTTTAATATGTTGTATTTAATTATTATAATTATTTTCTCTTTTTGTATTAACATAGGTTATTATGGAAAACAAACACCTCACTTGGGAAAATAACAATGGAAAAAATAGAAAAATAATATTACCCTTTATATTGATGTCCTTTCAATAAAATATTAATAATTCGGGTATATATATGAAAATGGTCAATGCTAAATGTTTAATAAATTATGAAAATACACTAATAGGAACAACCGACGACTTCAAAAAAAAATTCGGTGTGAATTTTACGGCGTGAGACAATTCCGAGCACTATAATGCTCACATATAAAAGCCTATCGACTAATTCAAAAATTACAAAAAAATATGTGTGCCCTACTTATTACTGTCGATGATAAATGTTTAATAAATTATGAAAATATTTTTCTTTTAGGTCAAGTTTTATGCTATGAGGAAATATTACTCCTTAAAAAAACTATAAGTTATAAGAAACACTTTATTAAAAAATATTTTAAAAATGAGATAATCTTTTCTTAATTCTCCTTTTTTAAATTAGGAATAAAATATACATAGGAAATATCACAAATAATTAGTTTGCATTATCTTCAAATTTTAATAGTTTCTTTCTATAATTGCAAGAAAATAAAATTAAAATATATAAATTTGAGTGGCCCACATGGCCAAAAAGTGAGACACGCCTTTATGTTGTTACCCATGCAACAATCAGATCTAAAAGCTTAATGTAGAAGCAATAAACCTTAAGGATGAAACCATAAGGGGTGTAAGAAAGTTGAGTTCATCACTTTATATAAGGGAAAATCATACTCACATAAATAATCTAGCCTAATTAAATAATTAAAAATATATATTTTGGATTAAGTGGTAGGGGTTTTGTTGGGGCTTAGACCACCCATGAAGACCAATCTGTACATAAGGAATTTTTTTAAAAGAACATAATACAAATTAAACCTTTCTATTTTTGACATGGGGTAGATAAGAATCCTCTAAGATGAAGTAAACTTTTTTGGTTATATTTTTCTATTCACTATCATTGTCCATCCTCTCTTCTTTGGAGTATCTAACTCCCAACATCCAAACTACTCCTTCATATCCAAACTTTGATTGTAGATCCTCCTCATAAGAGGTCAGATTAGAAATTGTGATCCCTTTGAAAAGTTTAGGGCATTCTACATTACTTTTAGATGTGATAGCCAACAATTTCATCACATCTTCCTCTAATAACTTAGTGCAAACCATCTTACTTTTCTTCTCTAAATTCACCTGAGATTCCTTCTCTTTTAACAATATATGCAAATCAATCATGTTCATAGTAACCTACACATTAATAGAAGGCATCAAGTATAGACTAACACTATTAACTGTGGCCTTAGGTACTTCCACAATCCCCATGCCATGATTTACATTACCTTCTTTTTCCTCATCCTTCACACTTTCCTTCTGAGGACTTCCTTATTAAAATTGAGAGTCAAGAAGAGAATTTTTTCCCCTACAACTTGATGCTTCTATTTAGCATTCTTCCACCAAGATGATTTCTCTTCTTGCATCTTTTTTGCATGACACTTCCTAGACAAATGTCCTACCCTATAACAATTCCAACACCTAAAAGCTTACATTTCATAGTCAAGAGGCTACATTCATTTAATATCCCAAGCCTATAGACAAATCTCTTCTAGAAAATCGTAGAAAAATCTAGTTCAACCAATATGTATGCACATGTAGTGGGGTACACTTTAGAAAATTAGTAGACACAGAAATATATTTACCCAACATGTTACCTGTACTGCTCAACAAGGAAGGCATCCAAAAATGTATGGGTAGATTTGATGTCTACATCCAAACAGAAGCAATTCTAAAATTTTTAGGCAAGGGATTAAAGCTTTGATACCATAAAAAGAATTAAAAAAGAGGAGATTTGAATTCCAAACCCATGACTCCTTAGTAAGGATGTTTTCTCTATCTTTCAAAGAGATATATAATAATAATAAGCGCTATGCATAGGGGTATAACACAATGGGTTCCTCAAGACATGACTTCCAATTAGATGCTCGACCCATTCATGTATCTCTATAAGTCTCGACCAAATATTATTAAATATGCCTTATAAATCCATTTTGTAATAATGCTCCATCTCCTTGATGATCCCCTCACCTAAAACCAAGTCTAAGGTATTTGATGTAGAGGCAAATTGGATACAATAAGATGGACAAACTTGACAAGGTTCTATTCACCCCAAAAGCCCAAAAACAAGGATCTTTATGGAAAAATGGGAACAACAGAAAGGAACTCTTAGTTCTTCAAGGAAAGATTGATTTGGGATTCTAGAGGACTCACTCCAACCATTGGTTAAGGCAGATCACCTACAGGACTTACACTTCCTTCACAAACCTCAAAAATGGCTAGTAGCCCTACAAACAGAGAACAATCCTAATATCTTCTTGCATAGACATCCAAATACAAATCTTAGACAATTGGAAGATACCCTTTATGCCTTCTCACAACATACTCAGGAATGGGTTTGGGTTGTTTTGTAAAGTATGCCCTAACCAATAGCCCTCCTAGTGGTTTTAAGCCCCAAATAGGCCTATTTTGTGAATCAAGTACTCTCAAATGGTGGCCTGTAACTCCCTTGACCACTCAGACATATCAAATACATCCCAAATCCATATAATTCAACATTCATTTTCTGTTAGAGTTGACTGTCCTCAAATTCCCTACTGTTGTTGCTTCATACAAGCTTTCTTTAATGGCTTAATACATGGTTTTATTAAGCCTCTTCAACAAATCTTGGCCAAATCATCTCTACCACTCCTACAATCAATCAAAACACCTAAAATATAATTGAACACATCCATCCCACAGGTCTTATGGCTTGGAAGACTGTGGGATGGTCAAATTCTCATGATTGGAGGCAAAAACCCTTATTTAGGGTTCTATGGACTATTTTTGAACAAATCCTTATAACTCCCTTATATTGCAACTTCAAACCACTAAACTATGTTCAAATTCAAGACACTTCAATGCTCTAACTAATCAAGACATGGAGAAATGACAACAATTCAATACCTTCTCTTTGTACGGCCTGGGACAACGAATTGCACCAAGAAAATAGAGTTGCCACAGGATAGTCTACCAAAGATTGGTTATAACTTGGTTCATTTCCACTGTCAAGACTTAAAAACTTGCTTATGAGGAAGGTATTTCACCACACTACACTCCCAATTAATAAAGAAGACATGACAGTTCCATACCATTGAGAAGTACGGCCAGACTCTACAGAAAACTCAGAAAATGACAGAAAAACATCAGAGAATGGTATTTTGTTTGTATAAAACTCCTTCTTCTCCTCACACTTGATATGTTCAAGGATATATAGGTTTGTCTACTTCTTGAAACTCCCATTGGAGTAGTTTTGGTCGATGGGGAGAGACCACAACTACTCGAACTCCCAGAATTGTCTTTTGGATAGTTTACAAATTTCAACCAACCTTTTGTGTGTTTGCATAATCATTGGTGATTATGAACCTCCAAACATATTTACAATGTCATTAGGATTTGAACATGCCTTAGGCTCTTTCAATATGCCTTAGACTCCTTGAGCATGCCTTAACAAGGCTTAAAACATGAAGATTACATGACTGTCCTCCTTGATTCTATGACAATAGTAGACTTTTGGACCAAGTCCTTATTACAACATGGCATTATGGCCTTAGTACATTATGAGAATGGTCTCTAGGACCTTATTGAACAAAACAAAACAAAATGGAGGTCAAAAACAAGACAAAATCTCTTGGTGCTCCTGTACTAGTATTAGACACCAATAAATCCTTCTAGTTTGTACCCTTCTTCAACCAAACACTTGCAATAGTATAATGGAGAAAAGGCCCATTTAATGCCTCAAGGCCACTAGTGACGTATTCTCGCCCACAATAGTCAAAATGGAACATTTAAATCCCTTCCTTGCAAGTAATGACTTCTTCCCTTCATCTTGAACTTGCATGCTAGTAATCTTCTCCACTCCATTCTTGTAGGGGGTGTTAGGCTCTACTTTGCCTAGCCAGTAAACTTTAGTTGTAGCATGCAACTCACACACTTGAGCATTAGGGTTAGACATAACTCCACCTTTAAAATAATGAAAATAATTAGTTCGAACAATTAATTTAGCTTTAAGAGTTGAGATTGGAAAACAATAAATGCTAAATTTAAAATGGAATTAAATAAATTTAAATTTATACTTACATAGTTAGATTCTAAAAAATGGAAAATGATGTTGAAGGTGCTAGGAATCTATTCACCATAGTGCTAGAATTTTAGGATCCGATCTTATAAGTGTTTTAGAATATGCAAATTGACTGTGTTTTGCTTCGTTTCAGACCTATGCTTGTGAACCTAATTTGTGCCCTATAAAACTTAAATAGTGTACCCACATAAATGAATTGACATATTTTTTATACTTGAAACTTGCTTGTCTTGATCTTTTGATATATAAATTTGAGTAGGGATTTGTGATGTTTACAAAGACCTTTGGGGAATTTGCTAAATCGTGAGGGTCATGTTCTATTTGGTGTGACCCCTACATGTACTAATTCAATTGTAGTAAACCAAGGTTGAGAACATCAAACAAGTGTGCAATATGCTCCTAGGATGATGATCCAATGTTGATGCAATCCTTTTAACCTTTTGCAATTAAATTCTAGATGTGCTCAATAGATTCCTAGATGATCCTTTTTGAAGCATGTTGATAAATCATAAGTTAAAACAAATCAAAATCATATAAATTCAACACTCTTAGAAATATAAATTTAATATTTTATATATTTATATTGTCTCCCTAGATAACTCTAGGTTGGATTTATTCAACTTCATTTGAATACTTAACGCATCTCTTAGATGCACTAAGATAAGCTCTTGCAACGGCCATTAAAAATGGAATCATCGCAGCAATGCCACGTCGGATATACTGTGCTTGTAGAAGAACAATAAGGTGAAATGCATTCACAAAAAAAGAGAGAAAGAAAAAAACCAACATCTACCATTTATTATGAATTCTATGTCCATAAAAACACTAATATGTAATGTGGCAAAAAAAAACTATCTAAAATTTAAGGTGCTCTACTTACTCTTTAAATAATTGGATGAAATGATAATGATATAAATACAACACTCTTAGAAATATAAATTTAATATTTTATATATTGTTATATTGTCTCCCTAGATAACTCTAAGTTGGATTTTTTCAACTTCACTAATTAAGATTACATAGTTTATTTGAATAACGTTATCTCTTAGATGCACTAAGATAAGCTCTTTCAACGGGCCTTAAAAATTGAAATCTCTTAGATGCACTAAGATAAGCTTTTGCAACGGTCCTTAAAAATTGAATCATCCACGTCGGACGTACTTTGCTTGCAGAAGAAGAAAACTCTTTTTTCATTTTAATATAAGAATGAATGAGGCGAAATGCATTCGCAAAAAAAGGGAAAGAAAAAAACCAACATCTACAGTGACTTTAATGGTTTGAATTATATTGCATTGCAACTGTGTTTAGTGAAGCTAATGCCATGGGCAGAAGAAAAGTAGAGGTTGCTTACAGAAGTGATAAAGCCAAACGACGGAAGACATTTGAAGACAGGAAAGCTGGTCTCTTCAAGAAAGCATCTGAAATTTCTGTTCTATGCGCTTGCAAAATCTCTCTTCGAATTGAATCCGAAGATGGTGAAGTATTTGAATTCGGAGAGGATACAAATTCAGCTAAATGGGGAGAGGATTCAAATTCAGCTAATGATGGAGCTCTGGTTTTGACATCTTTTGCTCTTGCTCACAACGACATTGGCAGTCAACAAGTGCCCAATGATGAAATTATCTCTCTACAGAACACCTTGGAACATGTATTTCCCCAGATACCTTGCTGGAATGATCCTTTCTTGGAAATGGAGAGAGATAAAGATCATAGCCATTATGCTATTGATCCATCCTCTATTGATTTAGATTCTAATTTCTTCAACCAGATGGACTCCTGGCAGGAAATGCTTTTCTCTGATATCGATGACAACTTAACTTCAGGGTGGATTTGTTCTTCACAGGACGCTTTTTAGATTCAGTCATGCCCCTGCAATTTTGCTATCAGTGTGGAACAGGGGACAGAATTCTGCTAGCTTTAGTTATATGATATTATCGATATCATAATTGTATATACAGAGCATTTCTTTTTTAGATTCAGTCATGCTCCTGCAATTTTGCTATCAATGTGGAGCAGGGGACAGAATTCTGCTAGCTTTAGTTATATGATATTATCTATATCATAATTGTATATAGAGAGCATTTCTTTTATGACTTGCCTCCAACAATTGACAAATATAAATCTAATTCTAAGTCTGTTTGTCCTGTATAAAATTGATTTGTGTATCTGTTTATGATGGAAGGATCCACATGAAATTTAGTCCAGACAGTAAGCTTTCATTTTATACCTGTTCGATATCAACTTCTTTATGTCAATTTAGTTTGTTTGCTTGATAAATGATCCAGGATGTAAGACAACAAGCAAAGAGAATGTAAATAAATAGTTTCTGCTTCTCTCCCTAAGAAGCTACTGATCACAAATATAGTCATGTTATACAGTTCTTTAAATACTATTTATTCATATATATGGAAATCAGGTCTATGCACAAGGTCTTCCTGCATTGTTTTAAATGATACAAATATAATTAAAATTTGACTAAGACAAAAACTAGATCCCTTATGCTCTTCAGTACATCATTATTAACAAGGATAGTCTAGAGCTAACTAATGTTGGTATTAATATGCTTAAAATAAATGATATAAAATGATGCTTTAGAATAATAATATCATTTTCATATGGACATGACAGACTTGATCTAGTCTTAGGGGTGGTAAGAATCATTTATCATCTAAGAATTTAATAGCACTAACAAGAGCTGCCCTGCAACTAGAGTCCCTACCAGATGCTGTTGTGCAAAATGCCTCAAATAAATGTACTCTCATAGTTTGCAGTGATTGTAGGGTGTGCACAAACTAGATTAGTTTAAAAGGCTTTAGCAACTCCCAAGAAAATGCAATTGTTAGGTGCGAAGCCAAATTCCACAATCTTTGCCAACATTGCCTCTGTATGTGCTAATGGGAGCACTGGAAAAGGGTATGGAGATCCATCAAAGCATAATGGAGGGGGGACTTTCACCAGACATAATGTACTAACTTTAAATGTGTCCTCATGGTTTGAAATGATTTCCCTTTCCAGAACATGCCAAAATAATATATTGCAGATTGAAATTCCTAATAAGAAGTAGTTTTACAAATGCAGGGGACAATCTTTGAAGAAATTTTGAAAAGTTTTAGCATTTTCAATACTCATTTTCGTATTTGAGAGTTTTTGATGTAATTATGTATTAAAAGAAACACTGTTTATTTATGTATTCAAAGAATGTCTTTATACAGTTAAGTAATTAGCAAACAAACATTTTTTGAAATTGTGAATTGTCATATGTTGAACTTCTTTATTGTATAAGACATTGATATGATATGACATCATATGTTGAACATACATTACTTGTATAAACATTGATGTAATATTGAATTTTCGATTCATTATTATTGAAGGATATTGAAATGATATTATTCATTGTCTTGATTATGTTTGTTTATCATGAGATTTATGGAGTGTGTTGTTACATTTGAAAATTTTGACATTGAGAAACCCTCTTAGGCCAGAAAACCCCACAAGCCAAAATTAGGAATTGCTTGTAGACCTTTTGGAATAATTTATGACATATATATAGAAATATAAGTGGACCTTGGAACATTTATATTGTGATTTCTAATTTTCAAAAAATGCAATGGTAAACTCATTTTATAGTATAGGAAGTATTCTTTCAACCTCTTTAATTTATCGTCACCTTTCTGTGAATCAGATACAAAGGTGCCCATTATGTAAAAATGAAAAGGTTCCCATTATCTAAAAATGAAAATCATCAAAGTATGAAACTGAACTTTACCTCATACCCTATAAAGTAGAGGCTAAACTTCATATCTGGAAAATTGAATCTCTTGAGCAGTCTGTGATTTATAACAAGCAGATAAGCCAAGTGAGGAGTTCCTTTGAAGGAATCATGGTAATTTTTTTTACATCTAAAGGTTCCTTGGAAGAAAGAAAGTTCCCTATTCAAGAGGATCAACAAATGCAGAATGGAGAGAAGAATGTAGCAGTAGTTGTAGCGGAGATTTTGAATAATTCTATGGTAGAAGATTATTCGACTCTGATTCAAAGAGAACCTAAATTAGGTATCTTCTTAGGTAGCTACAATCTAGTGGACACTTTCAAGAACAAGCATGGATAGAAACCAATGGTGGAGAAACTCAAGATTGAAATTTTGTGACAAGATTGAAGAAGGAGCACAATGGACTACGGAGGGTCTCCTATCTCAACATAATCTCCTATCTCAACGTAGTAGGAGGCTTGTGGAATCTCAATCTCAAGTCTCCTTTTTTAGTTCATTTCTCTTTTATTTTGTTGTTTCTCCTGCTTGAAGTAACTCCTTGTATGGAATCTTGCTCAAGGTTTAGTGCTCTGTAGCTGTATTATCAGATGATACTGTCTTATTATGTTCTTTTGTGTATCTTTGTTTCTTGTATGGCTAAGGGCACCAATAGACTTGTTGTGACCTAATCACACATCGCACCATTACAAATGGGGACCCCCTTTTTTTGAGCTTTGATGCTTTGCATTAAATTTTTGATGATGTCTTAGGTTGGTTGCATGATGAAGTCAGTGGTTGTTTGAGTTCTCAGTCTAGTTTCTAATTCAAGAGTCATTTGCTTTCGTTCTGAGACCAATCCTGATGTATGTTTGAGATCCTGAAAATGACTAAGTCTGATATCCTGAAAATTTGACAAAGTCTGAAATCTGGTGGATCCTCCAAATTCTATAATCTACATGTTAAATCTGGTGGATTCGAGACCTATCTCAAACATCTTGAAAGGTATATTGAAAAATATTTAAAGTATAAGAAATTTTCTTCTACTTAAATATATTTTTCAATTGACCTTACCCTGAGTGACATTGAAAAATGGCTAAGTACTCTAGAGGATTCAAAATTCCCATCTAGTGTGCCAAGGAAGAGGGGAGCGCAAAATCTTGATGAAATGCGCCACTTTCAACTAGAGATCAAAATGTGGATCCAATGCGACCCATCCATTGCACCATTCTTGTATGAGGTTGGAGTGTAGTTTTAAGTGCAATTTGAAGAGGAGATCAACATCATGATCCATTGCGACCAAAGTGAAGAAGTGTATCTTGAGGAAGGAAGTGCACCTTTCTAGAGGATTCAAAATCCTCATCTCATGCACTTGAACCAATGCTCACTTATGAAGGATGTTAAGTTCAAGGTTTTAAGACAAATTTCTAGAGGATCCTAAACCCTCAACCAATGCGCCTTAACTGTTGCACCCATTTCAAGAGGAGATTAAATTCTGATCTAATGCGCCAACTTCAAGAGGATTCAAAATTCTGATCTAATGCGCCTAATCCATTATGCCTCATCCAAAGTGCTTGAAGGAAGATTTTGATAAGAGTTTTAAAGTGACTTTCAAGGAGAAACTGAAATCTTGATGTGATGCGCTACTTCTAGGGAGGTGTAATTCAAGTCTCAGGTCTGATCTCAAGAGAAGCATAAAGTCTTATCTGCTGCACCCTACTCAAAAGGTAAAAATGATGATTTAAACAAGTTTTTGTAAGATTTTAGGAGGGATACAAGACCCACATCCCATGAGCCTCATCCAACGAGCCTAATTTGAAAGAGTTTTATTCAAGTCTTTGGCAAGATTAAGAAGGATTCAAAAACCACATCCAATGCGCCACTACTAGGATGAAGGTTTATGTTAATTGCATCATTCAATATCAAGGAGGGATTAAAACTCCTATCTGCTACGCCACATGTTAAGGGGGTTTAAGTTCAAGTTTTATAGCACATTTCAAGGAGAGATCAGAATGCTGATCTACTGCGCCAAAAGAGGGGGGGTTAGTTTTGAGGGTCAAAAGCGAAATTCAAGGAGCTTTCAATGAGAGATCAAAATCATGATCTGCTGCGACAGAACTGATGCGCCCTCATCTAGGAATCAACAATAAGGATTTAAGGTGAAGTTTTAAGAGGAGATCTACTTCTTTATCCAATGCGACAAAGCATGAGGATTACATCTTAATGTTGATGAACACATTTGAAGAAGCATCCAAAATCCTCAACTAGTGCACTGCCCTTTGGATCAAGTAAGTGAAGAATGAAGAATGTCTAAGTTTCAAGAAGATTCAAAATCCTTATCCAATGCGACCAAGGTGAAAGGCTTGTTTGATGGAGGAATTGCGAGATGCAAGATAAGGATTCAAAATCCTTATCCAATGTGACCCATCTGCTGTGCCACTTTGGAAGGGAAGGTAAGGTGAAATTTGAGCATTTTTGAAGAGGATTCAAGATCTATAACTCTTGAGCCTCAACCCATGTGCCATTTACAAAGGAGTGAAGTTAAACTTTTAAGAGCATTCAAGGGGAAAGTGAAATCTTCAACCAATGTGACCACCTTGTGGAGGAGACTAAATTGAAATTTTTGTGAAGCATTTCCAGAGGATCCAAAGTCCCAATCTAGTGCGCCCTATCTAATGCGCCACCATGAAGGGAAATTCAAGTTTTTTTGAACACATTCCAAGTAAGGATCCAAAATTAAGAGCCAAGGCGCTCAAAGGTGGATAAATTTGAGTGATTTTTAAGCAACGATCAACATGTTGATGTGATGCGCTTCATCTAGAGCACCATTTTAAGAAGAAGAAAGGCAAAGTAAAAATGCAAGAGGAGCATAAAACCTTCAACCAATGCACTCCAACTAGCACGCCACTCCTAGGTGAGGATTGAAGTTTTTGAATGAAGATCATGAGACCCTCATCCAATGCGCTCCAACCATTGCACCACTATGAAAGGAGATTTGATTCAAGTTTTAGCTAACTTCAAGCAGAGATCCAAACATTGAACCAAGGCGCCTAATTGATGTGAGGCTTAAATCAAGTTTTTAGAACATTTTTCAAGAGAGAATCAAAATCTTCAACTGGAGCGCCATTTTGGAGAAGGGGAATATAAGTTTTGAATATCATTTGAAGAAAGATCAATATCCTTAACCGCCGTGCCCCCCTAACCCATGCGCCAAAATTAGATGAATTTATGTTAAGTCTTAGACAAGTTTCAAGAAGAAAATAATATCCTCAACCGATGCGCCATATACACAAAGGTAAAATGAAGGTTTGATGAGTCTTAAGATAAAGATTTAAAATACTCAACTAGTGCGCCAATACTCTAGAGGATCCAAAATTGTCATCCAAAGTGCCAATACCTAGAGGATCCAAAACTGGCAACCACTGTGCCTAGGTTGGAGGAGTCAATCTTGGTTGTTAAAATACAATCTCTATGCGAAGGATAAAATTTTGATCTTATGCGCCATGGTTTAACTCATAGAAGCATGACTCATGACCACCTAGATGAGTGCCTAGAGATAACTTTAATGAGATAGCCCTTTTGAGTGGGTTCCTTGAGAAATATGATCATTTTATGTCATCTCCTATTGCTTGAAGTCATTGAAATATCAAAAGTGAAGTCAATTTGATGATAAGGGTTGTTGAATGCTTAAACATGCTTCTTATATGCTATGAAATGTAATGTTATCCATTGTTTGATATGATTATTTTTTCTATTTTGCAAGAGCTTGGATTGAGCTAAGAAGTCACCTAAGGAGCTAACATCCGAAGTCACCTTCATTCAAGGAAGTCAACAAGTTGCCATAGCTGCTCTAAGAGGACACTTCAAGTCTAGCATGTTAACAATCTTCCTCAATGACATCATGTTGGATCACATCAAGTCCAACATATCGACACTCTTCATCTTCATACTCATCAATGGTATCATGTTAAGATCATCAAGTTGGAACACTTCATCATCAAACATTCCAAGGCATTCATCCATCAAGCTTCAAGACTCTTCAATCTTCAAGTCCAAGAGTCTCCTATTTCATGTTATCATGATGACAAGTATCATCATCTACTCTCTACTTTCCATGAAGAATCATTCAAAGAAGATCATCATATATCCTACAAGAAGAAGGAGAAGAAACATCATAGTGTTAAATTAGATGAGCAAAAAACATCATACACATCCAATTTACATGAAGATGAACAAGGCAAGACCAACCAAGATATATCCCAAATATACAAGTTCAAAGCAATCACAACAAAGACATCACAAGATGATGCAGTTTGGGAATATGCTAAGGTGACACCTACGTGGCAGATACTCATCATCAAGCCAATCACAGTTTGCCATGTCATTCAACAAGAAGTCAAAGGGACGCCTATGTGGAAGATGCTCTAAAATATTCCATCCTATCTTATCTTCTTGGAAAGCATGCCTTCATTGCCTCTCATATGTACTAAAAATAGCAAGTTCTTGTAACTACCTACTGAGGTGACATGATCTGAGCCCTTGGCTATCTGGATTGATCCTAGCCTTTCATCATAACTCTAGACCTCTATATAAAGGCCTTGTTGCTTCATTTGTAAATTCATTAGAGAATAGATATAGATCATTAGATTATAGACAAGTAGGAGTAGAATAGAAGAGACTCTTGAAATTCTCTGAGAGGACTTGAAGTTGTTGTAAATATTTCTCAAGATTAATGCAAAAACATTGGAGTTCATTTGGTGTTAAGTGTTATCTTGTGAAGTGCCATGGTTTCTTGTATCTTGATGAAGTGGAGAGATATTTCAAAGTAGATTAGAAGTAGATTAGAAGCTCTTTGATGTAATATATGTATGTATTGAATATTTGATCAACTCCTAGCTCATGCTTTTAACATTCATCGCTGGTGAAGTGTTGTGTAAAGCTAGTCTGAGCCTTATCATTTGCTTAAGTTCGATTGTGGATGCTTGTTTGAGCTACGCCGTCCAATGGGTGCTTATATAAGCCTTCATGATTTGAAAACCATTCATTTACCTTAGGAGATTGCACCAACTCCATGTAGTTGTAGGCATCCTTGGCGAAGTGGAGTTAGGTTGATTAAGGAGTTTGTCTATCCATGCATCATCATTTCTTCATTGACCTTAGATTAGTTTCCCTAAAACCTATCTTTTTCCCTTTTTATTATCAAAGCATTGTACATAAATCATCCACACTCAAGGGAGAAATAAGTTGAATGAATGAAGAAGAAGTCAGCGTAAGTCCCTTTGTGATTATCAACAAGATCACATGTAATCACTGAGTTCATCCACTATGAATTATAAGAAAAGGAACCTTGGAGTTGTCTCGATTGATCACAGTTTAGCATTCGAGAGGCTTTATTCAAGAGAGAGTTGGATACTCAGTATTTTACTCTATTGTTGACTTGTCTAAAAATAATCATCAACATTTTTGGCATTAGAAGGAGGGTGAAAACACATATATTCTTTAGTTCAAGTAGAGGAACTAGATACTCCGAAGTGGTGGATCGAAGTTTGAAGTGAACTTTCAAGGAAGATTCAAGATTTTAAGATCTCTTATAGTTCAGAAAATACAAAAAAAGTAGTATATTCCAAAAAAATACCAAAAAAGTAGAAATTTCAAAAACTCTAAAAAAGCAAAAAATCAAAATGCAAAAAAAATTAGAAGATGAATTTCTCAACCATGGATTCTAGTTTGAATATGCAGCAAGTTGTTGGGTATGATCCTGCAAATTCAACTCCAATTGTTCTCCAACTATGGTGGTCATTGAAGGAGCGTCTTGGTGGCAAGAATTTGAAAGCCTTCGAGTGTAAGTATGATGTCGTATTCATAATACAAATGATCATAGAGAGGCAGATTGTATAACATTCTTATCAAGAATGGATTTAGCAGTGCAGAAGAAAATTTCATTCTTACAAGTACATGAGCCAGTTGTATTTTCAAAGATAGATCCTAAAACTTCTGTTGATGGTGTAGCATTCAAGAAGCTTAAAGAGAAAGTTAAGAAGGAATTAAAGAGTGCTAAGGATTTAGGTGTTGACGATATATTGCTTTATAGAAATTGGTGTAGGGTGCATGATATAGATCATTTGGAATATACTTGTGAGAAATGCTGGGAAGCAATTCATCAAGCCCTGTAGGAAGTAGAAGCTAGTGTACCTGTTGAGGAAGAAGTTTTTATTACAAAGAATCTTGATAAGCAATGTACAAGTGAGAAAGAATATGAATACGAGTTTATCAATCCTAAAGAGATAGAAGCATTTGGACAGAAGTTATCAAAAGCATTAGAAGATTGTACACAGGGTTTGAAAGACGTTAGAGCACTTGAAGCAGCAATTGAGAAAGAAAGAAGTTCAAGCTTGTGGTAGGAACCTGAATTTGATGAAGATAAGTTTCTTGAGGAATATGCATCTACTTTACATCAAGAGATCCTTGAGAATGGGCTAAAAGAAGTATAGAAGACGTTATTAGAAGATCATGAATTAGAAGCTTTGCAAAGGAATTTGGAAGCTATCATTGAAGAGTATGCCGATGAAGAGCCTATGAATAGACAAGAGCAATTTGGGTCGACGCTTGATGCTTCCATCATTATACAAGAAGATATATTGCCGAATAAGAGAATAACAGTTGAAGAACATGCTACTGCGATGGATGCTGACATCAAGAAGTTGTTGACACTGTTGCTAGAGATCACAAAGGAGCTGGACGATGAAATTGTGTACTATGAAGAAGATGAGAAGCTCATCAACCATCAATGGCAATCACCTGACGGATGTATAGAGTATGATCGAATGCTTGGTAGGCCACGTCTCATTGAAAACAACGAGCATTAGGTTGTATCTTTCCCTTCTATTGATTGGAAGAGTTTTGAATTTGAACATCATGAACTCCTAATTGATAGCATGATAGCACTAATAGTATTGATATTGATGATAATCTTGAACATATTGAATATGAATTTGATTATGGAGAATTAGGTAGAACAACTTGCATTTGGATAAATCATGGTCTCGATGAGAATCCTCAATTGATCATAATACCTCTAGAAGTTTTTCCTACGTTTGAGGTTTGTCGCCTAAATAATCAGTGGTCTTGAGTTCAAGGATGAATTTGCCCGGTTGAGAACTATCATTGTTGCATTAATGTTACTATTCAATCTGGAAATCCATGCTACGGCATGTGTATACTCAGTGTCCTGGGTTGCATCTCTATGTTATTTGTACATAACTAGGTTAGAATAAGGTTTTCTATTTGCGGTTGCGTCTTAGAATAGATTTTCTCCTTGATGTCATTTGACTCAAGTGTTGGTTGGTCTTTAGTTTAGTTTTTCTTTCGTGTTGCTTGTTTGTTATTGTCTTTTCCTTAGCTTAGTTGCTGGTTTGTCTTGCTTTCATAGATTAGTTGTTTGCTTTCTGTAGTTGTTTGTTTAGTTTAGTTAGTTTGTCGTGTCGGGTTTCCTATTTGTAAGAAGGTGATGTTATCTTAAACACACATACTCTAGTTTTAGTTTGTGATAACATGTGAGTTCATTTCTTAGACATCTATTTGTAGAGTCTGAAGATGTTTTTCTTTTAATTTATCATCTTGTTAGATTTTGAACTTGACTTGGAAGCTAATCATATATTGTGTCTTGACGCTATCTGATCATAATATTTTAAATGCTAAATCTAAATTTTATGAATTCTTATGTCTTCTTTTGAGAAACATGGGTCATAACTGATGGATTTCCTGTGGATTCCATCGCTAGTGTCAAATAGCAGGACTGCTTGCTCGTGGGGGATAAGTCAGTTGTTTAGTATTACTTGAAGTATTTTGAGATCTTATACCTTATACATTTAAAGATATTGAGGTACCTAAAGGAGTCTTTGTGAACTTACATTAAGTGAAAAATCTAAAGGTCCACCTTTGTCGCCACCGCAAGTCCATAATCAATCATGAAAGCATATGCATGATCCAGTTCTAGACCATAAACCACAATCAATCATGCAGTAAAAAAAAACTCTGATCCTTGATGTTTAACTTCCAAGACCAATGATCTCTCATTGTATTGTTCCATTGAACCTTCATAACAACAATAAGCAAAAATTACTGCTTCTATGACAACACTGAAACTATCATTGTCCATCAAGATTGAGATATAACCACTCAATAACTGCAGTCTTAAACTTAGTTCGTGATAAAAACATCTCACAATCATATGACCCAAAAACATGACAAATCACTAGAGGGATTAGATACTCAAACACTCAAACTAGAAAACTTGAATGTAGCATTCTTGAAGGCTTTGAAACATAAGATTATGAATCACAAAGTCATGTACTTAAGTTTCTATCAGACATCAAACTAGACTTTCTACATCATCAAACTTCTTGAAACTTCTTTGGGGCAAGAGATAGATCATTAGACAACTCTTCCTTAGTTCACACTAATCTTTATGCACTCATGGATATCTCTTGTGCAATATGCACAAGATTAGACCCTTCTTTTTCTTGGTTTTGCTTTCTTCTCTAGACTAACATAGGATATTTGTTTTCTTTTCCGAAAGCATTCACTAGCTTTTGCTTGAACATATAGCATCCAGTTGGTTTTATCCTTCCTATACACCATTGTTCTTTGTGCCCAAAAATATTGCATTTATAACACAAAACATTGTAGTTTTGATCAAGAAGAGAATAGTTTCTTCTAGATAATTGTTATCACCCAGATTTGCACCCTTCGCATGCAGCTGTGACACCTCATGCAACCTGGAGTAACATTGGAATGATCTCGAAGTGTGGGACCTTGCGTTATGAGATCAGACCTCTAGAGAAGGCTGGTTCCTTGCTCCAAGCCTATTACTTAGAGTGATGATACTAAATCTAGTGCTAAAAGCTTGCATGGGAAAGAGTTAGAAGGAGAGCAAAAGGGAAAAGAGGCGATACACCAGATTTAGTGAGAGATGGTGGATAAGGTATGGACACAACAATGATTCTTTCACTGCTGAGGGGGGATTCACACAGGTTTAAGGCTGGTTTGAGGCTTCGGTATGAAGGTTAAACCTGTAGAGGGGCCACTTTACCCACAAAGCAGACTAAAACTTCAAATGAAACACAGAAATTCAGAGATAAAAGAGGCAAAAATCAGCATCTATTAATCATGAAGGCCCAGAAAACTGTTACAATGCAGAACATTTCATAGTAGAATTACACCCATTTAGCTAATTGCACTCATTGGTGGGTAAAGGAAGACAACAGAGGCCAGATTCAGGCACAGTGAGTCACATTCCCTTATCCTTGCAGTTACACTAAAATGGACTGACTACAAAATTTCGGCAGCATAACAGCCCCAAAAATACCATCCCCATTAAAAGAGATTTTACATTGTCTTATATAGGCCAGATTCATGCCAGAAGGGCATGGAGTCGCTGAATCATAGAATCGAGGCCATAAATGCCAAAGGCAGGAAAGCATGGGCAGAGGCATGGCAAAGGGATAGGGGCCATGCCTTTGCCATGCCAAAACGTGGAAAACCTCAGCCAGGACGCAAGAAAGGACGGGGCATGCAGAAAAACCTCTAAAGTCATCGTTCGTCGTGCAGGAAAGAGTCCTAAAAAGCAAAGAGCCCATACACCATGAATGCGCCTACAGAAATTCACCAACTCGAGCCACTGTGAGGAGAAAAACCCCTCAAAACATCAAGATGGCCGCTGAAACGTCCAATCGAGCAAAATATGCAAAGCCAGATCAGGAAAATGAAAACTGGAAAATCCCCCCAAAAATCTACTCAAATGAAAGAGGAGGCAAAAACAAGCATTTTTGCCTCTTACAGCATGTCAAAATTTGCTGAAATGGGGAAGATATCAGTGGTCAAAGATCTGGTCAACTACCTGTATATATCGCTTCTGCACCTGTGTATATATCGACCTCTGAAAATACCTCAGATCCTATCTTTGCATGTTTGAAAACTTTGTATGTATCTCTGCTCCTTTGGCGCCAAAAGGCCCTTGCAGTCGCTCTTAAAAATGCATTTGAAAATGACTTGTATATGCAAGAGCCTTTGCATATGCATCCGCCACTGCCACGTGGCACCTCCTGATTTGCCGTTGAACTAAAACCGGGTCCGGTCGTTGAAGAACTGCACCCTCCATCGGCCTTCGGAAAGACCCAAAAACAAGCTGCCGATGCATCATGTCTAGCCGAAATCTCCCTTGCATATTGGCTTGTATATGCAAAGATACAAACAACAAGCACATGCAAACGTGCATTTTGCCCTTTGTAATCGCAGCTTGTATATGCATACAATCGCCCTTGTATATACAAGTCACGGACTTCAAACTCTTAAAAAGCAGATGGGAAACATTTTGAAATCCGGGTTGTATCTAACCTCCTTTGTATCTACAAACATACAAGCCGCGGACCCCAAACTGACCATTAACTGTATTTGACTGCTCTGTCGGGTCCGGCTTGTATCTTCGATCTTTGTATATTATTGACTTGTATATTGCAATATACAATCGCCCTTCCATACAAATCGGACCTGAAACCTGAATGAACCAGAAATGATATTCATTTGAAATCCGACTTGCATATCGCCAATGTATATTTGCTTGTATACGCACACATACAAGCACCACATACATACAAGTCGGACCCCAAAAGACCATTAAGCATATTTGATTGCCCTGTCAGGTCCGGCTTGTATATTTTCTCCTTGTACATTTCTTTATATATGTGCGATATACAAACCGCTGTTCATGAGATCCTTTGTATGTCGAAACATACAATTGTCCTTGTATATGCATGGGCCCCACCTCTTGTATGCTGGCGATATACAAATGCCTTTGTATATTTCCCTACGGCACTGTAGCAAATGTACATTGCACCTTGTATATCGGCCGTTGCATATTTCCTTGCATCTTTCTTTGTATATTTCGCTTGTATGCGCAAACATACAAGCGCAAATATACAAGCCACTGTAGCAACCTGCCAATATACATTCCACTGTAGCACATGTATGTCCACCAGCCTTGCATATTTTTCACTTGTATATTTTGCTTGTATATTTTCTTGTACATGCGAATATACAAGCCAAATATACATTCCATCCTTGTATATTTTTATGCAACCGGATATACAAACTAGGAATATTCTGGGAATTTGTGAAAGATTCCCCCTTTGTATATGCATTTCCTTGGCTCGATATACATTCAAAAAATGTATAAAACTCACTTTTCTCAATATTTTCTGAGGCCAATAGGGATTTGCAAGCCCTCCAAATGTACATTTGAACTGTACATTGACCAAAACTTTGACCATCAATAACTTCTTTATTTGGCCAAATTTCAGGGTGATGTAAAAAGCAAAACTGCCTATTTTTTCAAGCTCTTTCCAATGGTAAGGTTAGGCAAGACTTCTAGGAAATTTGGCGCTTTTGCCTTATAAGGACTTTTCGAAGGATTTTTAAGGAAAATACCAGGTTGGCCATTTTTCTCTGAGCAGAGGAAAAAAGGATAACATTTTGGTGACCTCTATGGGGTGTTTGCTGGCTAAACAAAGGATCAGTGGCCTTAAGCATCCATTGGGCATGTGGTCAAGTCAAAAAACATGTTGGAAAACTGAAACCTGCCTCCCAAACACAAAAAGGGGAAGATACCTGCATTCTCCTAATGACAATGCAGCCTGTGCAGAAGCACTTATGGAAAAGGAAAACTAAAACAAAAATGAAACCTACTCTAATCCTAAACTAACCAATCAGACATGACTTTAAATAAAGCCATTAACTGGTTCTTGAAAATAACTACCCCTTCTTAATAACTTACAATGTTTCCCATTCATGTGGGCAGTTAAAAAAGGGTAAGGGGGAAATGTACATATGACAAATTGATAAAGCACTCCCTTCAAAGTGGAGATAAACTCACCTATCCACCTAGACTGAGTGCTAATGTTACTAGCTTGTGGTGAATAAATGGGCTGATCCCACTCATTTTGATGCTCAACTTCATGCTTAGAGGTAAGCATGACAAGTGGTGACTTCTCTTGATGTGTCTCCAGCTGGGCTAGATGCCTGATTGGGCATCCCCTTGAAATGACATGCAAATCATAATAACTGATTTTATGCCTTTGTTCTGATTCTTTCTCTCCTTTCTCTTCATTTGGTATGATAGTGCCCTCCATTTGACTCTCATGTTGCTGTTGTGTGTGAAACAGCTGGCTTGGGACCTCATGGTTTTCTCCTTCCTCCTTCAAGGAAACCAAGAATATTGATATAATGTCATCATGGCTGTATTCCTCTTCTTGCTGACTTGAATACTCTAGCTCCTATGATTCCACTATAAATATGGCGGCCTGCACCTTATGAACAAAATGCTCATGATATTCTGATTTAGGCTTAGAAAACAAGCTGTGCACATGTTCAAAAGAGAAAACCTCCTCACCAAGAAGTTGATATCCCTGCTGGATAATAAAGAACAAATCTTCAATTTGCTCTTGCCCATGTTCACTTTTCTCATTACTTTCAATAAAGCACGGCAGCTCCTCAAGCATATCAGCATAATCAGCCTCTATGTCATCTATCATAGGGCAGCATGTTTGGCCCTCTTTATGGTTCGGAACCTCACTGTCGTGCTCAGCCCCAAACTGTAGCAATTTGTCATGATTTTCTATGTTCTCTTGTTGCTGCCTATCTACAACTAGCTGCTCACCTTCTTCAGCTTCAACATAGTCAGGTAGCTCATGAAGTAGGGCAACATCATCCATTATTGACATGACCTTAAGAATACTCACAGGTGCAATAGATTCAAACAATTTTTTCTCTGTGAGTGTGGGAACAGATTGCTCCTATAGAGGGATATAGGCTTTGAAACCTGGAAACTTGTGGAGTCTAGGTTGCTCTTGGTCAAACATAGGTTCCTTCAGTGGATGAGACTCCCTAAAAATTGGAATATTCAATTCAGGAGACTTAGGAGACTCATCTTGCTTAAAGCTTGGTGTTCTGAAACGGGAAACTTGTTCTTCAAAGAATAGATTTGGAAAAGATTGAGTTTCCAACCTTTGAAAAGGAGCCAACGAAAGCCTCTTTTGTTCTTCTTCTGTTGGCTGAATGCTAGGGCATGCTTCCATTTGCATGTTTGGTGGTGGGTCTTTATACGGCAAAAAAGATGGCCCTTTCCAACTTGGAAACTTCAAGGCGGAAGGCTGCCTGAAACTTGGGATTATGACAGGCTTGGATTCTACAACCTTTTCCTCCTCTTGATTTTGAAATGACATAGGAGGATCGGTCTTCACAAGATTCGGCATTTTATAACTAGGATGATTGGCCCAAGAAGGCTGCCATGATAGAGAAATCTTGGTCTCCTACTCTTGAGCAAGCAACTGCTCCATTTGTTTCTCTTGAGCTGCAAGCTGCATGTTCAAGCATTCCTTTTCATACACTCTTCTATTTTCTGTCTCCTGCTGGTGCAAATAAGCTTGATATGCGAGCTCTTCTTATTGCATGCTATATTGCTCTTCTATCTATTTCTGACATTTGCCTCTGAAAATCCAATAACCAACCTTTAATGCTACCCAAATCAGCATTTTGGGACTGACTAGGGAGATTGCAGGCTTGATTTTGACTAGATTGGGTTTCACAAGGCTGACTATTGGTATGAATGGGCTACAAACAAGGATAAACAAGATTGGTTTGAAAATGCTCTTGCTGGTAATGCTGATCATATTGAGGCAAAGAGCTGTTTGGCATAAATATAGAGGCACTTGGGGCCTGGTATGAGGGCCAATAGCCTGTATTTTCTTGGAATGGAGGAGGAAAAAAGCCATAATGCCCACAAAATTTTGACATTCTGTAGCATCTAAATGTAGAGGGGGAGTCGCCAGGTGATTGCAATGCTTCTTGAAGCTGAATAGACCAAGAAAACCACCAAAATCTAGACCTTTAAAAATCATTTAGGTAGTTAGGCTGCTGAATCCAGCTGATTCGCCTAGTAGAGTCGCCATGGTGTTCGTGCATCGCCTCCAAAGGCTGGTAATACTGAGAGAAACACCAAATCTCTTAGTATCTTGATGAGAAGTTCATCAAACTGGTCCCACCGGGTGTGCTAGAAACTGTTATCACCCAGATTTGCACCCTTCGCATGCAGCTGTGACACCTCATGCAACCTGGAGTAACATTGTAATGATCTCGAAGTGTGGGACCTTGCGTTATGAGATCAGACCTCCAGAGAAGGCTGGTTCCTTGCTCCAAGCCTATTACTTAGAGCGATGATACTAAATCTAGTGTTAAAAGCTTGTAGGGGAAAGAGTTAGAAGGAGAGCGAAAGGGAAAAGAGGCGATACAACAGATTTAGTGAGAGATGGTGGATAAGGTTTGGACACAGCAATGATTCTTTCACTGCTGAGGGGGGATTCACACAGGTTTAAGGCTGGTTTGAGGCTTCGGTATGAAGGTTAAACCTGCAGAGGGGCCACTTTACCCATAGAGCAGACTAAAACTTCAAATGAAACATAGAAATTCAGAGATAAAAGAGGCAAAAATCAGCATCTATTAATCATGAAGGCCCAGAAAACTGTTACAATGCAGAACATTTCATAGTAGAATTACACCCATTTAGCTAATTGCACTCATTGGTGGGTAAAGGAAGACAGCAGAGGCCAGATTCAGGCACAGTGAGTCATATTCCCTTATCCTTGCAGTTACACTAAAATGGATTGACTACCAAATTTCGGTAGCATAACAGCCCCAAAAATACCATCCCCATTAAAAGAGATTTTACATTATCTTATATAGGCCAGATTCATGCCAGAAGGGCATGGAGTCGCTGAATCATAGAATCGAGGCCATAAATGCCAAAGGCAGGAAAGCACGGGCAGAGGCATGGCGAAGGGACAGGGGCCATGCCTCTGCCACACCAAAACGCGGAAAACCTCGGCCAGGACGTAAGAAAGGATGGGGCATGGAGAAAAACCTCCAAAGTCGTCATTCGTCGTGCAGGAAAGAGTCCTAAAAGGCAAAGAGCCCGTATGCCATGAATGCGCCTGCAGAAATTCACCAACTCGAGCCACTGTGAGGAGAAAAACCCCTCAAAACATCAAGACGACCGCTGAAACGTCCAATCGAGCAAAATATGCAAAGCTAGATCAGGAAAATGAAAACTGGAAAATCCCCCCAAAAATCTGCTCAAATGAAAGCAGCATGTCAAAATTCGCTGAAATGGGGAAGATATCGACGGTCAAAAATTTGGTCAACTGCTTGTATATATCGCTTCTGCACCTATGTATATATCGGCCTCTGAAAATACCTCAGATCCTGTCTTTGCATGTTTGAAAACTTTGCATGTATCTCTGCTCCTTTGGCGCCAAAAGGCCCTTGTAGTCGCTCTTAAAAATGCATTTGAAAATGACTTGTATATGCAAGAGCCTTTGCATATGCATCCGCCACTGCCACGTGGCACCTCCTGATTTACCGTTGAACTAAAACCGGGTCTCATCGTTGAAGAACTGCACCCTTCATCGGCCTTCGGAAAGACCCAAAAACAAGCTGCCGATGCATCATGTCTGGCCGAAATCTCCCTTGCATATCGGCTTGTATATGCAAAGATACAAGCAAATATACAAACAACTAGCACATGCAAACGTGCATTTTGCCCTTTGTAATCGCGGCTTGTATATGTATACAATCGCCCTTGTATATACAAGTCACGGACTTCAAACTCTTAAAGAGTAGATGGGAAACATTTTGAAATCCGGGTTGTATCTAACCTCCTTTGTATATTATTGACTTGTATATCGCAATATACAATCGCCCTTCCATACAAATCGGACCTGAAACATGAATGAACCAGAAATGATATTCATTTGAAATCCGACTTGCATATCGCCATTGTATATTTGCTTGTATATGCACACATACAAGTGCCACATACATACAAGTCGGACCCCAAAAGACCATTAAGCATATTTGATTGCCCTGTCGGGTCTGGCTTGTATATTTTCTCCTTGTACATTTCTTTGTATATGTGCAATATACAAACCACTGTTCATGAGATCCTTTGTATGTCGAAACATACAATCCTCCTTGTATATGCACGGGCCCCACCTCTTGTATGCTGGCAATATACAAATGCCTTTGTATATTTCCCTGTGGCACTGTAGCAAATGTACATTGCACCTTGTATATCGGCCGTTGCATATTTCCTTGTATCTTTCTTTGTATATTTCACTTGTATGTGCAAACATACAAGCGCAAATATACAAGCCACTGTAGCAACTTGCCAATATACATTCCACTGTAGCACATGTATGTCCGCCGGCCTTGCATATTTTTCACTTGTATATTTTTCTTGTATATTTTCTTGTACATGCGAATATACAAGCCAAATATACATTCCATCCTTGATTATTTTTATGCAATCGGATATACAAACCAGGAATATTTTGGGAATCTGTGAAAGATTCTCCCTTTGTATATGCATTTCCTTGGCTCGATATACATTCAAAAAATGTATAAAACTCACTTTTCTCAATATTTTCTGAGGCTGATGGGGATTTGCAAGCCCGCCAAATGTACATTTGAACTGTACGTTGACCAAAACTTTGACCATCAATAACTTCTTTATTTGGCTGAATTTCAGGGTGATGTAAAAAGCAAAACTGCCTATTTTTTCAAGCTCTTTCCAATGGTAAGGTTTTTAGACAAGACTTCTGGGAAATTTGGCACTTTTGCCTTATAAGGACTTTTCGAAGGATTTTCAAGGAAAATACCAGGTTGGCCATTTTTCTCTGAGCAGAGGAAAAAAGGATAACAATAATCTGAGAGTGTCATACCTTAAATGCTTCCAACAGTTTCTTGCAAGGTGGCCAACTTTATTACAATTATAACAAATAGTAGTGTAGTTCTGATTTGACCAGTCATAAAACGTTTTCTCTTTATTCCACCCAAAATCATTTCTTTTACAATCTCTAGCCCTATGACCATAAGCATTACATGCACAACAATAACCATGGAACTAAGAATAATTGTACTTGATTGAATGATATTGCTTGGTAGATGAATGTCTTGAGTGCTTGTTTGTACTCCTTCTTTCATTATCAGCAACTTTATCTTCTGCTTTCTTTATGGCTTCATTTTCAGGAGCAGTGAAATTCAGGTCTATCTTCTTCCTAGGAGCATCTCTTGTCTTGGAACATTCTCCTTTCTCATAACCCAAGCCAGTGGTGTCCTTATGTTGTTTTTGCTTTCTCAATATGTCATTTAGGCATTCAGTGTTCTTGTCAAATTGAATATTCTTGTGAAGTTTAGAAGAAGCCTTTTCCAAATCTTTTCTCAAAGAGACTATTTCTTTCTCTAACTTCAGACATCCTATTCTTTTTACTTCAAGGTCAGATTTTGTATTATCTATTATTCTTTTGGCTCTTCAATTTCAGTCTTTAGACTGATAATCAATTTATCAGATTCATTAACATGACTCTTTAATTCTGCAATCTGGTTTCTTGCATTTTCAAACTCTAAATTTTTTTTTTCAAAATATGAACATACCTTGTCCTTGGATTCTTTCTCATGTTGAAGCTGGTCTTTTAATCTCCAGTTTTCTTTACTAAGTTGCTTGATTGTATCTAGAGCACACAAAAGTTCTCCTTCAACATCAACTTCACAATCATCTTCATCAAACTCCTGTTCATCTTCATCCACAAAGAGGTCTGTTTCTTCATCATTAGTCTCAACAACAAAAACATCTTTTCTTTCATTTAATTCTCATTCTCCTTCATTCACAATGATTTCTTCCTTTTTATCAAAATTCTCAACTGCAGAACCGTTCTTTTTCAGGGGTGACATATGTAACAAATCATTGCTAGGCTTAACTGAGGCTTGTTTTACCATCTTTTGATCACCATCTTTCTTTTCTTTATTTGAGACCTTATTTCTATTCTTCTTACCCATTGTACTCCACTACCAAGACCTACCCAAGCCGATTAGACTTCTATAGGGAACCTATGCTCTGATACCACTTGTTGGAGTACAATACCATTGAGAGGGTGGTGAATTAGTGGTATACAAATTTCAACATATAGGGCCTGGGTATTAGAGTCTAAGCATCCCTCACTTCACTAGACCCTTTATAGGGAATTTAGTTTAGCCAAATATGATGGTTGTTCTGAGGATATTTTAAAACCCAAGGACACTAGACACAACCACTTGACCATATAAACCTAATTTACCTAAATTTATTTTATTTATGTCACATATGTCTCTCAAAATTTTATTTATATCATAACTAAAAAACTATTAAATTTAAAAACTAATTTAATCTAATTTTAAAAATAATATTTATAGCAATTAAGAAAATTATTTTTTCTTTTAAATCTAAAAATATTCATTTAAAATATTAAAAAATAATTGATATTTAAATTATTAATAAAAATTAATGAATTATTAAATTTAAAAAAGTGGAATTGAAAATATACCTTCTTTATTTTCCACTATTTTTAAATCCTTTCTTTATTCAACCCCTCTTTTTGTGTTTGAATAGGAATGGTGAGACTTATTTAACCTATTTTGTATTTCCCATTTTTTGTTCAAGTTGAATATGATCACAAATAAAACATTATTTGAGCATATGAAATGGTAGGTATATAGGATATGAAAGGACATTTGCTCACAAATAAAATATTATTTTAGTGTATGGAATGAAAGGCATATATAGAATTTTATAGGACCTTTGTTTAAATGATCTTCAAATTAAAGATGTCTATGTGGCACCTATGTGGGATTCAAATTCTTCCAAACCACAATTTAGCATTTTATTAGACAAAACGTATTGATTCGATCCATAGTTTTCATAATCAAACAAATTATTTATGACATGAAAATATGCATAAACATAGCCCTTGGAGGCTTTCCAAAAAATATAGGTTTTAATATGTTTTTGATTAAGGTAAGCAACATACTAGGGTGTTGAACCTTTTACACAAGGCCCCAAGGGAAGAACAAAATAGGCTACTAACAGGCCAACAACACACAACTTGTTGAAAAACAAAAGAACCCAACAAGGGATCTAAACAACACCAGATCTCAAACTAGTAAATCTAACTCCCTTGGCCCTAGGGTGCAAATCAACAACAAATTTGGGGAGTCCTTTCTTTCTACGTTGGACCATTGTCGAGGAAAACTCCAAGTCTAAATCCTCAGAGCGAGGTGAGAGGGGGGGATCCTCAGTAGACACCACAACCAAAGAAACCTCGCACAAAGAGGTTGATCCAAAAGTAGACAAAGTCAAGGATATGACTAGAACTGTTGAAGTGGCAATCCAACCTTGAACAAGAGCCTAAGAAACAATCAGAGCCAAAGAAGAAGGAGACCTGACATGGATAGCAACCACCTTATCCGCCAGCAAACCCACAGGCTCTACAGGGGAAAAGAGCAAGGTTTCCTGGGAAGGCTCATCCTCTTGGGAGGAACCATTCTCCTAGGAAGGCTCACTCTCCTGGGAGGAACCATTCTCCTAGGAAGGCTCGCCCTCCTGGGAGGAACTATCTGGTGAAGCGCTAACAATCAAATGATCATTGAGTGCATTCTTCCACCAACCTGCCACACCCCTGCCACGAGAGTGAGGACAACCGAAGGCCAAGTGACCAATAGAGAAGCATCTTCTGCACCTAAATGGGAGACCCTCACAGTCTAATTGTTGCATCCAAGGCCTTTCCCCTACCATCAAAACTATATCTCCATGGAGGGGTTTTGAGAAGTCAATATCCACTAATATGCAAGCAATCGTTCTATGTCCTATATATGAGGTCGTAGGTTTTAATATGTTGTATTTTAATTATTATAATTATTTTCTCTTTTTGTATTAACATAGGTTATTATGGAAAACAAACACCTCACTTGGAAAAATAACAAACAATGGAAAAAATAGAAAAATAATATATTACCCTTTAAATATTGATGTCCTTTAAATACAATACTAATAATTTGGGTATATATGAAAAATGTAATGCATTATAGTGAAATATGTGTAAAAATTATAATTAATCTCAATTAAAATAATTCATTAAAAAATTACAAAAAAATATGTGTGCCCTACATATTACTATCAATAATAAATGTTTAATAAATTATGAAAATATTTTTCTTTTAGGTCAAGTTTTATGCTGAGGAAATATTACTCCTTAAAAAAACTATAAATTATAAGAAACACTTTATTAAAAATATTTTAAAAATAAGATAATCTTTTCTTAATTCTCCTTTTTAAAATTGGGAATATAATATCAGAGGAAATATCACAAATAATTAATTTACATTATCTTCAAATGTTTAATAGTTTCTTTCTATAATTGTGAGAAAATAAAATAAAAAATATAAATTTGAGTGGCCCACATGGCCAAAAAGTGAGACACGCCTTTATGTTGTTACTCATGCAACAATAAGATCTAAAAGCTTAATGTAGAAGCAATAAACCTTAAGGATGAAACCCTAAGGGGTGTAAGAAAGTTGAGTTCATCACTTTATATAAGGGAAAATCATACTCATAAATAATCTAGCCTAATTAAATAATTAAAAATATATATTTTGGATTAAGCAGTAGGGGTTTTGTTGGGGCTCAGACCATCCATGAAGACCAATTTATACATAAGGAATTTTTGTAAAAGAACATAATACAAATTAAACCTTTCTATTTTTGACATGGGATAGATAAGAATCCTCTAAGATGAAGTAAACTTTTCTGGTTATATTTTTCTATTCACTATCATTGGCCATCCTCTCTTCTTTGGAGTATCTAACTCCCAACATCCAAACTACTCCTTTATATCAAAACTTTGATTGTAGATCCTCCTCATAAGAGGTAGGATTAGAAATTGTGACCCCTTTGAAAAGTTTAGGGCAGTCTACATTAGTTTTAGATGTGATAGCCAACAATTTCATCACATCTTCCTTTAATAACTTAGCGCAAACCATCTTACTTCTCTAAATTCTCTTGAGATTCATTCTCTTTTAGCAATATATGCAAATCAATAGTAACTTACTCATCAATAGAAGGCATCAAGTATAGACTAGCACTACTAATTGTGCCCTTAGGTACTTCCACAATCCCCATGCATTGATTTACATTACCTTCTTTTTCCTCATCCTCCACACTTTCCTTCAGAGGACTTCCTTATTAAAATTGAGAGTCAAGAAGAGAATTTTTTCCCCTACAACTTGATGCTTCTATTTAGCATTCTTCCACCAAGATGATTTCTCTTCTTGCATCTTTTTTGCATGACACTTCCTAGACAAATGTCATACCCTATAACAATTCCAACACCTAAAATCTTACTTTTCATAGTCAAGAGGCTACATTCATTTAATATCCCAAGCCTATAGACAAATCTTTTATAGAAATCCTAGAAAAATCCAGTTCAACTAATATGTATGCACATGTAGTGTGGGTACACTTTAGTGAATTAGTAGACACAAAAATATATTTACCTAGCATGTTACCTGTACTGCTCAACAAGGAAAGCATCCAAAAATGTATGGGTAGATTTGTTACATCCAAACAGGAGCAATTCTAAAATTTTTATGCAAGGGATTAAATCCTTGATACCGTACTGAGACTTAAAAAAAGAGGGGAGTTAAATTCCAAACCCACGACCCCTTAATAAGGATGTTTTCTCTATCTTTCAAAGAGATATATAATAATAATAAGCACTATGCATAGGGGTATAACACAATGGGTTCCTCAAGACATGACTTCCAATTAGATGAGACCCATTCATGTATCTCTATAAGTCTCGACCAAATATTATAAAATATGCCTTATAAAGCCATTTTGTAATAATGCTCCATCTCCTCGATGACCCCCTCACCTAAAACCAAATCTAAGGTATTAGCCACCAATAAATCCTTCTAGTTTGTACCCTTCTTCAACCAAACACTTGCAATAGTATAAACGAGAAAAGGCCCATTTAATGCCTCAAGGCCACTAGTGACCTATTCTTGCCCACAATAGTCAAAATGGAACATTTAAATCCCTTCCTTGCCAGTAATGACTTCTTCCCTTCATCTTTAACTTGCATGCTAGTAATCTTCTCCACTCCATTCTTGTAGGGGGTGTTAGGCTCTACTTTGCCTAGCTAGTAAACTTTAGTTGTAGCATGCAACTCACACACTTGAGCATTAGGGTTAGACATAACTCCACCTTTAAAATAGTTAAATAATTAGTTCCAACAATTAATTTAGATTTAAGAGTTGAGATTGGAAAACAATAAATACTGATTCACCCCCCTCTCAGTATTCCTTGTGTTCAACAGAATGTATGTCATATATTGTTGGGTAGACCATGGCAGTATGATAGGAAAGCTATACATGATGGGAGAAAGAATAATTACACTATTGTATCTAATGGAAAGAAGATCACCTTGATACCTTTGGAAGATGAACCTAAGAGTGAAGTATGTGGGAATGCTAGAATCTGTTTGGTAGATGGAAGGAAATTTTTGGATGGTTTGAGACATGAGAATATGTGTTATGATTTGATTCCTAAGAAGCATGGAACCCTGAGTATAGAAACTGAAGAATCACAACTGAAGGAGATAACTGAATTGTTGATAGAATATGAAGACATTATATCAGATAATGTGCTTTAAGGATTACCACTAGTTACGAGTATCAGTCATCATATGGATCTTATACCTAGAGCTAGTTTGCCTAACAAAGTAGCACACCGGATGACACTAGCAAAGAATGCAGAATTGAATATACAGATATAGGAGTTGTTGAGGAAAGGATTGATCAAAGAAAGTTTTAGTCCTTGTGTAGTAACTCCAATGCTAGCATTGAAGAAAGATGGAGAATGGAGAATGTGTACAACCTCTAGAGAAATCAACAAGAGCATAGTTAAGTATAAATTTCCATTGCCTAGAATGAATGCCATTATGGACTATTTGAGTGGAGCAAAATATTTTACAAAGATAGACTTGAAGAGTGGATAGCACTAGATTAGAATCAGGGAAGGAGATGAATGGAAGACTACTTTTAAGACAAATGAAGGATTGTATGAGTGGTTAGTGATGCTTTTTGGATTGACTAATGCATCGAGTACTTAAATCATGAGGTTGATGAATGAAGTCTTGCAGAAATTCTTAGGTAAGTTTGTTATTGTATACTTGGATGATATTCTGATTTTCAGTAAGACAAAGGAAGAACATTTGTGGCACATGAGACAAGTATTGCAGAGACTGAGAGAAGAAAAATTGTTGATAAACATCAAGAAGTGTAGTTTCATGAAGGAAGAATTGGTACATTTGGGATTTGTGATTTCTACGGAAGGATTGAAGATGGACCCTGAGAAAGTTAGAGAAATTGTTGAGCGGCCAACACCTGAGAGCATTGAAGAAGTCAGATCATTTCATGGATTAGCTAGCTTTTACCAAAAGTTCATTAGAAATTTTAGTTCAGTATGCACATCGATGATAGAGACAATGAGAGGTGACAGAAAGGACTTTAAGTGGACATCAGGAGAAAAAAAAGTTTTGAATTGTTGAAGTAAAAAGTGACAGAGCAACCAGTGTTAGCATTACCAGATTTCAACAAAGTATTTCAAGTGGATTGTGATGTAAGTGGAAATGCAATAGGAGCAGTGTTAAGTCAAGAGGGTAGACCTGTAGCATATTTCAATGAGAAGTTGAATGATGCAAGAAGAAGATATTTAGTCTATGATCAGGAGTTCTATGCTATAATTCAAGACTTAAAGAAGTGTAGACATTATTTGTTGCCTAAGGAATTTGTGTTGTATACAGATCATCAGGCTTTATAGTATTTGAATAGTCAAGGAAAGTTGAATTAGAGACATAAGAGATGGGTAGAGTTCATGTAGAGTTACAGCTTTGTATTGAGGCATAGGAGTGGGAAGTCAAACAAAGTTGTTGATGCATTGAGCAGAAGAAGAAATTTGCTGACAGAGATGAGAATTGAAGTATTAGGTTTTCAAGAGTTGAAGCACATGTATGAAGAAGATCTTGATTTTGTAGAATCATGGAAAGCATGTAAGGAACCTATTGTGACAAATAGAAGTAAGTGGTTGGATTATTTCATTTATGAGGATATATTGTTCAAAGGAAATCAGTTGTGTATATGTAAGAGTTCAATGAGAGACAGTTTGATAAAGGAGAAGCACAGTGGTGGATTAGTAGGACATTTTGGAATTGACAAGGTAGTGGGTTTGGTGAGTGAACATTACTTTTGGCCTCAGATATATAAGGATGTCAGGAAGTTTGTGCAGAGTTGTAGAGTATGTCAAGTTGCAAAAGGGAGTAGTCAGAATACTAGTTTATACAAATCTTTGACAGTACTGGAGAGACCTCGGGAAGACATAAGTATGGATTTCATATTGGGATTATTGAAGACACAGAGAGGACATGATTCTATATTTGTAGTGGTGGACAAATTTTCAAAGATGACACATTTCATACCTTGTAAGAAGACAACTGATGCAACATCTTGCTGACTTGATTTTTAAGGAGATTGTGAGATTGAATGGATTACCTAAGAGCATAATTTTAGATAAGGATACAAGATTCTTTGGATACTTTTGGAGAACATTGAGGAAGAAGACGAAGACATACCTAAAGTTCAGTTCAACATTTCATCCACAAATTGATGGACAGACAGATGTGGTAAATAGGAGTTTGGGAAACATGTTGAGATGTTTGGTAGGAGAGAAGGTAGGAAATTGGGATCTAATTCTATCACAAGCAGAGTTTGCATATAATAATTTAGTGAACAGGAGTACAAGGAAGATACCTTTTGAGATTGTAACTGAAGTAAACCCTAGAGGAGTTGTAGAGTTGAGAGATATTAGTATGGAGAATAAGAGGAGTGTAGAGGTAGAAGAATTTGCAGGACACATGGAGACAATACATAATCAAGTTAAGAACCATTTGGAGGAAATGAATAGTAAGTATAAAGAGCAAGCAGATGAGAAGAGGAGACACAAAGAATTTTCAGTTGGTAATGAGGTAATGGTATATATGAGAAAAGAGAGATTTCCAGTAGGCACATATAACAAATTGAAGATGAAGAAGTTTGGACCATGTAAGATACTTAGGAAATTTGATTCAAGAAATGCATATGAAGTGGAGCTACCAGAGACATTGGGAATATCACCTATATTCAACATTATAGACTTATATCAGTATCATGAAGGAGAATCAAGTGACAACATTAAAGATGATTTGAAGAATCAGTTACCACAACAACAACTAGAGCAGATAGAAGACATTTTAGACATCATAGTTGGATGCAGTGCCAGAGGAAAACAATACAAAGAATACTTGGTAAGGTGGAAAGGTAGATCGGAAGAAGACTCAACTTGGATTTCTTAGGCTGAGGTGGACCGTCTTGGTTTTCCTCCATCCCCAGCAAAGTGAGGGACTCATTTTTTCAACAACCCTAGGTGTCTGATGCAGGAGCATCCCAGGTTGCAGAGCAATCTTGCATCAACCAAAAACATTTGCATTCTTTTATTTTTCTTTCATTTTCCAGTTTAGTGCAGTTCAGTTTAGTTGGTAGCAGTTTCAGCATTTTGTACCACATTTTTTTGCATTTTCATTTCAAAGCTCATGGATTAGGACTTAGCATCTAGACATCATCAACTACATCTTATCCAAAACTCAAGTCAATTGGACTTGTCTGCTAAAAGTTATCACTATCATAAGATCACCTGTTTTCACAGGACAGAGCATTCAGTCAATCAGCTGAAGGAGAAGGTTTCCGGAGCACTTCCATGACTTGCAGAGCTAAATGAAGAATATCACATGGCACATAATGATTAGATAGACCTTCCTTGAGGTCTGCACCAAGTTTCATTCATTTGTAGAGGAGTACCAGTTGTTTAAGGTTGACCTATTTGTTTATACATGTTACACCTCCTCATTGGAGTTTGTAATCTTCCTTGGCTGACGCAGAGGATTATTTGAGCTTGGAGATGATATATATAGATCTCTAGGATGTATTAGGAAGTCATTAGTTTGATGATATGATTGAGGTAACTTAGATTAATGTTTTGTGCTTAAAAGCCATATATGTTGTAACTGAAGAATCAGGCCTGTGAGCCCTAATTTGTAGCCTGCATGTTGCCGACATATAAGCCTTTTGAATCTATGATATATTGAGCATTTGAGTCATTCTTTACATTCTATATTTGAGTTGTTTCTGTTGTGTTTACTCTTGTTACACGGCCTAGACAGTTCATTCTGTGAACCCTCTGACTGTGACTGCACCAAGAAGAACTTAACAAGGGATCTAAACAACATTAATTCTCGAACTAGAAAATCAACTCCCTTGGCCCTAGGGTCCAAATCAGAAAAATATTTGAGGAGTCCTTTCTTTCTACGTTGGACCATTGTCTAGGGAAACTCCATGTCTAAATCCTCAAAGCGAAGCGAGAGGAGGGGATTCTCACTAGATGCTGCAACCAAAGAAACCTTGTGCAAAGAGGTCAGTCCAAAAGTAGGCAGAGTTGAGGATATGACTAGAACTGTTGGAGTAGCAATCTGGCCTCGAATAGGAGCCGAAGAAACAATTAGAGCCAAAGAAGGAGACCCAACATGAATAACAACCACCTTATCCGCCAACACACCCACAAGCTCTGCAGGGGGAATAAGCAAGGTTTCCTGGGAAGGCTCGTCCTCTTGGGAGGAACCATTCTCCTAGGAAGGTTCGCCCTCCTAGGAGGAACCATTCTCCTAACAAGGCTCACCCTCTTGGGAGGAACTATCTGGTGAAGCGCTAATAGTCAAATGATGAATGAGTGCATTCTTCCACCAAGTTGTCGCACCGTTGCGACAAAAGTGAGGACAACTGGAGGCAGAGTGACCAATAGAGGAGCATCTTCTGTGCCTAAAAGGGAGACCCTCATAGTATAATTGTTGTGTCCAAGGCCTTTCCCCTACCATCAAAACTACATCTGCATGGAGGGGTTTGGAGATGTCAATATCCACTAATATGTGAGCAATCGTTGTATGTCCTATATATGAGGTCGTAGGTTTTAATATGTTGTATTTAATTGTTATAATTGTTTTCTCTTTTTGTATCAACATAAGTTATTATAGGTTACTATGGAAAACAAACACCTCACTTGGAAAAATAACAAACAATGGAAAAAATAGAAAAATAATATTACCCTTTATATTGATGTCCTTTCAATAAAATACTAATAATTTGGGTATATATGGAAAATGTAAAGCATTATGGTGAAATATGTGTAAAAATCATAATTAATCTCAATTAAAATAATTCATTAAAAATTACAAAAAAATATGTGTGCCCTACATATCTGTCAATGATAAATGTTCAATAAATTATGAAAATATTTTACTTTTAGGTCAAGTTTTATGCTATGAGGAAATATTACTCAAAAAAACTATAAATTATAAGAAACGCTTTATTAAAAAATATTTTAAAAATGAGATAATCTTTTTTCTTAATTCTCCTTTTTAAAATTAGGAATAGAATATACATAGGAAATATCACAAATAATTAGTTTACATTATCTTCAAATTTTTAATAGTTTCTTCCTATAATTGCGAGAAAATAAAATAAAAAAATATAAGTTTGAGTGGCCCACACAGCCAAAAAGTGAGACACGCCTTTATGTTGTTACCCATGCAACAATCAGATCTAAAAGCTTAATGTAGAAGCAATAAACCTTAAGGATGAAACCCTAAGGGATGTAAGAAAGTTGAGTTCATCACTTTATATAAAGGAAAATCATACTCACATAAATAATCTAGCCTAATTAAATAATTAAAATATATATTTTGGATTAAGTAGTAGGGATTTTGTTGGGGCTTAGGCCACCCATGAAGACCAATCTGTACATAAAGAATTTTTTTAAAAGAACATAATACAAATTAAACCTTTCTATTTTTGACATGGGATAGATAAGAATCCTCTAAGATGAAGTAAACTTTTTTGGTTATATTTTTCTATTCACTATCATTGTCCATCCTCTCTTCTTTGGAGTATCTAACTCTCAACATCCAAACTACTCCTTCATATCTAAACTTTGATTGTAGATCATCCTCATAAGAGGCGGTATTAGAAATTGTGATCCATCCTCTACTGATTTAGATTCTAATTTTTTCAACCAGATGGACTCCTGGCAGGAAATGCTTTTCTCTGATATCGATGACAACTTAACTTCAGGGTGGATTTGTTCTTCACAGGACGGTTTTTAGATTCAGTCATGCCCCTGCAATTTTGCTATCAGTGTGGAACAGGGGACAGAATTCTGCTAGCTTTAGTTATATGATATTATCGATATCTAAATTGTATATACAGAGCATTTCTTTTTTAGATTCAGTCATGCCCCTGCAATTTTGCTATCAGTGTGGAGCAGGGGACAGAATTCTGCTAGCTTTAGTTATATGATATTATCTATATCATAATTGTATATAGAGAGCATTTCTTTTATGACTTGCCTCCAACAATTGACAAATATAAATCTAATTCTAAGTCTGTTTGTACTGTATAAAATTGCTTTGTGTATCTGTTTATGATGGAAGGATCCACATGAAATTTAGTCCAGACAGTAAGCTTTCATTTTATACCTGTTCGATATCAACTTCTTTATGTCAATTTAGTTTGTTTGCTTTATAAATATTTTCTTTTAAGATTCGTGATCCAGGATGTAAGACAACAAACAAAGAGAATGTAAATAAATGGTTTCTAATTATTGAAGGATGTTGAAATCTTGATTATGTTTGTTTATCATGAGATTTATGGAGTGTGTTGTTACATTTAAAATTTTTGACATTGAGAAACCCTCTTAGGCTAGAAAACCCCACAAGCCAAAATTAGGAATTGCTTGTAGTCCTTCTGGAATAATTTATGACATATATATAGAAATATAAGTTGACCTTGGAACATTTACACTGTGATTTCTAATTTTCAAAAAATGCAATGGTAAACTCATTTTATAGTATAGGAAGTATTCTTTCAACCTCTTTAATTTATCAACAATTTCCTGTGAATCAAATACAAAGGTGCCCATTATCTAAAAATGAAAGGTTACCATTATCTAAAAATAAAAATCATCAAAGTATGAAACTGAACTTTACCTCATACCCTATAAAGCAGAGGCTAAACTTCATATCTGGAAAATTGAATCTCTTGAGCAGTCTGTGATTTATAACAAGCAGATAAGCCAAGTGAGGAGTTCCTTTGAAGGAATCATGGTAGTTTTTTTACATCTAAAGGTTCCTTGGAAGCAAGAGAGTTCCCTATTCAAGAGGATCAACAAATGCAGAATGGAGAAAAGAATGTAGCAGTAGGTGTAGCTGAGCTTTTGAATAATTCTATGGTAGAAGATTATTTGACTCTGATTCAAAGACAACCTACATTAGGTATCTTCTCAGGTAGCTACACTCTAGTGGACACTTTCAAGAACAAGCATGGACAGAAACCAGTGGTGGAGAAACTCAAGATTGGAAATTTTGTGACAAGATTGAAGGAGCACAATGGACTATGGAGGGTCTCCTATCTCAACATAATCTCCTATCTCAACGTAGTAGGATGCTTGTGGAATCTCAAGCTCAAGTCTCCTTTTTTGTTCATTTCTCTTTTATTTTGTTGTTTCTCCTGCTTGAAGTAACTCCTTGTATGGAATCTTGCTCAAGGTTTAGTGCTCTGTAGCTGTATGATCAGATGATACTGTCTTATTATGTTCTTTTGTGTATCTTTGTTTCTCGTATGGCTAAGGGCGCCAATAGACCCCTCACTATTTAAACTAAAAAAAATACATGTCAAGTATGCATATTAAACAACATAATTGATTTTATATATCATGTCATTGTGATTCTATGATTGAAAAACCCAAAATGTTAAGAACCTTTGGTAGTGTAATGCAGAGTTGAACATAATTTGATGCCAGTCACATTTGTTATTTTGTGCAATGTCGTTGTTCAAATGTTCCCATTTAGTGAAAAAGGGTACCATAGATGATGAAACTGTACAAAAATATGCCAAATACCATTAATTTATGTAAACTAAAGACTTCTAGTTCTGTGGCTCAGATTTGCAAATATTTTTTTTACATGTCTACATAGGACACTATGTTTCTTGAAATTTGACTGCGCCTCAAGGAAAGGGAAATGGATCTCAATCACTTCATTTTCACTTGAAGTGGTAGTGATTGCTATGATGTAGACTTAGCGCATATGGAAAGATGCCCTTTAATGACTTGTATATTGTTCTTACAAACCTCTAAAAACTTTGAACTTGAAGCCCAACATTCTTGAAAGGTATCACTAGCTTGCAAATATGTTAGCTTTGGATTTGTAGGAGAAAAGGGTTGGGATTTGTCACTTTGATCTTATAGTATGCCCAGGGAAGCATGATGAGTATTGTCAGCTAAGACACTTTAGTTATTGCAACACTCGTAAAGCACTTTTCACCATACATTATTCTGTTCAAACCTTACATATTTTAGCCTTAGTGAATCATAATTTTTGCGTAATGCCACTTAGCAATTGGCATCTCTATGCTAATTTGACATGTCTATTGTACTGAATAATATCAATTACTCAGTATTTTTCTTCCAATTGAAGTGGCCGTAAATGGAAATTATTGGTGGTCTTTTCTTAAGGTTCCTTTGTATGCTCTTTTATACAATTATAAAATAGAAAACACTTTGACAATGTGGAAAATTACCATTGGGATTCAATAGACCACCTCTACCCAACATCTTTAATAATTAGAGCCAGTTTTAAGACACAAGCCATGTACCAAGAAAAATATGATTTGCAATATAACTCGTGGCATTTATAAAATGCAGAGACCTTTAACCTGTATCAAGAGTGGTAAAATAAGCAAGTGTGGTTATTTTTCCATTATAAAAAAAAAATTAAATCACAATAGAAAGATTTTTGAACTTAAAATCTTCAAGAAATCTAAGCACTACTGAAGCACACATTGAAGAATGAATCATGATCATATCTTTAGATAGAGGAGCTACACTCTACTTAAATATCATCCATTTCGGTGGTCAAACAATCAATAGCAATTTTACACCTCATCCACAATAAAAAGTGGTAAATATGTGTCCCACTTTTATTGGCTAAAATTAACCTTTGACTGTTGAAGTGGATGATGTTTAAGAATAGTCTAGGAGCTAACTGTGATAATGAACAATCAATTACAGATAGAACAATTCGACTCGCTACTGGGAAATTGTGATCTTACCTTTTTTTTTGTGCATAACAAGGGTATGAGAAAAGTTTTCAAAGCATACTTTGAACATGACAAATCTTTAACTGTTATCTTCCACTTAAAACCAACCCCCTAACTTAGGGATCAAACACAAACCCAATAACTATGTTGATCATTTTCTCAGAAAACAAACCAAAGAAAACACTAACAAATCTGCAATGCACGGAGGTAGACATAACTACAACGCTTTATATAATGTCAATATTCACCAGGACAAATGTTTGAGCCCTGATAGGAATGTGCTGGATGATTAACAACTCAATAGTTACAATTACTTAATTGGCTATTTCTAAAAGGTGGGTGATGATAGCACCTATTTGACACTGCCATATATAGAAGAAGGCTCAGAGAAGTCCACCAAAATCCCTGCATTCCTAGACTACATACAAAACAAGCACTATGTTAATACATGTTGCATGCATTGTAGTCTAAATTGAAGACTTTCTTCATGTTTCATGATCCAAATATCACCCATCATAGTGAGCCCAACAATATAACCAAATCATTCAACACAGGGACCTCCAGAGGCTCATCCAAGTTGGATATCTGTATTAATAAGTGAAAATCTGATTGTTAGGTAAAATATACTATATAAGAGCACTGCTATAATGTGGGTGTGTGATACATACATAAAATGGAATAAAGGAAAAGAATCCACCTCTTCAACATTCTTTTCTACAAGTAAAGGATCAATTGCACCAGCCAATTCCATTCCTCTTGCTTTACTGACAACAACTATTACAGCTCTTCCAATGTCCTTGCTTGCTCCATCTACAATTACCTGTCTTTTCTTTAAAGACTCATCACTTTGTAATCCTGTTTTATGCCATAGGTGCAAATATACTTTGAGAAGTATCAGTGTTGTGCCCTTTTCTCCACCTGCAGCCAAACTCAATACCACAGATATGCTCAACGGAGAAAAAATAGTATTATTGCTTGCACTTACTTCTAGTGCTTCCTTTCAAAACTCGAGTGAGAAATCTATTTGACTACAAATTCAAGTCTTGACATTCTCCTTAATATCCTTTTTGCAGTTCAAAACTTCAATAAAACTTAAAATTAATTTTTACCTTGTTAATTGTTGGGCACAAGTTCCTGCAACTTCCTCATTCCCTTATATAAATGAAACCAAACCATTAAATGATTGTCCACATTCTACACATTTTTCATATCATTATTTATAGCCTTCATTTATAAGTAGCCAAATATCAAAATAAAAGATTTAATACTGACTCTCTCAGCAATGCTTCGTGGGTGAGTTGCACAACCTCACTTTGCACGAAGCCTACATGGAACATAATCTTGCACGAGATCGTCCATTGAAAGTTATGCAGATGCCACCCATCTGACACTCCACAGGTTCAAAGTTAAAGTGGGTGCATTCTACAATGAGAGAGCTAGGAACATTAGAGATTCAGATTAATTTTTACCTTGCTTTCTATACCATTGACCTAATTTATAAATTAAAAATTATTTTGTTCGCTACTAAAAGTTGTATAGTCCAGTAAAATATCTAGGTTTTCATTTTAAAAAATAATAATTTCAATGACCTAACAAACAGTAGAAATTGTGTTTAATATGGTCAAACATTAGAAATAGTGTTCAATATTTCTAATGACAGTTATAAAAGAAAAATGACAGTTATAAAAGAAACTAATAATAGATTAGTGGAATGAAAACATGAGTCCCCGCCTTAAGGCAGTGACTAACAAGATAGGGAATAACGGATGATTTCAAAATTCAATGTATGATATCTATGTATAATGATTCAGATTTCAATGTTTTACATTTAAGAGTTAAAAAAGCTTTGAGAGGGTACTTTTGTTTCTTCCAAACATTGCAATATCATCTTTCCTCAAACTTCTATCTAGCATTTTTAGAAATATTCCCCTTTTTACTACAATGTATAAGAGGTCGCTCACAAAAATATCAAAAGTTTGCTTCACAGTTATATTAGAAAATATAGTAGAAAGAATCCCACTTATAGGGGAGAGGACCCAGTAGTGGAGCACCCTAACTTCACGCCTCTCAAAATTATACGTGGCAATTTCGAATTACTCCAAAATTTTTACAGTAGCTTACTTGGCAACGCCCCTGCTTATAACTAAGGTTTCACGACCACATCATCAAATATGATGCCACATCAGCATGCTTTTTGTTGAAGTGTCAAATAGTTCCCCTCAAAAAAGGGTGGACCAATAGGTGTGCATTAAGTCATGTTTTGTTGGTGGGCTGATGTGGCATCACATGATTGGTTGCTTTTAAAATCTAGAGGGCACATTTCATTCAATTATTAGTACTTATAGTAACACTAACAACCTTGAAGTCACAACTACTAGTACTAAACTTTTAAAAATATTGGGCTTTAAATGCACATATACTATATCAACCATTGGAACTATCTCACCTATTGGATCTTTTCCCCTAGTATTTTTAGAAATATTCCTCTTTTTACTACAATGTATAAGAGGTCTCTCACAAAAATATCAAAAGTTTGCTTCCTCGAGAAGCATAAGAATCACGATAGTTATATTAGAAAATATAGTAGAAAGAATCCCACTTATATATGCCTACAACTCAAATGCAATTCTATGCACATTTTTTATTCCTATAGAAATAGTTATTTTTAGTATCTTAACATGAAGTGGAGATAAAATTAATGGAAAAATGCTTTTAAGAGAACAACTCTTTAAGTTTCAACATTTTGATATTTAAAAGTATGGAAATACTAAAATTCTAAAATTCTAATATCAAGAACTAATCGATAGGAATTTATGATCTAGTAAACAACACAAATAGTTATTGCCCACTGCTAATTAAACTAGCACTTGCACCCATAAGAGGTTCAAGGAATATGCCGATAAAAAAATTGACGAGTTTAGAAAATTTGCCAGCGTTTTTTACAGCGTGAGACAATTCCGAGCACTATAATGCTCACCTATAAAAGCCTATAGGCTAAAAATAGGTTCCTAATTCCCAACTAAAAAATAAAAGAAATCTCCATGAAACATAACCAATATTTATAATGAAAGAATAACACTAAAGTAATACTTGATATTGGACCACCAAGGAAAGTGTTTGCCAAATTACCAATAGAAGTTGACAACTACACTTATAATAATGCTCCAAATTTTAATCATGAGGAATTGGACATTCTATTAGCCAAGCTAAATTTACTAGCTACTCATTTGTTTCATTTACTAGAGCATCTTTGAATTATAACATTTAAATTTGAGTTAAAATAATTTGGGTTCATGTCAATTACACTAACATTTTGCATAAATGATATGTAAAACAAGTCTACTAAACATGTCGACCACTTTCATTTATTTCTAAAATACAGTGCTCTTGTCTCTTTTCAAAATTATGAAGGGAGAGTAATTTTAAAAAGGAAATATACATTCATGAACATTATAGATGTATAGATTAAAACTAGTAACAACACCTAAAGGTGTTATCAAATGGTCAATAAATGTAGATATTTATAGGGTTTTTGGCGATACACTACACATTTATATTATTTTAGAGTTGTCATATGCATTCCTTAACTATTATATTTTTTTGTATATGATGAATAAATCTAAACTATTCAACTTTACCTATTATGTCATAATTGTATATGGTGTATAAGTTCGGTTTATGTAGCTACTTATGTTTCTTTCAATTTCTTCTAGTCTTCATGAACATATTTCAAGTTCTTTGAGGTTTAATAAACCCAATATGAAAGCACCACTACTCGCCAATATTCTTGTTCGTTAAAAATTTTGATGTTAATTTTAATACGGCTAAAGAAGCTTGCCTCAATTTTGAAAATGTTATAATTACTAAAGTACGATAAAAAATGATAGAGTACAAAGTGATCTTGGAAAGCAAGCCTTGCTATGTGCCATGATTTCATCCATTATCTCTTTTTGGTCAACAAAATTATATGGACATATGTGAACACATCTTCAACAACAAATGTACATCTATTTTCTTTAGATATATTAATTGTCAAATCAAGCAACAAGTCATGTATTTTGCAATAAATAATTAGATAAGAGCTCTCCCACACTTCAAGCATAGATTGGGAAACTAATATAAATAATGCTAAGCAATGAATCATAGGTCTTCTCCTTAAGGAATGGATCCCTCTTCTATCCATGGATTTATGAGATATTCACTATATATTAGCTCATCCTTAGGAAAGAAAGATAAATAAGCAAAACAAGGCTTAAGAGCTGCAAGCAAGGAGTCACAAATCAATATGAGGAATCTTTATAATAAGGTAATGGGATTAACTATCTCTTTTTGTTTGGATTTGAAGTCCAATGGTTTTGTTCAGCTCCCCTATTCTTTGTGTGCCTTCATCTTCTTTGACATTTTGTATAAATTGATGGAAGATACATTAGTCTCTAAGGGAAAAACTTTATGGATTCTGCTACAACTAATAAAAGAAACAAACACCCCTTTCCCGTGGATGTAGCTAAATTGGTGAACCACGTTAAATTTCTTGTGTCTGTGTGCAACTTTATGTCTCTGTTTATATTGCTACAGGTTTTATGTGCTCTTTGTTTGTCTTATTTCATCTCAAACTGTGAATAATCATGCTCATAATGTCACCCACTTTCCAATGGCCTATTGTCACATGTTTACAAGACTAAGAGAACCTTTGCAGAACTCTATCTCTTAATAAAAAACCTTAGTAAATGCATCTTCTCTTCTCTGACTTATTGCATAAGGGGTCAAACAAGTAAATTCAAAAGATCAAGGAAACAATTCATATGCCCAACATATACCATGTAAACATATGTGTGCTCCATCAAGATACCTACAACAATAATCAAGGTGACCACCATCTCATCCTGCATCATGTCAAACTATGTAAGATAAGATTCTCCAAAGAGATGCCACACTAAACTATCACATAGAAGCAAGAAACCTGCATCAACTGATATCCAAATACAAACACCAAATCCAATGATAAAAAATAGGCCTGCATAGCTAACAAGAATCAATCACAAAAGCTGAAATAACAGCCACAACTAGTTGCTAACACACCCAACTAACCATACCTCCAAGGTATCAACGACATCAATTTAAACTCATGCCAAATTGGTGCAGGAGCACCAGGAGCAGTATCAAGACATACATTAGACATATGATCATTTTTGGGTTTCTAGGATTGGATTAGGTGTTTTCAAGTCAAATAAGGTCATCTTGGACCACCTTGAGTCATTTTGTGAAGTTTGTAGTCTATATGTTCAAAGTTGCAAAAGTTGTCAAGCAACGTTTCCCAAAAGTTGTCATTTTGTAACACATTGGAAAACTGAATTAGATAGTCTTTAGAGTTAGTTGGGGCAGGTGTGTTGGGCATAAATATGCTCCAAAAACTCATTTGTACGTGGGTTGAATATTTTTTGAAGAAATCAATGATCAAAACCTCCATTTTCTACACTTTTCCATGGTTTCTAGCACTTCTGTCAATGTGTATGGACTGTACGGTTCATGGAGTAGTCTGGAACTAGTTGGAATTTGTTGGGCATTGAATCTACTTTATTTTCCTTTTTGTTTAATAGTTTTTCATTCATTTTTGAGAAAGTTATAAGCATTTTCCTAATAACAGTCCATAACCCTAGTTAGGGTTTCCAGTGGGCTAGAATAATGTATTTCTTTCCATTTCCACGATACAAAATTCCAAAATTTGGTGGAATGGCAAGTCTTTGTATGTACTTTCATATTCTATGTTTGCAGGTCTTGAGAGTTTGGTTGGCACATGCATATAAAGGACTGTGATGCCTGATATCATCATGTATTAGGCTGGAAGGTGGATAGAAGGCCGAGTTGTTGAATGCCATTGTTCAGTTTGGACTCCATATGATTGGGAAGTGTTTGGAAAGGGTGTGTAAAGGTTCTAGAGACTCATTCCAAGTGAGGGTTTGGTCAACCATCAAGTGTTTGTTTGTGTTAGTTCTTATGATTGTCCTGTTAGAACAGTGTTTGACAATGATGCAGGGGCATAGATCAGAATTCCAAATTTTGATAAGCAATTGTTGATTTTGGCTTAAAGTGTCAAGCTGCATGATAGAAGAGGGAAAATAGAGGTACATGTCTCCCCAATGACAGGAGCACTATCAGGAAATTGTTAAGGAACCGACCAAAGTTGGAAGAAGGCATCAGTTATGAAAGTTAGTAACAGTCGAAGAGTGGTTATGGTCGCAGATAGTTTAGTGGAGATGCTGACATAGGAAATAAGATGTACGTGACAATAAGATATTAGAACCATACCATTGATAGCTGGAATCATTTCATGGAAGCTGAAAGGTCTTGGCAAAGGGTGACAATTTGATGACAACAGAAAGGAAATAGTTGCGGTTACAAGATAGTTAAGAGGAAGTGGAGCGACATCAGACAGAAGATTCTCTGTAACAACTGCATAAAGGAATAACAGTTGGGAGGAAACGTCTGCATGGCTGAATGTTAGAAGGTAACAGCTGCTTGTATAGCCATAAAAGATTACTCATGTGAAGAGGAGAGCAGTCGGGGATTTTATGATGTGAAGCAAAGGAGAAATCTTCCCCGCGGAGTGCAAACAGTAAGAGAGGGAAGAAAAGAAAGTGAAGGCCAATAGGCCAAAACATCGAAGCCAATAAAATAATAATCAAGGCAAGATTAGAAGGATCAATAACCAGAGTAGGTTGATGAAAGTAACCTCAGCATGGTCAATTGAAGAAGTTGGTCAAGGATGACAGAAGGAGAATAGGCCGAAGGCCCAAGCATCAAGTAAAGACTGATAAGAGTAGTCCGATGGTTGCAGACTGAGAGCAGTAGAGTCTGAGAAGAGGAGAGCAGTTGAAGACAGTAGAGGAAAGTTTGAGGAAGAATGATAGTAATAGGAAGAGGTCGAGCGATGGAAGGCCAATAAAGAAAGGTCGACGACAGAAGGAGAGAAAGATGAATAACATAGTTTGCATAAGAGAAGGTGATTTGGCTAGCATTGATTCATAGCCTGAAGATTGTAAAAGAATGTAGGAGTATGTGTATGTGTAATTGGTCGGCATTGACTAAAGCCTATGTTGATTAATGTGATTGTGCATTTGATATTCCTATCAATTCGATTGTTAATCTCCTATCACTATTGATTTGAGTTCCTGTAGCATATCATAACAGAAATTAAAATTATTAACATTTCCTGTCATTGGTGAGTTACACGATAGTTCTTGTCACCTTGTTGACAACAAGTTGTAGAAATACATTTGGAGGCTGGAAAGCCGATTGTGATTCAGGGAATTGTGAGACCTTGATTCCATCAAGTGGTATCAAAGCGCAAAAAGATCTAGGTGTGTACATTGAATGTGTTATTGACCTTATTGAAAGTTGTGTGTTGTAGTGTCATTGTTGATTGATAGGTTGTTCAGAATTTGGCACCAAAAGACTGGGCAGCAGAGAAAGATAAGGAAGCCCTAGGTGAGGTGTCTGGAAGAGGAAGGAAAACATGAAGATGCAAGATTTTGAAAGAAAGCTGGTGGAACTGAGAAAAGATTTAGCACAATACCTGATTGCCATGTAGCAAAGGTATGAAGAAGAAATCCAGGAATACTTTTGGGTATGGCCAATGAGGAGAAAAGTCAAGGGGCCTATAATGGAGCTTGTTGAGAAGAGGAAAAGGCAAAAGATGAATGCCTTGAGTACCCATAGAGGTTGGGACAATGAGAGGTTGCCAGAGGAGCAACATGCACCAGAAGTGGTGAATGAATTTCTCATTGTAAAGAACGTGAGAAAAGATGAGGAAGGAAGAGAGAAAGAGGAAGAAAAAGTGCAGCAAGTAGCACTTGTGAAAAGGAGAAATGAAGAAAGAAGAGTGTCCATGAGGAAGACACTAAGGGAGACATTGTGGTCTCTTATTTTGTTGATGAATATTGTGTTTGTAGCTGTGTATGTAGGTATAAAGAATGTGTTGAGGAAGGTCGAGGAAGAGACCTTGAAGATATTGCCATGATGGGATAAGAATAGCACCCAGAAAAAGAGTTGAAGGTGAGAGAAGATTGATTGCAACATGTCAAGAGGAGGCTACGGTGGAGGTACATTGGAAAGTGCCTGAAAATGAAGAGGAGCACGAAGCTGAAGATCTCTAGATAGAGGATGAAGATGAAAAGATAGCCCCAAAATTTTATGATGCCTTGGAAGAAGTTGTAGATGCAGCACAAGTTACCTAGGAAGAGGAAGAGATGGCCATTGAAGAACCAATGAAGAGAATAAATCAGGGCAGTAGGTAAAGGAAAGTTGCAATACTTATTTTTGTTCTGAAAATGAAGATTGTAATGTTAATTTTGATCATGTGAATAAAAGTGTGAATATAGATGGACAAGTTTGTGAAAAGAGAAAATGGGTGGATCATGGGTACATAGTCCCATGTTGGCAAAAGAGAAAGATGGATAAAGAGCCGGAGTTGAGGTATAGGAAGAATGTTATTTTTTATCATGTTTATACTAACAAGCTTGTGCAAGGAATGAGGAGTATGCTGATGAACATGAAGCAAACAGTTGTACAGATAAAGTGGTTAGCAAGGAGACCTAGGGAAGAAGATGAATTGAGGATGAAGTCAAAGCAAAGCGTGGAGAGCATAAATGCAACAATGAAAAGAGGGCAGCCCAAGGTTGAGGCAAACAAAGTTTGGAAAGCAAAGAGTATGGCAGCCGAGAAGACAAAGGGAGCTACAATAAATTGTGTTGATAAAAGAGTGGAGGTTGTAAAGGAAGATGTTGGCAAAGAGCCTGTGAAGGATCAGGATGAGAGAAGAATGGAGGCACTAGAGTGGCAGCAGTTGGAGAATGCCTCATGTGTTGTGAAAGGTAAGCAAGTTGAGTTGGGTAATGATATTTTTAATTTTGTTGAAAAAGATAAGAAGGAGATAAACAAAGTGCCAAAAGAGCAATCTGAGTTTGATGATGGTTATGAGGCTTTGAATGAAAATTATTATTTTAAGGAAGTTGCCAATGTTGATGAGTTGGATAGTGATTGTGAGATGGGTGAGTATGAGGAAGAAATGTGGAAGATGGTGGGTGAGAAGGAGATGAAGAGGAGAAAATATCAGAAGAAGCAAGAAGGTAAACAAAGGCAGATTGAAAGGTGTGGCATGAAACATGTCAGACAAGAAGAAAAATTGACTGGAAGAGTTGAAAATGAAAAGAGGACATCAGTGGTATATGTTGCAAAATATGAAGATGCAGATTTGGATAAGAGCACAATTGTAGATGAAGAAGATGATGGTGGAGCAGCCATAGTTCCAGAGGAAGAAGCAAACAAAGGGAGAATGACGATGATGCAACAATAGTGTTAGAAGGAGGAGCAGCAACTGCAGACACCAAAGATGATTTGTGGAGACAATTTGCAGCCATTGAGGAAGAATGGAATGAGAAGATTAAAGGCTTAAGCATAAGTAGGGCAGTAAAGGAGATCGAAGACAATGATGCAGAAGTGGTTGCAGAAATGAAATTGATGATGTTGCAGATTTGGAGAGGAAGATGATAAAGGATGAGTCTAGAAATATTTTGTTGCAGCAAATGGCCATGGAGGAAGAGTGGCTGAAAAGAAAGTTAGATGTAAAGATGGTAAATGTTGATAATGTAGTAGGTAATGTTGAAGGTATGGAAAATTTTCCATTTGCTTATGATATGTTAGATATAAATGAAATGAGAATTAGAAATCAGAGGAGGATGGAATTTGTTAAGGACAGTTCTGTGAGGATAGCAGACAATGGTGCATAACAATGTTGGAGGAATGTAGTATATAAGCCAGAGAGAATGTGGAAGAAGCAAAAGAAGAAATTAGAAAAGTTGCAGAAGAACCACATGTGTAGGGGCACATGATCTTTTATCCCTAGAGAGTTTGATGTAGGGGCATCAATCAAAATTCCAAATTTTGATAAGCAATTGTTGATTTTGGCTTAAAGTGTCAAGCTGCATGACAAAAGAGGACAAATGGAGGTACCTGTCACCCCAGTGACAAGAGCGCTGTCAGGAAATTGTTAAGGAACTGACCAAGGTTGGAAGAAGGCATCAGTTACGAAAGTTAGTAACGGTTGAAGATAGTTTAGTGGAGATGCTGACAGAGGAAATAAGATGTGTGACAATAAGATATTAGAACCATACCATTGATAGCTGGAATTGTTTCATGGAAGCTAAAAGGTCTTGGTAGAGGGTGATAGTTTGATGACAACAGAAAGGAAATAGTTGTGGTTACAAGATAGTTAAGTGGTGCAGGAGCACCCCTTCGAAATAAAGAACAAGTCTAATTATAGTAGGTTTTTAGTTTATGATGTAATAAGGTCCATTGGACGAATCCTTATGTTTTAAGTCAATCTAGGTTTGTGTGTCGACAGTTGTAGGTTGTTATGCTAGTTGTCCTCCCAGCCGCTGGGAATCGAGTCTGTACTACTCAAGAGGAGTAGTTATATATGCCCTAGATCAGTTTGTTTAGAGAGAGTTTTTTTTCAGTACAGTCCAGTATTGCATAGGATGAAAATAGAGAAATTGTGTATGGAGATTTGACAGAGCAGTGTTGTGCAGTGGGACTGTGAAGTCTGATATTTGTATGCATTCCTTAAATTGAAATAAAGAAGATCCCGTTGGTGTTATTTGTTTGATTTCGATTTATCTATGTGACCATTTTTCTTGTTTTGCAATTGAGATGAGATCATTCATCCATTCCACCGGTTGATTCTCTGAATCGGTGGAATGGGCATGTACAGTAGTTTAGTTTGCATTTTCATGTTTCAGTTTTTACATTTCATGCTTTTGGGATCAAAATATTGCATGCAGTGAGTAAACCTAGCATCCTCATGTGCTAGGGTTTTGAGGGAGGAAATATGTGTCGAGATTGCTAAGTAAGCGGTTGAAGTCATTGGCGTGAGAAGACCCATCAGGTTGAGAAAGTTATGTTGAGCCGACAGGGGGCACTTTCACCGATCGGGGTGATAGTTGCAAAGTGTCGCCGACGAAGAGTATATCAGCGTAAATCATGGTATCGGCTGAGCGAAGTTGAGATTCGCCGATGAGGAAAGTCTTGGCAATGAGAGCCATCATCGGGGCATCGGCGTAATGGTTACCAAGTGTATCGGTGTGAGGATGGATATCGACGAAGGGGTTTAGAGCTAGATCGATATCGAAAGTGTTGCCGATAGGCAACCAAAGGTGAAAACCCTACGTCGGTGTGAGATGCATATCGGGAGCTTGAGATAATGCTAGGCCGATGGTTTAAGTCACGATGAAAGGTAAGCAGATCGTTCATCGGGGAGAGTTGGTGAAAGTCTCAGCGAAAGAAGAAAGCATATCGGTGTAAGAGTGGGTATCGGTGAGCGAGGAGAATGTTTCACCGATAATCATAGTCTGGCCGACGGTAGGAGCTCGGCATTGGTAGTATCGGGGAGACAATAGGTATAGGCAAAAGACACAAGGAGCTCGCCGATAGTGGAAGTCCCGCCGATAGGTGAAAAGGAGAGTCTTCATCGGCAAGAGGACAGCGATCATCAGGAGAAGCAAAGGTGGTGCCAACAGGAGGATGTGTTGCTGATAAGCAGCTTAGTCAATAGAGGTGACCGGTAGCGAAGGTAACGGGAACCGAGTCAGCAAGTTGAAGATTGTATGTATCGTTGTGACGATAGCCATTGGAACAGCAGAGATTGGTGAGACAGATAGACAAAGTCTTGCTGATAGGAAATAAAGCAAAAAATGTCCATCAGCGTGAGGTGGAGTTCGGTGTGACAATTTCCCTAGGTGCCGATAGCTGTTGTTTGGCCGATAAGTGTATATCGGGGAGACGTTATGGTAGATCTTGCCAATGGAATAAAAACATTTGAATCCCGCCAAGTTTGAACGCTTGTGCTGGCCACTCTGCATCATAGTGGTATTAGAGCAAAGGAAGGATCTTCTGGAAAAGATAAGAAGATAGCAAAATGTCGTATGGTGAAGGATCATCAGAAATTCCAGCAAGGATGACTAACACTGAGTTGGCAGTTCTGGTCAAGAAGCAGATTGCAGAGAGCATTGCTGTAAAGGCTCAGAATCAGGCATTGAAAGATGAGTTGGAGAAGTTGAGGGACAGAGTGGGTTCTAGTAAAGAAGAAGATAGGGAAGAAGAAGAGATCCCTAGGTGGAACGAGGAAGACGTTCCTGCAGACCAGAGACCCTTGATTAATGCCCTCAAATCCATGGAGAGGAGAACCATGGATGTGAAACTGGATTTGCTAGTGTTTACAGGAAAGATGAATCTTGATTCGGTGATGGAGTGGATAGACTCCTTAAACAATTTCTTCGAGACAGAGGAGATACCAGAACACCAGAGGGTAAAGATAGCCCAATCAAAAATGAAAGAGGCTGCATTAACTTGGTGGAATTTCATCCAAGATGATAGAGTACAAGAAGGAAAGCACAGAGTTGCTACATGGAAGAAGATGATGGCTTTAGTGAAAGAAGCCTATGTTCAATTGGATTACAGCATCCAATTGCATAAGAGGAAACAAAATTTGAAGCAGAAGGAGCTAGATGTCAGCTCATATACAGAAGAGTTCATGAAGCTTTATGTCAAGACAAAGGTAAAAGAGAATGAGGAAGAAAAGGTAGCCAGATACCTTAATGGATTGAGGTTCAACATTCAGGAAGATTTGAATCTGCATAACCTAGATACAGTTCAGAAATGTTTTCAGTTGGCATTGAAAGTGGAAGAGAAGTTAAAGAGAAGACAAGAACAGAACAATAGAGGAAGAGGAAAACAACAAAGAGGTGGAAGAGGTCCTTTCAGAGGCAGAGGACATGGATTTGGATACCAGGGAGAATCCAGTCATGACAACAGCAAGGGAGATAACAGTCAAAACCAGAGAGGGAGTTACAATCAGTAAGAAAACTTCAGAGGCAGAAGACCTTTCAGAGGAAGATCTCAGGGCAGAGGATCTATCAGATGTTATAACTATAATAAAGAAGGTCATATAGCCAGTAGATGTCTAGAAAAGGCAACAAGTTCAACAGGAGAAAGGAGAACGAATCTGATCCAAGAACTTGATAGCCAAAGTGCAACAAGCTCAAATGCTTTTCAAAGTGTGAATGCTTCTGACAATTATGGATATCCAGAGAGTGGAGAATCTCTGATGATGAGGAGAACAATGACCACCATGAAGGTACCTGACAAAGAACCCCTACAAAGAAAGTCTCTTTTCAGAACTACATGCAAGGCAGGAGGTAATGCATGTAAAGTTTTAATTGATTCTGGTTCTACTGAAAATTTTGTATTTGATGAAATGGTAACAAAGCTTAAGCTTAGAAGATTGCCTCACCCATCCCCATATAAGGTCTCATGGCTTACCCAAGGTTAGCAAACAGTTGTAGAAGAACAGGCTTGGGTAGAATTTTAGATTGGAGCATATAAGGACAAGTTGTTTGATATCACTAAGATGGATGCTTGCCATCTCTTATTTGGAAGACCATGGTAGTATGATTTGAAGGCACGCCATGATGGTGTTAGGAACACCTATACAATCACCAAAGATGGTATGGTGACAGAGTTGATCCCACGGACAGAGAAGGAGGAGAAATCAAAAGGAAAAGAGGTGAAGGTAATGCTGATGGAAGGAAAACAGTTCATGAAAGAAGTAGTAGCAGAAGGTGCAGTTGCATATGCCCTAATTCCATGTCTCACAATGAACAAAGAACAGCATCAAGAAGTTAAGAAAGAGAAGAAACAGAGGTTCATAGACCCAGCTGTCCAAGAGTTATTGGATAAGTATAAAGGCATCATCTCTTATGGAATGCCAAGATCCCTACCACCTGTAAGGGATATCAGCCATTGCATAGATCTAATCCCAGGATCTACACTTCCAAACAAAGCAGTATACAAGCTAACTCCAGAACAGAATGCAGAAGTAGCAAGACAAATTGAGGAATTATTAGACACAGGTCTGATTGGTAAAAGTTTAAGCCCATGTGTAGTACCAGTTGTACTAGCACCAAAGAAAGAAGGCACTTGGAGGCTTTGCACAGATTCCAGGGCTATTAATAAGATCACAATCAGGTATAGGTTTCCAATACCTAGGATAGAGGATTTACTTGACTGTTTGGGAGGTGCTAAGTATTTTACAAAAATAGATCTGAAGAGTGGTTATCATCAGATCAGAATTAGGCCAGGAGATGAATGGAAAACAACATTCAAAACCAATGAAGGGTTGTATGAGTGGAAGGTTATGCCTTTTGGTTTATCTAATGCACCTAGTACTTTTATGAGATTGATGAATGAGGTTTTGAGAGAATTCATGGGAAAGTTTGTCATAGTATATCTAGATGACATTCTGATTTTCAGCAACACAAAGGAAGAACATCTCAGACATATAGATTTGGTTCTCAAGAGGTTACACGAAGAGCAACTGATGATAAATTTGGACAAGTGTTTGTTCATGCAGGAGGAGATCACATATTTGGGTTTTGTCATTTCCCAAGGCAAGCTGCAAATGGATAAGGAGAAGGTAAGTGCCATATTGTCTTGGCCAACTCCAAGGACTATGAATGATGTCAGAAGTTTCCATGGGTTAGCAACCTTCTACAGAAAGTTTATAAGAGGGTTTAGTCATATTTGTGCACCCATGCTTGATACTATAAAGGAGGACAAAAGTGTAGATTTGCTTGGACTAAGGAAGAAGATAATTCCTTTGAAACATTGAAGAAGAAAGTGGCACAACAGCCAGTCCTTGCACTTCCAGATTTTAACAAAAATTTTCAGGTAGAATGTGATGCAAGTCACATGGCAATTGGAGCAGTACTCAGCCAGAAAGGTAGGCCAATTGCATTTTTCAATGAGAATCTCAATGATGCTAAGAAGAGGTATTCATCATATGATTTGGAAATGTATGCTCTAGTCCAGTCACTCAAAAAGTGGAGGCATTACTTGATGCCAAAAGAATTCATAGTATTCACAGATAATCAGGCTTTAAGTTTTATCAACAGCCAGGAAAAGTTGAACCACAGGCATATGAAATGGGTAGAAACTTTGTAAGCTTTTACTTTCACATTGAAGCATAAGAAAGGAGTCAAGAATAAGGTAGCAGATGCCTTGAGCAGGAGAGCTCTAACAGTCAACCAGATCCAGTTGGAAAGTGTTGGCATTGATTCATTGAAGACCATGTATGATGATGATGAAGATTTTGGAGAGATATATCAGGTATGCACTTATTTTGGAGATAAATATCATGCTGAATTCTCTGAATTTCTGATCCAGGATGGATTACTGTTCAAAGGTGGATAGTTGTGTATTCCAAGGTGTTCTATGAGGTTGAACATCATTAAAGAGAAACATTGTGGAGCTATGGCAGGACATTTTGGTTTGGATAAGACTCTTGATCTTGTCAGAAGACATTATTATTGGCCTAAGTTACAATCAGATGTCAGAAAATTTGTAGAGACATGTGTGATATGTCAGAAAGCTAAAGGGAGATCCACTAATGCAGGTTTATATCAGCCATTACCCATTCCTTCCAGACCATGGGAAAGTATAAGTATGGATTTTGTGTTGGGTTTACCCAGAACCAGAAAAGGATATGATAGTGTTTTTGTTGTAGTGGATAGATTTAACAAAATGGCACATTTCTTGCCATGCAAAACCACTGCTGATGCTTCATATATTGCAGATTTGTTTTTCAAAGAAATAGTAAGAATACATGGATTTCCATTGAGCATAGTGTCAGATAGGGATGTGAAGTTTATTGGTCATTTTTGGAGAACTATGTGGAAGAAACTTGGAACAAATTTGTCTTTCTCATCCGCATATCATCCTCAAATGGATGGACAGACTGAAGTGGTAAATCATTCCTTAGGGAATTTGCTCAGATGTTTGACAAGACAGCATGGAGACAAGTGGGATAATATCCTATCTCAGGCAGAATTTTCCTATAATGATACTGTCAATAGAAGCACAGGGAAATCACCTTTTCAGATTGTCTATGGTATACATCCACGAGGTATTTTGGAGCTGAGAGATCTACCTACAGGAGATTCTATTAGTGCAGATGGAGAAGCTTTTGCAGAAGCCATAAAAGAGGTTCATGATCAAGTAAAGACCCAGCTACAACAAACTACCTTAAAGTATAAGGAGTATGCTGATAAAAAGAAGAAAGATGTACAGTTTGATGTTGGAGATTTGGTATGGGTTCATTTGAAAAAGGAAAGACTTCCTAAAGGTAAATATACCAAACTCATGCAGAGGAAGATTGGACCATGTCAGATTTTGAGAAAGCATGGACAGAATGCTTATGAGATACAACTTCCTTCTGATCTTGGTTTATCACCTATATTCAATGCATGTGATTTAACTCCATACAAGCATAATCCAGATGAAGAACATGAACTACTACAGGATACAACAGCTAATGACATTCCAAAACATGATCCACCATAGTTGCAGAAGATTTTGGACACAAGAGTGATCAAGAGGACCAGGAACAAAGAATATCTGCAATATTTGGTGGCTTGGCAGGGCAAACCTAATTCAGAAGCAGTGTGGATGACTGAAGAACAGATCAACCAACATGGTTCAGACCTACATACTCTCATCTCAAGTGGACTTGAGATTTCTTCTTCTGGGGAGTATGGTGCAGGAGCACCCCTTCGAAATAAAGAACAAGTCTAATTATAGTAGGTTTTTAGTTTATGATGTAATAAGGTCCATTGGACCAATCCTTATGTTTTAAGTCAATCTAGGTTTGTGTGTCGAAAGTTGTAGGTTGTTATGCTAGCTGTCCTCCCAGCTGCTTGGAAGCTCCCAGTCGCTGGGAATCGAGTCTGTACTACTCAAGAGGAGTAGTTATATATGCCCTAGATCAATTTGTTTAGAGAGAGTTTTTTTCAGTACAATCCAGTATTGCATAGGATGAAAACAGAGAAATTATGTATGGAGATTTGACAGAGCAGTGTTGTGCAGTGGGACTGTGAAGTTTGATATTTGTATGCATTCCTGAAATTGAAATAAAGAAGATCCCGTTGGTGTTATTTGTCTGATTTTGATTTATCTGTGTGACCATTTTTCTTGTTTTGCAGTTGAGATGGGATCATTCATCCATTCCACCGGTTGATTCTCTGAATCAGTGGAATGGGCATGTATAGTAGTTTAGTTTGCATTTTCATGTTTCAGTTTTTACATTTCATGCTTTTGGGATTGAAATATTGCATGCAGTGAGTAAACCTAGCATCCTCATGTGCTAGGGTTTTGAGGGAGGAAATCCGTGTCGAGATTGCTAAGTAAGCGGTTGAAGTCATCAGGTCCATTGGACCAATCCTTATGTTTTAAGTCAATCTAGGTTTGTGTGTCGACAGTTGTAGGTTGTTATGCTAGCTGTCCTCCCAACTGCTAGGAATCGAGTTTGTACTACTTGAGAGGAGTAGTTATATATGCCCTAGATCAGTTTGTTTAGAGAGAGTTTTTTTCAGTATAGTCCAGTATTGCATAGGATGAAAACAGAGAAATTGTGTATGGAGATTTGACAGAGCAGTGTTGTGCTGTGGGATTGTGAAGTCTGATATTTGTATGCATTCCTGAAATTGAAATAAAGAAGATCCCGTTGGTGTTATTTGTCTGATTTTGATTTATCTGTGTGACCATTTTTCTTGTTTTGCAGTTGAGATGGGATCATTCATCCATTCCACCGGTTGATTCTCTGAATCGGTGGAATGGGCATGTACAGTAGTTTAGTTTGCATTTTCATGTTTCGGTTTTTACATTTCATGCTTTTGGGATCAAAATATTGCATGCAGTGAGTAAACCTAGCATCCTCATGTGCTAGGGTTTTGAGGGAGGAAATCCGTGTCGAGATTGCTAAGTAAGCGGTTGAAGTCATCGGTGTGAGAAGACCCATTGGGTTGAGAAAGTTGCGTTGAGCCGACAGGGGGCACTTTCACCGATCGGGATGACAGTTGCAAAGTGTCGTTGATGAAGAGTATATCGGCATAAGTCGTGGTATCAGCCGAGCGAAGTTGAGATTCGTCAATGAGGAAAGTCTTGGCAATGAGAGCCATCATCGGGGCATCGGTGTAATGGTTACCAAGTGTATCGGTGTGAGGATGGATATCGGCGAAGGGGTTTAGAGCTAGACCGATATCGAAAGTGTTGCCGATAGGCAACCAAAGGAGAAAACCCTACGTCGACGTGAGATGCATATCAGGAGCTTGAGATAATGCTAGGCCGATGGTTTAAGTCACGGCAAAAGGTAAGCAGATCGTTCATCAGGGAGAGTTGGTGAAAGTCTCAGCGAAAGAAGAAAGCATATCGGTGTAAGAGTGGGTATTGGTGAGCGAGGAGAATGTTTCACCGATAATCATAGTCTGGCCGACGGTAGGAGCCCGACATTGGTAGTATCGGGGAGACAATAGGTATCGGCAAAAGACACAAGGAGCTCGCCAATAATGGAAGTCCCGCCGATAGGAAAAAAAGGAGAGTCTTCATCGGCAAGAGGACAACGATCGGTAGGAGAAGTAAAGGTGGTGCCGACAGGAGGATGTGTTGCCGATAAGCAGCTTAGTTGATAGAGGTGACCGGTAGCAGAGGTAACAGGAACCGGGTCAGCAGGTTGAAGATTTTATGTATCGTTGTGACGATAGCCATCGGAACAACGGAGATTGGTGAGACTGATAGATGAAGTCTTGCCGATAGGCAATAAAGTGAAAAATGTCCATTGGCGTGAGGTGGAGTTCGGTGTGACAATTTCCCTAGGTGCCGATAGCTATTGTTTGGCCGATAAGTGTATATCGGGGAGACGTTATGGTAGATCTTGCCGATGGAATAAAAACAATTGAATCCCGCCAAGTTTGAACGCTTGTGCTGGCCACTCTGCATGATTAAGAGGGAGTGGAGTGATAGCAGACAGAAGATTCTTTGTAACAGACACATAAAGGAATAACAGTTGGGAGGAAACAACTGCATGGCTGAATGTCAAAAGTTAACAATTGCTTGTATAGCCATAAAAGATTACTCCTGTGAAGAGAAGAGTAGTCAGGGGTTTTGTGATGTGAAGCAAAGGAGAAATCTTCCCCGTGGAGTGCAGACAGTCAGAGAGGGTAGAAAAGAAAGTGAAGGCCGATAGGCCAAAACATTGAAGCTAATAAAATAATAATCAAGGCACAAATAGAAGGAGCAAGAACCAGAGCAAGCCAATGAAAGTAACCTCAGCACGACTAATTGAAGAAGTCAGTCAAGGACAACAGAAGGAGAATAGGCTGAAGGCCCAAACATCAAGTAAAGGCCGATAAGAGTAGTCCAATGTTTGCAGACTGAGAGTAGTAGAGTCCGAGAAGAGGAGAGTAGTTGAAGACAATAGAGGAAAGTTTGAGGAAGAATGATAGTAATAGGAAGAGGCCGAGCCATGGAAGGGAAATAAAGAAAGATCGACGACAGAAGGAGAGAAAGATGAATAACATAGTTTGTATAAGAGAAGGCGATTCGACTAGCATTGATTCATAGCCTAAAGATTGTTCCTTAAGCCATATGACAAGTCTTATTCCATCCCTCACACTGTCTTAAGCCAAGTTTGAAGGATGTGTAAATCTATAGGTCTCAAGTATGCCTCCAAAGTAGACCTAGCATGATGAGTTGTGTAACCACTGTCCTTGAATATTGAATGAGCATTGTGCAAACCCCTACCTCTGCATCAAATTGGTATCAGAGTAGGAGAGGTCTGCAAGAAAGAATATTGAAGTGATATTGTGGTCAAGATGCCTCCAAAAACAAATATAGTTGCTAGAGAAGTGAGTGAGTTGAAGGAGAAACATGTAAGAGAGATGAGGGGGATGAGAGAAATCTTTGAAGCCAGATTTACTGCACTTGAAAGAAGTTAGAAAAGAGGAGTGGTCACAGGAGATATGAGTGACCAAGAAGATGAAGAAGATGTGGGTGAGGAGACACCACAAGTAGAACAAGAAGAAGAAAGACATGTTGAAGAGATAAGGATGGAGAGGCTACTCAAGGCTGTCAAGAATGACGGTCCTAAGGTCAAGATGGAACTCCCAATGTATTTAGGGAGTCTAAATAGTGAGGAACTTCTTGATTGGATAGGAGAACTAGACAAGTATTTTGAATTTGAAGATGTGCCTGAAGAACAACAAGTGAAGTTGGCAAGAACAAAGTTGAAGGGTCATGCATCCCTTTAGTGGGATTATGTGCAAGATGAGAGAAGGAAGCGGGGCAAGTCCAAAATCACCTCTTGGAATAGAATGGTTGCAAATTTGAAAGGTAAATTTCTACCTAGTGATTATGCCACTCAATTGCATAGGTAATTACAAAATTTGAGACAAAAAGATATGGATGTAAAGGCATATACAAAGGAGTTATACAAACTGAGTATTAGATCAGGTCATATGGAGGATAAAGTTGATAAGGTTGCAAGGTAACTTAATGGGCTAAAGTATAGCCTACAAGATGAATTTGTCTCACAAGCCCAAGGACAATAGAAGAATGTTATCAACTAACCTTGAAGGCTGAAGCAAAGTTGCAAAGAAAGAAAGAGAAGCAAAGTAGAGGTAGGGGAAGAACAAACTTCAGAGTTAGAGGGATATTTGTTGGTAGAGGATAGTCCCAAAGGTCTCAAGGAGAGACAAGTGATTCTCAAGAACAAAAATCAGATTCTAGGGGCAGTTTTAGAGGAAGAAGACCAAGTTTTAGGGGCAAATTTGGAGGCCAAAGAGGAGGATCAAGTGGATTCACTGGAAAGTGTTATAAGTGCAACAAATTTATAGGCCATCAAGCATGGCAATTCCTTGAAAATTAGTCTACTACTTCATTTGGAGGTGAAAGGAGAAATTAGGTTGCTCATGGTGAAGATAGTGAAAGTGTGAACTCTTCATCACACAATGCTGATCTAGAAGTTGGAGAATCTCTTATGGTAAGGAGAATTTTGATTGAAGTACCTATGGATAAGGAACCACCACAAATAAAGTCACTCTTTAGGACTACATGCAAATGCCAAGTAAATGTTGTAAAGTTGTTATTGATTCTGGTAGTACTGACAATTTGGTTTCTATTGAAATGGTAGATAAGTTAAAGTTGAAGAGGTTGCCTCATACTGCTCCATACAAGGTCTCATGGTTGAACAAAGGGCAGCAAGTGGTGGTAAATGAACAATGTTGGGTAGACTTCCACATAGGGGGATACAAAGAAAAGGTCTTATGTGACATCATTCCCATGGATATTTGCCACATGGTTCTTGGTAGGCCATTGCAATATGAGAGAAAATCCAAGCATGATGGAAGAAAGAATACCTATGTCATAGAGAAGGGTGGGGTCTCATACACTCTAAACCCATTGCAAGATGAAGATGCAACACCACAAGTGGGTTCTAGTGTCATGCTAGTAGGTGGAAAAGAATTCATCAAAACATTGAAAGAAGAGGGAGAAGAGGGTTTTGCGGTCATCATGAAGCCACAGAGGGTTTTGCGGTCATCATGATGCCTTTTGGATTGACTAATGCATCGAGTACTTAAATCACGAGGTTGATGAATGAAGTCTTGAAGAAATTCTTGGGTAAGTTTGTTATTGTATACTTGGATGATATTTTGATTTTTAGTAAGATAGAGGAAGAACATTTGTGGCACATGAGACAAGTATTGCAGAGACTGAGAGAAGAAAAATTGTTGATAAACATCAAGAAGTGTAGTTTCATGAAGGAAGAATTGGTATATTTGGGATTTGTGATTTCTGCGGAAGGATTGAAGATGGACCTTGAGAAAGTTAGAGCAATTGTTGAGCGGCCAACACTTGAGAGCATTGAAGAAGTCAGATCATTTCATGGATTAGCTATATTTTACCGAAAGTTCATTAGAAATTTTAGTTCAGTATGCACATCGATGATAGAGACAATGAGAGGTGATAGAAAGGACTTTAAGTGGACATTAGGAGAAAAAAAGTTTTGAATTGTTGAAGTAGAAAGTGACAGAGCAACCAGTGTTAGCATTACCAGATTTCAACAAAGTATTTCAAGTGGATTGTGATGCAAGTGGAAAGTTGAATTAGAGACATATGAGATGGGTAGAGTTCATGTAGAGTTACACCTTTGTATTGAGGAATAGGAGTGGGAAGTCAAACAAAGTTGTTGATGCATTGAGCAGAAGAAGAAATTTACTGAGATAGATGAGAGTTAAAGTATTAGGTTTTCAAGAGTTGAAGCACATGTATGAAGAAGATCTTGATTTTGTAGAATCATGGAAAGCATGTAAGGAACCTATTGTGACATATAGAAGTAAGTGGTTGGATTTTTTCATTCAGGAGGATATATTGTTCAAAGGAAATCAGTTGTGTATACCTAGGAGTTCAATGAGAGACAGTTTGATAAAGGAGAAGCACAGTGGTGGATTAGAAGGACATTTTGGAATTGACAAGATAGTGGGTTTGGTGAGTAAAAATTACTTTTGGCCTCAGATATATAAGGATGTAAGGAAGTTTGTGCAGAGTTGTAGAGTATGTCAAGTTACAAAAGGGAGTAGTCAGAATATTGGTTTATACAAATCTTTGACAGTACTTGGAGAGACCTTGGGAAGACATAAGTATGGATTTCATATTGGGATTACCGAAGACACAGAGAGGACATGATTCTATATTTGTAGTGGTGGACTGTAAATTTTCAAAGATGACACATTTCATACCTTGTAAGAAGACAACTGATGCAGCATGTTGCTAACCTATTTTTTAAGGAGATTGTGAGATTGCATGAATTACCTAAGAGCATAATTTTAGATAGGGATATAAGATTCTTTGGATACTTTTGGAGAACATTGAGGAAGAAGACGAAGACAGACCTAAAGTTTAGTTCAACATTTCATCCACAAATTGATGGACAGACAGATGTGGTAAATAGGAGTTTGGGAAACATGTTGAGATGTTTGGTAGGAGAGAAGGTAGGAAATTGGGATCTAATTCTATCACAAGCAGAGTTTGCATTTAATAATTTAGTGAATAGGAGTACAAGGAAGATACCTTTGCGATTGTAACTGAATTAAACCCTAGAGGAGTTGTAGAGTTGAGCGATATCAGTATGGAGAATAAGAGGAGTGTAGAGGCAGAAGAATTTGCAGGACACATGGAGACAATACATAATCAAGTTAAGAAGCATTTGGAGGAAATGAATAGTAAGTGTAAAGAGCAAGCAGATGAGAAGAGGAGACACAAAGAATTTTTAGTTGGTAATGAGGTAATGGTATAAATGAGAAAAGAGAGATTTCCAGTAGGCACATATAACAAATTGAAGATGAAGAAGTTTGGACCATGTAAGATACTCAGGAAATTTGATTTAGGAAATGCATATGAAGTGGAGCTACTAGAGACATTGGGAATATCACCTATATTCAACATTGTAGACTTATATCAGTATCATGAAGGAGAATCAAGTGACAACATTAAAGATGATTTGAAGAATCAGTTACCACAACAACAACCAGAGAAGATAGAAGACATTTTGGACATCAGAGTTGGATGCAGTACTAGAGGAAAACAATACAAAGAATACTTGGTAAAGTGGAAAGGCAGACCGGAAGAAGACTCAACTTGGATTTCTGAGGATGAGGTGGACTGTCTTGGTTTTCCTCCATCCCCAGCAAAGTGAGGGACTCATTTTTTGAACAACCCTAGGTGTCTGATGTAGGAGCATCCCAGGTTGTAGAGCAATCTTGCATCAACCAAAAATATTTGCATTCTTTTTTTTTCTTTCATTTTCCAGTTCAGTGTAGTTCAGTTTAGTTAGTAGCAGTTTCAACATTTTGTACCACATTTTTTTGCATTTTCATTTCAAATCTCATGGAGAAGGACTTAACATCTAGACATCATCAGCTACATCATATCCAAAACTCAAGTCAATTGGACTTGTCTGCTAAAAGTTATCACTATCAGAAGATCACCTATTTTCACAAGACAGAGCATTCAGTCAGTCAGCTGAAGGAGAAGGTTTCTGGAGCACTTCCATGACTTGCAGAGCTAAATGAAGAATATCACATGGCACATAATGATTAGATAGACCTTCCTTGAGGTCCGCACCAAGTTTCATTCATTTGCAGAGGAGTACTAGTTGTTTAAGGTTGACCTATTTGTTCCTACATGTTACACCTCTTCATTGGAGTTTGTAATCTTCCTTGGCCGACGCAGAGGATTATTTGAGCTTGGAGATGATATATATAGATCTCTAGGATGTAATAGGAAGTCATTAGTTTGATGATATGATTGAGGTAACTTAGATTAATGTTTTGTGCTTATAAGCCATATCTGTTGTAACTGAAGAAACAGGACTGTGAGCCCTAATTTGTAGCCCACATGTTGCTGACATATAAGCCTTTTGGATCTATGACATATTGAGCATTTGAGTCATTCTTTACATTCTATATTTGAGTTGTTTCTATTGTGTTTACTCTTGTTGCATGGCCTAGACAGTTCATTCTGTGAACCCTCCGACCGTGACTACACCAAGAAGAACTTAACAAGGGATCTAAACAACACTAGATCTTGAACTAGAAAATCTAACTCCCTTGGCCCTAGGGTCCAAATCAAAAAAATATTTGAGGAGTCCTTTCTTTCTATGTTGGACCATTGTCTAGGGAAACTCCATGTCTAAATCCTCAAAGCAAGGCGAGAGGAGGGGATTCTCACTAGATGCCGCAACCAAAGAAACCTCGTGCAAAGAGGTCAGTCCAGAAGTAGTCAGAGTTGAGGATATGACTAGAACTGTTGAAGTAACAATTTGGCCTCGAATAGGAGCTGAAGAATCAATCAAAGCCAAAGAAGGAGACCCGACATGAATAGCAACAACCTTATCTGCCAACACAGCCATAGGCTCTGCAGGGGGAATGGGCAAGGTTTCCTGGGAAGGCTCGCCCTCTTGGGAGGAACCATTCTCCTAGGAAGGCTCGCCCTCCTGGGAGGAACCATTCTCCTAAGAAGGCTCACCCTCCTGGGAGGAACCATCAGGTGAAGCACTAATAGTCAAATGATGAATGAGTGCATTCTTCCACCAAGTTGCCGCACCCTTGCGACAAGAGTGAGGACAAATGGAGGCCAAGTGACCAATAGAGAAGCATCTTCTGTGCCTAAAAGGGAGACCCTCATAGTCTAATTATTGTGTCCAAGGCCTTTCCCCTACCATCAAAACTACATCTGCATGGAGGGGTGTGGAGATGTCAATATCCACTAATATGTGAGCAATCATTGTATGTCCTATATATGAGGTCGTAGGTTTTAATATATTGTATTTAATTGTTATAATTATTTTCTCTTTTTGTAGCAACATAAGTTATTATAGGTTATTATGGAAAACAAACACCTCGCTTGGGAAAATAACAAACAATGGAAAAAATACAAAAATAATATTACCCTTTATATTGATGTCCTTTTAATAAAATACTAATAATTTGGGTATATATGAAAAATGTAATGCATTATGGTGAAATATGTGTAAGAATCATAATTAATCTCAATTAAAATAATTCATTAAAAATTACAAAAAAATATGTGTGCCCTACATATCTGTCAATGATAAATGTTCAATAAATTATGAAAATATTTTACTTTTAGGTCAAGTTTTATGCTATGAGGAAATATTACTCCTTAAAAAAACTATAAATTATAAGAAACACTTTATTAAAAAATATTTTAAAAATGAGATAATCTTTTTCTTAATTCTCCTTTTTAAAATTAGGAATAGAATATACATAGGAAATATCACAAATAATTAGTTTACATTATCTTCAAAATTTTAATAGTTTCTTCCTATAATTGCCAGAAAATAAAATAAAATAATATAAGTTTGAGTGGCCCACACAGCCAAAAAGTGAGACACGCCTTTATGTTGTTACCCATGCAACAATCAGATCTAAAAGCTTAATGTAGAAGCAATAAACCTTAAGGATGAAACCATAAGGGGTATAAGAAAGTTGAGTTCATCACTTTATATAAGGGAAAATCATACTCACATAAATAATCTAGCCTAATTAAATATTTAAAAATATATATTTTGGATTAAGTAGTAGGGGTTTTGTTGGGCTTCAGGCCACCCATGAAGACCAATCTGTACATAAGGATTTTTTGTAAAAGAACATAATACAAATTAAACCTTTCTATTTTTGACATGGGATAGATAAGAATCCTCTAAGATGAAGTAAACTTTTTTGGTTATATTTTTCTATTCACTATCATTGTCCATCCTCTCTTCTTTGGAGTATCTAACTCTCAACATCCAAACTACTCCTTCATATCTAAACTTTGATTGTAGATCCTCCTCATAAGAGGCGGGATTAGAAATTGTGATCCCTTTGAAAAGTTTAGGGCATTCTACATTATTTTTAGATGTGATAGCCAACAATTTCATCACATCTTCCTTTAATAACTTAGTGCAAACCATCTTATGTTTCTTCTCTAAGTTCACCCGAGATTCCTTCTCTTTTAGCAATATATGAAAATCAATCATGTTCATAGTAGCCTACTCATCAATAGAAGGCATCAAATATAGACGAGCATTACTAAATGTACCCTTAGGTACTTCCACAATCACCATGCCTTGATTTACATTACCTTCTTTTTCCTCATCCTCCACACTTTCCTTCTGAGGACTCCCTTATTAAAATTGAGAGTCAAGAAGATATGTTTTTCCCCTATAACTTGATGCTTCTATTTAGCATTCTTCCACCAAGATGATTTCTCTTCTTGCATCTTTTTTGCATGACACTTACGAGACAATTGTCCTACCCTATAACAATTCCAACACCTAAAAGCTTACTTTTCATAGTCAAGAGGCTACATTCATTTAATATCCCAAACCTATAGACAAATCTCTTCTAGAAAATCCTAGAAAAATCTAGTTCAACCAATATGTATGCACATGTAGTGTGGGTACACTTTAGCGTATTATTAGACACAAAATATATTTACCCAAAATGTTACCTCCTGTACTGCTCAACAAGGAAGGCATCCAAAAATATATGGGTAGATTTGATGTCTACATCCAAACAGGAGCAATTCTAAAAATTTTAGGCAAGGGATTAAATCCTTGATACCATACCAAGACTTAAAAAAGAAGGGAGTTGAATTCCAAACTCACGGCCCCTTAGTAAGGATGTTTTATCTATCTTTCAAAGAGATATATAATAATAATAAGCATTATGCATAGGGGTATAACACAATGGGTTCCCCAATACATGACTTCCAATTAGATGAGACCCATTCATGTATCTCTATAAGTCTCGACCAAATATTATTATATATGCCTTATAAAGCCATTTTGTAATAATGCTCCATCTCCTCGATGACCCCCTCACCTAAAACCAAATCTAAGGTATTAGCCACAAATAAATCCTTCTAGTTTGTACCCTTCTTCAACCAAACACTTGCAATAGTATAAAGGAGAAAAGGCCCATTTAAAGCCTTAAGGCCACTAGTGACCTATTCTCGCCCACAATAGTCAAAATGGAACATTTAAATCCCTTCCTTGCCAGTAATGACTTCTTCCCTTCATCTTGAACTTGCATGCTAGTAATCTTCTCCACTCCATTCTTGTAGGCGGTGTTAGGCTCTACTTTGCCTAGCCAGTAAACTTTAGTTGCAGCATGCAACTCACACACTTGAGCATTAGGGTTAGACATAACTCCACCTTTAAAATAGTTAAAATAATTAGTTCCAACAATTAATTTAGATTTAAGAGTTGAGATTGGAAAACAATGAATGCCAATTTTAAAATGGAATTAAATCAATTTAAATTTATACTTACATAGTTAGATTCTAAAAATTGGAAAATGATGTTGAAGGTGCTAGGAATCTATTCACCATAGTGCTAGAATTTTAGGATCCAATCTTATAAGTGTCTTAGAATATGCAAATTAATTGTGTTTTGCTTCGATTCAAACCCATGCTTGTGAACCTAATTTGCACCCCTATAAAACTTAATTAGTGTACCCACATAAATGAATTGACATAATTTTTACACTTGAAACTTGCTTGTCTTGATCTTTTGATATATAAAATTGAGTAGGGATTTGTGATGTTTACAAACACTTTTGGGGAATTTGCTAAATCGTGAGGGTCATGTTCTATTTGGTGTGACCCCTACATGTACTAATTCAATTGTAGTAAACCAAGGTTGAGAACATCAAACAAGTGTGCAATATGCTCCTAGGATGATGCTTCAATGTTAATGCAATCCTTTTAACCTTTTGCAATTAAATTCTAGATGTACTCAATAGATTCCTAGATGATCCTTTTTGAAGCATGTTGATAAATCGTAAGTCAAAAGAAATCAAAATCATATAAATACAACACTCTTAGAAATATAAATTTAATATTTTATATTTATATTGTCTCCCTAGATAACTCTAAGTTGGATTTATTCAACTTCACTAATTAAGATTACATAGTTTATTTGAATAACGTTATCTCTTAGATGCGCTAAGATAAGCTCTTGCAACGGCCTTAAAAATTGAATCATCCACGTCGGACGTACTTTGCTTGCAGAAGAAGAAAACTCTTTTTTCATTTTAATATAAGAATGAATGAGGCGAAATGCATTCGCAAAAAAGGGAAAGAAAAAAGCCAACATCTACAGTGACTTTAATGGTTTGAATTTTATTGCATTGCAACTGTGTTTAGTGAAGCTAATGCCATGGGCAGAAGAAAAGTGGAGGTTGCTTACAGAAGTGACAAAGCCAAACGACGGAAGACATTTGAAGACAGGAAAGCTGGTCTCTTCAAGAAAGCATCTGAAATTTCTGTTCTATGCGCTTGCAAAATCTCTCTTCGAATTGAATCCGAAGATGGTGAAGTATTTGAGTTCGGAGAGGATACAAATTCAGCTAAATGGGGAGAGGATTCAAATTCAGCTAATGATGGAGCTCTGGTTTTGACATCTTTTGCTCTTGCTCACAATGACATTGGCAGTCAACAAGTGCCCAATGATGAAATTATCTCTCCACAGAACACCTTGGAACATGTATTTCCCCAGATACCTTGCTGGAATGATCCTTTCTTGGAAATGGAGAGAAATAAAGATCATAGCCATTATGCTATTGATCCATCCTCTATTGATTTACATTCTATTTTCTTCAACCAGATGGACTCCTGGCAGGAAATGCTTTTCTCTGATATCGATGACAACTTAACTTCAGGGTGGATTTGTTCTTCACAGGACGCTTTTTAGATTCAGTCATGCCCCTGCAATTTTGCTATCAGTGTGGAACAGGGGACAGAATTCTGCTAGCTTTAGTTATATGATATTTTCGATATCATAATTGTATATACAGAGCATTTCTTTTTTAGATTCAGTCATGCCCCTGCAATTTTGCTATCAGTGTGGAGCAGGGGACAGAATTCTGCTAGCTTTAGTTATATGATATTATATATCATAATTGTATATAGAGAGCATTTCTTTTATGACTTGCCTCCAACAATTGACAAATATAAATCTAATTCTAAGTCTGTTTGTACTTTATAAAATTGATTTGTGTATCTGTTTATGATGGAAGGATCCACATGAAATTTAGTCCAGATAGTAAGCTTTCATTTTATACCTGTTCGATATCAACTTCTTTATGTCAATTTAGTTTGTTTGCTTGATAAATCTTTTCTTTCAAGATTCGTGATCCAGGATGTAAGACAACAAACAAAGAGAATGTAAATAAATAGTTTCTGCTTCTCTCCCTAAGAAGCTACTGATCACAAATATAGTCATGTTATACAGTTCTTTAAACACTATTTATTCATATATATGGAAATCAGGTCTATGCACAAGGTCTTCCTGCATTGTTTTTAAATGATACAAATATAATTAAAATTTGACTAAGACAAAAACTAGATCCCTTATGCTCTTCAGTAAATCATTATTAACAAGGATAGTCTAGAGCTAACTAATGTTGGTATTAATATACTTAAAATTAATGATATAAAGTGATGCTTTAGAATAATAATATCATTTTCATATGGACATGATCGACTTGATCTAGTCTTAGGGGTGGTAAGAATCATTTATCATCTAAGAATTTAATAGCACTAACAAGAGCTGCCCTGCAACTAGAGTCCCTACCAGATGCTGTTGTGCAAAATGCTTCAAATAAATGTGCTCTCATAGTTTGCAGTGATTGTAGGGTGTGCACAAACTAGATTAGTTTAAAAGGCTTTAGCAACTCCCAAGAAAATGCAATTGTTAGGCGCGAAGCCAAATTCCACAATCTTTGCCAACATTGCCTCTGTATGTGCTAATGGGAGCACTGGAAAAGGGTATGGAGATCCATCAAAGCATAATGGAGGGGGGACTTTCACCAGACATAATGTACTAACTTTAAATGTGTCCTCATGATTTGCAATGATTTCCCTTTCCAGAACATGCCAAAATAATATATTGCAGATTGAAATTCCTAATAAGAAGTAGTTTTACAAATGCAGGGGACAATCTTTGAAGAAATTTTGAAAAGTTTCAGCATTTTCAATACTCATTTTCGTATTTGAGAGTTTTTGATGTAATTATGTATTCAAAGAAACACTCTGTTTATTTATGTATTCAAAGAATGTCTTTGTACAGTTAAGTAATTAGCAAACAAACATTTTTTGAAATTGTGAATTGTCAAATGTTGAACTTCTTTATTGTATAAGACATTGATATGATATGACATCATATGTTGAACATACATTACTTGTATAAACATTGATGTAATATTGAATTTTCAATTCATTATTATTGAAGGATGTTGAAATGATATTATTCATTGTCTTGATTATGTTTGTTTATCATGAGATTTATGGAGTGTGTTGTTACATTTGAAAATTTTGACATTGAGAAACCCTCTTAGGCTAGAAAACCCCATAAGCCAAAATTAGGAATTGCTTGTAGTCCTTTTGGAATAATTTATGACATATATATAGAAATATAAGTGGACCTTGGAACATTTATACTGTGATTTCTAATTTTCAAAAAATGCAATGGTAAACTCATTTTATAGTATAGGAAGTATTCTTTCAACCTCTTTAATTTATCATCAACTTTCTGTGAATCAGATACAAAGGTGCCCATTATCTAAAAATGAAAAGGTTCCCATTATCTAAAAATGAAAATCATCAAAGTATGAAACTGAACTTTACCTCATACCCTATAAAGCAGAGGCTAAACTTCATATCTAGAAAATTGAATCTCTTGAGCAGTCTGTGATTTATAACAAGCAGATAAGCCAAGTGAGGAGTTCCTTTGAAGGAATCATGGTAGTTTTTTTACATCTAAAGGTTCCTTGGAAGCAAGAAAGTTCCCTATTCAAGAGGATCAACAAATGCAGAATGGAGAGAAGAATGTAGCAGTAGTTGTAGCTGAGATTTTGAATAATTCTATGGTAGAAGATTATTCGAGTCTGATTCAAAGAGAACCTACATTAGGTATCTTCTCAGGTAGCTACAATCTAGTGGACACTTTCAAGAACAAGCATGGACAGAAACCAGTGGTGGAGAAACTCAAGATGGAAATTTTGTGACAAGATTGAAGAAGGAGCACAATAGACCCCTCACTAATTAAACTAAAAAAAAAATACATGTCAAGTACGCATATTAAACAACATATTTGATTTTATATATCATGCCATTGTGATTCTATGATTGAAAAACCCAACATGTTAAGAACCTTTGGTATTGTAATGTAGAGTTGAACATATTTTGATGCCAGTCACATTTGTTATTTTGTGCAATGTCGTTGTTCAAATGTTCCCATTTAGTGAAAAAGGGTACCATAGACGATGAAGCTGTACAAAAATATGCCAAATACCATTAATTTATGTAAACTAAAGACTTCTAGTTCTGTGGCTCGGATTTGCAAATATTTTTTTTACATGTTTACATAGGACACTATGTTTCTTGAAATTTGACTGCGCCTCAAGGAAAGGGAAATGGATCCCAATCACTTCATTTTCACTTGAAGTGGTAGTGATTGCTATGATGTAGAGTTAGTGCATATGGAAATATGCCCTTTAATCACTTGTATATTGTTCTTACAAACCTCTAAAAACTTTGAACTTGAAGCCCAACATTCTTGAAAGGTATCACTAGCTTGCAAATATGTTAGCTTTGGATTTGTAGGAGAAAAGGGTTGGGATTTGCCACTTTGATCTTATAGTATGCCCAGGGAAGCATGATGAGTATTGTCAGCCAAGACACTTTAGTTCTTGCAACACTCGTAAAGAACTTTTCACCATACATTTTTCTGTTCAAACCTTACCTATTTTAGCCTTAGTGAATCATAATTTTTGCGTAATGCCACTTAGCAATTGGCATCTCTGTGCTAATTTGACATGTATATTGTCCTGAATAATATCAATTACTCAGTATTTTTCTTCCAATTGAAGTGGCTGTAACTTAATGGAAACTATTAGTGGCTGTAACTTAATGGAAATTATTGGTGGTCTTTTCTTAAGGTTCCTTTGTATGCTCTTTTATACAATTATAAAATAGAAAACACTTTGACAATGTGGAAAATACCATTGGGATTCAATAGACCACCTCTACCCAACATCTTTAATAATTAGAATCAGTTTTAAGACACAAGCCATGTACCAAGAAAAATATGACTTGCAATATAACTCGTGGCATTTATAAAAAGCAGAGACCTTTAACCTGTATCAAGAGTGGTAAAATAAGCAAGTACGGTTATTTTTCCATTATAAAAAAAAATTAAATCACAATATGAAGATTTTCATACATAAAATCTTCAAGAAATCTAAGCACTACTGAAGCACACATGGAAGAATGAATCATGATCATATCTTTAAACAGAGGAGCTACACTCTACTTAAATATCATCCATTTCAGTGGTCAAATAATCAATAGCAATTTTACACCTCATCCACAATAAAGAGTGGTAAATATGCGTCCCACTTTTATTGGCTAAAATTGACCTTTGACTGTTGAAGTGGATGATATTTAAGAATAGTCGAGGAGCTAACTGTGATAATGAACAATCAATTACAGATAGAACAATTAGACCCGCTATCTCCGTATAAAAATGGAAAGGGAAATTGTGATCTTACATTTTTTTGTGGGTAACAAGGGTATGAGAAAAGTTTTCAAAACATACTTTGAACATGACAACTCTTTAACTGATATCTTCCACTTTAAAAACAACCCCCCTGACTTATGGATCAAACACAAACCCACTAACTATGTTGACCGTTTTCTCAGAAAACAAAACTAATCTGCAATGCACAGAGGTAGACATAACTACAACGCTTTATATAATGTCAATATTGTTTGAGCCCTGATAGGAATGTGTTGGATGATTAACAACTCAATAGTTACGATTACTTAATTGGCTATTTCTAAAAGGTGGGTGATGATAGCACCAATCTGACACTGTCATATATAGAAGGAGGCTCAGAGAAGTCCACCCAAACCCCTGCATTCCTAGACTACATACAAAACAAGCACTATGTTAATACATGTTGCATGCATTGCAGTCTAAATTGAAGACTTTCTTCATGTTTCATGATCCAAATATCACCCATCATAGTGAGCCCAACAATATAACCAAATCATTCAACACAGGGACCTCCAGAGGCTCATCCAAGTTGGATATCTGTATTAATAAGTGAAAATCTGATTGTTAGGTAAAATATACTATATAAGAGCACTGCTATAATGTGGGTGTGTGATACATACATAAAATGGAATAAAGGAAAAGAATCCACCTCTTCAACATTCTTTTCTACAAGTAAAGGATCAATTGCACCAGCCAATTCCATTCCTCTTGCTTTACTGACAACAGCTATTGCAGCTCTTCCAATGTCCTTGCCTACTCCATCTACAATTACCTGTATTTGCTTTAAAGATTTTCATCACTTTATAATCCTGTTATATGCCATAGGTGCAAATATACTCTGAGAAGTATCAGTGTTGTGCCCTTTGCTCCACCTGCAGCCAAACTCAATACCACAGATATGCTCAACGGAGAAAAAATAGTATTCTTGCTTGCACTTACTTCTAGTGCTTTCTTTCAAAACTCAAGTGAGAAATCTATTTGACTACAAATTGAAGCCTTGACATTCTCCTTAATATCCTTTTTGCAGTTCAAAACTTCAATAAAACTTAAAATTAATTTTTTCCTTGTCACTGTTGGGCACAAGTTCCTGCAACTTCCTCATTCCTTCACTGATTCGTGTTCTTCGCATCTTATAGAAATTAAACCAAACCATTAAATGATTGTCCACATTCTACACATTTTTCATATCACTATTCACAGCCTTCATTTATAAGTAGCCAAATATCAAAATAAAATCTTTAATACTGACTCTCTCAGCAATGCTTCGTGGGTGAGTTGCACAACCTCGCTTTGCATGAACTCTACAGGGAACAGAATCTTGCAGGAGATCGTCCATGGAAAGTTCTGCAGATGCCGCCCATCTGTAGACACTCCACATGTTCAAAGTTGAAGTGTTGAGCGAAGAAAAGAACAATACAAACAAGAAAAAAAATAATAAATCAAACTCAGAACTAATGCAAAAGAGAAACAACAAGTTTTTTAACATGGTTCACCAAATGGCTACATCCACTTTGAGTAGGGGATTGCTCTCTATATTAAAATCCAGAATCAATTAGTGCTGTTACAACATACACAACAATATATATTCTTCCTACATCAAAAATACACTCCACACTCTCAATGACTAATAATAGCCAACTACAATAACCTCCGTTGGACACTAATTTCAACCTCATCGTGGGAGCAGAGACATGCAATGGTCGATATAATAAAAGAGAGAGAGAGAGAGGTGGGCTGACAGAGCCGTTACAAACTCAGAGGATTGGACTGCATTAATAGTAAGCGTTTCACTAACAATCTCCCACTTGAAGTCCAATCCGGGCTGCAGGAGAGCTGCGCAGAGATATCCCCCACTCCAGGCTTATTGCCAGAGCTTGACAATGCCAAGAGAAGTCCTACAGAACTCGAACTTCTCCCTTGGAACAATCTTCGTCAAAGCATCCGCCGGATTCACTTTCATGTCAATCTTCTTTACCTACAACTCACCCTCTTCAAGTATATGCCGAATGAAATGATATCTCAGCTCTATGTGTTTGGTGCGATTATGAAAAGCAAAATATTTTGCCAAGTGAATAGCGTTGTTGCTATCACAAAACAGAGTAAAAACATATTGCTTACACTGCAATTCACCTAATAACTGTTGTAGCCATATCATCTCCTTTGTTCCTTCAGTGAGAGCAATGTATTCAGCCTCAGTGGAAGAGAGTGCAAGAACCTATTGCAAATGTGAAATCCAACTAATTGCAGCCTCGACAAATGTAAACACATATCTTGTTGTAGACCTCCATTTGTCTAAGTCTCTGGCCATATCAGAATCAACACACCCCCACAACTGAGTATCCTATCCTCCAAAACACAAAGCATGATCTGAAGTGCCTCTGAGGTACCTAAATATCCATTGAACCGCCTGCCAATGAGGTTTCCCCGAATTGCTCATAAATCTACTCACAACTCCCATTGCACGGGCAATATCCGGACGAGTACAAACCATGGGATACATGAGACTGCCAACTGTAGATGAATAGGTAACACGCTTCATGTGTTCTTGATCTTCTTGAGTTTGAGGACACATAACTGATGATAACCGAAAGTTATCAGCCAAAGGGGCACTAACAGGTTTTGCAAGCTTCATGTTGAACCTATCCAAGATTTTGTCAATATACTTCTCTTGAGTCAATCTAATTTGTTTCTTTTGTCTATCCCTAATTATTGTCATGCCAAGAATCCTCTTGGCTGCCCTTAGATCTTTCATAGCAAACTGTTGAGCTAAATGTTGCTTCAATTCCCTAACAACTCTAATGTTGCTACTAGTGACTAACATGTCATCAACATAAAGTAAGAGTATGACAAACTCACCAATTGCAAGCCACTTGAAGTAAAGACATGAATTAGATTCGCAACGAATGAAGTAATGCTTAGCCATGAAACTATCAAACGTATGATACAACTGCCTTGGGGCTTGCTTGAGCCCATATAAACTACGCTTGAGTTTGCAATATAAATGCTATTGCCCCTGTTTTATAAAACCTTCAGGCTGCTCCATGTACAAATCTTCTGCAACATCTCCATGTAGAAAAGTCATCTTGACGACGGGTGAGAAGATTTCATTAAACTCAATCCCCTTTTGCTAATCAAAACCTTTTACTACCAATCTTGCCTGGTAGTGGTGTTTGCCTCCATCTTCTTCTTTCAGCCGATATACCCACTTGTTCTTCAAAGGTCTCCAATTAGGCCTGGGAGCTCCACCAAGTCCCAAGTGTCATTGGCCTGTAGAGAGGTCATTTCTTCTTGCATAGCCTCCACCCACTGCACTGAGTTTTCATCTTTTCAAGCTTGTTTAAAGGTTGTAGGCTCTGACTGATCGAAAAACAAAAGCTCATAATCATCAAATTTAGTTGGAAGCTTCTTTTGCCTGGTTGACCTCCAAGGTGTTGACTCTCTCAAGTTACCTTGTGCTGGTAAACTGCTATGTTCGTCATTATTGCCTTGTTTCTGAACATTTTGTAGACTGTGTTTGTAGAGTACTTTGTGATAGAGGTGAATCTTTGACATGCTGAGATGTATGTATATCAGGCAAAGCCTTTGCCAAAGGCTGTGATGAACTTATACAAGGCAATGTATACCTTTGTTGTGGTAGCATGGGTGTTGTTAGCTACTGCATTAGAGGCTGATTGAGTAGCGTAGGAGTTTGCCCAAACATTTGTGATGAGTCAACAGGCAGGGATTGAGTTAAAGGCTGTGTTGAAACTTGATCTCTCCTAGCAGCGTTGGAAAAGTCTCCAATAAGCTGTGTTGACTTGTCAAATAGCATTGGAGCTTCTATATGCTATGCTGAATTATCTATAGGCAACATTGAAACTGTTATACGCTCCATATTAATGTTTGATGAAACTTGCATAGGTTGTGTGGCATTTGTCTCTGGCAGTGATTGGATATTAGAAGATGGAAGAGTCATTGTTGAAGGCAACGCATGACGTTGTGAGGCATCTTCAAAGAGATGCATTAGAATATGAGGAGGAGGCTGTGCTTCAGGTAAAGGGTGCTGGGCTCCACTCAAGACATTTGATTTCCTCTGTGCATCTTGCACATGACTTGTGTTTTCAAACATATCAACCTGTATGAATTCATTTGAAGAAGTCCCTTGATTTTGCAAAGCTAGGAAAACTTTCTCATTGAACATGACATCGCGACTACGAACAAGCTACTTAGTGACTAGATCCCACAAATGGAAACCCTATTGCTCTTAGTTGTAGCCGACAAATATGCAACGCTATGACTTAGAATCCAACTTCGAGCGTTTTTTCTTGCGGACATGCACAAAGGCTTCACAGCCGAAAACTCAAAGATGAGAATATGAAATCCATTTTCCCAACCAAACTTCTTCAAGGATATCAAATCCAATCTAGATGAGGGGCTTCTATTGATTAGATAGACAGCTGTGTTAACCGCCTCTGCCCAAAACTCCTTGCTTAGGCCTGCATTGGACAACATGCATTGAGCTCTCTCAAGAATGGTTCTATTCAGCCTCTTGGCTGTGCCATTTTCTTGAGGAGTGAAAGGGACTATTTTGATTCGTCTAATGCCCTGATCTACACAAAAACCATCAAACTCCAAAGAGCAATACTCTCCCCCATTATCAGTTTGCAAGCATCTGATTTTGTGCCCAGTTTGATTCTCTACCAATGCTTTGAAAATTTTAAATTTTGAAAAGACTTCTGATTTTCTATTCATCATGTATACCCATACTTTTCAAGTATAATCATCAATAAAAGAGACAACAATTTACACCGCCAAAAGATGTTACCTCCGTAGGTCCAAACACATCGGAATGCACAAGCTCCAAGGGTGATGTTTTCTTGTCATGACTAGTCTTCAAGAAGTTGATTCACCTTTGTTTTCCATGGAGACAATGCTCACAAAACTCCAAATCCACATATTCTAGTCTTGGTAGTTGATCCCTTTGAAGCATGACTTCAAGTCCCTTTTGGCTCATATGTCCGAGCCTCTTATGCCAAAGATTTGAGCCGCTGTCCACAATTGCCATTGCAGCTCCCACTTCACCATGACATTCTAACATATAAAGACTACCCAATTTGTAGCCTTTTGCAAGCACCAAAACACCTTTGGTTACTTTCCAAGTATCTATAGAAAATTTGACATCACACCCTTGAGCATAAAGCTGACTTACAGAGATGAGATTCTATTTCAGTGTGGGAACATGTCTCACATCTTTCAATATCCATTTATTTCCATTTTTCAATGACAATACCACATCACCTTTTCCTACAATTTCACATTCTTTATTATCACCTAGAAAATCTTTTCTGAACATGCCTTCTTGATAATTTGTGAAAGCACCCCGACATGAAGTAGAATGGAAGGATGCACCAGAGTAAAGCACCCACGAATCTGCAATAGTATCACTCGCCAACAAAACCAAAACACCTTCATCTTTATCATATGTTGTGTTGGCTTCATTATTCCTCACCTTCTCTTGTGCCTTTTTGTAGTTCCAACAGTTCTTTTTTGTGTGACCCGCTTTGCCACAAAACCAACATTCTCCATTTTTGCCCCTAGACTTTGATCTTTTGGCAGATTTAGACCTTCTTATGTTATTATTTCTACCTCTGTCTTGACCCCTTTCTCTATTGCCAGTACTTACAACAGTCAAGGCATCACCAGATCAGGATTCTTGATTTTTCCTCCACATGTCTTCACTGAGAAGAGTGGCTGCAACATCATCAAATTTTCATGTACTCTTGGCAGCCACGGAAGTGTTAACTACCATCACCACTCCTTCCCAGCTGTTAGGAAGAGAGCATAATAACAAAATTGCTTCAATTTCATCATCTAGTTTTATACCCATAGAAATCAATTGAGTGACCAGAGTATTAAACTCATTTAGGTGATTAAACATGATCTCGCTTTCTTTCATTTTTAAATTGTATAGCTTCTTCATGATGTATACCTTGTTTGATGTTGATGCCATCTCATACATATCTGAAAGCTTATCCCATAGCTCTTTAGATATCTTCTCTGCTAAAACATTAAAGAGGACATTGCTTGAAAATGAAAGAAAGATAGCAGCCCTTACTTTCTTATCCAAAGTCTCCCAGTCTTTGTCAGACATTGAGCCTTTTCCTTTGGTTTTCCCTAGCAGTGTGAGTGAGAGATCCTACTTAATTAGCAACGATTCCATCTGAACCTTCCACGGCCCAAAATTCTGCCCTGAAAACTTTTCAATTTTCCATTTGATTGCTTCGTCCATTCTTCTAGAAATTCTTCACAATTCCCAACCAGCTTCACCACTCAGCTGCTTCGCCGAGCTTCTTCACCAAAGCTCTGATACCAATTGTTGAGTGAAGAAAAGAACAATACAGACAAGAAACAAAATAATAAATCAAACTCAAAATGAATGCAAAAGAGAAACAACAAGTTTTTTAATGTGGTTCACCAAATGGCTACATCCACTTTGAGCAAGGGATTGCTCTCTATATTAAAATCCAGAATCAATTGGCGTTGTTACAGCATACACAGCAATATATATTCTTCCTACAGCAAAAATACACTCCACACTCTCAATGACTAACAATAGCCAACTACAATAACCTCCATTGGACAATAATTCCAACCTCATCATGGGAGCAGAGACATGCAATGGTCGATATAATAAGAGAGAGAGAGAAAGGTGGGCTGATAATGCTGTTACAAACTCAGAGGATTGGACTGCATTAATAGTATGTGTTTCACTAACATAAAGTGGGTGCATTCTACAATGAGAGCTAGGAACATTAGAGATTCAAATTAATTTTTACCTTGCTTTCTATACCATTGACCTAATTTATAAATTAAAAATTATTTTGCTCACTACTAAAAATTATATAGCCCAATAAAAAATCTAGGTTTTAATTTTTTTTAAAAATAATTTCAATGACCTAACAAACATTAGAAATAGCGTTTAATATTTCTAATGACACAGTTATAAAAAAAACTAATAACAGTTTTGTGGAATGAAAAGATAAGTCCCTGCCTTAAGGCAGGGACTAACAAGATGGGGAATAATTGATGATTTCAAAATTCAATGTATGACATTTATGTATAATGATCCAGATTTCAATGTTTTGCATTTGAGAGTTAAAAAAGCTTTGAGAGGGTACTTTTGTTTCTTCCAAACATTGCAATATCATCTTTCCTAAAAATTCCAGGGGAGAGGACCCAGTAGTGGAGCACCCTAACTTCACGCCTCTCAAAATCATACGTGGCAATTTCAAATCACTCCAAAATTTTTATAGTAGCTTACTTGGCACCGCCCTTGCTTATAACAAAGGTTTCAAGGCCACATCAACATGTTTTTTGTTGAAGTGTCAAATAGTCCCCCCCAAAAAAGGGTGGACCAATAGGTGTGCAATAAGTCATTTTTTTTGTTGGGCTGATGTAGCATCACATGATTGGTTGCTTTTTAAATCTAAAGGGCACATTTCATTCAATTATTAGTACTTATAGTAACACTAACAATCTTAAGTCACAACTACTAGTACTAAACTTTTAAAAATATTGGGCCTTAAATGCACATATACTATATCAACCATTGGAACTATCTCACCTATTGGGTCTTTTCCCCTAGCATTTCTAGAAATATTCCCCTTTTTACTACAATGTATAAGAGGTCACTCACAAAAATATCAAAACTTTGCTTCCTCGAGAAGCATAAGAATCACGACAATTATATTAGAAAATATAGTAGAAAGAATCCTACTTATATATGCCTATAACTCAAATTCAATTCTATGCACATTTTTTATACCTATAGAAATAGTTATTTTTAGTATCTTAACATGAAGTCGAGATATAATTAATGGAAAAATGCTTTTAAGAGAACAACTCTTTAAGTTTCAACTTTTTGATATTTAAAAGTATGGAAATACTAAAATTCTAAAATTCTAATAGGTTCAAGGAATACGCCAATAGAAAAACCAATGAGTTTAGAAAATTTGCCTATGTTTTTTTAGGCGTGAGACAATTTCGAGCACTATAATGCTCACATATAAAAGCCTATCGACTAAAAATAGGTTCCTAATTCCCAACTAAAAAATAAAAGAAATCTCCAATAACATTGAAGTAATACTTGATATTGGACCACCAAGGAAAGTGTTTGCCAAATTACCAATAGAAGTTGACAACTACACTTATAATAATGCTCCAAATTTTAATCATGAGGAATTGGACATTCTATTAGCCAAGCTAAATTTATTAACTATTCATTTGTTTCATTTACTAGAGCATCTTAGAATTATAACATTTAAATTTGAGTTAAAATAATTTGGGTTCATGTCAATTACACTAGCATTTTGTATAAATGATATGTAACACAAGTCTACTAAACATGTCGACCACTTTCATTTATTTCTAAAATACAGTGCTCTTGTCTCTTTTAAATATTATGAAGGGAGAGCAATTTTAAAAGGGAAATATACATTCATGAACATTATAGATGTATAGATTAAAACAAGTAACAACACCTAAAGGTGTTATCAAATGGTCAATAAGTGTAGATATTTATAGGGTTTTTGGCCATACACTACACACATTTATATTATTTTAGAGTTGTCATATGCATTCCTTAACTATTATATTTTTTGTATATGGTGAATAAATCTAAACTATTCAACTTTACCTATTATATCATAATTGTATATGGTGTATAAGTTCAGTTTATGTAGCTACTTATGTTTCTTTCAATTCCTTCTAGTCTTCATGAACATATTTCAAGTTCTTTGAGGTTTAATAAACCCAATATGAAAGCACCACTACTCACCAATATTCTTGTTCATTAAAAATTTTGATCTTATTTTTAATATGGTTAAAGAAGCTTGCCTCAATTTTGAAAATGTCATAATTACTAAAGTATGATAAAAAACGATAGAGTACAAGTTGATCTTGGAAAGCAAGCCTTGCTATGTGCGATGATTTCATCCATTATCTCTTTTTGGTCAACAAAATTATATGGACATATGTGAACACATCTTCAACAACAAATGTACATCTATTTTCTTTAGATATATTAATTGACAAATCAAGCAACAAGTCATGTATTTTGTAATATTTAATTAGATAAGAGCTCTCCCACACTTCAAGCATAGATTGGGAAACTAATATAAATAATGCCAAGCAATGAATCATTGGTCTTCTTCTTGAGGAATGAATCCTTCTTCTATCCATAGATTTATGAGATATTCACTATATATTGGCTCATCCTTAGGAAAGAAAGATAAATAAGCAAAACAAGGCTTAAGAGCTGCAAGCAAGGAGTCACAAATCAATATGAGAATCTCTATAATAAGGTAATGGGATTAGCTATCTCTTTTTGTTTAGATGTGAAGTCCAACGGTTTTGTTCAGCTCCCCTATTCTTTGTGTCCCTTCATCTTCTTTGACATTCTATATAAATTGATGGAAGATACATTAGTCTCTAAGGGAAAAACTTTATGGATTTTGCTACAACTAATAAAAGAAACAAATACCCCTTTCCCGTGGATGTAGCCAAATTGGTGAACCACGTTAAATTTCTTATGTCTGTGTGCAACTTTATGTCTCTGTTTATATTGTTACATGTTTTATGTGCTCTTTATTTGTCTTATTTCATCTCAAACTGTGAATAATCATGCTCATAAATGTCACCCACTTTCCAATGGCCTATTGTCACATGTTTACAAGACCAAGAGAACCTCTGCAGAACTCTGGATCTTAAGAAAAAACCTTAGTAAATGCATCTTCTCTTCTCCCACTTATTGCATAAGGGGTCAAACAAGTAAATTCAAAAGATCAAGGAAACAATTCATATGCCCAACATGTACCATGTAAACATCCATGTGCTCCATCAAGATACCTACAACAATAATCAAGGTGACCACCATCTCATCCTGCATCATGTCAAACCATGTAAGATAAGATCCTCCAAAGAGATGCCACACTAAACTATCACATAGAAACAAGAAACCTGCATCAACCAATATCCAAACACAAACACCAAATCCAATGGTAACAAATAGGCCTGTGTAGCTGACAAGAATCAATCACCATAGCTGAAATAGTAACCACAACTAGTTTCTAACACACCCAACTAACCATACCTCTAAGGTATCAACAACATCAATTTAAACTCATGCCAAATACATGTCCAACCCATACAATAGCTCTAATCCCTATATAATACATTATCCTTCTCAAAATTACCATCTCCCGTGATAACAAACACACCAAAGCCATTGATGTGCAAAAAAACTGAAGACCCTTGATACTACAATCCAATGAAAAATAATCTACCAAAGGCACGCATACATCTTAGGACTCATATTGCATGAGCAATGTCAACCAAAGCAACTCAAAGTCTACCAATCAACACTTACATAAAAGGTGTGTCTAATAATCAAAATAATGTAATACCAAGAACAATCACAATGATATGCAAACTGCAACCAACCTATTGCAAAACAAAGCATTCTTCCACAAATAGTTTTCTTCTCAATTCTCTCACATTTGATCTCCTTCACTTCTCCCAAGTCCTTCACATCTCAAATGATATACATTAAAAGACCACATACTATTGTTAAAAAATAATAAAGTACAACAACAATAGATGACCGCAAGCCCAATGATCATACTAGATGAATAAGAAACTCTAGGAAGAAACATAATACCATAAAGAGAAGTTGCAAACCATATCACATCCTTCTACCAACACCTCCAAGTGCTAAGTCATGCCAAGTATGATCTCCTTTACAACCCCAAAAAATAAAAAGCCTTAGCAACATCCAACCATTCAATCTCAAAGATCAAATCAACTTATATATCATGTAACCAACATGGATGTAAGCCTCTCTAACCAAATAATATCAAACTCCTAACCATTCCCAAAACTAGGAATAAGCCCAATCACATCTTCTAAACTCCTCATAAAGGACATCATGAACCAAACTCATATGCACACGGAGATAACCATGCCAACATCCCTCAAATGAACCCTCCAGAATCAATAACCATAGCTCAAGGTCCATAACCATGAGAAGATAAATCATAAAGATAAATGCACCTAAAAATAGGATGGGAAATACCTATTTGAAGATAATCTACTGAGTAGACCAAGAGTGGGGAATGAGAATGCTCCTCTAGGTGTACACCAAGTCACAATGACTCTCTCCAAGAACAATCTCCTCTAGGTCCATAATGAACTCACGTCCATATCCAGGTGTAGGCTCCTCAGTCTTCTTGCTGAAACCTCTAAAGAGTAATCATCTCAACAAATGCTCTCTAATCCAAAGAGAACTCCATCCTCACCCAAGTATCCAATTATCCATGAGTACCTCCATGATCAATCCATGCTAAGCTCTAAATGCAACATTGTACCATCATGAAGCTCTCCAAGCAAATGACCAATGTACTCAATACTAAGAGAGCCAAAAAGACCACTGTCAAAGCTCCCACTGCACATCTACATAACCTAGGAACACATCATGACATCTGACAAGGGTCGTTGGTCCTCGACATTTAATCATATTTTCATGTGTCAAATCCAGGGCTATGTCATTAGCTGTCTGCAATTAGGAATCCTACAGTTGCCAGTTTATCTAACTAACTCTAATGATTTCTATTGATTGAAGAAATTAATGCTATTGATCTATCTGCCATGGGAATGAATTCTAGGAATACACATTTATCTATGAGAAAACAGTAACTATCTTCTTAAGCAGAATTTGAAACAAAACAGCAAACAACAGAATCTAAAATAGAATAATAAACAACAATACTAGCCTTCTGCCTTGTTGGTGGGGAGTGGGCCCTTGCTCCACACCCTTAGGGCTGAAGAACAAAGCAATGAATCAACACAAGAAGATAATATCACAATTTACTTTCAGTCCAATTCCATTAGCTTTTTGTATTCAGAAAATGCCTATATCAAAAATGAGATTACAATAATAATAAAATCGCTGCCCTCTTTCTGCTGCTACTTTGTAAGTTTATATCTAATCCGGTGATGAGATCACTTACCCTAACTACTAGTTCATCTATGAGATAGTACCAATCTCTTATTCTACTAACTATTTAACTACAGAGTAAACATTCATGTAATTAAAATAGATTTAGTGGAACAACAGTCTCACTAAACCTGAGTCTTAGTTTCAAAGACAACTGGGCAACGAGGCCCTAAAATATAGGTACTTAATCAGTTTATCAAGAACTCATGCAAAATAAAAAAGAAAGATAAAACTTCCAGCAGTTAACTACGATCTTCATCCGATTACTCAAGTGCTAATTGAGTAATATCTGGAGCGCCCCAATTACCACTGGAAGTGTTGACTGGCAGTGTGCCGAAATCTGCATCTGTGTTGAGGAGACTCCATAGGTGTGTACTTCTGTCTGCAGCTCTAGAGATATGCTTTATGACCTTCTGTTCAGCTCCAAAGATATGCTTTTGACTTCAATCCAGCTCTGGAGATGATTCTCCCCCTTTATCTCAAAATCTCTCCAAGCATATTGGAAAATATTGGAGATTGGTGCGGTATCCATCTGTCAACTCCGGAGATTATTAGGACTACCTCCGGAGATGACCAAAATTGTCTTTGCCTAAACATCTGCACCTGTAGATTCAAAAAGAGATAATTTTTGCATATTTCCATTAATTCAGTACACTTTAGTCCCTCAATCAGAAATCATGATTTTAAGTAATTCATCTCTTATTCATCATAATTAGAACAATCTTGTTAATCTACTTTGGTGCAGTCATCAGGACAATGGAATAAGAAGGAAGGAAAAACAGGGGTAAAAAGGTGTATTTCATGGGTGCTACTTGGCACTCATCAACATCATTATCTAACATCTCCACAAAGGAATACCACACAATCCAAAGAACATATCCTTTATCAAGAGAACTTGTATCACAACCAACACTCTAATCTAGATTCAAGAGTCCACCATGGCACAATAAAAAAATCCTGTAAACAAGGATCGACATCTCCAATCACATGAAGATAACCATCTCCTGAAAATATAACTCAAATGTCAAAGAACTCTCACTACCATGAGCTCCTCCATGACACCAATAACCACTGCAGAAGATCATCCATTACTAGGTGATGAATCCACATCACTACCAAAGCTCCCACTGAAATGTAATACCAAGCTATCTATGGTATCATGATAAACATGCTACAAGTCCCAATAATCAACTATCCATACACTCTAATAATCCATCCTCTCATCTTAAAGCAACATACCAATGCATAAATAACTATAGACAAGGAAAACTAATATAATTTGTATCAACATTGAATCGATCTCATAGATATAGATAGTCCACATTTGAGTCATCCCACTGTAGGCAATGGGTAGCTAATCCACATAACTGCATAACTCAAAGATCCCAACCAATGAAAAAAAATGCAAACTTATCATCACATCAGTAACCTACAAACTGAGATATCAAAGAGGATAACATGTAGACCTCAAGACTCAATCACTAGATCAATGTTAGATCTAATTTACCAATCTACAATGGGCAACCATAGTCAAGAAACCCATAAGAAAATACTATAGAAATGATGAGTGACTAAACAAATACCAACATTTCCACACTAAGAAAGCTACAAATAACCTCCTCAACCATGCATGAAGTATTCATAATATGAGGAATAGTTTATTCATAAATATACAAAACCAAATTTGTTTTTATTAATGCTGTAAAACCTGTATAAACCACCATTCCACAAAAGAAGAAGAGGTGTAGGAACTCCAAGCCCCCTTGTAGGCCAATTCCACAACCACCACCATGAACACGCATATGGAGGAGCTAGGTTCCATAATTTTTCATATCATCCAATGATCAACTCCACAACTGCTATACCTTGTTGATATGGTGTCTCTGGTCAGTCCAAGCGGCTAGTAAACTGCTGCAGCGTCCTCTTTACTTAACCAAACTATCTAAAAAAAAGGCTTCCTCTCTCACATGTCTCCCTTCCCCTTCTTTGCTAATAAAAAATTGCACTAATCTTGCCATAAATTCAAATTAAATCCCCTTCCAAGTTCTTGTGGTGAAAATTGAGGAGGTTGTTAATGGAGTTATGAGAAGTGTCAAGGAAGAAATTGGCATGACATGTTCATCTTATTATGAGGGTTCTAGTGGCTTCTCTAGACTCAACAAAGATAATTTGGTGGCATCTTATATGACCAACGATTGTGGGATTGATGTGGGATGTTTGTTGGTAGCCTCAAATGATAAGCTTACGCTATTGCCCAGCCCTCTTCTCAATTCGGATGCCCAACTCGCTTCTTCTTCTTTAAATGAGGGTTGTGCTTCTTGTTTGGATTTTTCCCAAAATGCAGAACTAAAGAGCTTTCTTAGAAACTAGTAGTTTGAGGATGATTTTGTCAACTACACACAATTTTTTGAAAATGCTATAGTCACTTCTTAGGATATCTTCAGCCCAGGGGAATTTATTGATGGTGATTATTCTACAACATGTAGACTAGAAGCTGCTGGTGCCATTTATTGGTTTGAAAGAAGTTCTCCTAGGTTGGACGCCCTCTTTTCAAGGGTATACAGACAAATTAAAGGGACATGGGTTTCCCATGGGCGCTAGGCTACAAGTCAACCAACCTCTTAATTTGGTTGCTCATATAAATCTGTAAGAAAAAAGATAATTTATTGAAGGCGACTAGATAACCACTTATTGCATTATGATTCACTTCTTTAATATGTATTTGATAGCGGTGGCAGAATGTTCACTTATAATAAGGGCTTTGTCTTTGGCGATTGATTCTCTTGATTTCAACGATCCTTATTTCTTTATTTGTTTATTTTGATTTTGTGCCCTTTACTTTTGGCAACAAATTCACCAATTTCTTTATCTACCTTCAACGACCCCTCTTCTTCAACAACCCTTTATGGTCATCAAACTTGAGCAGCCTTTTACTGGATAACTACGACTCAATTCACCTGCAATCTAACTCCAAACTAAGATTGCAAACCTGTATCTCCTACTCTGATACCCTACAAAACCTTTTGTCTTCAGATAACAACTTCAACTTTTGATCTTTAATAACCTTGTGCCCACAATCTTCAATCAACCTTGTAAACCTTTTATCCAACTTGCTTTGATACCAATTGTTAAGAAAATAGGATGGATAAAATAATATATAACACCAATAGCAAATGAACATAAATACTAAATAACACAACACAATGAATTTACGTGGTTCACCAATAAATGACATGTTTGTGATTTTGTATTTTTATGTATGATATGCAAGCTATATTTTTATATTTTTCTTGAATAATAAATTAATCCAGTATGAATGCACTTTATGATGAAGTTTACCTAATGCAATTCTATTCTATGTTTTTGTGTTTTTGACAATTTTTTAAATCTACTCTAGGAAAGCAAGTAAAGATCTAACTAATGAAAGCAAATGAATTAATCTATGAAAAGTAAATTGATCTCTAATCTATTGCAATCAAATGAACATAAACTAACAATTCCTATCCAAAGTAAAATAACAAGTTACTTTCCTCAAGAGCAAATTTTCATTATCTAATTATTTTGAAAACATGAAAAGAAAATAGAATAGCTTGGTACACAAGCTTTGCACTACCCTTAAAGGAATCATTTTTGGTCAGCAACCTCCTCGTCCTCTTATAGTAGTGGGGTCATCCTCTTGGAGGCAAGTGAGAAGATGGCAATTGAATGGCAATGACATGAGCTTATGAAAGCTTGGAATGAAAGGAGCTCAAATTTGAGCTTACGAGTGCTATGGAAGCACTAATTAAACACTACGACTATGGCTTGTGAGCAATATAAAAGAATGATAATACTCTCATGAATATTTTTGAAAGCTTGAATGGCAAAACAATGGAAAACAAAAGGCACACGTGTCCTGTGTGAGCACCTAAGATGCCAATGGAGAGAAAACTAAAAGTTATGAATGGATGCAATTTTTCAATTTTCCTCCCATGGGAAATCTTTGGAGCTTTGCAATAATGAAAACTGGTGAAATGAAAGCTTTGAAGATTTGAAAACTAAAGAAAGAAACTATGAGGCTCAAAGGCTTGTGAAGAAGCTTGAAAAGCATGTGAAGATGGGAAGAGCATTCTCCAACTTGAGAAATAATGGAGAGGTGAGGGGTATTTATAGGATGGATTGGCACATGGGGGATAGGGACGATTAATGAATTAACTCTCTTTATTGGATAGTTCACTTGCTTGATTGATCAGTTAGACTCAATTAATTTTCTTATGAACTCAATTGATTGAAGAGTGGTTTGAGCTTAAAAGCTTATCACTCATGGAGGAATGGTTGTTAGGAGAAGTTAGAGAGGAGTTAAATTTAGATCACATGGGCTAAATTTGGTTGATTGAGAGTGGTAGGTGAGTTATTTATGGTATTTTCCAAGTTTAGCTCAAATTTGCATGTAAATTGGGTGAAAATAGAGCATTTTTAGCTCAGATCGAAGGAGAAAGTCATATTTGAAATCTTGCAAGGGTTACCCCTTTTACTAGGGTAGGTCACCCAGGGCGAACAACAAATAACAAGGGGTGACCCTAAAAGGAGGGCACTTGGGTGTGATCTGTCAGTTGCATATGCTTATTGGAAGGCTGAGAAGGTGATTTGTCACTAGGGATAGGCTCTAGGATGCAAAAAGGCAGGGTCTCATGGGGGAGATCATCGGGTCACCCAAGGGTGACCTACAAATAACATGGGGTGACCCTAATAGGAGGAAAGTTGTACAAAAACTAAAACATGGGTTTTATCTATTAGGCTATTTAGAATCTTCCTAGGAGCAAAAATCCTCAAAATGGGGTGTCAAAAGGTGAATTTAGCATGAAAAGGTGAAAACTATGCATGTAGGCAAGGCCAAGGAATGCGAAAAAAGAAGAATCGACAAAGGGGAAATGAAGGATGGTTGAAAACTTGAAGAATCGACAAAAGGAAAACAAAACAACATGTGTCACCAAGAGGAGTACTGCTGAGAGGGCATTTTTATTCACACCTCCATGTACGTGATTAGGATTTTACATCATCATAGGTCCTTATGCAATCTTGTGCATTTTTTTAGTGCTTACAACTATATGATATTTATCTTACTCCATTTCCAAGAAAGGATTATTCAAGAAAGGGATATGGGGAAATACATGTTCTAAGGAGATTTGTGCAAAAATAATTTCTTCTTTTGGTACCCATTGTTGACTGCCATTGTCATTATGAGCAAGATAAAAGAAAATCAAAACAAGAGATCCATCATTAGTTGAATTTCAATCCTCTCTGAATTCAAATACGTCACCATCTTCGAATTTAGAGATTTCACAACTGCATAAAACAAAAATTTTAGATGCTTTCTTGAAGAGACCAGCTTTCCTATCTTCAAATGTCTTTAGTCATTTGGCTTTGTTGCTTTTGTAAGTTCCCTCCACTTTTCTTCTACCCATGATATTTAACTTGAGATTTACCAAAAATGGTTACAATCCAATGAAACAAATTCAAATTCAAATTCAAATTCAACAAATCCAATGAAACCTTTCTTAGTGATACTGCTTCACCTGAAATTGCCCTATGTGACATACCATGTGGCAGTCAACCCCCTAATTTTCAACAAAATGAATAAAACTTCAACTCTAAATTTCTCCAACCAAAGGGTGTTTTCATAAAAATCTAAAAATACACATTAGTAGATCTCAGAGTCTAGAATTTAGAATTATATTTTTTTATATTTTGATTAGTTCTATTAGGATTATTTTTAAATTTATTGCAAGATGGTTATTATAATCAAACCTGCAACCGATTAGAAATTTTTAAAAATATTAATATATACTTAAAATTTTTGAAAAATATATGATGCACTAGAGGAGAGAATCTTCTCAAAGACGGTATAATTTTTTTAAATGATAAAAAAATTAGATAAAATTTGATGTCCCATGAAAACTATGCCAATTTGAGCAAATTTTACTTTTAAAAATTATTAAAAAAAATATTCATGAAAAATTCATTTTTTTCTCCATGCACTAGATTTTCAAGTTACCTAAGTGAGGAAAATTTTTTTTAAAAAAAATTCTTTACATTTTGCAACATCCCATCAACCTCACTTTTTTCAATATTTTTCAACAATTAAATTTATTCTCTTAAATTTGTAAAAAACAATATGCAACCAATTTATTAAAAATTGACAAAAAAACATAAACATAAACTACATTAAGAGTTCTACATTTCATTAGTTTATATCATTTTAAAATTTAAAACATAAACATCACTTTTAGGCGCTCCAAATTGGAAAACTGTATTTGTGTTGGCCATTTCCTTTATAAAAGTGTGACACAGTTCTAAACTTTTACCCATCAGATGCTTTCTTGAAGAGTGCAACTTTCTTGTCTTCAAACATCTTCAGTCATTTGGATTTGTCACTTCTATAAGCAACCTATACTTTTCTTCTTCCCTTGCTATTTAGCTTGAGCTTCACTAAACACAATTGTGATCCAATGAAACTCATGCCATTAAGATCACTATAGATTGTTGGTTCCCTTATTTCCTTTTCTTAATAAAATGCATTTCACCTCATTCAAATGCTAAATGAGACCATTTCCTTTTAAAATGTCATTTCTATTTTTAACGACAATTTTTGGGTGTGTACGGTGACATTGCATCTTTTTCATTCTCACATTTTTTCATCCAAATATATCTTATATCTATTTTGGATCATGGATGAAGGTGTTATCACTATAGTTAAAATACAAATTACTATAATCCACAAGATCCCTTTAATCCATACTTTAATCAGTAATGGCTATGATCTTATCTCTCTCCATTTCCAATAAAGGATTATTCCAACAAGGGATTTGGGGAAATACATGTTCCAAGGAACTATGTGCATAAATAATTTCTTTTGGTACCCTTTGTTGACTACCATTGTCATTTTGAGAAAAAGCAAATGACACCAAAACAAGAGCTCCATCATTAGCTAAATTCGAATCGTCTCTGAATTCAAATACTTCACCATCTTTAGGTTAGATTCGAAGAGAGACTTTGCAACTGCATAGAATAGTAATTTTAGGTGCTTTCTTGAAGATTTCATCTTTCTTGAATTCAAATGCCTTTAGTCATTTGTATTTGTCGCTTCTATAAGCAACCTCCACTTTGTTTTGCCCATGATATTTATCTTGAGCTTCTCCACAAACAATTACAATCCAATGAAACAAATTCAAATTCAAAATCAATAAATCCAATGAAACCTTTCCTAGAGATATTGTCTGGCCTGAAATTGCCTATGTCGCATACCATGTGGTAGCCAACCTCCCCATTTTCAACAAATTGAACAAAACTTTAAATTCAACTCCAAATTTCTCCAACCAAAGGGTAATTTCATAAAAATCTAAAAATACACATGGGTACATCTCGAAGTCTAGAATTTAGAAACATATTTTTTTAATATTTTGATTAGTTTTATTAGGATTATTTTTAAATTTATTACAAGTTGGTTACTATAATCAAACCTACAATTGATTAGAAATATTTTTAAAAATATATTAGAATATACAAAAATTTTGAAAAATATATGACACAATAGAGGAGAGAATCGTCTTCAAGAGGATATAATTTGTTTTTCTAAATGATAAAAATTTTAGACAAAATTTGACATCCCATGAAAACTATGCCAATTTGAGTAAATTTTTGATGCAGGAGCATTCGGAAGTCATTTAGTGAATTGTGTTGGGAAAAAGGTGTTTTTCACCTTGCATAACATTAATTAATTAAATTATGTAAAATAAATATTCTTTTGTGGTGCATCTTAATTGATGTGTTTAGCCACATTAAATATTTATTTGGTGCTACTTGTAAAAGTTGTATTTAACATTGGGAGACATAAGACAAATATTTATTATTTGTGCAAAATAATTAAATATTGGGGTCAATGGTTTTGTGCTCATGGTTTTGAGTCACATTATTTTTATCCAATACAACAAGTTGCATTTGTGTGAGCTTGAGTCTATAAAAGCAAGCACATAGTTAGTGGTTAGGGTTGGCTCTTATTTTACAGGTTGTGTGAGAGGCTATCATTGTATTAAGTTTTCTCTTGTGAGTGCTTATTGTAAAGCATGGCATGGGATGTGTGGATTCATGCTTGGATACATGGAGGTTGCAGTAGAGGAGCTTGATGTTTCAGAGGTGTTCATGGAGACTCTATGATTGTATTGTAATTTCTTATTGTTGAATAATACATTGAGTGTGGATGCTTTTGGAGGCTAGGTTTTTCCCTCAATGAGGGTTTTCCTAGGGTATATCTTATGTTATCTTGTTGATTGTCTATTGATCTTTGCATTATGGTAAATCTGTAAGATTGTATGCATCATTATCTCCTTTGGGTTATGTGGAATTGGTTTTATTTGACTTGCAAATTCCTAACATGTGGTATCAGAGCTTTAAGGCTTAAATTTCATGGCTTGCATGTACTTGCATGTTGTTTGTATGTGCTAGCATGTGATGTATCTATACAATTATGGTTCTTGGTGTTTTCACAAATCCATGTTTTGTTATAACCCTTGCTTGTGTAGAATTGGTGCAAAGCTAAATCCATGACAATGCAGGAAAGATTTTGGACAATACAGGATATGAGGATTTGTGTAGGTTATTGTGTTGCAGATTTGAGGTTGTGGGTGTTTCAGATTTATTGTGGTTATTGCAGATCTAAAGGTGAAAAATCTTGGCAAAGGGTTTCCTAATTGTGTGATTTAATATGAGGGTTTTTGAGGAGGAATTTATGTAGATGATCTCCTAGGACAAAATGAACCTCTCCATTGAGTCCAGGAGGCCAGAGAGGCAAATATTCATATAAAATTCAACCTATTTTAGTTACCAGGGCTTTAGGGAAAAAAATTTCCCCCTCCTAGGTTCGGTCGTACGGCCATACGAACTGGAAGGTACACAGTAGAAATTTTTTTTACCTTGCACAGTTCTTTTTTTCTATAGTTTTGAAATATTAAAAAAAACACTATAGCGATGAAAAAAGAAAATAAAATCAAGTTTTAAAATGATAATAATAATAATAATTTGGAGGAGGGGACGAATACCCCTGTACCCTCCCTGTGCCTTACAGGCACGGCCTGCATGGCTGGCAGGGCCTGTTGGGCCCATGTCGGCCCTGGCTGGTAAGTCACCTGTCCAGCAGGGTGGAGCTCGGCCAATGGCCGCCACTAGTGCCAAGGAGCCCCCATGGGGTGTTTAAACAAATTTTTGTAGGCGCAGAAAAATGAAAAAAAAATGACAACAGTGGGAAAAATAATTTTTCATCCAGACTTTAATATAATTAAACCCTTTTTCAAATGCCTTGTGGAGTCCGTGCAATTCTGCCAGTCAAAGATGACATCACAGTCAACCTAGCCCAGCACCACATTAGTTTCACTTGTGCTTTTGCCCAGTCACCGCCACATCAGCGATGATGTCAGCAGGGTACAGGTCCCACCAGGGGGCCACTTTTAGCCCTAGGAGGGTATTTTCTTCCGAGCAGCATAACTTTCACATGTGGTATCAGTTTTTTGACTTATTATAGGTATTGGAAAGGTATCTCCGATAACTACGCATTAGTATAGGTTTGGTCATTAGATTTTTCTATTTATGTCAAAATTTGGTGCTTGAATCTAGGCATTGCTCTGGGATAGTTTTATGCTCATAACTTTTGCATACGGAATCAGATTTTTGATTTCGGATAGGTGTTGGAGAGCTATTACTATGTACTACAGATTGGATTGTGTAAATTTTTAGTTTGGTGTGCAGAGAGAGTTTGGTACTTGTTTGATCACTTGTGGGAGCCAGATATTCAGGGTGTGATTTTGAGAGCATTTAGATAGATTTTTGGGTACAAACTTATGGGAGTGCATGTTGCTATGTGACCATCAGTACGGTATAGCAGGTTTTTAGATTTGGTGCTTCTAGTTACAGGTTTACAGGTTTTTCCAGAGTTTGAGATTTGATAAAGACAAGTACATATGTTGTCTTTTGGTTTGAGGACATGATTGATAAATGTGTGAGACTTGGAGTCTCCTTTTAGTGGGATTTGAGTATAGGTACAATGATGATGATGATTATGGTGTCAAGTATATGTAGGTACACTTTTGCTTTGACACGGCATGATCATGTATGCAATTGATAGGTATATGCTATGATGTTTTATTCATGATTATAGGTGGTGTTGTGGTGTAATTTTAGGAGGTTTATCTCCTAGATGCTTGATTAGTTCCTTGACTATGGTGACTTGTGTTGTGGACTTGTTTGGCAAATTGAATCTAGCATTGATTTGATGTTTGAGTCTCGGAGTCTATAGGTTGTCTTCTTTGATATCTCAATTTGCATGTTACTAACGTGATGATGAGTTTGCATGTTACATGTGTTTTGGATCTTTGAGTTATGTATTTTTGTGGATTAGCTACCCCTTGACTATAGTGAGATGACTCGTATGTGGACTGTCTTTATCCACGAGATTGATTCAGTGTTTATATATTTTTTTTAGTTGGCTTGGTTTGTTGTCATTTGTACATTGGTATGTTGCATTGAGATGAGAGGATGGATGATTAGATTACCTGGATAGTCAGTTATTGGGACTTATAGCATGTTTATCATGATGTTATGGATAGCTTGGATACATGGTTTTATGTGAGCTTTTGACAGTGATGGTTTTATCTTCTTAGTTCGGAGATCATGGTTTTACTTTACCTTTTGGGAGTTGTTGATGTTACAACAGTATTCCTTGATTCTGTTGGGGCCATGGATGATCTTCATTTAAGAGATGGTTACTTTGTTGCCATGTATAGCTCGGTGTCATGATTCAGTGGGAGTTTTGGTAGTGATATGGATTCATCATTAGTGATGGATGATCTTCTATATTGGTTGTGGGTGTCATGGAAAGGCTCTTAGAATATGATTCATGTTTCAATGAGAGTGCTTTGACATCCTAATTTTCATTATCAGTAGATAGTTATCTTCATGTGATTGGAGCTGTTGACATCTTGGTTTACCATGGAGGACTTTTTTGGAGTCTTTGGTTGAGGTGTCAATTTATGAATTATCAGTTTGACATGTTTATCCTTTGTTTAGAAATGTTGGTATGGTGTCATGATTTACTCTTGATACCGATTTTGAGTTTTGGCATGATACAGGTTCTCTTGAGACAGAATGTGTGCATTAATGCATGTAATCTTCCTTTGAGGAGAAGACTAGATCATGATGTCATGATGGGTTCTTTGATTATGCAGATGTGCAGTTGGAGCTTTGACATTGGTCTTGTATGGTTCTCTTGGTATTGAGTACATTGGTCATGTGCTTGGGAGCTTCATGATAGTGTGTTGTTGCATTTGGAGTTTATCATCGATTGATCTATTGCAAGTATGGGCCTAACCGGTGTTGTCATTGATGTCAACATACTCCTGTTGCATTGATGTCAAGGATTGGATGAGCTGTGTGCTAAGGATATTAAGAAAATTAGTCTTATCAGAAATAGTGAAGACAGTGAAGCTCTATGAAGTGAAGATCCCAACTAGATGAAGATCAGAGAATGCGCATCAAAGGGTTTGTAGATATGTGTCTAAAGATGATCTAGTCAAGATTTAAGAGGTCTGCATGAAGATTTGGAGAAATTATGGCCATATGAGTAAAACTGGTTCTGGCAGTTGTTCAGAGGTGACAGAGTGACACAAATAGTTCCAGTGAGATCCAGAAATGCAATATCTTGTTATGTGGATTTGGTGGAATGTTTAGGAAGCCAATGTGAATTGACAACTCAATTGGTTCGTGGTCTAAAATTCCACAAGCATTTATTCTAATGTGACAGTGATGACAGACTGTGTTCTTGAGGTTCCGGATGAAGATGCGAATGATTTCAGTAAGCAGAAGTGGTGTGGATGTTCTTGGTGATTCAGGCAAGCTTGTGGGGGTCTCTAGTTTGTGTTGGTAGTCCGCATTGAAGATTGACCTCATAATTGAAGATTTACTCTCAGGTGATGGTGTTCTTCCTAATCATGGCCGACCGGATGTTTTACACATCTTGCAGATGATCTTGAATATGTTTTGTAAAGCATGGTGTGTTCCTCAAAGAAGATTGAAGTCCCAAATATGTGTGGCCGACAGTGTGGTGATACGCTTGAAGTCTTTGTAACAAATTAAGTTGTATTTTTGTAACTGGTCTATAATAAAATAAAGTATGTTGTTCCGACTTTGATGATTATCCCAAAGTCAATGTCTTGTATAAATAAGATTTGTGAAGTCATTTCAAAGTATCCTTGGTTAAGATGAAAAAGTGGTAGAGAGGAGAAGAGCGAAAAGTAGAGCAGAAGTGTTGAGCTTAAATGGAACTATCTCAAGCATGGTAAAGATGCTAATCTCCAGTTCAAGTATGTAATATTTATATTATTCTGTAGATAGTGTGTCTCCTGTAGGCAGTGGGCCTCTTGTGAGTAGTGTGCTAGGGCAGTGAGCCCTAATGAGCAAGTGTCATTTTGTTCTTATTCTTTTAATAGAGAATACAATCTTGGGTTAGTCCCCCCATGGTTTTTCCCTTAACCAGGTTTTCCACGTTAAAATCTTGGTGTCATATGTGTTAATGTGTTTCTTCTCTTGAGTTATTGCATTGTGCTTCCATGATTGAATCATTATTATGTTGTAGAAATATAAGAAGGATTTAAGTGTTTAAAGAAAAGAAAGTTTTTGTGACAACTGATTCACCCCCCCTCTCAGTTGTCTATCCTAAAACCAACAATTGGTATTAGAGCTAAGTTCCTCTAAAAGAGCTTAACCGCTTGAGGAGATCCAGGATGTCTTCCTACAAAAAGGATAGTATAAGGTTTGATGGAATAAACTACACTCTTTGGAAAAGCCGCATGGAATGTCACTTGCAATGTATGGGATTTCAATATTGGAACATGACTATAAAGAAGTATATTCCTCCAAAGAATGGTCTAACAACTACAGATGAAATTAGAGATGCTGAAGATAATCTTTGAGCTAAAGAAGCCTTACTAAGTGCCTTATCTGATTCAGAGCTGACAAATGTTATGGATTTAAAAACTGCATATGAAATTTGGTCAAAGCTGGCACTTCTGCATGAAGGAGACAAATATGTTAAATGTGCCAAGCTACAAAGTCTGAAAGGAAAATTCAAAAACCTAAAGATGAATGAAGATGAGAATATCACTACATTTATGCCAAAAGTAAATGAGCTTGTTTGTGGCATTAGATGTGCTGGTGGAACCTTGGATGAAGATGAGATTGTCGCCAAAGTTCTCAGATCCTTACCTCCTGCTTACAAACACAAGGTTGTTGCTATTGAGGAATTCAGATCTTTATCAAATTTCACAAGGGATCAATTGGTTGGGACATTAGCTGCATTTGAATTGGCTGAGTTTGGAGATGCACCTCCCAAGACTGAATCTGCATTCAAAGCTAGTGCCTCTGTAAAAGGCAAACAAAGGTATGATCCAAGAGAAAATTCCTCAAAAAATTATCATGGTATGAAAAAGAAAGAAAAGATCTGAAAGAAGATGAGATAGAAGCTACTCAACTTGAAACCCTTATTGCAAAAAGAATGCCAAGAGGATCTGGTAAGTATGAAGGAAAATTTCCCTTCAAATGTTTCAACTGCAACAAGATTTGTCACTTTGCCTCAAGGTGTCCAGAAAGATTTTCAAGGACAAATCCAAATAGATCAAGATTCCAAAAGAAATGTTACTGTGTTCATGAAGATGATGATGCTGAAGGAGTAACAGATGATGATGATGAAGGAGTAATAGATGATGAATCAGAGATAGGAAACAAATCTAGAAGTGATTGGGTGTTTATTACCATCAAGGAAGAAGATTCAATGCCCATTGAATCTGTCAATCATAAACTGATAGAAAGAACTCTGGCTACTTAAGTTGAAGAAAAGGATGAATGGGTCATTGACAGTGGATGCTCCCACCATATGATTGGTGATAAAAATAAGTTCATATATTTGGAAAGATATGAAGGAGGAGTTGTAAAATTTGGTGATAATTCTGTTGGCAGAATCAGAGGCGAAGGAACTATTTCTTTTGATGGAAAGAACAAAACCAGTGATGTACTGTATGTTGAAGGTCTAAAGCATAATCTTCTCAGTGTTGGGAAGTTGGTTGACAAAGGCTATGATCTCCGATTCAAAAATAGAAAATGTAAGATCTTTGAAAGTTCTGGAACAGAAATTGCATTCAGTACTCAAACAAAAGGTAACATCTTCCACTTGGTTGGTACTGGAAAAATTTGATTATTTGTTCAAATTGATCAGAGTTGGTTGTGGCATAGGAGAATGTGTCATGTAAATTTGGATAATATCATCAAGATAAGCAACACTCAGGCTGTAAGAGATCTTCCAAGACTGGTGAAACCTACTAACAATTTGTGCAAAGAATGTCAGTTAGGTAAGAAGAACAAAGTCACATTTAAAAGTAAGGAACAATCTTCTACCGAATTGTTAGACTCAGTACACACTAATCTATGTGGATCGGCAAGAATTAGGAGTCTGCAAGGTGATAGATATTTCATGTTACTGATTGATGACCACTCCCGGATGATGTGGGTGACTTTCCTAAAAGAGAAATCTAAAGCTCTTGAGAAGTTCAAAATATTCAAGGCTATGGTAGAAAATGAAACTGGGTTAAACATAAAATATCTTAAGTCTAATAGAGGTGGTGAATTCACATCCGGAGAGTTCATAGAATTCTGTGAGAAACATGGGATAAAGAGACAGTTATTTGCTCCAAGGACTCCACAGCAGAATGGAGTAGTGGAAAGAAAGAACCAGACCATCCAAGAAGCATCTAGAACCATGATGATGGAAGAAAATGTCCCTCAGATCTACTGGAGAGAAGTTGTAAGCACTGTTGTCTATACTCTTAATCAAGTACAAATAAGAAGCAATACTGGTAAGACCCCTTATGAACTCTGGTTTGGCATCACTCCTACTGTGAAGTATTTCAGAGTCTTTGGTAGTAAATGTTACATTAAAAGAGATGAAGACCTTGGAAAATTTGATGCTAGAAGTGATGAAGGAATATTCTTGGGTTACTCTACTCAAAGCAAAGTATACAAGTGTTATAGCAAGAGATTAAGAAAGATTGTAGAAAGTACAAATGTGAAGGTTGATGAAGGCATTGAAAATCCCTCAAGGTTTTATGAGTATGAAGCAGATGATCAAAATGATGGTATGGTCCAAGAAGATCTAGCCCCTTCTATAGTTTAGATTCAGACTAATCCGGAGAATCCTAAAATACAGGAAGAAGAGATAAGTTTGAATGAACTTGTCCAAGAAATAGAAGTGCAAGAAATTCCCAAAACTCCCAAGTATGTAAGACTGAATCATTCTAAAGACCAGATCATAGGTGATAGAAGCAAAGGTGTTCAAACAAGAAGAAATATTGCTCAAGATTCATAGAAGTATTGTCTGATTTCAAAGATTGAACCAAAAATAGTAAGTGAAGCACGTAATGATGAAAGCTGGGCCAAAGCAATGGAGGAAGATTTGATGCAGATTGAGAAAATTCACACTTGGGATCTTGTTCCCAGACCTAGAAACAAAAATGTGATTGGGACCAAGTGGATCTTCTGGAATAAACTAAATGAAGATGGTGAAGTAGTCAGAAACAAAGCTAGATTGGTTTGTAAGGGTTATTCTCAAGTAGAAGGAGTTGACTTTGAAGAAACTTTTGCTCCGGTGGCAAGAATTGAAGTAGTCAGATTATTTATTGCTTTTACTGCCTTCAAGGATTTCAAAGTATATCAGATGGATGTCAAGTCTACCTTCCTAAATGGTGACTTGGAAGAAGAAGTATACATTGAGCAACCGGATGGATTTCAATTGTCTAATCATGGTGATATGGTCTGCAAGTTGAAGAAAGCATTGTATGGACTCAAACAAGCCCCAAGGGCCTGGTATGAAAGATTCGATAAACATATTTTGAAGATTGGTTTCAATAAAGGTACTGCTGATAGTAACTTGTACTTCAAGATTGATCATGAAAATATCTTGATTGTTGAAGTATTTGTTGATGACATCATTTTTGGAGGAAGAGATAGTATGTGGAAGACTTTTGCAAATCAAATGGAAAGTGAATTTGAGATGTCTATGTTTGGAGAAATGAATTTCTTCTTGGGTCTGCAAATCACTCAAACAAAGAAAGGAATCTTCATAACACAAACCAAATATGTGAAAGAATTGTTGAAGAAATTTGGGATGGAAGATTCAAAGCCAATGCAATATCTCTGTCCACTACAGAAGCATAATATATTGCAGCAACAGGTAGTTGCACTCAAGTATTGTGGATGAAACAAATGTTAAGAGACATCAGAGTGGAGTATGAGGAACCTATCACAATCTTCTGTGATAACTCAAGTGCAATAAATATATCAAAAAATCAGGTGTTGCATTCAAAGACAAAACATATATCCATCAAGTTTCACTTTTTGAGAGAGCGGGTGAACAAGAATGAAGTCAGATTGGAGTTTGTGCCCTCAAAGGATCAGATTGCAGACATTTTTACTAAACCTCTACCTAAGGACTCTTTTGAGTATCTTAGGGAAAAGTTAGGGGTTATTACCCCTCTGACTCTGAATTAAGGTGCACTGATGTGCATCAGTCCGGTGGATCTCACAGTCATATCTTGTGGTCTGGATTGATGATAGGAAGCTGCCACTCAGGGGGAGTAGTCTGTATGATTCTGAAGTATTGATGCAAGTATGTGCCCTTTGCCATTGATGTCAAAGGGGGAGAGAAGACATGTGAAAAACAAAAGTGGTTGTTGATCAAAGGGGGAGGAGCAAAGAAAGAGAATACATATGAATGATTGTTGTTGATAGGGAGAGCAATGTCAGTTAGTGAGGAGAAGTTCTTGTCTTGATGGTTAAAATAGTTTTTCACATCATATGTTGCCATCAATGACAAAGGGGGAGATTGTTGCAAGTATGGGCCTAACCAGTGTTGTCATTGATGTCAACATACTCTTGCTACATTGATGTCAAGGATTGGATGAGCTATGTGCTGAGGATATTGAGAAAATTAGTCCTATCAGAAACAATGAAGACAGTGAAGCTCTATGAAGTGAAGATCCCAGCTAGATGAAGATCAGAGAATGCGCATCAAAGGGTTTGTAGATGTGTGTCTAAAGATGATCCAGTCAAGATTTGAGAGGTCCGCATGAAGATTTGGAGAAGTTATGGCCATATGAGTAAAACTAGTTCTAGCAGCTATTCAAAGGTGATAGAGTGACACAAATAGGTCCGGTGAGATCCAGAAATGCAATATCTTGTTCTGCAGATTTGGTGGAATGTTTAGGAAGCCAATGCAAATTGACAACTTAATTAGTTCGTGGTCTAAAATTTTGCAAGCATTTATTCTAATGTGACAGCGATGACAGACTGTGTTCTTGAGGTTCTGGATGAAGATGCGAATGATTTTAGTAAGCAGAAGTGGTGTGGATGTTCTTGGTGATTCAGGCAAGCTTGTGGGGGTCTCTAGATTGTGTCCAGTTCGTGTTGGCAGTCTGCATTGAGGATTGAGCTCGTAATTGAAGATTTACTCTCGGGTGATGGTGTTCTTCCTAATCATGGCCGATCGGATGTTTTGCACATCTTTTAGATGATCTTGAAGATGTTCTGCGAAGCATGGCATGTTCCTCAAAGAAGATTGAAGTCCCAGATATGTGTGGCCGACAGTGTGGTGATACGTATGAAGTCTTGTAACAAATCAAGTTGTATTTTTGTAACTTCTCTATAATAAAATAAAGTATGTTGTACCGACTTTGATGATTATCCCAAAGTCAATGTCTTGTATAAATAATATTTGTGAAGTCATTTCAAAGTATCCTTGGTTAAGATGAAAAAGTGGTAGAGAGGAGAAGAGCGAAAAGCAGAGTAGAAGTGTTGAGCTTAAATGGAACTATCCCAAGCATGGTGAAGATGCTAATCTCTAGTTCAAGTATGTAATATTTATATTATTATGTAGACAGTGTGTCTCCTATAGGTAGTGGGCCTCTTGTGAGTAGTGTGCTCGGGTAGTGAGCCCTAATTGGCAAGTGCCATTTTGGTCTTCTTATTCTTTTAACAGAGAATACAATCTTGGGTTAGTCACCCCGTGGTTTTTCCCTTAACCAGGTTTTTCACATTAAAATCTTGGTGTCATATGTGTTAATGTGTTTCTACTCTTGAGTTATTGCATTGTGCTTCCATGATTGAATCATTATTATGCTGTAGAAATATAAGAAGGATTTAAGTGTTTAAAGAAAAGAAAGTTTTTGTGACAACTGATTCACCCCCCTCCTCTCAGTTGTCTGTCCTAAAATCAACATGATCATGGAGGTACTCTTAAATACTTAGAGACTTAGGTGAGGTTGGAGTTCTCTTTGGATAAGAGACACTTGTTGAGGTGATTACCCATTGGAGGTTTCAACAGATAGACCAAGGAGCCTACACCTAGATATGGATGCGAGTTCATTGTGGACCTGCTAGAGGAGATTGTTCTTGAAGAGAGTCTTTGTGACTTGGTGTATCTTAGAGGGGCATTCGCATTCCCCACTCTTGGTCGGCTCGGTGGTTGATCATCTATAAGGTATTCCCATCCTTTTAGATGCATTTTGCTTTATGTTTTATCTTATCATGGTTATGGACATTGAGCTATCATTATTGGTTCTGGAGGGTTCATTTGAGGGACATTGGCATGGTTATCTCTTTGTTTATATGGTTTGATATTTTATTTCCATTATGAGGAGTTTAGGAGATGTGATTGGGCTTATTTCAAGTTTTGGAATAATTATGAGTTTGATCTACCTTGATTAGAGAGGCTTACATCCATGTTGGTTACATGATATATATGTTCATTTGATCTATGAGATTGAATGATTGGGTGTTGTTGAGGCTTTTCATTTGGGGTTGCAGAGGAGATCATGCTAGACACAACTTTGCACTTTGAGGTGTTAGTAGGACATTATGATTTACAGGTTTTCTCTCTTTGTCTTATGGCTACTTCCTGGAGGATCATGTTGATATGGTTGGACTTGGGATAGTTATGGTGACATGTTGTGAGAGAGTATGCAGTGATTTATCTTGCATGTGTGGATCATTGTGATTGTTCTTGATACTACATTGGCTTGTTGTTTAGCCACACCTTGGTTTGAGTGTTGATTGGTAGACTTGGTATGCCTTGGATCTATTTTCAGATTTGACATTACACATGCATTGGGATCTCCTGGATGTATGTGTTCTTCATTGATAGGTTTTATACATGAATCTTATTATTGCACTATATGGGTTTGATATGTTGTTGGCATGAGTTTACTGATGTTGTTGATACCTATGAGGTATGGATGGTTGGATGTATTAGCATATGTTGTGGTGCTATTTCCAGTCATGTGGTTTTTTACCTTTGATAGCTACTTGGAGCTTTTGTTATCACTTGGATTTGATGCTACTATTCTTTGGATTGGTGCATCTTCACCTTGGCATGTTCCTTTTCTTCCATGGGTGGCACATTGGAGGATGAGAGGAGTTCTTGGTCGAGATGGTGGTTACTTTGATTTTATTGTAGGTATCTTGATGGAGCACGAGAGCATGTTGGAGATTCATGTGGTTTCATGTTTGCCTATGATGATGTATTTCATTGATTGACCCTTATGTAATGTATACAACAAGTGGGAGAATGTTGGGAAAAAGGTGCTGTTCACCTTGCATAACATTAATTAATTTAATTATGTAAAATAAATATTCTTTGTGGTGCATCTTAATTGATGTGTTTAGCCACATTCAATATTTATTTGGTGCTACTTGTAAAAGTTGTATTTAACATTGGGAGACATAAGGTAAATATTTATTATTTGTACAAAATAATTAAATATTGGGGTCAATGGTTTTGTGCTCATGGTTTTGAGTCACATTGTTTTTATCCAATACCACAAGTTGTATTTGTGTGAACTTGAGTCTATAAAAGCAAGCACGTGGCTAGTGGTTAGGGTTGGCTATTATTTTACAAGTTGTGTGAGAGGCTATCATTGTATTGAGTTTTCTCTTGTGAGTGCATATTGTAAAGCATGGCATGGGATGTGTGGATTCATGCTTGGATACATGGAGGTTGCAATAGAGGAGCTTGATGTTTCAGAGTTGTTCATGGAGACTCTGTGAGTGTATTGTAATTTCTTATTGCTGAATAATACGTTGAGTATGGATGATTTTGGAGGCTAGGTTTTTTCCCTCAATGAGGGATTTCCCAGGGTATATCTTGTGTTATCTTGTTGATTGTCTATTGATCTTTACATTATGGTAAATCTGTAAGATTGTATGCATCATTATCTCCTTTGGGTTATGTGGAATTGGTTTGACCTACCTATAAATTCTTAACAAATTGGGATAGTTAATGTTGAGTTGCAGAGTGCTAGAAAGAGACATTGGAACCTACTGCATTTTACCACATCTTCATATTAGACCTCACGAAGAAGGATTTAGTTTCTATGACATGATGTCTACATCATACTTAGATTTCATGAGATTTGGATTTGTCTGCAGAGAGATATCGCTATCAGAAGATCATTAACTTTCACAGAGCGGAGTAGTTAGCATTTAGTTGAAGCATACAAGGTTTGTGGAGCACTTTTGTGACTTATAGAGCCAAATGGAACATCAAACGAGGTAATTTGGGACCAGATAGACCTTCATTGAGAACCACATCAAGTTTCATTCATTTGCAAAACATTACCAAGAGTTGTAGGCCGACCTATGTAAGAAGAACTACACGTTTCATATGGCCAAGAGTTATGTGCCACTTTGTAGGCCGACATGGGTAATTTGGGTGACTTGAGAATGATATATACAAGCATGACTTGAGATTGTTTCAAGGCAGAGAAGAAGTAGAGGTGTTTTGAGCTTGGAAGATAGCAGAGCAGAAGTAGAAGACAGACCAGAGAGTAGAAGTAGATATAGAGCAGAGAATAGAGAAGGAGAAGAAGGAAGAACACATGAAAAAATGATGCTGTGTTCTATAAATATTTTGTAAGCCTAGGCTGCGGTCTAGTACATGAAAAGACCTAGAGGCATATGTAATGAGGTTTGGAATTATAATATAATGAGAAGTGATCTTTGAAGGCTGTGTTTTTCCCTTTTAGGGTTTTCCCAGGATAAATCTTGTGTTATGTGTTTATGAGCATCTCTTATCATTCTATTGTTAGTTGTGTGTTTCTGTTGTATCTTTGTTATGATCATGATGTTAGTTGTTTAAGGCTGCAAGGCTGGACAATCCTTCATTGGACCCTCCTACCTTGATTGCATCAAGTGGTATCAAAGTTGGTTGTGAATCTATTGGGAAGGTTGCAAATATGTTGGGATGGTTGTGGATCTGTCAGGAAGGAAGAATGTGTTAGAAGAATGTGCAGAACCCTAGAGTACAGTAAGTGTTGCTGGAAGGAGAGAAACCACCGCAAACAAAGAAGAATCACCACAAAAGAAAGATGAAGGCAAGAAAGATCTAGGTAAGCTTTTCACATTAAGTTGTTTGTATGATTTGTTTCAATGGGGAAGATTAGAAAGAGAGTGAAGAAAGAAAATGAAAACCTAATATGTGAGAAGGATATTCTGGAATAAGAATTGTGTGAAATCAAAAGGTGTAACTCAGAATTGGTAGAGAGAATAAGAGAACTAGGAGAAGACAATTATGATACTCTTGAAGAAGAGTTAGAAAATGTAAAAAGGAGAAATGGAGAATTAGAAGAAGAGTTAAAGTTGTTTGAGTATGTCAAAAGCAGTTTTGAAGAATTGGAAGAAGGATGCAAGTTGTTTGGTCAAATTGAAAGGAAGAACATAGATCTGAAAGAAAGTTTGGAGAAGTTGAAAAAGGAAAATAGTTTACAAAGGAGTGAAATATCTGGATTGAAAGAACATATTAATCAGTTAGAGCAGTCACTTGTAGCATTTAGGGAAGAGAATGAAAGTCTAATAACTAAGCCTAAACTTTGTGAATTTTTTTTGTGATACTAATGATTTGTGTGATACTGTAGAAGCTTCTTTAGAAGGTGAGGTTGAAGATAACAATGTAACTGATTCTATAATTGTGGATGATGGTGTTGGCAAAGAGATTTCTCTAAACAATGGTTATAAATCATGAAAAGAATGGGATTTGAAGGAAAAAGATTGGGAAAGTATTAGCAAGGAATTACAGAGCCTATTGAGCTGGTAATGAGATCAAGAAAGGATATATCAGAGGTGAAGAGAAAAAGGGTGTTTTCACAAATTCAAATAAATCAACTCAAGGAAGGAAAGGTATGCATTGTTCTTATTGTAATAGACATGGACATGAAAATGCAATGTGTTGGGATTTGTACCCTTGTAAATTCTTTGGACTAAGGAATCACTCTGAAAAGATGTGTTAGAATAAAATGAGGAGCGAGCCTATTACAGATTGTATCTAGATGGGTTATGGATTGATCGATGGATCAAAATGGAAATATGTTACTTGTATGTTCAAAAGGTTGTATAGGCTAAAGTATTCATGTGTTGGAAAGAAAAGAGAATATGGATCAAGATGCGGAAGGGGAAGACCACATGTGGAGCAAAACAAGATTAGTAATTCATACCATAGATGAAGAGATGACATCAGTTTCTACCGCAACAACAGAGGAAGTCATAATTCTTACTGCAATGATGGAAATCGAAGGGATGAAAGAGAATTTGATAGGAGATCATTTCGAGGAACTTGTTCTCAAGTATGGAGGTGAAAAGCATCAAGCGTTGAATATCACCAAGGGACTAATGATGGGGAAGTAGTAAATAATGTAGAGATCACTTATGCAGTGGAAGAAGGACCTAATGAATCACTAAGTTCAACAGAGAAACCAGAAGAGGGAGAATCATTGATCTTAAGGAGAGTTGTGTTGTAAAACCGAGGAACCAATGCAAGATAAAGATGGTGTGAACATGTGTGAAGCATAATAGAAAAGGGAAGTTCATATTGTAAAGAAAGAAGGGATGACAAGGAATTCTACCAGAAGAGAAAGGGAAGCAATAAATCACACTAGAGTAAAAGAAATGTGGGTGCAAAAATAGAGAGAAGTATAGGAGCAGTGTATGTGAAGAAGAAACTAGAAGATTTTGATGTTTGTCGAAGGAGTTGCAGCTAGAACCAAAGGTTAGAAGGTACCATAGAGGGAATTCAAGAGTGTATTGACTGAATCTAGGAAGTAACATGATTGTTCTGGAGTATTAGGGGATGCTGAGGTTATTTGACTCTTAGTTGATTAAAGTTGGTATTGATCTTGAGGCAGCCTACAAGTGTTTGTCAATAGAACGCCGAATTCTAAGGCAGTTGCAACTTGTAGCCAAATTGCTAAACCACCACAAAATGAAAAATTCAAGGTAGCTTGCAAATGATACTTGCTCATACCCCTGACCATTGAGGCAGTGCAATGATTTGTAAGCAGAGAGCCAAATTTAGATCACTGGAAGTGAGAAGGAACTTGAGGCAGTTCGTAGAGAAGACCTGTATAGACTATCGATCATGAGGCAATGCAGTGATTTGTGAACATATCATCCAACCTATATGAGGATTGAGGCAACTCATGAAGATGACTTGAACAGATCGCTAACCAGAGGCAGTCTGCAAGTTTTGTCAATAGAGCGCTGACTATGAGGCAGTTGCAATCTTGTAGATAGATCACCGAACTAAGGCAGTTGCAAGGAATTGGGAGTGGATCACCAAATTTAACAACTTGATAAACTTGATGCAGGGGCATCACCTTTTCAATTAACCTTGAGGGTTTGATGCAGGAGCATCTAGAAGTCATTTAGTGAATTGGGATAATTAATGTTGAGTTGCAGAGTGCCATAAAGAGACATTGGAACCTACCATATTTTACTGCATCTTCATAGTAGAGCTCGTAGAGCAGGATTTAGTTTCTATGACATGATGTCTACATCATACTCAAATTTCATGAGATTTGGATTTTTCTACAGAGAGATATCGCTATCAGAGGATCATCAGCTTTCACATAGAAAAGTAGTCAACATTCAGTTGAAGAATACAAGATTTGCAGAGCACTTCCAGGACTTGCAGAGCCAAATGGAACATCACACAAGATAATTTGGAACCAGATAGACCTTCACTGAGAATCGCATCAAGTTTCATTCATTTGCAGAACATTACCAAGAGTTGTAGGCTAACCTATGTAAGAAGAACTACATAGTTCATATGGCCTAGAGTTATGTGCCACCTTGTAGGCTGACATGGGTAATTTGGGTGACTTGAGAATGACATATATAAGCATGACTTGAGATTCTTTCAAGGCAGAGATGAAGTAGAGGTGTTTTGAGCTTGGAAGATAACAAAGCAGAAGTAGAAGATAGAGCAAAGAGTAGAAGCAGATACAGAGCAGAGAATAGAGAAGGAGAAGAAGGAAGAAGACATGGAAGAATGATGTTGTGTTTTTTAAATCTTTTGTAAGCTTGGGCTACGGCCTAGCACATGAAAAGCCCTAGAGGCATATGTAATTAGGTTTGGAATTATAATATAATGAGAAGTGATCTTTGAACGCGACATTTTTCCCTTTTAGGGTTTTCCCATAATAAATCTTGTGTCATGTGTTTATGAGTGTCTCTTATCATTCTATTGTTAGATGTGTATTTTTGTTGCATCTTTGTTATGATCATAATGTTGGTTGTTTAAGGCTGCAAGGCTAGACAGTCCTTCATTAGACCCTCCTACCTTGATTGCATCAATTTTACTTTTAAAAATTATTAAAAAATAAATATTCACCAAAAATTCATTCATTTTTCACCATGCACTAGACTTTTAAGTTACCTAAGTGAAAAAATCTTTACATTTTGCAACATCCCATCAACCTCACTTTTTTCAAAAAATTTCAACAATTAAATTTAAGCTCTTAAATTTGTAAAAACAATATCCAACTAATTTTTTAAAATTTGAAAAAAATAAACATAAACTACATTAATATTTCTACATTTTATTTTAGTTTATATCATTTTAAAATTCAAAAATATAAACATCACTTTTAGGCACTCCAAGTTGGAAAATTATATTTGTGTTGGATATTTTCTTTATAAAAGTGTGACAGTTTTGAACTTTTACCCTTCAGATGCTTTCTTGAAGAGACTAGCTTTCTTCTCTTCAAACATCTTCAGTCATTTGGCTCTGTCGCTTCTATAAGCGACCTCCATTTTTCTTCTAGCCATGATATTTAACATGAGCTTCACAAAACATAGTTGCAATCAAATGAAACTCAAGTCATTAAGATCACTATAGATTGTTGGTTTCTTTATGTTCTTTCTTAAGAAAATGTATTTCACCTCATTCAAATGCTCTATGAGACCGTTTTCCATTAAAATGTCATTTCTATTTTTAATGACCATTTCTCAATGTGTACGGTGACTTTGCATCTTTCTCGTTCTCACATTTTCCCATCCAAGTGTATCTTATATATATTTTGGAGAATGGATGAATATGTTATGACTACAATTAAAATATGAATTACTATAATCTATAAGATCCCTTTAATCCATACTTTAATAAAAAAAATGGCTATGATCTTTATCTCTCTCCATTTTCAAGAAAGGGTTATTTCAGCAAGGGATCTGGGGAAATACATGTTCCAAGAGCTATGTGCAATAAGAATTTCTTTTTTTGGTACATGTTGTTGACTTCCATTGTCATTGTGAGCAAGAGAAAAAGATGTTAAAACAAGAACTCCATCATTAGTTGAATTTGAATCCTCTTCGAATTTAAATAATTCACTATCTTTAGATTCAATTCAAAGAGAGATTTTGCAACCACATATAATATATATTTCAGATGCTTTCTTGAAGACGCTAGCTTTTTTATCTTCAAACATCTTCAGTCATTTTGCTTTGTCGCTTCTATAAGTGACCTCCACCTTTCTTCTGCCTATGATATTTAGCTTGATATTCTCCAAAAATAATTACAAGCCAATGAAACAAATTCAAATTCAAATTTTACAAATCCAATGGAACCTTTCCTAGTGATACTGACTCTCTTAGAATTGCCTATGTGCTAGACCATGTGGCAACCAACACCCCCATTTTCAACAAATTGAACAAAACTTCAACTCCAAATTTCTCTAACCAAAGGGTGTTTTTGTGAAAAATCTAAAAATACACATTGGTGGATCTTAGAGTCTAGAATTTAGAAATATTTTTAAATATTTTGATTAGTTTTATTAAGATTATTTTTAAATTTATTGCAAGTTGGTTATTATAATCAAACATGCAATTGATTAGAAATTAAAAAAAGCATTAAAATATACTTAAAATTTTTGAAAAATATACGACACATTAGAGAAGACAATCCTCTCTAAGAGGGTATAACTTGTTTTTTTAATGATGAAAAATTTAGACAAAAGTTGATGTTGCATGAAAACTATGCCAATTGAGTAAATTTGACTTTTAAAAATTATTAAAAAATAAATATTCATCAAAAAATAATATTTTTTATCGATGGACTAGATTTTCAAGTTACTTAAGTGTAAAAATAAATAAAATCTATATATTTTTTACATTATGCGATATCCCATCAACCTTACTTTTTCAATTTTTTTCAGTAAGTAAATCTATGCTCTTAAATTTGTAAAAAAATACATCCAACTAATTTTTAAAAAAAAAAAAAATATAAACATAAACTAAATTAAGAGTTTTACATTTCGTCTAGTTTATATTATTTTAAGATTCAAGACATAAACATCACTTTCGGGTGCTCCAAGTTAGAAAACTATATTTGTGTTGATCATTTTTCCTTTATAAAAGTGTGACACAGTTATGAACTTTTACCCTTTAGATGCTTTCTTGAAGAGAGCAAATTTCTTGTCTTCAAACACCTTCTGTAGACACCTAAAAATGTCCTCAACTTGAAAATGCTAGTTTCATGCCAATTTCTTCCACATTCTACCATTAATTAAATAATTTTTAATTATTTAATTAATCCATTCTCCTACCACTGGCCTATAATTAGATAAATTTTATTTATTTAATTATCTGTCCATTTCCCCCTATTTTTCCTACATGATTAAATAATTAGTTTTCCCCTCACTCATTTAATTTAAACAAATAAACATTTGTTTAAATATAGCCCTCACCTAATTAATTAAATCCCATTTAGTTAATTAGGGGTTCACATGTATATCCCACTTCAAATAAATTAAATAAATTGATCAAATTTATTTAATTTAAATTCCCTTACTTTCAAATTTAAAATTATCCCTTGTCCTTTAGTGGGAGGGAAACCCTAATCAATCAACACCCTCCATTCCATCAAAAGTCAACATGAAATCTAAGCCATCCATTCAACCCTATTCTTCTATAAAACAATTTCTACAACCTCATTTTCATCTCTTAGCTTAGAACTCTCTAATTTGCTATATTCCCTCTATATTTTGCTACATCACTCATTTAAGCTTCTCACAATTGTTGCAAATCTGCAAAATCTGAGAACACAATGCCAAAATTAAGGAGAACAATGGAGATAAGGCGAATTGTAGCTTAGAATCTTAGTTTATTTTGTGCTTATTTGACTGATTTCTTAGCTTGTTTGCACTCCATTGGGAGTTAGGGTTTATTGTACTTTGTTTTCTACATGTTTGAAAGTTTTTAACACATTCTGGTGAATATGACGTGAATAGAGCAATTTTTTGTTAATTTCTGAAAGTCAAGTCATGCAGGTGACCTCCTAGCCTAAAACAGACCTTGTCATTGAGTCCGAGAGGCCTCGCAGGCAAAAAATGACATAAAATTTGTCGTATTTAGCTTCCAAATTTTTTTTTCTATTTTTTAATTTTTTTAAGGTTGCAGGTCCATATCGTATAGACCACCATACGATTTGCACGTTGATTGTCTATGTTCGTTTTTCTGTTGCTGATTGTTTGTGTTCATTTTTCTTGGTTGCAAGGTTATTGCAGGTTTAATATTTTGATTGTAGGCAATATTTTATGTTGCAAGTTTGACATTTATTTTATTGTAGGTTTCATTCAAGGATAATGGTGTTTTCCCTGGTCGACCTGGCTTAAACCCTAGCCATCCACTCTGTAACCCAGTTAAAACCCTAAGATGCCTCATCGCTAGCATCCACTATCACGACGTCCCTGTCACCTTCCCGCGTGGTCACTGTTGATTTCCTCCGCTCCTAAAAACCCTAGCTCCATGCAAAACTCTAACCCCTGCCGCCTTACATCCCCACTCTCACCTGTCGCCGCTTCTGATTTAAGGTCGTTGCTTCCAATTGAGGTTGCCACCCCTCTGAGCACTGTCGCCTCCCTTATTAAACCGTTGATCACCGCTGCCTAAAGCCCAACCAACACCCATTCCTCACTCAGCCCTGGTGGCAACTTTTTCCACTTAGCCACCTCCTAAAACCCCTCTCCGCCCATCACAGACTCGTCGCCACCTCCATTAAACTGTCGAATCATTCAACTTTAGGGTTTAGCTTAGATACTTAAACACTTAAAGTTTTCACTTAAGCACTTAGGTCTGTATAAATCTTAAACTTTAGGGTTTAGCTTATATAAAAGTTTCACTTTAGACTCAGTGGTGACCGCAAGGGTCTTTTTAATGCATTATTTCTTTTTTTCCTTTTTGAGCGCCCTTGGTCATATCAATTACTAAGGGCTCCTTTGCTCAAACTTAACTGCCAGATACAGACTGTAACCGTCGGCAGACAAGAAGCCACATGTGACCATGTTATTTCAAATTGCTAGCAGTTAACTATTAACAATTAGCTTGCCATTTTCATCTGCAAGCCCTAAATAGGGCCTTTTTTTCTTTTGATCACAACTTTTGCATAACATGTCCATTTTTTATGAAATTCACGGCATTGGAGAGCTAGTTCGCCCATCTTCATAGTAGTGAGGTTGATTTCAGGTAATAGTGTCATTTTATCAGGTAGTTTTTAGTCAAAGTCAACATTGGTTTGGAACTTCAAACGCACATATCTTTTTGTATTTTTCATCAGATTTTGATGAATTTATTTTTTCAAATTGCTTAGAATTTCATGTACTATCTGATGCTACTGTTCATTTTTCTATGACTGGTCTTTATTTTCAGATATTTTCCAGATTTGATTATTGTAGGTTTCTTGGCCTTTTTGTCTTGGTGGCTTGTAAAGGGGGTATTTTGCTTGATGCTTTATGTTTTGCACATTGTGATAAGAGGATTTTTCTGCTACTAATTTCTGATTTGCAGTTTTGTGGTACTCGTTGGGAGAAGAATCTTGTTTGAAACTACTAACAAGTTTGGTACAGGGTTCCATTCCTTCATGTGTGTGTGTTTTGATATCATAGGAACACTTTGATTTGGTTCATAAAACAAACAATAACTTGTTTTTTTGACACTCATTTTTGGGCTTAAAAAGAATCATTGTCTTCTTGGTTTGGTGATCCTATTTGTGTTTTGAAGTGTGTATGCTCTTCACTCACACTTTATGTGACCTTGGGAATAAAAAACACTTCTCTACACTTTCATTATCACACCACACATTTGATTTCTAAAGGTTAATGAACTTTTGTTTAGTGTGGCCAAGTAACATGTGTATGCTCTCTCCTCGCATCTTTGTATGAACTTGGAGATCAAAAGCATTTACTTGTGTCACTTTTGTAACCCTTTAGATAGGACCTGCCTTTGAGACACATCCGCAAGGAGAACTCATTGGCAACTCAAAATAGTATTTCCCTCAAGCTGCTATATAAATAGATAAGGTGAAAGCCAAGTCTAAACTACCATTAGCCTTCTCCATACAATGCCAATCCAAAAGTGCAAGCTACCCATGTTTACATGAGGTATTTTTGGTACCATTAGTAGGATTGGTTAAAGCCTTAAGTGGCTTGCTAGTCATTCACGAGGTCGTAAGTCCCTGGGTTGTGACTAGAAGACAAATTAGTTAGAAGCCCACCCTTTATGATTGACTTTTATTGGTGTCCCTCTCGGTGTAAGGGTTACTGCCCTAAAGTTACTCACCATATGAGCTCCCTTGAGATGAGATGGAAATCCTTGGCTTAGCATAAGATATACATAGCCTTCCGGGGAAAGGGTGATTGGGTCATCCTTCTAGTTCTGGAGGCCCCTATCCATCCTCTCTTGCAAAGATAAAAGCATGCACACCCCACTCTAGGGTGTCCCTACCTCACATCGAAGGAGTTTCCAAGTTGTGGGCCTGAGCATCGGGCCATTGGCCAATGACCTTAGGGATAGGAAGTGTCTTATGTGTGTGAATTATTTTCAAATTGTGATTAAGGCCCGTGGAAATTTGGGGTTGGATAGCCCTTGAACATACACATATGCTCACAAAGTCAAGAGTCACCTAAAATAGCCAAATTGATTGCCAAGTGTCTTCTATGTTTGATGTGTCTTCTGATTTTTCAAACAAATTGCCCAAACAAACATAGAAACAATACACCACAATCGTAGGGAAACCTCTGAGCATCTACCTCCTCTATCCAACTCAAACTGCAATTGTGTCAACATGCCTAAGACTTGTCAATTCCATCCACTCCTTGCAATTGCTTAGGATACTTTGTATTAGCCTTGCTCAAAATCATTGCATTCACTTATGCTATCCTAGCATTGATTTAGCCCTTTGCTCTTTAGATCAACCTCAAAAATTAAGTCACCTCTGAGACTTGGAAAATAGGAGATTTGCCATACTTTGATCATACCTTAGTTACAAACATGAAGTGTCTAAGACCTTGCCCCTTTCCCATCAATCAAATTAATTTACAAGTTGGACTTTAAACTCACAAGTCTAGTTTGGGTTCATCTTCCTCAATTTGCAAGTTGAGTCTCCAACTCAGGTGTCTAGTTTGGAGGCTCACTTCAATCAATCATTATTCTCCCAACACTTGCAAGGTCTTAAACAATTTCAATTAGTCACTTGGGTATACCTTAGTGTGCCTTAGCATCCTCTTTTATCAAAATCTCTTAAGGATTTCTTATCCAATTAGCTTTAGACATTGCCATAGCTTCATCCCTCATTAGTAGCCTTTGTCATAGCTTCATTATCAAAATTCCCAAAACATAGCATTAGTTATATTTCATCATTACCAACATAGTATTTACTACACTTGTCACCCTTAGTTTCCAAAATTCCCATTAGTTGCCTATGTCATAACTATTGTCAAAAATTCCAAAAACATAACTTAGTTGCATTTGCCATCCTCATTAATCCACTAGATGCATTCAACATACCTATTGTTCAAAAAAAATATCCAAAACATACCTTAATCACATAGACTACCTTGCATTGCCATCCCAATAGCATCCCAAAAATTCACAAGTCTTATATGGTGGAAACACGGTTGCAAAAGAAGATAAAGGGAGTAGATCCTCCTAGTCATCCCTATAGTGAACACATGAACACATCATTCTAAACATTCTCACCAACACATTCATTCAAGTCACCTTCATCCTAATCAAAACCCTAATCATCCTTATCATTCACGTAATCCATATCTTAATCATCCTACTTGTCCTATCCTAATCACATCCTAATCATATCATCATTCCACATATCCAATCAATTTCACATCCTAATCACATCTTATCTATCCTAATCATTCCACATCATTCTTATAGTCCTAGTTAAACACTTGTCAAAATGGTCCTAATCCTTAGCAAGCCTATGCCCAATCCTAAGCCCAAGTTCATACTTCGAGGAGACCATCTCTTTAGTCTTAATGATGAGACAAATTTAAAACCTAAACTTATACTTCAAGGAGGCCCTCCTTCAAATTCTAGTGATGATCCAAGTCCTATAAACCAATCCTATGTGTCATCCCCCTCCACTTCATACCAATCTAATCCATCCACTTATCATGTCAATGCCACATCAACATGTCAATTCACTTCACAACAAGCACATATGAGCCTAAGTGACCCCTTGAAACAAGATCAAGTGCCTTCAAGTCCTAATGCCACCTTTGACAAGGGAGACACTAACCTAGCTCATCCAAGCCCTTCATTATATTTTCCACCATCTAATACTCCAACCCCACACCCTAAGTTTAAACATTAAAAAATTAAACCTATGGGGTCATCCAAATCCACCAATCCATTCAATCCCTTTAACCCTCCATCCAATCATGATCCTAATCCTAGGCCTACAACACCTTCCATCCCTTTTATCCTTACACCATGGGACCTATCCACTCGTAGTCCTAATCTGTCCAATCTAATTAGCCTTCCACCTAATTGAAATGCTAAGCCTTCAACTTCCAACACCCATACACCTACAAAGGATGTGATCCAAGGGCTACTAGCAAAGAATCAATCATCTCCATGTCACCAAATTCATGTTCTTGAGCCTACCAAGGAACCTTCCAACACCATGTCCATTCCTACAACCCCATCATGTAGTCCATTACCCATCAAACCTATTGAAGAGCCTTTCACTTCCATTCAATCAAATCAAGAGTTATGTCAAGGGTATGATCCTAAGCACATGGAAACATCAAGCCCTCATTCTAATCAATGTCAAATCACCTTCATTCAACCCATCCCTAGCACACCTAATCCTATTTATGATCAAGCTCCCATATATGATTAAGATCCCCTCTATGATCAAGAAGGCCACGATGATCCTCTTAGCCAACTTTATGCATTCCATGGCCAAGAGCTTATCACTCCACCTATCCATGATGCAATGACATTCACTTGTTATGATGAGACACTTGCCTCCCAAGAATACATAGAAGATCAAACAATACCTTGGATCTTGGTGAACATAATGACAATCAAGATCCTAATGATCCTTCTTCATCCACCATCAATCCCATTTCAAATCCACTGTCATATCTCCTTTTGTTTATCCACCTTCATCCATGAGTGTTCCTCCTTAGGACAACAACCACCATTATCCACCACCTTGCCTTCTCCATCCAATAATGAGCTCAAGTCTAGTGTCCAAACCACACCTAGTCCCATTGTCCATCACATGCTCCAAAACATGAATTATCAAGGTAAAGGCTTATGCCTTCATGAACAAGGAATTTTGGAGCCCATACATGTCAAAATCCATCCACGCTCATATGGCCTTGGATATACACCCCAAGGACAACAATCTAAAGATGTTGGTACTTCCTCCAGTCTTCCTAAGTCCACCATTTCCCATCACAAATCCTATCACATACCCAAAACATATGTTTCCATTCCACCTCCATCGTCCTACAAGTGCCAAAAGCATGTGACGATACACCTTCCACCATCCACTTTACCTCCACTATTACCAACTCCTAATATCCCAACATCCACTTTATCTCCACTTCTTCTGACACCTAATATTCTTATCATCCCTAAGTCCTCTAACATTCCTGATCATGATCAACAAATGCACACATTGTCTAAACATGAAGCTTCCACCAAATCCATGGGATTCAAAAATAAAAACTTGGATACCTCCACTCATAAAGCCAAAAAATCCTAAGGATCCTCATGCCTTAGGGTACAAATTCAAAAAGTCAAAGCAAAATCCATCTAAAATCTATCCAAGCCCATACCTTCAAAAGGTAAGGTCAAAACTAAAATGGTTTGGGTTCCTAAGCAAAAAGAAGTTAAGACAAAAGAAGCATCCACATCATTAAAATCCCAACTATCATCTTCTATTCAAAAATTCCATTCCATATACAACTCCCACAAGCAAAGAAAAAATCATAAAAATAGTAAGTCTATGTGGGTCCCTAAATCACTCCATCATTCATCCCCTAAGAAAACATCTCCATTGCTTCCTACACCTCCACCAAATCAAAATCTTCAATGTTTATCACGGTGTGTCCAACCATTGGTCATGATTCCCTTCCATTCTGCAACATTCCCACATACCACCATCTCCCCATATTTCATCCACTATCCTGCATATTTCATAATCCACTATCCTACCTTTCATAATCCACGTCATAATCCGCAATCTACCTAATTCATCTCTATCTCTCTCTCAAGAAATCCCCAACCAACATATATGAGCATCATGACATTTGACATGGGTCCATGCGATGACATCAATCTCTAGTGGGACTATCACCTTTCATAGAACTAGAAAGTTGAGTCCCTCCCATCCATATCCACCTATCCCATCAAAAAAATCAAAAAAGTAAAGATAAATCCCTTCATCCAACAGTGAAAACCACTCTTAGTGGCGCCTTGGATAAGTACTGTAATGAAAACCTGGCAAACAGGTGTCATGTGTAGGTTGATATTCTATGTCACTTACACTTGGGGGCACATTGTCTCATCCATATCATACTATCATTTCTATCTTATCTTATCATACCCTATCCAACCATACTTATTCATAATACCCATACACATATACCTATACTAGTGAGTCCATTCATCCACCCTTCTTCCTTTTGATCTTGATAAAGATATGGTGGCAAAATGTTGACAAATGTTTTGGATATCTCTTGATATACCTCATCCTTTCCTAATGATCCTATCATCATCCTACCGTCACAAGCTTTGTCATGTCAAATCCTAAGCATTGTACCTAAAATGGTGTTAGGGTTAGCCGACAAAAGATATCAATTAAATGCAAATAAATATTAAACAGAGGAATGAAAATACATAGAAATAATAACAGCGAGAGACAAGTTTTAACGTGGTTCACCCAAACTCAGGCTACATCCACCAACAAAGAGTCCAATATTATTATCTAGTAAATCAAACCAATTACAACTAGCAATCCTTGCAACTCAATACCGCTGCAAATGCTACAATACATTAATGGAAACCCTAACCCTTAGCCGCTTTTATCAAGCCTTATGTCGGTTACAAAAATAGGGTTTTTTATGTTGTCCAATAGAAAAAATAACTCTCGACGCCTTTATAAAATAATAAAAATCGTGTGAGGTTTCGGGGGTGTTGCCATCGAGTCCCCATGGGGGCGCTGCCCCTGGACCCCACAAGGGGCGTTGCCCCTTGACCCCGTCTTGGGGGTACTGCCCCTTGACCCCGTTAAATAACTTGGGGGGAAACATCGCCGATAAAAGTGGGGAAAATTTAACCTCCAAGTCTGATTAGGCTCCATATAACAACAAATGGGGCATGTTATTCTTATGCAACTTAGTCTTTGGAGATCACATCCTTGTTCTCTTACGCATACATCCATTTATCATGAGCCTTCTTCCCATTTACCATCGCCTACCCTTTCATCCATTCATCCAATCCCATCTACCTCCTTGCACCTAGACTTGGTTTTCCCTTATCATTAGTATCTAGCACAAAGGATACCCACATTGTCATCCAATGCCATCAAAACTTTCCAAAAATACAAAAAAGTCATAACATATCAAAATACAAAAAATCAAAACATATTAAACTACAAAAAAATCAAAACATATCAAAATCCAAAAAAATCAAAACATTTCTCAAAAATCCAAAAACATCAAATATTCTCAAAAATCCCAAAACGTCAAATATTCTCAAAAATCCAAAAACATGGCAAAAAATCGCAAAAAAAATCAAATAACCAACCAAAAACCCCAAGCAATAAATAGTGTCAGCCCACTTCATCAAAGTACATTGTCTCTGTGCTTTCACGTAAGCAAGGCCATCTACGATGAGCCCCCGAGACATTCCCTTAGGGCCCATTGGGTTAACTATCATAATAAGTCATCCTTTGGTGAGATAAACACTTTGATCAACTCAAATAGTTAAATATTTTACAAGAAATACACACTTGAAACCAATCCCAAAATCAACAAGAAAAGCTAACCAATCAACCAAACCAATCAAACGCCTAATGATGATCGTATGTAACTATCAATTATCACATATCCTACACAGAATGGGGCATCGTCAAAACTAGGACTCTACACCTTATACGACATGCGTCATTTCTAAAATCAGACATTAACAATCATCACATACCAATCATCTCACAATTTGCGGCATTTTCGAAACCAGACCACATGTCTTATACGAAATCTCAAAATCCTGTCACTTGCCTTATACAGGTGGTTGCATTGTCGAAACCAGACTTAATGTCTTATACAACATGCTTCCTATCCTAAAACCAGGCCTTACTCATCCATTCTCAATCAAAAAAAGCAAACATACACACTTGGCAAAAGATCCAAATGGTTGTTGGCTCTAATAAGTCTAGTCCGTCTTATTTTTATTGGCTTGTTTTTCAGTCTCGTTCTTATGCTTCTTAAGGCAGTCCATAAGCAATGAAGAGAAGCGAAGATGGAGCGAGACCTTTTTCTTTCATTTCTGTTTGTGGTTTGTCTTGGCAAAATGACTGGGGCAACTAGGTTCCTTGCATGTGATCGAGATTCCATTAGGTGTGAATCAAAGACATCCTATATATGGGAAAGAATAAATGCTTCCTTGCATTAGGACTTGCATACCTCAAGGTTATCTCATCACATGTTCTGACAAGGTACCATAGTTACTCATTTGAGTCAGGCATTCCTTGTCTGTCATGTGCTTGTTTTGCAAAGGACGACACTTTACACTTTGGCCTATGACTTGCCACTATGTTTGCAATCCCTTGACATAATAAGTTCTATGATGATAAGCATAAACTGCAAGTGAGAAGCTCAAAAATCTATCAAAGCAAAATCTCATTCCATTCTTCTCCCTAGTCTTCATTCCTCAACCATCTCTTTCTCACATTTCCATTTCTTCTATTCATTCCATCCTGATGGCATACTTTTCGAGAAATTTCCCAAATTTTTTGAAATTTTTTAGAAAATTTGAAAAATTTCCCGAGGGGGCACAAGGCTATCCCACCTCATCTGGGGCACACTGGGGCATGTCCAGGGCATATTTTCAATTTTTTTTTACATAACGTCAAAATTGACATTGTGTCAAAGAAGGGCAAAATGTAGACACCTAAAAATTCCACAACTTGAAAATGCCAGTTTCACACCAATTTCTTCCACATTCTACCATTAATTAAATAATTTTTAATTATTTAATTAATCCATTCTCCTACCACTAGCCTCTAATTAAATAAATTTTATTTATTTAATTATTTGTCCATTTTCCCCTATTTTCCCTCCATGATTAAATAATTAATTTTCCCCTTCACTCATTTAATTTAAACAAATAAACATTTGCCTAAATATAGCCCTTGCCTAATTAATTAAATCCCATTTAGTTAATTAGGGGTTCACATGTATATCCCACTTCAAATAAATTAAATAAATTGATCAAATTTATTTAATTTAAATTCTCTTACACCCCATCATTCTTTCAAATTTAAAATTATCCCTTGTCCTTTAGTGGGAGGGAAACCCTGATCAATCTACACCCTCCATTCCATCAAAATTCAACATGAAATCTAAGCCATCCATTCAATCCTATTCTTCTATAAAATAATTTCTACAGCCTCATTTTCATCTCTTATCTTAGAACCCTCTAATTTGCTATATTCCCTCCGATATTTTGCTACATCACTCATTTAAGCTTCTCACGATTGTTGCAAATCTACAAAATCTGAGAACACAATGGCAAAATTAAGGAGAACAATGGAGCTAAGGCGAATTGTAGCTTAGAATCTTAGTTTATTTTATGTTTATTTGACTGGTTTCTTAGCTTGTTTGCACTCCATTGGGAGTTAGGGTTTGTTGTACTTTGTTTTCTGCATGTTTGAAAGTTTTTACCCTAACACACCTATGTATAGGAAAAATCGAGGGGTTGAATGATAAAATCACAAAGCAATGATAATAACAACTCAATTACCCATAACATAAAGAGATCAATCTAAGTAAAATCCAATATCAATGAATAAATCAATTTAAAACAAGAAAGACTTCACCTAGATTGTATGGTTCTCTTTGTATGAATGTAGATTGCTCAATAACGTTGCAAAACTATGTTTGCAACAAGCGGATGTAGGTAGTATTCGTGCTCAAAAGATCGATGTGCTCAACGATGTGATGTATACTCAGTTCGTTGTTAAGGAATGCCTGAGAATAAATGATTGAAGAGGATTTGTGAAGGAGATGAGGGGGGTCTATATAGATTTCAAACATGATCGATCAACGGATGAAATAAATCCATAGAAGGAATGGTTGAGATAAATCAAATAAATCATGCTGAATGTGCACACGACATGTGTCACTCCAAAAAGGTATTTTTATTAAGATAATTGTTTTTTTGATAGAGATAGATTTGATTTCATAAATTAGAATGCTTTTTCTTCTAATTCATGAGTTGATGAAAATAAGATAAATTAAAGCCAATTAACTTAACTTTAGATTTGTCTTTTTTGGAGTTTTAAAAATAAGATTGATTGTGCACATGAGTTAACATGATATTTTTAGAGGAATTGGAAAGATAATTGAAATTAAATAAATAAATTTATTTAATTGATTGTGCATGATATATGAATATGAAGATTATAAATAAAATACTGGATTTTACTTATTTTTAGAGGATTGAGATAATTTAAATAAATTTACGTGATTTATTTAAATTTGAAAGAATAATTGATTTAATTAAATAATGTAAATTATTTAATTGTAGATAAGAGAGGATTTGTGGTGAATTAATTAAATAAGTGGATTTATTTAATTAATGTAGACTTGAAATTTGAAAAGGATAATGATTTAATTAAATAATTAAAATTATTTAATTTTGGAAGAATATAGAGGAATTTAATGAAATTAATTAAACAAATACAATTTATTCAATTAATATTGAAAATATGTGATTTGGACGAATTGATGATATTAATTAAATAATTAGATTATTTAATTAACGTTGAGTGCTGGTGATTTGGAATAATTGATGAAATGCAAGTGGTGCAATGACATGGTCATTTTAGGGTGTCTACATTTTGCCCCTCTTTGATGCAATGCAGTTTATAGCGTTGCTTTAAAGAAAATAATTGTTGAAGACATGATACAATTTTGATGCCCCAATGTAACTAACTGCCCTTGTGTAGCTTGCGTAGGATGCCCCCTCGAGAAGAAAGATAGGAAAGCGACAAAAGGACTGGGTTGACGCTCAACTAGAAGAATGAGTTGGAGATAGAAGAAAGGAGATAGCAGAGAGCAAGAGAGAAAGATTGTTGATCGATCTTTGCTTGAAAACTATATAATGATATGGATAAATGGATGGTTAAATGGATGAGCTTGTTGTAACGGTTTCACAAATGTTTATAAAGAGCAATCCTTATTTTTGATATAGCACGTGGATAATTTGCCACCAAGGTATAAATGACCAAGGTGTTGTGATATCTGAGTGTGTGGACATTGACTCTGCAAGCAAGTGGTTTGAACTTAGATCCCTTAGACATAATATAACCTTGTTGTACATGTGAATGAGCCATAGTCTTGAACATAAAATAAACTTCAATACATAAATGCAAGAAGAATATTAATATGTAAGATACTAGGTCGTAACACACACAAGATAAATATGTTGCTAAGAAAGATACTAAAGATCATTCCTCAAACACGGCACACAAAAACAATGACTATGCCCCCAATCCGTACTGCATCGCAACATACCAAGATATAGATAAATCAAGGTAGTCTTGAATAGGTAATGGAAAAAGGAGCAAAAGATAAACCAAAAAGCAAATTGACTAGCTTACAAAGTAAACATACCGCCAACATATTCTCTTGCCAAACAGGTTACTCAGGATAGATTGGATTGGTTGGGTACATAACAGCCTTATCGTAGGAACAATGTGTCCGTTAAAGGGTGCTATCTGTTGAAAAGATGATGTCTGGTTTCAGGAAATGCAACATGTCGTATAAGACGTTTAGTATGGTTTCGATCATGGAACATTTTGTATAAGACAAGTGTGTTGATATGTTGCTTGGTTGAGATTTATTTAGCTGATGTTGGCAATCGATATGTAGGACAGTATATGGCTCTGTAAGTAAGTTTCTTTGCTTCAGGTTTGTTAAGGACTTTTTCTTTGAAAGGATGCATTTGTTTATTATTTTGCTACTTGAGTTAGTCAAGTTGAGGTGAACGGATTTTGATAAATGGAAGACTAGAAAGATGACATGTCAATGGATTGAAATGGGTGAAGAATGATGGATCATGTATGTGCCTGAGTACTGGATACTTCCTTCGTATTCCAGACTGCCTACATACCTTGTATCCACGGGATCAAGGCACATCATGATGAAAGATGAAAATGATAATATGTAGTTCTGGGTAGATTGATGAGAGGGTCAAGATGTTTGATCTTGGGTAGGGGAAATGATGAAATCTCATGTACCTGAGTACTGGAAACTTCCTTTGTATTCCAGACTACCTACATACCCATATCCATGAGAGCAAGGTACATTAAGATGGAAATGAGATTATATGTAGTTCTGGTTTGGGCTTGATGATGTAGGAAAGTGTTGAAGTGTTTTGGTTTTAGTGAGATGGTTGAAGTGCTTGTGTTTTTTATTTTGATTGTTGATGTGTTTTTGTGTTTGTTTGATGGTGTAGGATAGTGTTGTCATTGTGGGGAACGATATATCCCTAGATCAACACAAGGATGAAGGTGTCTGGTTTCATAAATGAAACACCTCGTATAAGACGCTTGGTCTAGTTTCGAGCGTGTGACAACCTGTATAAGACAGTTGATATGGTTGATTGGTTTGGTTTGGTGTGTTTGTGTTATTTTTGTTTTTGTTTGAAAGTTTGAAGTGTTGTTTTGTGTTTTGTTTGGGCTTTGCTTTGAAGGATGAAGTGTTTGTGTTTTTGTGAACCACAAACAAGGATCCATTCCTAGACCTATGGGAAGGAAAAGGGTGCCCCCATTCAGGTAGCAGTGTTACAATGGATAACTGACATAGGCTAACTGACGATGGAGAACTTGATAACTGACATGGGATGACGATGATGGGTATTGATAGATTTCCAATCTATTCTAGATATGGAAATGGAAATGCAAACAAGGTCAATGGTTTTATTATGGATGGATGGATGAAGTTTATTATGAAAATGGAATGAACAAGACTCGATAGATGATGGGTGCCGACTCTACACATAGCACCTGTTTGCTAGGGTTTCACTATGGTACTTATCCAAGGCGTTTGTTTACCAAGTTTTCACCATAGGATGGATTATTTTTGTTTTTGTTTTTTTGTTTTTTATTTTTGTTTTTTGTTTTGACATGGATACTCTGAGGATCAGGCATAAAACTTCTTGAGATGAACATTATTGAGTAGCTCATCTAGACGAATACCTTCAGGTGTCGCTAAACTATAAGCTCCTAATCCATATATTGTTGTGACAATAAAGGGTCCTAACCAATTAGGCTCGAACTTGCCCTTCTTTTCTCGATCCGCTTGATTTCTCTGATTTTCTTTGAGGACAAGATCACCAGCTTGAAACCGTCTTTCTTTGATCTTCTTGTTATAATTATGCTGGAGGCAGTTTTAATAGGCATGGAGATGATTAAGCATGAAAAGGTGCCTCTCATCTAATAGTTCTAGCTCAGCTAATCTGGAAGTGTGATACTCCTCTCCATCAATCAGGTGTTGTAGGGATACTCTAAGGGATGGGATCTCGACCTCTATAGGTAGGATGGCTTAAGAGCCATAGACTAAGGCATAGGGTGTGGCACCAGTTGGTGTTCTGATACTAGTGCGGTAGGTCCATAGGGCAAGATTGAGTTGCAGGTGCCAATCACGACCAGCTTCATTGACTATTTTCTTGAGGATTTTGAGAATGGTTTTGTTGCAAGCCTCAGCTTGGCCGTTACTCTGCGGATAGTAGGGAGTGGAAAAACAATGTTGGATATTGTATTGTGTGCATAAAGCATGGACATATTGGTTCTTGAATGGTCTCCCATTATCAGTGATAATGGATTGGGGGATACCATACCAGAAAATGAGGTAGTTAAGGATAAACTTGGCTATTTGCTTACCGGTGATATATGTCATAGGAATGGCTTCGACCCACTTTGTGAAATACTTAGTGGCGGTAATAATAAATTTGTGTCCATTAGATGAGGATGGGTAGATTTGTCCTACGAGGTCAAGACCCCATTGTGAAAAAGGCCATGGTGTAGTCACAGGTTGTAGTTCATGAGTTGGTGCGTGAATCAAATCTCCATGTTGCTAGCATTGTAGACACTTCTTAGCAAACTGTAAAGCATCTTGCTCTATTGTAGGCCAATAATACCCAGTGCAGAGTATCTTCTTAGTGAGATTAGGACCTGTAGAATGTGTGCCACAGACACCTTCGTGTATGTCTTGTAAGGTAGCATCAGCTTCTTCTGTGTTAAGACATTGTAAGAGGATACCATCGAGACTCCAGCGATAAAGTGTATCACCCAGAATGGTGGAACGGGAGGATCGATGGATAAAGGTTTTGCATTGGGTGGCTTATAGTTCAAAGGGAAAGGTACCATGTTTAAGGTATTCATAGATATCTTCGTACCATGGGGAATTAGGACCAACAAGTTCGTAGATGATTTCAGTAGTAGGAACATCGACAGCTAGTATCAACAATTGCTCGATCAAGAACTCACATTTTTGTGTGTTTGCAAGCATGTCTATAAGTGACCCCACAGAAGCCATAGAATCTACAGCTTTGTTATGGTCTCTTGGAATTTGCTCAAATGTGAAGCTAGAAAAGTGTGGTTTGTAGGCATCCACTAATTTCTTGTAAGGGACCAACTTTTTGTCTTTTGTTTGATACTCATCAGTGACTTGTCAAATGACTAGCTGTGATTCTCCATATACCTATAGTTTTGTGATTTCCCATTGAACTGTTGTGTTGAGACCTAGGAGGAGTGCTTCATACTTGGCTATGTTGTTGGTACAAGAAAATGCAAGCCGATATGACTTTGGGATATAGTCATTTTGAGGCATGATAAAAAGGATGTCGGCCCCTGATCCATGTTGTGTGTAGGAACCATCAAAATACAACTTCCACATTACTGAGGTAGAAAGAGTGAAGAGATTTTCATCTGAAAAGTCAAATACCATAGGATGTACATCTGTCATGGGTGCTTCTGCTAGTTGATCTGCTAGGGCTTGTCCCTTGATTGCTTTACGATCCACATACTCAATGTCAAACTCACTAAGGATCATGACCCATTTAGCTAGTCTGCCTGTGAGAGCTACTTTTTCTAGGAGATACTTTAATGGATCAATTTTGGCTATTAGATTTGTGTGTTGGTTTAGCATGTAATGCCGCAACTTTTGGGAAGTGAACACTAAGGCTAAACAAGCTCTTTCCATAGGTGAATAATTGAGTTCATAACCCACCAAGGTTTGACTAATATAGTAGATAGCATGCTCTTTTCCTGCCTCATCATGTTGTGCTAGAAGAGCCCCTAGGGTTCCAGTTGTAGTTGAGATGTATAAGATCAAAGGCCTATCGGTGACTGGTGGTACCAAGACAGGAGGTGTAGCTAGACATTCTTTGAGCTAATCAAATGCTTCTTGACACTTATCATCCCATCGAAATGAGACATCCTTTCGGAGCAAATGTTGAAATGGTTGAGATTTATCTGCTAGTTGTGAGATAAAACACCTGATGGATTGTAACCTTCCTTGAAGGCTCCTTAATGCTTTCAGATTCTTTGGTAGAGGCATCTCCACTATAGCCTTGACTTTTGTTGGATCTACTTCAATGCCTTTGCGAGATACAATGTATCCCAATAGTTTTCCTAATGTTACCCCGAAGACACATTCTTTGGATTGAGTCTAACTTGATATTTTTCTAGTCTATCAAAGATCTGTCCTAGAACTTGTATGTGATCTGCCCTAGAAGATTTTGCTAGTATATCATCAACATAGTCCTCCATGATGTGATGAAAGAGATCATGGAATATCACTGTCATTGCTCTTTGATAGGTTACATATGCATTTTTAAGACCAAATGGCATGACGCACCAACAATAGGTACCCCAAGGACATGTGAAAGTTGTTTTATGTTGATCTTCTTCTGCTATCATTATTTGATTGTAGCTGGAAAATCCATCCATTAGAGAAAGCATTTCATGACCAGCAGTCAAGTATACTATAAGATCAATGTTTGGCAGTGGGAAGTCATCTTTGGGACATGCTTTGTTAAGATCTCTGAAGTCAGAACACATGCGGATGCCCCCATTGGGTTTAGCCACAAGTAGAATGTTTGAGACCCATTCTAGGTAATCAATAGGCTTGATAAACTTTGCATCTAACAGTTTATGCATTTGAATTTTCACCAAGAGAGCGATCTGTGGATGCATCTTTCTTAGCTTTTGCTTGACTGGTTTAGCTTTTGGATCAACTGTGAGATAGTGAACTACTAATGAAGGGTCTAGCCCTGGCATATCAACATAGGACCATGCAAAGTTGATGGTTCTTTGTAAGAAGAAGTTGGGAAGATTCTTGTGCTCTTGTTCTGATAATGATGCTGCAAGGAATGTGGTTCTAGGATTTTTCTCTGTGCCAAGATTTATCTCTGTAGAATCTTCCACTAGGAGAGTTGATTTGTCTTGATACTTAGATGGTAGGGGAAGATCAAATCCTCCATCCTCAGGTGCCACAATTGGGTTTTCACCTTTGGATACGTCCTTTGTTTTTACTATTTTGTGATCAAGAGGTGCCACAGTGTGGTTTTCACCTAGAGATCTTTCTTTATTTTTACTTTTGCGACTGGAGGATTTGGCATTCTCACCAAAATAAGCAGTTTGCTCTAGTTCCATTACAAAGCCAACTTTGTGATCGCCAAGAGGAATACCATACTGGAGTCCCATGAACTCTGCAATAGCTTTGTCATTCTGAAATACATCTAAGATGGGGACCCCTTGTTGGTCCCAATCGATAAGTTCAGGGTAGACAAGTGTTATGCTCTGGGTGTTTGTGTTTGAGGTGAAAGATACGTATGATAGCATGAATATGGAGGACTCGGTGAATAGGTCAATCATATGGAGGGAAGAGTCATCGATGATATCCTCATTATACATCGAATCGGTGGGAAAAGTTTGTGCCACCTTGTCGAGAATACCCTCGATGTCCAAGGTGCGTGGTACCTTCCTACCGAATCCTACCCCCTTCTTGTCTAGTTTCTTCGTCACAATAATGGGTTCCATTGTTCCTTGATTCTATTTTCCAAGGCCACCTTTGCATTTTTAGCCCATATTTTTGACTATCCTTAAGCTATTGCCATATTGCCTGACTGGTATTGTGACTGGTTCTTTCTCCTTGTAGAGCCAAGAAGAGATGTCTTCAATTGTTTCCTCTGCCAATAATTTTCCCTCTTGGAATTAGGTTAGAGATGTTGGGGGAGGAATAGTTGCTTTCTTAGTTGCTTTGGCTATGGGCGGTTGGTCATAGGATTTAGGAGATAGGGGCATCCGCCCTACACAACAAGATTTTGAGATATCATATTCTCCAAAGCCTATATCACGGATGTGAGCTTTAATTTTAGGAATAGGATGAGGATTAGGTTCACTTGCAGAGGCTTTTGTCACAGTTTTAGAATTGACATATAATGGGGATTCATGGACTTTGTCATTATTGGGCACTTGGTTGCAATTCTTATAACTGCCTTGCAAGACATGACAGAATTCAAAGGGATTAGGATCTCCAGGGATAGTTATCTCTGTACCATTAAATGGGAATTTGAGAGACTGATGGTACGTGGAGGGAATAACTTTCGTGGCAGGATCCATGAGTGTCCTAGGATAATGTTATAAGGTAGCTCAATGTCAAGGACTTGGCATCTAGTTTCTAGCATAACAAGGCCTACTTGTATAAAGTTAGCAAGTGTTTGAAGTCATAGATTGAGGATAGGCCAATGAGTGGACTTAAAAAATAAATCTCAGAAAATCCTTGAAATGATACTGTGTAGAGGACGTAAAAATATCAACTTTGAAAAAAAACATCACCTGAATCCGAGTCCGTTTGTGAAAGTTATGAAGCTTGGAGGGTCTAAAAACTGTACAGTGTCGAGTTGCGTCCCTAAGGTAAAAAAATTTGCCAAATTTTTACTTGCACCAAAATAGGCCAAATTATATGTTTTTCTTCACCTCTCGACCCCTCCGGACGCAACTGTGGCCTTCGTTTTTGCCCAGCAAGCTTCCTTCAAAAATTTATCTTTGGATCTCTTCAAAAAAAGAGTTAAAAAACCTAGATTGTATGGTTCTCTTTGTATGGATGTAGATTGCTCAATAACATTGCAAAACCATGTTTGCAACAAACGGATGTAGGTAGTGTTCATGCTCAAAAGCTTGATGTGCTCAACGATGTGATGTATACTCAATTCGCTGTTAAGGAATGCCTGAGAATAAATGATCGAAGAGGATTTGTGAAGGAGACGAGGGGGGTTTATATAGGTTTAAAACATGATCGATCAACGGATGAAATAAATCTATAGAATGAATGGTTGAGATAAATCAAATAACTCATGATGAATGTGCACACAACATGTGTCACTCCAAAAAGGTATTTTTATTAAGATAATTGCTTTTTTTGATAAAGATGGATTTGATTTCATAAATTAGAATGCTTTTTCTTCTAATTCATGAGTTGATGAAAATAAGATAAATTAAAGCCAATTAACTTAACTTTAGATTTGTCTTTTTTGGAGTTCTAAAAATAAGATTGATTATGCACATGAGTTAACATAATATTTTTAGAGGAATTGGAAAGATAATTGAAATTAAATAAATAAATTTATTTAATTGATTGTGCATGATAGAGGAATATGAAGATTATAAATAAAATATTTGATTTTATTTATTTTTAGATGATTGAGATAATTTAAATAAATTTGCATGATTTATTTAAATTTGGAAGAATAATTGATTTAATTAAATAATGTAAATTATTTAATTGTAGATAAGAGAGGATTTGTGGTGAATTAATTAAATAAGTGGATTTATTTAATTAATGTAGACTTAAAATTTGAAAAGGATAATGATTTAATTAAATAATTAAAATTATTTAATTTTGGAAGAATATAGAGGAATTTAATGAAATTAATTAAATAAATACAATTTATTCAATTAATATTGAAAATATGTGATTTGGACGAATTGACGAAATTAATTAAATAATTAGATTATTTAATTAACGCTGAGTGCAGGTGATTTGGAAGAATTGATGAAATGCAAGTGGTGCGACGACATGGTCATTTTAGGGTGTCTACAACACCTTTAGTCATTTGGATTTTTCACTTCTGTATGTGACCTCCATTGGTCTTCTTCCCATGATATTTAGTTTGAGCTTCACAAGGCACAGTTGCAATCCAATGAAACTCAAGCCGTTAAGATCATTGTAGATTGTTGGTTTCTTTATTTCTTTTTCTTAAGCAAATGCATTTCACCTCATTCAAATGTTAGATGAGATTATTTCCTGTTAAAACATCATTTCTATTTTTAATGGTCATTTTTGGGTGTGTATAGTGACGTTGCATCTTTTTCATTCTCACATTTTTTCATCCAGTTGTATCTTATACCTATTTTGGATCATGGATGAATGTGCTATAACTACAATTAAAATATGAATTACTATAATCCACAAGATCCCTTTAATCCATACTTTAATAAATAATGGTTATGATCTTTATCTCTCTCCATTTCCAAGAAAGGATTATTCTAGCAAGGGATCAAGGGAAATACATGTTCCAAAGATCTCTATGTAGAAAGAATTTCTTCTTTTGGCACCTGTTGTTGATTGCCATTGTCATTGTGAGCATGAGCAAAAGATGTCAAAACAAGAGCTCTATCATTGGCTGAAATTGAATCCTATCCAAATTCAAATACTTCACCATCTTCAAATTCAATTCGAAGAGAGATTTTGCAAATGCATAAACTAGAAATTTCAGATTTTTTCTTGAAGAGGCCATCTTTCCTATCTTCAAATGTCTTCAGTCATTTATCTTTGTTGCTTCTATAAGAAACATCCACTTTTCTTCTACCCATGATATTTAACTTGAGCTTCACCAAAAATAGTTACAATATAATGAAACAAATTCAAATTCAAATTCAACAAATCCATTGAAACCTTTCCTAGTGATACTGTCTCACCTGAAATTCCCTATGTGGCAGCCAATCCCCCTCCCCCATTTTCAACAAATTGAACAAAATTTCAACTTCAAAGTTCCAAATTTCTCCAACCAAAGGGTATTTACATGAAAATCTAAAAATACACATTGGTAGATCTTAGAGTCTAGAATTTAGAAATATAATTTTTTATATTTTTATTAGTTCTATTAGGATAATTTTAAAATTTATTGCAAGTTGGTTATTATAATGAAGCATGAAACTAATTAGAAAATTTAAAAATAGTAAAATATAATTAAAATTTTTGAAAAATAAATGATATGCTAGAGGAGAGAATCGTCTCCAAGTGGGTATAATTTGTTTTTTTTATGATAAAAAATTTAGAAAAAAGTTGATATCCCATGAAAACTGTTAGAAATCTTGAACAAGATATGAAAACCAGAAATTTTATGAGAGAGATTCTAATCTACATAAACTAGAAAATACAAAACAAAAGCAAACCAGTGATTCTGAGAGATATGCAAAAGTTGATGTGATAGAATTGCATTAAGAGCTCAAAGCTAAGAGGTAAGTATAAATAGACTACTATGAGAGAGGGGAGAGATGACAAATTGTTGGCAAGAGACACTATGTGGCTTCATGAGTGTTGTCATTGATGGCAACAAAGTCCATCCCACACATCTGCAGGACATGATGTGTCTATACCGGAAGTCAGATTGAAGAGTATTTTGGTTTGATGACCAAGAACAGAGCATGCAGCAAGGTCTGACAATCAAGTCCGGATCTCTCAAAGGAAGTATCTCAGTAAAGTGCGGACTTGGGGAAGTCAAGAGGAGTACCATGACTAATATATTCCAGAGATTGAGCCTCCGGTGATGTAAGAGTGAAAAGATATGAACACCTAAGTGTTGGGTTCCTGTTTGGTAGAGTAGACTGAGGAAGAACTGACCGGAAGAGCTTCAGACCTTAATCTGGATGAGATATTGATGGTAATCAAGTTTCTTAAGGGATCATTCATGATTGGCCAACATGATTGATGACTTCTATAAGCATCTCTTTGATATGCATCACTTGGTAAGCAAGGATTTAGCCAACAAGACCAGAGTTTGGGAAAATATTGAGTATTCTGGATGCTGACTAGAAAGATGTTGAAATCCTTTGTGCGGGTATATATACCAGATGGATTTCAATGAGAAGGAGCATGTGGTGTGTTGTGAATTACAAATAAAAGTAGAGAGCAGTGTGGAAGTAGTAATACAGGTTCGGTATGTGACAGGACAACAGCACCAAAGAAGAGGAAGGATGAAGTGTAGTAGATCAGTGTATTGAGCCTAACCGGAACTAAACCTCAGCATATGTGGATGCTTCTCATTAGTTCAAGTATCTTGTTACTTTCTTTATACCTTGTAGACAATGAGTCTCTTGTAGGCAGTGAGCCTCTTGTGAGCAGTGTGCTCGGGCAGTGAGCCCTAATTGGCAAGTGCCATTTTGTACTTCTATTCTTTTAATAGAGAATACAATCTTGGGTTAGTCACCCTGTGGTTTTTCCCTTAACAGGGTTTTCCACGTCAAAATCATTGTGTTATGTGTATTGATTTTGTTTCTTCTTTCATGGTTATGGATGCTTATTTGTTTTGATGTTGCACTAGTTATTAAAGAAGAACATAAAGTTAAATTAATTAAGATAACTATTCACCCCCCCCTCTCAGTTATCAACACAAATATGACCAATGGGAAGAGTCCACCACAATGCCTAAAATAGGTAAGTGTAACTCCCATGGAATATGCCAACTCCTTGCACCCACTCACACTAATACTCACTTAATTAACCCTAAGAAAGCTTAATAACCTGTGTAGGAAAAACCTAGGAATATAGGAAAATAAATAACCCAACTAAGAAAATAAAAACCTACACCAACATCCCCTCTTAAGTATAACTTAGGTGGGTGAAAAGATGGGTCTCGACAAATGAAGCCTGATGAGGTACCCATGTACATTAAAATTCCCCCAAAGAAAATAAGCCCCTGCAGAAAAGAGAGAAAAGCCCCCTAAATAGAGAGAGAAGAGACCCCCAGAGTAGAGAGAGTCAAGACTCTGAGTGAGAGGACTAAGAAGCCCCTCAGAAGATGAAGCCTCCCACACCCCAACAAAGCTCACATATGAAGATACTTGCTTTCTATGAAGGGTTTGGTGAAAATATCGGCAACCTACTCAGAAATTAGATAGTAGCAAAGGTTGATGACATGGCTGTAGATGAGCTCCTTGATGTAGTACATACAAACCTCAATGTGTTTGGTCCACTGATGATGGACCAGATTCTGTGAGATTTGAATAGCACTCTGGTTGTTACAAAATATGTCTGATGGCCATTTGATCTAGATACAAAACTTAGTGAGAAGATTCTAAAGCCAGATGGTCTCAATGGCGTCATTCACAACCCCCTGATACTCACCCTATATAGAATATAGATCAATAGTAGACTGCATCTTGATCAACCAACAAATAGTACCTGAACCAAGTGAGAAGTTGTAACCTAAAGTAGACTTGTGATCTTGAGAATCACTTGCCCAATCTGAATCTGTGTAGCCCACAAAGTCAAGATCAACACTGCTACATAATGAATCCCAAAACTGAGTACCCTGAATGTAGTGAAGTATTCGTTTGGCTACTTTCTAGTGCAGTTCATGGGGATCTTGCATGAATTGAGAGACCATGCATACAACATGTGAAATATCAAGCCTCATATGAGTCAGATAAATGAGACTACCAACAAGCCATCAATACAAAGTACCATCAACAAATGGTGAAGAATAATGAGCCTAAATTTGATTCTAAAAAGGAAGGGAGTCGAAGTAGGCTTACAGTCAGTCATATGAAACCTCAAGAGAAAATCTAGAGCATAATTGGATTGAGTGATTGTGATCTCGGAAGTAGACTTGAATATCTCAATCCCAAGAAAGTAATGCAACAAGCCCAAATCAGTCATCAAAACCTGTCATGAAGGGCAGTTTTGACTACCCCAATGGTGGATGAAGAACTCCTTATGATCAACAAGTCATCAACATATAGAACTAGAAATAGGAGTGAATCATCTTTTTGTAAAATGTAGACATTGGGATCAGAATGGCACCAAGTGAACCCAACTGTCAGAAGGAAGGAGTCGATCTTGGCATACCAAGCCCTAGGAGCATGTTTGAGGCCATAAAGAGATTTTTGAAGATGACACACAAGTGAAGAATCCTAAACAAAACCCTATGGCTACTCCATGTAGATCTCCTCCTAAAGGTCACCATGAAGAAAAGTACTCTTCACATCCATCTGGTCTACTTCCCAATGATTGGCTGCAAAAATGGCAAGAACAAATTGGATGGAGTTCATTATGGAAATTGGCACAAAAAGTCTTAGAGTAGTCAATCCCAAGAACCTAGGAGAATCATTTAGCGACCAGGCGAGCCTTATGCTTATCTACTGACCCATCTGCTACAAACATTTTCTGATATTGTAACATCAGAAAATGTCCCCTTGGGGGCTTTTCCCTTGTAAGGTTTAGCTCCTGGGTCTTTTGCATGCATTTAGGACATCTTACTTCATAATTTGGCATCTCGATGGAATGAGCCCTAGGTAACATGACAAATGGGACCTAGGAGGACCCCTTGAGTTGTACCCTACCCAAATTAGGGGGGAGGACTTGGGCACCTGCGCCCTAGTCCTGCCCTATTTTGGGGCAGCCCTAATTTCTGAGTATCGGTTTATGACCGTTATTTGGGTCCTTTGCTGACACAGTAAGTTTGAATTACAAAAATCTTGGCGGGAGTATTTGTAGTTGCATATAAAAGCATGTTTAGGCATTCATTTGTAAATTAGATGATTACTAGCAAGCTATTGTGTTCTTAAGGTGATTCAAGGCTTTCGTTGTGTTGCAAGAGCGGACTTGTGTGGTTTGTGTGTTTGTATTTGCAGATTTGAACATCAATTCCCTCATGGAATGAAGAGCATCTTCCTCCCATGAGAGCTTCACTACAAGGTGACATTATATTGTGTTTTTAGCATTTCCTTTGGTTTTGCCTTTGCCTCACAAGGGCACGCACTCTCTATTTGACAACGGTGTTCAAAGACTTAAGTGTCCTTCAGGGCTTGACTGAGGCAAGCCTCTAAACACCACAACCCCCTCCCAAAGTCTTGTGATTGCAAGTTATAGGTGTCGCATTTGGGAAAACTGAAGTTGCAGGAAGGATTAGTAGACATCAAAGATTCAGGATCCGAAGAGAACACCGGAGCATTTCCAAGGCTTGGGCGCTCGCTCTAGTGTCTTCCGCAGCTGAATTTCTGGAAACAGAAGTTACAATGCAGATCAGTGTCAGAAGGAGGTCAGGATCCCGCAAAGAAACTGGTACCTTATACTTGGGCACCTGCACCTTAATCCCTGACTTTTTCATCTCTGAACCCTGAAAACAAGTACTCTATGATTTGCTATTTTACTTCCGTCTCTAAGAGCTTTTTCTGTTATTCATCAGTTTATTTCTGTATTTCCATAATTAGGGTTTTAATGGTCAATTGAGCATAAGAGAAGAGAAATTGATAATTAAATTCCCTAATCCAAGTTTCCCTACATCTCACAACGATAGTGAATTGCCACTTGACCCTAGATCCTTGAATGTAAAGTGGAAAGGTGGATTCAAACATTAAAACATTAACAAATCCAATTTTCCACTAAACAGATATATCCACTTACATCGAACAAGTTTTCTTTCCTTAGGAAGAGGGACAAGATTCCAAGTTGGTTCCTCAACAAGGAACTATATTCCTCCTACATAGTTGTATCCCATTCAGGAATACCAGAAGTCTCTCAAAAGGACTGTGGATCAGAGGTAGTAGTAATGAAGACATGTGGAGCATCCTAGAATTGTGAACAAGTCCTCTTGGTGTCTAATGGATCCCCAACCCAATCGCTTGTAGACTACAAGGTCTATCTAGCCCAAAGTGGACGAGAAGTTAGCGAATCTGGAGGAGAATCAACTCCCTCTGAATGATGACTAGGAGAGGAAGGAGGTGAATCCTCTGAATCACTCTCAACATTGGAAGTTGAGGTAGAAGACTCCTCATCATCAAGAATTTGCTCAAGTGAATTTGACTCATCAGAAGATCTGTCATGTAGCCCAAGTGACTCCAATTTCAAAGTAGAAGAAGGTGAAGAACTTATAGGAGTTGAGCTTGAAGAGCCCTCCTCAAATTAAACACTCCTCTCAATAAACAACTTGTGTAGTAGGGTGGAGCAACTGATAACCCTTCACACCATTAGGATAGCCTACAAATATGCAAGGCTTGCTCTACAGATCGAAGGCCTTACGTTTCTCTACAGCAATGTGGGCCCATGCAGGAGAACCAAAAACATGAAAGTGCTTAACTGATGGTTTTCAACTACTCCAAGATTTAAAAGGAGTGACTCCCTTCAAGGCTTGGTGAGGAACATGATTATGGATATAACAATCATAGTTAATGGTCTCTACCCAATACTGTGGTACAAGAGATTCAGAGTGAATCATGCAATTCACCATTTCCTTCAAGGACATATTCTTCCATTCTACTACCCCATTCTATTGAGGAGTGTATGGAACTGAATGTTGCAGATCAATCCCCTTTGAAGTGCAAAACTACTCAAAATGATGGTTGACATATTCACAACCATTGCCATTGCACAAAACTTTGATGGCTTTCTCAAATTGCTTCTCTACAAAAGTTTTGAAGTCCTGAAAGTGATCAAATAACTCTAACTTCTATTTGAGAAAGTACACCCAAGTATATTGAGAAAAGTCATCAATGAAAGTTATAACAAATCTAGCCTTATTGAAGGATGGATGAGGAAATGGACAAGCCAAATCACTGTGAACTAACTCCAGTATTTGTGAAGCTCTCCATGCCTTACCTTTGTCAATTTTTTCCTTGGGATGCTTACCAAGAATGGAACCTTGGCAAACACCACCTGAAAATTGATCTAAAGGAAACCCTATGACCATGCTCTATGGTTGAGTTGCTATAAGTAGCAGAAGTTAAGATGGCCAAACCACTCATGCCATAACCTACTCACATCATCTGAATGAGTGAGAAAAATAGATGAAGGAGGATTAGGAACAAAGTGAGAAAACAAATATAGTCGAGATTGATGATCCGCTCTCCCCACTACAACTATAGAACCACTGTGTAACTCACGAATCTCCACTGAATTAGGAGTGAACTCAACCCACTTACTTGAACCTATGTGAGTGATTTGATATACTGACATGAGATTAGTTGATAATGAGGGAACACAAAGAACATCATGGAATGTGCAATCCCCCACATCAACAGAGCCTTGCCCACACACCTCAACAAAAGTGTCATCACCCATCAAGATAGAAGGCACAGTACATGGCTCCAAAGATGCAAGTTCTTTCTTAGATGAAGCAATGTGGTGTAAAGCACCTAAATCAAGAACCCAAGTGGATGGTTGTGAAGCAACTGGTACAAGGGCCTTACCCTTTCCTTTCCCCTTATTGTTATCCTTTTCCTTGTTAGACCCCTCATTAGAACTCTATTTTATAGATTCAAGAACACTGATATTATTCTTCTCAAGAATGTGTGTCAAGTAATCAATTTGCTTCTTCAAACATTTATGTTCATCATGATCAAGTCTTTTGCAATAGGCACATTTGACCTTCTCTTTTTTAGGCTTGTCATCATTGAAAGATTGGATCTCCATAGCTACTTTTGGTTAGCTAGTTTATGATCCTTCTTCTCCTTGCTATTCTTATGTTTCTTGTCCTTAATATTACTACTTTGTCATATCTGTTCTTTTGTGCCTTGGTTGGCAGCCAAGGCATGTGACTTAAAGGATTTGAGAGTGCCCATCTAGATTAGCTTATCCTACTCCCATGTGAGAGAGATAGCAAAGTCATCCAAAGATTGCATAATGAATTGAGTCCCAAGTGCACCCTTAGTAGCATAGAAGGTAGAAACAAATACAAAATATTATGAACTTAGGTTAGAGAGAATACTAAGAATTGGTTGTTCATCTTTCTTTTCAATTCCATACTATTTTAATTGTAGCCTTAGTGATTTAAATTTTGTGAAAAAATCTGAATTGTGTCAAAGTTGCCTGAACTTAAACTAATTAGTTTATTTTCCAACATATGACCCCTAATTGAATCTTGTATGCCAAATAGTGTTTCTAGCTTTGTCCAGATTTCATTTGGTGAATTCAAAGACTCAATGTGAAATAGCATATCAAGAGAAATAGACAAACACAATGTTCCATAGGCCTCATCACATTTGTTAAACCAATTAGGCTTATCTTCATCTTTAGCAGGTTCAGTTTCTAGCCCCATTGTTCTCCTATGCAATCGAACTTTCCTTAAGTAGATTTTCATGTGTGATTTCTGAAGTCAAGGGAAAAACTATCAAACATGTGGAAATGAAATCATAGCTAACCCTAGCTCCCAATGGAGTGCAAACTAGCCTAGAAAACAGTCAAATAAACATAAAAACAAGTAAGAATCGAAGCTAGCTATTGACTAATCTCCATTGTTCTTCTCAATCTTGCATAGGCATGCATGATTTCGAAGGGATGTTTGTTGGTTGCTCACTATTTCAGCAGCGTAACATTGGCATAGGATGATTCTAGAGGAATTTTGACAGCAAAACAATGCTCGAAAACTTGATGTGCAAATGGCTCATGAGAGGTTTGATTTATAGAAAAGGTTGATTAAAATCGATGGTTGTGATTGAAAGGCTAATTGAATGATGTGGACGACTAGGATTGATTAGGTTTTCCAACTCCATAAGGAGTTGTAGTCATGTGACAAGTGTGCGAAGGAGAATAAAGGAGACCTAATTCAAATAAAAGATTGTTTAAATTAGTTGTGCATGTGAAGGGTTGTGGTCATGTGACAAGTGTTTGAATGTGATGAGAGGTGAGGGAATAATTCAAATATTTTATTTGAATTATTTGGAACATGTGAAATGGGAATTAACTAAATAAATAAGATTTATTTAATTAATTGTATAGGTGATTAGGATGGGATTAGGAGTGGGATTAGGACAAAATGTCTTATGATGTCTAAGTAAAGTGTCGACTAGGTAATGGTCAAGACATGGATAAATTTAGGTGTCTACATTTTTCCCCTCTTTGAGGTGATGTTCGATATGATGAGATTAAGAAAAGTAACATCATTTCAAAGAAGCTAAGGTATGGATAGAGGAAAAGGATGATGATGTAAAGAATAGGATGATGATGCCCCCTCAAGAGGATAGGCGAGTTGGACAAACACAAGTAGGCTCTTGAAATGAAATGGATTGATCAATGGAAAAAGATAAGGGAATGGATAGAAAAAAAGGGAAGGATGTGTTATTTGCAATGAAGGTGTGCAACCATGATGTTTGATATAGCACCAGATGTTATGCACCAAGGTATAAGGACCAAGGTGACGATGTGTCTCGTGCACTAGCGTAATACAACCTTGTCTAGATACAAGATATGAATATTAGCTGGGTCAGATTCGGATTTGATTCAAATGCAAGTTAAAATGATAACACACACAAACAAGTAAGCAAGCATGCACAAATGATTCAAAAACAAACAAGGTATTGCCCTTGTCAAGCTGTAAACGAATGATTGATTGATTGATAATGATAATGATGGTGTCTGGTTTTAGGAAATGAAACATGTAGTCTAAGATGTCTAGTCTGGTTTCAACAATGCAACATCATGTCTAAGGCAATTGATATGATTGATTGATACTAGTGTTGTTGGCCATGCAAGAAACACAAGGGTTTAATTGATGATTGATTGGATTTGATTGATTGATTTGGTTTACAACAAGGTTAGGATCAAGACCATTGATGTAATTGGATAATTTGAGTTGATTGATTGACTTGATTGGTATGAATTGATGATTGACTTGCATTTGGATTATTTCTTGGATCGACTAGATTAATTAGAAGAAGTGATTAGAAGAATTGATTTGGATGGAATGATTTGATTTGGGATTGATTTGAAGAATTGATCGATTTGATTAGAATAAATGATTTGATAAAAGAATTGATATGATTGACGTGAAATGGATTGAGTTGATGATTGAATTTGAAGAATTGGTTTGAATGAATGATTTGATTAGATGATTGGAAGAATTCGTTGGAATGGTTGGATTGACTTTATTGCTTGGATTTTTTATTGATATTTGATTTTTTTGGATTTTGAATGTTATGATTTTTTTGAGCTTTTGGAATGTTTTGATTTTTTGTGTTTTTGAATGTTCTGATTTTTTTGGATTTTGGAAATGTTTTGATTTTTTTGTGTTTTTGAATGTTGTGATTTTTTTTGGATTTTTAACATGTTTTTGATTTTTTTGTGTTTTTGGAATGTTTTGGGAAATGGCATTGGATGACAATTTCGATAGCCTTTATGCTAGATACCAATGACAAGGGAAAAGCAAGTCTAAGTGGAAGAATAATGTAGGATGGATAGATAGAAGGATAGGCAATAGTGGATGGAAATGACGTATGTGTAAGAGAGAAAGGATGTGATCTCAAAGGATATGTTGTATAAGAGCAACATGCCCCATTCTAGGTAGGATTTTGACATGACAAAGCTTATGATAATAGCATGATAAGATGGATTTGATTGGTTTGAAGGGAATGAGGTATATCAAGAGATAACCATTGAAGCATTTGTTAACATTTTACCCCCAATCTTTATCAAGATCAAAAGAGGAAGGGAAGATTAGGATGAGTAGACCCAATATGATAGGTATATGTATGTGATGGATAAGGATGGTAAGATATGATATGAAATGGTAGGATGGAAATGATATGTTGGATGAGACAAGGTGCCCCCAAGTGCAAGTGAGATAGAAGGTCAACCTACACATGATGCATGTTTGCCAAGTTTTCATCATGGTACTTATCCAAGGTGCCAAGGGTATTTTCACCGTTGGATGAAAAGATTTCTCTTTAAACATTTTTTTTTTGACTTTTTTGAATGGAATAGGTGGATATGGATGAGAGGGACTCAAGTGTCTAGTGCCATGAAATGTGATAGTCCCATTAGAGATATGTGTCATTGCATGGACCATGTCAAACATAATGATGCTCATCAATGTTGGTAAGGAATTGCATGGAAGTGAGATGGATTAGGTAGATAGTGGATTATGATATGGAGTATGATAGTGGATTATGATGTGGATTATGTAGGACTTATGAAAGGATGGATGAAAGGCTTATGCAAAAGCATGGACCATATGGAGGTGATGGGCGAAATATATAGGATAATGGTTGAATGATGGGGTGATGGAGGTATGGAAAGGAATCATGACCAACAGTTGCACACACCGTGATAAACATGGAATCTTTTGGTTGTGTTGACATTTCTTTTGAATCAGCATTAGGGATTGCCAGTTCTAATGCACAGGCAGATTCAGCCAACTGAATACAGGAGGTTGCGTGAGCTCCTCCCCTTCACTTCTGGTTCTGCCGCACCAAGGGGGGTATCCCTATAACTCAAGATGTAACCTTGACTAGCTCAAAGATAGAAGGATCTAACTTGACAACAACAGGCAGAATACTCTCATGTATGGACCAAGATCTGTATGATAGATCACAAGGTTGGCAACATTCTTGGACATGATGTCTGGTTGGGTATGAGAGCATGCAGGGGGTTCCTAATCCTACTCCTACAACTAACAGGTGGAAGTATGAAATGGTTTGATATGAATTTTGGATGCAAAGCTGGACATGGTGTATAACCTCAACACAGAACTAGATTGGTGCCTATCCAGGGCTTGGAGTCGGTAGACATACACCTGTGAATGATCAGCATGAATATCTAAAACCGGATTTCAGGGGGATACACATGATATCTGCCTTACAGATATCTCCCAATGAAGAGTGTTAAGTTATCTCTACTTATGGCATCCCTACTGCAGTATACCCTTCCCAATGTTCAACCTGAAAATAGTTTAATCTACCCCTTGAGCAGAAGTTAAAAGATCAGACATTCAACATAGGAATTCTATGCTCTAGAATCTAAACATTACGCAAATATCCAGATCCAGAAGAAGAATACATGCAATACTGGAGACAGAATTAACACAACACATGCTAAGATAGCATTACTCATATAAGATCAACCATGAAATCAGTGGATTCATGCCAAATCGTACAACAGGAGATACATAAACTCACAAGTTAGACTGTACAGAGCAACCAGATCAGCTGGTTATGGATTACAGAGCCAAAAATCCTCAACTTTCAACAACCTTGAATGAATAACACCGTCTGCATTATAACAGCCAGGAGGATGTATTCAGCATTAACTACCAGGTTGACCAAAAATCTCGCCAGATACACAGTATCATAAAAATGGCGCTCAAACATTAATGCAGCAGGTAGGGGAGGAGACAGGAAGATTTTTCGAGCCCTGCGCCACCGCCTAGGGACCCAGATCTTCAACCGGGTACTAGATCAGCCCACGCCATCGCCCATACCTCTGCAACAATCGCCATTAATGGCGCACCAACCCGCGGCCTTGGGAAGAACATCAGACAGTTAATCGCAACCATTTCCCGCCGAGATTCATCATCATGATATTTGAAAATGCAGGATACAAAATCCCACATGCACCCCGCAGCAACCTCATTAACACTTTATATACTAGGTCATGAGCATATATCATGTCGGTGCTTTTGCTCCTGACGACACTAGTATAAGACTTCATCATCATCATCCTCCAGCAGCATGATATCCTGTTGTTTGAAATATCACCCTGACGTCAGCATCATATCGCAATATAACCTGCATGATAATCGCCTTCATCGGCACAACCTGATCCATCGGAGGAACATCCTCCTGCTGAGCTTATACCAAAAGTCTGGCCGATGAACATCCTGATGACGTCATCATCATATCCTGCTGACGTCATCATCATATCTGCCTACTGCGCACCTCCTCATATCCGGATGACGTCATCATCATGTTTGCAAATATCGGGAGATCTCCACAGGATGATCTGTGTTAGAAATATGACCCCCCCGGACCTTGATGACGTCATCATCATATCGACATCAGGATGATATTCGGAAGACAACCGGATATTTGGAAATATCATCCTGATGCACTAAAATCATGTTGCACTGTAGCTCCACTATAAGATCGGGGCGATTGATGAATATGATGATGCTTGAAAAGATCACCCCCCACTAGATAATGCACGAAGCCGACAGGCGGATATCTCCTTGATATCAGCATCATCATGACGCTGGAACAATCATACACCCGAGTGATATTCAAAAATGAAAACATCACCCCCTCCTTCGGAAATATCATGATGCGGATAGGCAGAGGAAAAGATATCACCCCGACATAAGATGACGTCAGCATCATCAGGATGACAAAACAACGAACAAGAAGTGATACAACATCATCAGGATGATATTGACTAAGATCATCCTGACGTTCAAAATATGATGACCCCAGTGAATATCGGGTCGCACTTAGAACTCTTCAACAACATCATCAGGATGATCATAACCAAGATCACCCGATGATAAAGATATCACCCCGGCGAAATATCATGAAGGCAGAAAATATGATGACCCTCGCAAGCAACACGGTGATAACTGGAAATATGATGATGATGATGACGACCCTTAAGAAAAAGCAAGTCAGGTCGAACAACTTAGAGAATAACCCCTTCAGAATATCGGGGCAACATCATCATCATGTTTGGGCAAGGTGATAAATGGAAGATCACCGGATACTTGAGAAATCACCCCCGCAAGCAAATCGGGGCGCACTGTAGCTCATCAGCATCATCAGGATAATAACCAAACATCACCCGATATTGAAATATGATGATGACGATGAGAAACCGGTCGACGGAGAGCATGATGATGCTGACCACCATCAAAGGAAATATGATGATGATGACCTCCTCCTCAAAGAAAATATGATGATGAAGCTGAAAAAATGCTGAGGAGGTCCAACACTTAGAACATTTTTTGGATACTTAGGGAAAGTGCCTGCATGAAAATTGCTCAAAAAACTGCCAGTCAATTCAGGCGCTAACAGGTTGGATGGTGGCATAGGAAGCAATGGTGATGTTTTCTTAGGGGATGGATGATGTAAGCATTTGGGGATCCACATAAACTTAGTATTTTTATGACTTTTGCTTTTGATGTGGGATGAATGAATTTGAGTTTTTGGAATGGAATGGCATTTATGAATGGAAGAGGATGGTTGGGATTTTTGAGAGGTGGATGCCTCATTTGACTTGTTTGCTTTTTGCTTAGGGACCCATACCATTTTAGTTTTTGACTTTACTTTTGGAGGTATGGGCTTGGATGGATTTTTTAATGTACCTTGCTTTGATTCTTTGCATTTGTACCCTAAGGCATTAGAACCCTTAGGATTTTTAGATTTATGAGTGTAGGCATCCAAATGTGTATTTTTGAATCCCATGGGGTGGATGGAAGCTTTATGTTTAGACAATGTGTCCATTTGTTGGTCATGATTGGGATATTTAGGGTATTTATGAATGATATGGATATTAGGCATTGGGAGCAATGGTGGTAAAGTGGATGGCGAGATAGTAGGAGTTGGAAGAAGCGGAGGTAAATTGGATGGTGGAAGGTGTATGGTCACATGCTTTTGACATTTGTAGGATGATGGAGGTGGAATGGCAACATACATTTTGGGAATATGATGGGACTTGTAATCGGAAGTGGTGGACTTAGGATGCATGGAGGAAGTGCCAACATATTTAGATTGTTTACCTTGGGGTGTATATCCAAGGCCATATGAGTGTGGAGGGACCTTGACATGTATAGGCTCCAAAGCACCTTGTCTGTGAAGGCTTAAGCCTTTACCTTGGTAGTTCATGTTTTGGAGGATGCAATTGACAATGGGACTAGGTGTGTTTTGGACACTAGACTTGACCTCATTATTTGATGGAGAAGGTGAAGTGATGGACAAAGGTTATTGTTGTCCTAAGGAGGAACATTCATGAATGAAGGTGGTAAGACCAAGTGGATATGATGGTGGACTTGAAGTGGGATCGATGGTGGATGTGGAAGGACCATTGGGATCTTGATTTTGCTCATTAGGATCCGAGTTATTTGTTTGATATTCTATGTGTACTTGGGAGCCACTTGTCTCATCATGGGGAGTGGATGTTTGTGGATCATGGATAGGTGGAGTGATAAGCTCTTGACCATGGAATGCATAAAGTGAACTAAGAGGGTCATCATGGTCTTCTTGATCATAAAATGGATCTTGATCAAAGATGGGAGCTCGATCATGAATAGGATTAGGTGTTCTATGATTGGGATCATTAAGAGGATTTTGATCTTGATGTGGATGAGGGGGTAATGTTTCCTCATGCTTAGGATAATGTTTTTGACATATCTCTTGACTGTGAGTGGAAGTGGAAGGCTCTAGAAGAGGCTTGATATGCTCTTTGTGATCAACAACACGAGGGCATGATGGACTTTGACTTAGACATATAAGATCAATAGGTTGTGGACCACAAGATGGAGTTGGAGGAATAGGCATGGAGTTTGAAGGTTCTTTGATAGGTGCCAAGATAGATGTTTGACATAGGATAGGTTGTTCCTTGCTAGTAGCCATTGGATCACATCCTTTGCAAGGGCATGTGTGGAAGGACAATATAGTGGATGGACAATGAGGGTAGATGATGTGGACTTGTGATTAGGATTAGGAGTTGAAAGTTCCCATGGTGGAGGCATGAGAGGGATGGATGGCGCTGTAGGATTAGGGTTCAAACTTTGATTAGATGGAGTGTCAAAGGGATTGAATGGATTGGTGGATATGGACAACCCCTTAGGCTTTCTTTTGTAATGTTTGATTCTAGGACATGGAGCTGATGTAGGATTAGAGTGCGGTGGTAGAATGTACTTATAGGATGGATGAGGTAGACTTATGTTCCCCTTGTCAAAGGTAGAATTATAATTTAAAGGCACTGTGTCTTGTTGCCAAGGTGGACTTGGATAATCTTTTGAATAGGCTTGGGGTGCTAGAAGACTAGGAATGATAGGATGAAATTGGTTGGATATGAATGTGTTGGAAAGAATGTTGTGTTTAAGTGTTCACTATAGGGATGACTAGGAGGATCTACTCCCTTTCTCTTCCTTTTACAACCATGTCTTTACCATACAAGACTTGTGAATTTTGGGATGCTATGTGGATGTCAATGCAAGGTGATGAGGCCCAAACTATGATAGAGGCTAATGGATATTAGTCTTGAAAAAGTCTAGCTCCAAGAGGGTACTCTTGTCTACTAATGACCTTGTCAAAGTATAAATTGGATTTATCAAGACCTTGAGGTGTGGAAGAAATGATTGATTAAAGTGAACCCATGAGTTTCATAATTCACTTGGAAGGATGGACTTAAACTAGCCTTGTGGTATTAAGCCCAAGTTGTGATTGATTTGAAAAATATGTCAAGGTCTCTTGGTCCAGATTTGTACTTGTAATACAGTCAAGTTTCAACAGTTTCTCCCTATGTTTCAACCTTAGGAAGACTATATTGGGAACCTCTATAGATGTCAAAGGTTGAATGAAATTGAATATGTAGTGGGTGAACAGAACCAGTAGGTCTATAATGTTTTGACACAGTTGCAATTGGATTTGATAGGGAGGGTAGATGCTCAAATGTTTCCCTACGGTTGTGGTGTATTGTGATTAGGATGAAATTCATTGTATTGGAATGAATGGTTAGGATATGATTAGGATGTGATTGATTGGATTAGAATGAAGATGATGATATGTAGTGATGAGATTAGAGAACTTTGATGGATTAGGAAGAAGTTGATTGGATTAGAATGAATGGCTAGGATATGATTAGGATGCAATTGGTTAGATTAGAATGAAGATGATGATGTGTAGTGATGAGATTAGATGACTTTGAATTGATTGGGATGAAGTTGATTAGATTATGAATGAAGATGTGTAATGATTAGGAATGATGACTTGCATGGAATATGATTATGTGTAATGATTAGGAATAATGATTTGAATGGATTAGGATTATGTGTAATGACTAGGAATAATGATTAGGATAAGTGAAATGATTAGGAATGATGATTAGGATAAGGTGAAATGATTAGCAATGATGAATAGGATATGACTAGGATGAGGTAGAATGATGAAGATATGATAAGAATGTGATTAGGATAGGACAAGTAGGATGATCAATATGTGGATAGTTGGATGATGTGATTAGGAAAGGTGATTAGGATATGATTATGATAATGTGATTAGGATATGATCAGAATGTTTAGTATGAAATTGATTGGCCTAGGAGGGTGATTAGGATACGAAGGTTGAATGATGAGGATATGATAAGAGTGTGATCAAGATATGATGACTTGGAAGGAATATGATGGATTTGAATGTTTAGGGTGATGACTAAGCAAGCACACACATCAATCATAGAAGACACTTCGCAATAAGATTAGTTGTTTTTTGGTGACTCTTGACAAGTTTGAAAACACTTGTAAACATGTACAATCCTAGGCTAGTCAAGGATACTACCTGCTGAGTCCCCATTTGGATTTCTCCAAATACTAAGACAAAGTGAATAGGTAGAGAATTTGGTGACATTGGCTCCCCCTTACACGGCACAGGCACACCAAACCTCTTGCCCTTCGATCCTAGTGACCAAGGGAATTCATGTCTCTACAATGAATAGTACACGTGAGGCGGCTTGGGAGGTCCAACCTCCTGCACTAGCAAGTAAAAAGGGTTTTTGGCCACTAGCACAAATGGTTCTTAATCAGTGTTTCAGGATATACTGGTGTCTATACATGCGGCAGTTTTCTCATTTAAGAGGCCTTCCAGCCCTTAGAAAGGGTTTTTATGCATCACTTGGATACTGAGGGAGACTTCCATCGGTATAGAACAGTGGCACCAGGTGATTGGTGACTTTCATCACAACCACAATTATTTGTATAGTAGGCCAAAATGAAACTACTTCTTGGGTCATTCCCTCTCACAAATCAGGAGGTAGGCCCTCTAAAGGTTTGCAAAAAAGCGGTACAAACACATGTTTTTGATCTCCAAGGTCATACAATGATGCGAGGAGAGAGCATACACATGTGTTTGACCACACTAGACAATGTTCATTTACCCTTAGAAATTTAAATGGGTGGTGTGATAATGAAAGTGTTGAGAAGCATTTTTTATTCCCAAGATTGCATAACGTGCGAGGGAAGAGCATACACACCTCAAAACATCAAGAAAATCACCAAGCAAAGAAGACACTGATTCTTTTTAAGCCCCAAGAAAGTGTGAAAATAGCAAGATAATGTTCATTTTAAGAGCCCAAATCGAAGTGTTCCTATGATAACAAATCACACACATAAGAATGAAAGGAACCCTACATCAAAACATGTTAGTAGTTTCAATCAAGAGTCTTCTCCAAATGAGTGCCACAAGCTGAAAAACGGATATTAGTAGCATAAAATCCCTCATCAAAGTGTGAAAAACATGAAACATCAAGTAGACACCCCCTTTGAAAGCCTTGAAGACCAAAGAGGCCAAGAAAGTGAACCTAATAAATATCTAAAAATTATGATCAGTTATAGAAAAATAGAGAGCAACATCAGAAATTTCAGGAGATTCTAAGTAGTTTAAAAAAAATTGTTGAAATTGGATCAAATTTGCAAAAGTTATGTGCATTCAAAGTTTGAAATTTAGTTTGACTTTGACTAAAAAAAGAGTTGAAAATGACATAGTCACCTGATATTGACCTTGCCACAGCAAAGTTGTACGAGTCAACTCTGCAATGCTGCTTGTTTCACAAAAATCTGACTTGTTTTGCAAAAGTTATGCCAAAAAGAAAAAAAAGGCCCTATTTAGGGCTTGCAGGTGAAGGAGACAGGCCTGACTATGAACACCTACTGCTAGCGGTTTTCAAAAATGTGGTCACATGTGCAGTTATAAGTCTAGCGGTTACAGTTTGGTGTTAGGCACTGTAGCGATGCCCCTAGTCGCTCATATGACTAGGGGTCAAGATGTTTTTTAAAAAATAATAATAAAAGGTAAAAGTAAGGGGTGGTTGGCCCCCTCCTCTTGGCGCACAGTCACAAATGTGACCAAGGGCAAGTGCTATGAGCGCAGGGGCTTAAAGATCAAGGTTAGGGTTTAAACCCTAACAACGACCACGTGGTGAGAATCGCAGGACACAAACTCAAACACAAAGTCCAAACGCCACACCACTATGCGACTGTGTGGAGTAATCCCCACATGACGATGGTATGGAATATGGTAGGCCAGAGAGAGTTTATTGGTGGTGGCAAACAGGGAGTCTTGGTGGTGGTCATGTTTTGAAAACCAACCGCGGTAGGGATATAAGTGAGCAGCGGAGGTGCTAGGGATTAGTAGCAAGGGCAGCAGTGTATATTAATGACCATTAGGGTTTGTAAACAATGATTTATGGTGGTAGAAGCTTGAACATAGTCGGTGGTCAGGAATTTTGAACCTGAAACAAGAGTTTAGGTCTGCACACAATCCATAATCTTAAACTCGCCACTATTTGAAAATCAAAACTCAGCCATAAAACCCAAATCACATTTAACTTTGCAATGTAAACATATAACTCAAAAACTAGGGAATTCCAATGGCAGCTAGGGTTTGCGAACAAGAGGGTTTAGGCAACAATGTAAGCTCAACCCTGCTAAAAATAAATATCATGCAACATACAAAATTTGAACCTACAACAAAGAAAAACATTAAATCTGCCAAAAAACCTTCAACCATTGATTGATCAGAGAACAATGTAGATGTTAGTACGGGCAGGGGTTGTGGGTCCATACGGTACAGATCCTTATAGATCTGTATTGTACGACATGCAACCCTAAAAAAAATCAAAAAATTACAAAAAAAATCCAGAAGCAAAATAGGGCGAATTTACTATTTTTTTTGTCGAAAGGACCTCCCAGACTCAATGGTGAAGTCCATTTGAGACCAGGAAGCCACCTGCGAAACTTGATTTTCAAAAATCACCAAAAAATGTTAGATTTTGCATGCATTCACATCGGGTTCACCAGATGAAGTCAAGGGAAAAGCTATCAAACATGCAGAAATGAAATCACAGCTAACTCTAGCTCCCAATGGAGTGCAAACTAGCCTAGAAAATAGTAAAATAAACACAAAAACAAGTAAGAATCTAAGCTAGCTATTGACTAATCTCCATTGTTCTTCTCAATCTTGCATAGGCATGCATGATTTTGAAGGGTTGTTTGTTGGTTTCTCACTATTTCAGCAGCATAACATTGGTATAGGATGATTCTAGAGGAAAAATTTGATAGCATAACAATGCTTGAAAACTTGATGTGCAAATGGCTCATGAGAGGCTTGATTTATAGAAAAGGTTGATTTGAATCAATGGTTGTGATTGAAAGGCTAATTAAATGATGTGGACGGCTAGGATTGATTAGATTTTCCCACTCCATGAGGAGTTGTAGTCATGTGACAAGTGTGCGAAGGAGAATAAAGGAGACCTAATTCAAATAAAAGATTATTTAACTTAGTTGTGCATGTGAAGGGTTGTAGTCATGTGACAAGTGTTTGAATGTGATGAGAGGTGAGGGAATAATTCAAATATTTTATTTGAATTATTTGGAACATGTGAAAGGGGAATTAATTAAATAAATAAGCTTTATTTAATTAATTGGCTTGGTGATTAGGATGGGATTAGGATAAAATGTCTTATGATGTCTAAGTAAAGTGTCGACTAGGTAATGGTCAAGACATGGACAAATTTAGATGTCTACAATTTCCACTCAAGGTAGTTGTAAGGAGTTAATATGGTCATTGTTATTTGATCCATGATGAAGAAATACAGAAATGAAGTGCTGAAAAGAAGAGAACACACATAGAACAACCCCCCTTTTCACTCAATCAAAGAACCCCCCCAATAAAAGATGATTTGGCACTTAATATTTAGTGTGTTTACAATTTCCACTAGAAAGAAATACTTAGTGGTCTTGATCTCAATGCTTTACAAAATCCTCAACAATTAGGTATATGTTGAAAGTACATTATTAGAATGAAACCAAGTGAAACTAACAACTCCACTGCGATCTACTCAAAAAATCACCCACTTTCAAAAAAGAAGTACCTGAATCCGAGATTGTATGCAAAAGTTGTGAGTCTTTGAAGTTCCAAAAATGGGAACTGTACAACGTCACCTATGAGAATATGCAATTTTTAGAAAATTCATGCACCAAAATCATAAACTATTAGCTCCAATGCATAAAGCATGACAAATTAGCCCAAATAAAAAAAATTTACACTAAAAACAAAGGTCATGAGCTCAAGTTATTAGTCTTCGAAGTTTGGCATCCAAAACAAAAACTCCAATGGAAGGGGGTCTGAGTGCAAGAAAATATCCTCCGCCAAATTTAGTGAAATTGCTGCCAGAATAGGGGTGCCACCAAGTTTAGAACCCTACCATATGAATTAGCTTTCACCAAAAGAAGATTCCTTAGACAAATATAGGCTTTGTCTGATGACAAATGTGAAGCATAAAAAGCAAATTACATGCTAAAGTTGGCAGTCACAAGCTCGTAGGCCGAGGTACCAGGATTCGAAGGCCACAAAGGCTAAATAGTGGAAGTTGGCTTCAAAGATTGAATGAACTTTAAAAAAAAAGACAATGGCCAAAGGCCAAATAAGGAGGTGGGGGCCAAAGCCTCACCTACACCTCCCTTGAAAGGGGTTTGCAGACCCTCTAATGGGTTGCACCCTTTGAGATGGGGCTTGCTCCCAAAAGGGGGTCGAAGCCCCTGCTTCAAACAATGCTTTAATCACTTTAAAAAAGGCACTATGAGCACTATGCACTCAGTGCATTTTTTTTAATTTTTATTTTTAAAATTAGAGTGTTTTTTTACAAATTTTTGTAGAGATCCGCCTTGAACTGCATGTTGGGGGACCGAAATGGCATTCCGGCAAAATTTTTTGCCCTTCTAAATCCTGACACTGAATCTAGGCGTATAATATGTGAAAATTCATCTGTAAGGCCTCCTGGATGCAATGGTAGGGTCCTTTTGGCTTGAAAGCGTTCTAATTGAAAATTGACTTCCAGATTTGAGTAAGAAACCCTTATTCGTAACTTTATCACATGATCTCCAAATTTGATGAAATGAAAGCCATTTATGACTTTCTTGAGCCTCTTGGATGCGTTGGAATAACTAAAAATGCTACTAGTATAACCAGAAATGTTGCAATCACCCAAATCTCACAAAAAACTACATGCAAAATAAAGGGGTTAATGGGTCTTGTTAAATCCTTTCCGATTCTCTAGATCATTTTAAAATGCAAGAGAAGAGCATACATGATTCACAAGAACTCACTCTCTCAATCAGGAGTCTATGAAATTAAAACTCTCAAAACAAATGCTCTGACACCATGCTAGAAACCTTGAACAAGATATGAAAACTGAGAACTTTTTTGAGAGATTCTAAGCTACATAAACCAAAAAATGCAAAACAAAAGCAAACCAGTAATTCTGAGAGATATGCAAAAGTTGATGTGATAAAATTGCATTAAGAGATCAAAGCTACATACAAAGAATGATGGAATAACTAGACAATGCATTCAACATGAAAAATACAAGCTAGGAGGTGAGTATAAATAGACTATGAGAGATGGGAGAGGTGGCAAATATGACCAATGGGAAGAGTCCACCACAATAGCCTAAAATAGGCAAGTGTAACTCCCATGGAAGATGTCAATACCTTACAACCACTCACACTAATACTCACTTAATTAATCCTAAGAAATCTTAATAACATGTGTAGGAAAAACCTAGGAATGTAGGAAAATAAATAACCCAAGTAGGAAAATAAAAACCTACACTAACAAAAACTAGCCAATTTGAGTAAATTTTATTTTAAAAAATTATTCAAAAATAAATATTCATTAAAAATTAATTTTTTTCGCCAAAGACAAGATTTTCAAGTTACCTAAGTGTGAAAATAAATTCAAAATAAATAATAATTTTTTTACACTTTGCGACATCCCATAAACCTCCCATTTTTCAATTCTTTCCAACAATGAAATTTATGCTCTAAAATTTGTAAAAAAACATATCCAACTAATTTGTAAAAAAATTAAAAAATATAAACATAAACTACATTAAGAGTTCTAAATTTCATTAGTTTATATCATTTTAAAATTCTAAACATAAACATCACTTTTAGGCACTCCAAGTTGGAAAACTTTATTTATGTTGGTCATTTCCTTTATAAAAGTGTGACACAATTCTAAACTTATACCCTTCGAATGCTTTCTTGAAGAGACCAAATTTCCTATCTTCAAATGTCATCAGTTGTTTGGCTTTGTAGCTTCTATAAGCGACCTCACTTTTCTTTTGCCCGTGATATTTAGCTTGAGCTTCACCAAACATAGTTGCAATCCAATAAAACTCAAGCCATTAAGATCATTGTAGATTGTTGGTTTATTTATTTCCTTTTCTTAGGCAAATGGTTTTCACCTTATTCTAATGTTGGATGACATTATTTCTCGTTAAAACATTGTTTTTGTTTTAACGGCCATTTCTGGGTGTATGGTGACATTGCATCTTTTTTGTTCTCATATTTTTCCAACCAACTATATCTTATACCTATTTGGAATCATGGATGTGTTATAAATGAAGGTAAACAACTATCAATGAAAATTTGATTACAACTATAATATAGATATTTAACCGTGGAGAACCAAAATGGAGAAAGTAAGAAATCAACACAAAGAAATAACGTAACAAAAGATCAAACACATAACATAGTGTTTACATGGAGAAACCCTTTTTGGAAAAAACTCCACTCAAGAAGAGATGCACCATTTTGTATTAACTTCAATAGAGTTTACAATACAACACTACAAATCTCCTCTTCAATCTTCAATCTGGCAATGCCTATTTTCTAGACTTAACTTTCTACTCTACTCTTCACAACCATCATACAATATCCTCATAAAGGGGTTGCCTTCTAGGGAAAGAAAAGCCAACATAACCTCTACTATCAGATCTGTGACCTAATGATGAATGGTCTAGATTTACAATGAAAATATATATAAATTATGGCTTTTAGGGGCACTGGCCCCGAACCCTTGCCGAGGCACGTAGCCATCAAACCCCCTGTCGAGGGGATGAGCCCCCTAGACCCCATAGTAAATAGTACTTTTCAACATTTAGGATCACTTAGATATTCAATCCATCTCCAAAATATTCACTAACATAGTGAAGGAATAGAGCCATTAGCTTATACATTATTGTATGTGGCAGCCAAGAGACCATGGAGGGAGGTTTCTTCCAACTAGTTCAATAGAAGAAGAAGAAGAAGAAGAACACTTTGAATCATCCCTTAGTCTGGAGAACACTGAGGATTTTGAAGATATTGCAGATTGGAAGCAAGGCATCATGGCAGATGAAGAAGTAGAGAACCAAGTTGAACTAATTACCTTTGCCATTCCTATTCCAAACCAGGAGAGAGCTGACACCTTGAAAAATATCCCTCCTTCAGCTCTACCAAACTTTCATGGGCTAATCACTGAAGAACCTGATACATTTCTCTTTGAGTTTGATGCACTCTGTAGGAGTTATGATTACACTATAGATGCATACAGACTCAAGCTCTTCCCAACCACCCTCAAGGATGTTGGATTAAGATGGTTTATGGGTCTGGGTGAGAATTATGTAACTACTTGGGCCACCATGAAGGAGAAGTTTCTGCAAAAATACCAAGATTATTGTTGTGGCAGAGATATGAAGGGGGTGACATCTTTAGGATGATATGAAAATAAGATGAGCCCTTGGAAGATTATGTTGAGAGATTTCAGTTTTGCCTCAAAAAGTCAAGACAGAATAGGCTCTCTCCAGAGTCACTCAAGTTGGCCTTCCTAAGAGGTGTGAGCGAGGAATGTATGGATGCACTCAATCTAATTAGAGCAAGAGATATCTCTCAACTAGGATTTGATGAAATTTGTCAAATCTACTGAAACTGTTCATGCTCTACTTTAAAGAAAAATAGAGGTTTTAGAACCCTGAATTTGAGTAAATCATCCACTGGAGTCTCCAGGGTAGAGTTCAACAATCTCCTGTCAAACATGAAAGAGGATATCATAAGCCATCTGGCAACATAGCCAGACGCTCTGCACATAAAGAAGAAATAAGAGGCATAAGAGGTAGCTTTGATTGAATACTATCCACATTATCAACAGAAGAAGGCCAATTACTGATGCAAGGGACTTGCTAGTATTTCTGAGGGAAAGAATGATAAAGCATATTTTAGAGCCATAGAAGATGAAGAAGGTCAAGTGTTCTACATTACACAATGAAGGCCATGGTAGAAAAGACAAGGTGTGCCTCAGGACCCCTTGACCAATTCCATATCATTTGCACCACCTGTTTCAAATCCTCATAATTGGAACAATGCACCTTTGTATAACTAGCCACATCAGCAATGGGCAACCATGCCACCTAGCTCGACCCAACATCAGCCATCCCAATCTTCAAATTATAATCCACAATGGTAGGCCAATCAAAACCCATGGCCACAATAGTGGCATGGGAACCAACCTTGGAAAAATCTAAATGTGAACTACCCATAGCCACAACAAGCCCTGCCTCAACAACTTGCCCTTATGCCAAATACAACCTCACCTACTCTTGCCCTGCCTAGAGCCACACAATTACCAGCACAACCTTCACCTAACCCTGACAAAAAGCTTGTTTAGTAGGCCTATACTAATGAGGCCATCTAATACCCAACATATATGGTTGAAGTTAGTGATGTGCACCTGTGCTCTGAAAGGAAGCTAGGTTTGCAGAAATCGCTTCCTACACTAATCTAATGAGGGGAGGAGAGTGCAAATTCAATTTTATCTTTACAATTATAGATTATGTTAACCAACTAAAAGAGATATTGCAGCAAATACATCACAAGAATGTAAGACAGAAGAAGAGAGACACAAGATATATGTGGGGTAAACCCTTATCGGGTGAAAAACCCCACACTCCAAAACACAACTCAAATGTATTCTGTAAACAATGAAGGTTACAATACAGTCACAGAGCCAATGCTCTTATAGGAGTCTTCGACACTCGTATTTGGAGATGATCCGGTAGCATAACAGTGTTGGCAAGAGACACTATATGGATTCATGGTTGTTGTCATTGATGGCAACAAAGGTCATCCCACATATCCGCAAGTCATAATGTGTCTCTACCGGAAGTCAGAATAAAGATTGTTGTGGTCTGGTGAACAAGAACAAAGCATGTGGCAAGGTCCGACAGATTGATCCGGATCTCTCAGAGGAAGTGTCTTGGTGCAGTGCGGATTTGGGGAAGTCAAGAGGACTACCTTGAGTGGTATATTCCAAGGATTTAGCCTCCGGTGATGGACAAGGAAAAAGATATGAATAGTTGAGTACCGGATTCCTGAGAGACAGTGAAAACAGAGGAAGAACTGACTGACAGAGTATCAGACTACTTTCCGGATGTGTTACTATTGATGATAGAGGTTGTGAAGGCATGAATCATGTTTGGCCGACACGATTAATGATATCTACAAGTATATGCTTGATCCGCATTGCTTGGTGAGGAAGGATTCAGCCGACAGAACAAGAGTTTGTAAGAAACTAGACTGTTCCGGATGCCGACTAGAAAGGTGATGAAATTACTTGTGCGGATATATATAGAGGATGGATTTAGTTGTGAAGTGTGTAATGGTGTGAAAGATATATGCGAATAAGTCCAGAACAGAGCAGAAGTAGCAAAAAGGATCCGGTATGTGAAAGATAGCAGAATAAAGAACAGAGGAAAGATGAAGTGCAGCAGATCAGTGTACTGAGCCTAACCGGAACTGAACTTCAGCATATGCAGATACTTCCAATCAGTTCAAGACTGTGATTCTTATCACTTTGTAGACAGTGTGTCTTCTTGTAGGCAGTGGGCCTCTTGTGAGCAGTGTGCTCGGGCAGTGAGCCCTAATTGGCAAGTGCCATTTTTGTAATCTCCTATTCTTCTAACAGAGAATAATTTTGGGTTAATCACCTCGTGGTTTTCTCCCTTAACAGGGTTTCCACGTCAAAAATACTGTGTTATGTGTTTCTTATTTCATGGTAATGTTTTTGTGTTTGATTCAATGCTGCATCAATTAATAAGAAAGTTCAATAAGGGAAATAATTAGGATAACTGATTCACCCCCCCCTCTCAGTTATCAACAATTGGTATCAGAGCTAAGTTCCTCCTAATAGAGCCTAACAGCTTGAGGAAGATCTGGGAGTTCAAATGGATGCATATGGTTTAAGGGAGCAACTCAAGACTGCTCTTGAGGATCTTGAACAGTCAAATTCTGAAGTCAGTGAATTAAAGGAAAGACTCAAACAGGCTGATGAATTCATGAGAGAATTAAAAGACAAATTAAGTCTCTCTATGAAAAAGAGAAAGGAGCTGCTCCAACAGTTGGCAAGACAAAGTGAAGAAAGCAATACAAATGAAGAATTGACTGAGCAAACCAAGTTATGTGAAAAGTTATCAAAAGAAGTCATTATGTTAAGACATGAAATGGAATCAGGAACTATAAAGTTTACTCAAGAGATTGAAGAAAAAAGAAAGGCTGAAGACAATCTAAGACAATCTCTTAAAGAAAAATCAGAAGAATGCCACCAGATGGACAGGATTATCAGACATCTTGAATCTGATCTTGAAGATGCCAAAGATAATGAAGAAAAACTTGAGGATCAAATTGCCTCTCTCAAAAGAGACCTTCAAACAGCAAATGAATATAAAGAGAAATTCAAGATAAGTTCTGCTCAACTTGAAGTTCTTCTTGGAAGTCAAAAGAGGACAGATGACAAGTATGGTTTGGGATATGAGAAAGGAGAAAGCTCCGGATCCGGTTAGAAGAATCTTGGATCAGAAAATCCAAGGAGCAGGCCTAGAAGACCTCCGGTAAGACAGCCAAATGCTCAAAGACATCCATCCTTCAATGGATACTGCCACAGCTACAACCACTTTGGTCACAAAGCTAATCAGTGCAGAATGAGAATGAATCAGATTAATTCATCCTTCTCCGGACAGTGCTTCAACTGCAAAAGGTATGGACACAAATCCCATGAATGCAGAATTATGCAAGTAAACAAATCATTCAAAGGTAGATGCTTTACATGCAATAGAGTAGATCATATGGCTAATCAATGCAGATCAAGAGGATATCAGTCAAATATGCAAAGAAATGTTATTTGCCAAATCTGCAATAGGTTCGGTCATAATGCTAAAGTCTGCAGAAACAAGTATCAGGACAAAAGAGGTCCGGTGTATAATCAGAATCAAGACAAGGGTAAACAAAAGATGAATGCGGATGAAGTTAGGAATCAGATGAGCAAGATTTGGGTGAAGAAAAGTCCAGAGAATGTAGAGGTTGGATCCGCACCAGACTCTGGTGCTGATATTTCTTCCGGAAATTAAAAAGTGAGCTCAGGCTCAGGGGGAGACTCAAAGAAAATCCTGTTCCCCCAGCCAAACAAGTGGTGTCGGATGTGGCACAAGATGCGGATTAAAGGGTTTGTAGATATGAGTCTTGAGATGCTTCAGTCAAGTTTTCAGAGGTCCGCATGGATTTATGAAGAAGCTGTGATCAATCAAATAAGACCTGTTCAGGGAGATGCTCTGGTATGACAAAGGATTACAAAAAGGTCCGGAGAGATCCGGAAGTGCACTATCTTGTTCTGCAGATTGGACAGAGTGTTTGGGATGTTCTTGTAATATGTTACCTCGATTTATTCATGATTGAAAGATCCGGATGATATTCACAAATCAGGACTAATCCGGGATACTCCAAGCTATCCAGACAAGGCAAACCGGAATAATGTAGGTGAAGCATTTATTGCAGACAGATATTAGGGTTCGCGGAGCAATATAAGGGATTTCTCAAAAGTCATTTGCTCATTCTGCACTCAAGAAGAAGCGAATAGTGGAGCTCTGCAACAAGTTTCATCAAGCACACCAAGGATCTCCTGCCAAAGTCATTGCATAAAGAAATCAATCCAATCACTCCGTGCAAATCGAAGGCGCATAAGGTATTCTCCGTTTTTCATTACCTCACTGCAAATCTTTGAAGAATGGCTACTCCAAATATAGTTAAGATCTCTGATAGACCTCGCCCCTCATTCAAGAAACATCCTTACAAATCATTGGAGGTAGATCCACTAGGAGCCTTCTCTAGTGTTCCTCATGGTGTATTGCATACGGAAGATATTAGGGTTTACATCCATGCGAATCTTGAAGACTTTGGAGAATCAAAACTGATGGATATCTATCACAAACAATTGATAGATGACTCCTTTGAGATCAAACCTCAGTATAAAGCCATCCAGGACAAACACTTTGCACAGTGCATTCATTTCCCCTGTTTTGAAGAAGATGAATGGGTCCGGTATGTACTAAGTAGAGTACATGACAACTTCCTATGGTTGAACAAGCCCTTCAAGATCACCAAGGACGCAATTAGGGCTGTAACCGGTCTGCACTCATCCGGTGGATTACCTGTTCTCAAATCTGTCAAAAATCAGACAGTCAGTGATGCAACCGGATCCAAGTTTGACAAAAGAGCTATGACAGTTGATGACATCATTGAACCGGATGTCAAATTTGCAGCTATGATAATTGGTTACAAAATCTATCACTCCAGTAGGGAAAATTTAGTACCGGGAACTGCAATCTACACAGCCTATCAGATGTTAAAGGAGAATGCAGACTATGACTTGTGCGAGCTTCTAGTAAACCAACTCTTTGAAAATCTGTAGAAGATTAAGAAGGACAAGAAAAACTCCTTCAAATATGGCAATCTGATCCTTTGTCTCTTCTTTTACTACATGAATGAGCTTCCCGGATCCAGTGGATGGATATGGCAGAATGACAGACCGGTTGCCATCCAAATCAGAGACTACTTGCATGGACTTGGGGATGCCAAAGCAAGAAATACAGCTCTATGGGGATACTTCAAAAACTTCCAAAGCATGATGCATGCAAGAGAAAGAATACCCCAATCCCTTGTAGAAAAGTACAAAGACACAGTATGCTTCATGGTTGAAACAGATCAGTGTCTAATGGAGGCAGTAGAGCCAAGGACTGTTTGGATCATGCCCATGGGGTATGAAGTGGATGAACAGATAGTAGAGCTGCATGTTCAACACATGCTAAGCCAGCCCAAAGATCCTAAGGCAGAAAGGTTTGGAACCTTTGAGGAACTGAGTGTAAAGTTACATGTAGAACTCAGGGAACCGGAGATAAAGAGGAAGGTAAGAAAAGAAGTTGAGCATATTGCTCAAGGCCTAGGGATCTCAAAAGAGGCACTTGATGCCAGCCGGGAAAAGAGGAGGAAGGCTGAGGAAGAAGAGAAAAGTAAAGAAAGTGTTCCGGTTGAAACTCCCACCCGGACCAGATCATCAAAAAGATCTGCACCTCCCTCAACCAAAAGTTCAAAACCGGAAGTCCAGGCATCCGGTAAAAGATCCAAGACAAAAGCCACAAGGGCTTATAAAAGCCAAAAGGATGAAGAGGAAATAGAGTCAGATGAGGGAGTAAAAGAAATAAAGAAGCAGAAGAAGAAAGGATCCGGTAAACCCTCCTCAGGACAAGACAAGGATGAAATGGCAGAGGTATCTGTTGAAAAGCCCACTCTGTCTCTAGAGAATGTAATCAAGTCGGTCACGGTGGATGGAAACCTTCAACCAATGACTGAATCTTATGATGACTTCAGTAAGGCTGACCAAAAGACTCTGCAGGAAGCCACAGTCAAATATCTGAACATATATAATAAGGCTTTCATTGAGATCATATCTCTTATTCCTAAAAGCCTAGAAAAGGAATTGGAAGTAAGATAGAACAATGCTCATGCAAAAGATCTTGAGATCCGGGAGCAGATAGCTATTCAGCTATATCCTCAAATTGATCCCAAGACAATGAACATAATCTTCAAGGACTGCAAAGATGAGTTCAGAAGTAAAGCCAGGATGAATCAACTCATGCTTGGTGAGACTGACAAAGTGGCCCAAGAAACAGAAGAGATCCTCCGGAAGGCCTTCAAAAGGTTTAATCTTCCTGTTGTAGAGGACTTAGGTACAGAAACAGCTGAGGACTTGGAACCCTCTGCTCCAGAAGAAGTGGGCCCTGAACATACAAGCATCTCTCCTTCGGTTTCCCCTACAGTCTCCGGATCCAAAGAAGAAGAGCAATTACAGGAGAAGGAAGCAGTGGTGAAAGATAAAGAGGTTGACAGTTCCAAGACTGCAGAAGAAAAGAAACATCTGTCTCCGGCAAGAGACACTGCACAAACTGTTCAACAATTTTTGAGCAAAGAAACTTTAGAGATTGATGAACCGGAGCTTCTAAAAGGCCCATTCGACTTTGACTCTCTCTCTCCGGTACAAACAATGAAGATAGCTTCATTTGCAAATGCCAAGGCAAATGAAAAACTCCTGAAGTCTCATATGGAAGACTGTGAGTTGATAGAGGCTGCTTCCGGAGTACTTGTAAAGATTATGCCATCAATCCAGATAGATCCGACAGCCTCCTCTTCCGGTAATCTAAAAACCTTAGTCAGCAGTGTTGATACACATTTTGATTCTCTAGAAAAATTAGCTGAAGAAAAGGTCCGGAAGGAATTTTTGGATAAAAGATTTTCAGAAGTATTAGAATTAATCTCTAAAGATAGGAAGATTGTGAGCATTGGAATAAAGAGCTTAGAGAATGCTCTTAAGGATGGCGGTGACATCTACAAATTTTGTATATCCTGGCCAAAGGCAACAGCAGCAATTGATAAGAAAATAAAAGAGGAACATGACAAGCTACAAAGCTTATCTCAAAGTTTTGATCCTCTCTCTTCCTCCATAATAAATCAAGAATGTCAGACTATTGCAGTCTTGAATGAAATAAAGAATCTTGAGAAGGAAAGGAAGAATATCACTAACCGGATGGGAGAACTTAGAAGGATTATAATCCCTAAGTTGGAAACTATGCATGAGGCCATCAGTGATGCTCAGACCACCGCCCAAACAAAAGATCCGACAGATCTCAAGCGGGCAGAAGCTTTTGCATTTTTGTTGAGTGGTCACATTTCAATTTTGGACAGAATGAAGCAAAGTTGGGCTACAGAAATGATCCAATTGCAGACATCCTTTGCAGACATTCTTCAGTATATGTGAGTATGTAAATATGCGGCTATGTATAGAAAATTTTTGAAAATTTTGGTGTGCGGACCCCACCCTTTGCCATTGATGTCAAAGGGGGAGTGAGGAGCAGTGAAAAATGAGGAATCCAACTAAGGGGGAGTTCCGGAAATTGTATATAAAGACAGAGCATCAGCAAAGGGGGAGCATAGAGAAAACACTTAGTCATTTTTCACTAAGTGTTGCCATCAATACCAAAGGGGGAGATTGTTGGCAAGAGACACTATATGGATTCATGGTTGTTGTCATTGATGGCAACAAAGGTCATCCCACATATCCGCAAGTCATAATGTGTCTCTACCGGAAGTCAAAATAAAGATTGTTGTGGTCCGGTGAACAAGAACAGAGCATGTGGCAAGGTCCGACAGATTGATCCGGATCTCTCAGAGGAAGTGTCTTGGTGTAGTGCGGATTTGGGGAAGTCAAGAGGACTACCTTGAGTGGTATATTCCAAGGATTTAGCCTCCGGTGATGGACAAGGAAAAAGATATGAATAGTTGAGTACCGGATTCCTGAGAGACAGTGAAAACAGAGGAAGAACTGACTGACAGAGTATCAGACTACTTTCCGGATGTGTTACTATTGATGATAGAGGTTGTGAAGGCATGAATCATGTTTGGCCGACACGATTAATGATATCTACAAGTATATGCTTGATCCGCATTGCTTGGTGAGGAAGGATTCAGCCGACAGAACAAGAGTTTGTAAGAAACTAGACTGTTCCGGATGCCGACTAGAAAGGTGATGAAATTACTTGTGCGGATATATATAGAGGATGGATTTAGTTGTGAAGTGTGTAATGGTGTGAAAGATATATGCGAATAAGTCCAGAACAGAGCAGAAGTAGCAAAAAGGATCCGGTATGTGAAAGATAGCAGAATAAAGAACAGAGGAAAGATGAAGTGCAGCAGATCAGTGTACTGAGCCTAACCGGAACTGAACTCCAGCATATGTAGATGCTTCCAATCAGTTCAAGACTGTGATTCTTATCACTTTGTAGACAGTGTGTCTTCTTGTAGGCAGTGGGCCTCTTGTGAGCAGTGTGCTCGGGCAGTGAGCCCTAATTGGCAAGTGCCATTTTTGTAATCTCCTATTCTTCTAACAGAGAATAATTTTGGGTTAATCACCCCGTGGTTTTCTCCCTTAACAGGGTTTCCACGTCAAAAATACTGTGTTATGTGTTTCTTATTTCATGGTAATGTTTTTGTGTTTGATTCAATGCTGCATCAATTAATAAGAAAGTTCAATAAGGGAAATAATTAGGATAACTGATTCACCCCCCCCTCTCAGTTATCAACAAACAGTACCTGTCAATCACATAATGCATCACCTCTCCAAAGCACCTGTTTATAAAGAACATACAAGGCAAAAATGGCTCCACATTGAGATGGGCGTCCAACATGGCCTCATCGCCCAAAACCCATGCCTATGGACACTTGTCCAACACTGTAGGAAGTTCCTAACACTTGTCAAGTCACCCCATCCCAAGGAGGTCACCTATTTCCAAAATGGGCTATGACAAATGCTCTTACGACTCTTACAACCATCATAGAATCTGTCATAGCTGTCATAACTTACAGCTGTAAGAGAATATGTCATACACATGCTATAAATAACATTTTCTCTTACATGTCATAGTCCACCCTGGGGCCCCAAAGATGCCTTTTTCAAAGATGCTTCTCGGCACATGTCTATACCTGTCATAGGATCTTCTATTTTCGACTCTTACATGTCATAACTTTGTCATAGGAATCTGTCATGACCGTTTCAGTCAATATTCCCTTACACACATTCCAAGATGCAGAAACATGGCAAAATATTCCTACCATTAAGTGGGATGCCTATCTCCTCATGTGAGGACAAATTTACATGTGGTCATATGCCATGTAGGATGACACATCACCGTGCCAACTCCCACAATATGACAACATAGGATTTGCATCCAAATTATACAATAGGCAATAAATAAATAAATACAATGAAATAATACAAGGAATTACCAAGGTTGAGACACCTTAATTCCCAACATTCTCCCACTTGTCGAACACCTTGTAAGAGCCAATAGAAATAATAAGATTTAACTGCTATAGGCCGAGAGGCCCATAGACTCCGAACACCATTTGAATTTCTCTGTGCCCACTGGCTTCATCAATGCATCTGTAACATTCTTCAAAGTATCTACCTTCTCTAAATTTACCTTCCCATCCTCTACCATGTCTTGTATAAAGTGAAACTATACGTCAATATGCTTTGTTCTAGCATGGAAAGTTGGATTCTTCGCAAGGCAAATCACACTCTGACTGTCACAACAAATCGTAATCTATCCTGCATCAACACCAATATCTGAACATAATCTTTTAAGCCAAATGGCTTCCTTGTAAGCATGAGTTGATGCCATGTACTTAGCTTCTATCGTGGACAAAGCAACTACAGTTGTCGCTTACTCATCCAACTAATTGCACCACCAAACATAGTGAACACATAGGCACTGGTGGATCTCCTGCTGTCAATGTCACCTGCCCAATCAGAATCCACAAATCCACAAATACAAACTAAATACAGAGGTCCTGTAACATTACCATGATAGCATATGGAATACTCAGAAGTACCCCTTAAATATCTAAACACTCGCTTAACTGCATCCCAATGTACCCATCCAGGATTAGCCATAAATCGGCTAAGGACTCCCACTGCTTGGGCAATGTCTAGTCTTGTGTAGACCATAGCATACACCAAACTACCAACAACGCTAGCATAAGGTACTCTGCTTGTGTCATCCACCTCACTAGGAGATTTTGGACAATCATTAACAGACAACTTTGTCCCTAATGAAATAGGAACACATAATGGTCTACAATCTGCCATGCTGAACCTATCCAACATGGTCTTCACATACTTACTCTGGCTTAACCAAAGTTTTCTGTTAGCTCTGTCTCTTCTGATTTTCAATCCCAGAATATACCTGGCTGCCCCTAGATTTTTCATCTCAAACTATGCTGACAACTGAGACTTCAAATCATAAATCATATTCTTACCATTCCCAATCAACGGCATATCATCAACATACAATGCAATAATGAGAATGCGATCATTGTCAAATTTGTAATACACACAATGATCTGATTTCAATCTTAGATATCCAATTGACAACACAAAGGCATCAAACTTCAAGTACCACATCCTAGGAGACTTCTTCAAACCATACAAAGACTTTTTAACTTGCAAACCAAATTTCTTTACCTTTCTCTATGCAATGCTCTGGCTGCGACATGTAAATCTCTTCTTCCAAATCACCATGAAGGAAAGCTATCTTCAAATCCATATGTTCTACCTCTAAGTCATAAGTAGCTGCAAGAGATAACAGGAATCAAATGGATGTCATCTTTGCAATGGGAAAGAAAATTTCACCATAATCAATTCCCTCCACTTGTGAGTAACCCTTCGCAACCAATCTAGCCTTGTACTTTTCAACACTACCATCTGCATCAAATTTCTTCTTGAACATCCATTTGCATCCAATGGGTTTCCGTCCTTCAGGCAAAGGCATCAAGTCCCATGTTTTATTCTTTTCCAAAGAAGCCATCTCATCTTCCATGGCCTCCTTCCAGGAACCTGCATCTTTCATGCCCATAGCCTCTTTTACAATTCTAGGCTCATCAATGTTAGTAAGCAAAGCAAAAGCACAACTAGAATCAAGTAATGAATAACCAAACCTATCAGGTTGCTTTCTCATTCGTGTAGACCTCTCTTTTGAGCTTTCAGAGTTGCTAGAGCTCTCCTCATCATCAGGTCTCACAAGGTCTATCTGTTCAGTCTTCTCAGGGTTAGAAGGAAACTGAACTGCATCCTCTTTCTTTTCTATCTTTTCTAGTTGTAGAACAACGGAAGAAGGTGTTAGTTCTCTGAAGATAACACTTCTACTATACAACACTTTTTCATCCACAAGATCCCAAATCTTGTATTCTTTCACACTGACACCATAGCCAATGAAAATACATTTAACAGCCTTGTTCTCTAGTTTAGACCGTTTCTCCCTAGGCACATGTGCATATGCCTCACAACCAAAAACATGAAGATGTCTAACTGAAGGCTTCTTACCAGACCACACCTTCATGGGTGTCTTACCAACAAGAGTTGATGTAGGAGACCTTTTTACCAGGTAGCAAGTAGTGGCAACAGCTTCAGCCCAAAACTTTTGTTCAAGGCTTGCTCCACTAAGCATACTCCTAGCCTTCTCCATCAGTGTCCTATGCATCCTCTCTGCATCTCCATTTTGCTGCGGGGTATATGGAGTTGTCTTATGTCTTTCAATCCCTTGATATTTACAGAACTTATCGAACTCTGCCAAACAAAACTCATCACCGTTGTTAGTTCTCAAACACTTAATCTTTTTACTAGTTTGATTTTCAGCAAATATTTTAAACTCTTTAAACTGACTAAAGACTTCAGTCTTGCTTCTGATAAAATAAGCCCATGTCCTACTGTAATCATCTATGAAAGATACAAAATATACAGATTTGGAAATCAAAGGAACATTAACAGGACCAAACACATCAGAATGAATAAGATCTAATACACCAGAAGACTTGTGAGAACTAGAGTAAAACTGAACACAGTTTTTTTTTCCATATACACAATGCTCGCAAAAGTCAAACTTGAGATTATAGTCATTTAACCCCTTAAAGAGGTTTTTATTTTTCAGGGTTCTAAGACCCTTCTCACCAATGTGGCCATATCTCAAATGCCATAACATAGTCTTTTCAGTAGGAAGCTTAACTTCCAAAGCATGTGGACTACCATCGGAACTAGTTACAACAGATTTCTTCACTGCCCGTTTAGATGGTGGGGATGAAGTGACTGCAGCTCTTTTCTTTGAGTCATAAGAACTATTGCACTGTGAAGTGCATGCCTCCAGCTGAAACATAGTACCTCTCCAAGTACCCTTCGCAAGCACCATAGATCCTCTAGTCATCTTGCATCCATCCTTTGAAAAGACAACCTGCACACCTACATCATTCAACATACTTACAGAAAGTAGGGTCTGTGCCAGGCCTGGGATGTGCATAACCCCAGTGATCCCCTTCACTTGTCCATCAGGGAATCAGATTGAGACTTTTCCACGACCAACAATCTTCAGATGAGAATCGTCACCCAGGTACACTCTTCCACCATCAAAATCTTCATATTTCATAAACTAGTCTCGATATGAGGTCATGTGGAATGATGCACCAGAATCAATCAACCACACATCATCAGATGCATTGGTGGCCAAGGCTGTGATGAAGGCATCAGCATCATCTTGTGACTTGTCAAAATCTGAATCAGGAGCATTCTTCTTCTTTTTTTTCTTCTCCTCTTTGCATTTCTTTCGGAAATGCCCAGTTTTCCTACAATTCCAACAGAGAGCCTTGGACTTTCCAAGAGATTTGGATCTCCCACAGGATTTGGATCTGCCCTTTTCACCTTTCTTATCCTTCTTCTTCCCTTTCTCTTTGGGTTTTCCATGAACCGCAAGAGCCTCTTTGGCTGCCTCAAAAGACTTTCTCTACATCTCTTCAGATAATAGTGAAGATACCACATCTTCCATCTTGAAGGTGGTAGTGATGCTTCCAATAGCCATGATAAGATGATCCCACAAATCTGGCAAAGAACAAAGCAAGGTCATACACCGATCCTCCTCCTCCATTTTCACACCCATAGATGTCAACTATGCAACGATCATGTTGAAAGCATTTATAAGGTCCGCAACAGATCCTCCATCTTCCATCTTCAGAGCAAACAACTTCTTTTTCAGAAAAATCTTGTTCACCAAGGACTTGGCCTGATAAACATCACCTAGCTTCTTCCAAAGTCTTTCGTGCTCTTCTCCTCATGGACATTCAATAGGACAGAGTCAGCTAGATAGAGTCTTATGAGACCCTTAGCCTTCTGATATTTGAGGTCCCAATCAGCTTGTGACATTGCTGTAGGTTTTACACCAGATACAGTTTCCCATAGGTCACAATCAACAAGTAGGTCTTCCATCTTGAGTTTCCACAACTCAAAATTAGTGCCATTAAATTTCTCCACCTCTAATCTTTTGGATGTGGTTGCCATCTCCTTCCTGCAAGAAGATACAGAATACTCTGCACAAACTCCCACTCAACCTAAGATTAGCTCAAAAAACCCCTACCCAGCAGCTAGAACCAAAACTAGCCAGGCTCTGATACCAACTGAAAGGAAGCTAGGTGTGTGGAAATCGCTTCCTACACTAATCTAATGAGGGGAGGAGAGTGCAAATTCAATTTTATCTTTACAATTACAGATTATGTTAACCCACTAACAAAGATATTGCAACAAACACATACACAAGAATGTAAGACAGAAGAAGAGAGACACAAGATATACGTGGGGAAAACACTTATCGGGTGAAAAACCCCACACTCCAAAACACAGCTCAAATGTATTATGTAAATAACGAAGGTTACAATACAGTCATAGAGCCAATGCTCTTGTAGGAGTCTTTGAAACTCATATCTAGAGATGATCCGGCAACATAACAGTACCTATCAATCACATAATGTATCACCTCTCCAAAGCACCTGTTTATAAAGAACATACAAGGCAAAAATGGCTCCACATTGAGATGGGCATCCAACATGGCCTCATGGACCAAAACCCATGCCTATGGACACTTGTCCAACACTGTAGGAAGTTCCTAACACTTGTCAAGTCACCCCATCCCAAGGAGGTCACCTATTTCCAAAATGGGCTATGACAGATGCTCTTACGACTCTTACAATTGTCATAGAATCTGTCATAGCTGTCATAACTTACAGCTGTAAGAGAATCTGTCATACACAGGCTATAAATAGCATATTCTCTTACAACATGTCATAGTCCACCTTGGGGCGCCCAAAGATGCCTTTTTCAAAGATGCTTTTCGACACATGTCCATACATGTCATAGGATCTTCTATTTCTGACTCTTACATGTCATAACTTTGTCATAGGAATCTGTCATGACCGTTTCGGTCAATATTCCCTTACACACATTCCAAGATGCCGACACATGGAAAAATATTCCTACCACTAAGTGGGATGCCTATCTCCTTATGTGAGGACAAATTTACATGTGGTCATATGCCATGTAGGATGACACATCACCATGCCAACTCCCACAATATGACAACATAGGATTTGCATCCAAATTATACAATAGGCAATAAATAAATAAATACAATGAAATAATACAAGGAATTACCAAGGTTGAGACACCTTAATTCCCAACATGCTCAAGAAAGATGCTTGCTGGACCACCATCACCACTCATCACAGAACTTCCTGATGAGGAACAACCCTTCGTCACTGACAACCATCTGAATAACTAGTAGAAGCCTTATGAGCAAATCTCTCTGCAAGAAGAAAAAATTACCAAAAGCCCTCCATTTCCAGAGAGATAAAAAATGCACCTTCCACCGACTCCATTTGAGCCTAATTTTGATTTCATGGAGCAGGTAAATAATGTCTGTGCTAAAATTCCCCTTATCCAAGCTATCAAGGATGTACCCATATATACCAAGGCTATAAGGGAGTTATGTCTCAAGAAACCAAGAAGGAAGAGGAAAGATCCTTGGACAATCCATGTTATAGGACAACTTGCTGATATCATGTTAGGTAACTTGATTGTTCCAAAATATGCAGATCCTGGAAGCCCTATGGTTGATGTAAACATCAATGGTACCCTTATCAAAAACACCTTGATTGACCTAGGTGCAACCATCAATGTAATGAAAAAGGAAACAATGAGTAACCTTCAGTTAGATAACCTCAGACCCACTCCCACAGTACTCCAGCTGGTAGATAGGTCCACAATCAAGCTAGAAGGGGTTATTGAAGGTCTTGTAATCACATTGGATTCATAGGAGTACGTTGCATACTTTATGGTCTTCCAGCCCAAGGCTAGCCTAGGGGCATATCCACTCATCCTAGGGAGACCTTGGCTGGAAATAATAGATGCCCTCATAGGATGTCAGTCAGGCAATATGATAATTTCTAATGGGAATGTAACAAAGAAGTTGGTCCTTTATCCACCTGCTCAACCTTTTGTTGATATGGAGCAATCTATTTGGCTAGACCTAGGGGATCCTGACCAATATTATCTTCAGACATTAATGACAATTGAAAAAGACCCACTATTGGCCATCCAGGATGAAGATGAAGTGCTTTCTGATGTCATACAAAATAATTATGGAACAAATATACAGCAAGACCCATGTCTAATATGTATGGCATGCCCCCTTCACAATGTTGTGCCGACAATCAATACTCTAGCCTATGCTTCCACCAATAGAATGTTTCATCAGTTGCTACCTCATAGTTGTAGTCTCAACTTATCAGGGTTGGATATTGCCTCTGTGATGCCTATGGCAGCACCGATTGACATTACACCAGGCAGAACACTTAACATCAATAGTGAATTGACATTTGTCCAGAAGACTGAACTGATTAAAATGTTGTAAACTCATAAGACAACATTTACATGGGACTATCATTATATGAATGGAATTGACCCTAACCTTTGCATGCATAGGATATACATTAATGAAGGATGCAAACCAGTTAGGCAGCCTCAAAGAAGGATGAACCTTGTTGTAAGAGACAGTGAAAAATGAATTACAGAAATTACTGGATACAGGATTCATATACCCAATATCAAATAGCCAATGGGTGTCTCCAGTGGTGATAGTGCCCAAGAAAGGAGGTAAGTGGAGAGTTTGTGTAGATTACAAGGAATTAAATACTGCCACTAGGAAAGATCATTTCCCTCTTCCTTTTATTGACTAGATCCTAGACTCCTTGGCTAGTAAAAAGTATATTTCTTTTTTTGATGGATTAAGTGGATATAACCAGATCAACTTAGCCCCTGAAGACCAGGATAAGACCACATTCACATGCCCATGGGGGACATATGCCTATTTTGTCCTTCCATTTGGACTCTGCAATGCACCTGCCACATTTGAGAGAGTTGTTTTAAGCATCTTTGTTGACCTTGCCCATGACTCTATGGAAGTTTATATGGATGATTTCACAACTTATGGAGAGTCTTATGAGGAGAGCTTGAAGAACCTTGAAAAAGTACTACAGAGATGTTAAGATCATAACATGTCCCTTAGTCATGAAAATGTTTTATGATGATGCAAGGAGTAGGATTTGGTCACTTTGTGTCCAAAGAAGGAATTCAAGTGGATCCACACAAGCTTTCTAGGTCATGCAGGGTATTATAGAGTATTTATAAAGGACTTTAGTAAAATTGTTGCTCCTTTGTTTGTCTTACTCTCTAAAGATGCAGAATTTAATTGGATAGATAACTGTATGATATCCTTTGACCATCTAAAAGAGTCATTAACAAAGACACCTGTACTCAGAGGACCTGATTGGGAAATACATTTCCATATACATGTAGATGCTACTGATTTTGCTGTGGGAGATGTCTTAGGCCAGAAAGAAGGGAATGTGGAATATGCAATTTACTACATCAGCAAGAATCTTCAAGGTGTTGAACTTAACTATACTATTATTGAGAGAGAAATGTTGGCCATTATTTATGCAATTAATAAGTTTAGGCATTATATCACTGGGTATCCTATTTTCATTCACACTGACCATGCAACAATAAGATATCTTATGAATAAACTAGTGGTAAGTGGCAAATTAGTTAGATGGTTACTGCTCCTTCAGGAATTTGATATCACCATTGTGGACAAGCCAAGGAAGGCCAATGTTGTTGTTGATTTCCTCTCAAGGCTCCCTACTTGTAATGAGGACCCAGTCATTGATGATTCTTTTCCAGATGAACACTTATTTGCACTAACTATACAAACTCCTTGGTATGTAGATATAGAAAATTATCTAATCACAGGGAAAACACCTCCACACCTCTCACCTAAAGAGAGGTGCCACCTTGTGGAGTGCAACTTTCCCTATTCATGGGTATCTGGTTATCTCTTCTATATAGAACCTTATCATATTATGAGGTGTGTTAGAGAAGATAAAATGTATGACATTCTAAGAGCTTGTCATGATGAACCCTGTGGTGGACACTTTGTAGCCAAGAGGATAGCAGTCAAAATTCTGAATATTAGATATTATTGGCCAACATTGCATAAAGATACAGCTCTCTATACAAGAAGATGTGACCACTGTCAAAGGATGGGAAGACCTGCAAGAAGTGATGAAATGCCTCTACAACCACAACTAGTGGTCACACCATTTGACAAATGGGGCATGGATTTTATTGGACCCATAGATCCACCTTATAACCACAAGGAATATATACTTGTTTGAACTGATTACCTTACAAAATGGGTAGAAGTGAAAGCCTTGATAATAGCTAGAGATAGTAAGGTTGTTGCATTCCTCTATGAAGAAATATTTACAAGGTAGAGGCCCCAAGGGAAATAGTCACAGATCAAGGGCCACAGTTTACATCAACACTAATTGCTAGACTTATTCAGGAGTATGAAATTAGACATAGAAAGTCCACTCCCTATCATCCACAGTCAAATGGTCAAGTTGAGGTAACCAATAGAGAGCTTGAAGCAATATTGGCAAAGATAGTTGTAGAGCATAAGAAAGATTGGGCAGCAAGACTCTCTGAAGCAGTTTGGGCATATAGAACTACATGGAAGACAACAACAGGGTACACACCTTATGAATTAGTTTATGGAAAGAAGGTTGTTCTTCCTATTGAGTTTGAATATAAAACACTGAGAACAACTGTCTAACTTGGTATGGACCTGTCAAATACTCAGAAGGAAAGGTTGCATCAGCTTAATGCCTTGGAGGAGCTCAGGATGGAAAAATTTCATCACACTAAATTAGTACAAAACCAGAGAATCAAATGGCATGATCAGTATATCCAAAACAAGGACTTTCAGGCAGGTGATTGGGCACTTCTCAATGACTCCAGGTATAAAGATCATAAGGGAAAATTGCAGACCGGGTGGTTAGGCCCTTATGAGATCAAGCAAGTTTTTCCAAATGGCGTAGTCCAATTAACCACAATTGACCAAGTTAGATTCTCACTATGGTTAATGGGCATCGATTGAAATTGTATAAGAAGCCTTTAAGTAAAGCTACATTTCTCCAACAATTAAAGGCAGATACGGATAATGAAGTTCCATAGCCTCTTGCCTCAGAAGAGGTCTCCAGCTAGGTAGCAGCTGAAAATAATGTTCCAACACCAAATCCAGCTACCAGCTTGACTGAAGTTCCATAGCCCTCTGCCTCCGGTGAGGATTCCATCCAAGTAGTAGTCAATCATACTGTTCCAGTGATAGATCAAGCTGCCAGTTTGACTGAAGTTCCATAAGTAAGTTTGAGTTCTACAAACTGTGTACATAAATAAAAACACACAACGCATAGACATTGCATAGCAATAGCAATAAAACAAGGTGATCTTCCAATCAGAGTATAGACTCCATCACTTCAGTTACCATGATACACTAGAGTTGTCCTTTGGCATTACGCCACTTCACTAAAGGGACCTATAGCCAAAGGCAACTTGTTGTTCCATGGGACCTATATTTGCTGCACCCAAAGCTAAGGGTTTTTCATTCACTTGGGACTTGTAACAGCTGCACCCATAGCCAATGCACATGGGGCCTATTCATTTCACGATCTACTTGCATGCATGCAGCCACTACTGCATGCAATCACTAATGCCTCTAGCACATTTTCTCACACCATTTTCTGTTGGATTGTACTTTCTTGCTACATGTCACACATCTACTACACATTCTGTCAGCACATCTTTTCACTATCACATCATTATGATTCGCTCTAGCTCATTCGTTGAGTACATCAACTCAACCCACCATGCAATCATTTTTTCAATGCAACAATTCCAATTTCAGCATCACCTCAATGGTATTTATCTTGCAAATTTATTTAATTAACATTTATTGCTACTTATTTTATGACTTTCATTGTTTGCACGTCATTAATTCTACTTGTAATATCACTTCGACATGCTTCGAACCTGTTCCTCCGTACCACTGACCTATCTTCTCATTTGAGGACAAATGAACTTATAGTTGGGAGGATACTAAATTATTTCACATACATTCAAATTTCTTAATCCCTTACTCCATAATTATTACCATATGCCGCATAACATACAAGCCAAACATACTAAGCAATTGGCAAAAGCAACTGGTAATAAGGTTCTGGTGCATAGAATTGGGAATAGGGGAGTGAGGATAGGGGATTGAGCATTTTCATGAGATATCACGATGGGTATTGACCCAATTAGAAGAGATCCTACTGTTCACTCAGCACTGTTAGCTGACGAGGAGTGTTTGTCAAATTTTCAGCAGGCAGGATGGCTGCAATATTTTCTTCCGATAACAGAATATGATGAAGACATTACTCAGCAATTTGCAAAGAGATTCCATAATGAGGAAGCTACAGTGAAAGGTTTATGGGTTGACATGACTATAGTAGCTATAGTTGAAGTTACAGAGCTACAGGCAGCTAGAGAAGAATTCCCTGTAAGAGCAGATGCCATTTCTGTAAAAGCCAAGTTTATACAACCAGGAGAAAGGATGGAATCGACATCTCAAGGTACAAAATGACTCTCTTTACCTTGGTTATGGGCCTCTATAGCAACCTACATTATTAAATACATTACTTGTGATGGGAGGCAATCTTTACTCTATACTGTGCATTTTAAACTTTCGAGCCATCTTCATCACAGAATGGTAGTGAATGTCTCAAACTTTTTGTTCAATTTATTAAAGACGATGTCTGCTAAATATAGAAAGAAAAACTACCAGTCTTCATTGTCTCATCATGGTTTGATTATGCTATTAGTAAAGAGGAGTTTATCTATCCAGTACCCTTATTTTTCTTTGGAAAGGTTTCTTGAAGTTAATCATGTCAATGAGGGACTTGTGAGTGTTAAACTAGAGAGAGAAGAGGAGGTATAGGTAGAAAATTTACAAACAGGGGAAGAAGAGGAAGTGCCAGCAACCTCTTCTCACCTAGAAGTTTCACCTACCCATTTCCATGCAACTGTTGAGGCAACTGTTGAGGAGCAACCAGCTCTAAGCTCTGATGAACCTTTTGAAAAACCTGCTAGTTCTTCTACACCTGCAGTCTCACCAATTTCAACCCCTTTTCCAGAACATGTATCCTCATAGACTTCTAGCCACAAAAAGAAAAAGTTAAAATAAAAATTGTAGCCTGTAGCTTCTAGCTCACCACCCGCAGCATCTGAAACTACCTATGAAACCCCTTCTATTTCAAAAGCCACCAAGAAAAGGAAATCATCCTCCTCTTCTTCTAGAGTTAAGAAGAAACAAGGAATCCTTTCTCAATCATGTAGGCGTTCAGGTCACCTAAAGGAAAAAGAATTTTCAAGGGAACCTGAAAAGAGGAATGTAGTTGATATTCATACTGACACATACTTTGAGAGGGAGCACCTATTTGTTGATAGAGAGCCAAAAAATTTGGGTTATACACTTGTCCTAGAGTCTAATGCAGAGTCTAAGGAGGAAGATCTATATACATCCAAAAAAAGTCATAAACCTCCCCCTGAAACTGAGGAACCAAATTTCTCAACCCCTTAAGATGAAACACAAGAAGAAGAATTATTGTTAGATTCTAAAGACACAACAGAGGGTGAGAAGGATGAGTTACAGCTAGCCTTGCAGAAAGTTGTAGAATTGGAGAAGTAATTGAGGGATTATCAACAAAAAGAAACAGGGTTGAATTACATGGTTAAGAAGTTAGAAGATCAGTTACATGTCTTCTAGAAATAGGGGTTAAGACTTGAACATTTGGCCCAATTGGCCATCATTGAGATCAACAAAAGGAATCAAGAGCCTGTGTAGTTAGAAGAGTAGTCTGAGGAACCTGCTCCAACTACATTATTTACAGTTACCTTTCAACTATGGAATGAGATAGATAAATTAGTAAAAAAACAAGATGAACTAGAGGAGAAACACAGCAAGGAGATAGAGATGAAAAACACAGAAATAAAGAGGTTGAAATTCAAAGTAGACAGAATGGAAGATGTGACTGTTTAGTTGATGAGATGTAGGCCACCTGCTAGGGTTTATGCCCTCTATCTGTAGGAGAAGTATCTGAGATTTCAGTTTAGCCAACTCTACAGTGATGCTCCTGTCTCCCTTTTTACACTTGCCTTATTTCTAACAACTTACCAAAGAGCTACCTCTGAAATGCAAAACCAACTATGTGAATTCTACCTACATGAACTCGCCATTCCATATGACACTCATTGGAATCCCCTAGTTGTAATCGAGGATGTGCAATTGAAGGCCTTAGCCTCATTCATTCAAAATAAGCATAGAAAGGGAGAGTTACTACAACAATATAATGAAAGAAAGTCAGTTCCTCTCAAATTGAGGGCAGAATCTCCAAATCCCCTCAAGATAGTGGAGGAATGGGTGAACCTGATTGAACATCAAGAGGTAGAAAATAAACTATTGGAATGCAGAGCCATGGACTATTAGAAATTCACAGAATTGGTAGAAAAGATTGGTAAGGAAGCTTTGGGTTTCTCACAAGGTAGATGGAAATAATTAACACCAACACTACAAAGGAAAGCACCTCACTCAGTATTTAACCTCTCAGCAGCAATCAACAAAGTACAAAGATATATAAGGTCATCCAAGGAACATGGGATAACCTGGTTACCATTAGTATTTCATCCTCCTCTACTTCTCTATCCTATTCCACATTGGATGGGGCAGAGGATAGATCAGGCAGCAAAAAAAGCCAGGTGGAATAGGTTGGCAGAACAGAAGGGCTTCTACCTCAAATAGGAAAGAGGAGTAGAAGAACCTATAGACTATAGAGAAATAACTCTTCAGTGTAATCTGAGACCGTGGTTGCTGGAGGACCAACAACATGATTAGCTAGGGGTTATGATGAGACCATATTTTGTCTTGTTTTTCTTGCTTTAAGTACTTATTTCCTAAGACATTTCCAGACTTCTATATGCACTAATTATGTCTATGATTATCCTTAAGACACTGAGGCATGAAGATGGGTATATAATATGTTAATTAATTATGTGTGAATGGATGATTTCTCATGAAATATGTTAGTACTTTATGTTGATTTTAGTAATAGTGATGCATAGATACCATGTGATGTACTAACTCCTCATGCAATAAGAGTGTGACTTCAAATCATGAAGATTGTTGGACAACCTGCAGCCGAAGGAGATGCTAATATCCACAGTAGATGATACAGGTACCTGCAACCAAGTGAAGAAGATCCTGAATTGATTGGGATGAGTCATCCATGACTCTGTGATGGTTATCTTCCAATACATGATGCAGTCTTGAATAATGGAGGAATCTAGATCATGCTCTATGTTTTGTTTCTAGTCTTGATCATTCTTCATGAATACTATAGATATAGAGTTACAGTAGGACTGTATCATCTATACTGCCTTCATATCAGTTTAGTTTCCTATTTCTAGTTTGCTTTGTAATAAAGTCCTTTTCCTATGTTGTTGGATAATGGACAGTTATAGCATTTATTGTTCAGTAGTTTTATTCATATATACAATGTTGATCTCATATATAGAGATTAGATTTTACTTCATTCAGAGATAGACAGAGATATAGTATCATATTTTGTTGTTGTATCTTTTCGTTCTAGCATTCAATAAAAGAATATATGTTTTAAGTTCTATCAATGATTACAAAGATACAATAGAGATTCATATAGATTTCATGGGATCATAGTTACTCAAGCAGGTCGCTTGAGCTATTGTGTCTCTCCACTCTATTTATATGTTCAGTTTATAATTGTATGTTTATATATATGTGTGATTGATGTATGTTGTAATGAGTAATGTGAAATAGTTAGAGTTTGGTAATTTATGTTATAAGTCTTATTGAGTCAAGGTGATCACCGACTAAACCAACAGTTAGTTGTTCTTTTATTTAGAAGTTACATAGGATCATTTGATTAATGATGTGTTGAATGAACTTCATTATTTTTCTATCATTCCTGCTTACTTAGAATATTGTCAATCTTTGTAATTGAATTGTGTTTCCTTTAACTAGATGATTCCCTTACACAACCTCGAGACTAAAACTCAGGAATCCTTAATTATACACATAGTACCAACATCATCCAAGAAGATTATGATTCCTTGGTTTGACAATGTAAATGTACCATTTTATATAGCTAGTAGGTTTCTTGATATAGGATATGTTGGTCTGTTGAGTAGTGTGCATACCCTTTATGCATCAATGTATTGGTTAATAATGGAGTTCGACAATCGGGATTAAACATGCGGTTAAAACAAGATAGCTACTTAGTGAAACCTTTAATCCCTTATGGGCGATTTACAAACAATAATATGAATAATAAATTACATAGGATTTACAAGCTTGATGGCACCTTAATCCTAACATTCTCCCACTTGACATCATACATTGTAAATACACCTATAGAAAACATAAAGCAACTAAGTACTAGGAACAAGGCCCATGGCCTTCCTGCACTACGTATACTTTGCTATGCTCACAAGTTTAGTAAGTGAATATGCAACATTCTCCTGAGTGTCAACCTTCTTTAGCTTAATCTGACCATTATAAATCATTTCATGAATAAAATGGTATTGAACATCCACATGCTTAGTCTGTGCATGATACATGGGGTTCTTGGCCAAACATATTGCACTTTGGCTATCACAACCAATTTGAATAATCATGTAATCAAAACCAATACTTGTAAAGAACCTCTGTAACCAAACTACCTCCTTAGAGACATGAGTAGTAGCCATATACTCTTCTTCAGTGGTGTATAAAGCAATGATGGGCTACCTTTTACTCATCCAACTCACAGCTCCTCCAAACAAAGTAAACACATAGCCATAATGGACCTTCGACTATCCAAGTCACTTGCCAAATCTGCATCAACAAAACCCTGTATGTCCAATATCTTATCCACACTGTTAGTATCAAAATAAACCAAATAGTAATTAGAGTACCTTACAAATATCTTAACACCCTCTTTGCATAATTCCAATGCTATCTACCAGGGTTAGACATAAACCTGCTCAAAACTCCCATTGCTTGGGTAATATCTAGTCTAGTGCAAACCATTGCATACATCAAACTCCCTATAGCACTAACATATGGCACATCAAACATATCCTCTAAATCACCTTCATTCTTAGGACACATATCTAATGAAAGCATAGTTACAACCGGTAAATGAATTCTAACTGGATTGCAATCCTACATGCTAATTATGTGCAAAATAGTATTCACATACTTACTTTATGATAACCAAAGATTTATGTTACCTCAATCCCTTTTTATCTCCATTCCTAAAATCTACCTAGCAACCCCTAGACCATTCATGTCAAATGCATTTGAAATTTCATCTTTCAACTCATTGATTATACCCTTGGTGTTTGTTGGCAGAAGATAGAGCAAGCAACAAATCCTACCGTAGGTTACTGCAAGTGGTATGCGGAGGGCATGGCTGACATACAAAGAGGTATTTTGGGAAAAGACACACCTCTATGCAATATATATGAGTAGAAGAATAGGAATGAAATGTAAGAGTAGTACAAGAGTGAGATAAGAGTAAGGATATGTAAAAGGGAGAGACTAATACCTGCTGGTATGAATGTGTAATTAACCATTGATTATAAATATATATAAAGGAGATATAAGGGTTCTAATATGTTTATGTGTAACTTCTGAATGCTTGTATATGACTTATGTAGTGCCACATAGTAGTAGTCCTTAATGTTTATTTAGAATTCTCTCACTATATGACTAGGGTATAAACTAAATTTAGAGATTTGACTGAAGACCAAATCTCCAGACTGGTTCCTTCCCATTTCTTGCCAACATTTGGTTCCATTGTTAGGACCCTAGAAAAGGACAATGAAGAATAGAGAGGATAAAACGGTAAAAAGGGAAAGTGAGGAGTAGTGCAAAGAAAGAAAACTCAAGTGATAGAAAAAATTTATGATCTGCGAAGAAGACCATGAATTTGTTTAAGTTCCTACCCTCGTGAGAGGGGGGAAAGCACTTAATGGGATGACAAATGGAAAAGGGGGGATCTAAAAAGATCCTTGAAAAGATGTAACTCTTCAAGTTAAACCAACCATGGGATACATAAGGATTAATGTAATACCAAATCTAAAAACACCCATGGCAAAATGGGATAACAAAAGATTAAGGGAGATCAATGAGATTATACTAATCAAAATGGAGATAAGCAGGGAAGAGAGAAAGAAATAGATTCAGGAACATCAAGAAAGGTACCACAAAAAGATGGAAAAGGTAGGAGAGAGAAGTAGAAAATGCACAAGAGAAGTTGCTGAGGAAAAGAAATAGTTGGATGAGTGCGCCAAGGAGGGTGTTGCTAAGCGAGCCAAGGTGGGTGGTGCCAGAGAAAAGAACATAAGAGGAAAAGAGAGAATGAATGAGAGCACTATAGGGGCTGCTACAAATTTAATACAAAGGGATATACATAACCCTAAGCCAATAACAATGCATGTGGTGGGAAGAATATAATCAAACCCTAGCCTTACTGTAAATATGTAAAACCCCAAATTTTTAACCTAATTTTTCTAATATTCAAGTAAGAGTTGATAAACAATGGGAATTATTAAATCCTATGCGTAACCTCCAACCCTTAAATTTGGATGCAGATTACCTAGACCATCTGGTAAATCGAAGTGTAATGAAGATTAAAGAAAGAAGAATATGTGAAATATAAGGAGATTAGTTCTGGAAGTATAAGACAATTAACTGAAAAGTCACCTACAAAAGACATGATGTCATTAACAAATGGAAAGGTATCCCTGAAAATGAAAAGGTACTTTGAAGAGATGCACCCCCTTGACTAAGAGTCACCCCAAGTGCCTTATAAAGCAAGAAGAGTTTCAGTAGAAGATCAAGTTGACAATAAGGAAGACATAAAACAAGAAATTAAGAAAGATTTAAAGGAAATATTGGGAAAGGAACATTTTGATATCAAATTATAGAGAGATAAGTGAAGGGAACACAAGACCCTTATACAAAAGCAAAAACCTAAGTAGGAGAGTAAGGAAGAAATCCACCGCAAGATACTGAAAATACTAGAAAGACAAAAGAAAGTACCAATGAATGCACTAATTAAGCTACCAATGTTTGAAAAAGATACCAATGAAGTAGTCGAGCATATATTTATTCTTGAATCCATTTGGAAACATAATGACATAGCAAGGGATGAAACCAAATTGTTTGACTTTATAGGAACATTACAGAATGATGCTTTGAAATGGTATAGAAAGGCATGACCGAAACATGATAAAACTTGGGATGAGGTCAAGAAGGAGTTTTTGGAAAACTTTGAGACTTTAGAGATCCCTTGAAAAGGAGTGAGAAAAATTAGGGAATTAGTACAGAAAGATGGAGAAACTGTACAAGAATTTGATAAAAGATTCAAGGAAACAACCCACAAATTGGAGGATCCATCAATTGAGAGGCAAAAGATTGAATGCTTCATATTTGGAATAATCCTAGAAGCTAGAACATCTTTTGATGACATGATATTTGAAACTTATGCAAAATTAGTTACAATGACCTGCCACATAGTCACAAATGTGGCACAAACATGATAAAAGTAAATAAAACCTAGAATTAGAGAGAATGAGGATAGAATTGGAGTAGTTGAAAGTAAAACAAGAAATCTTAACAAAGTAGGAAGAAAATTCACACAAACAAAGACTGAATATATGGTGCTCCTATTGTACTAAGGAAGGAAACATAAGAAATGAATGTCTGAAATTGAAATGGGAAAGATAGGTTGCCGCCATGAAGGTAGATATAAAAGTAGTACCTACAAGAAATAATACAATATATTGTGGATTATGTGGTGACTAGGATGATCATGAGACACCAGATTGCCCTTCACAATTATTCAAAGGAAGGGAAGATGATGATGAGCATGAGTCATGGTGTAACACACACCACAAAAATAAAGCACAAAATAATACTATGTCATATGTAAAAGGCTTGGCGGAAAGACCCTTATACATTTAGAATTAGGGATATAAACAACCGGCCTGGAGAAACTAAAGGAATATGAACACTATTCAAAATTCAAACCCCAACAATGCCCCATATGGAAATAATTACAATAATGATGAAAGAGACCAATTTGGAGGCTATACTAGAGGAGGTTGAGGCCATGGTAGAGGTAGAAGAAGGAGATATGATGTAACCTGCTATAAATGTGGTAAACTAGGACACTTTGCCAATGAATGTTGGGGAGAGAGCAGAAGATAGTGCATATTCTGTAATAGTACAGAACATGACCTATTCTCATGTGATAAAGCACAACAATACTTCCACAATGCACCATAACAATCAAAAAGTGATGAACTAGAGAACCTTATGAAACAAACATGTGTCTGGGTAATTCGGAGAGATCCCAAAGAGCAAGGTCATGTACCAAGAACCTGCTAGAGAAACAAAGATGGTGAGACAAATATATCTTCAACAAAATCTTCAAGAGAAGAGAACCAATATAAGGGAGTCCAGTATGAGCAAGCTAAAATGAACAAAAATAAAGGGAAAGAATAGGCTACAATAGCAACAAGACAAGGTACAAATACCGCAGGACATTATACTATTGAAATAGAAGAAGAAGAGAGTGAGGAGGAAGATACATTCTTCCCTACAAAAAACAACATGATGATATTGTATAGAAAACAAAGCAAATTATAACTCAAGGACAAGATAGACATAAATAATATAATCAGTTCTTTTCAAAAGAAGAGGTTACGACACTTAAATAGTTCATGGCACTAACACAACAACATAATCTTATGGAGAAATTGAAGTAATTTGACAAATACTGGAACAAGGAGCAAGTACCTAAAAACTAAATCTGGTAATAGGCAAAACAAATAGACATTGAAATACAAAACCACTATTGGTAGATGTTCATATCAACCATAAAAAGGTCAAACATGTTATGATAAACCTGGGTGCGGATGTGAACATGATTATTAAGAAGCTCTAAGAACAACTAGGAAAACCTAGGTTGTTTGAAACTCCTTATAATATCACTTTTGCATATCGATCTATTATGGAAACACTTGGTACTTGAAAACAAGTGAAAGTAAGCCTAATGGGAATAAAACATGTCATAGACTTTGTTGTTGTAGCCATGAAAGAACAAGGTGATTCATTCAATGCATTACTAGGATTGAGATGGTTTTTTGACACAAATGGGATCTTTGACTCCCCAAAGAGGAATTATTTTTTTTGGATAGCAATAAAAGTATATACATACCCTTGGGATCTCTCATGGAAGAAGTATACATTGAAGAAGCTAACTATGCATAAGGTACTGACAACTATCCTAAGAATATTTATTCAATATCAAAACTAGATATAAATGAGATAGAAGAAGAACCTAATTCAGAGGGAGAAATAGAAGCAAAAGATTATAACTATAGTACTAATAGTGAGGAAGTACTAGAAGCATGGATAAGAAATGAACCGGAGCTAAAAACTTGAAGAATGACCAGGTACAAGAGTATATTTATGCTTCAAACTAGTAGGGAGAACCTACCGCAAACCTCTACATTGAATGAAAATCCATCCCAGAATGTATGCGCCATCTATGAAGAGAAGAATACAAAGGAATCTTGAATATCTCGACGAATCAATCATATCACGAGAGGCATTTCACATATCAAATTACCTAAGTTTTTAGGAGTACAAGATTTACAAATATACTTGACAGAGATGGAGAGAATTTTATTAGAGGAACAAAGGAGACTAGAAGCAGTACAACATACATTAGTATGTGCAATGCGGAAAATTGGTGGTCTACCCATAAAGATTCAGTTAGCAACTAGCTGATATTTAAGCTTCTCATCAAGATAAGATATCTACCGGAGGAAGGAGAATATAAGAACTTATCCAAATACGAGGGACATATTCCACCATAGGAAAATCTAGCCACTTGTTAAATTGTATGAGAAGGCAAAAAGGAACACAACAAGCTTATATACACCCAACTATTCTATTGGACACTGTCACCAATAGCATAAACTTGGTACTTAAACCAAGAAAGGAGAAAAGAAACCAACAATTGGGATGAAGTACAAAATGACTTTATACATACATTGTCCTACAGTCTAGAAAAATATATACATATTGTACTTATAAAAATGAAGGAAATAATTTTCCAACAAACTACAAAGGAAGATAGAGAAGAATGTAGCAAATGACACCACCACCTAGATCGGAAGGGATATGGAAACTTATAGATTGGATAGATAAATAATCAACACATTTGCTTAAAGTAAATGTTGTTGCAGAAATAGAAGGGAAATATAAATGCGGAAGGAAACTAGATAGTGCACAAAGACACAACACTCCCCCCCCCCCTTAATCTAACTTTTTGAACCCCCCAGATTTTGGCACTTTATAGTTTTAGTGCATAGATGTTCCCAATTTGGAACAAGCATGAGAAAAGATACTTTATAATTTTAATGTGTAGACATTTCCAATGGAGAAAGCATGAAAAAATAACCACTTTTGAAAAAATGACACTCAAACCCGAGTTGCCTATCCAAAGTTGCGAGGCTTTTTATTTTTATCTTTTAATCTATTTAATTTGCACTATAAAAAAATTAACTCCAAAATAAATAATTGAAGAGGGGCTAAGCTTAAGTGCCCACTAGTAGCCAATCTAGATTTAAGCCCCCTCATGTGATCGTACCATATGACCAGGGGCTAAGGTGTATGGTGAGCACCCCTCCCTTCTCCACTTATGTCATGTTGGGGTAAATGCTAATGTCACTAAAAGAGGCAAATTTTAAATACTCTTCCCCACTATCTAAAATTTGATGTGTAGGTGGTATTCATCCCTTGCATTCAATACCTTCTACACATGTATGTGTGTAAGTCCCAACAAAATTAAAACTCAGGCAAAAACTCAGAACATGATTTCCTACGGTTGCCTTTTACTTCATAAGATTATATCCCCTTCATTGAGCTCTCATAATGATTAAATATTTAATCAATTTAAAAAAAAAAGATTCTTTATTTTTTCAAAAGATGTTTTCTTTTACTTTCCAAAAAAATAATATATTCTAACAACTTTGCATGTTAAAAAAAGTTGGATTAAATGTGAGTTAAATATTATTAAAATATAATTAAAATATTTAAAATTTTATATCAAGTTGGAGTTGGAGAATGAGTTTTCATTTATTTTCTTAAACTTTATTTTTAGTTTGTTTTGTAAACTATTTATTTATAATAATTATAATAGAAACAAAAAGTAAAAAGTAAAAAAAAATAAAAAAGAACTAAAGTAGAGTTTAATAAAATAAAAGAAAGTTCATTCTCAAACTTCAATTTATTATAAAATAAAATAAATGTATAAATAATATACATTAATGTATGTGTATGTATATAGTAATACAAAAAAATTAAAAAATAGTAGTTGTGAATTTTTAATTTTAATTTATGTTTATTATAAAATAAAATAAATGAATAAATAATATATATTAATATATTAATGTATGTGTGTATCTATTTTAAAATAAAAAAAGTTAAATAAATAGTAATTATGACTTTTTAATTTCTATTTATATTAATTACATTGAGAGGCGAGCAGGGGTGGAGGAGAAGAGCCGAAAGATTCTAGAATTTCTATGTAAACTAAATTAAATCAAAATAGTAAAAATGCATGGCAAATGGAGTGGAAGGTGGATGAGGCGTGGCCTATTTCAGTTTCTTGAAGCTTTTATTTCCTTATGTAGGCCTCCCTTAAATTTTGTCTCCTCTGTTTGCTATGTTTCTAAACTTTGAAAAATTTACCTGCTTTATTGCTCACGATAAGTGGGCTGAAATGGTTTAACTTTATTATAATTGATGTTAGTTAAATTTGAAAAAAGCATCATCTAGGAATTTGTTAATGGATTAAACTTAATATGGACTAAAGAAAAGCATAAACAAAACTCTATTCAATAGATTGTCCCATAAGAAAAAAGATGTAGCTGTAATGTCCCCTTTTGGGACTTCCCTAAATCTCACCCTTTCTTAGAAAATATATTCTTATTTCCGTTCTTTTATTGATTGCTTGATCCTCTAAATAATCCTTCTTGCCTTGCATGTACAGATCCTTCACTATCAAGCACTCTTCTCTTGTATTCCTTTATTTAGACTATTCAATGTATACTTTTAAGTGTATTGTTTCTGTCTTGATCCATTGCTGGATTCGATGAGTTTTGAATTGGAATGCTGATGATATTCATTCCCTAAATATATCTTTCTTCCTTATATATCTGCTCTTACGTTCTCATGTTTTTATGCCTTTTTATTATTGAAACAAACCCTTGTATTATATGCAGCCTTTGACTAACATATTTGCTGCTGTATGATGATGAGATGAACAATGATGATGTCTTCAAGGTGCCGCTAGACCCCTAGGACTATTTGCTGCCTTGTTACTCAGATCTGATGTTAGGAATGTCTTCAATCATGATGTGTCACTGGTTTCTATGATATATGATGCCTCAAAGTGTTGAATCGACTCTTGACATAAGTGTGATTTCCCTTAGCATGAGCTGCTGACCTTCTATGATGAATTCACTGCAAATCTTGTCACAGTCTTCTTATTTCCATATATTATAGGCAGATCTAAGTTTTACTTCAAAAATATATATTTATTTCAGACCTATATTATTCTTCTTCTCCCAAATTGTATATTTAAAACTCAAAAATATATATTCTCCTTCCCTATTCCCTCACATCTCTATTTAAAAGCATATCTTATTTTTCATTTCTTTCGATGCCCCCTCAAGACATGTCTTCATTTGACCTTTATATCCTCTTTAATAAGCAAAGGGGCATACCTATTCACAATGACCACCACCTCTTAATAGACGTATCCCTTCAAGGAGATCGCTGCCTTTATCCTTGTGGAATCGCACCCCTTGTGGGAAGGTATTACTCAGTCAACTTAATTGCTACCCTTTGCATAAATCGTAGCTTGTAATAACACGTATATCACTCCTTAATATGGGACTAGTCGTTGACTTTCTTTGAATAGTCAAATCATATCTTAACTAGCATCTTCTAATCTTAATCGCAGCCACTTATTACATATAAACATTTATATTTTATTTATATATAATATTTAATAATAATTAATTCATAATAAGATTTATATTTATTATTATATGATATATTTGTATATCATATAATTTATATTCATATAATATATTATATATTGTATTTAATAATATATATTATGTTATATTTATTTTATAATATAATATTATATATTTATATTATTATTATATATTATATATTATATATATAATGATATTTAATATTTGATATTTATCAATATATATAATTATATTATTATGGGGACATGAAATTAGCTATGTCAATAGACTGATCTGAGTGAGCATGCTGGAGCATAGGTGCAAACTACGCGACAAAGCATCCATGAGCTAGAGGAGGTTTTCAAGAAATTTGTATCCCTGTGTTGTATTTAAGATCGTTGGCAACTAAAAGAAGGAGTAAACTACAAAATGTGCTAAAGATCTCTATGTCATGTCTACTATCTTAAACCAACTACATTTTTATACATGGGAGATAGACAAATCTTTATAGATCAATTTAAATGATAAATACTGAAGGGAAGTTGTTATGTGAAAAAAAATGCCATTTAAACTTAATGAATTTTTTATATCAAATTTGATTGTGGGTGGATTTTGTTTTGTGTATATGAAATGTAGGGAGCCATGGATGTGCTAAAGACATAGTTGGAGCAGGCAAGGAGGAAGCATAGGGAAAGTAGACACCAATTGAAAATGACCAAGGGAAAATGGTTGAAAGAAAATAACTTAGGCAAGCATATCAAATTGCAAGATTTGAGGTGAGATGAAGGGGAGTGTGAATTTGCATCTCCAACCACAGTTAAGGTCCTATCCTTCATACTAGTGGAAATCTTATCTATTCTTGCAATCAAAGGATAACCAAAAGGAAACATCAAACAATTTTGCAAGAGAGAAGTTGTAAATGATGTAACTTTTTGCAAGAGGTATAAGATGAAATAGGAATCCTTTCATCAAGTGACAATCTAATCAGGCATTTGGAAAATAAACAGTATGTAAGATCTAAAACCCAAACAAGTTAGAGAGAATGGATACCAAAAAAGGTTAACACGAATTTTCTTTCTTTTTTGAATTCAAGTATTTGTATTCTTTTAGTGTAGTAAATTTTTTAGCAGAAACAACTTTGTGGGTGTCAATACTGAGAATAGAAATTGTGTTTGGGTAATTTTGGTTTGCCTTTGCATGTAGCAATGATTAGTTTTGGTGCTTATCATAGGATTCATCCGATGAAAAAATACAGTCATGTAAGAAGCAACTCCATCAATTGAAGCAATGGGTAAAAGTTTAGCATAATCATATGAAAAAAGCAATTGAACTATGTAATTTTGATGTTGTAGTAGCAATTGTCTGAGTAATGAGTTCCAGGTGTGTGTGTGTATATTTTTAGAACAACACTGGACATTATTTTTATAATATCCAAACGTCTCCATTGTTTTTCTTCAATATAACCAATTTTGTTTACATTTTTACATAGACCATTCATGTTTTACACCACCATATTATGCAATTCTGATAAGTCCTTATTTCAGATTGCTTGTATTCAAGGAGTTTATATAGCCAATTTTATTTACCTCTTTACAGAGACCGTTTTTACTAGTAACATATTCTTATTTTGGAGTTCTGATCAATTATGATTTCACATTTCACATTATTTTGATTTACATTGATCTAAATTTCATTTGTGCTTGCAATATTCCTGGTCACATAAGCTTTTATTTATATCTGGGAGAGATTAGGATCTTTGAAGACCAAGAACTCAACAAACCTACATTTGTTCTTGCATACAACTTTTTTGTATTTATAGTAATTGTTCTAATTTGAAGATTTATTTGCTTATAACACTGCTATTCCAAGTAGAGGCATTATTTGGCATTGGCTACGGTAGCTTTATCACTATGTTATGAGAGTACACTGTTTTAAAGAATTTCTCATAGTTACATTTGAACTGTTCTAGGTATCTAGCTACTAAAGATTTTCATTTTTGTTTATAAAGTAATTAATTGCTTCTTTGGACTTGGAATTGTCATTGTGACTTTTTTTGACCATTTGGTTGATAATGTGTTTGTTATAGATGAATTTGATGGTAGGTTAATCTTAAGGATGGGATGTACTCTCAGACAATTCTCTCTGAATTAGTGATGTGAACAATGTAGTTGTCTTGAAGGCAAAGAATCAATTTTGTATGGTGACATTTTTTTTGTGTGTTAAATCCTCCTCTTCTAACTATTAACTCTAGAAAATGTATCAGCTATTAGTTTGAGTTTTAGTTGGTTCTAATAGTACAATATTGTCATAATTATGTATGTACTTTATATCCACAGTGGAGGTTAAATTGTAGATACAATATTCAAGGCTAAATTGTAGATACAATAATCATGTATGTGTATAAGATATATATTTGAGAGTGGAAGTATTGTAGATATAAAGCTAGAAAACTTACCTCTACATTTCAAGAATCATTGAATTTCTTGGAGCATTACAATATTGTCTTGATTATGTGTATATATTATAAATAAATCAAGTTTAAGTTTTCATCATAATGAGTTTTCATTTATTTTTTAAAACTTTATTTTAGTTTTTTTAATCTATTTATTTATAATAATTATAATAGAAACAAAAAGTAAAAAGTAAAAAATAAATAAAAAAGAATTAAAGTAAGTTAAATAAAATAAGAGAAATTCATTCTCCAACTCACTTTATTATAAAATAAAATAAATGAATAAATAATATACATTATATAATAATATAAAAAAATTAAAAATAATAATTGTCAATTTTTAATTTTTATTTATGTTTATTATAAAATAAAATAATATAAAATAAAATTAATTAAAAAATAATATATATTAATATATTAATGTATGTGTATTTATTTTAATATAAAAAAGAATTGTCACTTTTTAATTTCTATTTTTATTAATATATATTAATGTATGTGTGTATATTAATAAAAAAAATGAAGAGAGTAATTGCAACTTTTAATTTTTATTTATTTTTAATAATATAAAAAATCATTTAATTATGTCGAGAAGGGTTATACAGTGGCATTAAGGGGATGCCTATGACCATGAAGATAAAAAATAGAGCCAACATAGTTTTTCAAATAATTAGACATATTTTTTAAATAATTATAAACTATTTTTTTTTATGCATAATCAGAGATATATTATATAGTATGTCAAAAAAGTTACATTCCTCAGCCCTTTCATGGCTGGCAGTAGGTTCAAACCTTTAACCCTTCCCAACCTATAAGCTTATACTAGAAGACCATGCAGGGTCAGAACTATAGGCACCCATATGACACTATAAACATATTTTCACTAGCTAACTAAAGGCTTCTGATATACAAAAGGAAGCCAAGGAGACACTGTAGAAAACTTAACTAGCATACTCTACAAGCTTCCCGGAAGTCATCCACCCACTCGAAACCGTCAACCTCAGCTAATGCAGAGATCTTCAGTAGAAACGTGCAAAATGTTTGTTTTTGTCCATATCAGCAAGAGGCTTTCAATGTCTTACCGACATATGCTTCTTTATCCTTATCGGCCTGACTTGCCTTGTCGGCCTTCCCCCGTTCTTTCTTCCCAACGGTCTCCCTCTCGCCGAAATTGTTATGTTCATCGGCCAAACACTCGTTATCGGCCTAGCTTTCTCCTTGCTCGCCGAAACCAAAACTCACACCGATGAGTATTTTGTTTATATGCCTATCAGCAAGACAATGCTTATCGGGCTCTCCACGCTGACTTGCTCTGATGACTAAGGTCACGCCGAAACATGCAAACCCTAACCTGCTGAATAGGTTCCCATTACCTCCGCTACCGGTCACCTCTATTGACCAAGTTGCTTATCGGCAACACTTACATTATCGGTCTAGCTGCGGAAGGTCTCCTCGACGCTCCACTTCACGCCGACATCAAACTCCATCGTTGGCAAGGCTTTATACTATCGGTAACCGCTTACAATCTCCAACCGATGCCCTGTCTCATGCCGATATACTCTTCATCGGTGACACTTATAGTTGTCACACCGATCGGTGAGAGCTCTACTGTCGGCTTAACACAAATTCGTCCACCCGATCGCATAACTCACGCCGATACATGCCCTTGACTTGTTGACCATCGGTATGACCTCCGCTATCAACCACCACGCCTCGTGTCATCCTGATGCCTTACCTCACACCGATGACAAGCTCCTCATCACCAAGACATATAACTATCGACGAAGACTTCATTCCCTCTGCCAACATCACTTGTCACTCCGATACTCTTTACGCCAACTCCTTCATCGGCCAGACTTCCACCGTCGATCCAACCTTAAGCCGCTTTGCCAATACACCTCCTTACGCTGATGGGCATCTCATATCGATCTCTATTGTCTCCCTGATACTATCAATGCTGAGTTCCACCGTCGACCAGACTATGACTATTGGCGACACCTTTACCTTCCCCACCGATGGCATATCTCATGCCGATATACTCTTCGTCGACAAGACTGCCTCTATCGGTGAAACCTTCTACGCACTCTCCAATGGTTCATCTCTTCCCAACCACTCAATCCTTAGATTCCCTCTATCGATGAGACATTCACCATCGGCCACAGAAAATCTCCCTTCGTCAATGTGCCGATGATCTATCCATCGGTGACACCTTCAGTTGTCACCCCAATACAACTCAATCGATGAGATTCATTCCATAGATTTCACTGAAGTCCACCTGTGAAATGGATTTAATTGAGCATCTCGACCGCAGAAGAATTAAATCTAATATAGCAACAATTCTATACAGAGAATATATAGAGTAATTTAATGTACAGGGAATTTACACAGAATTCAAACTTTTCCAAAACACAATTTGCAAAATTTTCTATTCCCTCTTTCTAGTTCCTTACATTTTATCAGTTCTAGAACGAAAATGAAGAAGACCCTTTTCTTGACCATCTCTCCCTGTTTTTGTTAACCCCATTACCTCTATTTGCGGGATTTTGATTTTACCAAGATTATTAGTAGAAACCCTAATTAAGCTCATGACATCTGCTTTGTAGAAGACAACAAAACTCCTAAAGACAAGACACCTTGTTTAACCCTTCACAACACCCAAGATGTTTGAAATGTAAATTTTGATGTTTACAAGCAGGAAATGCCAACATAAAATGTCACATTAGTTAATGACATACAAATGCTACCAGGTAACATGAAATGTCAAAAATATATGTTAAAACCTTATTCTTCTCCCTCTTGTGCATCTTTATCCTGTTGAAGGGGTGCTCCTGCACCATACTCCTCGGGAGAAGAGATCTCAAGCCCCTTTGAGATCAGAGTTTGGAGGTCTGCACCATGGTTTGTAATCTGATCTGCAGTCATCCAAACGGCCTCTGAGTTAGGTTGTCCATGCCAAGTCACCAAATACTCCAGGTATTCTTTATTTCTTGTCTTCTTTATCACTCTTGAGTCTAAGATATGCTTCAACTTTGGTGGATCATGCTTAGGAATATCATCATCTACTGCATCCTACAATGGTTCCTGTTCTATATCTGTATTTGGCTTGTATGGAGTCAAATCACATACATTGAAAATGGGTGACAATCCAAGATCAGAAGGAAGTTGGATCTCATATGCATTCTGTCCATACTTCTTTAAGATCTGACAGGGTCCAATCTTTCTCTGCATTAGCTTGGTATATTTACCTTTGGGGAGCCTCTCCTTCTTCAGATTTACCCACATCAAATCTCCAATATCAAATTGTACATCCTTCTTTTTCTTGTTAGCATATGTTTTGTACTTCACTGTAGCTTGTTGGAGTTGGTTCTTTACTTGATCATGCACTTCTTTGATGGCTAAAGCAAAATTTTCTGCATCTGCACTAATAGGCTCTCCTGTAGGTAGATCTCTTAGTTCTAGGATACCCCTTGGATGAATTCCATACACTATCTGAAAAGGTGACTTTCTTGTACTCCTATTGATGGTGTCATTATAAGAAAACTCTGTCTGGGGTAGGATATTATCCCACTTCTCTCCATGCTGTCTGGTTAAACACCTTAATAGATTTCCCAATGAACGATTAACAACTTCAGTCTACCCATCTGTTTGAGGATGGTAGGCTGATGAGAAGGACAAATTGGTTCCAAGCTTTTTCCAAAGAGTCCTCCAGAAGTGGCCAATAAACTTTTCATCTCTGTCTGAGACTATGCTCAATGGCAATCCATGGATTCTCACTATTTCCTTGAAAAACAGGTCTGCATATAAAGCATCACAAGTGGTTTTGCACGGCAAGAAATGTGTCATTTTACTAAATATGTCTACTACCACAAAAACACTATCATATCCTTTCCTTGTCCTAGGCAAACCTAGTACAAAATCCATGCTTATGCTCTCCCATGGCCTAGAAGGAATGGGTAATGGCTGATACAAACCTGCATTTGTGGATCTTCCTTTGGCTTTCTAACATATTACACATGCTTCCACAAATCTTCTCACATCTGACTGCAGCTTAGGCCAATAGTAATGCCTCTTCACAAGATCAAGAGTTTTATCAAGACCAAAATGTCTTGCCATGGCCCCACAATGTTTCTCCTGAATAATATTCAGTCTCATAGAACATCTTGGAATACATAGTTGTCCACCTTTGAAAAGTAATCCATCTTGAATCAGAAATTTAGAAAACTCAAGATGATATTTGTCTCCAAAAGAAGTACATACCTTGTAGATCTCGCCAAAGTCTTCATCATCATCATACATTTTCTTCAAAGAATCAATCCCAACACTCTCCAATTGGATCTGATTGATGGTCAGAACTCTCCTGCTCAAAGCATCTGCCACTTTGTTCTTAACCCCTTTCTTGTGCTTGAGTGTGAAAGTGAAAGCTTACAAAGTTTCCACCCACTTCATATGCCTATGGTTTAGCTTCTCTTGACTGTTTATGAAACTGAGGGCATGATTATTTGTGAACACTATGAATTCTTTTGGCATCAAGTAATGCCTCCATTTCTTAAGTGACTGGACTAGAGCATACATCTCCAAATCATAGGATGAGTATCTCTTCTTGGCATCATTTAATTTCTCACTGAAGAATGCAATAGGCCTACCTTTTTGGCTGAGTACTGTTCCAATTGCAATATGACTTGCATCACATTCTACTTGAAAAATTTTGCTGAAGTCAGGAAATGCAAGAAAAGGCTGCTTTGCCACCTTCTTCTTCAATGTTTCAAAGGAATTATCTACCTCCTTTGTCCTTGTAAACTTGCACTTCTGTCCTCCCTTTATAGTGTCAAGAATGGGTGCACAAATATGACTAAATCCCTTTATAAACTTTCTATAAAAGGTTGCTAACCCGTGGAAACTTCTAACATCATTTAAGGTTTTGGGAGTTGGCCAAGACAATATGGCACTTACCTTCTCTTGATCTATTTTCAATTTGTTATGTGAGATAACAAATCCCAAGTAGATGATCTCTTCCTGCATAAACAGACACTTTGCTAAATTGATCATTAGTTGCTCTTCATATAACCTTTTGAGAACCAAGTCTATATGGTGGAGGTGTTCTTCCTTGGTATTGCTGAAAATCAGAATGTCATCTAGATATACTATGACAAACTTACCTATGAATTCCCTCAAGACCTCATTCATTAACCTCATAAAGGTACTAGGGGCGTTGGACAAACCAAAAGGCATGACCTTCCACTCATATAAGCCCTCATTAGTCTTAAATGCAGTTTTCCACTCATCACCAGGTCTAATCCTAATCTGATGATAGCCACTCTTTAAATCTATTTTTGAGAAATATTTAGCACCTCCTAAACAATCAAGTAAATCTTTTATCCTAGGGATTGGAAACCTATACCTGATGGTTATCTTGTTGATCACCCTTGAATCAGTGCAAAGTCTCCAAGTGCCTTCCTTCTTTGGTGCTAGTACAGCCGGTACTGCACATGGGTTTAAACTTTTGCCAATTAGGCCTATCTCCAACAACTCTTTAATTTGTCTTGCTACCTCTGTATTCTGATCTGGAGTGAGCTTATATGCTGCTTTGTTTGGAAGTGTAGATCCTGGGATCAGATCTATACAATGGCTAATGTCCCTAATAGGTGGTAGGGAACTTGGCATTCCATCAGAGATAATGCCTTTGTACTTGTCCAATAGCTCTTGGACAGCTGGGTCTATGAATTTTTGTCTCTTCTCTCCCTTGACTTGTTGCTGCTATTCTTTGTTTACCTTTAGGCAAGGGATTAGAGCATATGTAACTGCTCCTTCTTCTCCTATCCCCTTCATGAATTGTTTGCCTTCTACCATCATCACTTTGACTTCTTTTCCTTTTGACTCTACCTCCTTCTCCATTAATGGAAGCAATTCTATCACCTTACCATTCTTGGTAATTGAATAGGTGTTTCTAACTCCATCATGGTATGCTTTCAAGTCATACTGCCATGGTCTTCCAAATAGGAGATGGCAAGCATCCATCTTGGCAATGTCAAACAATAACCTATCCTTGTATGGGCCAATCTGAAATTCTACCCAAACCTGTTCTTCTATAACTGTTTGCTAACCTTGGTGGAGCCATAAAATTTTATATGGGCAAAGATGTGGCAGTCTCCTAAGCTTAAGCTTTTCTACCATCTCAATGGACACAAAATTCTTAGTAGATCCAGAGTCAATCAGAACTTTACATACCTTTCCTCCTGCCTTGCAAGTAGTTCTGAAGAGAGACTTCCTTTGTGGAGGTTCTTGTCCAGGCACCTTCATGGTGGTCATTGCTCTTCTAATCATCAAAGATTCTCCATTCTCAGGATACCTATAACTGTCAGTAGAAATCACACTTCGATTAGTGCTTGAGCTTGCTACACTTTGACAATCAGATTCTTGGATCAGATTGATCCTCTTTTCTCCTATTGAACTTGTTGTCTTTGTTGGACATCTGCTAGCTATATGGCCTTCTTGATTGCAATTGTAACATTTGATAGGTCCTCTGCCCTGAGATTTCCCTCTAAATGGTGGTCTTCTGCCCCTGAAGTTTCCTCTTTGATTGTAACTTCCCCCTTGGTTCTGACTGTTGTCTCCTCTGCTGTTCTCTTGGTTGGATTCACTTTGGTATCCAAATCCTCTGCCTCTAAAAGGACTTCTTTCTCCTCTCTGTTGTCTCCCTCTTCCTCTCTTGTTCTGCTTATACCTTCTTTTTAATTTGTTTTCCACTTTGAGTGCTAATTGGTAGCACTTTTGGACTGTGTCTGGATTGTGCATACTTATGTCTTCTTAGATGTTAAATCTTAATCCATTGAGGTATCTTGCTACCTTTTCTTCCTCGCCTTCCTTTACCTTTGTTTTTACACACAGTTTCATGAACTCTTCTGTGTATGAGCTGACATCTAGCTCCTTCTGCTTCAAATTTTATTTCCTCTTATGTAATTGGATATTATAATCCAATGGAACATAGGCTTCCTTCACCAAAGCCATCATTCTCTTCCATGTTGCAACTCTGTTCTTTCCCTCTTTCACCCTATCATCTTGGATGAAATTCCACCAAGTCAGTGCACGTCCTTTCATTTTGGACTAAGCCATCTTCACTCTTTGGTGGTCTAGTATTTCCTCGATCTCAAAGAAATTATTCAAGGAGTCTATCCACTCCATCACCGAATCAGGTTCCATTTTTCCTGCAAACACTGGCAAGTCTATTTTCACATCCATGGTCCTTCTTTCCATGGACTTGAGGGCATTGAGTAAGGGTCTCTAGTCTGTAGGAACCACTATCTCTTCCTGCTTTGGGGTCTCCTCTTCATCCCCATCTTCTCGTTCACCAGAGTTTTCTTCCCCTTTCTCCACTTTGTCCCTCAACTTCTCTAGTTCTTCTTTCAATGCCTGATTCTGAGCTCTATCAGCTCTGCTCTTTGCTATTTGCTTTCTTACCAAGGCCATCAATTCAGCATTAGTCATCTTTGTTGGATATGTTTCAGATGTTTCTCCTTCTGACATCTTGTACTCTCCTTCTACCCAACAGATACTCCTCACTCTGATACCACTTGATGCAGAGATCTTCAGCAGAAACGTGCAAAATGTTTGCTTTTGTCCATATCGGCAAGAGGCTTTCAATGTCTTACCGACATATGCTTCTTTATCCTTATCGGCCTGACTTGCCTTGTTGGCCTTCCCCCGTTCTTTCTTCTCAACGGTCTCTCTCTCGCCGAAACCGTTATGTTCATCGGCCAAACACTCGTTATCAACCTAGCTTTCTCCTTGCTCGTTGAAACCAAAACTCACACTGATGAGTATTTTGTTTATATGCCTATCAGTAAGACAATGCTTATCGGGCTCTCCACGCTGACTTGCTCCGATGACTAAGGTCATGTTGAAACATGCAAACCCTAACCTGCTGAACAGGTTCCCATTACCTTCGCTACCGGTCACCTCTATCGACCAAGTTGCTTATCGGCAACACTTACACTGTCGGTCTAGCCATGGAAGGTCTCCCCGACGCTCCACTTCACACCAACATCAAACTCCATCGTCAACAAGACTTTATACTATCGGTAACCGCTTACAATCTCCAACCGACGCCCCGTCTCATGTCGATATACTCTTCATTGGTGACACTTACAGTTGTCACACCGATCGGTGAGAGCTCTACTATCAGCTTAACACAAATTCATCCATCCGATCGCATAACTCACGCTGATACATGCCCTTGACCTGTTGACCATCGGTATGACCTCCGTTATCGGCCATCGTGCCTCATGTCATCTCGATGCCTTACCTCACACCGATGACAAGCTCCTCATCACCAAGACATATAACTATCGACGAAGACTTCATTCCCTCTGCCAACATCACTTGTCACTCCGATACTCTTTACACCAACTCCTTCGTTGGCCAGACTTCCACCGTCGGTCCAACCTTAAGCCGCTCCGCCAATACACCTCCTTACGCCGATGGGCATCTCATACTGATCTCTATTGTCTCCCCGATACTATCAATGTTGGGTTCCACCGTCAGCCAGACTATGACTATCGGCGACACCTTTACCTTCCCCATCGATGGCATATCTCATGCCGATATACTCTTCGTCAACAAGACTACCTCTATCGGTGAAACCTTCTACGCACTCTCCAATGGTCCATCTCTTCCCGACCACTCAATCCTCAGATTTCCTCTATCGGTGAGACATTCACCATCGGCCACAAAAAATCTCCCTTCGCTGATGTGCCGATGAACTATCCATCGGTGACACCTTCAGTTGTCACCCCGATACAACTCAATCGGTGAGATTCATTCCACAGGTTTCACTGAAGTCCACCTGTGAGATTCTTCTCCCTCTTGTGCATCTTTATCCTGTTGAAGGGGTGCTCCTACACCATCAACTAAGCCCAGCATCCTTCTGATGAAGTCCACCGCAATCGTTGCCTGTTCCTTCAACATGATCAGGTCGAAGCCCTTAACATCTAGGATGAACGGGTATAGTTTAATCACTACCCCAGGATCCATGAGAAGGCTCCAATCCTTAGGGCGAGGGATGCTGATACCCAGGCTGGCTACCTGCAGAGTTTTCCCCAAATCACCTAAATGCTCTAGATAGAAGATGCCTCGCATGATTGAATTCACCTCTTCCTTCACCGTTTCCAGTTCCATCAGCATTGCTAGGACCCTCGAGGAGATGTCCGTGTCCACCCGGTATCTCTCATCATTCTCCATGAAGGCTTTACCTAGAATCATTTTCACAGCCCCCACCAAAAGCTCATCTGACCTGCATAGCATCCTCTACAACAGGAGATCAGTGATGCTACCAATGAAGGCTATTTGCCACTTGGTGCTGACCAGCCTGACAGGGGTGTCCATCCCTCCACAACGAATAGAGTTTGTTGAGATGATCACGACAAAATGAGATAGCATTTGGCAATGAACTGAGAAGGAAACTACAAAACAATGGATACCGCCTTCGCTAATAATCTTTACCCAACCCGTCGCCGAAGATTCTCAAAGGCACACCTTGTTATGATTGCCTGATGATGCTGAGTATAGACACTTAAGGATATTAATGTCCATCCCCTCGACTCGTGCCAACTTGGGCTTGCAGTAAGTTATGAGTGCCTCAGCCTTGCCACCCATAATGGTGCGGCAAGGCTCCTTCCTAGCCTCCAACAATAATTATAAACTATTTTAAATTAAAAAGTATTTTTTAAATAATTATAAACTATTTTAAATTAAAAAGACCACATAGTCTTATTAAATCAATGAACTTAAAAATAAAACTGACATAGATAAAATAATGTGTGTAAAATTAAAAAATAATGTGTATAAAATTAAAAGAGTAATTGCAACTTTTAATTTTTATTTATTTTTAAAAACATACAAAATCATTTAATTTATTTGATATGCAACAATAGCATTTATAAAAAAACATAAAAAATATTTTCACTTCTTTTTCTATGCAACGATAGCATTTATATTAGCAACAATAAAAAATTTAATTTATTTTTATATGCAGCCACAACTTTGAGTTTTTTAATTTTTAATTTATTTTTGTGGCAATGTTTTTTATTATATATAATAAAAATTAAAAAATTAAAAAATCATCTTCATTTCTAATATAATACAAAAAATTAGGGGGGTAAATTTATACTGTGTTAAAAAAGTCTATGGAAAAATCCAATTCAAAATAAAATATAAAAATTTAGAAACAAATAACTCAACTTCAAAAAATCCAATTCAAATTTAGTGTTTTTAATTATTGTTTTGTTTTTTAAAATTTAGAAGAACATGTGCACATTTTAATGAAATATATATTTTAAATTTATTTAAAATCTTAATTTATTTTTTTCAAATAGGAGAGATTTTGCAGGTGGAAAAATCTTATGATAGGATGTAAGTGGGTCTTCAAGAAGAAGTTTGGAGCAAACGGTTCATTACAGAAGTACAAGGTTAGAATGGTAGTCAAGGGCTACTCCCAGAGAGATGGAATTAATTTTGGTGAAATTTTCTCCTATTGCTAAATTATCTTCTATTAGATTTCTTTTATCCATTGTTGCAACTTATGATTTTGAAATTGAGCAAATGGATTTTAAGACTGTATTTTTGCATGGAGATCTGGAAGGAGGAATTTATATGCAACAACCTACAAGTTTTGAGGTAAAAGGGAAAGAACACTGGGTATGCAAGTTAAAAAGATCTCTTTATGGTTTTAAACAATTCCCCAGAATGTGGTGCCAGAAGTTTGATTCATTTGTTTTGAAATTGGGTTTTGTTAGAAGTGAACATGATCATCGTATCTACATTTGATGTGTTGATGATGATATTCTGATTATTGCCTTGTATATGGATGATATGTTATTTTTCAGTAACACCAAGGGTATGATCAGTGAGTTGAAGCTCAACTTTTAGGTGCATTTTACATGAAGGATCTAGGGGCAACTAGGTATATTCTAAGAATGGAGATCAAAATGGATCGAGGTAATAGAAAACTTTGGTTATCACAAAGTAAGTATGTGAATACTATTTTACACAAATTTAACATGCAAGATTGCAATCCAATTAAAAAATTTTACTGGTTGGTACTAAGCTTTCATTAAATATGTGTCCTAAGAATGAATATGATTTAGAGGATATGTTTGATGTGCCACATGCTAGTTTTGTACCAAGTTTGATGTATGCAATGGTTTGCATTAGACCAAATATTGCCCAAGCAGTGGGAGTTTTGAGCAAGTTTATGTCTAACCCTGGTAGACAACATTGGAATTATGCAAAAGGGTGTTAAAATATTTTCATGGCACTTTTGATTACTATTTGATTTATTCTAGTACTAACAGTGTGGATAAGACATTGGACATACATTGTTTTATTGATGCAAGTTGGACATGTGACTTGGATAGTCAAAGTTCCACTAGTGGCTATGTGTTTACTTTGTTTGGAGGAGCTGTGAGTTGGATGAGTAAAAGGCAGCCCATCATTTCTTTATCCACCATCAAAGCAGAGTATATGGTTTCTACTCATTTCTCGAAGGAGGTAGTTTGGTTATAGAGATTGTGTACATGTATTGGTTTTGATTGTAGGATTATTCAAATTGGTTGTGATAGCCAGAGTTCATTATGTTTGGTGAAGACCCCCATGTATCATGCACAGACTAAGCATGTCGATGTTCAATACCATTTTATTCGTGAAATGATTGCTAATGGTCAGATTGAGCTGAAGAAGGTTAACACTAAGAATGTTGCAAATTCACTTACTAAACATGTGAACACATAAAAGTTTACATGGTGCACCTGAAGTCCATGGGCCTTGTTCCGGTAGGCTTCCATTTTTGAGAGCCTTTCTTTTGCTTATCTTGTTTCCTGAAGTATCCTTTCTTCTTGGGATACCTTTTTTTAAACTGCTTTCTTTTCTTCTTGTGCGGCTTATCAGAACTGTCACAATTGTAGCAAGAAGATTTTCCCTTTTCAGGGAACTGATTAGAAGGCATAATCTGGTAACAGACAGAGGATAACAACAACGATAACAACCGGCTACATTTGCAAAGGAGATCATTTTGCAAATAAATGCCCAGATAGAAAGAAGAAAAAGGGAAAAGGCAAAGTCCGTGCAGCTCGCGATGCAGGTGTTGAGAATGATGAATATGAATTCATCAATGCTTATCCTTCAGACTCAGAGGATATTATCCTCTCCAGTACAGACTCCGAAGACTCCGAGACTGATGAGTATGACTCAGCTCAAGAACAAGTCCAAGCTCAGGTCAATCTAATGACCAAAGAAGTTCAATAAGCAAGAAATATTTTCGGGACTTGAGCTGATCCAACTACGCGATTAGTTTTCTCCATGTTTCTTGACCCATATCCATGGTATGGAGTTGAGATTCAATTTATATGGGTGTATTTACAATGTATGTTGTAAAGTGGGAGAATGTTAAGATTAAGGTGCCATCAACCTTGTAAATCCTATGTAATTTATTATTCCTATTATTGTTTGTAAATCACCCATAAGGGATGAAAGGTTTCACCAAGTAGCGATATTGTTTCAGCCACATGGTTGATCCCATTACTTGATTAATGGAGCACATTTCATTCCCGGTGGTGCAGGGGGGTATCCTCCTTGTGGGTTTTGGGGAACCATCCCCCTGACGGGGGGTCCAGGAGTCGTGCGCCATAGTGGGGGTTCAGGCCTAGCACCCCTGAAAGCCACTATATATATATATATTCATTGTAAATCTAGACTGTTCATCATTAGGTCACAGATATGATGGTAGAGGTTAAGTTGGATTTTCTTGCCCTAGAAGGAAACCCCTTTATGAGGATATTGTATTACAACTGTGAATGGGTAGAGTAGAAGAGTTGAGATTGAAAAACAAGCATTGTTGGATTGAAGACCAAGGAGGAGATTGATAGTGTTGTATTGTAAACTCTATTGAAGTTAATACATACTGGTGCATTTCTTCTTGTGTAGAGTTTTTTTGAAAGGGTTTCTTCATGTAAACACTGTGTTATGTGTTTGATCTTCTATTCCATTCCAATTTAGTTCTACATAGTTAAATATCTATATTACAATTGTAATCATATTTTCATTGATAGTTGTTTACCTTCATTTCTAACATTACTAAGGTAACTCCCTCTTTCAAGCTCTTGCCATTCTAGCAACTCTTACATAGATTACAAGTTGTCATAGTTGCATTTCTTAGAGTGAATAATTATCTATTCACTATAGATTAAGTGTACTTAGGTTGATGAGGTTAGACAATATCTTGTCTAACTGAATGTGCAACCTTTTAGAGGTTAGAGGTTACCTATTTGTTTAGTAAACCTCGTGTGCATGCCTTTTGAGGTTGGAAGACTTTCCATCTCACCTCAAAAGGCACTTTGTAGTCATCCAACACTTGTCACACAAGGTTGTTGGTTTGCACATTCCAAGTGATCCAAAGGTCGACACATTATAGGACACGTGTCTTCTTGTTTGTGCCACATCATAGGGCACTTTTCAATCCATGTGCAAGGTGGATTGTCTCTTCCATGCCTATATAATGAGGCATTCTCATGTAAATTTGTAAGTGAGATTAATATATATTTTTTCTCAAATTACGTTCATCAATATCATTGATTTCTTATCTCTATTTGTCGATTTCCATATTGTGAGAGAGTTGATCAAGTTGCAGAGCATCCTTGGCTAATTCCAACATGGTATTAGAGCCATGTTGCAAACACGCTCTCCATATCGAGGGGATCAGGAGGTGAGGCAAAAATCGGTGCATCTTAGAGCGAAATCTATCTCATGAGCAAAATTGAAAAAGCAAAATTTTTTTAGAAAAATTGATTTTACTGTGTAATTTTGTGAAATTTTAGTTTCAAAATGCAATTTTTTTTTGTAAATTGAAGATTTGTAGGTGATTATATCTATTTGGTTTTTCTGGTCTGTGTGCCTCTCTTTTAGTCTGTGTTGGCTCGACACAATCTATGAGTTTCTCCTTCATTTGCTCTGGTTTGGGGGTTCATGAAGGGTGAGTATTCAAGGTATATTTTTGTTGTTTGTAGAGGCAATGGTTTTTTCTTTTGTTGTTTGCAGAGATGCTCAAGGATTTTGTTTAGAGCCACGGCCTACTCAGAAGGCCCACAACCTGTTACATTGAAGGCAACTTAGTTTAAAGTAGCCATGCCTTGTTTCAAAGATTGGCGTCCTTTTTTTGCAAAAGCTACAACCTGTTAAGAAATGGCCATGCATTGTGCCAAAGTGTAGGCCTATTACTAGGAGCCTCACTCTCTATAAACTATGCCACAACTTGCAAGAAGGGGCGCCATAGTCTTGCAAGGCATTTTCATAGTCAAAGTTGCAAGGTCATAGTTTACAATTTGTACACTGCCTTTTGTTCCAGGCTGTGGGATCTCTTTGTAGAGTTTCAACATACCTGTTTGGTGGAAGTCACGGTCATCTCCAACCTTACAGATCGTGTGGCAAATCTCGCGCCCTCTATCGGCCTCTTAGACCCGATCTAAGGCCACTCAGGCCTTCAATCCAGCCACAAAGGCACCCTGTCGGCCTTATCTTAGGCCTATATCTATATCTTTATTAGGCCACTTTTTTTGAAGAGTCCTATTTTGATTCATTCACCAATGACTAGGGAATCTTGTTGATTGTTTTATGCTTGTATTCTCTACATATTTGGGAAAATTTGCTTTGAATAGGATATTGAATCCTTGTATCTTCGTCGGTAAAAGACAAAGGGAGAGGTCCAGTTTGGTAGGAGGTCAATACCCCCCCTCAAGTTAAACACCATTGTAATCTTCATTTCTTGTTGATTCCAATGAGTAGTTGGAAGGCTAGGTTTTCTCTCACCATAGGCATTTTTTTTCTGTTTTGGTGCAAGTGTATTAAATTAGGCCATTTATGGGAAATTATTTTTTACTCGATAGCTTGAAATTAAGCACCGCTTTTTGCAAAAGTTAATATTTTCCCCTTTCCCACACATTGGACCTATTTGCTTTGTAAAACACACTAAGTTATAAAGTGCCAAAATTTGGGGGGGGGGGGGGGGGGTCACCTACTCAGGGGGACAAATTTCATAGTTTTAGGGGGGGTCTTCTTTGTCTTCTTTCTTGCAATGGCTAACCTATTAACTACTTTTAATTACCATTCATGGAAACATGCAATGGATTTACAACTTAAGCAAAAGGGTTTACATAGAGCAGCTACAGGATTGGAACCTGAACCTACCACGGCTTTTGAAAAGAGGAAGTGGTTTAATCAGCTTGATGAAGCCTATGGCACTATTTGTATGGCCATTTCTCTAGACCTATTATTTCATGTTAAACTAATGATGCTAAAACACCTAATGATGTCTTAACAACGTTAGAAACATTGTTTGGAAAGCAAGATATAATGAGGGGTCATCATTTGGAGAATGAATTAATAAGTCTCAATCCTTGAGATTTTGCGACAATTCAAGATTTCTTCACCAAGTTAAACTCATTAAGGTCACAATTGAAAGTGTGTAAGACTGATAAAGATGATGATCAATTGATCCTACATGTCTTATCAAAGCTAGGTCCAGATTATTCAGTGTTTGTTTTATCTTTTTATGCCACACAATGCTCTTTAGGAAGTCATTTCACTATGCCTTCTCTAGCTAAGTTTGTTGTTTCTCTAACACAAGATCAAGATAAATTAATTCAAATGGGCACACTCAAGTCTTCAACAAATCATGCTCTAGTTGCTAGTGGTGAAAATAATTCAACTCCTAAGGTGAAGAAAGCAAACAAGGAGCTATCTAAGGGATCAAAATCAAAACCTCACATTGAAGAAACTACTCCATCCAAAGGGAAAAAGTATAAGGAAAGGTCTACTTGTAGTTATTGTAACAAACTTGGGCATGAAGAGCACCGTTGTTTTGAAAAGGAAGATAATCTCAATCACCAAATAGATGAGTTATAACTTCTTACTAAGAAGAATCAAATCAACTCCTCAAGTGGCTCTTCTTCTCCATCATCTTCAAATGTGAATAAGAACAAAGGAATGACATTGGTTGCCTCTACTAATAATGCATCATCTAAGTGGCTTCTAGATTCGGGGGCTTCACATCACATGGAAAATTCAAAAGATATGTTTTCCACATATGAACCAGGTTCATATCCACCTATTCTCATGGGAAATAACACCTACATGACAACATTTGGAAAAGGCACTATAGAAATTGGTGAAGGCACAATCAATGATGTTTTGTATGTCCCTTCTTTATCCAATAATCTCCTTTCCATTTATCAAATCACTCATAGTGGGATAGGGAAAACAATTGAGTTCATGCCTAATTCAATGATCATAAGGGATTTGTAGAGTAGAGATATTGTTGCAATGGGACAAGCAGATCATGGGTCTCGCCTATATTCTTTCTATTGTTTTGGTTCTTCACATATTGAATACTTACATGATGATCTTCATGCATTACACTTGGATAAGGAGATTTAATATGGATATTTAAACCTTGGATTTTTTCCTCCACATAGGTTCTTCTTGAGATCATATCTCCTTGTGTATCTACATCTTTGGTTCCCACATACTTCCATCAACAGGCTACTTCCATCAATGTTCCAACACTAGTTTTTTGGGATGAGTATTTGACAGAAATTGCATGTTTGTTTGATGATTCTCACTATGCATATTTGGTAGACACTTTTGATGACAACCATCTCGATGCTATTGTGCATCCACCTTCATCCTTGGCATCAGTTCTTATGGAGCAGGTTTCAGGGATTTCAGTACTATCATAGAGGCCCATCATCACTTTATGAAGGCTTCATACTTATCTTTGGATTCTATGTGCAACATCCAAAGATTTATCTTCTTCTTCCATGGGAAGATTCATTGCACATATTTGTAGTTTTCTTTATTCCTAAGGGGAGAAACATTGTTCGACATTCACAGAGTAGCTTCAATATACTTCATCAAGCATCTACGAGCACTGCAACATATCTTATGGAGGGCTTCCAAGTCTCTCTTTGTATCTCCTATTTTGGAGAAATTTATTTTACACATGTGAAAGAAGTTGTTCTAGGGGATCATTATACAAGTCCTCCTTCTTCTTCACTTGTTTTCTTTTTCATGCATTTTATTTCTTTTTTTGGAGAGGAGTTTTGTTCCCACTGGGTTTTCTCCTTTACTCCACTTTATGAAAGACTTTGTACATGGGTACCTAACATGGCCTCGTAGCCGGGACCCATATCTTTGTATCTATTGCACTTTTGTGATCTCCCCAAGTATCACTTAAGGGGGGGTGTTAGAGTGAATAATTTATCTATTCAATATAGCTTAAGTGTACTTAGGTTGATGAGGTTAGACAACATCTTGTCTAACTGAATGTGCAACCTTTTAGAGGTTAGAGGTTATCTAGTTGTTTGGTAAACCTCATGTGCATGCCTTTTGAGGCTAGAAGACTTTCCATCTCACCTCAAAAGGCACTTTGTAGTCATCCAACACTTGTCACACAAGGTTTTCGATTTGCACATTCCAAGTGATCCAAAGGTTGACACCTTATAGGACACTTGTCTTCTTGTTTGTGCCACAACACGGGGCACTTGTCAATCCACGTGCAAGGTTGGTTGCCTCTTCCATGCCTATATAATGAGGCATTCTCATGTAAATTTGTAAGTGAGATTTATATATGTTTATGCTCAAATTAGGTTCATCAATACCATTGATTTCTTATCTCTATTTGTCGATTTCCATATTGTGAGTGTTGATCAAGTTGCAAAGCATCCTTGGCTAATTCCAACAACATTTATCAACTTCCATGACACTAAGCAATAAATATAAATTGCCAAAATATAAACTAAAAGTGACACATAGTGCCACTCCAAGTGGGATGCCCAAAATATGTGCGTGCATAATAAATACAAATAAAATAAATATTTCAAATATTAGGACTTGCAAGGTGTTTGATACACCTAATCCCAACACATGATAGTGTCATCCACAAACTACTAGTGGGGACTAGGACTTAAGAAGGTCGCTAGCTTGAATCCTTTGACATTGCCCCTGTTTGTATTTAAGGCTATGTTTTTTTTCCAAAACTTCTACCAACATGATGGATATATATGTGATAAGGGGTCACCTTGCCTAAGACCACATTTAAAGGTGAAGTGTCCATTGGGGTTTCCATTGTTGATAACTGAGAAGGTGGGAGTGGTGAAACCATTTTTTAAGAGATTTAGCATTTTATCTTTAAAACCAAACTTTTGAAGAAACTTCAGTAGAAAATCCCACAAGACCTTCTCATAAGCCTTATATATGTCCAATTTGAGTGCCATGCTTTCTTTTTACTTTTCTCCATTGAGTGAAATGTTTCATGAAATTAACATCATCAAGTATTTGTTTGCTTGGGACAAATCCACTCTAGTTTGTGTGTATTATCTTATCTAGGTGGGGCTACATCCTCAGGACCAAAAGCTTGGCCATAATTTTATATGTAGTGTTGCATAGACTTATCGGTTTGAACTCAAACATTTTCCTGGCTCCACTTTTCTTAGGTATAAGAACTAGAAAAGTGTTGTTAATTTTCTTCAAAAGGCATCCTACTTATAAAAACTCTTGTGTTGCTTCAATGACATGATTTCCCACTATATCCCAAAAGGATTGAAATAATTCCATAGGAAAGCCATCCGAACCTGGAGCTTTGTAGAAGAAGATCTTGGAAGTGTCTTACCCCCTCACTCTGAATTTCCTCTTCTTTGGTTATTCTTGTTCCATCAACTTTTATGAGTTCAATAATATAGTTACTTTTATTGTGTTTACAAATTGGTGGAAAATGTTATTGTTCTCATCCCTAGTTTTGAGGCACTGTATCTTGGATTTCTTCTTCCAAAAGATTTCCTCTTCCTTTATTAAATTATGCAACTTACTTAAAATTTATTTTTCCTTTTAGCATATTTCCTCTGTAGCTCCTTTGACATCTATCTCAACTTCAATGTCTTTCAGAATATGTTTGGCTTCTTTCTTTTGCTAAAAAATATTTGTAATTCCCCATCTTTTACACTAGGTCATTAATGGACAAAAACATGATGAACAAATATTTTGTGATGCAAGTGTAACACCCGCATGTCACAATTGCACACCAAACATGAAAAATCACCCAAGTGCTATGTAATGCCCCACCCCTTTCTGAGACCCAATTTGTTTTGGTTTTTTGTGGTTTAGTTGAACATGATGCATTTTGTGTTTCTGTGCATAACATAGAATTTTTTTGCATACAAGTACAACTCAGAAAATACAAGATAAACAATACTCAGATGCTTAAATAGGCTAGAAATGCATTGCAAATCAATTATAAGCAATACCCATGCAAGTAAATGGTAAATACACCAAAAAGTGAACATACCCATGTGCTGGTATGATGAGAAATGACCTGTAACAATAGCTCAAATTCCATATATTCATTCCATATGTATAAAACCCTGATTCATTACAACATTCAACATGAACAACAATTCATATGGCAGTTTAGACACTTGGTATGATGATCAAAGGGCTTAGAAATTAATGATAAGGAACCCACATCCCTTCCTTGGTTTGGTACAACCTGGATTGATGGGACAACAATAGATAAACTCACAAAATCCTTCAAAAAGACTTCAAAACTGCCCTCAAAGTGCTGGAAATGGTTTGTAGCAACCCCACACCCACGATAGTTGAAAAGACTGAATGAAAAACACTCACAAAATACCCCAAAATCCACCTTAAACTAGTACAACCTATTGCTAGGGTTGTATGACCAGGTCTACGTGTTGGAACCCCCACAAAATGCCTTCAATCTTCAAACAAATCACTGCAATAGACTCTTGTACATCCCACTAAAATTATCATGCCAAAAAAATGAGGTTTCATCAAAGGAAAATCCTTTGTGAGAACCCACAAATCTAAAAATGAAGCACAATCTGCACCCCTTAATGAGAATGCTCTCACAATGCCCTTGGGAGATCTTTCACTCCTACAAGAACCTCCAAATGCGAAGGTTTTCATCTTCACAGTGGTTGGATTCTTTATCAAACCCTAGGTTTTGTTACACAACAATGTTTATTCACAAAATATCCAATAATACAAATGAGCGTGAAAGTCTTCTTTTTATTCTCCCTTTACTTTTCCCTTAACGCCTCATTTGAAGATTTTAATATTATTTTTATTCTCATGACTTGGGCGCCCATCTAAAGAGTATATGTGACTTTAATAAAAATAATTATGTCTTATGTCTTCACCCATTAATAAAGTCACGTTAAAACATTATACTTAAGTTAATTATTTAATTTAACTTAAGCTATTATTGCAACATTAAAATAAATGCACAAACGTACTCTGAACTGGGTTTTCAGAGCACCACCGTTACCACCAATTAAAAATGAACACATCCCAAGTTAGACCGTCCAACTCGCAACTGATCCTGATGCACTTACTGAAAATAGTAAGTTTGGCCTCAGGGCCCCAAAAATGTTCCAGAAAGAGTTAGAATGAAACTCTTGCCAAGGTAGAAACAAAACTCCATGCCAACCAAGCTGACTAGACCCCCACAATGGTCACCAACATGGGTTCTCTAACCATCCTCATTAGTCTACGAGTACTTGGGTTGTAGACTAACCCCATAAACTAACTACCTAGGAAAGGAACATTACAGTCCACCCTCCCAAAAATTGCATGCCCACAAGAAATCTCAACTCTAGATGCCACAGAATATGCTCATTCTCCCATGTAGCATCCTCTACCGACAAATCTTCCACTTTACCAAATACTCCCTGATGACCCTCTTCCGTAGAGTACGGTCCCTAGTGTCAATGATGGCCTTAGATACAAAAATTAATTTGCCCTCTTCATCAAGAGGGGGAAGCTCCATCGAAGGTGTCACATTATGTCCCAGCGCCTTCTTGAGGCGAGACACGTGGAAGACGTTATGCACTCTATTTTCTGCTGGCAACTCCAGCTCATAAGCCACCTCTCCAATTTTCTTGGAGACTTTAAATGGTCCATAGTATTGTGGCTTCAACTTCTTTGCACCACTCTTCTTAAGAGTGGATTATCTATAAGGCTGCAGCATCAAATAGACCATGTCACCAACCTCAAAAGAATGCTCAACACTGTGTTAATTTGCATACTGCTTCTGCTGGTTCTAAGCCTTCTATATATTTTCTTTCAAGGACTTCATGATATCCTGAGTTTCCTGAAGCAAGTTCTTGGCCTTAGGCACTTTGCTATCCCCAAACAACAAATCAAGGAAGTTTGGTGCCTCATAACTGTACAATGCCATTAATGGTGACATCTGAATTGACATGTGGAATGTGGTATTGTAACAATACTCCCCAAATGTAACCACTTAACCCATGCCTTCACTGCCTTGCAATGTAGTTCCTCAGGTATCCTTCCACCCATTTATTAACAATTTCCATTTGCCCATCTGTTTGCGAGTGGTAGCTAGTGCTTGGAGTGAGTTCAGTCCCACTCAATCTAAAAAGTTCCTGCAAAAAATGACTTAGGAACTTGTTATTCCTGTCACTAACTATGCTTTGTGGCAACCCATGAAGCCTGAATACCTCTCTGAAGAATAAATCAGCAACTTGTGTTGCTATGTATGTGGTTGGAATTGCAAAAAAGTGAGCAAACTTTGTCAATCTATCAACCACAACATAAATACAGTCCCTACCTTGGGCCTTGGGCAAGACTATGATAAAATCCATCGAGACGCATTCCCATTTCTGATTAAGAATGGGTAGGGGTTGCAACAATCCAGTTGGAAAAGAGTGCTCATGTTTATTCTATTGGCAAGTAGGACACTCCCTCACATACTTCAACACTTCAGTCTTGAGACCCTTCCACGTAAACCTTTCCCGAATTTGTCTGTATGTCTTGAAATATCCGGGATGACCAGCCTTAGGGACATCATGAAAAGCCCTTAGAATTCTCCTTTTCATTATTGATCTAGGTACCAATAGTATTCTCCCTTTGTAAATGATAAGATCATTTACCATCGTGTACCTATCGTCCTGTATAGTATTGTTAATAATACCCGAAGCCTACTTGTCCTTAGCATACTCAACTGAAATCAACTCTCTCCAATCAACTACAATCTCTCCCAAAGAACACAAGTGAGGTCTCTGTGAAAGTGCATAAGTGACAATATTTCTCTTCCCTTTGACATAAACTATGTCAAAGTCGTAGGCTTTCAACTTGCTAACCCACTTCTATTGTCTATCATTGAGATCATGTTGGCTAAAGAAATGCTTAAAGCTGTTATAATCCGTTTTCACCACAAATTTGCCTCCTATTGGTTTCCAAATTTGCAGAGGGTTTGCCAGTTCCAATGCACGGGCAGATTCGGCCAACAGATTACGGGAGGTTGCGTGAGCTGCCTCCCCTTCACTTCTGGTTCTGCAGCACCAAGGGGGGGATCCCTATAACTCAAGATGTAACATTGACTAACTCAATGATAGAAAGATTTAGCTTGACAGCAACAGGCAGAATACTCTCATGTGTGGACCAAGATTTGCATGATAGATCACAAGGTTGGCAACATTCTTGGACATATTTGTCTGGTTGGGTATGAGAGTATGCAGGGGTTCCTAATCCTACTCCTACAACTAACAGGTGGAAGTGTTGAAATAGGTGGACATAATGTCCTAGTTGCAAGACAAGGGGTTTTGGCTCATAACTACTGACCTAAAAATAGACTGGTGCCTATCCATTGGGCAAGGAGTCAACTAGACGTATACAACAGATGGTTTGCAACTTTCACTCAAGTTTCAGGGGGTTGGACTTGATGCTTGCCTTACAAACATCACCCAAGAATGGGTATCTAACTGCCTCTACTTATAGATATCCCTGCTGACATGCAACCTTCTCCATACTTGACCTAAAACAGTTTAATCCACTCCTTGAATGGAAGTTAGAGATCAGGCATGTGATACAGAACACTGTACCCTAGAATCTATGAAACCCTTAGCAACTAGATTCAAAAGAAGGAGAATAACATGCAACAAATGGAGACAAGCAGATAGACACATGCAATAAGCATTTTTCATATAACATTAACATTGAAACTGAAAATATGTGCAAAATACATACATGTTGCAACTCATAAACTCCAAAATGAGATAAAAACAACCAAAATCATGCCCTGTTCTTCATTATTTACACAAAAATGCCCCAGGCCTTCAACAACCTAAAATGGGTCACACAGTCCTCCTTAAATAGCAGGAAGATGGACTCAGCAAATTAATTACATGGCTAGACCAAAAATCCACCAGATACAATGCACTAAAAAATGGCACTCAAAATCATCAATGCAGCAGAGGGACAAAGAGGAAGGAGCAAGAGAAGGATGAGGAGTAGGTGAGATCGAGCCCTATGCCGCCGCTCAGGGACATTCCCTCATCAATCGGGTGGTTGAGCCTGTCAACTCAACCCATACCTTCTACAAAATCTGCCATTAATGTTTTAACTACTCACAACCTCTGGAAACGCAGCCGCAACAAGCCTCTGAAGTTTTTCCCGCCCAAACACGGCCACAGATACAAAGAAAAACCTGTCACTGCAAGCTTTAAACATGGCCGTCGATCCAAAACTCATCGTAGAAATCAACAGCCCCAAAAGTGTCAAAATTTGCTACCAACCAGATCGTGCCACGTAGGCACTTGAAGTTTCTATCGCTGGGTCCGTCTTCCTTTATCCTTTTTACCTTCCCTGCCAAGACCCTTCTGTCAGAACCTCACGTGGAATGCGACACTTGGTAGCATCCGCGATATCCTTGAAACAATAGAGACCCACCAAGAAACTCCAGCGGAAGTGAACACGTGGCAGGTTTCACTTCACCTTGAAACACATAGAAACTAATGAGAAACAGTCCTTAAGTTCCGGGACCCTCCCGCAGAAGCCGTCACGTGGTGCCCTCCGTGCTCCTCTTGACACTCAAAGAAACTTTATAGAAACAACGCGGAAGCAGCCACGTGTCGAGACCCGTGAGACTTTACTAAACTGTGTCACAATAGAGAAACAACCCTTCCTTCTGCGGAAGTCGCCACGTGGCACCTTCCGCCACACTTAGAAACAATGAAAGGGTCCCACAACCCTCGCTCGCCATCGCAAAAGGAAAACAGGGGCAAGTCCGCGGAAGCTGACACTTGTCAAGCTCCGCGGCACTTCTTGAAACACTTAGAAACTTTTAGAAACAACACAGAGTCCGACACGTGTCGGCCTCCGCAGCAGCTACAAAAGACACGTGGCACACTTCGCCCCTGCTTGGAAACCTTTTAGGAACTTCGACGGAGAGTGACACGTGGCACTTTCCGCAGGGCTCGTGAGGAACATTTGAAACATTTTGGGACCCACCCCCGCGTCTTCACTTAGCACCGAAACAAATATGAAACATTACGCGGGGCCGACACTTGGCATCATCCGCATATACCATAGAGAAACATTAAGGGTCGCTTGGAAACTTCGGCGGAAACTGTGAAACGTTTAGAAACACTGGCGGAAGCTGCCACTTGGCACCGTCCGCAGGGCTTTAGTTGCTTTCTTTTGTGTCCCTCGGGTGCCTCCACGTGGTGCCCTCCGTGCCACTCTCAGAAACTTAAAGGAAACTCCATTGAAACTTCAGCTTCCGAAACATAAAAGAAACTTTATCGAAACTTCGACGGAAGCCGACACGTGGTGCCTTCCGCGCATAGTTGGAACTTTTAAGGGGCTGCTTTCATTGCTGACACATGGCACGCTCCGCAGGAAGCATTCAAAAGCTAAGGCGTGGCAATAAACTAGGGCTTAAACTTGGCGGTCCCGTGGCTGGCATAATTAGACCCATCTAGCCACACTTAGAAACATTCAGACACAGTAACTGTAGCTCGAAGCAGTGACCCGATATGCATCTGAAATGCACTTGACCCATTTTTTAACATTTTTCAGGGGCCGATAGAGAATTCTGACCCGCCACTGCATATTTTGACCCGCATCAATCTGATTTTTGGCATTTTTAGCGCTGCAGAGGCCGAAAGACACAGAAATTTTGGATTTTTTGGGAAGAGATCCTACCTGAAACCTCAAACATAAATTATTACTAACAGTGGCTCCGATTGGGGACGCATGCCTCTTGCAGGCATGGCGAGAACCTCAGATCTCTGGGATGCAGACCAGTCCCTTATCCATTGGGCATAGAGTCAAACACTGCACCAGCCTGCATCACCAAACACATTATTTTTAAACATTATATTGGCTGCCCAGGGCAGCCAAAAAGGAAGAACCATAATTTTATCTTGTCAAATGCCTGATTCCAAACTGAATAACCCCAACCATAGCTGAAAAGATTAGCATAATCTGCCCACAAGGTCATCTGCTCAATTAGATATTCCACCATTTTTGACAACTTGCCACTTGTAGTATTGCCTTTGTCACTCTGCATTTCAAAATTAGACATATAACCATACACATCATAATATTCTTCAGCATTAAGTAACATATGTATGTTATATTCCTCAGACAGTATATCACATTGCTCTTGGCACTCTTCATCATTTATCTGACTGTTGTACACCATCAGGCACTCATCCAGCTGATCCAAAAACTCAAAATACTCAGAAAATATGAGACCCCTAATATCTACTGATATTGAAAACAAATCCTGATCCACACACCCAATGTTGCACATGTCTGAATCAGGTGATGATGAACATTCATTATTCACAATTTGTAAATCAGCATTATCACCAAATAGAGGGTTAATCCTGCACCAATGAAGGTCATGACTCACAACGATAAATGCATCCAGAGGCTCATCATAAAGGGGATTCATGTTCATGGTAAAGGTCTCTGCTTCTTCTTCATGACAATCTATTTCTTTTTCATTACTAACAAATCCAGAGTCATAAGAAAAACAAACCTGATCCATGAACTGGTCATGGATATCATCTTTATCATCTTTAACATTTGATTGCCCCACATACAAAATTTCTGCCACTTCAATGCACTCTGAAGTTGAACAATTTGCATCATTTTCCAGCCCTCTGATACTTCCTGATGAAACTGATATTGACTGTTGATCCACATGATCACAACTTTGCACAACTGGATCATTTAAACATAAATGCTCTTTGTTTAGGACTGGCATGCAAATATTACTTGAAAAATCATTATTTTCAGCTTCATTCTCTGGGCAAAATGGGACATCCTCCTCTATAATAGGAACATCATCCACTTGGAATGATGCAAAAACTAGGACAACAGGGTGTGAGCACTTTGACATTCATTGCCAACTCCTGAATTAGATCTTTCATCAACAATGGGGGCTGCAGGACAACAAAATTTTTTAGAAAAATAACCCTTTTGTATTCCATATCTCCAATTGTTTTCAATATCAATTGAAAACTGTCGAGCCTGATGCAATGTGGTGGGCTCCTTATCTCTCAATCTATAACTCATTTTTTATCAAATGCTCCCAAATAGACAACTAAGCACAGTGCATCATTAGGTCTCATGCATTCTGGTATTCTATTCAATGCCCTCATAAATCTGAGGTTAAAAGCTGGGATCAACTCATCCTCTTCAATATGGATGTACATAAAGTCACTAATGACTGTATATTCAGAAATTCTTTCACCATATTGCACTAGAAATGCAGATTTTAAATCATGCCAAGAGCTGACAGAGTTAGCTGGAAGGTAGGAGAACCAATCCCTTGCATCTTAATCTAGAGATTGAACAAATAGCCTCATAACTACATCCTCATGGTCAATCTCAACGTCATCCATCACATTTCTAAACTGTTGCAACTGTCTCTTAGCTGATTCATCCTTTATACCACTGAATTTAGGCAAATACCTTCTAATTTTAGGTGGAAGAGCATTTGGATAACCACAAATGCCACTGAAATTTATGGGCTTATATCTGTCTATGTTGAAGCCTCTTTTATTACATGGTTGGGACTGACTATTATACATTTTTGCACTTGACACCTCACAAGGGTGCATAGGCTAACAATACATCTTTTTATTCTTTTGCAACCCTCTTCTCTACTCAGATTTTCAATCACAATATGACCTTAGGCCCTTAAAATACAAACTGCTATTTCAACCTGCCTAAAGTCCTCTATATGAGTCTCTTGAACAACATTGCATGCCCTTTTAAAATACAAAGTAGGTTGTAACAAAAGCATGCAAGCTCTGCTTTCACCAATGTTTCCCTTTTAACCAGTGCTATTTCACCAAATAGGGAACCTTTTAAAAACTTGTACAAATACCTGGATATGTTGCAGCTGCTGATAGGTTCATTCAACAGAGTCGCCACCTCCTTGGCAGAGGAATGAGCCTCAAACTGGCTGAAGCTGAAAATGCATTTGTTCCTTTTTGGGTCTCCCAACAACAGAGCCACAGATAAAACTTTTTCTTTTGCTGCAACAAGGCACTTCCAGGCCTAATTCTTCAATTCTTTAGACTCAAGCTTATGGATATGACATTGTCTCCCCAGCAGAGTCGCCAAAATCTGTTGGTTTCCAAATCTACAGAGGGTTTGCCAGTTCTAATGCACGGGCAGATTCGGCCAACAGATTACGGGAGGTTGCGTGAGCTGCCTCCCCTTCACTTCTGGTTCTGCCGCACCAAGAGGGGATCCCTATAACTTAAGATGTAACATTGACTAGCTCAATGACAGAAAGATTTAGCTTGACAGCAACAGGCAGAATACTCTCATGTGTGGACCAAGATCTGCATGATAGATCACAAGGTTGGCAACATTCTTGGACATATTTGTCTGGTTGGGTATGAGAGTATGCAGGGGGTTCCTAATCCTACTCCTACAACTAACAAGTGGAAGTGTTGAAATGGGTGGACATAATGTCCTGGATGCAAGACAAGGGGTTTTGGCTCATAACTACTGACCCAGAAATAGACTGGTGCCTATCCATTGGGCAAGGAGTCAACTAGACGTATACAGCAGATGGTTTGCAACTTTCACTCAAGTTTCAGGGGGTTGGACTTGATGCTTGCCTTACAAACATCACCCAAGAATGGGTATCTAACTGCCTCTACTTATAGATATCACTGCTGACATGCAACCTTCTCCATACTTGACCTAAAATAGTTTAATCCACTCCTTGAATGGAAGTTAGAGATCAGGCATGTGATACAGAACACTGTACCCTAGAATCTATGAAACCCTTAGCAACCAGATTCAAAAGAAGGAGAATAACATGCAGCAAATGGAGAGAAGCAGATAGACACATGCAATAAGCATTTTTCATATAACATTAACACTGAAACTGAAAATATGTGCAAAATACATACATGCTGCAACTCATAAACTCCAAAATGGGATAAAAACAACCAAAATCATGCCATGTTCTTCATTATTTACACAAAAATGCCCCAGGCCTTCAACAACCTAAAATGGGTCACACAGTCATCCCTAAATAGCAAGAAGATGGACCCAGCAAATTAATTACATGGCCAGACCAAAAATCTGCTAGATACAATGCACTGAAAAATGGCGCTCAAAAGCATCAATGCAGCAGAGGGACAAAGGGGAAGGAGTAAGAGAAGGACGAGGAGCAGGTGAGATCGAGCCCTGTGCCGCCACTCAAGGACATTCCCTCATCAATCAGGTAGTTGAGCCTGTCAACTCAACCCATACCTTCTGTAAAATCTGCCATTAATGTTTCAACTACTCACAGCCTCTGGAAACGCAGCCATAGCAAGCCTTTGAAGTTTTTCTCGCCCAAACACGGCCACATATACAAAGAAAAACCTATCGCTGCAAGCTTTAAACATGGCCATCGATCCAAAACTCATTGCAGAAATCAACGGCCCCAAAAGTGTCAAAATTCACTACCAACCAGATCGTGCCACATAGGCACTTGAAGTTTCTATCACTGGGTCTGTCTTCCTTTATCCTTTTTACCTTCCCTGCCAAGACCCTTCTGTCAGAACCTCACGCGGAATGCGACACTTGGCAGCATCCGTGATATCCTTGAAACAATAAAGACCCACCAAGAAACTCCAGCGGAAGCGAACACGTGGCAGGTTCCGCTTCACCTTGAAACACAGAAACTAATGAGAAATTGTCCTTAAGTTCCGGGACCCTCCTGCAGAAGCCGCCATGTGGTGCCCTCCGCGCTCCTCTTGACACTCAAAGAAACTTTATAGAAACAACACGGAAGCAGCCACGTGTCGAGACCCACGAGACTTTACTAAATTGTGTCACAATAGAGAAACGACCCTTCCTTTTGCGGAAGTTGCCACGTGGCACCTTCCGCCACACTTAGAAACAATGAAAGGGTCCCACAACCCCCGCTCGCCATCGCAAAAGGAAAACATGGGCAAGTCCGCGGAAGTTGACACTTGTCAAGCTCCGTGGCACCTCTTGAAACACTTAGAAACTTTTAGAAACAACGTGGAGTCCAACACGTGTTGGCCTCCGCAGCAGCTACAAAAGACACGTGGCATGCTCAGCCCCTGCTTGGAAACCTTTTAGGAACTTCGACGGAGAGTGACACGTGGCACTTTCTGCGGGGCTCATGAGGAACATTTGAAACATTTTGGGACCCACCCATGCATCTTCACTTAGCACCGAAACAAATATGAAACATTACGCGGGGCCGACACTTGGCATCATCCGCAACTACCATAGAGAAACATTAAGGGTCGCTTGGAAACTTCGGTGGAAACTGTGAAACATTTAGAAACACTGGCGGAAGCTACCACTTGGCACCGTCCGCAGGGCTTTAGTTGCTTTCTTTTGTGTCCCTCAGGTGCCTCCACGTGGTGCCCTCCGCGCCACTCTCAAAAACTTAAAGGAAACTCCATTGAAACTTTGGCTTCTGAAACATAAAAGAAACTTTATCGAAACTTCGGTGGAAGCCAACATGTGACACCTTCCGCGCATAGTTAGAACTTTTAAGGGGTTGCTTCCGCTACTGACACGTGGCACGCTCCGCGGGAAGCATTCAAAAGCTAAGGCGCGGCAATAATCTAGGGCTTAAACTTGGCGGTCCCGCGGCTGGCATAATTAGACCCATCTAGCCACACTTAGAAACATTCAGACACAGTAACTGTAGCTCGAAGTAGTGACCCGATATGCATCTGAAATGCACTTGACCCATTTTTTAACATTTTTCAGGGGCCGATAGAGAATTTTGACCCGCCACTGCATATTTTGACCCGCATCAATATGATTTTTGGCATTTTTAGCGCTGTAGAGGCCGAAAGACACAGAAAATTTGGATTTTTTGGGAAGAGATCCTACCTGAAACCCCAAACATAAATTATTACTAACACCTCCCACCAAGTATTGTTTGAATTTTGATAAGGCATGCATTACGACTAACATTTCCTTATCATAGATGTTGTAACCTCGCTTTGCACCCCTTAGTTTTCTACTCTCAAAAGTGATCGGGTGCTTCTACAACATCAACAATGCTCCTATGTCTTCCCATGAGGCATCACACTCAAGCTCGAAGGGCTTGGTGAAATACGGTATAGCCAACACCGAGCAAGAACTCGTTATCTGCTTGAACCTATCAAAACACTGTTGTGCCTCATCAATCCAAACAAATGCCCCCTTCTTCATCAAATCTGTCAATGGATCTACACTTTGTGAAAAACCTTTGAGGAAGCGGTAGTAAAAGACACATAGACCAAAGAATCCCTTAAGCTGTGAGAGATTCATGGGTGGTGGCCAATCAACAATAGCCCCAATCTTATCTGGATCCACTCTGACTCCCTCTGCACTAATGATGTGACCCAAAAAAAGTAATTATGTCATGCCAAATTCACATTTCGACTCTTTGGCATATAGTGACTCCCTCTCCAGAATACTCAATACCTCCTTAATGTGTTGGAAGTGCTCCTCCCAAGTCATGCTAAATATCAAAATGTCATAAAAAAATATGAGGACAAACTTCCTCAACTACTCTCTGGAAACCCTGTTCATACAGGACTGGAAAGTAGCCGGAGCATTGGTTAAACCGAAGGGCATAAACAGAAACTCGAAGTGCCCATAATGGAAACAAAAATCTATCTTCTCCACATCCTCCTCTCTAACCTGAATCTGATGATATCCAGATCTGGAATCAATTTTGGAGAAGTAACATGCTAGACACTTAGCTCATCAATGAGCTCATTTATGCGCAAGATGGGGTACTTGTTCTTAATAGTTTTCTTGTTTAGAGCCCTGTAGTTTATACACATTCTCAGTGTCCCATCCTTCTTAACTAGCACTATAGCACAGGCAAAGGGGCTCTTGTTGGGTCTAATATGCCCCATCTCTAGAAGCTCCTTGATTGTTTTCTCGATTTCATCTTTCAACCTCTTTGGGTGTCTATAGGAAGTGATGCTAACTGGTTTGGCTCCCTCTTCCAATTCAATAACATGCTCTATGCCTCTATCAAGAGGCCTCCTTAGTGGTATACTACCAAAAACCTTGTTGTGACTGGTTATCATTTTCTAAATATTCAGGTGGTAGGTCTGTTTTGGCTACTCAGTGGTTGTAGGCATAATGACACATTCTATTGCCCACTCAACTTGATCATGTCTGAGTAATCTCTCCATTCTCCTAAGAGATACCACATGGAGTCCACCATTTGACATTCCCTTGAGTACATGCTTCCACCTATCTACCTCGAACTTCATCTCCATGGTTCGTAAGTTAAGGTAGAACTCACTGATTGCATGAAGTCATTTCATGCCAAGGACTGCATCCATGTCTCCCATGCTCACTACATAGTACTGAACCTAGAACTCATAATCACTTAACCTAATGGTTAAGTTGGGGATTCACCATTTGCATGTTATAACAAATCCATCAGCTACCCTAACCTTGAATCACTCGAACTCTTTTGTCTTAAGTCCTCTTCTTGCCACTAGATCCTTGTCTATGAAATTATGTGTGGCCCCTGTGTCAAGAAGTGTAGTGACTCACTACCCTTCCAAGACTCCCCGAATCCTAAAAGAACCCTCTCTTTGAATATAAAAAAGGTGTGCTATGGGTCTATCATCATTCTTCTCACCTTGTGACTCTTCTGTTGTGTTATCCGCTTCACTATCCTTCGAATCAGTGTGCTAGTCTGATTTTTCTAAAGCGGTTTCCTCTACTAAAAAATATTCAATCTGCTTTACTTGCCCCTTCATAGGGCACTTATGGTTTGGGTCCCATGGGCCCTTACATTTGAAGCACAATTTCTTCCTCCTATACTCATTAAGGGTGTCATCATCAAGTTTATTAGCTAGTTTCTTTTGTTGATCTATGTCTCAATGAAAGCTCTTCTTATCCTTATCTTTCTTGTGCAAGAAACCCTTCGACTGAAATTTGCTTCTATAGGATGAGAACTCCATATCTTTTGCCTTTTTTAATCACCTCCTCAAGTGTAGGTGGATTGAACCCCTTAATCCATCCTCTTAAAGGTTCAAATAGACCATCTATGAACAACACAATGAGTCTCCTTTCTGAAATGTCAGTGACCATAACTGACAACCTCTGAAAATCATAAATGTATGCATCGACCTCTTCAAACTGCTTGAGCCTTGCTAGCTCCTTGAAATGCAATTCAGGGTCCCCTTTGTCAAATCTGTCTATCAATCTCTCTATAAACTCTGCATAGGACACAATCTGATCATGGCCTAAGGTGACTAGTCCATGGTACCACCATTCATGCACACTACCATCCAAGTGTAAAGTAGCATACTCAATGACATCCCTCTCAATCATCGGATTGAGTCACAAGTAAGTATCTACTTCCTAAACCCATGCTCTGGCTGAAGTTTTACCTGAACCATCATAGTAAGGAATGGTCATCTTACCCTTTTTCTTCTGTAGGTCTTGGTTCTGAGGTCTCACTCCTCCTTCCCCCTGAGGTCTACTCCATTCCCTGAAAGTCAAGTAAGCCTGAAAAGGCATATCTGCATAGAAACCTGCATCCATAGCTCTCTAATATTGAGCATGTCGAACCTATTCAATAGGCTTGTTGACTTTTTCTAGTGGATTGTTTTCCTGAATAAACTAAGGCATTAGAGGCCTCGTGCTAGCTGATCCAACAAAGGTACGTTGCTGAGTAACTCGATTGTTAACAGAGTGCTCTCCATTATTGCCATTATTTGGATTATTATTATTACTATTATTCCCTCTAGCATTCTGATCAACTCCACCATTATTATTGTCATTGTTCCCATTATTACTAGGTACTAAACAAGTAAGGATTTGGGTCAGCTCAGTCTGTGAACGGTCCATTCTATCAAACATGTCACACTGCCCTCTAGCCAAATCATTTAAAGCATGTAACATACTCATCAAATCAGCTCTTCCCTCATCATGATGTTCTCTACTAGACCTACCTTTCCGATCACCCATGGTTTCTGCAATAATTTCTTCTTCACTGTAAAGTACTATATGTTGTTCCTCAAGCCCTAAAGGCCACTCTTCCCATTGTTCCTATTCAGCTTCTTTCTTTCTTAATCTTTCAAGATATCTCCACTCTCAGTCACTTCCTTTCATAGAAACTCATATGCAACCACTGCTCGCCCATGAAACTGACATGCAAGCATATGGGTTCTCTCCAAACTGACATGCAACTCTGCACAAATGTAGCAATCTAATAGGTTGGCAGGAAAACCAGCTCTAATACCATTGTAATGTCCCACCCCTTTCTGAGACCCAATTTTTTTTTTTATTTTCTGTGGTTTAGTTGAACTTATGCATTTTGTGTTTTTGTGCATAACATAGAATTTCTTTGCATACAAGTACAACTCAGAAAATACAAGATAAACAATACCCAGATGCTTAAATAGGCTAGAAATGCATTGCAAATCAATTATAAGCAATACCCATGTGAGCAAATGATAAAGACATAAAAAAGTAAGCATACCCATGTGCTAGTATGATGAGAAATGGCCTGTAACAACTCAGATTCCATATATTCATTCCATATGTATAAAACCCTGATTTATTACAACATTTAGCATGAACAACAATTCATATGGTAGTTTAGACACTTGGTATGATGATCAAAGGGCTCATAAATTAACGATGAGTAACCCACATCCCTTTCTTGGTCTGATATGACCTAGATTGATGTGACAACAATAGATAAACTCACAAAATCCTTCATAAAGACTTCAAAGGTGCCCTCAAAGTGCTGGAAATGGTCTGCATCTGCAACAACCCCACACCCATGATAGCTAAAAAGACTGAATGAAAAACACTCACAAAATACCCCAAAATCTGCCTTAAGCTAGTACAGCCTGTTGATAGGGTTGTATGACCAGGTCTGGGTGTTGGAACCTCCACAAAATGCCTTCAATCTTCAAACAAATCACTACAATAGACTCTTGTACATCCCACTAAAATTATCATGCCAAAAAACTGAGGTTTATCAAAGGAAAATCCTTCGCAACAACCCCACAAATCTGAAAATGAAGCACAATATGCACCCCCTGAATGAGAATGCTCTCATAATGCCCTTGGGAGATCTTTCACTCTTGTAAGCACTCTCCAAATGCGAAGGTTTTCGTCTTCACAATGGTTGGATTCTTCATCAAACCCTGGGTTTTGCTCCATAGCAATGTTAATTCAAAAAATATCCAATAATACAAATGAGCGTGAAAGTCTTCTTTTTATTCTCCCTTTACTTTTCCCTCAACACCTCATTTGAAGATTTTAATATTATTTTTATTCTCATGACTTGGGCACCCATCTAAGGAGTATATGTGACTTTAATAAAAATAAATATGTCTTATGTCTTCACCCATTAATAAAGTCACCTTAAAACATTATACTTAAATATTCAATTTAACTTAAGCTATTATTGCGATATTAAAATAAATGCCCGAACATACTCCGAACTAGGTTTTTGAAGCACCACCGTTATCACCAATTAAAAAGGAACACATCCCAAGTCAGACCGTCCAACTCGCAACTGATCCTGATGCACTTACTAAAAATAGTAAGTTTAGCCTCAAAGCCCCAAAAATGCTCCAGAAAGAGTCAGAATAGAACTCTCGCCGAGGTAGAAACAAAACTCCATGATGCCAACCAAGTTGAATAGACCCCCATAATGGTCACCGACATGGGTTCTCTAACCATCCTCATTAGTCTATGAGAACCCAGGTAGTAGACTAACCCCATAAACTAATTGCCTAGGAAAGGGACATTACATGCCACACACATGCACTAGAGATAAGGTGGAGCAAGACACATGCTTCTCCAAAAGAGACAACCAATGTCAACATGTGGCCAACCCACCTAACCATGTCGACATTCAACCTAAAAGCTAAAAGGAGGGTTAACTATGACAGCTCACCGAAATGGTACAACCACAAGGATCCAAACCACGAGGCATCCACTCAACAACTACAAAAAACATACTATCTAACATCAAAAACATGAAATAACTTGAATATAGAATTATATCCATTTTTTAAAATGCTAACATACATGCCAGATATGATAAATCCCATACGGAATGCCATGCTTGTTCAACACCAATGTTGAATCAAGCCAAAACCAAACATGGAAACATCAATCATAATGTGGGAACAATACATCCCAATCTATAAACATGGCGTAATATAAGTACATCATATAAAATGGATGACTCCAACATCCTCAGTTAACCATTTCCAGCACATGAGAAAATGTTACAAAATGATAATTTCCATCCAAAACGTGATTCATTTTCTAACCAAACAACATCATAAAAATACAACATGATGGAGGCTACTTCCCAAACATGGAAGGATCACACTCCAATGAATAAAATATACAAAGCATGATTATACATCATAATAAATTGCCACCAAAATGCCTCAATAGGCACATAACACAACATAGTCAAAATATCCAAAATAGACATAAAACTCATCCAACTCCTGAAAGATTTGCTTGAGGACCAATGGGGAAATGTTAACCACCTCCCAACCATATTACCATCGATGAGTGCAATAGATGCCTAATCCACTCTAGGCAACCCCCGAACTACGGAGAAGATGATCGTGGCAAACCCGCTATCAAGGCCATCTCACACCAATCCAAGGATTACATAGAAAACTCGATCAAGTACAAGAGTCTCAAACACCATCACTAACACAAGAGCCACAAGATGTCACACACAAGTACAGCAAGGCAACACTCACATCACTAGTGCTCACAAAGCACAAGCGACCACTCACACCACAAAGAGCATAAGACAACATATGGCACACACGCCAATAAATGCACAAGAAAGGATAACACTCAACAACAAGCATATCAATAATGATGTCACTACTCTCATATAAGCATCAAGGTAAGGATGCCGCCACTCTCATAGGAGCATCAAGGAAAGGACGCCACCACTCTCATAGGAGCATCAAGGAAAGAATGCCAGCACTCACACACAGAGCATCAAGGTTCCCATCTGCCACTCACACATAAGAGCATCAAGGTATATGTCTGCCACCCACCCATAAGAGTCACAAGGTGTACATCCACCACTCACACATGAGAGCCACAAAGTGTACAACAACCACTCTATTCATTCAAAATAGGCTCAAGGGACACTTCTTCAACGCACTCCTTGCATCCAACATCATCCAACGAGTTGGGAACTATCCAACCCACACAAACAAGGGCTTCCTCCTTTAGGGAACCCAAAAATAGAAAAAGAGTATTTTACCCCTGAAGGCATGCTTCCTAATGAAACTATACAATTAAATATATGGGAGAATACATTATTCCACATAACATGCAACATTCAAAATTTCTCAAAACTCCATAAAATAAAATAAAGTAATTCCAAGAATGTCCAGGGCTTGCCATTGATGGATCTTGGAGCATCCTTCCCCAAATTTTCACACTAAAAAGTCAACTTTTTAAATACAAGGAAATTCAAAATTCTGAAAATACCCTCTTGTTCTAAATTAACCCAACAACAATCCTTTCCACCCACATAATTTTTTTAACAATATTTGATAGGTATAAATAGGGAAATTCATGCACTTTTCATGTTTTCCAAGAAATCCAAAAACTAAAATTGCAAACATACCCTCTTGTGCCTAATCTACCCAATAAGACACTTTTAAAATAAAATTGCAGTTTCCAAAAAAATTGACAGGGTTTGGGTTGGAAATTCAATTTTCCAAAAATGGAATTTCCTACGAAATGAAAATTACTAAATAAAATTAAATACACAACCAATAGGAGAAATACCTGACTCAAACTAAAGGTATGGAGGAGGGGAATTTTTTTCATTGTTCATATAATTTGATTTGACCAAGCCATCTCTTAGTATGAGCAAATTCAATTTTCTTCCAAAAGAGGGTTTTCACAACTCCATATTTGCTCTCCATTTTCAAACCATTCATAATGAAAATAATATAATACCTTTTTGCATATATCCCTAGACTCAAAATTAAATAAATAAAACCTTTTATTCTTTTCCACCAAAATAAAATCACTCAAAACAAATATTTCTTTTCAATTAGAAATTAATCCTCCCCAAGCACAAGGCAATAAAATACATGCCTTTACAATTAAACAATTCACACCCTGATAAATAAATAATTCCTTTCCTACGAAATAATTCTACCTTTGCAATTCGAATGCATTTCACCCCAACATATTATTTTTGAAGCATATTTAAATAAAATACAATGCCTTTTCATATTAAACACTCCACAACTCAACTAAATCAATTAAATTGCCTTTCCTCTATGCTAGGAGATAAAAGCACAATTAACGATTTTGAAAACACCATAAGATATTTCACACATACCATGCACATGTAAAAACACACAAGCTATAAATCAAACACACCCAAGAAGACATTCACAGGTCTATCACATGGGGAATTTGGAATTGCAATCGATTCAGATGAGGTTTTCACTAGTTCTAACAACACAAGGATCATGAGGTGAGATGACCAAGCGTCCCATGTCATCTACTCCACATTTCACTTATTGGTTAATACCTATAATTTCTTGCACACTCAAAGCAACGTCACTCGCATCTATCCAAAATATAACAATAGCCAAAGCAATGACAAAATTATGTAAATAAATATTAATCATTTAAAATGTGCATTTGAATTAAATCAACTATTCTAAAAATATGATCAATATGCAATTGATCATCTATCATAATCATACTAAAAGAATCTGATCTACCCACCCAACATATTATTTAAATGAAAACAATGAAGCTGAAACACTAATGATATAACAATTCATAACATGACCTCATCAGAAACTCCTCAACGGTCATACAAAACATCTCATAAAGCATCCAGACTACACCCTCATAACACCTCGATGGCAACAACCTCATCGGTAGGATTAACACAACGATGCCAAATCACGAGAACACACAAAACACTATAGCAATAATCAATAACATATCTCATGTAATGATCCAATATCATGATCAATGCACCAAAACTCATCTATCACACAAGATGACAAGGGTCGACATAGGTGGGCATTACAATATTACCAAAAGAATGTTTGTTCCATTGTTTGATGTTCTTCTTTATAATTTTAATTTTACAAGTGAGTTTAAGAAGAGTTGTTCCTTTTATCTTGATATTTCACCATTTCTCTATAAGATCATGTATTTTGGGGAGGAGGGTCCACATGATCTCAAATCCAAATGGATGATTACCTTTTTTAGATTCAAATCCCAGTCCAAAATAAGATGTGTGTGGCCAGACCCAATTCTAAGGAGAGGAGAGAGTCTACACTTATCTAAGATGTTCTAGTTGATAGAAATGAGAACTCTATCCAACTTCACCTGTATGAGATTTCTACCTGCTTAGACTAGGTGTAAGAAGAGCCTTCTAGTTCTATGTCTAACAAAGCACCATCATATAGGAAATTAGCAAGGCTGCTCATGCTGTCAAAGTAATCCTTATTACCACCCATTTTCTTCGAGGGATATAAAGGGGTGTTAAAGTCCCCTGCAATCATCCAGTTGAGATTTTTGTAATTTTTTTGAATGAAATAAGACTTTCCCAAGTTTTCCTCCTTTGTTGTTTAGTGTTAGGAGCATAAATGTTGGATAATAACCAAGATTCATTATTGACTTTAAGCTTGAACATAAGATTTAAGAAATGCTTGTCTTTAGAGATAAGTTTACCTTCTAGAATAGAAGCATCCCACATGATTGCTATACCTCCCGATGCACCTTCTGCATCTGCCACATGGAATTCCGCAAAAGGCCAAATATTTTTACTGATGGCTAAAAAAGAGTCCACATTCATCTTTATTTCCTGTAATAGCAGAATGTTCAGTTTGAGCTCCTTTAAAAGGTTCATAAGGACATTATGTTTATGAGGGCTATTGAGCCCTTTTATATTCCAAGTTGTGACTTTCATTCCGCCCCCCCTTTGGAGCCAATTAGCTCTAGGGTTCTTTGTCTTGACTCTCACCTATTCCACTAGTCGTTATGAGTTGACTTTATACAATTTTACATGATTACTTGCTATGTTTTGGTATTTAAAGGCATTAAATGTGCATTAATTCACATCTCTGATTATCATTCACACTTCAAAGAGAAATCATTCTAGGAATCTTTCAATTTGGAGCACTAAAAGGAACCTAACTCCAAATCATCGTTTTAGATCATTTGCATGATTGAAAAGTGTTCTCTGCAATCATTTTCATGACTACAAAGCCAGTCTAATCAAGGGGGTCAATGTAAGAGAACACGACCCTTGCAATGAGGTGATTTCCCTAAGGCATTTTTAAATACCACTAGTCCTTGACAATCAATGAAGAGTTAAAGATCACAACAAGTTTAGTTGTAGAAGTCCATAGTGCGTAAGAAGACTCTTGCGGGTTTCAAATCATTTTTGTGTGATAGATCATTTTTACAATGGGCGAAATTGATCTCCCACAATATACATTTGTCTTGCAGTAAATTTACATATTGTTTTGATTCAAAGGTGAAGTACAAGTAGAGGGCATTCATTATCAGTCCCAAAGCAAATAAATTTCAGTGCAACATTAGATTTATTTTTGTCCTTATTCTGCAAACTAAATACCCCATCCATCTATTTTAATTTCGTATATTAACATTTCAATTTATACATATTTATCATTAGACATAATATTTCCACAGTCCATGATATAAGAATGTAGAGCTTCTGACTGTGTGTTACTTTTTTAGATTGACGTTTTGGATCACACTCTGTGATCCATCATCACGAAGAAAAGAAGAGAATGAGTCCCAACTATTATTAACTTAATTGAAGTTGATTTATATTTAACTATATGCATTGATTTAATTAACCTAGATTAAGAGTTATTTTCCTTTAATTGATGATTAAGTAGTTTTTACCTAGAAAATTAATAGTAGGGTCTTTATTTCCTTACACATACACATTTACTTCGTAACTACTACTCATCCCTTTCCACGTGACCCGGTTCTTTTCTTTGACTATGAGCAAAAATAATTATTTAGTAATTAATAGAAGATATATCTACCGTCCGATCTTCTCGAAAGGCCTGGAAAAGACCTAAGAGCCGTCCGATCTACTTCCAACCCTTTTTTTGGGTGAGGAAATAATATTTTGCCGACCAGATAACCTAGACTAGAAAAAACAAGGGGATGGATCTAAATTGACGCGTTGCTTTTCTATGACAAGCTTCATGTAATCCAGAATTAAAACAACAATGGCGTAAGGAGAGATCTGCTACTATTTCTCCCACGCTTTCATCTTCAGCTCAAATTTGATCGCTTACGTCTGTTGAGTGCTGTATAATTTGGTAGGGTTTCTCACTTTTTTTCATTAAAAATGTCCAAGTATTGCAGTATTTCTTAAAGGTTTTTGTTTCACCTGCTTAGATCTGCTCTATGGTGTACCCTATACCAGATTTCGCAGGCTTGTTTTAAGGTCTAAGGGACTCTGTGGATAAACAGTGATTTTAAGGGTTTTCTTGTTTGTTTTGCAGATTACTTTGTTTGATTGGGTCGACCGACAGGAAATCAGGTAATTTTATGGGAATTTCGAAATCAATTATCATTTGACCTTTTTCTTTAGCTTTTATTTTCAGTTTTAGGAATTGTTTGTGTATACAAGAGATGCTTTTAGGATTCTTCGTGTGCCTTGCCAGTTGTATTATGGCATCTGTGGATAGATTTAGGTTTGTATGTGCAGATGATTTATTTTATTATTGTGGATTTGGATTTAGATGCCTGCGGCTGGTAGATTTAAAGGGCAGGTTTTGCAACAGTGTGATTTTTTATGGGCTGTTTTTCACTAATTGGTTAATTGTTCTCAAAATTTTGGCCAATTACCAAATTTTTTAAAATAATATGCGCCATTTTTTTAATTAAAACGTACGCAAACTTATCAGATTTACCAAAACATACATGTGCTAGTAGTAAATTCCATGATTTTACTCAAAACTCGCTTATAATAGATAATTATATGTTTTTTTAAGTTACAATACATATGAAAATTTCCACTGGTGTGCAACGGTAATCTTTTCCATCATTTATAATTTGTTGATTTTAAGTTTAGTCATTTGTTGATTGCAAGTTCAGTCATGATTTGTTGATTGTCAGTTTAGTTGTGTTGCTTGAGCTCTTTTGCTAGCTTTCCATTTTTGATTTTTATCTTCTGTTGCCAGCTTGTTGAATTTAGTGTGTTTGTGACCTTTTGGAACTTCTGCTTATGTTATTTACATTAAAATTACTTTTTAACTCGGCTATAATTCGTTTTTGTCGAGCTGTTATGTGTTTATAATTTGACAAACTTAGCATTCTGTGATGTGTTTTGGACCCTTTGATGAAATTGCTGAAACTGATTTTCATGTTGTTCCTGAACGTCGACGAAGATTCTTCTATTCTCTATTGTTTACTCTCTCTTTTTCTCATATTCTTGTAAGCATGATAGGCATGGGGGGTGATGCTATTTGTGAGACACATGGATTTCCATTTTAACTTTTTTTGTTAAAGATGAACATGTTGAAAATTTTCATGAAAATATATTATTTATTAGGTATTGAGGAATTTTGGGATTGAAAAATTCCATGAAAATATATTATTTATTTGGTATTGAGGAATTTTGGGATTTTGTTAACTATATGCCAGTCATAATTGGAGATTTGTGGTGTGTTTTCTTTGCTCCTCAAATGTCAGATATCACCCTAAAACAAATAAATACATATTTTTAGATTTCAGTTCAATTTTTTAGTTTGATGTTTCAGATTTTAGTTTTGGTACATAACCAAAATCGTTCTTTTATTATTTAAAAAGTATGATTTCCATTTCTTTTCTGACATTTATGTGGGTAACTATCAAAAAGCAATCTGCTCTGATCCCATGTTTAGTGAATTAGTATAGTTTTCTATTTCATTTCTTCTTGATGACAAATCTGGTATAAGATATGCTTACATTGTGCTCCATTTCTACAGTTTAATATTTTGGCTTTACCTACAAGGAAAAATGCCGAGCAGTGGATTTAGGGTGTTACACCTTGTGAGGCCATTTCTCTCAATTTTGCCTGAGGTTCAAACAGCAGAAAGAAAAGTTCCCTTCAGGGAGAAGGTTCTTTACACTGTAATCTCCCTTTTCATATTTCTGGTGTGCAGTCAGTTGCCTCTATATGGCATACATTCAGCTACGGGTGCAGATCCATTCTATTGGATGCGTGTAATCCTGGCCTCCAATCGTGGAACTGTTATGGAGCTTGGCATCACCCCCATTGTTACTTCAGGCCTAGTGATGCAGCTTTTGGCAGGATCAAAAATCATTGAGGTGGACAATAGTGTTAGAGAAGATCGTGCACTTTTGTAAGTCTTTGGCTTTCTGAATCTCTTTCTTACTCTCCAAATGAAACATCCAGCCTCAAACTGCAGCACATTGATTGAAAATTCAGTTGGTGTTAGTTATGATAGTGCTTTGTTTAGTTAACGTGATCTGTAATAATGTAAGCCTCTTTTGGCTGGCAGGAACGGGGCCCAAAAGTTACTTGGTGTTCTGATCACAATTGGTGAAGCAGTTGCATATGTGCTTTCAGGAATGTATGGTGACATCAGGGACCTTGGAGCTGGCAATGCCATCCTTATTATTGTCCAACTCTTTTTTGCTGGTATTATTGTGATATGTTTGGACGAGTTGCTTCAGAAAGGCTATGGGTTGGGCTCAGGCATTTCCTTATTCATTGCAACTAATATATGGTGGGTGTAATATTAGGTTTTCAGTTTTCTTTTTAAAATTTTGTTCTGATTATAGAGAACTCTAGAGGGAGAACTTTGTTAAAATTGTTTTTGTTGTTGCTCTTTCGAACGCTCTTTATTGATAAGTGTGTAATTGCAGTGAGAGTATCATATGGAAGGCATTTAGTCCCACAACAATTAATAGTGGACGTGGAGCCGAGTTTGAGGGAGCTGTGATTGCATTGTTCCATTTGTTGATAACCCGAACAGACAAGGTCCGAGCACTCAGAGAGGCTTTTTACAGGCAGAATCTTCCAAATGTGACCAATCTGCTTGCAACAGTTTTGGTTTTTCTCATTGTGATATACTTCCAAGGCTTTCGGGTTGTTTTGCCTGTGAGATCGAAGAATGCACGTGGGCAGCAGGGATCGTATCCTATTAAATTATTTTATACATCTAACATGCCAATCATTCTGCAGTCAGCTCTGGTTTCGAATTTGTATTTCATTTCTCAGGTATTTTTTCCTTTGTTGTCTAAAATTGTCAGTTGTGTTTGTCATTTCTCTTGCATATGATAATTGTATAACTCTTTTAGCGTTTGTATTTTTTTCCAGTTGCTCTACAGGAGGTACAGTGGAAACTTCCTTATTAATTTGTTAGGAAAGTGGAAAGAATCTGAGTATTCTTCAAGTGGCCAGTCTGTTCCTGTGGGTGGTCTTGTCTATTACATCACTCCACCTTCGAGGTAAATGCTAGTACTATGTGTTTGGTTTGAGTGATTTTTGTTACATCAGTCTGACATTATTAACAGTGCCTGACATTAGTGATTGTTGTTGAAAATTAAAATTACTGCTTGATATGCAGCTTGGCAGAGATGGCAGCAAATCCTTTCCATGCTCTTTTCTATTTGACCTTTATGCTGACAGCCTGTGCACTCTTTTCAAAGACATGGATTGAAGTATCAGGTTCCTCTGCTAGAGATGTAGCAAAACAGCTCAAGGTATAATGAGCTTCATAACCTTTTTGGTATTTGCTTGCTAGTTATTCTTCAATATCACATACTTATATGCATTCAACCTGCAGGAGCAACAAATGGTTATGCCGGGCCACAGAGAGTCTAATCTCCAGAAGGAGCTGAATCGATACATACCAACTGCTGCAGCTTTTGGTGGCATGTGCATTGGTGCTCTTACCGTCATGGCTGATTTTATGGGTGCTATTGGTTCTGGTACAGGAATTCTTCTTGCTGTAACTATCATCTACCAGTACTTCGAGACCTTTGAGAAGGAAAGGGCCAGTGAATTAGGGTTCTTTGGTTTTTAAAGGATATCCCATTGAACTTGAAATTTTTAGAAATTATGTTTCAGTTCAGACTTTAAGTTTGGCTAGTTCTATGGCCATTGAAAGATGTGAGTGTAGCGGGATTTGATGTCCCAGTTGAAGTTTTGCAGCCATCTTCTAATGTAAACAGAAGTAAAAGCTAGCAGGCAGAAAGGTCCAATGTGTTTTACTGACATTGAGATGTTTTAGAAAAAACTTTTTATTTGAACAAAAACAGTTTTATACAATAAGAGTCCATGGACTTGTACTTAGGAGTAGCCTATACATTGTTTTTTTATAAAGTTTCGTGCAGTCTTAAAATGCAGAGGGACGCGTTAATTTGGTGACAAATAATGCAATATATGGCCCCTTCAGTATTAATAAACATAACACGTATATGGCACTCACTTTGGTTGTGAGTCCCGACATGGCTGGGCAGGCCCTGCCATGTCCCAACACCTATTCAAACAGTTTTTAGCCTTGTCGGTGAATGTTCAGAATATTACCCAGTATTTCTTGCAGCGGAAACAGCTTTTAAATGGCATTTGTAAATTAAACTCAAGTTTTGCTCGTGTTTGTTTCCTCACATTTCTCTCCTTCCCTGCCCGCATTCTGCAAATTGAAAGGGGGAATATGCACATATACATTGTAAACGTACAGGTTAGAAAACTCTCTTAAATTTGTAATTAAACAAACATTTTCTTAAACAATTTTTTAGTATGTTTTCACAGTTAGAATGCAGTCAATAGTCCAATTCACGAGTGATTTAAAATAACCAAAGATCCTTTCATCTAAAATAACAGCATTTGATATAACTACATTGGGAAAAGCTTATTTGGGTTCATTGTGTCCAATGTCTATATCTAAACTAGATGCTGATTACCTGACTTTCTCTCAGAAGGGATCAACTTTGTCAAAACAATAACAAAAGACCACAGTTTCCATGGACGAACAATCTTAAAACAAGAACTATCTTCTCTTCATTAACACGATCGATGCCATTAACAAGCACAAAAAGATATTATTCCCCTGAGAACGTTAAGGAGTTCTTTACTTAAAATCGTCTTGGATTCACTTATTTGGACTACGCAGTAGTTAATCATTTACATAAACTAGTTAGTAGATACGAGATTTTCAATTAAAATGGTTCTGGATCTGCTCAACATTAGTTGAATGATTCATGTAAGGGCTACTAGGCAATTGACTGATCACTAGTGTATTAAAAAGCACTTGTAGTCATATCACTCCATTATTTCCCCGGTTTCTTTTGTTGGATGTGGTGTATTCTTTGTATGATTTACACTCTTGTAGACTGTACATGCTGCACTAGTCTTATTAAAAAGCACTTGTAATCACATCACTCCACCAGTCTTATTAAAAAGCACTTTTAAGCACGTACTCCATTGTTGCTCCAGTTTCTTTTGTTGGATGTGGCGTATACTTTGCAACATTTACACCCTCATAGGCCGTACATACTTGCCACAAAATCACATCAACATAGTTCGAGTTACCCTAAAATCAAATCAAGTGAAAATAATTTGTTGAATGTTTTATTGACTTTGAATGATTTACACCTTTTTAGGCTCTAGATTTTGTGTTTATCACACAGTTATTTGGGTTCACTTGATAGTTCTCAGATTTTTGTGCTGTTTTTACTTTATCTGTTATTGGTCCGATGATCTTAATTAGTGTTGGGGATGCACTTATTCATAAGAAAATAAATTTTGGGCATGCCATTGATAAAGAAATGGACGTCTTGAATAAAAATATACCGTGGGTCTGATGAAGTTGTCTTGCTGGGTAAAAATTGTGGATTGCAAATGGGTTTTCAAGTTCTTCAATGTAGAGCGGTAAATGGGCATTCGAAGCTCACTTGGTGGCAAAGAGATATTCACACACGTGGAGAGATTTGAGTTAAGTTTTATTAGATTTTTTTAGGTGGTTGTTGTTGACTTTGTTCTATTGATGATGCTTATTTTATATGGAGATTTTTAAGAATAAATTAAGAAAAGATCTCACATTTCGACTTTTAGCGTTAAAACAATGGACTTAGTTTATAAGCCTAAGATGATCATTAAGGATCTGATGTCATAAATTAAAGGAATGAGACTTTGGTTTTGCAAGTTGAAGAAATTCTTTTATATTCTTGTAATAGCGAAAAATGAATACCCGCACTTCTCCTTTGCACTTCTCCCTTTGTTTTGGACTCATTTTGACCCATTTGTCCCTAATGTAATGACTATTGTGTAAAATGATGTATTCTTGTGTGGAAGTTGGTAAATAATCCGATTCTAGTTTGATTCTATCATTATACATCCCAAGGTATCAAGTTTGATTCTTTGTTTTATCCATTCCATATCTAAGGTCATTTTTGTGGGTGTGGAATTGACCCACGATTGTGGAAATAACTTTTGAATTTCTAAATTTAAAATTGGGTTTGTTCCCCCTTCTTTTTCAACTAGTCATTGTGAGTCTACTTAAGTGCAAAATATTTCAAATTCCACATTAGGGTGTCGAGTAAAAGGATAAATCTTAATTCATTTGAATACTTCTAGGAACTCATTGGAGAGCTTTGTTACATATTGTATTATCATAAGAGCATAACATCAACATTCTAGCAATATTGCACGATTGCTTAATGCCTTCGATCATTCTTCCATACCGTTGACTTGGTAATAGGGGTTTGACCAAAGGAGAACAATTCTAGAACAACAAACTCCTTAATGGTGTATATCGACACTACTTTTTTCAAATATATGTTATAGACATCAAGACAAAGAGGTTCGAGACATTAGAATCAATAAAGTTCATATTTGTGGGACATGATTTAGATTTGTAGGTGTGGAGGTTTATTATGCTCTTGCAGTAGTAAACAAGAGCCACTAATAGAATTTTTCACAATCTCAAGGCAGTCATTTGTCAAGTTCTAATTCTATGATAAAATGGTGAATATGACATTTAACAATTATTATCTGCATTGATTTTCAAGCTAAGTATTATTGTTTTATTGATTCAATTTTCAAGCATATATTTCAATAGTTTAATTAGTCCCAACTCTTTATCCTATGTTAGATCGTTATTCTTTGTAGATTTAATTAATTTACCCTAGGTTTTTTAGGAGGTAGGGTGTTATTTCCATTAACATAAATTGATGAACTCGACATTCAAACACCTATCGAGTTTTATCTCACGGGTTTTGACCTTCATTATATCTTTGATTTTCACATTCAATATTTTTTATTGTCCAACTTTCATTTCATATATGATTAGGGTTTGGATCCACTCCATCATGTTGTGTTCCATTGTTATATATTAATTAGGGTTTGGATTTCATTGTGTGATATCTTTTTGATCTATATCGACCCACCCTTTGCTTTGAGCGTTATTGCTAGATCATTTATCATGGCTTTTCATAGATCTTTACCTTTAGCATATATCTCTGCATGCCTTACTGATTTTGATATGTTCCTACATTTTGTAGAATCCAACCTTTTCACCCTGATGCTTTTATGTTTTTTTATGCTTTGGATGGAGATGCATTTTCTATGGAGGTGTTTCATCAAATATTGTTTTTCCTTTGTACATTTGGTTAATGCCTATCCCTCTTTCTTGTATACACTCATTTCACTTGTTTATAAGCTTCATCTTTGATTATACATTCCTTATTTCTAATGATAGTGATACACACGATGATGTTTTACTTTTGACCACTTTTCCTTCATTACATGGTGATATATTACACATTCTTTAGCTATTCATGATGATGTTGAGCCTTGTGATACTCTTATTTCTATGTCATGATAACCTTATTTCTATACCTTTAGATTTGTGTTCCATTGATGACCATCTTGTGAGGAGTCTAGGGATAGTGGTTTATGTGAGTTACCTTCATTTATACATGATGATGATAGTCCTTCATAACATGTTGACTCTATGGATATTCATCATGATTTTTTCCTTCATCTTGGGAGACTCATTTCTATATATGATTCATGATGACTATTTCCTTTGTGGGGCAAATGATGTAGCCCTACCTTTTCATGACCCATTTAAGGATTTTACTTCATGTGATGTTGCACCTACTGAACACAATCTTTCTACATCTCATAATTGTTCTCCTATCGCATCTATGGATTCTTCTATATGTGCCTCTCTTTCTACATCTATCTTTGATGATCCTAGTGGTATGTTTGATGACGTTTGGTATTTGTTGAGCCTCTATGATATCTCCTCACTAGGACCCCTATCTATGACAACCATCCTAGTAACATGCTTTATGGTGCTTGTTTTCATACTACTAGTGATAGTCCTATATCCTTTGGCTCATGGTCCATTGATGACATATTTAATGAGGAGCTTAGTGTTAGTTCTTTATCTTCTCATGACATGGTTGAATGATTATTTGCTTCATCATGATATTATTAATGATTCTTTATTATGTAATGGTTATAGTTTCAAATGCATCTAGTGCTTTAATCCCCACTCTTCTAGATATGTCTAGGGTTTATGATTCATGTGATACTTGTCATATTTTGTCTAGCCCCAAAATATTCCTGTCCCCCTCTTTCTATCCAAGAAATCTAATCAGAGAAAGCCTAAATAGAAAGAGGAAAGTCTTAACTCCTACATTTACCCATGCTCTGCCTTGCAAAATTTCCTTAAAAAAAATTTGCCTAGAGAATCCTTGCAGAAAACTCAGAAAAACACAGAAATCTTTTGTCTCCAATTGTTTTCTATTGCAGGGATTTCTCATTTTTATACTTAGCCATTTTTCATGTATATGATGATGACATCATCCTTGTTTTGGGGTTTTCTGTCATTTGGTCGAATTGCATCTCAGATACAATTTTTCCTTGTATCTTGGTCATGTACAATGTTACTGTACATCGGGTCCTTTATATGTATTGTTGTATGTATTTTTGTTTGTATATTGCATATACAAAGGTGAATATACAAAGGGCAAAGATGCAAGGCGAGATGCAAAGGCAATATACAAAGGTGAATGTACATCGGCGAGATGCAAAGGCAATATACAAAGGTGAATGTACAAGGGCAGATACAAAGGGCAAAGATGCAAAGCAAGATGCAAAGGCAATATACAAAGGTGAATGTATATCGGCAAGATGCAAAGGCAATATACAAAGGTGAATATACAAAGGGCAAAGATGCAAAGGTATATACAAAGGTGAATGTACAAGGGTGATACAAAAGTTTGTTTGTATATTTGCATTGTATATGCGATATACAAAAGACAATATACAAGGGAATACATACAGTCCGGACGTGCGGAGAATTGAATGTGGCAGATAATCATTTGGGGTCCGCAGGTTGTCTATTGCATATACAAGGTCAAAAGGGTGCAACATACAAGAGGGTAACATACAAGGCCGGACCCGACATTAGTTTCAATTTGCTTTATAAAATGCTGGGGTCTGCCTATTGTATGTATATGCGATTGTATCATCCCATATATAATCCTATATACAATTGCATATATAAATGTTAGATACAAAGGATATATACAATGCGGACCTGACTGAGAAATTAAATTTGGCAAACTCGGTGGTGGGGTCCGCGGTTGTATGTTGAAGTGCATGTATGTGCCGATATACAAAGACAAAGATACAAGGGCCAGACCCGTTCTAATGTTCCATTCTGGTTGATAATCCTTTGAGTTCCGCATTGTATGTACATGCGATTGTATCTCATATACAATTGCGATGTACAAAGACACATACAATGGATTTTCGGCGAGACAATGCATATCGGTGGCTCAATTTGAGGTTTTTTCCGACGACCGATAAGGAAGATGCAGATGTTCAGCGGTTGGTCCCAGGTTCAGCTCAGCGACCAACGGAGTGATGACATGTGTCAGGGGCAAAGATGCAAGGTGAGATGCAAAGGTAAAGGCCTGCTTTTGTATGTTGGCCATTGTATGTATATACAAAAGCAGATACAAAGGGAGATACAAAGACATATGCAAAGCGATTTGTATGCAAAAAACAAAAAGTGAAGAAATTGCATAAGTGCAAAATCGAAGGATTTGAAGGACCCGATTGCATGATGACGTCATCCAGGCCTGTTCTTTGCCCAAGTTCTATATGATGTTGACGTCATCATGTTTTTTTTTACAATGTATCCATTTTTTGTATGTTTGTATGCATATAAATGACGATTTCCAGCGGCGGCAAAGATAAATTTAACGGCATGCTTTCAAAATTTGTAGTTTCAAACAAGGAATTTAGGGGCCGATTGTATCAGATGCAGGGCTCGATCATTCAGCAAATTCAAAGTGATCAGATGCCGGATTTAGAGGACTCAGGAGTCTACAGTGCCGTAAAGCTTTGTTCACGGGTTTGCATCTGCTTGTGTGCAATGCAAATCTGATTTCTCACCTACCCTTTTCAGATATTTGTAGCATACATTGCTGCAAATCAAACAACTCGGCTTTTCGCATTGATGACCATAAATATCTCTCATCTGCCCTATTCTCGTTTTCCACACCATAACTTCTTGCAGGTGGACGTCCTTTCTGGCGATGATATTTTTTAACAGAGCCCATGGGGCGATTTCATTGCAACCGACTTAGGTCAGAATGAAAATGCTATATATACATAAACATGATTTGTAAAAGAGGTTGGAAGATTTAGTAATCTATGCTTTTGATTCCAAACAAAGCTTTTCCTCTACTGTAACCTTTGCCTTCTGATTAAATACATGCTGATTATTTTTACCTCTTCATGCTATTTTGACTCTATGTGATCTAAGAATGATGTATTTGTGAATGTTTGATTCCTTCTAATCATCTCTTGCTCCTTGCCTCTGCTAAAATCAGCTTGATCTGTGTATGTTTATTGGTTGTATCTAGTCATCTTGTGCATTTTCTTAGTTTTGTGAGGGTTCTTTTATTCAACCTGGTGCATCACCCTTATTTTCAAGTTTTCCAGTTTTATCTTTCATTTTTAAAAAAGGCATTCCTTCTCCTTTTTCCTCTGCCAATCCAGTAGATTTTAGGTGATTACCAGCTAGGAAGCCGGCCTTCTCCAGAGGTTCTTTCCAACACAAGTGACCCACAGACCTGGAAAGATCCCATGTTTCTCCAGATTGCCAAGTTTTACAACTCAGCAAAGGGTGCAAATTTGAGAGACAACAATACTAATAATGACAAGGATGCTTATTCTGTGCACCTCGATGAGTCATTTCATGATGATCCTCCTAACACTTGTGTGGTTGATAATGATGCTTTACTTTATTCATCACATGAGGGTGCTTATGTTGATCATGCTTCTCAACTAATCAATGCTAGTAATGAGGTATCATAATGGTGCATACTTGCATGTTACATACTTCATCTTATTGTATGATGCACATGTTGAGGATGAGATGTTTCTAAAGCATGCATTTCTTGAAACTTGAGTTGATGAAGCTTTATCATAGTTTGATTTATCCTATGCTTCTTAATATCCATTTACAGATCTTATATACGCTTTCATAGCACATTTTGCTTTTAGTCCTCATGAGTGTCTATGAGATAATGCTGATCTTTCAACATCATGTGGCTATCATGTGGTTCCATATATTTATCCTACTACCTTGTTGAGCAACAACATGAGCATTACATTACATTACAAAATAATTCAATGAATAAGCATGATTGCATTGAGATCCATCCTCTTGAAGATGAAGATGATTCTGACATAATTGGGTAAGATCTCCTTTTGTTTTGTGTTAATTTTTTTAATCTTTTATGTTTGTGTAGACATCTAATATTCACCACTTATCATATTCTTGTTCGTCCCTAAATTATCCCTAAATTAGCCCCTAACTATCCCCTAATCATTCCCTATTTATTCCCTAATTATCCTTAAATATCCTTAATTTATCCTAAGTATTAATCCTTATCTCCTCACATAAGATTTAATTAATTTTAATTAATTAATAAAATCTTCCTTCTTACATCCCCTCCCGTAAATAATAAGTTAAATTTAACAAAACTTAATTTATTATTTACCAAAACCTAAAACTCGTGCAACTACCTTTACCATTCACCTAACTATTTACTGTTCAACTACCCCCGTTATTGAACTGCTTTACCCCAAAAATTTATAAAACCTCACCTTTATTCCCGATTACCGAGAACATACACACAAGGACAATTTCCCCAAGAGGTTACCGAGTTATGTTGGAAAAATAATGAGCAACCACATTTCAATACATTTGGTAACATTTATTTGGTTTATATAGTTATATCTTTAATCTTTAATCTTTTTTGTGGTGCATTTGATATAAGTTTTAGGGTTTCATCATATTGTCAAATCTTTTCAATAAAATTTATATTGTGCATACAATTTGTGTTTTGCTTATGTTCTTAGTTAGCATGTAGATGACACAAAGACACCTTTAGTGGTGCATGTTGAGACAAGTTAGTAAGAACATGTGTTGTGTGGTTTTTTGTCACTGCTTCTTATGTTATGTATGCATTTCTTATTGTGTTTTCTCTATGGTTGTGGGACAATGCAAAGCATGGAGTGATTGGCAACCACTCATCATGTTGACCAAAAACATAACTTGTTTGCTTTATTTTTTTATTTGATCTTTTGATTACAATATGATTATTGTGTTTCTCCTTCATCATGTCTTCTATTGTCTTCTTTTGCTTTGGCCTTTGTTTAAGCCTTGTTTCTTGTGAATCTCATATTCTCATATGTTTACTTTATCATTTCACCCTCTATATTATGTTTTATGTCTTGTTATATTTTCCTTCCATGTTGTGTTTCCCTACTTGGGGGCACTTCCTTATGTTACTTGCCATGTTCTACTTTGATGATCTTATACTCACATGCTTATCTTATGCTTCATATGATTATATTGTTTACATCTTATGAGTATCATGCTTGATTATATGCTTATATTGATCTTATCTTATGATGACTACATGTTCACTTATGCTTACACATGTTTATGATTAGCACGTTGACATTTTATGATCATATGTTTATGAGGATTACACTTTATCAGTACTTATTATAATAACATATTATATTACCTTTATTTATTTCCTTCAATGGGGGCAACATTGGGGATACCTATATTCCCCTTACACATGCTTTTCATGATCTAGCTTACATTTACCTATGCTTTTATGGTATTGTCTCTTAGCACTTGTTATTTGCCCTCATTGGGGGGAAACATAGGGGGTACCTTGCTTCCCCTTTCACACTTGCTTTCACGATCACATCTTACTACATTGTTACATGTTTAGCACATGATTTTACATTATTACATTCTTATTATATGATATATTTCCTTTCCTATTTTCTATTCATCTATGTGTTCTCCTTGTTATATCCTTGAGTCTAGGTGATTTAATCATAGCACACCCTATGTGATATACTTACTTGTTTATGCTGACATGTTCACATCTTATATGACTTGTTTTCTTGTGCTTACATCATCTATTTAAATAGGTTTCTTGCTAGTGTGTCCTCATAATTGGGGGTAACACTAAGGGCATCTTCTTTCCCTTTTTTCATATGTGCTTAAATGATTACATCTTGATATGTCAATTACTTGTCACATGATATTATTGATGGCACTTATTATATGATTATTGGGTTTTACATGATCATTTCTTTCTTTCCCTCTCCTCCAATTCCTTGGATTCCTTGTATGCAACCAATTGGAAGCAATAATATAATATCAATGGTGCTCTTTTGATGACTATGATTGTAGTCATTGGTTCATGGTTATGATTATTATTTTTGTTTCTAGACATGGCCCTATTTTTGTTCTAGATGGAATTATATTTCTACAATAGGAAAAACACTATTATTATTATTATTATTTTTGTATCTCAGAGGTATCCACCCCTACAACCACCAGGGAAAAATTTGAGTGGGCAAATTGACTAGTCCTCTGGACTGCGCGATAACCTGAGAATGCCCCACTTTTGGCATGGCATGTTAAGGCGGGTTTTGAACCTACGTCGATTGTTCATGTCTTTCAACGACTCAACCAACTAGTCTATGCCCAGGGGCCAATTTTTTTTATTTTTGTTTCCAAACAAAATTTTTATTTCTATTTCAAGTAGGTCTACTTCACATTTTTTCTTCTTAACTTTTTTTCCATTCATGAATAGTTTTAGCAGTTGTATTTATGCCTATTTTTAAATGCTTGATAGTGTTGGAACTTTGGTGTGCTATTCACTTATAGAGAATATGTGGGTGAGAGAAGATGTGGATCTTGAACAATATCCTATTGTCAGTGTTTGATTGCAGATTAATAAACAACTACAAAATCTATGCGATAAGTTGCAATCAGTTTCAAACATTGTGGTTTAGCATGGAGGCTTGTCCTAGTCTAGTGTTGCTATGGTTGCAATTGCAAGGTAGTTGGTTAAGGACTTGTTACCACATTTTAATTTGAGTAGTTACTAGAGTGTATGATAGTACAGTTGCACATGCGACATTGTTGGAGTGCATGTAGTGATAACTAAGGACATGTAAATCTTCTAGAGGATTCTAAGAGGTATCACAAGTGGTTAAATAATCAAGTTATCTCTATTACCGTAAGCTATAGTTGGTGTTTGGTTGTAGTGCAGGAAGACATGCAAACACTCAATTAAAGTTGCTTAACAACCATTAACCAAGTGTGTGTCAGTATCTAAGCATATGTGATGGCTATCCATGTGGAAAAGTCACATTTAGTACTATGTGTGGTATCCTGACATCATGGTACAATCATGTTTTTGACTTTTGACAGTTAGAATTCCACAGGGTGTTAGAACTATTGAGATAGTTAGAATTCCATGAGAACATCTTAACAAGTATATCTATTTGCTAGTATAGATGGAATATGTTGATGAGAGATTGACTAATGATTTGTGATGTTGTGAAGTGTGGTTGTGGAGGTTGTACATTATGGTATATATATTGAGATACTCTATGAAGGAGACATTGTACTTGGAAACTATTTCTTGTTAAATATAATTGTAACTATTTTTTTGTTGGTGAGTTTTTTGTAATGCCTCTAGCATTTGTGCCCTTGTTATCTATTTATTTTTGTTTGGATCTAATACTTTTATTATCAATGATGTTTTTATATGCCATCGAGGTGTTTTTTGATGGAGTTTATATTGTCATCTAGGCATTTGCCTATGGATGTATATGTTGTGATGTTTTATATTGGATCATTTGGTGTTACCATTCCATTGCTATATATATAGGTGTGTTTATCATACATGGATCAGGATGTGGATTATTATTATTTATTGCATCTTTGTGATTGCAATTGATGACTCACGTTAATTGTGATGCTTATTTGGTTTATATGATATGATGCCACACTAGGTATTTATGCTTTTCTTCGGTTATTATGACGACTGGTGTTTGACATGGGTGTGTAGGTACAGGGTCATTCCCCAATGGTGGTTATAAATGAGACGTTCATATTGGGATAAAATATGTGTGTGTTATCCTTTATCTCGCTCAATTTGAGTATGAGATGGATCCTATGTATCCCCATGTTAACCCGAATTTGAATGGGAGGTGATTCCGAAATCTGTATATTGTGAAAACTCGTAAAGTGTGTGGAAGTCATTTATGCATGTTTATTTCCATTTTGGCACTTTGCATTTTAAATTATCTTGAAATGCATGGATGACGTGTTTGCAAAAAAGATATTTAAATGTTCTTGCTAGAGAGAAATTATATCATTTTATTAATTAGTATAGAAAAAAAATATTTATTAAATTTAATTTCCTTAAAGAATTAAAATAAAATATTAGCTAGTGAAGAAAATGAATATTGATTAATGCATTATGTTTTAAAGGTTTCTTTTATTTTAATTCCTTCCAAAATATCTTATTTGAAAATGTGGAAAAGGAAATAAAGAAAAGAAAAATAAAAGCTTTAGAAACTATAAAAGGGAAAATTAGATTTGAGTTCAACATTTTTGTTCCCAAAGAAATCTCTCTCTTAAACCCCCTCTTCTTGCCTTTGGAAAGAAAAGTTATTGAAATACAAAGAGGAGATGAAATTGTGGATTGTTTGTTGATTGGAATTGCTTGGAAGAAGATTGCTACTGTGTGCTTGGATTCAAGGAAACAATTTACTTCCTTTGCTTGTGTTCTTCCTCAAAAATGCATTTTTCTCTTTTCATGTTTAAATTGAAAAATCTTGATTTTGGAATGGAATTTTCCATTGCCATGCCCACACTAGGTGGAGCATATGGTTTAGTTGAAGGAAACACTTGGATAGAAGGAATTATTGTAGGAATTTAATTGTTTTAATTGTATATTTTAAAATTGGAAAAAAGTCCATTTTAGAGTCATGGTTATGGCAAAATTTTATTGGGATCTTATCTTCCCAATTTTGTTTAAGATTGTTGATGTTGGTTGAATTTGAAGTAGAAGAGTAGCTTTAGATTTTGAAGTTTTTTCTCTAAATCAAAATATGGTTAAATTCAAGGTTGCATGCACTCCATTTATGGAGTAGGAAGAGTTTTATGGTTTTTCCTTAGTAGAAAAAAAATGTAAAATTATATTTCTTGATCCAAGTGAGTGTTTTATTTTATGGAATGAATGGTATTCAATATGAATTGGAATTATGCATCTTTTAGCATCATGTTGAGAAATTATGCATTGCTTTTCGCACCATTCCTGAATCATAGGTTCGATGTGTTGGGCTTTTAGGATAGAGGTCTAGGATAGGAGAGGAGTGGCTCTCATCATTTTCTACGATACAAAGGGATCACAAGAACAAATGTGTGGAGAGTTTAATTAAGTGAAAATATAATGAAGATTGGGTTAATTAAATGATTAAATAAGACTTTCTCGTATTAGGATCAAAATGCTCTTGAAGGTTCGATCTAGTGGCGAAGGATTTGTCACAACTTTGGGAGTTGGTGAACATCATTGAGTATCTTCACTTAGGAAGAACTACTCCCAATCTACCCACGGAGCTATTGAGCTATTGTGATGACACTCCTTGTCTTATGCCTAGGATTCTTGTCCTTCTCCTTCTATTGGATCTTGTATTCAACATAGATGTGATTATGTTCTTGATATCAAGTGATTGTCGCATTTAGTGTAGCTATCTGTGGTAGCCCTATACTTTCCATGATGATTGGCATGTGTATTTCCATACTCCTTGTTTGGTGTGAGTGTGCTTTTGCCCTTGCATTCATCTCTTAGTATAGTGGCGTGGGTTTGAGGGTACCACATGGTTGGATAGCGTTGTGCCAACATTGGGGACTTCAGAGGTCTCCTAGATTCTTGGTTCATGTGTTGAGAGCTTGCCCATATTGATGGCATAGTGAGACCTTAGTATTGTTATTTATTTCATTTACTTCACTTCAATTTTATCTTTCTATCTCATAGCTTTGATATGGAAATTGCCAATCTTCCATTATCTTGGGAGCCATGTATTTCAAGAGGTTTTCATGTGGATAATTCAGACACCACATTCTCATGAACGTATCCCCAAGACCATTTGCAAACAACTCTTAAATCAAGGAAATTACACCTCGAAGATTGAAGGGGAACTATGTTGGTATTACCCTGCCTTAGAGCTTTTAACATTCTATTTTGTAGTTTGGAGATACAATCTGAACTGTACTACAAATTAGGGTTGCCAGTTCAAAGTTGTAGTTTGTTGTCAGAGTCTGAACCCAAAAGTGTAGAGAGTCTGGAGTCCAGAAACCCGACACATAGTGTATAACATGAGTTGCACTAGGGTCTCAGAGTCTAATGAAGTGAGTTCCCGAGAGTCGAGATATCCTTTGCAATTACAGAAGTGTTAGTTGTTGATTGTCTCCTGAGGTCCAAATTGTCATGGGGTCTAGGAGTTTGGAATTCACTTGCATTTTTGTAGACATGCAAATTGTAAGTGGGTTTCAAAGTCTAACGTGATACTAGTTTTTGGAGTGCAGAATCCAATTGCACCTTGTAGACATGTAACTTGCAATAAGTCTCTAGAGCTTGAATGTCCTTGTTTGAAGTTCGTAGTTCCTTTGCATGTTGCAAGATACCTATTAAAGCCCAAAGTTTGTGGGATTGTGAGTTGTGGTGGAAACCCCTGCAAATTCCTTGCTCTCTAGTCCTAAACCCATGAAATTGGTTAAGTCTAAGTATAAATGCTTAAACCCTAAACCCTTTGCCCCTTTTCCCTCAACTCTGCATTCTAATTTTAAGTTGACTTGTTGTCGGCGATCACCTATATTTTAAGTCATGACTTTATGTCTTAGTTCCCGCTCACAACCGGCCCCATAAGCCTAGTGACCGGCCCTCCCCGTGTGTCCAAATATTTCTTAAGTCCAAAAGGGAGTTCTTTTTAGATAGATTGATGGTTGTTGCAACGTCATGAGCTCTAGATTTGTCAGACTTGACAGAGCTACGTTGATGCAATGACTGTTGATTTCAATCTAGTAGGCCTAGAACCTTATTTGCCTAATCATCAGCTACATGTTCGCTCCTTATTGGATTGTGGTAGCGCATTGTGGAAAGGTACCATGGAATATTCTGTGCGTTGCTGCGATGGTGTGCTAAGTGGAATGTGGGAGCCAGTCTTATCTTAGTAAGTTGAGCAAGCACCTAGCGCGTGATCGTAAGGGTGGTAGTGTGGGTCCCTTCTGGGCTTGCATTGGTGCAATAAGCTGACACGTTATTAGGTCATAGTTCCTTTGACTATCAGGTTATCTCTATTGGCACTCCCTACTTGGATGCTGATTCTTTTAATGGACAAGGTGGATTTTTCTTTCATCCCAATCTACCAATCTCATTCTGATATGTCTCACATCGACGGTCCAGATTCAAATCCTAAATTCCATTTGCAAGAGTACTATTACATGGTAGATGCTGTCTAGTTTTCAACATTATCAATTGTGTTCTAGGTTGTGATTTGATAGTTAGCATGCTTCCTCAGTTGATTATGATCTTCAGGTGCACTTTGACAAGTAGGCCGGACATTTGTTGTTTGCACAAGATGTGTTTTACAGTCAGATATGACCTCTTTACGCCTCCATTTCTTGCCTTGGAGGTCGTGATGTAATCTTCAAATATTTCTAGATATAGTTTCAAGCATGTGAAGCCTGTAGACGTCTCAAATGGAGTTATGGAGGTTGTTCGAAAGGAAAAATTGCTCAGGCAAAGGGCCTCCTTCCATTTTTACTATAAGTAGAAGAGATTTCATGGACTGTTCACATCAGCTTTCAGTATGGAATATGTGAAGATTGTTACTTTTTTTGCTCTATTTTTATCCTCTATTTCCAAAAGGAGTATGTCCCTATTCTCTTGGTTGCAGGTTTGCTCATTTTGAATTAAGGAAGAGGTAGACATTGAACTAGAGAATGGGAGGTATTGGAAAAAGTAGGAGATTTTGGCTTCAGTAACTTTGTTGCTTTCCCAGAACCATAGCTGAATAATGTCATTCTAGTGGGGAAGGGCAAAGGTTGGCCAGAAACTCCAACTACATGCAGCTGCTTGGTGGGGGTGGACCAACTGGGTGAAATTTCACTAGCCTCGACCAAACTTGGGACCCACATGCATAGGCAGAGAGACATCATTTTGCTCTTTCCTTCCCTCTATTAGATGCCACTCATCAAAGACACATTTGCAATAGAGGGAGGATATTATGTTTGGGTGGCCTAGTTAGTGATGAAGAATTTGGACTCTATTCACATAGTCAAAGAAGTCCTTACTTAAGTAAGGGTGACATTTGCAACGTCACCTTCTCAAGGGTAGTCTTGATTGCTTCCTGCTTCAACTGTTGGTGGTTTTATCAACAGTTGCAGGAGTAGTGACACTTGGTTGCTGGAGATTAAAAGATGGGGAGTCATGTTTCCTTCCCAACAACATATGATCTAAGTTTGAATATGGGATAAAATGGGGCACATTTGTTTTGAATTTCCCAAGAGTTCTTAAGTCTTCCAGAACATTCTTGGACCCCAGAATGTTGTTGTCATAGGAGCAACATCAATCCCAGTTCGTACTATGAAAGGATTGGTGAAAGGATCCTTTTCTAAAAATAGCTAATCAAAGAAGGAGATATAATTTCCTAAGTCACAAATATTAAATGAAATGTAGCCTAAAAAGTTGTACTAAGGAAATTTTGGCTGACATAATATGCCTATATATAGGGTTTCAAAAGTCATAGTAAGATATATTCTTGGAGACTAGAAATTGGTTGCTAGGAAAGGGATTCTGTTGTGGGCTTTGGATACAAGATATCCACATTTTGGGGGTAGTTTTTGAAGTAGAGTAGGTGAATTGTCAAGATTGCAGAGCAAAATTATTCCTACATATGAATAAATTCTTGTATGACAGTTTTCAATTCAAATTGCAATATATGAATAACACTACATGTGTGTGTGTTTCTTGCAATTGTCTCCTTGAATGTATGCATCTCTTTTGTGAATAAAGGAATCAAAGATTTTGGATTTCACCTATGCACATTTGTTGTATTGAATGTCTTATTTACTACTTCTGTTCAAGGAATGGATTAAATATGCTTTGAGTAAGATATAGGAAGTGGTGTATTACATTAGGGGTTTTTGAAGTAGAATTGTAGGAAATACTTGTTGGAATATATGCTCCAACATTAATAAATGTATGTTCAGTGAGCTGCTGTGCATGTAGACAACTTGCCTTTATGTGTTGTTAAGAATTTGTTTTTTGTAGGTGTATGAGCAATTAGATGTTGTAGTTGTGTCAATAGTTGTTAGTGTGTTGTCAATTAGTTGAGTTAAGTGTCAATTGTAGATCCACTTTTGTAGGACTTTGTTATGAGTTTGTAATCTCTAGAAATTGTAACCTTTATTTGTTAAATCAATGAGGAAGACAACAGTTTTATTCTCCAATATGATATCAGAGCTAGACAGGGCATGACTCCCTCATAGGAGTGCCCAGGTAAATGAGATGGCTGTGAGTGGTGTGTGGATGCTTGGATTTTTAAAGATTTTTTGCAGGGAAGGATGCAGTAGAGGATAGATAGATGTTCAATAGTCCGAGATGCTTGTGGATCGGAGAAACTATACCTCATTGGGGTTATGAGACATGCATGTGAGGATTGATGTCCAATAGTTCAGGGGAGATCCAGAAATCTGGAAGTTCAGCATCATACCTTTACGAGGGTAATGAGACACTTCATGTGCAAATGGTGTCCAATGATGTTGGGAACTTGGATTGTAGCTGGGAGACTATACCTGGAATAGTGAGCAGCTTGAAGAAGCCCTATTGGTCCAAGAACAGTGTCTGAACAATTTATTTTCTGGTTTTAATGTTGTTAGTCACTTTACTGTTGTAGCATTAAGAGGGGGTGTTGGAATATATGCTCCAACATTAATAAATGTATGTTCAGTGAGCTGATGTGCATGTAGACAGCTTGCCTTTATGTGTTGTTAACAATTTATTTTTTGTAGGTGTATGAGCAATTAGATGTTGTAGTTGTGTCAATAGTTGTTAGTGTGTTGTCAATTAGTTGAGTTAGGTGTCAATTGTAGATCCACTTTTGTAGGACTTTGTTATGAGTTTGTAATCTCTATAAATTGTAACCTTTATTTGTTAAATCAATGAGGAAGACAACAGTTTTATTGTCTAATAATACTCATTCTTGAGTCTATCATTGTAAGACAGTGATATCAACAAACCCTCAGAATTTGAAGTTTTGATGTAAAAAAGGAAGCATTTGCATTGTAGTATTTTGACTTTGTTACACTTGATAAAGCACCAATATGGGAATTTACTTGCCCAAAGGTCCAGAAAGAACAAAGAATTTAAAGATACATCATTTGAACCATTTTGTTTTGTTGTAGCATTAGTTTAGGTAGGGTTTTAGTGTTGATGTTCTCAGATTTCAATTGTGAAGATAAATCAGGAATATTGCCAATCTAATATTAATCTTTCATATCTTGATTTGCATAGACGAGAACAAATCTGCTTGGTTATAGTGAAAGACAAATCTATCGATATTATAATAAGGGACACCTCCTAGGTTTGGCAAAGCCTGAAGTGTAGGGGAGATAGATGAAAATAATCTCCCACTTTATTGGCTATGCCTTCCATCAGATTTGATTATAAGAAGTGGAAAACCTTTATAATTTGATGTGTAAAGATTTGGAAACCAACAAGTTACAATTGTACTCTGAAGTCCAAGTCCGATATGTGTAGAGTTGCATCAATGAATTGTATCATATTTTCAACAATTATTTTCTTTGACGCAACGCTATAAACTACATTGCATCAAAAAGGGGCAAAATGTAGACACCCTAAAATGACCGTGTCGTTGAATCACTTGCATTTCATCATCTGTCGAATCACCTGCATTTCAAACGTTAATTAAATAATCTAATTATTTAATTAATTTTATCAAATTCTTCCAAACCTTCTAAAAATCCACATTAATTGAATAAATTCTCTTTATTTAATTAATTAAATGAAATTCCTCTATTATTCTTCCACAATTAAATAATTTTAATTATTTAATTAAATCATTATCCTATTTCAAATTTCAAGTCTACATTAATTAAATAAATCCAATTATTTAATTAATTCATCCAATTCTATCTTATCTACAATTAAATAATTCTACATTATTTAATTAAAACACTTATTCTTCTAAATCTAAATAAATCATGCAAAGTTTATTTAAATTGTCTCAATCCTCTAAAAATAAATAAAATCAAATATTTTATTTATAATCTTCTATTCCTCAATCATGCACAATTAAATAAATAAATTTATTTATTTAATTTTAGTTATCTTCCAATTCTTCTGAAAATATCTTGTTAACTCATGTGCACAATCTGTCTTATTTTTAGAACTCTAAAAAAGACAAAATTACAAGTTGAGTTACCTATTCAATCAATCTTGTTTTCATCATATTTTAATAAAAATAACCTTATGGATTGACACATGTCGTGTGCACATTCATCATGTTTATTGGATTTATCTCCTCCATTGATTCTTCTGAATTATCTGGATCGTTGATCGATCTCTGTTGAAACCTATATAAACCCCTCTCATCTCCTTCATAAATCCTCTTCGATCACTTATTCTCAGGCATCCTTTAACAGCGCTTTGAGCATACATCGCATCGATTGAGCAACTTTACGATCTTTTGACATTGATCTTTGAGCACTCTACTTGCTTGTTGCAAACATGGTTTCGCAACACTATTGAGCAATCCACATTCATCCAAAGGGAACAATACAAATCTCGGTAAAAGCTTTCATATTTCATTGATTTATTTGTAATGGTTTTTATTTAGATTGGTTCTCTTTATGTTATTGGGCTTTTGATTTAATTAGTTTGATTTAGTCAATTTTCCTCATACACATTCTGGCACGCCCAGTGGGACCCACTAATCCCTCTTTTTCCTTTGAGAATTTTTTTTTTAAGTTACAGTACGGAACATCGCAAAAAGATAGAGAATCACTTTTGGCAGTATCCTAAAGCGCTTCTGGAGGCACAGTACAGTGCCCTCGGGCGATACTGTGGCACTCTTAGTAACATAGAGCCACACTTTTAGTGCAACAGTCTAGCGCTTCTGGCAGTATCGTAAAGCGTAGTTGGCAAAATAGATTTTTTTTACCTTGTTTGGTGATTTTTTAGGGTTTTACTCACATTTCTACCATTGATCTGACTAACAAGCTGGTTTATTTGTCTTTCAAACTGTTTGTTATACTTCCTAAGCTGACGTATTTAGGAGTATTTTTTTATATTGGAGTTAACCCATCTATTTGCGACATCCTTTAAGATTTCATTGATTCTAGGGTACAAATCTATCAGATATTACTTCTCAAAACATTAAATCAACCATGAAATCATATATGGACTTAGTTATTTGGATAAAATATAACTTTTTCTGGATCTGAGTCTTATGCAGTGCGTTTGGTTATACAGTACTGCACTTCTGGTAGCACAATACGACGCTTTTGGGTCTATTTTAGCGCGTCTGGTGGCACAGTGAGTCACTTTTAGTCTGCAACAGATCGCTTCCAGAAACACAGTGCAGCATTTTCGGTAACACAATAAGTCTCTTTTGGTAATCCAGTACAGCGCTTTCTGTAAAATTGATTTATTTTTGCTAACTGGTGAGTTTTGGTGGAACTAATTGACTTATTGCAGCTTCTTATCACTCACACAGAGCAAATAGGTTTTGTTAACATGTTCATGCAGGACGAGCATTGAAGAAATCTTGATTTATCTCACTAAGTCTTAGAAACATATTGCCTTCTTAAGGGATAAGTGAACAAATCATTTCGGCAATCTAAGTCTTAGGAACATACTGCTTTTCTTAAGGGACAATGGACATGTATGCAAAAACACCTCAATTTTCTTAAGGGACAATGGACATGTATGCAAAAACACCTCAATTTTCTAAGGGACAATGGACGTGAATGCCAAACACTTCAATTTCATAAGGGACAATTGACAGCTACAAACGTGTGTGTGCATAGTTTAGTTGCACCTTATTTTTCTTATAACGGGACAAGTGAACATTTGTTTGATGTGCTTGCTCTTACATTTCAGTACTTCCTTTAGAAGGGTGCTTTTGGATTGCGCTTCATCCAAAAGGGATGACCCTAAGCGGAGTTTTCCTTTGAACCGTAATATAAGAGGGATAAGGCAAAAGCCAAGTCCTAACCGACGTCAGCCTTACCTTGTGGTGCCAAACTGAAAAGAGGTGTACTAGCTCTTTGTGGAAATGATTTTCACATTGAGCGAAGTGTTTGATACTCTTAGTAGGATTGGTTAAAGCTTTTAGTAGTTTGTCGCATTGCTTGTAAGGCGTTGGTCCCTCAAAGTTACTACAAACCATTCTAGATAGTGACTACCCGATCTACCTCCGAACGTTGCGGTAATCATCAGTGCAAGGGGAATCGATTTAAGCCCTTACGATACTCACCATTGGCTCCCTTGAGAAGAGATAGTATTCCCTTCGCCATAAAGCTCTTGTGACCTACTTGAGCTTTCCAAGGGGAGGGTGAGATATCCCTACCTATCGTCTTTCGCAAAGATACAAAATATCTGACACCTTTATGGAATGATATTTTTATCGACGGAGTATTAAGCTGTGAGCTGATCTACTGCAATGAAACCTTGTCTCTAGGGATAAAAAGTGCTTGATATTGTTTGCAATCGTCTTATACTTGTGGAAACATTGGGCTTTTTTGTGAGCCTCAAACATACACTATCTATTGTGTCAATCCTTTTTTGCCACTTTGTTTGCTGTGTTTTCTCTTGCCAAAACCAATCCAATCAGAACCATAACCAAATCTATCAAAATTTGCCTTTTAGAAGTATCAGACACTACTTCAGCGCCTCTGGTATTACATCAGCTCGCCTTTGGTAGTACAGTAGATTGCCTTTGGTATAGCAGTACCTCGCCTCTGGCAACCCTACTTCAGCGCCCTTGGTATAATAGTAGCTCGCTTTTGGTCACAATAGCTTGCCTTTGGTATAGCAGTAACTCACCATTGGTAGCTCAGTCCATCGCCTTTGGTATTATAGTAGCACGCTTTTGGTTACACAGTTCTGCACCTCTAGTCAAACAGTATAGCGCCTTTGGTCTAGTAAATTATGCATCAGAGTTTGTCTTTCTCAAAGCACAAGCAGAATCTCAGCATTACTTTTTGTCCTAGTGTATTCCATGGTAACCACTAGGCTCCAACAAACTATGAAGTCCAAGCAAATTGTCCCTAGGAAGCGCAAATCACCTCCTCACACACCGCAATCAGGTCGACTCAACATTACTCCCAAGGTTACTCCTAGGACACCCATGGAAAGATCTACCAACTCTCCCAACATACCGCAACTGGACCACCCTAACACTCCTCAAGAAGGTAGGGTCCCTTTGGTAAGTACACCTCAATACACCACCGGAATGCCTCAGGATTTTGTTCCACAAGGTTATACCGCAGATCAAGCCCCACCTCAAGAAGAGCGACACTTTGAAATAGGTTAATCCTCTCAAGAAGAGGAGCAAGATCTTGATGAATTCATACAAGATCCTAGAGCCATAGCCACATTTGACAAAATCCTTAGCAAGAACCAAGATCATTTCTTTCGCTTGCTAGTAGAGCAAGGAGCCAAATTACCCAAAGGTTTTGATCTATCCAATCTTAGCGAGCCTAACAACACCCAAGACACTATAACGACAGTCCAAACCATGTCAACAGTGACCACACCTTTACCCGAACAAAGCTCACAAGGGAGAACAATTGCACAATATAAGAATCCCCTTTATCAAAATCCAACAGGGAAGAGGGTTGTATCACCACTTCTGACTCCTATGGAGATCTACAAAAACCAACAAGAGACTCTACATCGTCAAGCCGAACTAGCAAGATAGGCCGCTCTAGAAAAATTAAACATACAACAACCTCCTAAAGTGTCCACACCAATCGCAAGTGGAATATTGATTACCCCATCACGAATAGGTTTCCCACCAATTTACAATCCGGGGAACAACTATGTAGCCATGCAACAAGGGTCTCAACAAATACCACCGCCTATATCATCAAATCCTCATGTCTCTCAACCAACTAGGGTCATGCAATCCCAACCACAACATTCTTCTACGCTTATCCTCAATCAACCTCAACCATCACAAATCACTTCTACCTACGTTCCCCCACCACAACAATCATTGGCGCTAAACTTCTTCAACACATTGCCTATCCACCCTCAACATTCCCAACATCAAGTTTTCCAAAGCTATGTTCTGCCATCGCAACCTAACCCAACGAACTTTAGCTTTTTGCCACCAAACTCGTATCTTCAACCTTTGCAAAGCCTACATTCTTACCTAGTGCCACCCCCACCTCCTCCAAATCAAAGCATCCAATTCCAAACCAATCTAAACCCAACATACAACACGCATGACCCCAACCAATCGTACGACCCTTACAACACCAATGCTCATGGTTTACACTACAATCTTCCATATGGGCAACAACAACCACTTCTCGGACAACAGGAGATGTTTCCAACCCCTCCCACGACTATGGAACTATCTGATCTTACGTTTGGCCACACCAAGAAGACCTTCTCTTTAGAAGAAGTGTGTCCTTATCCTTTTGATCGGTCATTACCCATGATCCCTTTTCCTCAAAATTTCACTATTCCCAAGTTTGATAAATACAAACGAAAAGGTAACCCAAAAGACCTTCTTCGGGAATTCTATCTTTCTTGCTTCGAGGTCTCACATAACGACACATACCTTATGTGTCTCTTTCCTCGTAGTCTTCGAGGTCAAGCTATAGAATGGTTCTCACACTTGCCTATGGGTATCAAGTCTTTTAACGAGCTAGCAGAGAAATTTGCCACCCATTTTTCCTACAACACGAGCATGAGATTTCCATGACCGATCTATGCAACAACAAACAGAAAAATGGAGAAACTTTCATTTCTTTCCTTCAATGATGGAGACAAATGGCTAGCAAATTCCCATTCAAGATACCCGAAAAGTAGCTTGTTAGCATATTTGTGCAGAACCTCAACCAAGAATTGGGTTTTCACTTGCAAATTCTTAGTGCTATAACCTTCGACGAAATTACCTACAATGGAATCAACATTGAGAAGGCCCTCATTGCTAAGGGTGTGGTCAAAATCTTCAAAGAAATGAAAGACAATGCTCCTCATCAATAAACAAACGATAAACCAAAGTTTTGGAACAAAAATAAAAATGTGATCAACGATGGGGTGGTCGATTCTAAACATGTCCAAACCCTGCAAACGGCGCTGTAGCTTTCCAAACCAAGTCAAGCTCCACCTCAACAGCAGCAACAACAAAGACAACCTTATCCAAACCAGCAACAATGACAATAGGAGCGACCTCAACAAGATTACCCTCCATGGCGTCAATTCACTCCCTTGGGAGAGCCCATCGAATCGGTCCTCCAAAAGCTTTTACACAAAGGACTCATCACCTTACCTGATGCTCCCCCATATGGCGAACCTGTTTACAAAACTACACGTTACAGAGACAATGAAGATTGTGAGTTCCATAGGAGCAAAGGGCACAGAACTGCATCATGCATGAAACTTAAACACCTAATCAAAAATTTAATCGAAGGTAACCAAATCTCTTTTGGAGATGAACCACTAGCTCAACACATGAACAAAGACCTCAACATGTACAAGGAACCATTCCCTCACCATGGTCCACCTCCTCCTCAGGATAAAGGTAAAGGTATCAATCATGCTTCCACTTCCTTTGACTCCATTGTGGGTCATTTTGAAGAGAGTCGAGTGTCTACCCTCACAATCAAAGGCAATTCTACGGATTGCATTGTTACAACTCGTCGTGGTCGTGTCACCATTCATGGTCCTACAACTAGTCTCCTAGCTCAGTCTGATTATAATCTTGTCAAACATCTAGGGAAAACGCTAGCACATATCTCTATCTTGGACCTTCTACGGTCATCACCGGCACATAGAGTGGTGCTAGAAAAAGCCCTCCAAGAGTCTTCGGTTCCTAACATAGCGGTCGCGGATTTCTGAGCTATAGTAGGTAACATTGCTTCACCCTACAATGTGGTCTTCTCTGAAAAAGACCTCCCTTCCCATGATCCGTGTCACAATGATGCCCTTCATATCAAGGTTCTCATCCATAAGCGCAAAATCAAGCATATACTCATAGATGGTGGTGCTGGTCTCAACATTTGTTCTTTAAAGTTACTTAAGCAATTGGGATACTCTGAGGATCATGTCAACATTGATCAGAGTATTACAATCAAGGGATATGATGATTCTGAACGCCGCTCTGAAGGTGTTATCCATTTGCCTATACAACTGGGCCCCGTCATGCTTGAAACCAGGTGCCAAGTCCTTGACATTGAGCTGCCTTACAACATTATCCTAGGCCGCCCATGGATCCATGCAATGAAAGTTGTTCCTTCAACATACCATCAGTCTCTAAAATTCCCATTCAATGGTACGGAGATAACTATCCTAGGTGACCCTAATCCTTTTGAATTTTGCCATGTCTTGCAAGGCAGCTATAAGAATTGCAACCAAGTGCCTAAAAATGACAAAGCCTTTGAATCCCCACTATATATTGATCCTGAAACTCTAAGGCAAGCCTCTACAAGTAACCCTAATCCTCTGCTTGAAATCAAATCTCGCATCCGTGATATAGGCTTTGGAACTTATGATATCTCAAAATCTTGTTGTGGAGGGCGGATGCCTTTATCCCCTAAATCTTACGGCCAACCACCCATTGCCAAAGTAACCAAAAAAGTAGATATTCCTCCCCCAACATTTCTAACCCAATTCCAACAAGGACAATTATTGGAAGAGGAAACTATTGAGGACATTTCTTCTTGGCTCTATAAGGAGAAAGAACCAATTACAATACCAGTCAAGCAATATGGCGATGGCTTAAGGATAGTCAAAAACATGGGCTATAAAGGCAAAGGCAGCCTTGGGAAATAGAATCAAGGCACTATGGAACCCATTATTGTGACAAAGAAGCTAGACAAAAAGGGTTTAGGATTTGGTAAGAAGGTACTGCGCGCCTTGGACATCGATTATATCCTCGACAAGGTGGCCGAAACTTTTCCCGCCGATTTGACATCTACTGAGGATATCATCAATGACTCTTCCCTCCATATGACCAACCTATTTGCAGAATCCTCCATTTTTATGCTATCCTCCATATCCTTAAACTCCACCACAAACACCCAGAATGTCACACTTGTCTACCCTGAACTTATTGACTGGGACCAACAAGGGTCCCCCGTTACAGATGTATTTCAAAATGACGAAGCTCTAGCTGAGTTCATGGGACTTCGGGAAGGTATCCCTCTTGGTGATCATAAAGCAGGTTTTGTAATGGAACTAGAGCCAATGGCTTATTTTGGTGAGAATGCCAAATCCTCCAGTCACAAAAGTAAAAATAAAGAAAGATCTCTAGGTGAAAACCACACTGTGGCACCTCCTAATCACAAAATAGTAAAAACAAAGGATGTATCCAAAGGTGAATACCCAACTATGGCACCTGAGGATGGAGGATTTGACCTTCCCCTACCATCTAAGTATCAAGAGAAGTCAGCTCTCCTAGTGGAAGATTCTATAGAGATAAACCTTGGCACAGAGAAAAATCCAAAGACCACATTCCTAATAGCATCATTATTAGAAATAGAGCACAGGAATCTTAACACATTTTTCTTGTAGTGAACCATCAACTTTGTGTGGACCTATGCTGATATGCTAGGGTTAGACCCTAAGCTAGTTGTTCACTATCTCACAGTTGATCCAAAAGTTATACCAGTCAAGCAAAACTTGAGGAAGATGCACCCACAAATAGCACTCTTGGTAAAAGTGGAAATAAAAAAGTTGTTAGATGCAAAGTTCATAAGACCTATTGACTATTCAAATTGGGTCTCCAACATTGTACCTGTATCTAAACCCAATGGGCGCATCTGCATGTGTAATGATTTTAGAGATCTTAACAAAGCGTGTCCCAAGGACGACTTTCCATTACCAAACATTTATCTCATAGTAGACTTGACTGTGGGTCATGAAATGCTTTCTCTCATGGATGGATTCTCTGGCTACAATCAGATAAGGATAGCAGAAGAAGATCAACATAAAACAACTTTTACTTGTCCATGGGGTAATTATTGCTAGTGTGTCATGCCGTTTGGTCTAAAGAATGTGGGGGCAACCTATCAAAGAGCAATGACAGTGATATTCCACGATCTATTTCATCATATCATGGAGGACTATGTGGATGACATACTAGATAAATCTTCTAGGGTAGATCACATACAAGTTCTAGGATAGATCTTTGACAGGCTCGAGAAATACCAAGTAAGACTCAATCCAAAGAAGTGTGTCTTTAGTGTAACATTAGGGAAGCTGTTAGGATACATTGTATCTCGTAGAGGCATCAAAGTAGACCCCGAAAAAGTAAAAGCTATAGTGGAGATGCCTCCACCAAAGAACCTCAAAGCATTAAGGAGCCTTCAGGGAAGGTTGCAGTCCATTAGACATTTCATCTCACAGCTAGCAGATAAATGTCAACCATTTCAACACTTGCTCTGAAAGATGTCTCATTCCGATGGGATTATAAGTGTCAAGCAACATTTGATCAGCTCAAAGAGTATTTGGCTACACCGCCTGTATTGGTTCCACTAGTTGTTGATAAACCTTTGATATTGTACATCTCAACTACAACTTCGGCCCTAGGGGCCCTTCTAGCACAAAATGATGACACAGGAAAAGAGCATGCAATTTATTATATCAGTAGAACTTTGGTGGGATATGAACTCAATTATTCACCCATGGAAAGAGCTTGTTTAGCAGTAGTGTTCGCTTCCCAAAAGTTGCAGCATTACATGTTGAACCAACACACAAATCTTATAGCCAAAATTGATCCATTGAAGTATCTACTAGCAAAAGCAGCTCTTATAGGCAGACTAACTAAATGGGTCATGATACTTAGTGACTTTGACATTGAGTATATAGATCGTAAAGCAATCAAAGGGCAAGCCCTAGCAGATCAACTAGCAGAAGCACCCATGACAGATACACACCCTATGGTAGCAGACTTTCCGGATGAGAATCTCTTCTCTTTACAACTCAATAATGTGGAAGTTGTACTTTGACAGTTCCTACACACAGCATGGATCAGGGGCCGACATCTCATTTATCACAACTCAAAATGACTATATTCCAAAGTCATATCGGCTTGCATGCCCTTGCACCAACAACATTGCCGAGTATGAAGCACTCCTCATAGGTCTCAATACAACAGTTCAATGGGACATCACGGAATTACAAGTATATGGAGACTCACAACTAGTCATTCGCTAAGTCATAGATGAGTACCAAACAAAAAATGATAAGTTGATCCCCTACAAGCAACTAGTGGATGCCTACAAACCACACTTTGCTAGCATCACATTTGAGCAAATTCCAAGAGAGCATAACAAGGCTGCAGATTCTATGGCTTCTGTAGGGTCACTGATTGACATGCCTGCTAATACACAGAAATGCAAATTCTTGATCGAGCAATTGTTGATACCAGCCATCGATGTACCCATTACTGAAATCATCTATGAACTTGTTGGTCCCAATTCCCCATGGTACGAAGATATCTATGAATACCTTAAACACAATACCTTTCCCCCTAACCTATCATCCACCCAACGCAAAACCTTTATCTAATGATCCTCCCGTTACATCATTCAGGGTGATACACTATATCGCCAGAGCCTCGATGGTATCTTCTTATGATGTCTTAACGCGGAAGAAGCCAAAGCTACCTTACGAGACATACACAAAGGTGTCTGTGGCACACATTCTACCGGTCCTAATCTTGCTAAGAAGATACTCAGAATAGGTTACTACTGGCCTACAATAGAACAAGATGCTGCACAATTTGCTAAGAAGTGTCTACAATGCCAGTAGCATGGAGATTTGATTCACGCACCAGCTCATGAATTACAACCTGTGACAACTCCTTGGCCCTTTTCTCAATGGGGTCTCAACCTCGTAGGACAAATCCACCCATCCTCATCTAATGGCCACAAATTCATCATTACTGCCACTGAGTATTTCACAAAGTGGGTGGAAGCTATTCCTATGACCTATATCACTGGTAAGCAAATAGCCAGGTTCATCCTTAACTACCTCATATGCCAGTATGGTATTCCCCAAGCCATTGTCACTGATAATGGGAGACCATTCAAGAATCAAGATGTCCGTGCCTTATGCACACAATACAATATCCAACATCACTTTTCAACTCCCTACTATCCGCAGAGTAATGGCCAAGCTGAGGCTTCCAATAAAACCATTCTCAAGATCCTCAAGAAAACAGTCAGTGAAGCTGGTCGTGATTGGCACTTGCAACTCAATCCCCCCCTATGGGCCTACTGCACTAGTATCAGAACACCAATTGGTGCCACACCTTATGCCTTGGTCTATGGCTCTGAAGCCATCCTACCTATAGAGGTCGCGATCCCATCCCTCAGAGTATCTATGCAAAACCTGATCGGCAGAGAAGAGTATCACACTTCCAGATTAGCTGAGCTAGAACTATTAGATGAAAGGTGCCTTGCCGCACTTAATCATCTCCATGTCTATCAAAACCACCTCTGGCGTAATTACAACAAAAAGATCAAAGAAAGATGGTTTCAAGTTGGTGATCTTGTACTCAAAGAGAATCAGAGAAATCAAGTAGATCGAGAAAAGAAGGGCAAGTTTGAGCCTAACTGGTTAGGTCCCTTCATTGTCACAACATCATATGGATTAGGAGATTATACTTTAGCTACACCTGACAGCATTCCTCTGGATGAGCCACTTAACAGTGTTCATCTTAAGAAGTTCTATGCCTGATCCTCAGAGTATTCAAAAAAAAAAACACAAAAACAACAAAATCCAAAAAAATCTATCCTCTGGTGAAAACCTGGTAAACAGGCGCCTTGGATAAGTACCATAGTGAAAACTTGGCAAACAGGCGCTATGTGTAGAGTCAGCATCCATCGTCTATCCAGTCTTGTTCATTTCTTGTTGTCACAACGCACTTCATCCATCCATAATAAAACCATTGACCTTGTTTGCATTTCCGTCTCCCTATCTAGTATAGCTTGGAAATTTGTCAGTGTCCACAATCGTCATCCCACGACTTGATCTGTGTCAACAGTTAGCATTGTCTTGCCCTAGGTCAAAGCTTTCTATGTCTTCTTCATCAGTCACCCATGCAGTTTCCTCTACCAGAATGGGGGCAACTCTTTCCTTAACCTAGGTCTAGGATTGGTTCCTTGTTCGTAGTTCACAGCACGCTCTTCAATCTTTTCTCTTTTCCACAGATAGCACCCTTTAACGGACACATTCGCTCCTACGATAAGGCTGTTATCTTCTCACCGCATTTCCTACATCATCACCTCTAACCAAAACTAAATATCATCTCATCTCAGTCTTAAGGTACCTTGATCCCATGGATATGGGTATGTAGGCAGTCTGGAATACGAAGGAAGTATCCAGTACTCAGGTACATAAGATCTCATCATTTCCTCTACCCAAACCTAAGCACCTTGACCCATCTCATCACTCTATCTAGAACTACATATTATCATTTTTCATCTTTCCTCGTAATGTGCCTTGATCCCGTGGATATAGGGTATGTAGGCAATCTGGAATACGAAGGATGTATCCAATACTCAGGCACACATGATCCATCATTCTCCACCCACCCCAATCCATTGCCACTGTCATCCTTCTAGTCTTCCGCGTATCAAAATCCATTCGTCTCGACTTGACTAACTCAAGCAGCAAGCTAGCACATCCTTTCAAAGCAAAAGTTCTTAGCAAACTTGAAGCATGACAGCTTCCTTCCAGAGTCATCTACTGTCCTACTGTTCTGATTGCCAACATCAGCTAATTCCAGCTTAACCAAAGCACCAGATCAACAAGCTTGTCTTCTGTAGAGTGTTCCATTGTCAAGACCAATACACGCATCTCCTGCGACATGTGGCATTTTAGGCAGCAAGATATTGTCTTTTTAGGTAGATAGCCCCCTTTAATGGACACATCGCTCCTACGATAAGGCTGTTATCTTTCCTATCCAATCTATCCTGAGCAACCTCTTTGGCAAGAGAATATGTTGGCTGTATGTTTACTTTGTAAGTCAGTCAATTTGTTTTTTGGTTTATCTTTTGTTCCTTTATCCATTACCTATTCAAGGCTACCTTGATTTACCTATAATCTTGGTATGTTGCGATGCAGTACGGATTGGGGGCATAGTCATTTGCTTTTGTGTGCCGTGTTTGAGGAATGATCTTTAGCATCTTTCTTAGCATTATATTTATCTTGTGTGTGTTATGACCTAGCATCTTACATATTTAATACTCTTCTTGCATTTACGTGTATGGAAGTTTATTTTATGTTCAAGACTATGGCTCATTCACATGTACCAACAAGGTCATATTATGTCTAAGGGATCTAAGTTCAAACCACTTGCTTGCAGAGTCAACGTCCATGCACTCGGATATCACAACACCTTGGTCTTTTATACCTTGGTGGTGAACTATCCACGTGCTATATCAAAAATAAGGAGTGCTCTTTATATACAATTGTGAAACCAATGCAACAAGCTCATCTTTTATCCATTCACACAACCCTTATATCGTTTTCATTGCAATGATCGGTCAACAGTCTCTGTCTTCCATCTCCTCTTTTCTTCCCTCGGGTGCATATCTGCAAAACCCAAATGTTAGATATCACAAGTCATAGCATCCCCTCTTTTCCTTCTCTCTAGTGCATATCTGCAAAACCCACATGTTAGGTATTACTAGTCATATCATCATACATCTATAAGCATCATATAAGCAACATACATCATCACATAAATCCATAATCATGCATACATATCATCACATCCATGTCATACAGAAATGCATACACAAAAAACATGAACATCACTGAGCAGAATAAATCATCATATATATCATTTGAAGGTCATCATAGTACAAAACTGCATGTGTCTACATCAATAGGCCATAAAATCTACATCAATATAGTACATCAAGGCTATCAAGAGCCCGCAATATATACATCAAGATGCACATAGGCATCACTCAAAAATGATACAACACTGATACAAAAATGGTACAATGTACAAGTATGCTCTAGTGGGTCGAGCTGCCCTCCTACTGTGGCCCCTGTCCTCCACCTGTGCTCGGTGCAGGTCCCCCGACTGGTCCTCCTCTCCCTGCTCCTCCTCCTCCCCCTAGTGGTACAAATGGTCCTCTCACTGAGTATAGTGACTGTCCTATCCTACGAGATCCTGATGCTCTAGACCTGCTCCTATCTCTGTAGCTCAGCTCTCGCTACACCACTGGCATCGCACCTGCATAAAGCACCCTGTAGTACTTTGCCTCCCTCCCGTCTAACACTAGCTCTCCCTGCATGCAGATGAGCTCGCTGTATAGAGTCCTCTGGTCTGCACCCAGTGCACGGCGTGCCTCATCTCTCTCTCGTCTCACCCTCTGTAGTGTGGCCTCTGCCGTCAGCTATAGCTGGGCCTCTGCATCTCTCTCTCGAGTCACCTAGGCTAATTACCCGTCATCCACTACTGGTGTGGGTGCAGCCTGCGCTAATGCCTGTACCTGGGCCTGTACCTGTACCTATGTCTGGACCTGTACCTATGCCTGTCCCAGGGCTGCCTCAGCCTGTCTCACCTCTGCTCTGGCTGCATCCCTGTCTCTCCTCACCTACACCATTTGGAGCTCTAAACGTGTCCTCTGGACTATCTCCTCCTGTAGCAGCCGCTCTGCCCTCTGTAAGTCGGTCTCTACGATTGGGTCCTCATCCTTTGCCATCTCTACATCTGCCTCTGAGCCTCTGGCCTCGCCACCTGCCTACTGTTTGGCCTCTCTAGCCTATCGCCTCATCCTCGCCTCCACACCTGGGACCAGTACCTCCCCCACTACTCCTGTTACACCTGGTGTGGTCAATCACCAGCCTGTGTGTCTGCCAGTATCTATCATACTCTGGCAGTGTACCCGGGTCTGCCAGTCCTGTATCCTAGTCCCATCTCATGGGGACAAGTCCGCGTACCTCTGCCAATGCTGTAGCTACTGGAATCTCTGCATCCCAATCCCCAACCTCCCGTCGTGTCTTGGCATGTGTCGCCTCCCCAACTAGTAACCCCTGTGGCAGCCCAAATTGTCTGAGTACCCGCTCTGGCAGGTATCTCTCTATGGTATCTGTCTGCCGCCCAAATAGATACCGAGCCTGTTTGTAGTACATCAGCTGCTCATGCTCGTCCTCCCACTCCTCACATAGTAACCATGGCCTCCATATGAACAGGTCCATCTCATCAATCTGTCGCCTCCAATGGCTGATAGATCCCAGCTGCCGGTGTGTGATGACCCCCTCGTATAGAAACGCATACGGCTCTCCCCTCTCCCAACGACGCTGTGCCATGGGTCTGATAACTGGGATGTGCTCCCACGCCCATACCTGTAATAGAGTAACCCCTACTGAGAGACTCCTGCCTCCCCTATAAACACAATCGTGCATATCGCGATACAACTATCCCAGCACACAAGGCCCCCATGCGTACTGTGTCCCATGTGTGAACGTCCCAGATAGCACCATGCCCCATCCAACAGATAGTCCTCTAGATCATCTATCTGGGCACAGGAAGCTGCTAATCAGTGACGCAACTATCCATCTGATCCTGTCACAGAGTCATGGGACGTCTGCCCACCGAATCTCACCATTGTCTATCCTCAAGTCATCCGTGCAGAATACCTCTACCAAGCCTGCCTCGCCCCATGCCGGGTCAAAGTCCACTCTCTCTCTGTCTATCCGAATCCTGAGGATGCGATACACATCCTCTAGCGTCACTGTCACCTCACCTGTCAGAAAGTGAAACGAGCCTGTCTCACTGTGAAACCACTCTACCACTGCTGTCACTAGGGTGAGATTCACCCTAATGTGTGTCAAGTGTGCCACGTGCCATAACCCCACATGCTCTAGGAAAGCATCCTCCTCCCACGTCAGCTATACTACCTCATGCGCTATAGGGTGGTGTCGCTCTCTCGACATGAACAACAACATAATCCTTTGCATCCAAGCAACCACTTGTCAGTTCTTTTATACCATATCCCCCAAATCCTACCTACTTTCTACCGCAAACCCTATGCCCAACTCTCCCCTTCGCTAACCTAGGATAGTCAAACCCTTCAGTCCACCCTAACTATTGCATTCTCCTACCTCACCAAAAGCGCCTTGTTTTATACAAAAGCGCTGCCCTGTCTTACCAAACGTGCCATACTACTTATGCAACAGCACTGAACTAGCCTATACCAAAGGTGACCTATTTTCCAAGTGCGCTCCACTTTCCTTCCAACTGCGCCTCACTGTGCTACCCAAGGCGACTTGATTTTTCTCCCTCCCAACCAACCACGCTTAGCTACCCAGCCAACCGCGCTGCACTACACTACCAGATGCGTTGCAGCTTCCTACCAATCGCACTGCAGTGCGACGGCCAAGACCAAAAGTGCTACGACATTGCCAACCGCGCTGTACCTTCCTACCAAACGTGCTGTGACACGCCAAAAGTGCCAAACCTGACTACCAGTAACGCCTTTCTATCCTAAAGTGCTTTTGGCTGACCTAGTATACCTACCTAGACCTAGCCCTAAGTTTCCCTAAAATGTCAAATTAAAGTGACGTTTTCAGACACTTACCGTTGCCAGAGCTCCTATTGGCCTCCCGTATGTCCGCACTCGCTCCGCCCAATGCTTGTGCGTTGGAATCGGCATCTCTCCTCACTGTCCACTCCTTCCACACTACTCTTTCACCCTAAGTTTGGAGGCTTTACTCTCTAAATTTAGAAACTCTTAGGGTACAAATGAGGAAGGTGGTCCCCTTAGGACCTATTTATAGTGTCCCTCCCATTTTTTTTTCTTCCCAGCCCATTCTGCATTTCCTTCTACCTAGTCGCACAATCATCTAGTCAAGTGTCAACCCCGTTCTCCTGTCGCTTTCTTGTCTTCCCGCTCGAGGGGGCATACGCTGGGACAACTACCCACACTGGGGCATCAATGAATTGTATCATATTTTCAACAATTATTTTCTTTGATGCAATGCTATAAACTGCATTGCATCAAAGAGGGGCAAAATGTAGACACCCTAAATGACCGTGTCGTCGAATCACTTGCATTTCATCATTTGTCGAGTCACCTGCATTTCAAACGTTAATTAAATAATCTAATTATTTAATTAATTTCATCAAATTCTTCCAAACCTTCTAAAAATCCACATTAATTGAATAAATTCTCTTTATTTAATTAATTAAATGAAATTCCTCTATTATTCTTCCACAATTAAATAATTTTAATTATTTAATTAAATCATTATCCCATTTCAAATTTCAAGTCTACATTAATTAAATAAATCCAATTATTTAATTAATTCATCCAATTCTATCTTATCTACAATTAAATAATTCTACATTATTTAATTAAAACACTTATTCTTCTAAATTTAAATAAATCATGCAAAGTTTATTTAAATTGTCTCAATCCTCTAAAAATAAATAAAATCAAATATTTTATTTATAATCTTCTGTTCCTCAATCATGCACAATTAAATAAATAAATTTATTTATTTAATTTTAGTTATCTTCCAATTCTTCTGAAAATATCTTGTTAACTCATGTGCACAATCTGTCTTATTTTTAGAACTCTAAAAAAGACAAAATTACAAGTTGAGTTACCTATTCAATCAATCTTGTTTTCATCACATTTTAATAAAAATATCCTTATGGATTGACACATGTCGTGTGCACATTCATCATGGTTATTGGATTTATCTCCTCCGTTGATTCTTCTGAATTATCTGGACCGTTGATCGATCTCTGTTGAAACCTATATAAACCCCTCTCATCTCCTTCATAAATCCTCTTCGATCACTTATTCTTAGGCATCCTTTAACAACGCTTTGAGCATACATCACATCGATTGAGCAACTTTACGATCTTTTGACATTGATCTTTGAGCACTCTACTTGCTTGTTGCAAACATGGTTTCGCAGCACTATTGAGCAATCCACATTCATCCAAAGGGAACAATACAAATCTCGGTAAAAGCTTTCATATTTCATTGATTTATTTGTAATGACTTTTATTTAGATTGGTTCTCTTTATGTTATTGGGCTTTTGATTTAATTAGTTTGATTTATTCGATTTTCCTCATACACAACCTGTATTTAAGAAGGATACTACTGAAGCAACCAATCATATTTTGTCTTGGAGTCTGTTGGAACTAGATATCTCCAGTAAATTTTTGTCTTTGAAATCCACATAGAAGAGACCATAACGAATCTTATAACCATTCGAAAACTCAAAATTGTCTAACAATGTCTAGATGAAGTAACCTCGAGTGTTGGATCCATTCTTGATGGCAACGATCAAACTCTCAAGATAGTCATGGAGATACTGCATCCTTAGCCTATCATTTAATATTTCCAAGAGAGAGAGATTGGTTGTCTTTGGTGCAATATCCATTTTCATAGATTATCATAGATGGGTTGTCATAATGTTGCTTGAAATATTCCAATAATGCTTGCAATCTCGATGGAACAACTGGAAGTCCAGATGATGAAAGCTCACCAATAGTGACATCGCCTCACATTACTATTTGATTTGAGCTTAAATCTCTCACGTAATCTCTCTCTGTATCAACCCAATGAGTAGATAAATTGGAGACATAGTAAGTGCCGTAATGATTCACCCCGACGAAATCAAAAGATCCCCTTAGCTTTTTAGATTGTTGTTTTGTGAAAGTAGGCAACCTAGAGCCTGCAATCTTCTTCATGCTCAAAGGATAGTCTCCAAATAAAAGGGGACTCTATTCATTAGATTCAAGCTAAATCGTCTAAAATTCCTCTTCATCTAATGCTTCTGGCTCTTCTTATGAAACATTACCATATTTGCATGTGAAAACTAAGGAAGGCATAGTCAAACAAGACAGCAATGATGAGTTTTCCATTGTTCTTGTAGTTTTAATACCTACACATAAAGAGAGTCACTTGGCTGATAGTGAGTGTAATCAAAGGAAGAGCTTGTCTAAAGGGAGGAGAAATTTAGGCACTCTTTTCAGTAGTTTTAGTGATATAAGTAGCTCTAAAAGACTTCAAATTGATAAACCATGCCTTTCTGTAGTTATCACAGGAGGGATTTTCTGTGTCCAAATTTATCTCGTCTAGCCTAGAATAAACTATTATAAGTGTCAACTCAAGCTGCCTGGCAATTTCTATATGCATTTTAAACTGCTCGTACTATGTAGGCAATTCAAGTTCAGTGGACACCATGAATTCTTTGGTTCAAGATAGCTTGTAATAGCTTGAAATTTCCATGTATGAAATGAACACATCGTAGATCATATCATATTTTTGACATCAATTGGGCTAAGTACATGACGGATAATCAAAACTAGTTAGGTCTTGCAGGACATGTGAAGGTGAGACTATTCGGATCATAGGGTTTCAGGGTTGGGGTGATTCCTGCTATGATTAGGTATAATCCTTGCATTACCAAAATTGTCTATCCTTTGGTGACTGTATCTGTCTCTTGTTGGAGGATTTCTCAGCATACGAGCTTTGATTTTAGTGTCCTAATAAGCATAGGTTACTGTTTGAGCCTTGACCCTCGCCAACATAAAAACACTATCAAAACTAGCTCTAGATGGAGGTCGTTGCTTTGAACCTCAGCGGCCTACAGATGATTTATTGATGAAATATCAATATTTTTCAGATTTCCTTATTGCTCTTGCACATTTTTCTATTCCCTTGGAGCTCATCTATTTTGTGAAGAGGTCGGCAGTATTTCCTTACAGATGGGTTCTGGTGCAGTTTGGTGTATTTATAATCCTCTGTGGTGCAACCCATCTTATTAGTCTGTGGACCTTTACCACTCATTCTAGAACAGTGGCAGAAGTGATGGCTGTATCAAAGTTCTGCACTGCATAGGTATCCATTGAAATTTCTCCCTGGAAGGATTAGAATAATAACACCCTACAAACAATAGCTTACAGTGTTAAGGCAACGGGTTACAAAGGAGTTTGGACCAAGCATTGCTGGGGAAATCGAGTTTAATACCGTTGATGGGTTTCAGGGGCGTGAAGTGGATGTTCTTATATTTTCAACTGTACGGGCTTCATCAGAAGATGTATAAAGGCAAGCTTCAAATTCAGGTAGTATTGGATTTGTCTCTGATGTTAGGTGGATGAATGTTGCTTTGACACGAGCCAAACTTTCATTGTATTGGAAATGCTAGGACATTGCAACAAAGCCCTCACTGGAAAGCCTTGATTGAAAATGCAAAGGAAAGGAATTTGCTTCTATCAGTTCAGAAGCCATATAAATCTATATTTTGCAATGCACAGATGGGTTCTTTGTCAAAAAATTGTCTTGCTAGTGGCTCTAGCATTAAACAGTCTTCAACAAAGAAAATGCACGATCGAAGTAAGATTTCAATGAAGCAATTAAGAAAGGACATGAGTAAACTTGATGCAGGTAATGTGGAAAATGGGTGGAGCCAAACACATCAGGTGGAAGAGAGTCCACTTTCCAGTCCAGGAAGGAGATGCATGATGAATTGCCGACAATTTTTTGACTTCAAATGCCATTTTAAAAATCTTTGCATCGTATGGATCTTCAAGTTTATCTTACTTATCATCCTTATCCTTGTAGTTGTTTACCTATTATGGCTTCTATATCAAAACGAGTGTTTGGATTACCTCTTTCTTCTTTGCATGAAAGATAAAAATAAAAAAAAATTGAGGATGATATTAATGGAGAATCACCCAAGAAAAACCTTTTAGTGATTAGAAAGATAAATTTGAATAACAAACAAAACCATGGGCATGGTAAACATCACCGTAAGACTACAAATGATAGATTCAGTAAAGCATTAAAGCTTGAGATCACTAAGGAACCAAAAGATGTGAAAAAAGACTACACACATACCAAGCATAAACATACAAATAATCTCAAGCATAAGAAAAAGAAAAAAGAGAGGCACAATAAAGAGGACTCCAGCGAGTTGTATGTAGAAAAGAGGCTCAAAAGGAAGTGCAGAAATTCATCCGGAAATAAGGAAATGAGCTAAGATTTATAAATAAAATTCTCAAAGGCCAAATATTTTTTCAGAATTAGCTTACGATTGTAAATATCTTTGTAACCGAGCCTAATATCATTGAAATTTGAGTGCATAGCGGGACATAGCATTTTGTATAATTTCACGGTGGAAATGTTTTGAAATTGAAATGTTTTGAAAATCTAACATTGAGATAAGTTAGGACATATTTCACAAAAGGTAAAACAAAACGGGGAATTATTTTGCCTGAATGAATATAACAAGATAAAAATGAGAATTGTTTTCAAATCGGAGGTGAATTGTCTTCTAAAAATTAAACCCAATCTAACAAGAGATTTTGACATTTTTTAAGATCTTCAACGAATTCACTGCATAGGTAATTATTTTACCTAAAAAATATCTTGAGGAAGTAATATGCAAGTGGCCAGGGACATTTTCACCGAGTGAATAAAAAAGGGGTAATTATTTTTTATCTAACATAAGTGAAAAGGTATGTGGGTAAATGTAAAGAAATAAAGCAAAAGATTATTAAGGCATGAGATTAAATGTTTTGTTATCAAAGAGGACAAAGATTAATTTAAATATTTAATTTGCCAAAGGCAACTCCTTAAATATTTTATTTTGTGACGGGAAAAGATCAATGTTAAAATTAATCAAACCAAAGTATGCCAAAGTCTTTTCGAAATTATTGGAGCCCTAAAAGGGATATCAAAGAGAGTTATTATAAAATATTCGGGTATACAAAGTGACAATTAGTTAAGATAAAATGAAATCACGGCGATAGAAAACCCTAAATACTCGTCAATGATAAAATATACAACAATACCTCACGCCACAGGTCCAAGGCTCACCTCAATATAAATTATATGTTTATATAATGTTTACCTAATGATTAATTTGTTTTCTTTGCAAGATTAGGGTTGCATTGAATACAAATCAAGCATCTCTCAACGGGAAGATTAAATATTTTATTTTAGCTGGAGATGAAAGAATGCGGCCGGATGATTAATTATTTTATGTCAAGTGAAACCATATATCCGTTATATCAGTTATTTAAACTGCAAAACGAATGTAACGGGTCTGAGGCTTGTTGCATCTCTTTAAATAGAGATCCCAGGACTTGGAGGATAAAAGGTGGGAATTAGGGTTAGAATTAGGTTAGAATTAGATATTTTTATAAAAGACAATTCAAACATTTTAGGATTAGATTAGGTTGGATTTGATGCAATCTGAGGCCAATTTGATCCTTCTATGCAAATTTCATTCTGAGAAAGGCTATGTTGCATGATACATTCTGAGGCAGCATTGTTGAGGATTCAAATTCGAAATACACTGTGACGGTATCATCTGTTTGTTGTTTTTCATTCAATCAATTTAATTATCTCCATGTCATTCATTTTCTGATTATTCAATTTGAATGTGTTAAGGATATGTTCAAATTATCTGATTACAGTTGCTAATTCAGTATACTTGATTTGATTGGTTTCTCAAGTAGAATTAAATCCTTTCTCATCAATTATAGTAATCTTAGAATGTTGAATGGATTACTAAGTACGATTAATTGATTAGGATTATTAATTTGTCTCTAGAGTTGATCTAATTTGTTAATTTGCAAATCTAAATTGGTTCTTTCCGAAAAGATTAAAATCCTTTTAACATTTTGCATTTAATTCAATTATGTCCTTTGGATTATTAAGAATGAATTAATGATTTCTTCCTTGCACATTTGTACAAGTTACAAACTATTATATGTGCCAATCAGATTGAATTATTACCTGATACAAGTATTTGTTTCTGACATCCTGACTCTGTTGCCCAAACAGACAAAGCACCAATCAAACTATTGATTTATTTTATGTTTAAAATCTTTACTCTGTTGTAGATTCATTTCATGTTATTTGTTATTTATTTCTGTTTGAATTTAGGTTAAATCATTTGCTTTCCTTAGAAATAGTTTTCAGTATTTCATCTGATTTACATGTATGCCAGTGTAATTGGATAAACTAGCAACAAACCAACATAGATTTAATCATACAACCTGCTTTGATAATCAAAGGTTCACCTGCCTAGGTTGTAGCAGGACCTAAAGCGTAGGGAGAAGCTAATCGTTAAGGTCAAACTCCAGTCATTGGTTCAAAAACATTGTGGATTTGACCATAGGGTTTGACATCCCCTTAGAATCCACAACCTGCATTTTTGAGACCCAACAGAGTCTATTTGGAACCGGAAGGGAGAAAAAAGAGATGAAATCAAGTTGTTTGACTTCATAGGCACCTTGAGGAATGAAGCATTGAAGTGGTATAGGAAGACATCCCCAAATAGTGACAAGGAAAGGGATGATATCAAGAATCTATTCTTGGAGATCTTTGGAGTTTGAAATGTTCCGATAGAAGGAGTAAGTAAGATGAGAGATCTGATGTAATTGGAGAAGGAATTAATAAAGGAATTTGATAAGAGGTTCAAGGAGACAACTAGGAGATTAGAGGAGCCATTGATTGATAAGAAGAAGATAGAATGGTTTATTTTTGGAATAAGCCCTGAAATAAATTAGCCATAGATGGAAGGATTTTTGAAACATATACATGAGTAGTGACATTGGTCTGCTGGATAGAGTCTCAATCCTGGCGTAGACAAGATAAGATGAAAGAAAACCTAGAATTAGAGAAGCTGAAGTTTGGATTGGAGCAATTAAAGCTTAGGTAGGAGATATTAGCTAAGCAAGAAGGGAATACACATAAGGAAAGACCTAATATTTGGTGTTCATACTGCACAAGAGAAGGCCACTTGAGAAATGAATGCCCTAGGCTGAGGGGTGAAAGACAAGCTGCCACAATAAAAATAGATATCAAAGCAACAATGAAAAAGTGAATTCAACATATTGTGGATTATGCAAAGAATGGGATGAACATGAAAAACAAGATTGTCCTTCACAAAACTTCTAGAGGAAAAGAGACTTTGTTGATGAAGAATATGAAGCATGGCATCGTGGAAACAATACAAACTCTGTGGAGAGTAGTAATATGACATACATGAAAGAAATAAATTCATATGATCAGGACTACAAGCAGCCAAGTTGGAGAAATCAAAGGAATGTTAATGCAATACAAAATTTAAATTATGGTGGTCCATCATATGGAAATAACTATAATAATGATGAAAAAGACTGGTTTGGAGGCTGCAGAGGTGGTAGAGGCCATGGAAGAAATCAAAGGAGGGAGGATGCCACATGATTCAATTGCGGTAAGTTGGGACATTTTGCAAATGAATGTTGGGCTGAGAAGGAAACACAATGTTCATTTTGTAATAGCATAGAGCATGACCTATTTTCTTGTGAGAGAGCACAACAATACTTTTGGAATGTACAACCACATTCTAAGAGTGATGAGTTAAAAAACCTGAACAATCAGAAAGGAGCAAGGATCATAAGAAGAACACCAAAAGACCAAGGAGCAAGAACTTGCCATAAGAACAAAAAAGAGGAGACAAACATATCTTCAACTTAATCCATAGAAGAAGAAGAGTACTACTGGAGAAGCACACCAAAACATACTAGAAAGGAGAGAAGGAAAGTGAAGGAGAAATTTGCGGTAGTAACGAGACAAAGAACCAATACTGGAAGGCATTATTTCATTGAGACAGAGGAGGAAGATAATGAGAAGGATGAAGAATTTGTTCCAACCAAGAAACAAGATGAAGAAGTAGTGAAGAAGGTTAAACAAACTATAACAAAGGAGAAATAAAAGGAGAAGCAATACAAGCAATATTTCACCGAAGAAGAAGTGGATACTGTCAAGCAATTAGTCCAATTGACACAGCAACATGGACTGATTGACAAACTGAAGCAATTCTCTAAGTATTGGAACAAGGAACACGGTCAACTCTGGAGGATTGTAAGGACATATAGAGAGTGGAAGACAAAACCATTGATGGTGGATATTCACATCAATCAAAAAAAGGTCTAGAATGTCATGATAGATTTGAGAGCAAATGTTAACATGATCACAAAGAAGTTGTGGGAGTAGTTAGGAAGACCTAAGTTGGTAGAAACCACTTACAACATAATATTGGCAGATGGATCTAACATGCAGACAATGGGAACATGGAAGCAAGCTGAAGTTAACCTATTGGGGATCAAACATGTCTTAAATTTCATTGTTGTATCCATAAAGGATCAAGGAGAAGCTTTCAATGCACTTTTGGGTTTGAGATGGTTTGTAGATGCAAATGGTGTCATAGACTCCTCGAAAGAAGAGGTATCATTTGCCAATGAGAACAAAGTGGTCAACATCCCTTTGGGATCATCAATCGAGGAAGCATATATAGAAGAAATCAATCAGGATGAATACAGTGACAAGGATGCAAAGAATCTCTATACAATTACAAGGTTGGATGCAGATGAGACAATAGAAGAGCCTAATTTTGAGTGTGAAGTAGAGATAGAGGATGATCACTATAGTACAGACAGTCAGGAGGTTTTAGAAGCTTAGATAAGAGAAGAACTAGAACTAAAAACAAGAAAAATGTTGGGCTATTGGAGCATACTCATGATTAGAACTGGCAAGAAAGACATGCCGCAATCCTCTGCATTCCATCAAAACCCACTGTAGACCACTTGCGTCACATATAGGGAGGAAGCTTTCAATGCACTTTTGGGCTTGAGATGGTTTGTAGATGCAAATGGTGTCATAGACTCCCGAAAATAAGATCTATCATTTGCTAATGAGAACAAAGTGGTCAACATCCCTTTGGGATCATCAATGGAGGAAGCATATATAGAAGAAATCAATCAAGATGAATACAATGACAAGGATGCAAAGAATCTCTATACAATCACAAGGTTGGATGCACATAAGACAACAAAAGAGCCCAATTTTGAAGGTGAAGTAGAGATAGAGGATGATCACTATAGTACAGACAATGAGGAGGTTTTAGATGCTTGGATAAGATAAGAACCAGAACTAAAAACAAGAAAAATGTTGGGCTATCGAAGCATATTCATGATCAAGACTGGCAAGAAAGACATACCGCAATCCTCCACATTCCATAAAAACCCATCATAGACCACCTGCAACACATATGTTTGCAGGATCATAGACTGGGGGCTTCACCCTCTTGCACAACGACAATCTATGTCCTCTACAATATCCTTTTTATATCCTTTTTGCAATATGTTTTTACTTTCTTGTCCTTTAGCTTGCATATGAACGTATTGTCATATGATCGCTAAAGTAGGGGCTAAATGTTGTGTCATAAATTGTGTACACTTATGTGTAGGCACAATTTCACCATGTTTAGCTCCTCCCTTTAGTGATCCCAAGCCTAGTCCATTTTTAGGTCCACCTTAAAACATTCTTTTGACCCCATTTATAGAGAATTTCATGATTCCGGTTAAAGTTTTGTCATGACCCCGAGAAATGAATTGAGATTTGGAGTTAGCCCCACATTAAGAGCAGACTTAATCCTTGAAATTGCCCTGGGCCCAGGGCACCCAAGCTGCCTAGTCCCTCCCGTGTTTTGGGATGCAATTTAAAGTGACAAGTTAGCTTTGATGTTGCTTAGGCCGACCCTAAATTCAAATTTACTTTTGGCGCATTATGTCAGCATTTTGATCCTAATTACTCTTTTTTCTATAAGCCTTGTATAAAAGTAAGTGACTTAACTCATTTTTAAACTAGACGACAAGATAGATTTTAAGTGTGAAAAAGCTCTCTATTCCTATTTTCTCTCTATGCTATTGTGTTATTGAAGGTTTTTGTTCAAGTGGAGTTCTACTTTGCTCTTGTAGAGATTTGTATGAAGGCTAGGACATGAGATCTTGAGTCTATCTCATTGGCTCCTAGGTTGAAGCACTTTGCATGATTGGGAGAAGGGTTGGAACCACCAACTTGCATTTGGCTCGAGTGCCTGCCAAGGGTATGGTTGCATCGCCTTCTTATTCTACAAACCTTCCATGAATCTTTGTCCTTGAGGTGAAGTTGTAAGCTTCCTTGGATGAGATATCCTTTCCTATTTGCTTGAGTCATATAGGATTAAGGTTTGTTATTATTTGATTAGATCTTGCATGTTACTACTCAAACTTAGGATTTCTAAGCGTACACGACATCTGGATTTAATCTTGGCTATCTGTGAGGTAGGAATACTGAAACGAGGGCTTGATTCAAGCAAGATCCTATATAGACACAAACATTTTCCTCTTCTTTCTTGTGTGTAGAGCATACAAACATGTTTAGGAAGATACCAGTCTGGGAGACAGAAGATCTTACAGATGCAGACCTGACAAAAGTGACAGTTTTTCTAAACCCTAAATGAGGTCTAGGGCACCCAAGCGCCATGGCCCTATGAATTTTGGTCACCAAATCCAAGTTTTGAATTGTTTCTTTACATCTGATGTTCTATTATTTTCTCAGATCTTCTTCTGACAATCATTTGTTGCCTAATATTTCTTGATTAGGGTTTGATCTTGTGCCCTATTTAGATTGTTGAATTTGGTCTAACACTCATCTATACAACAAAGAGGCAGAACCCTTCTAGTTTGGCTCTCCTTCAGGGGTAGAAGCCAAGCTTAGTTTGTGTCTCAATGTTTGTAGAAGAGGGTTTGGCCTAGTTTAACTCCTAAGGCTAGATCACTCTTTTCTACTGAAAAGTAATGTAGATTGTAGGTTCTAAATTCTCTATATGAGATTAGCCAAAAAAAGTTGGGATCAATTTGTTCTAAATGGTTTGGTAGAGGGCATGGGCAATTGACGTCTATCAAGATAGGTGATATGTCATGATCTTCAAACAAGGTGGTCTGAAAGGAGGAGGAAGATAACCAAACATCACTTTCAAATTGGGTAGAGTGGCTAAATATAAGTGGCATACCCAAGCACATTGATGGTAGGATTAGTGGTTGATGATGGAAAGCTATCCAATGTCATTGGCACAATGTATTCTTGAGATAACTCAAAATCTGGGAAGGATTCCATAAAAATGTTGTTTTTTAAGCAAATGGGGGTAATATCCTAGGGTTTGGGTTGGTAGTTTCTAAGAATCTCTTCCCAATTGGTGATTTCACACCAATTTATGAACATAACTAAAAAATTAAAAATAAGTTAATTTTCATGTCAAGTTCACCAATTATGTATCCACCAAAATGGGCATATTATACACTAAAGAGGGCATAAGTGGCCTCTTAGGGTTGTGATAGAGCAATCTACTAGGATTTATTTGATATCTCAAAAAGGAGACTCAAATTAAAACCACAAGGACTATGTAGGACAAATCTTGAAAGTGGGAACTCTCAACAACACCAGGTGTATAGGCCAGAAAGTTCACTTGGTGGAAAAATGAGCTAATTTAACACATTTGAGACATCAATTCAACAATTTTGTGAAGTGCTAGAATGTTGTCAATGTTGTCAATATTGAGAATTGGTTTGTCAAGTTCAATGTAATATGATTTTGCATGGAATAGTTTGTTTATTATAGAATAGTTTATTTGTTATAGAATTGTTGTAGTTGAATGTTTGTCAATTATTTACAATGTTTGAAGGTTGTCCTTGTATGCTTTGTATGTGCAAGGAAAATGTATGCATGTTGGACTTGAGACCTTTGGAAGGATTAAATGTTTAAGGATCTTATGTAGAGAGGCTCAGTTGTTGGAGGATGTGTAATGATTATTTAAAGAGGCTAAATCAAGGTGTTCTATCTTCAAAGGAATATACAAAATCCCTTTTGTATTTGATTGTTTGATTTATGTGCAGTAGAAGTGCTAGTCCACTGGTTGGATTGGGTTTGCATAAATGGAAAATAGAAAATAAAAATAAACTAAATAATTCTAGCTACTAAACTACTAACAAAATTACCTACTAATAGAATAATCTAGAAACTAACAAATATGATACTAACGAAATAAAACAAATTTCTAACGTTTTGGTCAAAAGCCACAAACTAGGAGTGGATTCAATAAAGCATAAACTAGAAGTAAAGGTTGTAAGTTTCCTCAAAAAATGCTACCCCATTATTCTGTGATAGCCAATTGATGGAAGACAGCTTGGAGATGATACTCTTTTAAGGAAAGCAAAATTGGTACATAGTTTGATGTGATTGAAGACTTGCAATACAAAGCTACATATTGATAATCAAATTAGGGAATTAATTTTAAAATGAGGTTGCTATAATGGGAGCAATTTGGCAAGGCAAGGGTACAAAGTCCTAGTTGCACTTAGAAGAGAGTAGATTGAATAGAGCTCTATGAGGAATGGGTGGAACTATTTATCAAGAATTCTTTCCTACAGAGGTCTTGCTCTAGGAAAAGACACACTAAACAAGGCTCTAACATGTATATATAACACAAAGGGAAACTTCTAGAAGTGTGGGGGATGAGGAGAAAACCAAAGGACAGAGAAGATGAGGAGGTGGGGAGGTGAAATAACTAAAATTCAAGTTTTTGCATAGACAAGTGAAACTGTCAATTTCCATAAAGGTTCAGTTTTGAAACCGCAAGGAGACTATGCAATTGTTATGACACACATGATTTGTCATAGAACTTTTGAGACCTCTAACATGATTACAAGACTGTTGTGGCCACTACACAAATCGTTGCATGGTTTCTAGACTATCGCCTAATTACCACTAGAGATTTCACCAAAGTAAGCAAAACATGAAATTCTAAAAGATGAACAAAGGCAAGACTAGTAGGTAAACAAGCAAGAGCAAGGTCAAACATGAAAATGGGTTAAAACCTGTTGGCAACATAGTCAAGAGACACTGTTGTTATGATGAAGAATTGATGTTGTCATTGATGGCAACAACCTGACATGATTGGAGATAGTTCTTGAGACAGGTTATGCATAGTATTTTTGGTCTGAAAAGAATAACTGAGTCAAATTGACTAAGTGTTGACAACTCATTGAGTCAGTGACAAAGAACTGATTGATACTTCTCTGCAAATGAAGACTTTGGTTTGTGGTTATGGTATGCTGCATATAATTGTTTGATGATATTATATTCTAAGTTTCATGTCTTGACAATCTCTGAAAGTCATAATGTAAATTGCCTAAGTCTGGGTAAGCAGAGTCCAGTTATAAACAGTGTAGATCACCTGAGTATTTTGGTCTGCATTCCTCCGCTATAGGTTGTTTTGATGTGCAGTTAGGAGGTGTTGTAAACACAGATGAGAAGTATCTAATTCCAGATTTGCAGATTCTGAAGATCAACAAAAGTATCTAAACACAGATGAGAAGTACCTATTAGCTTGACAGTGTTTCACAAAGATAGAGTTATCAGTTCAGAGATCCGCATCTCGCCATATAATAATACTATGATATGCGGTTATAAAGGTATGATTGGTGATGCATAATGAATGTTTCATATAAATTTTGGAGTCCCATGAGATCCGCATTAGAAGTTGTGATATGACAAACAACAAGGTTAAGAGTATACTTAAGAATGAATCCGACTCTCAGTTAGATAGTTGTACGGTGAAGATATATTGCTTAAATCATCATTCTAAGTTGTTCTAAAATAGGTCCATACCTATATGAAGATCCTTGAAGGTTTTCATTGGTTTGCATAACTTCATGTAAAGAATTCAAGCGGATAGAATATGAGCTTTTTGTGTACACGCTCCATCATTGGCAAGATGACCAGATTTTGGGTTAGATCTTATTGTGGCTATTAATACCTAATGGATTTCAGTGCGATGAGATGTGATAGGTGTGTAAATGCGAACCCACTTCAAATTTGTGATGCAAAAAGTACAGTAAGAGTGTAGAGGGCAGAAGAACAGAGTAAATGTGAAGCAGAGTAGAAAAGCATGGCAGATATAATGAAGACCTTTGAATTTGTGTATTGAGCCATCAATGTAACTGCATTCCAACATTCAATAAATGCATTTGTAGCAGTCCTTTCTTGGTAGTGAGCCATTCTTTTTCTATCTTCTCTTCTCTATGGCAGTGAGCCTATTGCAGTGAGCACTTCTTTGGATAGCGAGTCCTTGGGTAGTGAGCCCTCAGGAAGTGAGCCTTTTTGTAATCCAATTTTGATATCATAATATATTGTGAGCTAACACTCACCGTGGTTTTTCCCTTTTTGGGTTTTCCACGTAAAAATCCTGGTGTCTATGTGTTATGAATTTGTGGCTGCTCTACTTATTTTTACTTTTTTTTCATGTTATTGAATTTGGTAAATGGATTAATGAATATGTGAAGGAATGGTTTTATAGAATATTGATTCACCCCCCTCTCAGTATTCCTTGTGTTCAACAATTAGTATCAGATCAAGGTTCCTTGGAAGAAGCCTAATAGCTTAAGGAAGATCTGGGAAAGTGTACTCATGGTATCCAAAAGGTATCCTACTCCAGGCAGTGTCACAATTAATGATTGCACATACGTTAGCAATCAAGAACTAAAAATTGTTGTTGAAGATCTTGATAAGTATGAAGCAGATATCCAGGATTTGAAGGAAAATGTCAAAGAAGCTGATGAATGCATCCTGAAGCTAAGAGAGAAAGTTAAGAGATCAAAGGATAGGAGCAGAGAGCTAAGTGAACAATTGAAAGAAACAAATGAAACCTTAAATGATTTATCAATGCTAATTGAAGAGAAAGAAAAGGCTAAGGAGCATCTAAATCAAGTTTTGAAAGACAAGTTTGAAGAATGTGAAAAATTGGCAAAAGATGTGCTTCTAAAATTTGATTTGGATGTTGCTAATATCTATAAAGAAAAGTTCAAACTAAGTTCTACAAAGCTTGATGAGTTTATTGAAAATTAGAAAAGTCTAGATGATAAGCAAGGTTTAGGTTTTGAAAAAGGAGAAAGCTCTAAATCAGGACAAGTTAACACTGAGATGAAGAGAGTCAAAGGCAACCATGTCCAGAATCAAAGAAACAGACCTAGAAGACCTCCGGTTAGGCAACCAAATGCTCAAAGGTACCCATACTTCAATGCCTATTGTTTTCATTGCAATAAGTTTGGTCATAAGGCTACTCAGTGTAGGAACATAATAAATCAAAATGTCCCATCATTCTCTGTCTAGTGTTTCAATTACAAGAAAATTGGTCATAAAGCAAATGAATGTAGGAGTCTGATAAGGAATGGTGTTAACAATGTAAGGAGTACTCAATCTTTCAATAGAAAATGCTTTGCATGCAATAGATTTGGGCATATGGCTAACCAATGCAGATCAAGGATGAATCAAATCAATAGAAGGAATCAAGGACAGAGGAATATTGTTTGCTACAATTGAAATAGACTTGGACATGTTGTAAAATTCTGTAGAAGCAAGAATGTGAAAAGAAACTATTCTACAGAAGAGAAGAAAACAAAGCAGAGGGAAGATAAGGGAATGAACAAGGTTGATTAGGTAGAAACCAAGAAGGAAATGAGCAAGATTTGGATCAAGAAGGATGATGATGAAGTCATGGATGGATCCACACCAACTTCTGGTGCAGATACTTCCTCCGGGAAGTAAATTAGGAGATCTGGCTCAGGGGGAGCTTTCATTGAATATCTTGATCCCCTAGCCAGATAGTGGGTGATGAGATCTAGTACTAAGGTATGAGTTAAAGAAGTATTGGATGAGTCATTTGAGGAAGAAACCGGTAGAAAAAGATCTAATGCGGCACATTGTGGAGCAATCTTGATTGACTGTGCTTAATAGTGAAGTGTTTGACAACTTTTTGGAAAACAACATTTATGGCGATTAGGATTTTGAAAACAAAGGTTAAAAAGGGTTGTGTCTAAAGGATTAACCACTTACTATTTGAGTTTTCAAGTGACTAAGGAGAGTAGAAGAGAAACCCCAAGCAACAACAACAATTTGTAGCTATTCTAAGTAGAGAAAACCCTAATTCGCCACTAAGAGGTATTTACATTTTGAAACCCTACTGCAAACTTGTTTGAATTATTGTAGAAATGGCGACACCTCAAGTAATTGATATCACTAAAAGACCTCGACAGAAATTCAAGAAACACCGATTCAATTCCATGGAAGTCAACCCTATTGGTGCGTTTTCAGGAGTGTCGTATGGCGTAATGCATGAGGAAGATATTAGGGCATACATCCATGTTGCCCTAGAAGAACTTGGTGGTAGCCAACTTATAGATTTGCATCTGAAACATCTAACTGGTGATGATTTTAATTTGAAGGAAGAATACAAGGTATTTAAGCAAACGAAATTTATACAATATATAGACTTCCCAACATTTGTAGAGGATGAATGGGTTTGGTATGTATTGTGCAGAATTCATCATGAATTCATGTGGATTGACACACCCTTTATGATTACAAAGGAAGCTATTAGGGCTGTGATGAGATTGAATTCTATAGGAAAGGTGCCTATGCTAAAGGCTGTAAAGAATAGCACTGTGACGGAGGCCACCAGACCACAATTTGACAAAAGAGGATTGACTGTTAATGACATTAAAGACCATGCTGTAAGGTTCGCATCAATTGTAATTGGTTACAACATATACTTCACAAATCGGGAGAACTCAGTCTCCAATACAACCATCTACACTACTTATGAGATGGTCATGAAGAATGTTGATTATGATCTCTGTGAGCTACTCTGGCAACAATTAATAGAAAATCTAAAGAAGACAAAAGAGCACAAATATCCCTTCAAGTTTGGTACGTTGATCATTTGCTTATTTTTCTATTTCATGCAAGAATTATCGGGAATGAAGTTGATTTGGTCTAGTAGTCAACCAGTTGCTATACAAATTAGAAACCACTTGAATAGCATAGGAAGCCTGGATGCATAGAATGCAACCATGTGGGGCTACTTCAAGAATTTTCAAAAGATAATGCAATCTAGGCAAAGAATACCAGAGAAAATAGTTGAGAAATACAAGAATGATATATGTTTTATTGTAAACAAAGATCAATGCATGATGGAGGTTGTTGAGCCTAGGATAGTTTGGGTCCTTCCAATGGGCTATGAAGTAGCTGAAAATATACTGGATGGATATGTTGAGCTCATGTTGAGCAAACCCAGGGACACCAATGAGGCAAGGTTTGGTACCTATAAGGAATTATCTATAAAAGTTCATGTTGAACTGAGAAAGCCAGAAACTCAGAAAAAGGTGAAGAAACTGGTAGAGGAATATGCCAGGAGCCATGGGTTTTACAAAAGAATGGATTATAGAAACAAGGACAAGGGCTGAAGCAGAGAGGGCAGCAAGAGAGAAACAATAGGGTGAACCTGAAAAGGTTTTGGAAGAGCTTGAGAAGAAAATGAAGGAGCCTGCAGTAACAAAGAAGAGAAAAAGAGCCTCAACTTCACAAAATGCATCTACATCCTCCAGTCCCACACCCTCTGTGGAAGCACCTGCAAAGAAACCTACTAATGAAAAGCACAAAAGAAAAAAGACTAAAGCCGAAAGGATGCATGTGAGTATGTGCTTTATGATCACCATTTTACACTTAATTTAGTGCCTGGGTGGACCTAGATTGTTTACACTTGTTAATTAGGACCTATTATAGCACATTTTTTAGCATTAAGCATGTAATTCTTGATCCCGGTGCACAAAACCTGAAAAAGTAATTATAAGACAGGATTAATGACACCTTAAGTGCCTTATCTCAAGAGTTTGGGGCTAAGGGACCAGGGTGCCCAAGCGCCCTTGTCCCCTTTTAGCCCTGACCTAAATTGTGGCTTGTCGGCTTGAGACCTCTTAAAAGGTTCCCAATGTTGGCCTCATGTGGTTTAATTCTCCAAAAATCAATGGGAATGCATATAAAAGTAAGTTATTCTATTCATTTGAACATCTAAGCAATCTAGGTACTTTGGCACTCTCTCTTCTTCTCTCTCATGCTCTCTACTCTTCTCTAAATCTCTCTCTATTGTGGATTATTGATGTGACACTAACTTATTATAGGTCTTGTGAAGATATTTCTACTTCTTTGGGCTAAACCAACTTCTTGAGTCAAGTTGTGATGCTGCATCAAGTATGCTAGGGTTTTCATGCTCATGGTGACTATTTTCCTTCACATTTTGTTCTAGCATTCCATTTTACTTCAGATTTGCCTCTGCCCTCCTAGGGCACACGCTCTTTATCTATCATCTTTTCTATTGTGGAGGTGGAAACACCATTCATGGAGCTTGACTAAGGCAAGCTCCTAAATAGTACCCAACTATTTTCCTTCTTGTGTGTGCAGGTCATAAGAATAGGTTTTAGGAGCTGATTTCTGAGAAGAAGACAAAACTTGTAGGTACAGACCCGATGAAGACATCAGTTTCTATAAACCTAATTAGGGTCTAGAGTACCCAAGAACCCTTGTCCTTGGAATTTTAGCCTTTGATTCTAGGTTTTGAACCATCCCTTTACCTCTGTTGTTCATTTGGTTTATGGGTTTTCGCTTCTAACAATCGTTATGCTCTGATCTTTGTCATTTAGGGTCTCTTGTCTTGCCCTAGCTTGATTGATTGGATTTGGTTAATTTCTTCTGTATACAACAAAAGTTAATAACTCCTGTAGTTTGTCTCTCCTTCTTGGGTAGAATCCAAGCTCGGTTTGTGCCCCAATGTTTTGTAGAAGAGGGTTTGACCTAGTTTGATCTATTTAGCTAGTCTCACTTTTCTACACTACATTTTGGTGAACCCATCGTTTCCTGCACTTTGGCATCCTTCTTGCATCAGATCTGATCTATTTTCTACCTTGGATCTGATTAGATTCCATTAATTCATCATCTGGAATACTTTCACAGCTTAATTTTGTATAATTTCATTGTTAGGGTTTGAAAAAACCTTGCATTTTTAGGAAACCTAGCTAATCTTCTACCTAGGGTTGTAGATTAGAGTGTTGTTTTAGATCTTGTAACATTATTGGATTGATTAAAGGGATTTAATTTTCTGTACCTTATCATCCTTGGTGTTTTAGAGCATTCTTGCATTAAAAAAAGTGAAAAATCAAGCATTTTAGGCTTGCAAAAAGGCATATTTGTGCATTGTTTTCATTACATATGTTGTAGATCATCATAGAAAGATTTTAAATCTTTGATTTTGCATCAGATATAATTGATATTACAGTAGATAATCATTTCATGTTGTTGCATCTTGCATTTAAAACTCTCATTTGCTAGGGTTTTGTCAAAAAAGTTACATTTTTTAAAACCTAGTCAAATTCAAAACCTAGGGTTTGTAATCAAGATCTTGTTTCAGACTGTGTTGTTATCATTTACACTTAAAATCTGATATTTCATTGTTGTATCATGTCTTAAATGTCATTTTCTTTCAAAAACAATTCTTGCATTGAAAAATTGTGCATTAGGAAGTAAGCATTTACGTCTAGGGTTTGCTAGTAAGCCCTAGCTAGTCTTGCATTTAGTGCATATTCAAAAAATCTAATCCTTTATTACATTTAATTGGATATATCATTTAGGCACTTCTTTTGCACATACTTCACATCTTACACTTTCAAGACTTAGTTGTTGTGGTTACCAATAATATCACATTTTTGGAATGCCCCGCTTTTCTTGCACTTGTAGGCCTTTGATTGCAATCTTATTGGGATATTGGTTATACTTGGTTAATAAATTGTGCATTTCATTATGGATTATTTTTGGTTGGAATCTTTGCATACACATATCATGGAATCTGAAAACTTTTCTAAATTCATTAATATGCATCCTCTCATTTTAGATAGCATAGCATCTATGCATGATATATCTTATGATGATGATAAATCTTCTCCTACCTCTACTACATTTCATAATGATAGCATCTCTAAGGCATGCGATGGTGACTTAGCTTTGTCTAATTTACCCTATGCTTTGTATCCCTCTCCCAAAAATGAAGACATTTTGGTGCAAGAGGATGAAATCATTGACACCATAGCACATGATAGTTCTATGGCTCATACCATTAATCTTCCTCCTTTGGGTGAATATTCAAGTACCTTGGATATCACTAAGGAAGTGAAGACCCTTGATCTTCCTCCTTTGATTGAATGTTCAAGTACCTTGGATATCACTAAGGAAGTGAAGACCCTCGATCTTCCTCCTTTGATTGAATGTTCAAGTACCTTGGATATCACTAAGGATGTGAAGACCATGGACATTTCTCCTTTGGTTGAATGTTCAATCCCCTTGGACATCACTAAGGACAAAATCATCAACAATTCTCTTAACAAAATTTCACCCTCCCTTCATTCCAATGGCCTCCCTTCAAAGGATGAAGCATTAGTGGATGAGGAGCGACCTCTCACATCAAATCCCTTGGGGATAGATGTGGAGCTTACTCAAAAGGAAAATAATGTCAATTCAATCATCATTAATAGACTTATTCTGCCCACTAAAGGGATAGTGAATAAGTGTACTAATGTTCCTAAGATTATGGTGGATGAGGCACCTAATATGCCTCCTCGTTTCAAACCGGTGCTTACGATTCAAGGTGATCCAACGCCACCTCGACCCCCCGAGTTACATTCTTAATTATGCAAAACAAATTACTCAAAGAAATCAAGGTGCTCAAGGTGTGTCGCAGCATCATACGATCGCTCACACATATAACACCCGTAATAAAAGTAAGCACGCACCAAGTGTGCCCATCTCTCTTCCACCTTCACAACCTATCTTACCTCAAGCACCTCATCTTCCTCCACATATTGGTAAAGAATACAATCTTATCAAGCAACTCCGTGCTACTCCGGCTAAGATCTCTCTATGGGATTTAATGCAAACATCACCTACATACCATGGGATGCTCCATGAGGCTCTACAAAAGGTATTTGTTCCACCTTCTACTAGACCGAACGATGTAGTATATCTGCTTAGTTGTATGCATGTGACAACATTCGATATATCATTTCAACAACATGAATTACCTCCCATAGAAGTTCAAAACCAATATGAACCTCTTATGATATTCATCATGATTGGTAACACAAGGATAAGACACTTTAATTTATGGTGGAGTAGGTCTTAATGTTTGTGGAATATATTTGTTACATAAACTCAATATTGATACATCTCTCATCAAAAAAGATAAAACAAGCATTCACGGCTTCGATAATGTATATAAGCAATCACTAGGTACTATCACCTTAGATATTAAGGTTGGACCTGTGACATTTCCTATCATTATCCAGGTCATGCCTAATTCTCTTTCATACAATCTTCTTCTTGGTAGGCCATGGATCCATGCCATGGGGGCAGTCCCGTCTACCCTTCATCGTTCAATAAAATTCATCTTTAAAAATGAAGTACATACAATTAAAGTTGATCCGATTCCAGAAAGTTGCTTACAAACAAAAGTGAGAAATCAAATTCCTTTAATTGATTTGATCCCTTCTTTAAAATAAAAACCTCTATCCTCCACTACTAACAACAATATTGATCAGGATAGTGTCGGTCCGTTGAATGTGTTTTTCGGTGATGATTGGGGTTCGTTAGATTTTACACCCTCCTTTGTGGGTGAATATAAAATCTCATCCTCACACTCAAAGACCTCGAAGGTAAATTAAATTTATTCAACACAATCTCATACTCCAACAAGGTTTAAATTCAAATTTAATGATGATGGAACCTTTAAAATAGATGAAGATTTGCCTTCTCCTACGAAAATGCAGGCCATTTGTGCTAAGGTACCATCTAAGTCTAATACATGTCATGGTAGTGACAAGGTCTCTTTAGATTTCAACCCCCATGAGATGGTTGAAACAAAGTTTGACCCTCCTCACCACGATGAAAGGAATGATCCTTCTTCTTCAACACATTTCAACAAAAATAGTCATATGACCTCTCCCCTTCCTTCGAAATTGGAGAAGCGTTATGGGCTTGGATTCAAAATTCTTTCTAAACAAAGATACAAACGAAATGGGTTAGGATGTAAAGAACAAGGAATTAAGGAACCTGTGAAACCAACATTGAATTTGTCTAAATTAGGTTTAGTTTTCCATCCTTCTCCTATTTTCTCTCCACCATGTTCACAACAAAAAGGATTACTTCCCGCTCCACCTATATCTTCTCTTCTATCTCAACAAGAGTGTATTTTTCTAAGTCTACTCAAAGACCGCTTAATCACTCTTCCTACTCCAAAGCACAAAAAGATTCAACAAAATTCATCACCTCATTATTGTGCATATCATCGAGCACTTGGTCATTCCACTAATGAATGTCGAGTCTTGGGTGAAAAAATTCAACAACTTCGAACAAGATTTGGCTCTCGCACTTCTCACCATGCTTGATGTAGTCCCTAGAGCACCTTGTCCTCCATCCATTTTATAATCAAGTTGGGGGAGGATATAAATTTGTTATAGGTCGACTCACAAGAGTGGTCCCTTCTCCTCATTTGTGTTATGTTTGTATGTAATGTTATCCTTGTATTGTGATGATGTGGTTCTTCCTTGACACCCTTGCTAGCACAAAGGTACAAGGAGTAAGAATGCATCGTGTCATTTCTATATATGTATCTTCTATATGTTGTGATGTGCAATTTTGTTGTCTTTTCTTGGATGATTTATAATTCAATTTATGTGTATATGATCTTTCTTCAGTCTATGTGGCACCTTGTTGCAATGCTCAGCGTCATACCATGACTACACAAGCCATTATGTATCATGCATGTAAGCATCACCTTGGTTTTCCCATCTTGGGGGCAACCCCTTGTTGCGATGTAGCTTCTAAGAACACATGTCATTTAGGCATGTGCCTTTAGAAAGCTCTCATGTCTGTTTCATATTTCTTCCTCACTCTACCTTAAAGACAATTGCTCCTTTATGGAGTTAGAAATCACTTTAAGGTTGTGGCATATATCGTGCTATGAGACTTACTCTCTTCTTTCTATCTAAACATTTGTTGATTATCTTTGTTGTTACACTCTCTTGGAAAGTATTATGGCTAACTTGGAAACAAGATCATGTGTTTATCTTGTTCTCCTAAGTTGAAGCTCATTGCATGTTTGGGAGAAGGTTGCTCCACCAATGATGCAAAATAGAGGAACACCTTATCAAATCTCACAAACATGAGTGATTGATCTTGGAGGGAAGGACAACAAACTTGCACATCATGACACCTACAACCTCCATTCATGAGCCTAACTTGGTTTGGATGTATGAGATGATTGTCAACACTTGAGGAGGGCATGAGACATGTTCTTTTGACCAATGGAAGCTTACCAAACTCATAAGTTAGCCTAGCAAGTTGTCCTACCCAAGGTTCCTTCACAAATGACCTATTTTCCTTGTAGCTGTGTATGAGGAAAAATCGATTAAATCTAAACTAAATAAAATCAAAGAACCCAATAACATAAAGAAAATGAATTTAAATAAAAGCCATGACAAATAATCAATGAAATAAAGACTTTTACCGAAATCTGTATTGTTTCCTTTAGATTGAATGTGGGTTGCTCAATGAAGTTGCAAAGCCATAGCTGCAACAAGCAAGTAGTGTGCTCAAGAGATCAATGTCAAAAGATCGTAAGTGTGCTCAATCGACACGTTTTGTATGCTCGAAGCTCTGTTAAGTATGCCTGAGAATACGATCGAAGAGAGGGGCTCAATGAAGGAGATGAGGGGAGTTTATATAGATTTCAAGGAAGATCGATCAACGGTCCAGATAATTCAGAAGAATCAACGGAGGAGAACAGTTGAGGAATGTGCAACGAATGAGAAGAAGACATGTGTCTTGCTTTCTTTTGCATGAGAGGAGTTATCAAGAATAGAAGAATGAGTTAACTGAAGAGATAAATCAATTAAAAGAATAAAGCAATCAGTTAAGTGATTTAAAAACAAGAAGAGATTTGCATGAGAAAAGAAGATATTTTGCTTTATTAAATATAGAAATATTTAATTGATGAGCAAGAAAGCTTGAGTTATTTTAGAGATAACTCAAATTAGAAGAAAAAAACAATTTAAATAAATAATTGATTTATTTAAATTTAGAGAAGATATTTTGGAAGAAGTAATTAAATAATTGGAATTATTTAATTTAGAAGATTTTGAAAGCAAATTAAATAAATAAATTTATTTAATTGTTGTGCATGATTTTGGAAGAATGATTTTGATTTAATTAAATAATTTAAGAATTATTTAATTTTAGATAAGAGGGAATTTGTTGAATTAATTAAATAATTAATTTAATTAATGTAGATTTGAATTTTTGGAGAGAGGATAATGATCTAATTAAATAATTAAAATTATTTAATTGTGGAAGTCGATAGAGGAATTTAATTTAATTAATTAAATAAAGAGAATTTATTTAATTAATGTTGAAAGTATATGATTTAGAAGAATTTGATGAAATTAATTAAATAATTAGATTATTTAATTAACGTTGAAATGCAGGTGATTAGGAAGAAATGAAAAAATGCAAGTGATGCGACGACTTAGTCATTTTAGGGTGTCTACATTTTGCCCCTCTTTGATGCAATGCAGCATGTAGCGTTGCGTCAAAGAAATCGATAGTTGAATACATGATACAAATTTTTTTATGCCCCAGTGTAGGTAGTTGCCCCAGCGTATGCCCCCTAGAGTGGGAAGACAGGGAAGCGACAGAAGAATGGTGTTGACGCTCGACAAGAAGAGGACGCGACCAGATAAGAGGAAAAGCAGAAGAAGGGGTGGGAAAGAAAAACTAAGGGGGGGACACTATAAATAGGTCCCATGGGGACCACAATCCTCATTTGCACCCTTGGAGATTCTAAATTTAGAGAGGAGAGAAATCAAACCTAGTTGGAGAGAGTGGAGCAGTCAGCGAGGAGAGATGCCGATTCCAGTGCACAGTCATTGGGCGGAGCTGGTGCGGAGCTACAGGAGGCCAGCAGGAGCTCCGGTAGTGGTAAGTGATCGAAAACCCCCTTTGCATTTGTCGTTTAGGGTGGTTTTAGGGCTAGGTTCAGGGGGGTCAGTTAGGTCAGCCAAAAGCGCTTTAGAAAATGGTAGCGCGTATGGTAAAGGGTTGCAGCGCTTTTGGCACGCCGCAGCGCGGCTGGTAGTCGCTTGCAGCGCGCTTGGTAAAATCAAGTCACGTTTGGTTAATTCGCTAGCGCCGCAGCGCATTTGGTAAATCAAGCAGCGCATTTGGCTAGGCAGTGCAGCGCTCCTGGTAGAGCATGTTAGCGCGACTGGTAGGTAGGTGTAAAAATTACGTCGCATATGGTAGTGCAGAACGGCACTGTTGGCAGGTGGGTGTAGCGCTTGTGGAAAACAAGGCGCATTTGGAAGAAAAAATGCAGCGCGGATGGATAGACAGTAGAGCGCGGTTGGCAGAGAGACACAGCACGGTTGCATATAACAAAGCGCTTGTGGCTAGAAAGAAGTAAAGTTAGGGTTTAGTAGAATGGGGGGGCTTAGAAGAAGAACACCTAGCCTAGCTGACAAGAGGGAAAAGGGATGGTTGGGGGTTGCATAGCATAGCCCAAGGGTAGTTAGGATTTGAGGGATCAAGGAAAGAAACTGACAAGTGTTGTGCGTATGGATGCAGATGATCTTGCCACCACTGATGTCGTGGGAGCGACACCACACGATTGCACACAAGGTCATTCAGCTGACCTGGGAGGAGGATGCATTCCTGGAGCATGCGGGACTATGGCATGTGGCCCACCTGACACACGTTAGGGTGAATCTCGCCCTAGTGACTGCAGTTGTAGAGAGATACCACAGTGAGACTTCTTCATTCCACTTTCTGACGGGGGAGGCTACAGTGACACTAGAGGATGTATACCGCATCCTGCGGATTCAGATAGATGGGGAGATAGTGGACTTTGACCCGGCACGGGGCGAGGCAGGCTTGGAGGAGGTCTTCTGCACAGATGACCTGTGGATAGATGACGGAGAGATCCAATGGGCAGACGTCCCGAGACTCTGCGACTGGATCAGATGGATCGTGGCGTCACTGATTAGCAGCTTCCTGTGTCCGAACAGGAGATCTAGAGGACTATCAATTGGCTGGGGGACTATACTATCAGGGATGTTCACCCATGGCAGACAGTATGCGTGGGGACCCTGCATGCTGGGACAGCTATATCATGACATGCACCATTGTGTTTACAGGAGAGGCAGGAGCCTCTCAGCAGGGGTGACTTTATTACAGGTATGGGCATGGGAGCACATTCCCGTTATCCGACCCATGGCACAGCGCCACTGAGATAGAGGTGAGCCATATGCATTTTTATATGACGGGGTGATGACACATCGGAAGATGGGGTCTGTTAGCTACTGGAGGCGGCAGATAGATGAGATGGACCTATTCATATGGAGGCCCTAGTTACTATGTGAGGAGTAGGCTGACGAGCATGAGCAGCTCATGTACTGCAGACAGGCTTGCTATCTGTTCGGTAGATGGACAAATATGATAGAGAGATACCTTCCAGAGCGAGTTCGCAGGCAGTTTGGATTGCCGCAGGGACTACCCGTGGGGGAGGCCACACATGCCAAGACACGGAGGGAGGTTGGAGACTGGGATGCTGAGATCCCAGTGGTGACAGCATTGACAGAGGTACGGGGACTGATCCCTGTGAGATGGGATTGGGACTCTGGGCTAGCAGACCCAGGGACGCTGCCAGAGTATGACCAGTACTGGTAGACACACAGGCTGATGAGACTAACTACACCAGGTGTAGCAAGGGCAGTGGGAGAGGCATTGGTCCTTACAGGGGAGGCAAGGATGAGGCGGCAGGCCAGGGCAGCGGGCCAGCAGGCAGGTGGAGAGGGTAGCGGCCAGCAAGCCAATGTGGAGATGGCAGAGGCAGTGGGCCCGGTCATAGAGACCGACTTACAGAGAGCAAAGCGACTGCTACAGGAGGAGATAGCCCGGAGGACTCGCTTAGAGCTCCGGATGGCACAACTTAGGAGAGACAAGGATGCAGCGCGGGCAGATGCGAGGCAGGTAGAGGCCATAGCCCAGGCACAGACATAGGCAGCCTCAACAGCACAGACAGCCCTAGCACAGGTACAGGTGCAGCTACAGGCACAGGTGCAGGCCTACAGACAACTACAGGCCCAGATACAGGCATAGCCACAGGTACAGGTGCCGCCGCCAGCCGCACCAGCAGTAGATGCCAAGGAGCTAGCACAGGCCAGGAGAGAGAGACGTAGAGGTGCAGCTGCGGTTGACTGCGGAGGCCACACTCTTTAGAGTGAGGCGGGAGAGAGAGGAGGCACGCCATGCACTGGGTGCAGACCAGAGGACCTTATACAGCAAGCTCATCCGAGTGCAGGGTGAGCTAGTATCAGCCAGCCGGGAGGTAGAGTACTATAGGGGTCTGTATGTGGGTGTGGTGCCAGCAGCTCAGCAAGCACCGAGCTATAGAGATAGGAGCAGGTCGGGGGCATCAGGATCCCAGAGGACAGGGCAGTCAGCGTCCTCAGTTAGAGGGCCACTTTTGCCACCAGGGGGAGGAGGAGGACCATCAGGGGGACCTCCACCGAGCACAGGGGGAGGACAGGGGCCACAGCAGGAGGGCAGCTCTACCCACTAGGGCGCAGGAATTGTATATTGTATCATATTGTATCATTTTGGACAAATGCCTGCGTGCATTCTGATGTATATTTTGCGGGCTCTTGATAGCCTTGATGTACTATTTTGATGTATATTTGGATGTATACATACTTGATATTATTGATGTAGACACAGACATTTTGTATTATGATTACATGATATATATGATGATCGATTCAGCTCACTGTTGTTCATACTTTTGTGTATGCATTCCTTGATGTCATGGATGTGATGATATGTATGTATGATTATGGATTCATGTGATGATATATGTGGCTTATATGATGCTTATAGATGTATGATGATAGAGATATATGATGATATAGATGTGATGACTAGTGATATCTGACATGTGGGTTTTGCAGATATGCACCAGAGAGAAGAACAGGAGGAGATGGAGACAGGGACTGTTGATCGATTACTGCAATGAAAGCGATATAAAGGTTGGTGGGAATTGGATGAAAGGTGAGCTTGTTGCAATGGCTTTGCATTTGTATATAAAGAGTAATCCTTATTTTGATATAGCACGTGGATAGTTCGCCACCAAGGTATAAAAGACCAAGGTGCTGTGATATCCGAGTGCGTGGACGTTGACTCTGCAAGCAAACGGTTTGAACTTAGATCCTTTAGACATAATATAACCTTGTTGGAACGTGTGAATAAGCAATAGTCTTGAACATGAAATAAACTTCTATACATGTGAATGCAAGAAGAATTATTAATATGTAAGATGCTAGGTCCTAACACACACAAGATAAATAGAATGCTAAGAAAGATACTAAAGATCATTCCTCAAACACGGCACACAGAATGCAATGACTATGCCCCCAATCCTTACTGCATCGCAACATACCAAGATTATAGATAAATCAAGGTAGCTTTGAATAGATAATGAAAAAGGAACAAAAGATAAACCATAAACACAAATTGACTGACTTACAAAGTAAACATACAGCCAACATATTCTCTTGCCAAAGAGGTTGCTCAGGATAGATTGGGTAGGAAAGATAACAGCCTTATCGTAGGAACTATGTGTCCGTTAAAGGGTGCTATCTACCTAAAAAGACGTCTTGCTGCAGGAAATGCCACATGTCGCAGGAGACGCGTGTGTTGGTCTTGACAATGGAAAAGGGCTGAGAAGAGGGGATCTTATGTACCTGAGTACTGGAAACTTCCTTCGTATTCCAGACTGCCTACATACCCATATCCATGGGATCAAGGTACCTTAAGACTGAGAAGAAATAATATGTAGTTCTGGTTGATGTGATGATGGGGGAAAAAATGTTGAGAAGATAACAGCCTTATCGTAGGAGCGATGTGTCCGTTAAAGGGTGTTACCTGTGAAAATGAGAAAAGATTGAAGTATGCGTTGCGAACCACGAACAAGGAACCAATCCTAGACCTAAGTTAAGGAAAGAGTTGCCCCCATTCTGGTAGAGGAAACTGTAGGGGTGACTGCTGAAGCAAACACGGAAAGACTTGACCTAGGACAAGACAGTGTTAACTGTAGACACAGATCAAGACATGGGAAGACGACGATGGACATTGACAAATTTCCAAGCTATACTAGATATGGAAAGGCAAACAAAGTCAATGGTTTTATTATGGATGGATGGATGAAGCGTGTTGTTGCGAACTGGACAAGGAGTGGACCATGACTCGATAGACGATGGATGCTGACTCTACACATAGCGCCTGTTTGCCAGGTTTTCGCTATGGTACTTATCCAAGGTGCCTGTTTGCCAAGTTTTCACCAGAGGACGGATTTTTTTTTGGATTTTTTTTTTTGTTTTTGTTTGTTTGTTTGTTTTTTTTTTGGAATACTCTGAGGATCAGGCATAGAACTTCTTGAGATGGATACTGTTAAGTGGCTCATCTAGAGGAATACCGTCAGGTGTAGCTAAAGTATAAGCTCCTGATCCATATGCTGCTGTGACAATGAAGGGACCTAACCAGTTAGGCTCAAACTTGCCCTTCTTTTCTCGATCTGCTTGATTTCTCTAATTCTCTTTAAGTACAAGATCACCAACTTGAAACCGTCTTTCTTTGATCTTTTTGTTGTAATTACGCTGGAGGCAGTTTTGATAGACATGGAGATGATTAAGTGCGGCAAGGCGCCTCTCATCTAGTAGTTCAAGCTCAGCTAATCTGGAAGTGCGATACTCATCTCCGCCGATCAGGTCCTGCATGGATACTCTGAGGGATGGGATCTCGACCTCTATAGGTAGGATGGCTTCAGAACCAAAGACCAAGGCATATGGTGTGGCACCAGTTGGTGTTCTGAAACTAGTGCGGTAGGCCCATAGGGCGGGATTGAGTTGCAAGTGCCAATCACGACCAGCTTCATTGATCGTTTTCTTGAGGATCTTGAGAATGGTTTTATTAGAAGCCTCAGCTTGGTCGTTACTCTGCGGATAGTAGGGAGTTGAAAAGCGATGTTGGATATTGTATTGTATGCATAAGGCACGAACATCTTGGTTCTTGAATGGTCTCCCATTATCAGTGAAAATGGCTTGGGGAATACCATATCGGCATATGAGGTAGTTTAGGATAAACTTGGCTATTTGTTTACCGGTGATATAGGTCATAGGAATGGCTTCCACCCACTTCGTGAAATACTCAGTGGCGGTAATGATAAACTTGTGGCCATTGGAGGAGGAAAGGTGGATTTGTCCTACGAGGTCGAGACCCCATTGAGAAAAGGGCCATGGAGTTGTCACAGGTTGTAATTCATGAGCTGGCGCGTGAATCAGATCTCCATGCTGCTGGCATTGTAGACACTTCTTAGCAAACTGTGCAGCATCTTGCTCTATTGTAGGCCAGTAATAACCTGTTCTGAGTATCTTCTTAGCAATATTAGGACTAGTAGAATGTGCGCCATAGACACCTTCGTGTATGTCTCGTAAGGTAGCTTCGGCTTCTTCCGCGTTAAGACATCATAAGAGGATACCATCGAGACTCCGGCGATATAGTGTATCACCCAGAATGATGTAACGAGAGGATCGACGGATAAAGGTTTTACGTTGGGTGGATGATAGGTCAGGGGGAAAGGTATTGTTCTTGAGGTATTCATAAATATCCTCGTACCATGGGGAATTGGGACCAACAAGTTCGCAGATGATTTCAGTAACAGGAATATCGATGGCTGGTATCAACAATTGTTCGATCAAGAATTCACACTTCTGTGTATTTGCAGGCATGTCAATCAGTGACCCTATAGAAGCCATAGAATCTGCAGCTTTGTTATGCTCTCTTGGAATTTGCTCAAATGTGATGGTAGAAAAATGTGGTTTGTAGGCATCCACTAGTTGCTTGTAGGGGACCAACTTTTCATCCTTTATTTGGTACTCATCTGTGACTTGGCGAATGACTAGCTGTGAGTCTCCATATACTTGTAATTCTGTGATGTCCCATTGAACTGCTGTATTGAGACCTATAAGGAGTGCTTCATACTCGGCTATGTTGTTGGTGCAAGGGAATGCAAGCCGATATGACTTTGTAATGTAGTCATTCTGAGGTGTAACAAATAAGATGCCGGCCCCTGATCCATGCTGTGTATAGGAACCGTCAAAATACAACTTCCACATTATGGAGTTGGAAAGAGTGAAGAGATTCTCATCAGGAAAGTCTGCTACCATAGGATGTGTATCTTTCATAGGTGCTTCTGCTAGTTGATCCGCGAGGGCTTGTCCTTTGATTGCCTTACGATCCATGTACTCAATATCGAACTCACTAAGGATCATAACCCATTTAGCTAGTCTGCCTGTGAGAGCTGCTTTTGCTAGTAGATACTTCAAGGGATCAATCTTGGCTATCAGATTTGTATGTTGGTTCAACATATAATGCCGCAATTTTTGGGAGGCGAACACTACTGCTAAACAAGCCCTTTCCATTGGTGAATAATTGAGCTCGTATCCCACCAAGGTTCTACTGATGTAATAAATTGCATGCTCCTTTCTTGTGTCATCATTCTGTGCTAGCAGGGCCCCTAAGGCCGAGTTTGTAGTGGAGATGTATAAGATCAAAGGTTTGTCCACAACTGGTGGAACCAATACAGGAGGTGTAGCTAGATACTCTTTAAGTTGATCAAACTCTGCCTAACACTTGTTGTCCCATCGAAATGAGACATCCTTTCAAAGGCTCCTTAGTGCTTTAAGGTTCTTTGGTGGAGGCATCTCCACTATACCCTTTACTTTCACTGGATCGACTTCGATGCCTCTACGAGATACAATGTATCCCAACAGCTTCCCTGATGTTACACCGAATACACACTCCTTTGGATTGAGTCTTACTTGGTATTTTTCAAGCCTGTCGAAGATCTGTCCTAAGACCTGTATGTGATCTGCTCTAGAAGATTTAGCCAATATATCATCAACATAGTCTTCCATGATGTGATGAAAGAGGTCATGAAATATCACTATCATTGCTCTCTGATAGGTTGCTCCTGCATTCTTCAGACCAAACGGCATGACACACCAACAATAATTGCCCCAAGGACAAGTAAAGGTTGTTTTATGTTGGTCTTCTTCAGCTATCCTTATCTGATTGTAACCTGAGAATCCGTCCATGAGAGAAAGCATCTTGTGACCTGCTGTCAAGTCCACTATAATGTCAATGTTTGGAAGTGGAAAGTCATCTTTAGGACATGCCTTATTGAGATCTCTAAAATCATTACACATGCAGATGCACCCATTAGGTTTAGACACAGGTACAATGTTTGAGACCCAATTTGAATAGTCGATTGGTCGTATAAACTTTGCGTCTAACAGCTTTTGTATTACCACCTTCACCAAGAGAGCTATCTGTGGGTGCATCTTTCTCAACTTCTGTTTGACTGGTTTCACTTTGGGATCAACTGTGAGATAATGAACTACCAGCTTAGGATCTAGCCCTGGCATATCTGCATAGGTCCATGCAAAGTTGATGGTTCGTTGCAAGAAGAAGTTGTTAAGATTTATGTGCTCTATGTCAGATAATGATGCCGCTAGGAATGTGGTCTTTGGATTTTGTTCTGTGCCAAGATTTATTTATGTAGAATCTTCCACTAAGAGAGCTGATTTCTCTTAATACTTAGATGGTAAGGGAAGGTCAAATCCTCCATCCTCAGGTGCCACAGTTGGGTTTTCACCTTTGGATACGTCCTTTGTTTTTACTATTTTGTGATTAGGAGGTGCCACAGTGTGGTTTTCACCTAGAGATCTTTCGGTATTTGCACTTTTGCGACTGGAGGATTTGGCATTCTCACCAAAATAAGCCGTGGGCTCTAGTTCCATTACAAAACCTGCTTTGTGATCGCCAAGAGGGATACCTTCCCGAAGTCCCATGAACTCAGCTAAAGCCTCGTCATTCTGAAAGACATCTATAACGGGGGTCCCTTGTTGGTCCCAATCGATAAGTTCAGGGTAGACAAGTGTGACATTCTGGGTGCTGGTGGTGGAAGTTAAGGATACGGAGGATAGTGTAAAAATGGAGGATTCTGCGAATAGATTGGTCATGTGGAGGGAAGAGTCATCGATGATATCCTCTGTAGACGTCGAATCGGCGGGAAAAGTGTCAGCTACCTCGTCGAGGATATACTCGATGTCCAAGGCGTGTGGTACCTTCTTACCAAACCCTAATCCCTTCTTGTCTAGCTTCTTTGTTACCACAATGGGCTCCATAGTTCCTTGATTCTATTTCCCAAGGCCACCTTTGCCTTTATAGCCCATGTTTTTTACTATTCTTAAGCCATTGCCATATTGCTTGACTGGTATTGTGACTGGTTCTTTCTCCTTATAGAGCCAAGAAGAAATGTCCTCAATACTTTCCTCTTCCAGTAACCGTCCATGTTGGAATTGGGTTCGGAATCCTGGGGGAGGAATAGCTACTTTTTTGGTTACTTTGGTAATGGGTGGTTTGCCGTAAGATTTTGGATGTTTTTTACTATTCTTAAGCCATTGCCATATTGCTTGACTGGTATTGTGACTGGTTCTTTCTCCTTATAGAGCCAAGAAGAAATGTCCTCAATAGTTTCCTCTTCCAGTAACCGTCCATGTTGGAATTGGGTTAGGAATCCTAGGGGAGGAATAGCTGCTTTTTTGGTTACTTTGGCAATGGGTGGTTTGCCGTAAGATTTTGGAGATAAGGGCATCCGCCCTACACAACAAGATTCTGAGATATCATAAGTGCCAAAGCCTATATCTCGGATGCGAGCTGTGATTTTGGGGAGGGGTGTAGGTTCACTTGTAGAGGCTTGCGTGAGAGTTTCAGGGTCAACATAGAGAGGGGATTCAAGGGCTTTGTCATTTTTAGGCACTTGGTTGCAATTCTTATAGCTTCCTTGCAAGACACGGCAAAATTCAAAAGGATTGGGATCTCCTGGGATGGTGATCTCCGTACCATTGTATGGGAACTTTAGGGACTGATGGTACGTGGAGGGGACGGCTTTCATTGCCGGGATCCATGGGCGGCCTAGGATAATGTTGTAAGGCAGCTCAATATCAAGAACTTGACACCTGGTTTCAAGTATGACAGGGCCCAGCTATATAGGCAAGTGAATAACACCTTCTGAATGGCGTTCTGCATCATCATATCCCTTGATTGTAATACTATGATCAGTGTTGACGTGATCCTCAGAGTATCCCAATTATTTTAGTAATTTTAAAGAACATATGTTGAGACCAGCACCACCATCTATGAGGATGCGTTTGATTTTGCGCTTATGGATGAGAACTTCAATATGCAAGGCATCATTGTGGCATGGATCATGGGAGGGGAGATCTTTCTCAGAGAAGACCACATTGTAAGGCGAAGCAATATTACCCACTATAGCTTGGAAATCTGCGACTGCTATGTTGTTAGGAATGGAAGACTCTTGGAGGGCTTTTTCTAGCACCACTCTATGTGCAGGTGATGACCGTAGAAGGTCCAAAATAGAGATCTGTGCTGGTGTTCTCCCTAGATGTTCGACAAGATTATAATTAGACTGAACCGGAAGCCTAGGTGTAGGTGCACGAATGGTGACATGACCTCGACAAGTAGTAACAGCACAATCCGTAGATTTGCCTTTGATGGTGAGGGTAGACACTCGACTCTCTTCAAAACGACCTATAATGGAATCGAAGGACATGGAAGCATGATTGATACCTTTACCTCTATCCTGAGGGGGAGGTGGACCGTGATGAGGGAATGGTTCCTTGTACATATCTAGATCCTTGTTCGTGTGTTGCGCTAGTGATTCATCCTCAAAAGTGATTTGATTACCATCGATGAGGTTTTGGATTAGGTGCTTGAGCTTCATGCACGACGCAGTTCGATGACCTTTGCTCCTATGGAACTCACAATACTCATTGTCTCTATAACGTGCCGTTTTGTAGACAGGTTCTCCATATGGGGGAGCATCAGGTAAGGTGATGAGCCCTTTCTGCAAAGCTTGCTGTAAGACCGATTCGATGGGCACTCCCAAGGGAGTAAATTGATGTCGTGGAGGGTAATCTTGTTGGGGCCGCTCTTGTTTTCGTTGCTGTTGGTTTGGATAAGGCTGCCTTTGTTGCTGCTGTTGTTGAGGTGGAGCTTGACTTGGTTTGGAGAGCTGCAGCGGTGTTTGCAACGTTTGGACATGCTTAGTATCGACCACCCCATCATTGACCATGTTTTTGTTCTTGTTCCAATATTTGGGTTTATCGTTCGATTGTTGATGAGAAGTGCTATCTTTCATCTCCTTAAAGATTTTGACCACACCCTTAGCAATGAGGGCCTTCTCAATGTTGATACCCTTGTATGTGATTTCATTGAAGGTTGTAGCACTAAGAATTTGCAAATGGAAACCTAACTCTTGGTTGAGGTTTTGCACAAATATGCTAACAAGCTGCTTCTCCGGAATCTTGAAAGGGAATTTACTAGCCATTTGTCTCCATCGTTGGAGGAAAGAAATGAAAGTTTCACCATTTTTCTGTTTATTGTTGCATAGATCCGTCATGGAAATCTCATGCTCTGCGTTGTAAGAAAAATGGGTGGCAAACTTCTCTGCTAGCTCGTTGAAAGACTTGATACCCGTAGGTAAGTGTGAGAACCATTCTATTGCTTGAACTCCAAGACTGAGAGGAAAGAGACGCATAAGATATGTGTCATTATGAGAGACCTTGAAGCAAGCAAGATAGAATTCCCTAAGATGGTCTTTTGGGTCACCTTTTCCTTTGTATTTATCGAACTTGCGAATGGTGAAATTTTGAGGAAAAGGGATCATTGGTAATGACCGATCAAAAGGATAAGGACACACTTCCTCTAAAGAGGTGGTCTTTTTGGTGTGGCCAAACGTGAGATCAGATAGCTGCTGTTGAACTTCTGCAATCTTTAGCTCCATAGTCGTGGGAGGGGTTGGTAACATCTCCTGTTGTCCAAACAGTGGTTGGTGTTGCTCGTATGGAAGATTATAATGTAAGCCATGCGCACTGGTATTATAAGGGTCGTAAGATTGATTGGGATCATATGGGTTGTACGTTTGGTTCAGATTGGGTTGGAATTGGAGGCCTTGATTAGGCAGAGGTGGAGGTGGCGCTAGGTAAGAATGTTGGCTTTGCGATGGTTGAAGAAAAGTATTGGGGGGAGGAAAGCTAAAGTGCGTTTGATTAGGTTGTGATGGCGGCACATAGCTTTGGGAAACCTGATGTTGGGAATGTTGAGAGTGGCTAGGCAATGTGTGAAAGAAGTTGAGCGAGGATGAACGTTGTGGAGGGGGAACATAGGTAGAAGTGATTTGCGGCGGTTGGGGTTGATTGAGGATGAGAGTAGAAGAATGTTGTGGTTGGGGCTGCTTGAGGGCGAGAGTAGAAGAATGTTGTGGTTGGGGTTGCATGACTCTAATTGGTTGAGAGACATGCAGGTGTGATGATATAGGAGGTGGCATTTGTTGAGACCCTTGTTGCATGGCTACATAATTGTTCCCCGGATTGTAATTGGGTGGGAAACCTACACGTGATGGGGTAACCAAGACTCCACTTGCGATTGGGGTGGACACTTTAGGAGGTGGTTGCACATTCGATCGAGCTAAGGTGGCTTGCTTAGCTAACTCTGCTTGACATTGAAGAGTTTCTTGTTGGTTTTGATAGATCTCCATAGGAGTCAAAAGCGATGATATGGGCCTCTCCCCTGTTGGGTTTTGAAAAAGGGGATTCCTATACTGCGAGCCTTGAGTAGGTAAGGGCGTAGTCACCGTGGACATGGTTTGCACCGCTTGTATGGCATCTTGGGCGTTGTTGCTCTCCTTGAGAGTGGACACATCAAAATCTTGAGGTAACTTGGCGCCTTGCTTTGCAAGCAAGCGAAAGAAATGATCCTGGTTCTCACTAAGGATTTTATCAAAGGCAGCTATAGCTCTAGGATCTTGTATGAATTCATCAAGATCTTGCCCATCTTCTTGAGAGGATTGACCTATTTCAAAGTGTCGCTCTTCTTGAGATGGAGTTTGATCTACGATATAACCTTGTGGGACAAAATCCAGAGGCAAGCCTGTGGTATACTGAGGCGCATTTATCAAAGGGGTTCTATCTTCCTGAGGATTGCTTGGTTGTTCAATGTGTGGCATGTTTGGAGAGCTGATTGGTTTTGCCGCGGGTGTACTAGGAGTCACCTTGGGAGTAATGTTGAGACGACCTGATTGTGGTGTGCGAGGAGGCGACTTGCGCTTCTTAGGGACAACTTGCTTGGATTTCATAGTTTGTTGCAGCCTAGTGGTTACCATGGGATACATTAGGACAAAATGTAATGCTAGGAATCTGTGAGATACTTTAAGAAACGGACAAACTGCTGATGCACAAAGTATTGGACCAAAAGCGCTATACTATTTGACCAGAGGCGCAGGACTGTGCTACCAAAAGCGTGCTACTGTGGACCAGAGGCGACGGACTGAGCTACCAATAGCGAGTTACTGCTATGCCAAAGTTGAGCTACAGTGACCAAAAGCGAGCTACTGTTATACCAAGGGCGCTGAAGTAGAGTTTTGCCAGAGGCGGGTTACTGTTGTACCAAAGACGATCTACTGTACTACCAAAGGCGAGCTGCTGTAATACCAGGGGCGCTGAAGTAGTGTCTGATGTTTTTCAAAGGCAAAATTTGGATAGATTGTTTCTGTTTCTGATTGGATTGGTTTGGCAAGAGAAAACACAGCAAACAAGTGGTCAAAAAACAAGGGACTAACACAACAGATAGTGTATGTTCAAGGCTCCAAACAAGCCCAATGTTTCCACAGGTCTAAGATAATTGCAATCAATAACAAGCACTTTTTATCCCTAGAGACAAGGTTTCATTGTAGTAGATTAGCTCATAGCTTAATACTCCGTCGATAAAAATATCATTCCATAAAGGTGTCGGATATTTAGTATCTTTGCGAGAGATGATAGGTAGGGATATCTCACCCTCCCCTTGGAAAGCTCAAGTAGGTCACAAGAGCTTTATGTCCAAGGGAATACTATCTCTTCTCAAGGGAGCCAGTGGTGAGTATCTTAAGGGTTTAAATCAATTTCCCTTGCACTGATGATTACCGCAATGTTCAGAGGTAGGTCGGGTAGTCTCTATCTAAAATGGTTCTTAGTGACTTTGAGAGACCAACGCCTTACGAGCAATGCGACAAGCTACTAAAAGTTTTAACCAATCCTACTAAGAGTTTCAAACACTTCGCTCAATGTGAAAATCATTTCCACAAAGAGCTAGTACACCTCTTTTCAGTTTGGCACCACAAGGTAAGGCTGACGTCGGTTAGGACTTGGCTTTCGCCTTATCCCTCTTATATAGTGGTTCAAAGGAAAACTCCGCTTAGGGTCGTCCCTTTTGGATGAAGCGCAACCCAAAAGCAGGCCCTTCTAAAGGAAGTACAAAAAAAAGTAAGAGCAAGCACGTCAAGCAAAGGTTCAATTGTCCCGTTATAAGAAAAATAAGGTGCAACTAAGCTAGGCACACACACGTTTGTAGTTGTAAATTGTCCCTTATGAAATGAAGTGTTTGGCATTCATGTCCATTATCCTTTAGAAAATTGAGGTGTTTGTTCATACATGTTCATTGTCCCTTAAGAAAAGCAGTATGTTCTTAAGACTTAGATTGCAAGAAAAGATTTGTTCAATTGTCCCTTTTAAGCACGCAATGTGTTTCTAAGACTTAGTGAGATAAATCAAGAGGTCTTCAATGCTCGTCCTACATGAACATGTTAAGAAAACACCTATTGGCTCTATGTGAGTAATAAGAAGCTGCAACAAGTGAGTTAGTTCCACCAAAAATTCACAAGTTAGCAAAAAATAAATCAACTTTGACCAAAAGCGCTGCACAATCTTACCAGAAGCGACTTACTGTTTTCCAAAAGCGCTGTAACAGAGACCAGAAGCGATGCAGAATATTACCAAATGCGCAGCAAAATAACTAGACGCGCTTCACTATGTTTTCGAAGGCGCTGTGATGTAGACCAGAAGCGCAATACAATAATGCCAGGCGCGCTGAGGAGTAACCGGAAGCGTGGAGCTGTGTTACCAAAAGTGTGATAAGATATAGCCAAAAGCGCTGCGCTGTCTCAGATCATAAAAAGGGGAACTTTTTCAAAATAATAAGATCTAAAGTAAAAATTCCATGATTGATTAACTGTTCTGAGAAGTGGTAGCTGAGAGATCTGTGTTCTGCAATCTAAAAAACTCAGAAGCTGTAACAACACCAAGGATTAACACAAAAATCGAAGGTACTCCTAAATAAATCAGCTTAGGATGTCCAAAAAAAATAGGTTTGTCCGACAAATACAACAGCTTGTCAGACAAATTAATAAGATAGATAGCATGAAAGTCCTGCAAGACAGTGAACAAAGTCAAAAACCTAATTTAGCCAAAAGCGTTGTAGAATACTGCTGGAAGCGCCGTTCTGTTAGGCCAAAAGCGTTGCGCTGCACTGCCAGAAGCGCCGCAGTGCCTCCAAGAGCGCCTAACTTTGCCTCCAGAAGCGCTCAAAGATCTTGCCAGAAGCGCTGTGCGGTGTCATTTGCGTTGTGCCGTACTGTGACTTCAAAAAAAATAATTTCTCAAAGAAACAAAGGGATTAGTGGGTCCCACCGGGCGTGCCAGAATGTGTATGAGGAAAAATTGATTAAATCTAAGCTAAATAAAATCAAAGAACCCAATAACATAAAGAAAACGAATTTAAATAAAAGCCATGACAAATAATCAATGAAATAAAGACTTTTACCGAAATCTGTATTGTTTCCTTTGGATTGAATGTGGATTGCTCAATGAAGTTGCAAAGCCATAGCTGCAACAAGCAAGTAGTGTGCTCAAGAGATCAATGTCAAAAGATCGTAAGTGTGCTCAATCGACGCGTTTTATATGCTCGAAGCTCTGTTAAGTATGCCTAAGAATACGATCGAAGAGAGGGGCTCAATGAAGGAGATGAGGGGAGTTTATATAGATTTCAAGGAAGATCGATCAACGGTCCAGATAATTCAGAAGAATCAACGGAGGAGAACAGTTGAGGAATGTGCAACGAATGAGAAGAAGACATGTGTCTTGCTTTCTTTTGCATGAGAGGAGTTATCAAGAATAGAAGAATGAGTTAACTGAAGAGATAAATCAATTAAAAGAATAAAGCAATCAGTTAAGTGATTTAAAAACAAGAAGAGATTTGCATGAGAAAAGAAGATATTTTGCTTTATTAAATATAGAAATATTTAATTGATGAGCAAGAAAGCTTGAGTTATTTTAGAGATAACTCAAATTAGAAGAAAAAAGCAATTTAAATAAATAATTGATTTATTTAAATTTAGAGAAGATATTTTGGAAGAAGTAATTAAATAATTGGAATTATTTAATTTAGAAGATTTTGAAAACAAATTAAATAAATAAATTTATTTAATTGTTGTGCATGATTTTGGAAGAATGATTTTGATTTAATTAAATAATTTAAGAATTATTTAATTTTAGATAAGAGGGAATTTGTTGAATTAATTAAATAATTAATTTAATTAATGTAGATTTGAATTTTTGGAGAGAGGATAATGATCTAATTAAATAATTAAAATTATTTAATTGTGGAAGTCGATAGAGGAATTTAATTTAATTAATTAAATAAAGAGAATTTATTTAATTAATGTTGAAAGTATATGATTTAGAAGAATTTGATGAAATTAATTAAATAATTAGATTATTTAATTAACGTTGAAATGCAGGTGATTAGGAAGAAATGACGAAATGCAAGTGATGCGACAACTTGGTCATTTTAGGGTGTCTACAATAGCCCTAGAAATGCGGTTTAGAGGGCTTAACTCCAAAAATTTCCAAACAACTCCCAGAACTCTAGCTTTTTAGATACCCACTAAGGCCCTCTATAACATACTTGACATGCAGTGTACATTGTTTTGAAACACAAGCCTCTAAAAATGACTGTACCTGTTGTTCCAAGGGGTAATTAGCCCTAAGTTTACAAAGGAAGTACCCTACCAGAGTGACCCAGAACTTTCGAACCAATTCCAGAACTTAGTATGGATTTCCAATGGATGGATTCAATGAGTTTTGGGCCTCCATGGGCATTAGAAACAAGTTTTCCAACTAAATCTTCCTCTAGCTATCACCAATGGCTTAATACATAGAGATATCAAGCTAAATCTTCCTCAAATCTTGTCTTGGACTGCTCCCCTACAGCTGCACACAAAAACTATCATAGAATATACCTATATAGACCCAAAAAATCTATTTTGGGGCTCTAACTCAAAGATTTGGGTTAGAACCCCATAAAACTCCTAAAATCCTACCAAACCTTCCTAGAAACAGTAATTTTGGGACAACATTTTGTTCTTCTTTCTCCTGCAATTTCAAGACACCCAAATAGACTCAAATAAAATTTAAATCATTCATTTACATCATCCAAAATGTGAGAGCCCTTGAAATGGTTGTACGGGCGAGTACTGTAGCAAAGAACAACAAATTTCATAGGAAAAAGCAATAAACAATCTTCTTTTCTGTATTTTCTCTTTTCCAACTTCAATGATATGTTTTCCATGACCTCTAGGGGATAAATACAATCCAAACCATCACTATATTTCGTGCAAGATTCTTTTCCTATCTAAAAAGGCAAAAAAACTTACTAATTTCACTAATTTTAGCCTCAAGACTATTTTTTTCCAAACATAGCACATGCTATTTAGAGTTCCACTACTAGTTGACTTCTAGAATAGAGGGAGTGGTTTCTAAAATAGAGAGAGTGGTCTGACTTAGACCTTATTACAATAATAAAATTAATACATGACTCCACCTAGGCTCATAATGAGCAAAAAATCCAAAATTTAAGGCTCCTAGTGAGCATACAAACCAAAATTAACTATGGTGGTCTTTGCACCATACAACCGGGGTGAAAAGATTTCAATCTCCTGATGAAATGAGCTCTTAGACAGAGGCTCCATGCTATTTGATATCTTCTTCTGTCATCCATGTAGCATCTTCAATTGGCAAACCATGCCACTTCACCAAATGTTCATTGTAGACTTTGTTTCTTGTCCTCTTAACCTCTCTTGTGTCCAAGATAGTTTCAAGTTTCACTGGCTGACTAGGTGGAAGATCCCTTATCCAATCCTCATCAACAACATCTTCAACTTCTTCATCTACAACATTAGATCCTTTGAAAGGATACAGGTCTGCAACATTGAAAATGGGGGAGATATCAACTCCAGGAGGGAGTTCTATCTCATAGGCATTCTGACAAAATTTGTGGACCACCTTGCAAGGTCCTATCTTCTTCTTCATCAGCTTTGTATATCTACCCTTGGGTAGTCTCTCCTTCCTCAAATGAGCTAGTACCATGTCACCTACTTTGAATTGAACATCTCTTCTTTTTAGATCAGCCTTCTCCTTGTACTTGGCAACACTCTTTTCAAGAGTTTCTCTTACTTGGTGATGTATCTCCTTCATGGCTATGGAAAAGTCTTCTCCTTGTGCACTCCTATTGTCTACTCCCCTTAAGTCTCTCAGCTCATAAATGCCTCTTGGCTTCATGCCCTATACTACTTCAAAGGGTGTTGTTCCAATGCTCCTATTAACAGAGTCATTGTAGGTATATTTGGCTTGGGGCAGCAGTAGATCCCATGACTGATTATGCTCCTTTGTTAGGCACCTTAATAGGTTTCCCAAAGACCTATTTACAACTTTAGTTTGCCCATCTATTTGGGGATGGTAGGCAGAACTGAAAGTTAGATTTGTTCCCAGCTTCTTCCACAAAGTTCTCCAAAAGTGACCAATGAACTTGGAATCTCTGTCAGACACTATTGTCAAAGGCAATCCATGGATTCTTACAATTTCCTTGAAGAATAGACCAGAAATATGAGAGGCATCATTAGTGGACTTACAAGCAATGAAATGTGCCATCTTACTAAATCTATCTACAACAATAAAAATGTTGTCATAACCTCTTTGTGTCTTGGGCAAACCTAGAACAAAGTCCATGCTGATAGACTCCCATGGCTGATTGGGTATTGGTAAAGGCTGATATAAACCTACATTAGAACTTGATCATTTAGCCCTCTGGAATATCACACAACTCTCCACAAACTTCTTCACATCATTATGCAACCTAGGCCAATGATAAAACCTCTTGACCTGCTCCAAAGTTTTGTCATAACCAAAGTGACCACTCAGGCTGCCACATTGTTTTTCCTTGATCAAATTTGCTCTCATGGAGCATGTTGGCACACACAACTGAGCTCCCTTGAACAATAGACCATCTTGTACCACAAACTTAGAAAATTCATTGTGAAAAACATCTTGGGACTGATTGCAAACAACAAAAACAATACTGAAATCTTCATCATTCTCATACATACCTTTAAGTGCATCAATACCTACACTTTGCAACTTGATCTCCTGCACCATCATGGAACTTATACTCAGAGCATCAGCAACTTTGTTTGCTTGTCCTTTCTTGTGTTTGATGGTGAATGTGTAGGCCTGCATATACTCCATCCACTTCATGTGTCTGTGACTTAGCTTATCTTGGCTGTTCAAGAAACTCAAAGCATGATTGTCTGTGAAGACAATAAACTCCTTAGGCAATAAATAGTGCCTCCACTTCTTGAGTGACTGTACCATAGCATAGAGTTCAAGGTCATAGGAAGAGTACTTCCTCTTGGCTTCATTGAGTTTTTCACTGAAGAATGCAACCGGTCTCCCATCTTGACTCAGGACTACACCTATGGCATATCCACTTGCATCGCATTCAATTGTGAACACCTTTCTGAAATCAGGGAGTGCAAGAATAGGTAGTTGAGCCACCCTTGTCTTCAAGTATTCAAATGTTTTCTCAGCTTCATCTATCCATTGAAACTTTCTCTTCTTATCTCCTTTGATAGTATCTAGAATAGCAGAACAAATGTGACTGAAATTCTTGATAAACTTTCTATAAAATGTGGCCAAACCATGGAAACTTCTTACCTCTGCTACTGTTTTAGGAGTTGGCCAGCTGAGTATGGCTTCTACCTTGGATGGATCCATCTTTAGTGTACCTTTGGAGATCACAAACCTAAGATAGACAAGCTCCTCTTTCATGAATTCACACTTCTTGAGGTTGATCATTAGTTTCTCCTCACTCAATCTTTTCAACACCATGTCTAAATGCTGCAAGTGTTCTGCTTTGGTTCTGCTATACATAAGAATGCCATCTAGATAGACTACCACAAACTTGCCTATGAAATGCTTGAGAACTTCATTCATAAGTCTCATGAATGTACTTGGGGCATTTGATAACCCAAATGGCATTACTAGCCACTCATAAAGACCTTCATTTGTCTTGAATGTTCTCTTCCATTCATCACCCTCTCTTATTCTTATCTGATGATAACCACTCTTTAAATCTATCTTAGAAAAGTAACATGCATCACCCAAACTATCCATTAGATCTTCTAGCCGAGGTATTGGAAATCTATACTTGATGGTTATCCTGTTGATGGCTCTGGAATCAGTGCAAAGTCTCCATTCTCCACCCTTCTTAGGTGCTAGGACAGTTGGAACAGCACAGGGACTCAAACTCTCCTTGATCAGCCCTTTGTCCAATAGCTCTTGGATCTGATTTTTGACCTCTTCATTTTGTTGTGGTGTCATCTTGTATGCTACCTTGTTTGGCAAACTTGCACTAGGGATGAGATCAATGTGATGGCTTACATCTCTGACAGGAGGCAATGAACTTGGTAGGTCTTTCACCACTATGTCTTCATACTTGTCCAATAGGACCTCCACCTCCTCTGGTATCTTTTCTACCCATGTTTCTGCCTTGGATGATATAGGCTTGCCAATGATGGCATATCCTACCTCTTCTTCTTTCAGTGTCTTCAAAAACTCTTTTTCTTTCACCATCATCATGCTTGGTCCTTCATGGATTTCTGCACCATCTTCTTTTATGGGTGTAAGATTGTAGGTCACCCCATCCTTCACAATCATGTATGTATTCTCTTCTCCCTCATGTTTGGCCTTTCGGTCAAATTTCCATGGTCTACCTAAGAGCAGATGGCATACATCCATAGGGATGATATCAAACAAGATCTTGTCCTTGTAGCCACCAATGTTGAACTCTACCCAATCTTGTTCATTTACAAGTACTTGTTGACCCTTGTTGAGCCATGATACCTTGTAGGGTGTAGAGTGAAGAATCTTCTTTATCTTCAACTTTTCTACCATTTCCAGAGACACAAGATTGTCAGTAGAACTAGAATCAACAATCACCTTACATACCTTTCCTTGTGCTTTGTAGAGTGTTCTAAATAAGGCCTTTATCTGTGGAGGCTCTTTGGCTGATGGTACCTTCAACAATGTCCTTCTTATCATTAAGGATTCTCCTACCTCTGGGCCTACATGCACAGAATGTGAGTTTACACTCTCTTGGTCCTCCTCTTGCACTATGTGGACTCTTCTATCACCTCCATGTGAACTTGATGCTTGTTTGTCTGGACATTTGAATGCAGGATGTCCAACTTGATTACAGTTGTAGCACTTTCCTGTGAAGGTGCTTGATCCTCTACCATGGCCTCCAAACCTGCCTCTACTATTTGATCTCCTTCCTCTGAAGCTGCCTCTTTCACTTGACTCTCCTCTTGGTTCATGGTTCTCCTTGTTGTTGTCATTTGTTTCTCCTTGTTGCTTTTGTCCTCTTCCCCCAAAGTTTCCTCTTCCTATGAAGTTCCTTCCTCTACCCCTTCCATTTTGTTCTTGTTTCCTCTTGATCTTCTCTTCAGCTCTTACTACCAACTGGAAGCATTCTTCCACATTCCTAGGTGTAGTGAGACTTAGTTCATCTTGGATATTGAACCTAAGCCCATTCATGTATCTAGAAATCTTCTGAACTTCATCCTCATTATGGCCAGTTCTCATACTGAGCTTATGAAACTCCTTTGTGTAGGCCATTACATCCATCTCTTTTTGTTTCAAGTTCTGCAACCTTCTGAAGCTTTGAATGGTATAATCTTTTGGAAGGAATTGACCCTTCACCTTGGACACCATCCGGTCCCATGAGCTGATTTTGGTTTTTCCTTGTCTTATTCTCTCTAACTGAACATAGTTCCACCATGTCAATGCTGCTCCCTTCAGCTTAGTCTTTGCCAGCTTGACTTTCTTCTCTTCAGGTATCTCTTTGTACTCAAAATAGTTATCCAAAGAATCAATCCAGTCTAGTACCTCCTCACTGTTCATCTTACCCCCATACATGGGCAACTCCATCTTGACATCAATGTTTTCTCCTTTCACAGTTTGCAGCATCTTCATAAACCTTTAATCATCTGGATCCATCTCTGTTTCATTGGATCCCTCTTAAGGGTCTACATTCTCACCCTCACACTCTTGGTCACTATTTTCCTCAATGACCGCACCTCTCCTCAGGTTTGCTTCAATGGCTGCAAGTCTAGTTAAGACTCCTTGAGATTCCTTCATCAATCTCACTTCTCTAGTGAGGACTGGATTGTTCTTAGGAGGCATCTTGTACTCCTTCTTCTTCACTCTTTCCCAATGTGCTTTGATGCCACTTGATGCAAAATAGGGGAACACCTTATCAAATCTCACAAACATGAGTGACTGATCTTGGAGGGAAGGACAACAAACTTGCACATCATGACACCTACAACCTCCATTCATGAGCCTAACTTGGTTTGGATGTATGAGATGATTGTCAACACTTAAGGAGGGCATGAGACATGTTCTTTTGACCAATGGAAGCTTACCAAACTCATAAGTTAACCTATCAAGTTGTCCTACCCAAGGTTCCTTCACAAATGGCCTATTTTCCTTATAGCCCTAGAAATGCAGTTTAGAGGGCTTAACTCCAAAAATTTCCAAACAACTCCCAGAACTCTTTAGCTTTTTAGATACCCATTAAGGCCCTCTATAGCATAATTGACATGAAAGGTACATTTTTTTGGAACACAAGCCTCTAAAAATGACTGTACCTGTTGTTCCAAGGGACAATTAGCCCTAGGTTTACAAAGGAAGTACCCTACCAGAGTGACCTAGAACTTTCTAACCAATTCCAGAACTTATTATGGATTTCAAATGGATGGATTCAATGGGTTTTGGGCCTCCATGGGAATTAGAAACAAGTTTTCCAACTAAATCTTCCTCTAGCTATCACTAATGGCTTAATACATAGAGATATCAAGCCAAATCTTCCTCAAATCTTGTCTTCGACTGCTCCCCTACACCTGCACACAAAACCCATTGTAGAATATACCTATAAAGACCCAAAAAATCCATTTTGGGGCTCTAACTCAAATATTTGGGTCAGAACCCCATAAAACTCCTTAAATCCTACCAAACCTTCCTAGAAACAATTTTGGGACAACATTTTGTTCTTCTTTCTCCTGCAATTTCAAGACACCCAAATATACTCAAATGAAAGTTAAATCATGCATTTACATCATCCAAAATGTGAGATCCCTTCAAATGGTTGTATGGGCGAGTACTGTAGCAAAGAACAACAAATTTCACAGTAAAAAGCAGCAAACAATCTTCTTTTCTATATTTTCTCTTTTCCAACTTCAATGATATTATTTCCATGACCTCTATGGGATAAATACAATCCAAATCATCACTATATTTCGTGCAAGATTCTTTTCCTATCTAAAAAGGCAAAAAAACTTACTAATTTCCCACTAATTTTAGCCTCAAGACTATTTTTTTCCAAACATAGCACATGCTATTTGGAGTTCCACTACTAGTTGACTTCTAGAATAGAGGGAGTGGTTTCTAAAATAGAGAGAGTGGTCTGACTTAGACCTTATTACAATAATAAAATTAATACATGACTCCACCTAGGCTCATAATTAGCACAAAATCCAAAATTTAAGGCTCCTAGTGAGCATACAAACCAAAATTAACTATGGTGGTCTTTGCACCAACCAACTAGAGTTTGGTAGTAAGGTCGCTTTGCCTTCTTATTCTGCAAGGCTTCATGAAAATCCTCTTGCAGGAGGTAGCTTGGTGTATTCCCTCAAGTGGAAACACTTTCCTTTTGAGATTGCGTGTGTGTTTGTACTTATGCTTCTCATTTCTAACTAACCCCTTAGCATTCTTCTTTATTGCATCTTGGGGAATGATGCATGGTGATTGAGATATCATTTAGATCGAGGTCTCCTTTGTCATGCTGACTCAAGGTCTTCCGCATTATGTTTCTTATGATTAATGAATGATATGTGTATTCTCCTCATGTGTTCTTATTCTCTATATGTTCTACACACCTCATGCATGTCTTGCATGTATTCCCTCTATGTGTTCTCTATGTGTATTCTCCTTGAAAGTTTTGCATGTATTCCATGTGTATTCAATCATGTATTCCACGTGTTTTCTATGTATACTATATGCCTTATGTGTATGCTTTGTGTCAAGCATGTATACTTGGTGTACGGTGTGTATACTTTGTGTATTGTGTGTATACTTTGGGTATTGAGTGTATACTTTGTATATGACATCCATGCTTTGTGAATTGCGTGTATGCATTATGACTTCTCAAGTGTATGTCCCGTGTATATCTTGTCTTATCTCATGTTTTCTAAATGCTTCATGTTTGCGAGTAAATTATGTCATGTTTCATATGTGTATGAAATCCATCATAGACTCCTAAAAACCTAAACTTGGGATATTGATTACTGCTCAATTTTGGTGACATTCTATGGCTTCTATGATCCTATGTGTTTGCAACCTTAGAATCCTAAGCTTGAAGGCTTAATCAACCCTCAATCTTGGCGGAATTCTTTGGGCTTCTATGTCTTGTGTGTTTGAATCCATCCTTTAGTATGAGTTCAAATGTAAGTTCATACCCACACTAAAGTGGGGGTTAAATATAGTATTGTAAAATGTGCACACCACCATTTTATACTTAATTTAGCACCTGGGTGGACCTAGATTGTTTACACTTGTTAATTAGGACCTATTATAGCACCTTTTTGAGCATTAAGTGTGTAATTCTTGATCCCGATGCATAAAACCCAAAAAAGTAATTATAGGACGGGGTTAATGACATTTTAAGTGCCTTATCCTAGGAGTTTGGGGCTAAGGTACTAGGGCGCCCAAGCGCCCTTGCCCCTTATTAGCCTTGACCTAAATTGTGGCTTGTCAGCTTGGGACCTCTTAAAAGGTTCCCAATGTCATCCTCATGTGGTTTAATTCTCCAGAAATCAATGAGAATGCATATAAAAGCAAGTTATTCTATTCATTTGAACATCTAAGCAATCTAGGCACTCTGGCACTCTCTTAGATTCTCTCTCATGCTCTCTACTCTTCTCTAAAGCTCTCTTTTGTGGATTATTGTTGTGGCACTAACTTATTGCAGGTCTTGTGAAGATCTTTCTACTTCTTTGGGATACACCAACTTCTTGAGTCAAGTTGTGACGTTGCATCAAGCATGCTAGGGTTTCCATGCTCATGGTGGCTTCTTTCCTCCACACTTTGATCTAGCATTCCATTCTACTTTAGATTTACCTCTACCCTCCTAGGGAACATGCTCTTTATCTATCATATTTGCTATTATGGAGGTCGAAACACCATTCACAGATCTTGACTGAGGCAAGCTCCTAAATAACACCCAACCATTTTCCTTCTTGTGTGTGTACAGGTCAGAAAAATAGGCTTCGAGAGCTGATTTCTGGGAAGAAGACAGAACTTGCAAGTACATACTCAACGAAAACATCAGTTTCTATAAACCCTAATCAAGTTCTAGGGCACCCAAGCACCATTTTCATTGGCATTTTGGCCTCCAGATCTAGGTTCTAAACTATCCCTTTACCTCTGTTGTTCATTTGGTTTCTGGGTTTTCGCTTCCGACAGTCTATTATGCTCTGATCATTGTCATTTAGGGTCTCTTGTCTTGCCCTTGCTTGATTGATTGGATTTGGTTATTTTCTTCTCTATACAACAAAAGGGCAGAACCCCAGTAGTTTGGCTCTCCTTCGTGGGTAGAAGCCAAGCTCGGTTTGTGCCCCAATGTTTTGTAGAAGAGGGTTTTACCTAGTTATTTAGCTAGTCTCACTTTTCTACACTACAATTGTTTGTTAGATTCTCAACACATATCGCTTAGGAATATTGACCTCTACCTAACTGGACTATAGAAATCCTTGTTATGTTTGTTGTCATGCTTATCTCTTGATATCAAGACCGCGTTTCTTATGAAAAGACATAAATCATTCTCAATAGTTTCATAATCTAAATCATCATTGATACGTCGAAACTAAGGTAGATTATGAGATAGATTTAATATTCAAGAAATAAAATTTCAGTTCAATCCTTGTGTCAATCTGAGGTGGCAACTTATAAAAAGCATAGTGGCTATTTGTGCAAGGGCTGCAAGTAATGAAGTGAGTAGAATGAAATGCAACTATTTCAACAAAGAATTTGTAAAGACTAAAATCATTCTCTAGTAGTTGTTTAAAAACTATTATAGGAAATATATGTTGCATATGTTGTCATTTATGTTAACAGAGTTGTGATGTGGAAGGCTTACTGTTGTCATTGATGTCAAGAGAACGGTGGTCAGTGATGTCAGAAGAGTGATCAGAGGTGTTGTGATGTGGAAATAGTGATGCATTTATGAAGTCAAAAGAGTGATGATCAGAGGAACAGACAAAGGGGTGATGATCAGAGGATTTGTGATGTGAAGGATATGGTAATCAAAGTCATGAACATGTTGTTGGATCAATATCATCTATACACAGTTGTACCAGATGAAAGTTGTCAAGAAGAAGTTGTGGTTTCTTGTTTTGATGAAAAGAGTTGTGATTGTTGTCTATGGTGTTGTGAATGTTGCATTCATTATTTCTTGTTGAAAAGCATTGCATGAGACATGAAGGGAAGTGTACAAGGTTTTAGGTTGTTAAAAGTACAGGAAGTTGCACTAAAGAAGCTCAGGAGAATGCTTCGCATTCCTCCGCATTTGAAGATATGGCCTTGCGGTTTGGAGGTTAGACAGAGATAGGTGTGAAGTATGCATGATCCAAATTTCAAAGCATGAAAGTTACCACAGAATATTCCAGAGCTAGCAGAGTGAAAACATTGGTACAGTGGTGTTGCAGTCAGAAAGAGTCAAAGGAATGTTGCGCATTTCTCCGCATTTGAAGATGTGATCTTGTGACTTGAAGGATAGTTGGATACAGATGATAAGTATGATATACTCAAGTTTCATATGTTACAATGTACCGCAGAGGTTCTCTGAAGTCAACAAAGTAAGGACAAATCATGTTGTTGATTAGGGTTATCAGAGAGAGAAAGTAAAAGCCACCGCATTTCACCGTGTTACAATATTTGGATTTGTTGTTTGAAGGATTGTATGTTTTCTCATTTCAAGTTTCAAGTGTTGAGGAATACCACAAGTTTGTTTTTCAATGTTCTATTTCAAGTCTATGTAATTAGAGTTTGCAAAAGATACAAGTTTCAGTGTTTGATTGTTGCGCCAGAAAGAAGATGCATAAATCAGAGAAAATGAAGTTTGGGAATGTTTTGACGTTCGTGAAATGATCTGCATGATGTTAGTTTGCCTCTCTGGTACCGCTTTAGGTTTGGAGCTAATGTTTGGAAGGATAAGTGTTTGTAATGTTGACTTGGTGTGTTGAGATGATTGTGCCAAGTGTTTGGAAGTGTGCGCTAGTGTGAAGATGTGTGCTAAGGTAAAATAGGTCCTAGTTATCACTTGGTTTGAACTGCATTAGATTTTTACATTGTCACTGATGTCTTTGAGAGCTGACTTGTTGTGGCCATGCACGTTTCATGTTAGACGTTTCATCTTGGATGACAAAGGAGAAAGTTTTGAAGAGTTGCGGAGGATATAAATGAAGCATCAATTTTGTTACAAAGTGTATGAGAGTATGAGAGTGTGCGAGGATGTATGTGGAAGTGTGAAGAGTAAGTATGTGTGTGTGTGTACAAGAGATAAGTGATCCGGAAGCTGAGAAGGATATCAGGGGACTGTAATGCATGATTTATGACAGAGATTATGTTGTGTTGTAGAGGTATGTTGAAGATTGCAGAGTTGTTTCAGTAGAGGTTATGAAATCATATGTTAGTGTGAAAGGAGTTGATGTTGTGGAGGTGATTGAACCAGAAACACAGTCAAGCATTTTGGTACAGATGTTGGAGCATCTTCTTGTAATTGTTGTAAGTGTTGTAGCACTTTAGGGAGTTGTAGCTTCCTTTGCGTTGGACCCCATAAAACACTGTATTAGGGAGTTGTAGCTTCCTTTGGGTTGTAGCCCATAAAACTTGTTGTAAATATGTTTTTATTTGTGAGGCTAGATTTGGACAATAGATCCAAGCAACTTGCTCATCGTGGTTTTTCCCTTCTAGGGTTTTCCACGTAAATCTGGTGTTATGGTTGTGTGGTTGTGTGATTGTGTTTTGAATTGATTCATTATCTGTTTATCTGATTAAGGCAATAGAAAGTTTTTGAAGATAAAGTTGAATTGGATTAATTTGTGGGATATATTGATTCAACCCCCCTCCTCTCAGTATATCAAAGTGTTCTAACAATGTAAACAACTATAAACTGCTATAAAAATTGTTCAAACCACTACAAGGATTTGAGTATAATACAAGATTGTAAATGGCTACAAAAATTGTACATAGGTGACCAACCCTATAAATAAAAATAAAGACCTGTTAACTTGCTATAATTCTTAAAAATCTAAAAATAAAAGACTTCTCTAATTACTTACTATAGATACTTTGCATGATCAAACACAAGATAGACAATTAATGCAAAGTATTCTATTTAAATCATAATAAAAAAAGTAAACCATAAAATATAATGCTTTAACTATGAAAGGAAAACACACATAAAATAATTTAATAAGCTATCACTAGCATTTCCTAAGAGGGGGGCCTCCTCTCAATCCATGTGTTGGTTGTAACACTGCTAAATACTTCTCAAATCACAAACTACATATATTATCGTTTGTTTCAAAAAATATTAGATTGCCTTCTCCTCTTATATGTTGTGGTTTATACAGTTTGTATAGCTCACTACTTATAATAAACTGACCAAAATTATAGGGAATTGTTTTTCCCTGTGGCCACTCCTCACCTTAGTATAGAACTGAAACACCATCGGTTACAAAAAAAATATAGAGTTGTTTTTGGCCTATGGTCATTCTACACCATAAAAGTACAAAACTGAGACATCGTCAGTTATAACACAAGAGTTAATATTCAACAAAGTATAGCTTAAGAAAACAATTACTTATACACTTATTATCAACCAAAATTAAATTTGTTGACAAGTCCATCCACATTGCATCCGCGGGCTACAAAAAGTCTTTTATCTCCACCTTCTTTGACGCAATGTAGGATCTATTTCTCAAACTAAAATGGCAGCATTTATTAGTAAGTACATTCTAATAATTATTTTTTCTTATTTTACCTCAAACTAAATTAAATATCAAATATTTTTATTTAATCATATGCAATGGAAATATTAAAAAGATCATGATATGATATGAAAATGGAGCACAAAGATGGTTATTATGGAATAGGAAAAAGGCTATAATATGAGATAAATGAGACATAAATGAACCTCATCAAACATCTCAATAGAACTCCAACAACATTTGCCTAACAACAACTATATTCCTTACAACATCTTATATGTATGGTGGTATTTCTACTCCTAAACTCTGTAATAAGTGGTAAACCCTCACTACTAGAGGTAGCTGTTAGCATTGACATACAACTTTGGAAATGAAACTCTTCATAATCACAAAAGGTTCATCATTTTTCTCCATCAACAATTCCATAACTTGAAATAAAATATGTTTCAAGACATTACTCCAACTTTCAACTGACTTAATACGCCCAAAATAGTTTAACATAATTTAAGTTTTGTAATTGGTTTCTAAAGGTGATCTAATAAAGCATACACAGCCAACAAGCATTGAAAATAATTTATCAACTTCAACACCAACACAATCTCAACCTCTCCAAAGAGCAAGTTTGTAAACGAATGTAGTTTTGGCTAAGAGGAAGCTTTGTTTCAAATATGCAATGCTCTACATGATTATTTGCCTAACTAAAAAAGAATGAAGCTGTAATCATTTCTTGAACATGCAACCACCAACTCTCATCCATGGGTCACTTAAATTACACCTTTCATGAGTTTAAAACAATTTCTATTTGTTCATTCACATGCTTGAAGCCACATTAAAGCAAAAGGTTTCTCCTCTTCTCAAATTGAATCCACAATTATATATGCACTAAATTTGAAGGGAGCCATGGTATCCCTATTTCAATTCACAATTTTATATGGTTTCATTCTAGTATGTGTTGTGAGGCAACATAGTCACATCCTCATGATTGTTAGATTTGCAAAACAAAATAAACCCAAAACTAAAATGCTTAAATATTAGTTATATTAAAAACACTATGTTGAGAGATTCAATTGAATAACAATGGTTATACCATTACATTGATTAATTTATATTAACAATTCAATGAAAAGTATACATAATGTGTTAGATTTATAAAACAAAATAAACCAAAAACCAAGAATGCTAAAAAAATAGCTATATTTATTACTTTATGGAGTAAAAAGTATCCACATGTCTTTTTACCTCCTTGTTTAGCTCCTAGGTCCCCGTGATTGCATTATACATTCTAAATGTTCATCTCGATGCAAAATTGCCTGAAACCAATGTAAATTGGGAATAAGGGGCCCATGTTTTATCTTCCCTCAGACTAAAAAAGAGCCCTAAGACTTGGGCGCAACCACCCAAGTCTCTCTTGATTGATCAAGGCAAAATTAATTGTATGTCGACCTGGGACTTTTAAAAAGGTCTCTTTGTTGGCAATTTTGGTTTAATTTCATGAATGTTACTAGGAAAGCACATATAAGTGTGCTTTTGAGTTCATTTGTAAGTAAGATAGAGATAGCCAACTTGAAGTCTTGGAGCAAAGAGCATTCAAAGCATTCATTGTGATTCTAGAGTAGATTTGTAGTGTTATTGTGTGTGTTGTTGCAGGTTTGAAGTTATCATCTATCTCTCCTTATGAGTTGAAGATTCTTCATCCTCCTAAGGGTTTCATCACATAGGTGATATCATTGTTTTTTATCCTATCATATTGTTATTGTGTATACCTTCTACCCTGCAAGGTCACACTCTCTTTATCTATCAACGGTGTTGGGAAGCTTGAATCCTATCTCAGGATTTGATTGAGGAAAGTTCCTAAACACCATAACCCCTAAACCCCTTATCTTCTTCTTGTGTGTAGGTTACAAGAGTGAGATCCAGGAAATATGATGTAAAGTCTGAAAATCTCACATACTAAAAATAGTCAACGAAAAGCATAACTCAAACTAAATAAAGAAAGTGGATCATTTCATAAATCAGAATATCCGAATTGTACAACAATTTGCAAGTTTCCATAATAAAGTAGTGCAATTACCAACACAATAAGAGAAGTTACATTACATTTGTTTCCTTTGTTCAAAGTACATGAATAATACATTAAAATTACATCAGTGAGAGTATAAATACAAATACAGATTTGGCTAAGCAAGCCATGCTCTTAATCAATACAATGGAATATACATCTTGAATCATATAACATAAGAAGATCTATCTTCAGCCTCCATGACCCACCGGTATTCCGTAAGCAGAAGCCAAGAGTGTGGTTAAGGTGCTTTTTCCACCAAACCACGAAGCACTGAACTTCCCCGAGTTTCTTCCTAACTCAAAGAAATCCCTGACCCTGCACGAGGAGCCTAGCAACCTAGAATGGATGGGCAGGAGGGAACTCTTGATGCAAGCTTGATGCCTATATGCAATCTAACTAACTAGAATAACATATATCTTGCATGCAGAATGTGCTAGAGACAAATAAATATAAACATCTAGGCTTTTAACACCCATCTATTTCAATGGTACATCTAGCTTTGGCCAAAGTGATAAGTAAACATAAATGGTAATTTAGAAAAAGTAAATTATCGTCTTTGAGGATCCACACTCGACATCATGTCCTAGAAGTAAACATAAAGTTCATAATAACACATAACTACTACTTGTACAAAAAGGCAATGAATAGTGTGAAGCAATGAATCTCCCTTAAAAGGGCACGATAATAAGATTTTAAGCAATGATAAGTACACTGGAAAATGTATAACATGAAACGACAAGCTCATTAATGAAACTAACTCAACGGTTATTCACCGTACATACACCCACTGAGAAGAATGATAATCTATCAAATTTCAAAGATTTAATTCACCACTATGCTACATAATGGAAATTTATACCTAACTAACCTTAAAGCATTTTACTTTAGCTATTGTCTTAACAATAGTCTTGTAATTCTTGACAAAGAGGACAAATTTTCTTAACTATATAATTTTTCATTACAATACCAACCTAAAGCAATAATCAATATAACACATTATCTTCATTACATAAGTCTACCCAGGAGAGCTATACATTTTTGCCAAAATTGGTGATCCTATTTTGCCGAAGGTGTTTTCGGTATTGCTAGGAAATTAGGCTTAAAACAAATAAGAGAGAGAAGACAAGTTATAAAATTACTAAATACAAGAATATGAAAGTCCCCCATTTGTATATCTAAGTAATATATAGGGAGATTTACTTTAGATATTCATTCTTTGTTTGACCACATTTTCTTTTGTCTATCTAAATAAATAATTATAAGTAATCATAGATCATCAATAATTTGGTTGATTGTCACTAAGATTAATCTAACTGTTATTCCACCTAACTAATATGCAGCCCAATCTACTTGGTTAACTTAGTAAGTGGCATACAAAACAGACCTGGTCGCCTTACTATGCAGGGTTAAGAGTACAAACCAACGATATAAGGTTTACGAAGGCAGATTTGAGGAGGTTAAAAGCAAATACTGGAGCACCATCGCCAATATTGGCACTAACAGAAAGTTAGGCATACTAAATAAGGAATGCCGAGAATGAAATTATGGCTGGTATTGACTCGGATGCAACAAAATAGACAACATCGCCACTCCTACCTGAATTATATCGATTTATCTACAATTTGTTTCATCATGGCAAACATAAGAATATAATGGCGAAGATGGAAAGGTATCATAACAAAAACCATTAGCAAGGAAAACATTTTAAAGGGTTATGGCATGCAGGGGCACACTCATAAACACAACGTAAGACAACAGAAACCACTAAAACTTAGCCGATTTCAATGTTGGAAGCATAAGGAAAGATAATAATAATATAAATGATAAATAAAGAGTTTTGTTTTAAGAAGAGCACGTAGGGAGCAAAATGAGTATCACAGACAAATAAATGTCAACGATCAAGGTGAATGATATACGAAAGGGCCGATAGAGGGTGCCTCTCGGTTACAGGCCGAGTCATAAGGTAAAGAGAAATTGATTTCTAATACAACCAAATGGAATACCTTAAAAACAACGATTTGCTTCTAATTTCAACTAAGACTTTAAAAGGTGATTTCATATTACACAACCAGATCGGTCTTAATATAAGCAGAGGCCGTGCATAGAAACTTTCATCTCACTCTAATATAACTACAATTCCTTAGGTAAGGTAACACAAAGATTCTACTGGGAAAATGATAGCTATAGGCCGATTTTATGTAGAAGAAGTCATTTTAATTTATGGCAGATATATCCTATCCTTCTATAGTAGCAGAGGCGTATGCTAAGCAATATAAGTCATTGGCTCAAAATTTGAATAGTCACAGCATCAACAGAAAAGATGACTTTGTCTGGGTGAAGTCGTTTGGAAATCATCGAACAAAAGGAAGAAAAACGAGCCTATCCTTCTTGGCCGATGGTATAATTCAGATTAATTTCTAAAGTTTTGTTAACTTAACAAGTAGGAGGTAATCGATTACCATGAGGAAGGAAAAACAATATTAAAATAATAACAAATCAAAAAGGCTTCTATCAGGGTGAGAGCGACCAATAGTTTGACAGAACAAATAGAAAAACAAAGCCGATTACACGGTTTAGAGTAAGGCTTGAGTTAAGAGAAAAGAGCTAATTGTTACTACAGGGTACACATATGAAAAAAAATAAATATTGAATAATGAAGATTAAACAGACGTTCATCATGAGTAAGTTCGTGCACCTAAATTAAACCCCTCTTGAATTGGTTCTGAACTTCTTCTCCAACTCACTCTGAATTCTCTTCTTAGCCCGATCCTCTATTTTCCTCGCTGGTTCTTCTTTATTTTTTGTATCTTTTTTCTTTGTGCCCTCCTTCCTAGTGTTGTACTGAATGAATATCTTCTAATCTTTCTCCTCCCTTTTAAAATGAATGTTTCTATCTTTTTACTTGCTTTCTTTTCTTTCTATTTTTCTTGCTTTCTTCCAATTTTTGTTTTATTTTTTCTTTTGTTTGTCTTTATTTCTATTCTTTTTGCTTTATTTTTTATTATTAATGTTTTATTCTATTCTTACAATTTGTCATCATACAAAGAATGATTTTCGAAAAGGATAACTTTTACAAATATATATATAAATATATATGTGTGTGTGTGTTGGGTGAATATTTTGTCGTTTAGCTAACCAATGACAAAATGGTTATATCGCCACAGCTATAATGAGACTGAGTCTCTTGTCTCAGCAAGGGGAGGTTCCCTTTAGATAATGAGCTCTTTCTAACTAGCAACTTTTAATACTTATAACAAACTAAAAACTATATTGGGGCGTTATCACTTCATCCTATTCTCTTCTTTCACAATAGATGTTCCTATTCTACATTCTCTTCCTTATCTTGTTCTTTTTCATTTTCTCCATCTGACTTCTCAGGCATTTCTGCTTCATTAGCATCATCAGGTTCCTCAACATCTTGATGTTCAATCTCAATATCTCCAATCTCCATTTTATCAACATTTGTATCCTCGGTCCTTGATTCTGTGACAGTAGAAGTTCCTGCAACCCCCTTCTTCTTACCTCCTTTAGATACAAACTTGATTTTTGGTTTATGCACTTTAGAAGGAGTGTCACTTTTGTTCTTTGTTTGTTTTTCCACCTTTTTCCCTGTTTGCTCCTAAATTTCAGTCTCTAACCTAGTAAGGAATTCTTTCAGACTAATCCCTTTGCTTTCTAACCACACATTTGTATTACCCAAAATTGGCTGAAACCTTTTCCTGATTGAATTTTCCTCCTTGACAGACCATTTGCCTCTGGAAGAGGTGAGGCCTCGATGTTCTCAATATTGTATTTGGGATCCAAAGCATTCCCATCATCTTCCATTCCTTCCGGAATATCTGCAAGGCCCAACTCTTCAATCTGACTCAAGTGAAGTCTGCAATAATCTAGTTTTCTGATCTCATTTTGTGTTCTGAGATCGGCCCAAATATCTTCAACCATTGGCATATGGAAAATTGACTTTCTTTTGATTTTATCATGTACACTTCTGAAATCAAAATGATCTCTTTTCTTGAAAATCTTCATAGTGACCAGTTGCATCTCTAATTCAATTGTTTTCGCCTTGGTAGCTGATTGAACAGAATACCTCCCAATTTCTATAGGAAACTTAATTCCTGACTTTTTCAGCTCCATTTGCTTATTGTGCACAACAATCGATTGCCTACACAGTTCCATCAGAATAATTCTATCACTGGGATACCGTGGAAGTATATACGGATAACCAAGATAATATCCCACTATGAGATAAGTGAAAGTTGGAAATTGTAGAAATAAACAGCCGAAAGAGTTCACCACTTCCTAGGCTTCATTTGATACTCTCTTCTGCACCAATTCATTATCCCACAAACACATGAATACTGAAAAGAAGGCATCATTAACCCTATGGAAATGATGGATTGATCCCTTTAGAGTAATTTGAGGATAATACTCATATACTGGAACCAATCTCCTATCACCAACTTGAGTCAGACTAGGAAAACTCTTTATACTTGCAGTAGCATACACAAGATATGAAGTCATATAAAACTTGAAGGTGGTATTGACTCTCACCAATTGCTCATGCAAAGCATTACTGATCTGTTCTCCCCAAAAGATTTATTGTGTATCACTGAGAATTACCTTAATGTATGTGTACATCCATTCCTGAAACTTGGATGAGGAAGGAAGGCCTCTGATTCGACTCAACAGTGTAATCAAATCACTTACCTCCTCCACAGAGTCACTTCTCGAGAGGTCTTTTAGCCATCTAGTCAAATTGCTTCGAGGAGTCTTCAACCACTTATTCTTGATATATTTTCTTGCAGCTTCAACATCTTCATCATAATCCCTTTGCCCTTGAGCAAAATCAATTTGTCCAATATTTTCAATAGGAGGACACATGAAGATTTTGTCAAGAAATTTCGCATCCAGTCTCATGATCACATTCCCTTGGGAATCAGACACAGTCCTGGTATCCCTGTTATAATGACTAGCTACCTGAAGAACAAACTCAGGATTGTGGGCAGCAACAGGAAAAGAGGCAACCAAGTGAATGTTACTATTGATGATCTTCTGCATATACCAAGGAGGATTTGGTTGTTTTGTTCTGTCCACGAACTCGGCCATGTCCACATGACCAATCTCTGTATCTCTGATCTGATCTACGTTAGACTGCAATGAAGTCATGGGGAAAACCCCTTGGTACTTATACTTCATGATTTTAGCCTTCGATGGGGACAGCTCTGACATCAGTTTTGTGAAGAAAACTGGAAATGACGTCTACCACAGATGTTTGTTGGAACTGCAAAAAGCCATGATCTCGCAGTTAGGGGAAAAATGGGCAAATTGGGGTTACTGCGAATTGACAATCATGAGCACGGGAAACATGCGTTGAAGGGCTTGAGAGCACGCAAATCAAGGAAAACAGGTGAAAGTGGGTCAATAGGCTTCAAAAAGAAAAATTTCCCAGTGTTAGGAAATAATTCGGGAAAATATGCATGGGCGGTGATTTTGGCCGCTCCTGCATATGGGGTAAGTCATTCAACATGCAAGGTCGGTCAATTCAACCGCCATTACATGTGGGGTAAGATATTATGTTTTTGATGTAGGGGCGGTCAATTTGACTGCCCTTACATGAGGGTAAAAAAGCAAGTTTATACAAGGCGCATGCACAAGCAGTGAAAAGGTCTGCGGTACATATGGGAGGAATTGCATCTATATGTATAGTTGGTCAAAAAGACCGCTTATACATATTGTTAAAAACCTTAAACTTTTATGTGAGAGAGAAGATTTCTACCGCTAGAGCACAAAAGAGATTTTAAGGATTTTATGTAGGGGTGGTCAAATTGACCACCCTTACATGTGGGAAAGTTAAAAAACAAAGTATTATGCATCGGCGGTTAATTTTACTGCCGATACATAAAAATGTTTTAAGGAAAAGAAATGTGAGGGCGGCGATTTCTACTGCCCTTACATATCAGGGTTTCACAAAAGATTGACCGGCAAAAAAGATCGATGAAACATCAATCTTTAAACAAGTTTTTAAACCTAACACTTCAGAAAACAAGGAAACAAGCATTCACATAGACTAGGGTTTTACTTGTTTAAAATTGGCGAATCTCGCCGCCAAAACAATCGACAAAAGAAAACTAGGTTTTACCCAAACTAGGGTTTCAACCACAAACGACTCTCGGAGGGAAAAAATGACTCACAAAAGAAAGAATCAAAATAACTAAAAATCTTATAAATAGAAATAATAACATTTACGAGCTCGATAGGAAACTACCTTTCATAGATAAACCTTTAAAGAAAGAAAAATAAAAGAATAACGGAAACAATGACTTACCTCTAAAAAGAGAATAAAAACTTAGGCGCGATCTCGAAAACAATTCATCAAATCCACGATTTGCGTGAGAAACAATCTCGAGGAAATATCACCAGTGGTTTAGAGGTTTTTAGAATGAAAAATAAACTAAACGAAATGAATAAAAATGATTTAAAGGGTTAAAACGGAAACATTAATGCCAACACGAGTGACATTAATGTCACTCAAGTTCAACGATTCACAAAGATATGCTTGGTTGGTGAAAACTACCGACAATACACGTGAATGATCAATATGCATGAGCGGCGGATATGACTGCTGCTACATATGCAAAATTTGATAAGGAAAAATACATGGCCGACGATTTTGGCCGCCTTTGCACGTGAAACAACAAAAACATGCAAGAGCGGTGGTTTTCATCAACTTTGCATATGAAAATTGAACATTTTCTAACACCTTAGAATGATCAAATTGATATTTTGACAAGTTTGTAGCCTAATCAATTTTCACGAATCTCGAAGAATCAACTTAGAGAAACGTCACAAGCTATTCCACAGTGTTAAAAGAGTTCGCACAAGGCCAAGAGAACCTATCTCAATTTGCGAACTTAGAGTGTGAACTTAGAGTGCAAACTATGAAACGGACAAGTTTCGTAGGAGTTGTCTACAAAAACGAGCGTAGCTGATTTTGAGAAAAACAATATGAATATTTTATTATTTCTAATCTGCTAAATAATTATCTTAAACAAATAAATAAATAATATTTAAGAGAATTTTCTTTCCTTCACAATAAAAACAAATATGTATACATGTCAATTAAATCTATCTTATTTCCATAAAAGCATATTTAAATATTAAAACAATCTATCTAATTGGCCATCACGAAAGCATATTGGAAAACATTTTGTTAACATGAATACTGAGTCTATTTAACCAAACATAGGGATCATTCCACAAAAATGCAATGCAAATGCAACTAAGTGTTTGTGTGTGTGCAAAGTAGAATCTCTCCATCCCAACCCTGCTAGGTGGCTAACCACCTCTATCTTAACCACACACTTGTCTTTGACAACCTGCCAACATAAAACTCAGATTCCCATTAATAGGTTAGTGTCTAAATCAATAGCCAAAGCATAGATGAAGCACTATACAATTCATCATTTTCAATAAAAGTAAGATTCACTTAATCCACAACCAATAATAATAGTCCATCATAGAACTAGGGTTTAGTACATTATTGACCTAGGGTTTGTTAAAAAGACGATTAAATATGATCTTTCTATAGCACTCATGAGTACAAGATTTGTAGCTAAGTCCACCTCCATTGGGTAGTGATTTGGCTCGGTCTTGTCCTTGAATGTTATTGTGAAAGAGGGTTTGATCTAGTGTGCATGCTAGTTGTCATCATTCTCTTTTTTCATTCTTAACATTTTGGTGAACCCGTAGCTTCGAGCATTTGCATCTTGTTGATTCTTCAAATCAGACCTTGCATTGATTTATAGCATATTTTCATTGTTCATTTGAAAATTTTGCATCATTTCATATACTTGGTTTGAAATTTCATATGTTTGTAATTACACATTGTGTATTTCAACATAAGAAGTTTGACATCTCTTTCGCATTCCTTTGCAAGAAATCTTAAAGTTGTCTATATTGCCTTCTTGTGCAGCACTTTGAACATCTTGATCACTCCTTTTGTAGTGACACTAGTGTGTTTTTTATCTTTGAAAAAAAGCTTCAAAAACCCGATTTCCTTAAACTAGTGTCTTAGCATATAAAAGTCTCTCATATTGGTGGTATTTGATAAATGAGTAGATTTGGTGGTACATTGTTGTTCCAACACATTTCATGATGGCATCTTTATGTTATTCCTCTTTGAAATCTTTGCATAAGTATATCCTAGATTTTAAAAATCTCTAAATTCACTAATGTGAACCCTCATGTTTTAGAACACATAGCATCCGTAAATGAAATTGATGTTTCTAAATGTTGCACATATGAACTAAAATTACTTTGTTATATACATGATGTTGATAGCTTCACAATACTTATCAGTGCATATATCCTTTGATATTAAAAGATTTAACTGAATTCATCTCCATGAATACTCATGAGAAAGATGATTGTGTAAGTTCTTCTTCTTCTATTACTACTATAAATCATGATAATGCCTTAGATCTACTATCCAAAGTATATGATGACGATGATGATTCCATGAGTCATCTTATTCTTCCTTTAGTTGAATGTTCAAGCACCTTGGATATCACTAAGGAAGTGAAGACCCTAGATCTTCCTCCTTTAGTTGAATATTCAAGTACTTTAGACATCACTAAGGATGCGAAAACCATGAATAGTTCTATTTTGGTTGTATGTTCAAACCCCTTGGACATCACTAAAGATACACTCATCAACAATTCCCTTAACAACACTTTACCTTCCCTTCGTTCCAATGCTCTCCCTTCAAGAGACGAAGCATTGGTGGATGAAGAAAGGTCTCTCACATTAAATCCTTTGGGGATGGATGTTGAGTCTAATCAATGTAAAAAAATGTTAATTCAATCATCATTAATAGACTTATTCCACCCACTAAGGGGATAGTGAATAAGTGTACTGATGTTCCTTAAATCATTGTAAATAAGGCACCTAATGCACCTCCTCACTTCAAACTGGTGATTACAATTCAAGATGCTCCAACACCACCTTGACCCCCAGGTTACATTCTCAATTTTGCAAAACAAATTAAGGAAATCAAGTGTATCAAAATGTGTCGCAACAACCCTATTACAATGTGGTTTCTCACACATACAATACGTGAAATAATAAACAAAGTAAACAACAATCGAATATTCTGATCACTTTACTGACTTCTCAACCTATGCTTCCTCAACCACCTTGTCTTACTCATAATATTGGCTGAGATTATGATCTTGTTAAGCAGCTTCGCAGTACTCCCGCTAAGATCTCTCTTTGGGAACTCATACAAACATCACCTACATACCACGGAATACTCCAAGAAGCTTTACAAAAGGTGATTGTACCACTTGTTGTTAAGCCAAATGATGTAGCAGCTCTGTTAGATTGTATGCATGCGACAAAAATGGATATTATGTTTCCACAACACGAATTACCATCAATCGAAGTTCAAAACCAATATGATACTCTTGTAATCCCTGTAACAATAAATAAAAAGTTGATAAAGCGAGTTATTATTGACAATGGATCAGGTCTTAATGTTTGTGGCATTGATTTGCTACACCAAATCAAGGACACATTTAATCACACTGGATAATTTGAACATTCGTGGCTTTGATAATGTTGGTAGACAATCACTAGGTACCATAACTTCCCCTGTAAAGGTTGGACCGTGACATTATCTACCCTTATCCATGTCATGCCTAGTGCGCTTTCATATAACATCATTCTTGGTAGACTGTGGATTCATGCCATGGGGGTAGTTTCGTCTACCCTTCATCGATCAATAAAGTTTATTTATGCAAATAAACTTCACACCATTGAAGTTGACCCGAATCCGGGAAGTTGTTTACAAGTTGAGGCAGAAAAAAGAAGTTGTCAATCGCAAGCTTCTCAATAACTTAAAAGTTGATTCATCAATAGCTTTTACCGCAGATAATGTTGTGCAAGATTCCAAATCACCATCGAATGCACTTCTTGGTGACGATTGGGGTTCATTAAATTTTACTCCTTCCTTTATGGGGGAGTATAAACATAATAACCCTAATCCTGAAGCATCAAAAGTTGCCTCAATCTCATCCAAGCAATCTTTGGAAATACCTAAGAAACCTAAAATTTCTTTAGTAGCAAACAAAGACAATAATCCTACTTACACTATAGAATATGAGACTTATGAGGCCCCGTCTTCTTCTAAAAAGATGGAGTCTCTCTATGGTCGTGGATTTCAAATCCTTTACAAAAATTGTAACTATGTAGGTAATGGTTGTGGCATAAAACAACAAGGAATCAAAGTACCCATAAAAGTTGTTACACATAGCTCTTTAGTTGGTATTGGACATCATCCTTTAAAGCCCACCAAAGCTTACCACTGACCTACTCTTAATGTTAACACAATATCAACAAGTTCAATACTCAATTTGATATATCCTAAGATGATAGACAATTGTCCACCAGGAAATATCTCGTTAGGTACTTTTTCAACAGATGAAGCATCAGAAGAATCAAGCACTGCACGATTGTAGGTAAGTATTTCTCCCTCATTTAGCCACACTCGATGTAGCACCTATTCCAATTGCTCTCAAGGGTGGCCTCCTAGATATATATGTTGATAGTGTTGTGTTGTGTTTCCCCGTGTAGTGTTAAATGTTTGTTTAGGTCTCCTTGGATGACCCTTGATACTCTTGTAAGGTCAAGGATACAAGGACACCGCCTCCGTTGTGACATTTCTTCTATTTGTTTCTCTATTCTTCTACACTTCTCTTGTTGCAAATTGTTGTGTGGTGCCTTGGCGACATAGTGTTGTGGAGGGTGATTTGGGGGCATTCTTCCATGCTGTGGCCCTAAATCACTTTTGTATCCTCTCTAATTTTTCATGATTTCATTCTTTCGTTGTACTGGTGGCTCTACTAGTCGGCGGATGACAACAACAAATATACATTTTTTATAAGGACCGTGTGTCCCTACAACAAGAATAAAAATGGACCCAATCCATATATGAAGAAGGGGGTAATTTGTTATTGACGCTTGACTAGTAGAATCACTTTTGTCGTGATGTGATCATGTGTCGTGTTGTGAAATTCTTGTAACAAACCTTTGCAATACTCTAAATCTGCTTCTAGGCACTTTGGAATATTTTTGTATCTCACCTTGTAGCTACACTTGATTCTGAGATAACTAAAGTATAACCTAACGACTATACTCGGTTCCGAACCCGTAAGTATAGCCTTGGTTTATTTAAGTGGTATGTTGCATTGTTTCTGTATCAATTGTTCGCAAGATTTGGTTGTTATCGTAGCTAAGATTTTCTAACCGAAGTTTGTTAATTGTTAGCATATGATACTAATGTGTTTCTATTGTGATTGTTGGAAACAATCGGCAATCGCAAGCACATGTCACTTTGGGGCATGGGCTTTGCAAAAGATCTTGTTCCCTCGCGTGTTTTCAACCTTACCTTAAACGTGATTGCTACCAGCAAGCGAGATCAACCACTTTAAGGTGGGGGCATATATTGCAGTAAATGCTTGGATATCTTAGACATTGTGATAAAATGTGTGGTGTATGCTTCCTTTTCATAGTAAGGAGTCTTCATGATGCAGGCGGGGTTGTGTACTTTGTCTTTGTGTGTTGCGTATGCTTCCTTTTCATTGTAAGGCGTCTTTGTGATGCAGGTGGGATTGTATACTTTGTGCACATGCTTCCTTTTCACCATAAGGTGTCTCCGCGATGCAGGTGGGGTTGTATGTTTTTGAAAGCCCTTCTGCAGAAGGCGGGATTATGTATTCCCTTAAGTGGTTGCACATCCTTTCAAAAAAAGTCGTTTGCGGAGGTGGGGTTAGATCTTTAAGTTATTCACCCTTAAGCGTGTCTGGCGATTGTGGTAGCATAGCTCAACCATCAAGTGTGTTTGGCGTGTCTTAGATGGTGGCGCATAGCGATGAGCTCCCCCCATCGCTTGTGTTTGATGTGTTTAAGATGTATAGTGTGTCGACAACATACTCTACGACACTCGTGTATTCCGTGTGTTTTTTGTGTGTCTTCCTTGCGTGTCGTGCGTGTTTTAGTGGTGACACGTAGAGATGAACTCCCCCCCACAACGTGTGTTTTCATGTTTTGTGGCGGTGCATAGCAATGAGCTCCCCCCGTCGCCTAGTTAGGGTTGTATAATTGTTTAATCATGTCTTCTCTTCGTGTATGCCTTGTGTACTACGTGTTTGCTCTCATACCTTCTTCGTGTATTGTGTGCTTCTTTAATGTCTTCTCAATGTTTTACGTGACTGTCAAGTGTTTTCTTATGTTTGCCTAAGTTTGGGGGCTAGAGATAGTCTTCCAAACTTAGGGTGTGTCTTCGCTCTAGTGTATGATGTGTTTGATGTGCTTTGACCGTACTTTAATGCATGTACTGATCATAAGATCATACACACATTAAAGTGAGGGCTAAATGTTATGGAGTAAAAAGTATCTACGTCTTTTACCTCCTTGTTTAGCTCCTAGGTCCCCGTGATTGCATTATACATTCTAAATGTTCATCCCAATGCAAAATTGTCTGAAACCAATGTAAATTGGGAATAAAGGGCCCATGTTTTATCTTACCCCAGACAAAAAAAGAGCCCTAAGACTTGGGCGCCACCACCCAAGTCCCTTCTGATTGGTCGGGGTAAAATTAAGTGTATGTCGGCCTAGAACCTTTAAAAATGTTTCTTTGTCAGCTCTTTCGGTTTAATTTCACGAATGTTAGTAGGAAAGCATATATAAGTGTATTTTTGAGTTCATTTGTAAGCAAGATAGAGATAACCAACTTGAAGTCTTAGAGTAAAGAGCATTCAAAGCATTCATTGTGATTCTAGAGCAGATTTGTATTGTTATTGTATGTGTTGTTACAGGTTTGAAGTTATCATCTATCTCTCCTTATGAGTTGAAGATTCTTCATCCTCCTAAGGGTTTCATCACATAGGTGATATCATTGTTGTTTATCCTCGTTTGATTCATCATATTGTTATTGTGTTTGGCCTATGCCCTACAAGGGCACACTCTCTTTATCTATCAACAGTGTTGGGAAGCTTGAATGCTATCCCGTGATTTGACTGAGGCAAGTCCCTAAACAACATAACCCCCAAACCCCTTCTCTTATTCTTGTGTGCAGGTTACAGGAGCGAGATCTAAGAAATATGAAGATACAGGGAGATTGAGCAAGACACAGGGTTTCAGGATCTGACAACAGTTTGGGAATACTCCCCTGTGCAAGACTTGGGTGGTGGCGCCCTAGTCTTTCTACCCCTGCTAACTCCAAATCTAGCATCAGGGCAATCTCTACAACATTTGTCCAGTTTACAGTTTTTGCAAATTCAACCATTCAAGACTTGGGTGGTCCCGAAATAGTCCTTTGACACCTCTACTTCTGGGACAAAGGTTTTATTATCTTCCTGGTCATCTCTCTACAATTGGTTTTTGGATATCTATTGTACATCTTCTGTTATAATCAGATCATCATAGAACTAGGGTTTAGTACATTATTGACCTAGGGTTTGATAAAAAGACTTGATTAAATCTAATGTTTCTATAGCACTCCTGAGTACAAGATCTGTAGCTAAGTCCACCTCCATTAGGTAGTGATTTGGCTAGGTCTTGTCCTTGAATGTTATTGTGAAAGAGGGTTTGATTTAGTATGCATGCCAGTTGTCATCATTCTCCTTTTTCATCCTTAACAATTACTATGATTAAAGGCTCAATTGAACAATAATGGTTATTCCATTAAATTAATTAATTTGCATTAACAATTGAAAGAGAAGTATACATATATAGTCTTTTAGATAAAGGAGTCATAGGGACACATGTCCAAGAGGATATGAGTTAACTTCAATCAAGGAGCTAACTAAATCAAGTTGAGACAATAGTGGCTCTTGATAAGATAGAGGTGGAAAGTGATTACCTTCCATCAAGGATGACGCATATCATTATTAGCTACCTAGGAGAGAAATGAATTTACCTAAAAATAAATAAAATAATAGATGCAATAGAATACTACACCAACAATGATTGGCTCATATATCATGATTCTATTTTTGTCTTAACTTTACATGGTTTCATGGGGCCAACTTGGTCATGTCCTCATGACTCCATTTTTCATCTCAATGTTATATGGTTTAATGGGGACCAACTCAATCACATCCCAATTATTCCATTTTTAACTCAGCTTTTACATGGATTCATGCTTTCATCCATCATAGGGGCCCAAGCCCGTCACCTTGTCATGATTGTCTGATACATTATTATTCTATTCACACCATCTACCATTTTACACTAACAATTTGACACTTTTAACAAAATGCAATGTTTCAATTTTATACGTATTACTAATGGCATGTGTCTAAGTACAAAGGATATTGCTCTACAAACACACAAGGAATTAGGAAGCATCGTCCATACCCTATATCTTAGATTTGTCTCCTATTTTATTTTACTAAATATCTTACTTTGACATGCATGATTCATGTAGTTTCACATGCACACCAAAAGTGAGGGAAAATGCAAGGGACAAAAGCGCATACCCTACTCTTTTACTCGTGTTTTATGCTTACTTATGGTTCTATCATAAATAATGGCATGGTGCTCCATTTGTCTTGTTTGATGCACAAATTGACCCTAACCCTAAACCTATCACTCAAAATAGTCTTATCCATGACATAGACAAGACCCATCTAAATCCCTCCAAATCTCTACCTCTTGGACTAGGCCACACATGTTGTCTTATTCCTTGGACTAGGTCATCTACAACATTATCCTTTTCAAATTTTACAATTTCCACTCTCAAGGCCAACTTCTTCAAAATTTGACTATTACCCTGTCGACTTGTGTGCCAAAACACCTTGAATTGAGCATCTAGGATCTTGTATTATCAATAGTCCTAGGTCATTAGTACTCATCGAAAGATCATATTGGAAAGCATTAGAATATCTTGTTACAAGGCACCTACAACAGCATAACATCAACATTGATATGTAAGCACCGCTAACTTATAGAGTAGGCATTTTAAAATGGAAACTTGCCGCTCGTCTATTGCCCCTGGTTTGCGTGCCCTAGGGGAGGAGGATTTCCCACCGCTTGAGACTATCTATGGCATGCAGGGAAAGCTATCAACGTCCTCTGTAGCCACGGACTCTATCCCTGCTACCACGAAACTACAGAAGCCAAGTTTTTATGTGTATTCACAACCAACTCATGTCGTCTATGCCACACAACCAACCTCCGACTATGTCACCGTGCAACCTACCTCTCCTATCCTAAGTGCAGTGATCGAAGTTGCCTCTAAATCATACGTGAATATTGCTAGGTCTGGGGTGCTTGCCAGTGCTCCAAGGTCATGCTCATCGAGACGTGCTTGTGTCTCTTTGCAGGGTAAACCTCAACCCATGTCCTATTCTCCATCTTTCCCCGTCGTCATCTATGGGCAGGAGGTTTTAGATAATGAAGAATATTTTAAACATCAAACCTTCATCTATAGGTTTAATCGTTTCTGGTTGTTCCTCCCAGATCTGAACAAATGGGTTTTGGAATCCAGGAGGCCTCTCACTGAGGGAAGGATTGAATTGTATCCTTGTGCTAGGGGATTTTTCATTACATCCTTCCAATTGGAAGATGATAGGAAGCGGGTGCTAGACGGTGGGGTTTGGATGTGGGGACAACATTCCCTCTCACTCAAACCATGGTTTCCCTCCTTCAACCCTTTAACAAAATCCTTAATTATCATGCCTATTTGGGTCGGACTACCCAATTTCCCTCTCCAATATTGGGAAGTTTCATGCTTCGAATCTATTGGCAATGCCCTTGGTCATTTTTACAGGAGGATGAAGCGTCATCTAACTTCGTCGATACTACCTTCGCCCGCATTCTCGTGGACATTGACACCTCTAAGGCCCTGTGTGGGGATATAGTCCTACTTGTTAAGGACAGACCATGGACTCAGACACTCAACTATGAGGGTCTTCCCTTTCACTGCAAGAGATGCTTTGCTATTGGACACCTTGCTTGGGAGTGCCCTCACTCTTGCCACAAGAAGGGAGAGGCAACTTGGTGGAGGAATGCCCTCCAAGATCATTTGACTGTCGTTGATTTTGATATTGAGGAAGATGAGTCCTCGGTGGCCCCTATTGCTAAGACTTTTGAAATTCCCCCTGATGGATCGTCTTCCCCAGTTGAGGTGGCTCCATCTTTGGAACCCTTGTCGTTGGCTATTGAGTCTACTGATCGTTCTTTACTGGAGGTTTCGACACAACATTCAACTCCTCGTTTTGCACCTTTAAGGGCTCAATTTGTGCCTTCAGTGGAGGCTAGCCCTCCCCTCCCCATGTCAATTTAATCAATCCCACATTTCACTCGTCAATCTAATTAGTTAATTTAGTTAACTTTAAATCAATTTAGTTAACTAATCAATCAAAAGAGTTAATGTGCCTTAAGACTTTGGAGGATGATGTCTCATGGGCGATTGTTCAAAGAAGGAAGCAAGGTCTTCCTAAACAATAGGTCAAGGTCTGAGTACAAATGAGTGCAAATGAACACTCAAGGCACAAATTGAGCCTCCAAATTTGAGTCAAGGGTGCTCAGAACAATAGGTCAAGGTCTGCGATTGTGTAGGTGGTTGTTCCAGGTCTATTTTGTTCGGTAGCTAAGATGTTGCCACTTTGTGGTGACAACTTGGCTATAGTGATGTATAAGGTTCCAATTCCTTTCAAACCCTGAAACCTAGGTGTATGTGGTTATGTTGTGGAACAATTGTGCTCTCGCTAATGCTTCACTTGTTCTACAGATTTTCCAAGACCCCTTCAAACCCTGCTTTTTAGCCCTTTAATAAAAAACATTGATATGTAAGCATTACGACTCTTGCTAAGTATGCCTTCAATTTTGTATTGTTTTTTATTAGGATAAGTAGCTTACAAGGGGTTGAACCCTTTAACAAACAAGGCCCCTAGGGCCAAGCAAAACAAAACATACACAGCAGAACAACAGCAACCAAGCCACAAGAAACAAAGCCCAAAGGACAACCCAAACAGTGCACAGGACGCACACTAACAGCAGAAAAACAAAAGCAGGTTGCAGAACAACAAACAACCTACATAACTCACCAAACAGAGGATCTAAACAACAACAGATCCCAAACAAACAAACCTAACTCCCTTAGCCCAAGGGCACAAACCTGCAACAGATTTGGGAGTCCTTTCTTTTTGTGCTGAACCATAGTTCATGAAACCTTCGAGTCAAAATCCTCAGGGGGGGGGGGGGCGTGTCCTCCCTAGCAGTTGTAGCCAAAGGAGGCACACACAAAGAGATTGAGCCAAAAGCGAGCCCGGTTGAATGAGTGATCGAAAAAGTTGAAGAAGAAACCCGGCCATGAACAAGCACCGGAGAAGGTGTCAACGTAGGGGCCACGACATGATCAGACAAATTAGCAGCCATATCCATTGCCACACACTCGGGCGTCATAGGGGGAATAGCCAAGGTATCTTGGGAAGAGTCATCTCCCTAAGAGGAGCCATCATCTGGAGAATCATTAACAGTCAAGTGATCAATGAGTGCATCCTTCCACCAAGTTGCCACATTCTTGCGACAAGAGTGAGGGCAACCTGAGGCCAAGTGACTTATAGAAAAACATTTTTTGCATCTAAAAGGAAAGGCCTCAGAGTCAAGTTGTTGCGTCCAAGGACATTCCCCTACCATCAACACAACATCTCCATGGAGGGGCCTGGAGATGTTAATATCAACTAAGATTCGAGCAATCGTAGTGTGCCCCATATCTGAGGTAGTAGAATCTACCTTCAAAAAGCGACCAATAGCATTGCCAATTGCCTCATAGCAAGAATCCTCCCAAAACAGAAGAGGGAGATTTGGAAGTCAAACCCAAATTGGCCTAATATTAAACGGCTTGGTAAGAGGGTTGAAAGACTGAGCCCAAGGTTTGATGGAGAGCGAATGCTCACCCCACATCCAAACCCTACCATCTAGCACTAAGTCTCGCTCCTCTAGGGAGGCAAAAGATGCAACGAAAAAACCCCTAGCACAAGGATAAAGTTCAATCTTACCCTCCACCATGGGCTTCCACGAGTCCCTGACCCAGAGATGTAGATCAGGAAGAGAAGGCCAAAACCCATTAAACCTACAGATCACTCCAGGTTTCAGGTAGAACTCCTCATTCTCAAAAACCTCCGGGCCACACACCACCAGAGGGGCAGAGCATGCAACTGGCAATGGCCTAGCCCTACCCTGAGAAGAGCAAACCTGAGATTCTACACCGTAACGGCCTCAATAAAAGATTGTGTGGGCGACCAGAAGACACTGAGCAAGTTTTGGCCCCACCAATCGCTATAGAAGTCAGAACACACCCAGCATGGTCTGGAACAGGACCAGAAGCCAACCCATCGACACCCAAAACAGTTACCTTGCCATCAACGCCCCCAGCAATGCATCCAGGCGCGCCCTTCGTCTCAACGTGCTTTGCAAGCCCGTCACACTCACTAGCACACTCGACCCTTTCACCCGCGTTTCTATCGCCGCTCTAGATTTCAAAAAAAAAATTCTTCAATTCAATTTGGTATTGTTAATGAAGGGGTTTGAATTGTTATCAAGTAAGTCTTAAACATTCACTCTACAAATAATAGAGCTCACTATACTTTTCCGCACCACTTTAATCAAAAACAAGTATCAAAGACAAAAGTGTGGGTCACATCAACAAAAGACAAATCTATGTTGGGTGAACCAAATCAGACAAAGGAAAAGCACCCCTAGACTCAAGTGCGGTTTCTACATAGTCCTACACAATTTAGATCTTTGTCTACCATTCATCATAGGCTCCGTATCTTAAGATCTAATTCAAGATTTAATTCCAATTGCCATTCACAATCAACAACAAAATCTTCACAAATAAACAACACAAAATCAATAAGAGTTGACACAATGTTAAATAAATTGTAAGGGGTAAGAAGTGTTTAGCTCCTTAGGGCCTGGTTGTGTATTTATCATTATGATTAATTAGACTCCTAAACTACTTGTAGGGTGTGTTTTATTTCCTTGCACTTTTTATTACTATTTAACCTTACCATGAATAATTAGGTATCATTAGTAGTTGATCAACACATCAATCGAAGTAGCAAATGATTTCAATAAACAACTCAAAAAATACTATGTTATGCTATTTTTAATGTTGAAAGTAGAAGTCTTGGCAAATGTAATAATATCAATTGAATCACAACTAAAAGTAACTTATTAGTTTCTTAATAATGAGTGACATAATTGTAGTACTTATATTATGAATCATGGAGGAATAAAAATCCACTTGTTTCTTATTAACATGTCCCTTGAAGGTTGAAATCAAGTTCCTTCCTCTGGGTGGAGTTCATTAACCATTGCACCAAAGTCACATAAATTGTAATAGTTGACAGTTGTTTATGAATCAAGAAGGAACCCAAAACCATTTGTTTCTTATTAAAGTTCTTCAAAGATTTGAAATCAAGTTACTCCCTGCAAATGAAGCTCATTAACCATTACACCAATCCAGACCAAAAATTTTCGACTATAATGGAGGTCAATGACAATTAATATAATAACCTTGATGTCATGAACTACTTAGAGGTTTTTCTTTCTAGGCATTGAATGCTATATAAAAGCACAAATCAATTAAAATAGAAAATGTATCTCTAAGTATAAGATGCAATGTTTTGTCCAATTTTATAATTCGCTATATATGATGCTGACGTTTAGAACCCTCCGTCATAGGGCTGAGATCTTGGCAAGCACATTTATCTATCCCTTCCATGTATTGTGTACGTTAGCAAGGCTACCCCAATTGTATAAAATATGTGATTATTCCAGCATAAAATTGAGAAGAATCCAAAGGCATTCACTTTCATTTTATCCACAAATTTGTATGATCATATATTATGTAATTTCTACTCACAAAATACACCACTAAGAGTTATATAATGTGAATTATTTCGTTTGATGTATAATTGTCATTTTCTAGTATTTAGAGATGAATTGTTTCCTTTCTAACTAACCTCTTCTTCAAAATCTTAATGCTTAGGAAATAAATGGGCCTCAGTGTGAAAATCTAGTACTTCAGTGTGGGAGGCACAAATTAAAAGCCAAAGGGAGATAGGTGTGTGCAACCTGTAGTCTAAGCTCAGCCAGGTGTATGGACTGATTTCATATGTTATAAGCTATCCTACGGTCTAAGCACAGTTAGATGCATAAAGCATGAAGCATCATAGACCTTAAGGAAGTTACCTTTCCTTTACTTTGTATTTACAGTAGCAACTATACCTGCACCAAGAAATGCTTTGATGAATAAATTGTAATAACCTTTAACCAGAAACAAGTAACTTCCTGGGCATATATTTAAATACTAAATATTTGCATACCCATAGCAAATTAGTTTAGTTTGTGTCCCATAGCATATATTATAGCCAAAGAACACAGTTATTGGTTGTTCACATATCCCAGTAGACTGTGCTTAACCAACAGCCGGTCTCCAATTTCCTCCCTTTCTAAAATAAGACGAATATTTACCATTCTTGTGCATGCCTGATGTGATAGGGGGTTTGGTAAGCTGTAGCTAGAGCCAAAGGTCTGAGGTTCAAGTCATGACAAGAACTTTTACCACTTCAAAAATTCAAAACCAGCTGTTGGTTAAGCAGAGCTATCCCAGTAATGCATCCTTCTCTAATCATGGCTGTATTAATCGATTGTAAATTTATCTGAGAAATGGTAAGTCATTTCTATCAGTACCAAACAGTCATTCAATGCTATAAGGGATAACAACTGTTATAAAAGTAGCGTTTAATGAGACCTAAATATTTGTCTGACAGACTATCCTGCAAATTATTTAGAAAGTTGTCTTCATGCCATTTTAAACTCTAAAAGGCATGTAGCTCCAGAAGAGAATATGATTTGGTAAAATTCATGTAACATACTGTTTAACAAAGTCCATTGGACAAAGAAAGCCCCAACAAACTTCATCCATAGACTTTATACCCTGACATGGATCATAAAATGTTTGTAAACAGGACAAGGAAGAGCCTTACTTTCTGGAAGACTTCTACGTATATCAACAGCCTATTTAAGTTACGGCAATTTCTTACATCTCAATTAAAAGGAATAAAAGAAGAAATGGTAAGATACATCTTGGATGTGCATTTTTTATGTTACACAAAGACCATCTATAAAGATAATTGTCTCTAACTAGTGTATTGATACAAACTACATTAGCAAGCAATCCATCCATGCAATTGGCATGCAAATTATGTGATTAAAAAATGTGATACCATACCATGGTGTCTCTATACCCTCGGTTTGCTATTGATTCCATGCATTATCCTGCAACAACAGAATCCATACACCAATACTTAATTATCCAACCACGGCAGCACGGAAATCCAAGTCTATTTAAGGTCCTCTGTTCTAGCACATGTCTACCCTTGCACAGGATTTTCCTCTGGAGTCTGAACCCTTTCATTAATATCACAACCACTTCCAAGAGCTACACTGAATACAGTACCTACATTACTGCTTGGGACGAGCCAACCACAGAGAGCTAAGAGCACGGAGACGAGAGAAATAATCACTTATGGCGAGCAAAGCTCGAGCAGCTTGACGGGTTGTCAAGATACGATGCATTTGCTGGAGAGTCTGTAGCCTTAAGTTATCTGCCTGTGAATCAATGCATCAAAAAACAAGTGTGTAATTTTCATCCCTTTAAGAACAATATACACTCCTAACACTAGACTTGAAAACAATCCTGAAAAGTATCTAGTAAAATCTGGAAAAATCTCAAATATAATATCTTTTGGGTCTATAAACTAAAGCCCAAGTCTAGTGTTGATTCTCTTCAAGATTTCTGCCTGATCAGATTACGGTACCTGGTGGACAAAGCTTTCCAATGTCCCTAACTTGCCCATTGCCATTGCCATTTGTCCCATGTAATTGGCTACATTTGAAGAAGGCCCAGGTGTACTCAGGGATCCAGATGCAAGAGTTTCTGCTAAGGACTGCTGAAGAGCTTCCATTCCCTGTGATAAGGCATCTTCTGCCTGCTGTGATGATTCTTGTAGATTGCATATACCATGCAATTGTTGCTCTGTTAATGGTTCCAGATAAGGAATGAGTATCTGCCAATAAAGCACAATAGATATGATCAGAAGGATATCATATCCATCTTTTTGTGTGCGCACACATCAAGTTTGGCAGAACATACAATGGCCAATTGTACAGAAAGATCAACAGCCTAAGAAAAAAGCTCAATCATAAAAAAGAAGAATGCATGTTTATGTTTTTGAGTAGTGCACTGCACATGCATCAAACGTAATGTAAAAAGTGTATAGCAATTGTCAAAAGATAAATTTTGAGTATCTTCTACTCAAGTAGATCCTTCAATATCTCAATGAAAAAGACAAAAGCAAACAGAAAAATAATTTGTAAATTAAAATTCTTCAATCTCACCTTGAGAAGTTCAGATGGACGAAATCCTCCCATCCACATAAAGAATCTTTCAGCAGGAGTCTTCCACATACCAGAGACCATATGGAAAACATCAGACTTTGCTGCTATGCTCTTAAATCGAAAAATCTCCTCATAATGTGCAATGCTGCCATCAACTAGAAGTCTCAGTTCGTTGTCCCCAGCATGTGAGTTTACTGCAGATCTCAGATCATTTGCCTGCTTATGATGTTCATCCAACCAACGTGCATACTCCATGTCGAAGGCTAAAGCTCCTGAAATGTTAGAAAGTGGAAATATTTTCCATTAAATTCTTTAAATCAACAATAGCTTGAGCTTGATTTGCAAAGCAAAATTAAGGCATTTTGGCAGATACGTGATAATGAAATATTTAAGCCTCAATACTGAAAAAAGGCCTCTGTTAATGTAACCATAGTAATGGTATATGTTATAAAATAATAAATGAGAGTTTATATCAGTGTTTCTCCAAGTTTCCGGAATGGGTGAATGTGGGGACAACAAAAAAATTCCCAAATTTTAGGGATGGCAGGGGAGACAACTATTAAAATAACATAAAACAAACTAAAAGTGGCTGAAATTTTAATACAATGTGGTGCATCTGCAATGACAATCCTCCAACTTTTAGTTTTTAAGGGTTTTTAACTTTTTAGCATGTTTAACTTAAAATTTACCTTTTTATTTTTATGCACCAAATGAGGCTGCCCAGTTCTGAAAAAAGAGGACATCCCCTCTAAGTCCCCAGAACGTCCAGGACATTGGGGACGTCACCTGGAGCCCCATGGACACGTCCCCATGGAACACTGGTTTATATTCAATACAAGGTACCCCATAATTCAAAAAACCAGCCCAGAAATTAAGAGATATGTCACCCCTAGTGGAGAAATGAAAGGAACTGCATTTACTTGAGTAGGGTAATCCTCCCTTTTTCTTCGGAGCTATTTATTCCCTCTATACGGCACTCTACTGAATATGGGCATTCTAAGGCATTCGTAATGGGTTTTCTAAGTTCTTTTCTAATTAGCAAGTCCTCTATCCATGGATGGAGAGTGTCTCACAATATTCTCAGCCAGAAACTTGCACTTGTTTGAGAAAGGTCTCTTCTCTGAATTAATACTCCAACAGTGAAATTTCCAACCAGGATCAAGTGTAACTTTTGCTTGTTTTGGAAAAACCAACCCACTTTATGTGATTAAATTTGGTTGTTTTCTCCACCATGTTGACCTGCTCTATATTTTATTTTTGTGTTACTGCACCTGCATTATTGCAATTAAATGGTTGTTAAATCAATGTTGCCTGGGTGTGTCTGCTTTGGGGCTGCATTTAGGGCCGATTCTTCCAGTTAGTTTTAAAAACATGTGGGGAAAAAGGACACATGATTCTCCAACAGTTATAAGCTGGCACAGGAATGATTTTTTGCATTTTCATCAATCCCACCCGTCTATCTGTCTCACCATTTTGGTGTTTAAGGGTGAGTTTCTAGCTGAACTCTGAATACTAAGTATGCCCGCTAATGTTTTGGCGACTGGTCTAAGTTTAAACGCTGATTGTTTCAGTGAAAGTATAAGCTGAGTATGCTTAAAAAAAGACCAGTTTCTAAAACTACAACTTGCATCTAAATTAATCATATATTTTTGGCCACTGAGCTGGTAGTTAGCTGTTCTTAAAATCGGGTGTTATATATGTAGTCACAAGGTGCCCCAAGCAATATGACAATTTAGGATGGAATTGTCTGCCTTATATAATGCCAATTCCTTCTCTTAACAATAATTACTAAGTTGTCATTTTACAATTATTTCTAGACTTGTTTAGCACCACATTGTGTTGTTAAGGAAACACTCAGTTGTCTGGAATTTGGAGAGTGTCTTAAGAGCAATTTATGGATGAGCTGTCCCGTCCTGAATAAGGCAAGTCTTATTCATGGATCACTTTCTTCCCAGAGTATCCCCTTGGCATATTCCACCGCATCTCTGGATATTTGGTATGCTGGTTCTGCCCTTTCATGATTCTAGTCATGATTACAAAGGCCAAGTGGGGTAATGTATGAGGTTGAGTTGTGGTGCATTTCCATTTCTACGAGAAACTTCTTTTCTATGGTCACTCATGTATGATTTTCATTATAAGAACACTTTCATAAATGCAAATTGTTGGTATTTTTGGGAGGCTATTAATACATCGTGATTATGGCTGAAATTGCTAACAATAGTATTTGATTGAATACAATGATGCATGGACTTATGTAACTGTTGATGTGTAGCATACATATCATTAAGCCATATCTGGGCCTATCATGAAGTGATACGCAAGTGATGCATTGTGGACACTAGTCTTCCTTAATAAGCAAGTGCATGGTTTTTTATGCCTGTCAAATAGCCACTCTCTATGGCAATAGCCCATGGGCGTTAATGGTATTCATGCATTAGTTATCATATATCACATTTATCATTAAGCCACAGTTGGTCCTATCATTAGGTAATGAATTTGCAGACAAGGAAGAACGGTGGAATCAGGTGGCGCTATATGCATACACCATTTGTAGGGGGTGGATGTAGAGGACTGATACTGGTCACTGGTCTTTGTCCCTAAGAGATTGCATGGCCCCTAGTGCCTATGGTTCAAAGTTCAAACAATCCCTTTGGCAATAATCTACATAACTCATGGTCATGACAAAAACCATAATTTCCACAAAATTTAGAGGTATAAACAGCAACTTCACAAAAAGAAAAGGAAACATTAGATGGATGGAAATGGCCATTTTGTCCACCCGTCTGGATTTTAAGGGAATGGCAACCATTTCTTGACCATTTCTCCAGAACCAGACACTGTTTTTTAAGAAACTTAATCTCTGATAGTTTCTCGCCTGTGAAAAACAGCCAGCCAACTTGGTCTTAAAAATGCACCAAAAAATATGAACTTGAAAAAATAAAAGGTGAGGGGACCTACCTAAAACCATGACTCTACAATGCCTACCTTAAAAATAGTGTTTCTCCAAGTTTCAGGGGCAAGGGGACACAGGGATAGGGGATGGCTATTTTAATAATATATAAAATCTAATAAATAAATTTTTAAAATATAAATGAATTAACAATGCCTAATAATAACTTAGACAAACTAAAAGAAGCTAAAATTTTAAAAACATGAACATTTAATTGTATATATAAAAATATAAACATGAGACCATATGATGTCAATCTGAAATGGATTCAATTAAGATATTGGTGAATTTAACTCACTTAGTGTAAGTTTGTCTTGTCTCGTAGACACGTTGAAGACATTGTGTAACAAAAAAATAAGTTTTAACAGTTCAATGTATTTCCTCCAGATAGTATAGAATAAGGATCTCTTCTTGTGGGCAGCCTCCCACACTTCAGTAGTTTAAGTTAACCTCCATCTAGAAAAAGATTCTTAGTTGGCATTCAAATAAAAATTTGACCACCACAAATAAGATGAGGTAACAAGTTTGTTTTCCATTCAACAGGTCCCCGACTTCATTAATGGCTGTGTGCTTTATAATTTATTTCTTGCTTCTAACCAGTGATGCTCTCCCGTCTGCATTCTTGCTTTTGTATAGCAATATGCCAAAGAGTTGATGTTTATCCTTTAGTTTGTGAATACATTTTGGCTTAACTGCAGTTTGTCCAAGGAACAAGTCTTCCCAATTCCCAAGCAAATGGATTGGAATTACATGGCAAATTTCAGCAGGTGAGTGTCATCAATTCAGCTTCACTAAATCTGGAAAGCTACCTATATTTCTCACTGTCCTCTCTGCTCTGTTTAAGAACGCTTGATCTCAGTCTCAACAAGCTCATAGGAAGCCTTCCATGTTTTTTTTTTCAGTTTGATATTTAAAAGATGCAGTGGTAGGGGGGCACAAGGGCATCACCAATTTTAGGAAGAAAACATTTATACATCCCCCTTTTTAGGTACATCCCAGTTTCATTAAAAAGGGGGATGTCCCTTCCCCATCCCCAGAACATCCCGGACATCCAGAGTAAATGTCTAGTTCCCTGGGACATATCCCTGGGGAACACTACATCAAAATTAATTTTTCACTTCCTTGTTCTGTTGCTGAAAGTGGAGTTGAAGAGTTGTTGCTGCTAACATTGAAGTGCACCTGGTTTTTGGATTTTGCAACACATTCAGAGGGCTGTTACAGACCGTAGGAGAATTACTGTTCATACAACAGTTAAGGAGATTATATTTTGTAAGGTTTTTTGATTTCTGCCTCCTTTTTCACAATTTGTTCATTACGTGGCAAAGAGTCCAACCCCAAGCCTGAAGTTATTTTCTTGTGCTGGACAATAAATCATGAGACCCTGGAACCCAAGAAAATCGACTCGATTGAATGCCAAGGGGGATTTTGTAGCTAGCTATGGATGACTGTAAGGCCACACATTCGTACATTGGAGATGGTGAACCAACATGAACAAGGGCTTCTGTGTGCCTTTTTTGCAAGCTTCAAAAATTGAGTTCTATAGCATAAGATAGGCGGCATCTGCTTGCTATTGGGAAAAAGACAAACAATTGTGACAATGTCCCCGGATCAAAACAGACCAGATTCAATAACATTACAACCAAGTTGAGAGACTAAAACATTGTCATTGAATCTACTACTAGTGCACGCCAATGTTCACAAGGGAATCAATCTTCAAGCCTACAACTAAACATCATAATTGGACCATCTTTAGATGCTAGAAGACAAGAGATTATTATTAATCTATTGGCCATTTTTTTGTTTGCCAATGGTATAGCATTTAGTATGTGCAAGTCTCCTTTTTGGAAGGAGATGATACATAATCTGGTCAGCATTGCACTGGATGGCTACACACCTCCAACTTATGAGAAAATGAAGTCAACATTATTGATGGGTAGCTATTGCATTGGATTGGAACTTCAAAACACTAATAAAACCTGGAGGTATTCTAGATTGTTCTTTATTTCAAATAGTTAAATAAATATCAACCATCAACCTCTCAATACTATATTGGCTTTAGCAGACCAGCAGGTTTATATTTTTGAGATATCACAACGCTGCAAGGGAGACCAAGGGTGCTGCATATTTGATGGGCCTCTTCAAAGAGGCAAACAAAGAAATCGTTACAGATAATGTTGTTCAAATAGTGTATTAGTGCAGCCAACAATATTATTGCAAGAGATATGATTGATGAGTAGTATCCAAATATATTTTGCATTCATTGCACTAAACTCTTGTTTCAGTTAACTTGCAATTTTGCAACTTCTTCATCATGCATAAACCATATTTGCCTCCACCTTCATTATGTTGGTGTCCTTTAAAAAGTGTCATTTACTTGAAAAGAGAGAGAAGTTTCGAACGAGTGGATAAAATGGGAGAAGTCCCATTTTGATGATAGTAAAATAGTCAAGGACTTATGATAGGCTTGTTTGAACATTTTTTGAGGTGGATGGAAGATGTAGTGATCATGACTGGTCCAAATTTGAGGTCCTCCAAATGTTTGATATGGATAGCCACATCTAGTGGATGTATACAATGGCCTTGATTAGATGAGGAAGAAGTTTTATTAAATTATGTTTATTGAACACTATAGGATTGACAATGTGACAAGCAATGAAGTGTTGAATTTTAATCTAATGATACGGAAAAAGCTTCATCCCTCTTCACTCTGGCATTTTTACTCTACCTCAAACACTTCCATAAGAATCCAAAGGAAAACAAAGAGGTGATGAAAATTTGAAACGCCTTTGTCACAACTGCTATAATCATTAGGATTGTATATGAATATGGGTTGAGTTAATAAAACAATTGAGATCAGATGGCCACTCTGCAGGTCAAGAATATTCCTATAAAAGACAAGACATGATCATAGACTACCAGAAGTAGTATGGATACTCCCTCACTTATCCACCATCTATTTGTCTAATTTCACAGGTTACCTCCTTAATTGCAAATCAAAATTGAGTCTTTTATTTTAAATTTCAAATTCCAGATTTATTTCATTCCATGTCCATCTCACTTTGTAAGTGGCTAGTTCATTAGCATACAAGTGAAACCAGAGTGAGTATTCATTCATCCAATTTGTATAACACAAATTTCCTCATCTCTCCAAAGCATCAAGATTTGGTATATGTTCACTAAAAAAAAATATCTCCTATCTCAACAAAAGGAAGAGCATTATATTGGATCCACTACGATGTGGGGTAATGGTGGAGTTGCAGGCAACATTGAAGTGCCTTTGAAGATCTTGCAAATGAATGCAGAAAATATTTTAATATCACATATCTCTAATTAATTGAGTATAACCACATTACAACTGGTCCTATAACAGCATTTCTATCTTCACATGTTTCAAGCATGGGGAAGTTGGTGCCTATTAACATATTATTGAGAAAAAAAGTGAATTAAATCTTTAAGATGTGGAATGATGTCAGACATCAAAGACAAAGCAGATAAATTATTTCTTCTAAAATGTATTAGGAAAGAACCCCTGACTGACAGCTGAGATGCCAGCTGCTAATTATTATATCCACTATTGTACTCTGATTGATTCATGATGTGAACAAGATGGATTATAAAGTAAAAATGGGTTACCCCTAGGAAACAAAATGGGAGACTTATGCTGGTAACAATTTTTGGCAAAAATATAATTTTCTCCATTCGCATCTTACAGATGACCAATTATCAGATTTACTTAGTTCCACCACATTTGATATGTATTCAAATAAAAACAGCTTCTGTTATACTTACCACTCTTCTCTAGTATATTCATAAATTAGCAGTAAACATGCACAATTCCACACATTCTGCCGCATATGAAGATATACTCTCCAAATGAAAATTTTGCACTCCCTCACAGTCCTGAGCTCTAATGCATAAGATACAACTTGCAGAACTCTCAGTTTGTTGAATAAATTGTTTGATATAAATAATAAATTTCAATAAAACTACCAAGTACTGCTATGCAAGCGCTCTGTACTCAGACTGTAGAATCTAATTATAGCTGGTTCTGATCAGCATTTCTAGTTTTGAAACATATGTGCATGAGCTTCACTTGAAACTATTCAGTAGATATATATTCGTGCAGACTTGAATTGGATATTAACACTAAGCACTGAGATGGTTAAAAATGGAAACAAATGATCTTGATTTGGTAAAATGTACGTCATTTCTTTGAGTTCTTTCTGAAAGCCCATAGATGGGAGTGAGCAACCAAATGTCTACATAGAGTATAATCAACTGTCAAGAAATACCTTGGCTGTACAAAAGGACAGAAAAAAAAAGACAATGTAAAAATCTTCCCCAAGTGTTTACAAGTAAAATAGATACCATTTCCACTCATGGAATGACTTTGATCTCCAGAATAACCCCCTGCAATGAAGAAACCCTGAGCAATAAAATGGAAAATAGTCATTGCCATAGATTAACCTCGGTTCTAAGAAGATACAATGTTCTAAGCCTCCAATAATTCTCAAGACAAAACAATATTTTCATAAATTCAACATGGCAGATGGAAGCATTTTGTAAAGCTGAGTTGCATATTTTCTATACATTTCATTAAACATTTTAGTTTTACAGACTAGCTGTACATATTGTAAATAAATGCCTCTGTACGTACTTAAAAAAGGATCCAATGAAAAAATTATGAACTCAACACATAAAAAGATTATACAAATAGCTTCATACCTGCTGTCGAGCACGCTGAAGCTCTTGTTCGAGTTGAGTCAGCTTTAACCGACTACTCTCCAATTGCTGTACATAAGCCTACATAAAATGGCTTGTCAATTAAACTCAAAACATACTGCCTAAATACCATATTTGTAGGAAGAAATTGACTAGGGTTGAGAATGACATAGAAACTAACTGTTAAGTTATTCATCTCAGTACGACCACAGTAAACAATTATACAATTTCTCCATGGGATTTTTTAATAAGCAAAACAAAAAGGAAAATCCAATTAATGATATAATACGAAAAAATATCGCAGTTTCATGGAGGTCTATTATTTCTTATGGCAATAAGTTTGTACAATATGCTAGCAGATATAAGAGCTAAATCTGTCTTCTGTCGACCCCTGTTTATGGGGACAGTAGAGTCAATTCTATAAGAAACCCAAGAAAAGAAGTGAAACCCTGGAAAGTCTGGAGAGGGGAGTTTAATTCAGGACTCAGAAGGGAAATTGATTGTTGCTACCTCAAAAAAATTAAAAGATGGAACAAACAATGAGGCAGAGGCACATGCAATGATTCTTGGGCTTCAAATTTGCCACCAATTCGGAATCAAGAATGTGGAGATTGAAGGTGATTCAATGGTCAACATCAATTCAATTCGTAAGCGTAGATCAGCAAATTGGAAGATAAAAAATATACTCCATTTGGCATGGCCATTAATTGATTCACTACTCTTTCTCCATCTAGCATGTGTATAGAGAAGCCAGTGGTGCAGCTGATTACCTAGCTAATTATGCCATTGATATGGACAAGGTATGTATCATAAGCAATAAATATAATACATGAGACTCCTTGCATTCCCGTCTTGGCCCCTAAGCATCTATAGTGGCAATGTCCCATGTGGACAATATGCGTAAGCAATCCTTCAGCTCTGAACTCATTACTCCAATCATAATTAGTATACAATCCTCATGCTGAACGGGGATTGTGAATTACTGCCAGCCAAGTATATCTCACTTGAAAGGCACCACCTTATGCGATCACATTATGGCATTATGCCATAATGAGATAGCTTGGAGTGTATGGAATTATATGGAAAACAAATGCCAATATAATCCACATTCCCTACATCGCCGGTTTATTATTAAAATGGATACAAGTATGCATTTGATGAGTGATGCACACCAAATGGCATTCCTAGGCACCATAACCCAGCTACGACTTAAATAGGTCTTCAACACTAGGTCTAGACTTTTGCTGTATGCCATTCAATGGCTCCTTGGGGAAGAATTTATGGTGATTGATCACGGGTATCGGGTTAATTCTGACATAGCATCTATGTTTGTGGGCATTCTCTTGGATTTGAGTCAAGACAAGGCTGTCATCAGCTCTATGGCAAATATTATGGTCAAGAAACACCTCCTCGGTGGTCTCAATGATACTTTGCAGGCTGTGGTCCTTGGTCTAGATCTTCCCGTGCTGACCAATGCCTTGCAAGAGGCAGGTGGAAACTCACATAAATAGTGGAGGTCATTTATCATCAAAGCAAATCCACAATTGGAGAACAGACGAAAGCGGAAGGCATCAAAGGCACTGGAGTTTCTGAAACAAGCGGTTGGCCTAAGCGAGCACACTAGCATCAAATGGATGATCTCTCTATTCACACACAACTCCGACAAAGATGGAGGTTAGAGTCTGAGTTATTAGAATATAGGGATATCCAGGTAATTTGTTTATAGCCCATAGCAAATAGTGGACTGATAAACTACGTGTATGGGCATTTTGTATAATAGACCCTGCACAATCTGAATTGATATAAAAACAGAAAATGTATTCCTTTTGAACTGATAATATAATGGGTGCAATCCCCTAGATCATAATTTACCAAATAAAAATAAAAAATCTGTCTTCCGTTGAGAATTACAAATGGATAATTTATGACAATTTTAAATAGATTTTTTCAATTTTCAGTAAGACCTTCCCGAGTAACTAAAAAATATAACATATAATCCTGACTTGCTATAGGTTCACAGGTGAACAAAGATTGACCAAATGTTAGATTTATGTTACCAAAAGAAAACTTCAAACTCAGAGGATGATTAGCAATCACTTGACATTAGTGCTGGTGTTGTGGCTTCCCTTACTGAGATTTTGCAGGTGAACACTATTTGGTGCTTGTACTTGTTGATCCAATTTGGCCATAATCCTGGTTTGTAATGGGGCTTCTGTCAGATATATTGCTTCCTCTCTTCACTGCTCAGTGTTGATGTTATCTGTACTAAGGAAATCAAAGGTGAAGAAACACAGAATAGCTCAATGGTGTCTAAATCCTCTGGTTCATGTGAGCAGCTGTTTAGATGAGTCCAGTGTTTAAGGTACTCGTGTGATAAACTAATAATGCTGACATCACTCCCCTGACTAAAATTTTGTCAATAAACATTGATTTGTACTTGTACCTGTTGATGCAATTCAGTCAGTATCTCATTCCAAGATGGGACTGCTACTGAAAATGTTGCTTGTCTCCTGATCCTGCTGAGTGTTAAGCCATTGTTTGTGGCATTGTGCCACCCTTGTTGACAGGCTAATTGCTAAATGGGTTTAATGGTGCTTTCTGGTTTGTGTGAGCTGCTGCTGGATAGACAAGTCTAGTTCTTTTAGGCCATTTAAGCAGGTCCAGGTTCGAACAAATCCCAGAATTCGTTTTGGATTTCATTGAATTGTGTTTATGTTGACAACTCCATTACCATCTGCTACATCTACTCCTGTCCAGAAAATTGTAAGAGATTTATAGTCTATAGATATTTTAAAGGCTTTGAAAATGTAGCATCTCACAGCTGTAGTTCTGGGATCTCAGGGGAAATAAACCTTAATAAAGCATTTATGGTAAATTGGAAGGTAAATAATCTAACAAACTGGTTAGAAAGGTTTATGGTTAGAAGGGTAATCACTAATAAGGATGCTCGGAAATCCAGGTCTTCGTTGAAGCCTCCAAAGGGTATCTTAAGCTCAATTTTGATGGGATCTCAAGAGGCAACCCTGGTTCAGCCAGGGCTGGTGTTGTGCTGAGGGATTCTGATGGTTGTTTTGAAAAAGGAGGCTCCCTTTTTCTTGGTAGTAAGTCAAAGTGAGTCAGCCTAAGTTGTCAATCCTGGTACAAGATCGGGTACAGGTTCAAGGATCAGCTACATGGATACGGCTTTTTTTTTTTGCCCAGGTACAGGTACGACAACACACACACACACACATATATATACATATATAATTTTAAAAACTCTAAAAAGACTAAAAGTTAAAACAGTAATACTCATAATTGCCAATAAACAAAATAATAAAATATCTAAATACCTCATAATTTGCAAAAAAGAAAATACTCGTGAATTGAAATTCATAATTCAGTGATTTCTCAAATGTCAATACAAAATTAAAGTTACAATCAATATTCAATAATCTTCATATGGCTCTTCATCAAGAGCATCAAAGTCAACATTTGTTTCAATTTCATTTGAACCACAATCAGCTGGAACACCACTCCCACTAGCCATGTCTGTGTCATATGTAGAAACTGCCTCATCGGTAGAGACTTCGGCAAGCTGTGCAATAGAAGCATCTAAATCAGCACACTCAGGAGTTAGTTCTCAATTCATTATCATACCCTCCTTGTAATCAAGTTTCTTATGTGACAAAAGACGCAAGTTGGAGTGCACAAAGACCAAATCCTAAGCTTTTTGTGCACCCAATCGGTTTCATTTAATTGGATTCATAAAGGAGTACGTACTCCAATTTTGCTCAACTGAAGAAGAACTTGCAACGTGTTAAATTTGCATACCATACAACAAATATATAATAGCAAAAGAAAAATGAGGAAGTTAAATTTAAAAAATATGCATACTTGAGATAGAATTTTTATTGCAAGAAGTTGTAGGTGAAAATAGTCTTGCCCATGTAGGTACCACCATTCATGAGCATCTTTCTTGTACTTGTCTCAAAGAGTGCAAACATCATGATTCTTTGAAGATATGAACTCGCCAAACTCACTTGATACAATACTCTCTATATCTTCATCTAGGAATATTCTTTTGAATGTAGTTCTGTACCCAACAGCAACCTCTTTATCTCTATATGGTGCCACCCTCCTCGGTAGGGAAAGTATCCCTTTGATATAATACTTTGAAGACAAGGCAAATGCTAAGAGATGCAAGGGTATGGTCATCTTGTTCCAATGCTCATCAATGATCCTTTGCACTCTTTTAAAAAATGCTTCTGGGGGTCTTGCTCCTTGGCTTCTATTATGGACCTTATTTTTTCAAACATGGAGTTCATGCCATCATAAATTTCACCCAAGCATGGTCAATCCATATTTGCATACCTAATCATACTAGCTCCTTTCAAGCAAATATAGAGTACATCAAAACATCTAGCTCCTCTCGTCAATCCAACAACATTCCAACAGAGTAACCTTCCTCCAACCTGCATCATACAACCTCCATCCCAAGCTCTCAATATATAAGCTTAAAGATGCCCAAAAAACAACCATAAAACAGCACCATGCATCCAAAAATGGTCCCCAAATGCTATGGTAAAAATTCTCACAACCCACTACAAGAGAGTGGCCTCTAAAATAAAATGTAACTCCTCACAAGCATCTTTAACCACCATCAAGTTGCCAAATGTAAATCCCAAGCACCCCCACCCCCCCCCCCCCCATGAAGCACTAATTACACTGCAGCCATTAAAATGGAAGACACTCCAATAACTCCCAAGTTTGACCTTTCCAATGTAACTCCTTAGTCAATGCCCTATTACAACATTAACTCCAAGTCACTAGAGAATAAATAAATAATTACATGTCTCCAACCTCACATAGACATTCCATTTTACCCACTCTATGAACTTTGGAGATACATACATAATTAACCATCTATGAACAATTAAGTTGCAACAAGATGACTGGGACTTGCAAGATGAATAGCACACTTAATCCCAATATTCTCCCATTTGATATTTACATTGCAAAAGCATAATAGAGAAACATACAAGAAACTAAGTGCTAGGGAGTTAAAGACCTATAGCCTCCTTGCACAAACAAAATTTATTCGTACTCATTGGCTTAGTAAGTGAATCAACTACATTCTTCAAAGTATCAACCTTCTCTATCTAGACCCTATTATTCTCAACCATCTCATGAACAAAGTGGTACTAACATCAATATGCTGAGTTACAAGCATGGTACATCGGATTCTTTGTCAAACAAATTACACTCTTAACTATCAAAATTGATCCTCACTATCTTGCTCTCAAAGAAAACAACTAAACATAATCTCTGCAGCCACACTACTTCCTTATAAGCATGTGTTTCAGCCATGTACTCCGCTTCTATAGTGGAAAGAGCAATAGTGGGTTGCCTCTTACTCATCTAGCTAATTGCACCTCTAAACAAAGTAAACACATAGCCACTCGTTGACCTCCTACTATCCAAATCACCAGCCTAATCTACATCCACAAAGTCTTAAATATCCAACAACTTGCCCACATCATCAATCCTATGATAGCAAATGTAATAATTAGAAGTCCCATGCAAATATCTAAGCACCCTCTTCACATAGGTCCAACATTCCCTACCAAATTTAGACATAACCTAAGAAGAACTCTCATTGCTAGGGCAATAATTAGTCTAGTACATGTTATAGCATACATCAAACTTCCTACAACACTAGCATAAGGAACATTATGCATATCTTCAAAATTATTGTCAGATTTTAAACATTGTTCCAAAGAAAGTCTAGTGTTAAACAAAAAAGGAATGCTCATTGGTTTACTATCTTGCATACCAAATCTCTACAAAATAATGTCAACATACTTTCTCTAATTTAATCAAAGTTTTGCCTTTCTGTTAGCCCAATTCCTATTGATTTTCGTACTCAAAATGTATTTTATAGTCCTTAAACCCTTCATATCAAATTTACCTGAAAGCTTATTTTTTAGTTCCCTAATCGATCACTTTTGTTTCTAATAAATAACATTTCATCAACATATAAAACAATCATTAACAAATGACCATCAACCTATTTATAATAAACACAATGATCAAATTTATTTCTAACAAACTCAAGTTCAAAAGCAAAAGTATCAATCTTTTGATACCACATCCTAGATGACTGCTTCAAACCATACAAACATCTTTTCAACCTACAAACCAGATTTTCCTTTTCCTTCACAAAATTGTCAGACTATTTCATATAATTTTCTCTTCAAGATCCCCATGCAAAAAAACAATTTTAACATCCATTTACTCTACTTCTAAATCCTAAGCAGCAACAATATAAAGAAGGAACCTAAGCTGCAACAATAGAAAGAAGGAATTTAATGGAAGTCAATTTAGCAAATAGAAAAAAAAATCATCAAAATCTATTCCCTTAACTTGGGAATAGCCTTTTGCCACCAATTTTTCCCTTGTATCTTTCTAACTTACCATCCGCTCTGAATTTCTTTTTAAACACCCACTTGTATCCTATGGCCTTGTCACATTTATCGAAAGCCACCATCTCCTCCTTAATGGCCTCCTTCCAAGACTTGCTCTTTTTTGAAGAGAGAGCTTCCTTCTCAGATCTAGGTTCATCATTAATACAAAGCAATTACACAACAAAAATATGGCTTTTCATTGCCTAGTGGACCACCTCGAGGGTGGAGTAAGTAACTCTTTATGTTCTTCCAAACTATCCTTTGAATCTTCTTCTTTCTCTCCTACCTCTAGTCCAACTTGTTTTTCTTCAGGTGTATTTTCTTGCTCCTCATTTTTAATCTCAAAATGTATCCTTTTCTTTTCTTCCTCTTCATTTGGCTGTTCCACATTAAATAAAACTCAAGTTCCCTGAAAACCACATTCTTAGAATAAACCGTTTTCAACATCAGAGGATTCCAAAGCTTATAACCTTTAACGTTTTCACAATAACCAACAAAAAATGCACTTTTCAGCCTTAAAATCCAACTTAGATCGTTTTTCTTTAGACACATAAACATAAGTCTCACAGCCAAAAGCTCTAATGTGTGAAGGTGGTGGCTTTTTATCTGTCCACATCTCATATGGTGTCTTATCAATTAGAGCAAGAGTAGGAAATCTATTTACCAAATAACAAGTAGTACTTGTAGCCTTTGCCCAAAACGACTGTTCAAGCTTGGCACTACTCAACATACTTCTGCATCTATCCATCAATGTTTTGTTCATCCTTTCTACAACTCCATTTTGTTTTGGCATTTATGGAATAGTTTTGTCTCACAACACTACATGTCCACAGAAATCATCAAATTTCCTAGAGCAATATTCCCCTGTATTATCTGACCTTAATACTTTTATCTTCCTGTCCATATGTTTTTCCACAAGAACCTTAAAATCCTTAAACTTACAAAAAAACTTAAAATCCTTAAACTTACAATAAAAATTCACATTTGTGTTTTAAAAAATAGATCCAAGTATATCTAAAGTACTCATCAATAAATGAAACATAATACCAAGATTTACAATTACAAGAAACATCCACAAGATCAAACACATCAGTGTGAATAACCTCTAAACTTCTCTTTGCTCTAGACCTATTAGAATGAAACTTCACTCTACTCTATTTACCAAACACGAAATGCTCACAAAAATCAAAATCAGCAAAATAACCAACAAACTAACAACCATATTTTTATTCACCAATGTGGCCCAAATTGTGATGTCACACAACATACATGAATCAGAATTTTCAATTACATTGGCAGAGTTAAACAAAGTAGATGCATCCAGCTTAAACAAAGCTCCACACCTTATACCCTTACCCAACACCAAGTTCCCTCTAGCCAACCTACAACCATTCTTATCAAAACTGACATGCACACCAACATCATTCATCTTAAAAATAGAAATCAAATTCCTAGCAAGCCCTAGAATGTGCAACACATCAAAAAACCTTATCAATCTCCTATCATCAAATATCATTTTTTATCTTTCCTTGGCAAACAGATCTTATGAGAATTGTTGTCACCAAGAAATACCTCACCACCATCACAATTCTTGTACTCCAAGTACCACTCCTTATGACGAGCCATATGAAATGAGACACTTAAATCAATCAGCCATGAATCATCACTAGCAATGTAAGTGTTGATGCCTAGATTTGTCCCTTGGGACAAACCATGCCACACAAGGCATCAATTATGGAAAATCTTGCAGATATGGGACTAATCTGCATGCCAATCTCTGGGATGGAATGGCCTACTCCTTATCTATTCTAGCTCTAAGCCTATTTGACAAAGGAGAAAAGGGAGAGAAATGCAGAAAACAAATAACTTAAATCAAAAGGGCTCACGCCAAACAAATATCCCTTTGCAATCCTTCTCAAGGCTTTGCAACTCACTAAATAATAGTCTACAAAGCAATTCAAGCAAAATCATTGAGATACATCGGACAATTTATCCATAACAAACAAGAATCGGGATTACTTGAATCTCAGCTTCTTATATTGATTACTTCAAAATACAGAGTTCAGCTGCATACAAAATGAGAAGCCAGACATTTTGCACACATACATAGAGGTTCCTCTAGAGCCTAATTACAAAGAAACCGAGATCTTAAATTGCACATAAGGCTCATAGAGCTCATCCATACAAGGCAAAATCTAAACTATAAATCGGCACAGGGCAACTTATTTATAGGAAATCCCCAGCCCACAACAGAATTCTCCCAAAATTCTAAGGCTTTGAAATTTTAAGATAGCAAACGAGAGAAATCCCACTAAAAGCTAAGAGGCAAAAGGGAGTCAAGACTAAGACTGAGTAAAGTGGCAGTCATGAATCACTCCTGTCATTTGTTCAAGTACCTCTAGGATGGTGCGAGATACTCAGGTGTGAATTCCATGCTCTTACTTTGCATAAATAATCACCAAGTTGGTTGAAATTGATTTTCATAAGTGGTGCCTAAGAGGTGGTGGGTGAAACTGAATGCTCTTCAATACCCATGCTCATGGAATGATTTTAAAAACAGTAACTTCATTTCCCTCTTGATGTGAGCTACTGCTTTTGAATGTTGCTAGGCCAATGTAGGAGGATTTTCATGTGCCAAACAACCTGAAAACACCTTTGAATCTTTCTCAAAATGCCCTAGGCTTCAAAATTGATCGTCAGGCACTATCGCTACCAAGAACCATTGAGGAATAGGCTCCATTCCTCATAGGCCATCAAATTAAATTTGACATGGTATATTAGACGGTTCACACTAATCAAGGAGGAAAAATGTTACCTTTTTGGGCTAAAACCCTGGGAGCATGCCACATGAGCTTTGTCAGGGAACCCTACCGATAAAACACAAAAGAACTATGTGCCTCACCACTGATCGAAGATCGACGCTGAAAGCAATATGACAAGGCCACCATGATGATATGGACCAATGGCGGGGATTTGCCTTAGAGCTTCCTTGTTGTCAAACCTCCGATCTCTACATACCATTAGATGAAGAATGATGTGGCATGATTGGATGGCACACACTATTTGAACATTCAAAAGTTGCTAGAATATTCAACACGTGCAACAGAACTGCAAAGTTTGCTAAAGCAAACAGGGCTTTGCCTTAGTCGTGAGCCATGCCAACCCAAACACAAACAAGGCAAACGGATTCTATCATTGTAGTGAAAAATCACTCCAGTATTGGCAACTCACAAGGGTTCTTTTACTTGAGAAAGAATAAGGAACCTGAAAAACTTATCCATTGGACAAAGAGGTCCCTTAGCAAAACTTTAAAATTTGCAAAAAGACCCGCAATACTTACAGACTATCCAAAGAACCCTAGAGACCTTCATGTTCCTTGCTAGCGGGCACTTCAATCAATTTTAGGGCTCCAAAGCGGTGCCCCAACTCTATAGTATCTCGATAAGATATCCCCTAAACCTTGGCCATGGTCATTTGAATGAGAACCTCTAGCTCCACCAAAGGCTTGAAGACCCCTTGGAAATCATCAACGGAGGGAGACTAAGACCAACCTTGCAACACACTGACTTGTCCTTGGTCCTTAGACTCCATCAGCTGCAGAAATTGATCATTGGAGAATCAACAGCTAATCCACATCGAGTGGCAAGGGTAAAACCATGTTGCACAAGCTAATCAATGTGAGTCTTTATACCCACTGCAATCTGTCCCCAATATATCTAACTACTCTTTACATTTCTGAGGCAGCTTCATCTTTATCAAGGGATATCGTTGACTTTTTTGGGGCAATACCAATTCTACTCATTATTCCTATCGAGACCAATCTATGTTGGAGCATGTGGCACAATTTCTTTATATAAACTTTCGTGCTCATGGTCATCTTCTATGATAGGGGCACCCAACACTTTCGTCAACTTCTGTTTGGACCTCAATGCTCAAGATTTGAGCTGATTCCATCAACTATAGTGTCGAGGCCATGGTTGTTATTGCTTCTACTATTGCCTTCCAATAGGACTCACACAAGGCTTTGATCAACTCAACATAGCCCACAGATTGTTTAAGATCCTCTAACTAGGCTTTTAGGCTCATAACTTCCTCCTTAGAGGCATCCAACCTACCTTTTCAGTCTATCTCCTTTTCTCTCAGGCCCAACAATGTTTGCTTCCGACAATCCACTTGATTCTTGAGCATGGTGAGATCATAATCCTATGTAGAGGGCCTTTGGCTTGAGATAACTAATCTACTACCATATGGGCACCTTTATTTGCCTTTACCTACAATATCTTTGTTTTCAGGTCATCCACCTATTTTTTGCAAGATGTCTTTGGACTCTTTCCGTGACCATTTGGCTTTTGAGTGATGCTAGTTTCGTCCTCGTCAGGGTCAACTTGGCCTATATATTTTGAATCTCCTTGGCGGCTTTTGCTTGTGATTCTTCCACCTCGAACGTCGTATCATATATGGTGGCTACTTGGCGTCCCAGGATTTTGCTTTGAAATTAGTGGCCTTCAAGTTTGTTTGACCTATTTTAGATTTGCCTCCTTGAGCTTTCTTTCATGGAGGTCAACTTGGAGGTCACTCCCTTAGTGGCCCTCTTGAAGTAGCTCGATGCAGTCATCTAACTATGCATCTTTCATGCTCGCATTGATGACTTGCAATTTGTAATTGGTCATCTACATCTGGCCCTCAAGTTTGTCCACCAAGGGAGTCAAGTGGGCAAAGTGTATCTCTTCTCTTGATAGGGTCATACTTGGTGTGGACCCTCTTGGTTGTAGGGGCAGCAGTCTTGTTGATCTTTTTTTCTTTTAGTTCCTTTTGTTGCACTCTAACTTGGACCTAGCTGCATTAACTAGTGGTAGAGGACGAGTCTCTCAACACTATTATGTTTTTGTGGGAACTCGGTGACACCTGGGGAGAAAAAATGGGTAGGTCGATGCCACCTACTACTATGTAGGCTAGGGAGTGGTAATGGACTGGGAGATGGGAGTCTGCATAGACTTAAAGGGGGAGGAAGCGAGAGAAGAATCCAAGGCCTAGGAAGTGGGACTTCCAATTGTGGGAGGGGAGGCACTTGGTAACGGTGGAAATTGATAACCTCCAAAGGAGGGATAGGTTTGCATAAACAACTAGTACTACCCTACTGGAAGTGGAATGAGATGGGTGGGAAGCCATAAGGCGGATATTGATATTGATAGAGATGCTTTAAAGGTGACAGACAAAGTAGAGCTTGGATGAGGATCATCATATAGCTCTTCAAACCACTCATCCATGGCAATTTTTTCGAGATAGATAGTGGGGTGCCCTACTTCCTACCTATACCTCCACCAAGCATCAATATTGTGGTCCTTCCAACCCTAGTTCTTTAGATACTTGTGCCACTCATTCTTCAAGTCATACCTAAAGTCAACTGACTTCTTGTAAAATTCTTGTGCCACTCATTCTTCAAGTCATACCTAAAGTCAACTGACTTCTTGTAAAATTTCTCATTAGGCTAAAGAGGCCTTTGTACTATAGCGGCAATCTCCCAAGTGTCTACATATCTATCCACAAGATTCCTCTTTTGGGACTCTTTTCTCCTCTATCTATGGCCTAGGCTCATGAGCGAATTTGTTTGCCTTGCTTCCATGGATCTTCTAGAGCCATTTGATAAAGTACCCTAGAAGGTCGTAATACCATTTGTTTGCCACCGACTCTAGCTATAAGTATTGCAATTTTGCTTCTAAGAAGTCTGCAGACTTCCTCTTTACTACAACAATGGTACTAAAAAGGATGAGCACTAAGTAGTAGGCCTATTTGCCTTTACCATTACCATACTGCACATCTATTATATATCTCTACCTCATATATTCCAATGCAGAGACCATGTTAGAAACATGCTTTGGGAGCTTATATGCATACCTAGTGAAGCCCCAAAATCTGATGGTGGTTCTAGTTTGGCCAAAGAACCAATCACCCTTGCAATCAACTCGAATCATGGTAGTACTGGACTTGGAAAGCTTGGGAACAGACTCCCCTAAAATATGAGAAATGGTGGCAACCATAAACTACTCCACAAATTCATAGTTGTTGGAGCTATAGTGCAAGGTAGGAATCCAGACAATTATAGGGTCATAGCCTTTGATGGAGTGTGCCATTCTTGGGTTGAAGTCAAGGTAGAGTTTAAAGAATTGGTGCAAGATCATGTGGAAGAGGTAGGAGTATTTACTATTTAAAGACTTTGGAGGAAAAGTTGGATAGTTCATGTATTTAGTTTTCCAAGAAGTGGGAGAAGTCAATTTTTAGGTCTTCATTCCTAGGGGCTCTCATCAACTTATGGGCTACAGCCAACTACTCCAAGTAGACATTTTGGTCATTCTCCATTCCTAGGACAAAAGCAACCAAGCCGCTATGGATCAGATTTGGAGGACCCCAAACGTTCAAGAAACTTGATGAGTTGCCAAAGTCTTCATTTGGGTAGACATCATTTATGAAATTAAATTCATTTGGGACATCATTGTCTTAGTAAGATAGGAGACTCTCTAGGTCCAAGTGGTGAAAAGCTAGTTGGACACATAGCATTTTTCTAGCACTTGAATATATTATCCTTCCCCTTCCCCTTAATAGTTCGGGTTTTGGGGTTATAATTTTCTGCACGGGCAAGGATGAGCTCAGGACAATGATGGATGATAGGGACCATATACTTTGCTAGAAAGGTCGTCCATATTTTGCAGGCATAGTTTCCCTTAGCCTTACCAAGGTACTTTTCGTGTGAGCTTTTCATTCTGTTGAAGGCTCCTTCTCAAAGGGATGTGATGGTTTCGAACAGGATGGGATCACAAATAAAATCCACATCATCTTAACTGAATTCCCTTTTAACTAAATGCAAGGACCTATATGTACCTAGCTTAGAGACAGGTTCCTCTAGATACATGGTTATGAAAGAAGAATAAGAGAGCCCAAAATCTACTCTTGTTGTGACAGCAACAACTTCATTGGACCTTTTACTCTCCCTTTCCTCATTTTGTTGCTTAGATCTTCTACCGCCTCAAAATTCGCTTGCACCAGATAAGCCTTGACCTCTAGAGTTCACAAGTACTAGTTCGTTCTTGTTCTCCTTCAACTCCTGCAAAGACTTGGGCTTTTCAACTTTTCTTTCTACTCTACAAATCGCTTTTCTTTTGATGAAATAATGAGAAATAAAGACAGAATCCCAAATAAATACCTTCTTTGAATTGAGTCAATAGGAAAGCCCTGAGATCGGATTTTGTAGCATTAATTTGGCCATGGTGGTAGGTAAATCGCACCAATTTTAGATTTTGAACTTTGATTGGCTGCCTTTGATGGCGTGGACCAATGGCACTACTTCATAGTTCTAACATCCTTTCTTTTCCATTACTTTCCCTGCAATCACAACACATGGCACTAGTAACAGAGCAGGCATGCTTGTCTCATTTTTTGACAAAGCCTTTGCATTAATGATGATCAATAGCGCATGTTTCATCTTAAAGTTCATCAGACGATCGCCAAGGGTTTATGCTCTAACAACAAGCAAGAAATTCTTCGAAGTAGCAGGAGGCATTGGATCAATGCCAATGTAGCACGATCGGATGGCTTGCACTCATTACTACCATAAAACAAAAGGTGATGCCTTTTCTTGTTGTATTTACTCCATTTTTTCAAATTTTGGCACAAAATAACATTTGGCACACACGTGATATCAAAAATCGTGCCAAAGGCACTTCAACACATCACAACAATTGAGTATGAGATGTGGGAACCATGAAGAGGATTTATTAAACCGGACCCCTCTGTGCTTCAGGACTTCACACTTAATTGTCTTCGAAGTAGCAGGAGCATTGGATCAATGCCAACATGGTATGATGGCTTGCACTCATTACTACCATAAAACAAAAAGCGATGCCATTCCTTGTATTTACTCCATTTTTTCAAAATTTTGGCACAAAATAACATTTGGCACACACAGGATATCAAAAATCCACATCACAATATTCACAACAATTGAGTATGAGATGTGGGAACCATGAAGAGGATTTATTAAACCGGACCCCTCTATGCTTCGGGACTTCACACTTAATTGTCTTCGAAGTACAAGAAGCCATTGGATCAATGCCAATGTGACACGATCGGATGGCTTGCACTCATTACTACCATAAAACAAAAGGCAATGTCTTTCCTTGTATTTACTCCATTTTTAAAAAATTTGGCACAAAATAACATTTGGCACACACGGGATATCAAAAATCGTGCCAAAGGCACTTCAACACATCACAACAATTGAGTATGAGATGTGGGAACCATGAAGAGGATTTATTAAACCGGACCCCTTTATGCTTCAGAACTTCACACTTAATTGTCTTCTCTTACACACCATAGCATTTTGAATAGGATGTTGTCAATCAGCCTAAAGGACATTTTCTACACTTTGTAGGCTCTTCTTTTGGTTGAATCCAGGTCAATAGGGTATCACCATGTTTCCAAGTACCTTATCCTATCCTCAACCCAACTACTTTTGTGTTCTATAGATTCATTGATCATGCGGGTCATTTTTTTTTTTTGTATTTCTTCTACTTCTTTTGGGATGAGAACATCATTGGCCAAATGTTCGCATAAAGCTCTACCTTTCACCAACTTTGTAGGTGTTTTTTCAATGTCATACTTGAGGATCTTAGTAATCCAATTGGTCCTCTTTTCACTACTTTCCCCACCTAGAATATACTCTCTAATGTTGTGGTGGACAACCATGGTGGTGATCTTATTGGAAGAGACTAAATCCCTGAATTTCTTTAATCCTTTGGTTAAGGCATAGGTCTATTTTTCAACAAAGTTGTATTTTACCTCATAGTCCTTTAAGGTTTAGCTGAAGAAGGTAAAAGGGTGCTCATCTTGATCAACATCTCCCTTCTGACTAAGGATTGCAACAATGTAGGATTCCCCACCATATACATATAGGATGAAATCTTTGTTGATATTTGGATCTGCCAGTATAGGGGCCTTGGCAATGGCCTCTTTAATTAATTCAATGGCATATTTTCCCTCCTCTATCCACTTAAAGGGCTGGTCTTTCTTGCGCATGAGGGTAATAGGTCTCACTAGGCCTACAATGTTGGATATGAACTTCCTCACAAGATTAATCTTTCCTAAGAAAGATTGCAGGCCTTTCTTATTTTGAGAAAGTAAAACCTCTAGGATAACCTAAACCTTTTCAGGACCGATGGCTATACCTTCTTTTGTTACAATGTGTCCCAATAATTTCCCTTAGGGAATTGCAAATATACACTTTTTGGGATTCAATGAAACCCCAAACCATCGACATCTCTAAAATACCTTGTCCAAATGATCAAAATGGTCCTCTTTGTTTTTAGAAAAAACAATTAGGTCATCAAGGTATATCAAAATCACTTCATTGATTCAATCTTCGAAGGCAATGTCTACTGCCCTTTGAAATGTAACACCTACATTGGATAGACCAAAAGGCATTTTCTAATAGGCAAAGGTGCCCCACTTGGTTGTGAATGCAGTTTTGTGTTGATCTTCTTCTTTCACTAAGATCTGGTTATAGCTGGAGAAACCATCAAGCATTGAAAATCTAGTTGATCTTGACACAGTTTGTAGGATTTGATCCATGGAAGGCAAGGGGTAGTGACCTTAAGCGATGCTCTATTTAGGTCTCTAAAATTTACACAGCCTAATTTATCCATTCTTTTTCTTGATCGGGGCTAGGTTAGACACCCATGTGGAATGTTGATATGATAGATGATATTGGAATTAACAAGCTTGGTCAGCTCCCGTTTCATGATTAGCCCTAATTTTGGGTTAACCAGCCTCTACCTTTGTCTTACTAGCTTGGCTTCTACGCAGAGCTCAATAGTATGCTACATTATACCACTTCATCCCTTTGTAGTCCCAAGTCGTGACCCAATCATATCTTGTGCATAGGCTGACAAGGCAATCTCTTTTTGCTGTTGTGCAAATTGGCCAATTTTGCCACTCTACTTGGGGCTAATTCTGCATCTTTGTAATCTTTCTTATTTGCAATTATCTTTCTCTTATCTCAACATGACTCACCAGGGTTGAACATACTCTCTAGTGTTATCATCCCTCTAGGCAATTTGTTGCTCTTCAATTGGGAAATTTGATCTCCATAGGCTTCTTCAACTTGGAGGGCTAATTCTTCTGCAAAGCATCAAAATGCTAAATGAAATGGGCATTCTATTTATCGGTTTCAAAAACCATCCAGTGAGAATTATCATTAGGAACAGCAAGTTTTATGATGAGCTTCACATGATGTTTGTTCACTGGCAAGTGCTCTATTGGATCAAACTAAGAATCAATTAGGGCCATCCTATTTATCTCAACATTCTACTTTCTAGGGACAACCTAGAAATTGCGAGCATCAGAGTATTGTACCAAAAATCCCATACCCAATGTTTATAAGATTTCATGAGAGAGTTCTTGGTTACACAGTTGGTTATTACTTATTTTATGACCAATTCTAAGTCACCATACACTTGTAGCAACTTGATGCCTCTTTTCTCCGCATACAGCAAGCCATGAACCAATGCTTCATATTTTGCCACGTTGCTGGTGCAGTTGAACTGCAACCTGTAAGACTGTTGACATTTCTCTCCTCAGGGGAGACTAAGGAAACATCGGGCTTGACGCCAATTCCATATCCAATGTTGTTTGATGCTTCTTTAGAGGTCTCTAGGATGAATGTATTCTCTTCGTGGATCACATGGATGCCATTCCTAGGTCTTCAAAGGTATAAGATGGGTCAGACTTCCAAATTCCTAAGCCCCATGTGTCTAGTTGCTCTTCAATAGCGGCTAACAACTTCTCATTAGTAGATTACTCTAATGCAAGAGGCTCTTCATCTATTACTACAGCATGGCTAGGGGTCATGGTCAACATTGTGATAGGCTATGGGTTCAACTGGGATTTTAATCTTGGTTCCATATTTGGTCCTTAAAAACATGTCTAAGGATAAGTAGCCACCAAATTTAGCAATAAAACCTTGAGACAAGCAAAGCCCAGATATGCCAAGTATCTCAATGATTGCTATATCCTAGGAGACAGTAATGGTGGGACAAGCATACAAGGTAAAAGGCAGCTCTTTAATGATTCCTAAGGTTTTAACTGCGTTGCCATCTAGATGGGTCACTCCCCTTTACACAAGTTCATAAGACAAACCTAAGGTGTCTGCTACCCTCTTAGGCATAACAATGGTACCAGCCCCTAAGTCAATCATACAATTATGCAGCAGTTTCTTACCACTAGTTAAAGTGAGATAGAATGGCATGGGCTTAGGCTTATCTAAGTCTGAAACCAGTCACTTTAAGGACCGCCATCTATTTATCTTAGAGTGTCTTCCTTTGAGGGATCGTAGCTTTGCTCCTTAGCTTTGCTCTTTTGTTGTTTCAAGGCTTCCTTAGCAAGTTCATTCATTCCAGCATTGAGAGGATCTCCAAGAGAGACATTTCTTCTTGTTTTCTTCATTCAGCCAACCACAATGAAGCGTGCAGTTGATTGTGGTCTTAAGTGCATCAGACACCCCACTAGTTTTGGGGTTTCTCTACCAGAGGATAAGTGATCATTTGTTGGGTCTGGATGCACGGATTCTCTTGCAGATTGGGAATGGCAAGAATGCTTTGCTTTTGAATGACCGAGGCCACTTGGCCACTGGTGCTTAGTTGACTAACTTTGGGTTGTTCCTCCAATGCCCTCTTCTTGGCTCTGGTGAGGTAATTTGACTGAACCTTTAGCTTTCCTAAGGTATCCGCCACCTCATTGTCAGCATAAATCTCTTCTTCGACCCAGGTGACAAAGGCTTGGTTTAGTGATGCTTGCTCTTCTAAGGTAGAGGGTTTAAGAGACATTCCTTGGACCGCCTACTTTCTTTCTTCCCATTAGTTTGTTGAAGGTTTGCCCCAAGGCAATGGCTTGAAGCATGTAGGGGTATGCAAGGATAGCACCACATATTTTGGTCCTCAACCAAGTTGTTTTGCACCGGGACAAGGTATCATCTAGTTAGGTAGGGGTACTTGCTACAAAGGCATTTGCACTAGGACCATTTGAGAACTAGAGGCCTAATTGGGATATTAGTTTTTGTAGTTTTGAGACTAGTTTGGCAGTCAATATCCTTGGTCGTTTTGATAATATGGTTGTGGCGGGAGAGCGTCCTCAAGAGGCCTCTCATATCTTCTAATTCTTTGGCTATTTGGGAGGCAGTCTGAGGAGGTTCAGGAATTAGTGCTATAGTAGGAATTTGCATTTGCATAAGTTGTGCAAGAGCATAGATGTCAGGATATAAGGGCAGTGCAAGTCTAGGTGCAAGTTTTCTTGCTTGTATTAAGCTACCCTCACATAAGTTGTAGCCAGATCATTACTTCCCATCGATTGGAGCATGACAGCTATCTCAGAGTTGAATGCTTTCAAATAGTACAGGAATACCATCTAAGTTGGGGTCTCATTTCTTGGGGTATTCTATTCCACATTTATTATATACTTGTGTTATAGTCTGTTATTGTTTCCATTGGGGCTTTCTTAATGATAATCAAGTGTTCTACCATAGAGAGGTTATCTCCTTTCTCCCTAAACCTATTATGCAACTGTTCTCTTAGTTGGTCCCAAGATGTTATAGAATTAGAAGGCAATCTTCTATACCAATCTAGGGCCTTTCCCTTAAAAGATGCTGCCAACAATCTTAGAGCCACATCTTCTTGAGTTACATCATGGATTGCAAATTGACTAGCTATGTCCTACAAGTGTTCAGTATGGACTATAGTATTCAAAGAGAAGTGCTTTTGGATTTAACTACGAGTACTTTGCTTCAACATTTTGGATCACACTCAAGGATCCATCATCAGGAAGAGGATACTTGTGATTTGGATTGCAGACTTACCCTTTAAAAAGAGACCGGGGAGAGGATTAGGGTTGGGGGAGGTGGTAGAAAAATTAGACATATTAAATAATAGAAATTAAAAGCATGTGAATATAAAAATAAGAAAATTAAAAATAAAACAAATGCAAGTTATAGGCTATATTAGTCTAATAACCAATGTATGATAAGGAAAGAAGGAAAATCAATTTATTAATTTAATAATCAATATACAAGTAAAAGGAGATGTGTGTGTGTGTGTATACAACCATATACTACCATATTCTATAGGCTAATATATGTATATCATGTATAGAGAAAAATAGAAATGTAAAGGAGCAATACATACATACATACATATATGTACAAACAACACATTAAATATGCTCAGATGCAAAGGGAAAAAGCCAATAATGTATAATATGATATATTGATCCTTATTGATAAATATTATTAAATACAATGCAAGTATTGTTTATGAATTAAAAGGAAAAGAGAACTTCTAACGTTCAAAATTTGGGCCATTGAACTTCTCTATATCAGCTCTGGATGTGTTTGCCATGATTCTTACAACATGAATTTGATTTCCACTAAATCACCAAAAGCTCCCACTGCAACCAGAGAACCACACAACACAAAGAAAGATGCTCCCCTCTTCCAATCAAGCCAAACAAAACTCTAATACCAAATGTTCAGAAACCAGGGTTATCGGTTACAATAAAACATTCAACTTAGTAATCAAATCCCATTACACCATTATAATAAATCATAAATCAGCAATAATATGAGCAACAATAAAATTATATGCAAACCATAAGATTATCCAAAAAATATAAGAACACTAACATAAATGGGAAAACCCTTTCAAGTAAAAATCTCACAACCAAAGAGCACACGAACTTGTATTAATCTCAAGCAAATGTAGAGTACATGAATACCCCTAACTCCACTCCTCAATCCAATAGCATTCCAGCAGAAAAACTTTCCTCCAACCTCCATCCCAAGCCCTCAATAATTAGGTTAAAAGAGGCCCAAAAAAACCACCATAAGACAATATCATGGGGCCCTCCCCAAATACCATGGTAAAAATTTCCACAACCCACTACAAGAGATTGGCCTCCAAAATAGAATGTAACTCCTCACACAACATCTTTAACCACCATCATTATGGTTGGCAAATGTAACTCCCAAGTTTGATCTTCAATGTAAATCCCTATTCAATGCCCCATTACAACAATATTTTCAAGTCACCGAAGAATACATAAATAATTACATATGTCCCCATCCTCACATGGCCGTTCCATTTTACCACTCCATGAACTTTGGAAATACACGCATAATTAGTTATCTATGAACAATTAAGTTGTAATATGATGACTAGGACTTGCAAGGTGAATAGCACACCTCATCCCAACAAGTTGGAGTCTCAAGTTATGATACCTCAGGTCAGTATCAAGCATACCCCATGCACTTATGGACAGTTTCTAGTATGCTGTTCAATAATGCTTTGAAAGACACTATTTTATGGTAATGTGGATTTTCTGAGGCTATTAATTTTTTCAAGATTTAATTGTATGGGAATGATCTATGACAACTCAAGTGTCTTGTGAATTTTTTTGTATCTTAATAAATATGATGGCTTCCAAAAGGGAGCACAAGTTTTTTTTCGTCAAATTACATATCTTAGAACACAAACTATTACAATTTATTTAAATGTCTAATGGATCAACCTGCATGAGAGGACCTAAAATTAATTTGTTCATTAATGTTCAATATTTGGTTCCAATAATGACCCGAATGTGTCCCCTAATTTAAACTCTTCTAGCTACATCTTAAGCTAACTAGATTGTTTCTCGGCAATGCTAATCAATTCTCCTTAATCATCCACTACTAAAAGGTCTCTATCACATTTCTCAAATATCCAAATGCAAACAACTAATGTATTATTTGCAAGGAATATTGTAGAAATCATTTAAAGAGTTATGTCATATGTACAGGACTTACCTTCTTCCTCAAACGACTTTTTCGAGCAGCCTCACGATTCTGAGCTAGCCTGCGAAGAGTCTGCATAAGGCATTCATACTCTGTGAGATAATGCCCTTTAGAAATAGAAAATTATGTTTTGAAGGCAAATGCAGATCAAAAACTAGCCAATTTAGTCATCTACAAGATTATGATATGAAAGAAGTAGTCTAAGTCTAACCTTGTGATCTCCAATTCCATCCTTTGACTGCTTAGTAGAATACAAAGCCAAAGCTTCCTGCAAGCCATTCGGTACAATTTGTAAATGAAAAACAAATTACAATTCACCGGAATTCATAAGGTTTCAAAAGGAAAGCTTGTGTTAACTTATCAGCAACTAGAATGGTTTAAAACTTGTGAAAAGAAAGTTGCAGTATAAAAACCAATTGATCTTTTTAGTGGCTTTTGCATTGAGGGCAAACAGTTCCCTTGAAAACTTCAGGGGTCTCTGCCTTCTACGTAGCTAATGGTCTCTAGTTAATCAGATAACAAGGTTAACCTATTTTAAAGTTTTGTCTTCCATTGCAAAAACAAAAATTTAGGAGAGGAGCATCGAGCAAGCAGTTAAAAAATTCTACTGAGATGAAAGTTCTGAGCACATGAAAAAATTGCTTGTTTTCATAAAGAAGTTGATTCTATGTCTCCTGGGGCAAAGGCAATGGCAGAAATGTTAGGTTTCATAGCCTTTATCCACAGAGATTTTCCATGTAGCACTGTTAATCAGCTAATGTGAGTTTCCTGCCTTTGTTGTAAAATAAGATGCATATCTTTCAGAACAAAAGAATGAAAAAGAAATAAAATAACTTTAAATGACAGCAGAAATGTCTTTACATTTGCAGTGTCCTTTCCATCAGTATCAGCATCTGTAGAAGTATCAGTTTGAGGACTTCCCTTTGCCATTTCAAACAGAGCAGCTTCAACCCAAACTGCTCTGTTAGACAAAGTTGTACAAAATTGATCAACACTGTCTTAACGTTATGAAGATGCCCCCAAGTTGTTTCCTTCTGCCCCTCACCTAAAAACTCTCCCTTGTTCGAGCCCACGCCGTACCAAGTAGGGAAAGCTCTTTTGCCAGGTATGTAGAGGTGAGACTATTGTGCTATTTCCATTCAGAGGACTACAGTGATTCCTCTTGAAGGAAGGTATTAACTCCAGGTCATCAGAATCACCTGCTCCAGTTATGCCACTGTAGAGTTTCTCAGTAGCTGAGATTTATAGTCAAGTGCCCTAACATGCATGGGTTAATCCCATGAGCCCTGAGCCTCTCAAGGTCGTAATAGAAAAAACTTCACCCGTACAAGGAGCCTTGAACCTTCACAGCAATCAAAATCTCAGTTTCTTACAACTAAACAACTGAATTGAAGTTTTCATTGCCAATAAATGAAGCAAAACAAGGGATAAACAGGGGCCTTCATGGAAAAGAAGCCATTGTAAAGCTCTGACATTTAGTCCTTGTCCCAAAACCTGAACAAGAAACTCACTTCTGCCTGTAGTAATTGACCCCTCAGGTGCCCAATCCAGTTGAAGCCTTCCAGTAACTTAGTTGCACGATTAGCATATTTTCAGGCAATGTCAGATGTGAAGTGATAACTAGAAACCAATGGGCATATAAACTTGAATAAATTGGCGTCTTACTTAGCTCTGACCTAAAAGAATAGGCTTTTACCTTCTTTGTATGTAAATTTTATCCTTCACAGCTTGAATCAGACCATACTGGCGAAAAATAACATCACTCTGTCCAGTCAGATAATAAACCCAAACTACTTTAAGTTCAAGCTCTGTCCATAAAATAAAATGATTTCTAATTAGCTCCAGGAAACCCAACAAGCACCCAACAGTTTCCAAGTTCACGCTATGCCTTGTGAAGTGAAAAGTAATTACTTCATTTACTGCCACACGCAAGTCCCAATGAACCCACAAAGGTTACGCATGCACCAATCATCATGAAATCAAACGAGATGATGGCAATCAATGGGACCACCAAGCCACAGTTGCAAACTAATGCAAATGCACAAAAAGTAATTCAGAGTCTGTGAGATCAACTTGCACCTCAGCTGGCGAAGTCTTACTAATGGGTAAAGCTAGCTCACAAAAAACCCAACGATGTTCAATTTCCAAGAACTATCCAATAAAGGATGATGTCCCTGCAAGCCCCAGGCAAATTCAGTAGGATAGATACCTCCCAGTCTTTAGCACCAAGCGAATTTGGCAGAATAAATAACCTTCAATCTTCAACACTATATTGTCAAACCAGATCAACTATCTATGCACCCAATACCAGCAAATTGCTTCTCTCCCTGCTTTGAACAAAGACCAAAAACAAAGGACTGGGAGATTAACACAGCTTCCTTCAAAACCACCAAAAGTCAAATCTAATTTCTTCTACTGATTCTGATCAGAAATTCCTCTAGTTTTCTCTCACTTACAACGAAGTGGCAGATAGAGACATTGGCTCAAACACAATTTTAACTTTTTCACTTAACATGAAGGAAAAACAAAACCCTCTTCAACTCCAAACCCTAATGTGTCTCTGCAAAAGAATTAACTACGTACCCAGTAGTTGCAGAAGCAGTTGAGAAAAAACTTGTCTTGCTCGGTCAAATGGTCGATTCATGCGCCGTGAGTTTCGGCATCTTATTGTTCCAGACAGGAGGGTTTACTGACTCTCCTGCGTTGATTGAATCTGATTGAACCAGACAAAATTAATTTGTTCTTTTTTTTACTTGATTCTTCATAAACGTGTGGACACCAGATTCTTTTTTATACACGTGTGAACAAGTCTGCAGTCAGCGTTAGAAGAGGAGGCCCTGGGCCCTAGCTGATTGAAAAGTGTTTGCATAATAAACAAAAGAAACAGTAGCCTATGTAAAGACTGTATTTTTCTTGCAACTAAACTGGCATGATGCATACGAGGCAGATCTTTTTGGGGAAGCTAAAACTAGCAGGATATCTACTCTCTTTTCTGCTCAACCTTACAAAAATACACGCGTATCGGGAATTGTACAGGTATGCATTTGCATCAACGTATCAGCTCGTATTTCCATAAATTTTATCGTCAAGCTTTTGTGCTCTCGTTGGTTAGTGTCAAGTTTGTTTATTTGTAGAATGAATGAATGAATTTATTTTAATGACGTCCAAGAGAGCTAACAGTCTAAGGGATCAAGAGCCCCAGCCCTGAGACACTTTCAAAATCTTTTCGATGTCAACTCTACTATTATGCATCTTGACCAAGAAGTCCGCCTTTATGTGAAGCTTCGCTTCCTCAAAGAGCCATTATGTGAAGCTTCGCTTCCTCAAAGAGCCATTATGTGAAGCTTCCCTTCCTCGTATATTTTAGAAGATTAAAATATATACCCTTTTAACACTTTTCCTCTCTCTACTCCATTTTGTTTTTAAGTATAATCTATTTTGTTTTTAAGTTTTTTTTTGAAGTACATCAAGGTTGATACTAGAACATATGGGATTTGAACAACGTCTTTACTGATTTCGTGAATGTTGACTATAATGTTTCTTTGAATTCTTGATTCATGTTGGTGTGGTACTTGTTAGTGTGAAGGTTCTTGGGGTGTTCTTCGAGTTTATTCTCCTATGGTTAACTTTATTATTACTTTTTTTAGTTGGTTTTCTTATTGGTCTAGTTTTTAACATAAGAGTAAACATTACTTGTGATACTAAAGCATGTACAATCTCCAAGAGAACAAGTGCTTACGCATTATCTATGGGATTTGGAGGGTTCCTCCTCTTTTACTTGATGTACTAGGTGTGAGCAAGTGGAAAATGAATTACTTAGAACAAACTAAGCTAGCTTAATTCACTCTAGTCATTAACCTATGTCACTTCAAGATTAGACTAAAGAGTAATACAAGTAAACTATCCTAATTGCACCCTAATTGATCATGTAAAACCCTTGATATGTCTTAATGATATGATTGGTGCTAATTGCTAATGGATGTTTAGGCAACGTCTATCCAACAGTATTATGAATTTCAATTAATTAATAAATACAGTCAAATGTGCATCCAGAGTGCTGGATAGACAATTCGTAAGTGTTCATAGAGGCAGAATTTCTTTGCATTCAAAAGTGTTGTTGAAAATGAAGGGGAGAGCTTCAATTTGTAATGTTTGGAATGGATGAATGGAGGGCTATGATTGATTATGGAGATCAAGGGCTCACATTGCTTGAGAGCTCTCAAGCAAGGAGAGATGGACAAGTGTCAAGAGGAGATTGAATGAGTGGAGCTCCAAGATTCAAGGAGAAATCAAGGGTGGAGGATGAAGAGTTGAATGGATAGATGGCCAAGATTGAGTAGGTGGATGAGGTGTAAGAACTCATTTATGAAAAGGTAAGGCTTGGATTTTGTGGATAATTAAAAATTAGGATGAGAAGACATGTGGAATTTTAAATTAGAGGAATAGTGCCACATAGAATTTTAAATTTGATGAATAGTGACACATGGAGTGGGTGAGAGGACAAATGGAGCTATTTAAAAGATTTTTTCATGCTTCCAAAGTACCACTTGTCATGTACATGGAATGACAAATGGACTTCTAGAAACATGTGGGGAGATGTAATCATAGGTTTTAACCTAAATTAACCCATGTGCACATGATTAGGAGTGATTAATGATGATTACTAAAGGTAATCAAAAATAGATAAAATAGGGAATTAAATAAATAGATTTATTTATTTAATTTTTGGAGTGGATAGGAACTATAGTCTTTGGATAAATATTTGATTTTTTGGACTATAGTAGAGGAAAATGAGATGATTAATGATTTTCAGTGACAAGACGGGACAAGGGAAAATATTAATGAAATAATTAAATAATTAAATAATTATTTAATTAATATATGTGTCAGATGGAATGGATAATTGTTCAATTTTAGTTGATCAATTATGTAGATGAAGTCGGGAAGTGGTGTGACCATTTTTAGATGTAACCATGGTTAGCCAAGGAGAAGATTGTAGGGGAGGTCAAGATCAACCACATGACATGATGTGGGTTGTGTTATAGGACCCACTTTGATTGGGAGACAAGTGGTGCCTTTAGATTCTCTCTCTGTGTTATCATATGCCTTGATGGGGATGACCAAGGGTTCTAGATTGTCTGCTAAATACCCCAATAGTTTTATGAACTTTAGTGTACAAATGTTCAAGAGGGATCCATTATCCAAGAGGACTCGTTTGACTTTATGGTTAGTGATTTGGACTTCAATATGGAGGGCTTTATTATGAGATGGGTCGATGGGTACCATATCAGATTGGTTGAAGGTGAGATGGTAGGATGATAATTGGGTAACCAAGTTTTGGAATTGTTCGGGGTGGATGTCAGTAGGGACTCAAGATTCTTGGAGTGCTTTATCGAGTATATCACAGTGGATGGAGGATGTCTTGAGGAGTTCTAGGATAGAAATATGTGTTGGTGTCTTCCCAAGTTGATCAAGGAGGTTATATTCAGAAGCAGATGTGGTGGAAGATGGGGAAGGGCCTTTGATGGTTACCCGTCCGTGTCATGTGGTGACAACACATTCAGGGGCTTTATTTTTGAGCTTGATGGTGGAGACACAAGTGGAATCAAAATCAATTCAACCCACTACATTGTCATAGGGAGGAGTGCAGTTATAGCTGATATTGTTGGCTTGGTTGTTGGGGTTAGCTTTGGAGGATTGCAAATTGGATGTGGAGTGAATTGTTGGTACGGTTAAGGAGTGGATCCTAGTAGACTCCCAAGCCATCATTTGGTGAAGTATTTCTAGTTCCCTCCACTTGGATGTCACCTCGATCAACAAGGTCTTGGATGTAATTCTTTAGTTTCATACATATTCTAGTGGAGTGTCCCTTAATGTAATGATATTCGCAATACTCATTGTCCTTATACCATTTGGGCTTAGGCTGGTTTTTGTTGAAAGGTTTGGTTGTGGGAAACACAACCATGTTAGCTTGTACCATTTTTTGGAAAACAACTTCAATAGATTCCCCTAATGAAGTGTATTTATGTTTTGGATTGTTGGGGGGAGTTCGTTTTGGTTGACCAGGTGGTAGTGAGACATCGTTTGAAACATTATGTACCACTTGAGTGTCTTTTAGTTTGGGTGTGACTACTTGAATATACTTAGTATCAGTGGGACCATCACCAATGGCATTTTTGTTCATGGCCCAAAACTTAGGCTTATCATTGGATGTTTTTTTGTTGTCATGCTTGTTGTAAAGTTTGATTAAGCCCTTAGAAATATGAGCCTTTTCGATGGTAATTCCCTTTTCGATGATCTTGTCAAAGGTGGATGCAAAATGCACTTGGAGGTGGAATGCCATCTCTTGGTTAAGATTTTGGGTGTATTCCAAGGAAGGCAGCTAGTAAAAGATCTCCACCTTTGTAGATAAGTAGAAAAATTTTTGCCATTGTGTTGTTTTGTGTTACAAAGATCAAGCTTATTGCTCTCATGCTTCACATTGTAAGAGAAGTGAGCAACAAATTTTTTTGACAAATTAGCAAAAGAGGAAATAGTGCCAGGGGGATATGCATGAACCATTCAAGTTATTGTCCTCCCCAACTTTGTGGAAAGAGGCACAGGAGGTAGTGGTCATTGTAGGAAACTTAGATGTTGAGAATAGGTGACTCAATATTACTAGTGTTCCAGCTTCACCTTCATCGATGTGACAGTTTGATTTCGTTGGGACCAAGTTTCTAGTCCCCTCGATGTTTCGATGACCTCCACAGTTTGGTGTTAAGTACCTTATCGAGTAGACAGTTATATGTCGACGGGACTTAGAGATGAGTCTCTTCGAAATCCCATCAGGGGCTTGGCTTAGTGTTTCGTCAAAGTAACAGGTTGATGTCGAAGGGACCTTGAATCTTGTCCCTTCGATATCCCTATGGTCTGTTAAAGTTCTTCATTGGTGGAACGTTGCAATGTCGAAGAGAGGCATTTGGAAGTCTCCTCGATACGATCAGCGGGACGATCGTATGTCGGTGTGAGTCATCACATCGTCCCCTCGATATTCCGATGGGGAGGTGTAGAGGTGACTCGATGTTATCGTCAAGATAATGAAAAGTGTCCCACTGAATTCCCAATAGGGAATGTTAATAAATGTAGACGTTTGTTATATACAATCGACGGGACTGTGCTACGTCGGAGGGAGTCTCTTCGAAGTTCCAACAACGGTAGTGACAGTTATGTTTTGTGACAGTTTGGAACCAATGGAAGTTGGAAACGAATGTTCTCCTGGAAACGATTGGTTATTTGAACGTCTTTGGAATAGGTTGTAATGTTGTAATGTTGAATGCATTGTAACAGTGGGTGGAAAGATCAGGGAAATGTTATGCTATTGGGTTTTCTCTAGATTGAACAAGATGCAAAGTCTTCATGTAAATGCAAGTAGAGTCTACATTGTAATGTAACCGTATTCTTTGGTTGCCGAATAATACAATGGGTCTGAGCTTTTGGAGTGTGGGGTTTTTTACCCATAAGGGTTTTCCCCACGTAAACCTTTGTGTTCTTGTTCTCTGCTTTATCTTTCATGGTTTGTGATTCTGCTTATTGAATCCATTTAATAATTGTTGTTGAAACTAGTTTGTTTCTAAATTGCAATTACTTCCTTCTGAGGGTTAATGTGGGAAATGAACTATGTTTGATTCCGCTTTGTGGCATAGTTTTGTGTGTTTTTGAGGTAATCTAAAGAAATTTAAAACTACCAAAGACACTACTATTCTCAGATGTTCGTTCTGAGATGAACTAATTTCCCTTCAAATGGTATCAGAGTCTTCTTCTAGGATTTGATTGTTCCTGGTGTTTCTAGTTCTAGGTATTCTTTCTGTGAAGATTTCTTAGTTTGGCAAACTTGAGGAAATCAGAAGGAATTGACTAATAATTGATCCTTTGGTGAGTGGAAGGTGATTGCTCATTTGTTTCAGTTTCATGAGATAACATGCAACTTAAAGGATGGTGAAGATGGAGAAACTGGAGTTGGTCATATTGAAATGATGTGGTCTGAGGCTCTTAGTTGACAGCAAAATAATCTTGATGCATGGGGTGGGATTTTTTGCTTTGTGGTTGTGTTGCAACAAAGATTTCATATTGGGTGTCTATGTGAGAGGATCCCTGGTGATATGGAGAAGTGTTTTTTGTTGTTCAGTCATGGAGTAATGTGCTTATGTTGGGTATTTATTTTTGGTATTTGAAGGCATTGTTTTTGTTACCCCGATTGCATATAGGCTATGAAGTTGATCATTGGATGATCTGGAAGCTTCTGTAATAGCCTGTCTCCCTCAAATGCATGTGCATGTTGGTGGTTTGGAGTTGGCTTGATATGGGCCTGAAGTTCCTGAACTATTGTTTCCTTTTAAGGATGCTTTGTACTTGCATGTCTCAGATTCATGTTCCTTGGATTTGAGTGGTTTTATAGTTTTTCCTAAAATCTATGGTTATGCTCATCTGTGATTATCCATTATTCTAGTTTTAACTATTATGGTGTATGCAGACTTTAGGGTCTACCAAATGTGAAGTGGGTGTGGATGCGCATGGATGTTGGATGTAACACTATGGTTTTGCAGGTTTTACATGGTCAAGAAAAACTTGTGGTTTTATGGAGCTGTTGGCAAGCTATTTTCTAGACCTTGGCTTTTGGAGTGTTGCTAGATGAGATAGTTGTAGTTTTGCATGCATATTCTATACTTGGTGTGAGGAGGTGAGATGCTTTCTATGCATAGGAGTGTTGGTACATGATCTGTCACTCAGCGTTTCTGTGGAGATGCTTGGTGGATTCCTAGACTATGGTGCTCGGGCTATGGACATGTTTGGCAAATCATATTTGTGTATGATCTGGTGTTTGAGTCATGATTGTCTATAGGATGCTATTCTCTTTGAAATCTCAGATTTGTAGTTTCTAGTGCAATGATGGGTTTGCATGTGTCGGTGTAATTAGATCTACGAGTTATGTAGTTTGTGGATTAGCTACCCATTGGCTGTAGTGGAATGACTCAGAAGTTGACTGTCTATATCCATGAGGTTGATTCAGTGTTGATGCAGACTTGTTATCTAGCCTTGTTTGTGGTCACTTGTGCATTGGTATGGTTGCTTTGAGATGAGAGAATGGAAGATGTTTAGTAACTGGATAGTCGGTGTTGGGGACCTGTAGCATGTGTATCACGATATCATGAATAGCTTAAATACACAGTTTTGTGTAAGCTTTTGACAATGATAGTGTATTTCCTTGGTTTGGAGATCTTGGTACAACTTGGTTTTATTGTCACATGGACATGTTAATGTGTGGACTTGGAGGATTTTCAGATTAGGAGATGTTTGGTCATGATGCTTGGAAAGCTTAGTTGTCACAGTTCAATGGGAGCTTTAGAAATGGCTGCAAATTCATCACTTGGTGATGGATGATCTTCTTTAGTGTTGCAAATGTTACTAGGAGGAGCTCGTAGATCCTGTTGCTGCAAAAGGGTTCTTTTGCATTTGCATGGATACTATTTGGAGATGGGTCATCTTCATGATATTGAAGATGTGTAACATCTTGGAGCCATGGAGAACTCATGGAGTCTTTGGTTGAGGTGTCAGTGGTGCTTGTCAGGTGATGTTGGTTTAGAGTTTGTTTTATTTTATGTCATGGTATACTCTTGTTTATGCATCAGAGTTGTGGCATGATACATTTCTCTTGAAACCATGCTATGTTCACTTGGAGCATGGAATCTCCTAAGGGGGATGGTAAGATCACGATGTCATGACAAGTTCTTGATTCAGATGGTTGGAGCTTTGGCAGTAGTCTAGTGATTCTCTGTGTTTTGGTTGCATTAGTCATATGCTTGAGAACTTCATGATGGTACAGTCATGCATTTGGAGTTTAGCATGAGATGATTGTTTGCAGGTGCTCATGGATACATGGAGAATGAGGTGAGGCTGTATTTCTCTTAAGATGAGAGAAGTGTTGTTGAGATTGTTACCCTTGATGAGATTTCAACAGAAAGTCTGAGGAGCCTACACCTTGTTTGGACATGAGTTCAACAGAGACCTATGAGGAGATTGCTTTCGGAGGAGTCATGATGGCTTGCATATCTTGGAGGAGCATTCTCATTCCCACTCTTGGTATGCTCGGTAGTTTATTATTTGAAAGGTATTTGCCCATTATATCTTTCAAATGTGTTATGTTTCATGCTTTGGTTCTCATAGGATTGAGTTGATTCATGGTCATTGATTATGGAGACTCATTTGAGGATGGTTTAGCATGAGTCTATATACTTTATCTTTCGTAGATATGGATCTTGAGCTATGTAGTTAGTTCTGGAGCATTCAGTTGAGGGATGTTTGGTATGGTTATCTCCTTGTGCATTTGAGTTTGAGATATCATTCTTTGATGAGGACTATTAGGAGATAGTTTATGGGTTGATTTCTTGAGATAGGAAATGGAGTAGTTTGATATTCTTTGAGAAGCTTACATCCATTTAGTTACATGTTACATATGTTGTGCTTGATCTCTTGAGATTGAACATTTTTGGGTGTTGTTATGCTTTGGGGTTTTATGGAGGAGATCATACTTGGCACAGATGGCATTTAGAGGTGTATGTAGAAGGATTTTCTACAGGTATATGATGTGCAGTGATTCTCCCTTTTGTCTTGGTTGTCTTCCTGGATGGTTTGTTTCACATTACATTGGTTTGAGGTTTGATTGGAACTAATGTGATCACTAGCTTGTGGTCATGTGTTTTCACTTATGTTCTTGGGTGATGACATGGAGGTTCTGTTATCTCTTTCCTTTGTTGGGTGTGGAGAACTTGGGAGAGTTCTGGGCTGGTGGTGAGAATTGTTCCTACAGGTTATTGATTTATAGGTTTTGCATATCATTGTGGATGGTTCCTTGGTGTACTACATGTTGTTGTTCACACTTCTATATGACATTATTGGTAGACTTGGTATGCCTTGATCTTTTTTAGATTTGCATTACCCATGTAATGGTAGCTCTTGGATGTGTATGTTAATCTTTGACAAGTTTGCACATGGAGTTTATGATTGTAGTTTATGGGCATAGATGTTTGTGGCACGAGTTTACTATGTTTTGGATACCTTCAAGGTATGGGTGATTGGATGGATTAGCACTTGTTGTGTGTGCTATTTTCAGTCGCGTGGGTTTTGTTCAGTTGGATGGGAGCAATCAGTTTTCTAGTTGTTGTTCTAGCTGATGTTCTATCTTGTTTCTGGAGGATGACTTCATGGTTGTGTTCAGGTTGAAGCTTTGAAGTTGATGTTGTTGATGCTTTTGTATAGCTTGTGAGCACAATGGAGTGGTGGCAATATTCAATATTCTTTGCTATCAGTTGGATCTGTTACAGATGTCTTGGATTAAACTAGTACATATTCACCATGGCTCATTTTTTTCCTTTGGAGGATGGTTGGAACTGTTGCCTAAGATGGTGGATATCTTGGATGATGTTGTAGGTGTCTTGGATGGTATAGTGACTTCGAACGTTGTTTGGGGGCCAATAAGTTCTTCGTCAAGTGGGAGAATGTTGAGAATAGGTGACTCAATCTTACCAATGTTCTAGCTTCACCTTCATCGATGTGGCAGTTTGATTTTGTTAGGACCAAGTTTCTAGTCCCCTCAATGTTCTGATGACCTCCACGGTTTAGCGTTAAGTACCTTGTCAGGCATGTCAATGGGACTTAGAGATGAGTCTCTTCAAAATCCTGTCAGAAGCTTGGCTTAGTGTTTCATTAGAGTGACAAGTTGATGTCGAAGGGACCTTGAATCCTGTCCCTCCGATATCCCGATGGTCTGTTAAAGTTCTTCATCAGTGGAATGTTGCAATGTCAAAGAGAGGCGTTTGGAAGTCTCCTCGATAAGCCAATGATGTGTTGGGAGGTGATCGTGTCATCAAGACTTTAGATGGTGTCTCCTCGATACTCGATGTAGGGTTTTGTGGTTTCATCGGCGAGATGATCGTATGTCGGTGTGAGTCGTCACACCGTCCCCTCGATATTCTGATGGGGCAATGTCGAGGTGACTTGATGTTATCGCCAAGACAATGAAAAATGTCCCACCGAATTCCTAATAGGGAATGTTAATAACTATAGATATTTGTTATATATAATTGACGGGACTGTGCTACGTCAGAGGGAGTCTCTTTGAAGTTCCAACAACGGCAGTGACAGTTACATTTTGTTGACAGTTTGGAACCAATAGAAGTTGGAAATGAATCTTCTCCTAGAAACAGTTGGTTATTTAAACATCTTTGAAATAGGTTGTAATGCTGTAATGTTGAATGCATTGTAACAGTGGGTGGAAAGATCAGGGAAATGTTACGCTGTCGGGTTTTCTCTAGATTGAACAAGATGTAAAGTCTTCATGTAAAGGCTTAGAGTCTACATTGTATTGTAATTGTATTCTTTGGTTGCTGAATAATACAATGGGTATGAGCTTTTGGAGTGTGGGGTTTTTTACCTGTAAGGGTTTTCCCCACGTTAACCTTTGTGTTCTTGTTCTCTGCTTTGTCTTTCATGCTTTGTGATTCTGCTTATTGAATCTATTTAATAATTACTACTGAAACTAGTTTGTTTCTAAATTGCAATTACTTCCTTTTGAGGGTTAATGTGGGAAATGAACTATGTCTGATTCCTCTTTGTGGCATAGTTGTGCATGTTTTTGAGGCAATCTAAAGAAATTTAAAACTACCGAAGACACTACTATTCTCAGATGTTCGTTCTAAGATGAACTAATTTCCCTTCAACTTCTTGGCATGCCATTAAGAACTCCTTGATGTGATCGCATGGATCTCCCTTTCCTTTGTATTTGTCAAATTTTGGGATTTCAAAGTGTTGGGGGGAAGAGACTAATGATATGGATCTATCGTAGGGATAGGAACATAAGTATTCAAACTTGTAATGTTTCTTTTATGTCCCTAACTATAAGTTCTTAAGTGCATTTTTCATATCTTGTCATTCTTGATCGAAAGGATTGGCAAGAGGTGTTGGTTGTGTTGATTGTTGTGGAAGTGAGTGTTGTGGTACGAGGTGTTGTTGTTGAGGATTGTATGTTTGGTAGGATGACGATGGACCCATGGCTTGTGAATGGATAGGGGGTCCATATATTTGATGTTGAGGTGGCATGGATGTAGTATTAGGCAGTTGTGGGTAAGTGGAAGAGTAATATGTTTGTTGTGGTTGTAATGGTGGTTGATGTTGTTGGGCGATGCTTTGGTGTTGCATGGATGTAGTATTGGGTGGTTGTGGATGGGTAGTGGAATAATAGGTTTGTTGTGGTTGGGCATGTGTGGGATGTGTATAGCTCATCAAGGGATTTTGTCTCATGGGAAGTTGTGATGTGGGTGGCTATTGAAGTGGTGGTTGTGATGTAAGTAGGTGTTGTGTTTGGGGAAGTGTTTGTGAAGGTATGGTAGGTGGTAATGTTGCTTGAGTTATAGTCATATTTTGGGGGATGACTGAGGGTGGAAGTGATTGTGGGATGGTAATAACATTAGTCATGTTTTGTGGAATAGCAGAGATATTTGGATTAGTGTTTGCAGAAGCTGTGGAATTAGATGGCATCATGTGTGGTGGCATGCCATAGATGGGATCTGACACTTGGGGTTGTGGGATGGCACTACCTCCTATTTGTTGGTCAATTGTGTAAATGGGATTAGTAGGTGCAGCGATATGTGCCTATGGATTATCATAGACCAGATTGTTGGGATTAGGGACATGACCCCATGGTTGATCATAAATGGGTGATGGTGGCTTGTCATGGATGAGTGTTTTAAGTTTGTCTTGGTCGAAGGAGTGAGGGAGATGTGCTTCATGGTTGATGAGTTGTTTGAGAAATTCATCTTTATGATTTTCAAGGAATTGATCGAATTTGTCATGTAGCCTCTTCTCATTGAGAAAATCAATGAATGTAGGTGAATATGCATAAGTGGGTATAGAGGTTTCACCCATTTTAGGTTGGTTGATGTATCCCTCCATATTGCTTGTGGTAGAGCCATGTGGACAGAGAGGTTGGTAACAAGAATCCATTTTGTGTTTTTCTTGTGATCAAGTGATGGGAGGCATAAAAAGGTAAATTTGTGTTGGATGATAGTGTGATTTGAAGGTTTCGATAATCTGAGTGGATATTTGATTAAGAGGATGAGGCTTGGATCCTACTTAAGATAGGTTAAGTTCTTAAGCAAGGATTAGTTTTGGAGATGGATGGTTGGTAGGATTGATGATGTTTAGGGTTTTGATGATGGATAATGATTTTACCAAAAGTGGCTCAAGCACAAATCTATATCTTTTGTGAATAACAAGGGGATTTTATCCTTTATTACTTAGGGTGGACAAAGAGCCTAAGCAAAAAGAGGATAGGATTGTTTTACTTGGGGTAGAAAAGATGCACCAAGCAAAATGAGATTCTTGAAGTCCACCAACTTAAGAGTAGTCTAAGCTCCTAAGATAATTTATCCAAGTGGGATAGGGTCTAATTTACACTAAACTTAAGGTAGACCAATTTTTAAGCCAAATGAAAACTAGAGGATGATGGATGAAAGATCTAGACTATAGCTCTAGCAAACTTGGTAATGATGGATGAGAGGATTTGATTTGGATGATGTGATTTGACTTGGATAGGATTGATTAAAGTGGGATGATCCAAATTGATGGGTAAATGGGTGTTATGTATGAAAAGAGGGAAGATAGTGGATGAATGGTGGATAGTGTTAAAGTCTATCAAATCAAACCCTCCTTTCACAATAACACTCAAGGATAAAAACCAAGCCAATTCACTACAGATGAATGAGGATTCAGCTACAAGTTTGTGTACTCAGGAATGATATAGAAAGATTGATTAGATTGAGATATTTGTCAAACCCTAGATTGAATAAGCCTCAAACCCTAATTATAATGCAATCAGGTACAGACGAACAAACTGCTACTAGAAACCATACAGGAAGATACTCAGGGATGATCAAAAACTCACCAGAAGTTGGATTTTTTGAAACATAAACTTTGTGGACTATGGGGTGGGTGCCCAAGTCCAATAGGGTATTTTTTTTGTAGATCCAGAGTAGTGAAATGTGTCAGGCTATGTTCAACTCCTAAGTTTGGGGTTAAGCCTGTCGGGAGGACTACGGGGTAGGTGCCCTAGTCCAGGAGGGTAAAATATCAACAAGTTTCTTCCAGATCTTGAATCTTGATCCTTCCAATAGCTTCTCTGCACCTGCACTTTTCCAACTCCCACACCTGTAACCTGCTATCACAAAGAGAAGTGTTTGGGGGTTGTGGTGTTTAGGAGCTGGCATCGGTCAAGCCCTAGAAGGACATTCAAGTCTTCCAACATCGTTGTTAGATAGAGTGTGTGCCCAAGGAGGGCAGAGGCCAAATCCAATGATGAAATAAAATGATTGAAGCACAAATTGATGTCACCCTAGAGGTGAAGCCCTCATGGAGATGAAGATCCTTCAAATCATGAGGAGATGGATTGATGAAGCCAAATATGTAATAAACAAACACAATAACAACACAATTCTACCTTGCAACACAATGAATGCCTTGAAATCCCTTAGCTCAATATCACAAGTTCACATTATCCATCTAGGTGTAAAATGAAGTCATAAATTCACTTATATATGCTTTCCCACTAACTTCTGTAAATTAAATTGAAAAGGTCGACATAGGGAAACCTTTTGAAAGGGTCCAAGCTGACACATTTAAATTTTGATCCCGACAAATTAGGTTGGACTTGGGCATGGGTGCCCAAGTCCCCCTAAATCCCATTTGACTTGGATTTTGGGGGAAATTGCTCAGGGATAAGTATTAAGCTTGTAAAGTGTAAACACGGGGACCTGGGAGCTAAACTAGGAGGTAAAAAGGCATAGGGATACTTTTTACTCCATAACAATGGGATGATTTGGTTTGAAGGAAATGTAAGGTTAATTGGATTTGGTGAAGGATGCGGTTTGGAAATGATGAAAATGGATTAAGGTGAAATGGGTGAATTGATCACAAGACTAAGGTCTAGATAGATGTTGTGGATGTGATTTTTGGGAATGGAGATGATCTAATGGAAATGTAAGGTTTCAATGTCAAGAGGGAATGTGAAGGTGATTATGTAGTTTTGGGGATGAGGTGAATGGATATGTGATATGTTTGAGGCTAGTCTAAAGTTTGATTTTAATTTTGGAAGGGGTTACTTTCAGCCATCTGATGTTACAGGCACAAGCACCAAGATAGAGGTCAAGGGCACTGACAAGTTATTTCAAGGGCGCTGACAGACAAAGCACGGGCACTAGACAGAGATGTCAAAGGCGCCGATCCCAACTACAAGGACGCTAAAATGTGTCTATCTTAGTATGAAGAAAATCAGGTCAGGGGCACTGAACTGTCAGGCAGAGGCTCTAAAACTTAGAGCATAAGCGTTGTGAGACAGTCAGAGGTGTCGACAAGGTCTATTACATTTTTGAAGTGTTTGATGGATGGATTTTTGGTAAGAGACATACAAACAATCAAACATAATGGTTGATTTGATACTTTGAGAATAAGGCTTATATGGCTTTCACGGGTTTCACACAAAGAAGACATGTCAAACACTTGATTATGTGCCTAAATTAGTCAAGTAGGTGTGACATATCTTGTGGATCTCACGAAATGGTCATGGGCCAATCCCAACGCAAAATAGAGAAGTGATTCCCACCCCCATTAATACCATAATGCCATAGCTTGGATGGATAGGGAATATAAGGTCATGTACCACCTTATACCCCTTACTTTGGAGACTTTCGTCTTCCACTCCTACTGCAACGGTGCACCACAAGATATGATGTTTGATGGACTTAAGCTAGGTTTGACAAGGCTTCTAAGGAGTCCCTTATATACACAAGGTATGTGGGGCCCAAACTATGAACAAGATTCCAAGCAATGTGCCACAAACGTCACCAAACCAAGTCTCAGTGGACTGAGGGTTTCAAGGATCAATTTGGACCAGTTGTGTTCACCATTGAGGTACAAATTTCACTCTCCCCCCTTTGTATACCCCGCCAGTACCCGTGGTTGAGGTCGTTCCTAGGGGTGATGAAATCCCCTAGCAGGCCTCCTAATGGGAAGGAATGTTATTCACTTTTGATCCCCTAGATCACACGAAGCACAAGAGGAGAGCATACGTGATATAACACCCTAAGACAAAGAAAACAAGTTAATTTACCCTCTACTCTAATTTAGTGCCTAAACTAGTGATAAAATGATGCTTTGACTTTGTAGGGCTGCAAGCACAAATGATTAGTAGTTTTAGAAAAGCCTTGGGCAATTAAAAAATGTTGCAATCACAAAAGTTAGTCCAAGAAGAGATAATAGCTCAAAAATAAAACTGGAATAGACACAGGCACTGACAGAAGTTGTGTAGGTGCTGACAGACACTTGTGCGGGCACTAAAAACAAACACACAGGTGTTGAAAAGGTAGATGTAGGCGCTGACAAAGAATCAAAAGTTCAAAAATCTAGGATGTAGGTGCTAATCTAGAAAATGTATGCGCTAAATCACATCAATTATACCTAAGTGCAGGGGCATTGAACCTGATTGTACATGCATTGATCCAACGCTGAGATGATGGGTGACCTGCAACCAAATGAGCAACCTGCAAAACAGAGTGTTAAACCTGTAAAACAACCTGTTAGGAATTGTTAGAGATATAATCTCCTCAATTACAACCGTTAGATTTGAAATTTCAAAGCATGATATAATTGAAATGACATTAAAAACAGAGGCATTGATTGACAGAACACGTGCACCAAATTGAGAGTAACCTGCAAAATAGAGAGTATTAGCGAACATATGCGTTGATAGTAGAGGCGCAAGCGCCGATAGCAGAGGCGTAGGTGATGAAACAGAGAGTGCAGGTGCATACAACAGAGGCGTAGGCACGACTGCAACTTGCATGACAACACTAAACAAGAAACTCATAAAAATGTTAGATTAGGTGGTGGGGGTCCCACCGAGCATGCCAGAAATGTGAGCAAGTGGAAAATGAACTACCTAAATCAAACTAAGCTAGCTTAATTCACTATATTCATTAACCTATGCCACTTAATGTCAGACTAAAGAGTAATACAAGTAAACTATCCTAATTGCACCCTAATTGATCATGTAAAACCCTTCATATGTCCTAATGATATGATTAGTGCTAATTGCTAATGGATGTTAAGTGCTCATAGAGGCAAAATTTCTTTGCATTCAAAAGTGTTTTTGAAAATGAAGGGGAGAGCTTATAATTTATAGAGTTTGGATTGGATGAATGAAGGGCTAGGATTGATTATGGAGATCAAGGGCACACATTGCTTGAGAGCTCTCAAGCAAGGAGAGATGGACAAGTGTCAAGAGGAGATTGAATGAGAGTGGAGATCCAAGATTCAAGGAGAAATTAAGGGTGGAGGATGAAGGGTTGAATAGATGGATGGCCAAGATTGAGTAGGTGGATGAGGTGTAAGGACTCATTTAAGAAAATGTAAGGCTTAGATTTTGTGGAGAATTAAAAATTAGGATGAGAAGACATGTGGATTTTTAAATTAGAGGAATAGTGCCACATGGATTTTAAATTTGATGAATAGTGACACATGGAGTGGGTGAGAGAACAAATGGAACTATTTGGAAGATTTTCCCATGCTTCCAAAGTACCACTTGTCATGTACATGGAATGACAAATGGACTTCTAGAAACATGGGGAGATGTAATCCTAGGTTAACCTAAATTAACCCATGTGCACATGATTATTAGTGATTAATGATGATTACTAAAAGTAATAAAAATGGATAAAATAGGGAATTAAATAAATAGATATATTTCTTTAATTTTTGGAGTGGATAGGAACTATAGTCTTTGGATAAATATTTGATTTTTTGGACTATAATAGAGGGAAATGAGATGATTAATGATTTTCGGTGACAAGACGAGATGGGGGAAAATATTAATTAAATAATTAAAAATTTATTTAATTAATATATGTGTCAAATGGAATGGATAATTGTTCAATTTTAGTTGATCAATTATGCAAATGAAGTCAGGAAGTGGTGTGACCATTTTCAGATGTCCACACTAGGATTCTTTTTAAGACTGGTAGACCCACTTTGGAATCAGTTGTTTATATAGAGATTTATTGAGTATTATTATAATAGAGTGTGTGTGTATTTATTTATTTATTTAGTGTTTTTTATGTAATAATAAATTTATAAATTGAATATTCTTAAGTGAAATTCACCTCATGACTTTATCTTATCTTGTTTTTATTAATGAATCCAAAATCTTGCCAATGCAACAAGTATAAAACTTTTTTTTTGAAATGATACAAGATCCTCTAAAATTCAAGTTATCTATGTACAAGTTCGTAATTATGTCAAAGATTTTTGTGTTAACAGTCACAAAGCTACAACGGGGACACTCATGATGAAGAGAAATTCATGCCTTAGGGTAAATGCAGAGTGTCGTCGACTAGGAGGTCTAGCAAGTTGGCCGCAAAGCCTACTACCCCTATGAAAGAGCATGTGGTGTCTAGTGATTTGGGAGACAAAGATGAGAATATTGAAGGAGAGGTTAATGTTGGGAAAATGGATGAGACTATGGGCGTGGAAGTTGAGGATGATGTCCCTAGCAATTTCCTGGAACTGAATGTTCAGGGTTCAGAGATGGAGAACTCCTCTAAACTGAAAGAGGACACTTACAAAAACAAAAAGGATGGTAGGAAGACCAAGAAGGGCAAGGCTATTGAGGACCTGAACAATAGGGTGATAGACTTGGAGAGGAATTTCAAAATTCTGGCTAGGTTCACGGTGAAGGTCATGCACAGGTCGGCTACTATGCTGGCGATCCTCCAGGACCTGGAGATCAACAAACATGGCATTAAGAACAAGAAAATGAAGGATTACGAGGAACTGTATCAGTTCCTGACCGAGGACTAGGGCCAATTGTTTGATCAGCCCTAGGTGTTTCTTCATTATTTTTTTGGTGGTTATTCTGTTGTTTGTCTGGTGTCAGTCCGTTGTTTCTGTGTTTTGTTGGTTTTGTGTTGTGTTTATGGTTACTTCTCTGTTGACTTTTTTGTGTGCCCAATGGGCTGTTCTGTAATTGGTTCGGCTCTTTAGTATTGCCACTTATATTAATAAAAAATAATCACAAAGTTGTTGAGTTCATTTTTTGACTGACAAGCAAATTCATTCTATGGTTTAAAAGGATTAATCATATTAAAACATAGATTTAATCCTACAAGAAGATTTTCAATAAAACCACAAATTAAACCTTTCCTACAAGATTATAAAAAAAGAAAAAAGAAAAAGGAGAGAGAAATGGGAAGGGAGAAAAGAGAAAGTTGAAGAAGTAATCTTGAATATAATAACCATACAATGATGTTACTAAGTAACATAAATTCTCCCTTTTTAAACCAAATTATAATATGATTAGGCTTAACACAATTTAAATTATGACTAGTGCAATCTTTTAGAAAATAAGAAAAAAAAATGGTATTCATCAAGCCATGATTGTGCACACAGATAAACACAAAAACTAATCAAATCTCAATAAACAAGAATTTGTAAAAGAAGCTCATACTAACAATCTAATTGTAAAATGAATTATATACAAGAGAACATGTTTGAAGAACAAAGCCATGAGTGTGTGCTTATCTTCCTAAATTGTCTCTAGTAGATTTCTCTAGCCAACCTTCTTCCAACCAACCTACTTCTGACCCCTTAACAAGGATAATGAGTCTAACTTATATAGTTTTTTAGTTTACAAAACATAGTAACTCTCCTTACTCAGTTTCCAAACTTAGTCATTACAATTAATGCCCAAAGGACAAAGAAACTAATTTTCAGATTTGACTTCCTACAAAATATGATCAAGGATCCCTTTGGAAACATGAATGCACTTAATTCCTTCAGAATCATGTGTCTTTTTAGAGTAAGGGAAGATCTTATACAATTATACATGCTTTGTATTATCCCTCCCACTACTTGAACTACATCAAGGCTTCTCAAGTCATATGTATAGCTATAGGCATCCACCATGTTGTCATAATGCTTTTTAAATAGGTTCCACACAGTCCTTCACCGACCAATAGTAATTCTTCAATTAAATTAAATTGGATTTGATCCTTAGTTATAGCCCTACATACATAGAAAGAGAGTGTCAAATTCAAATTAAATAATTCAAATGCATTTAATTTTTCTTTTCATGTCATTAAATAATTTTAATGTGTATATCAGACAAAAGAAAATAATTAATTCCCTTTGGCTTGGTCAAGATGAAATCTCATTTTCAAACATTTCCTTGCATTTAAGAATTTCCCTCTGACTTCCTTGTTACAATCGTGTGTATGTATGTTCATTACATGTGAGCCTAGGTTAGCACTCTAATATCTTAGAATCCATAAGCAAGCTCACAATTCGAATCAGGTTCCCAATTTGTATGATCCATAAATCATTGGGTTGATAAGCCAAGTAATGCATTAACAATAGATTCCTAAACTAGTTTTACTTGTTATATTCTCAACATGCTCAGCCTTATTGAACTATCAACTTACAACAATAAGAAATATTCAAATAATGAAAAGGAAATGCAGCAAATAAAATAGAACACTTAACACCAACTCTCCTTTGAAGAAAACCCAATCAAGTGAAAAACTCTAAGAAGGGTTTGCTACTAGAATCCCATTACTAGTTTTTAGTGTGATTACAAGAGAATTAATGCCTTTTACTAGTAGTTCTAGAGTTGTCCTAGCTATTCATAGTCTCATATCCATCTATTCCACTTCTTCACAATATAATCGTGCACTTTCCACTCTTTGTTCTATCCAAACTAGTTTGAGAATGCCTTCTTGAGCTATCTAGCCCACTAGATCTGTACTATCCAACCAAACCTCCAAAAAGAGTATTTGATCCTATGTTTTTGCCCCTTTGCCTTGCTACAATGGAAGATGAAATGGCCTTAGAATGACAAAAAGCGGTCTTGTAATGGCCCCATCTAACCTTCATGTGGAATCCAAATTGCTTCACATACTAGCCCTAATGACCTTTAGCAAATGATTGCAATAATTATTCATTTGTCATGCATGTATCTCTAGTCACAACCCCTTGAAAACCAATAACTGCTATAACAGGAACAATTGCTTACATCATATGGTATTTGCCACCCTGCCACTACTCACATAGATAAAATAGCCAACAAAAATGGCCTCTTTCCACATCATTTGTTGCCAAGGACCAAAAGATCTTTTAATAATATTATTATGTTGCCAAAATAACCAACAACTTCAGTAGCCTATTTCCATGACTTTGACAACAAGTGTTGTTAAAACAAGGTTAACTACTACAAATGTTAGCTCTTTAAAGCGTATGACAAATCTAGTTTTTCTTAATACAACATTGGATTAACCATTATGAGATTATATGAAAGTGTATAACAACAAATAGAAATTAGTAAACCATGATAATTTAACACGTGACACTAGATATACGTGGAGAAATCCTTTGGGAAGAAACTCCACCATTGAAGAGAGGCTCAAGTATGTATTAATCTTCAATGAACAAAAGTAAATAAACAACACACTTCTATCTTCAATATGGAAAAATTTGGTGACACCTGTAAACCTACAAAAATAACTCATATAACTTCTATCCAAAGAATCCAATTTACAGAGAAGAGTTGAAAGGAAATCACAAGTGGATTCCTAAAACCATGTACCACTAAAACCTTGGTATGGCAAAAACCCAATGCCCCCATGTGCTTAATCAGTGGATCCATGAATAGAAAACATAACTCATAAGGCATATTTGACCTAGTAACTCCTGACAACTCACATCTTCAAGTCTTGCGCTCCACTATGGAGATTACAACTCAAATGGGTCACATCCATTATGCAAAAATCCTTCACTCCCAATTCTAGTGCCTAAAAGTGTGAGTATTATAAATGAGTTCTAATTGATTTGTAATTTCCATCGTTGTGCTCCAACTCCTTCATGAATGTTATTACAACTCTTATCCAAGTCAACCAAGAGAATAATTAAAATAATATTATCTCTCATCCACCTAAGAGGGCGTCCATGTACCCTCTCCAAGATGCTTGGAGTCTATGTGACATATATTATACATTAGGAATACAATTAAATATCACACTATCCTAACATTCTTCCACTTGATATTATACATTACAATAACATCCATAAGAAACATAAAATAAATCAAGGACAAGAATCAAGGCATGTGGCCTCCCTAGACCAAGAGAACTTTGTGCTCACTAGTTTAGTAAGGGAATATGCAACATTCTTTCTAGTGTTAACTTTTTGCAACAAGACCTTGCCATTCTCTACCATCTCCCAAATAAAATGGTATTGTATATCAACATGTTTAGTATGAGCATGATACATGATATTCTTGGGCAAATAGATAGCACTCTAACTATCACAACCAATCCGAACCACCCTACAATCAAAACCAACTCCAAAGCACAATCTCTACAACCATACTACCTCTTTATAGGCATGTGTAGAAGCCATATAATCTACTTCAGTGGTGGACAAAGCAACTATGGGATGCCTCTTACTCTTCCAACTAATTGCACCACCAAACGAAGAGAACATGTATCTACTAGTGGACCTTCGACTATCCAAGTCACTTGCCCAATCTATATCAACAAAGCTCTATATGTCCAATGTCTTAACCACATCATTTCTCTTCTCTTGCTCTTTCTCCTGATGATGGATCATGGAGTGTGATCTGAAACATTGAGGAAAAAACTTGCACATAGTTAAATCTTGAAACATTGAACTACAAACACAAATAACAATCAAAAGTCCCTCACAAATATCTAAACACCCCGTAGGGTTACACATAAGTCTAATGCTCCTCAAACTACCAACAACATTAGCATAAGACATGTTAGACATATCCTCAAAATCATCATCTAATTTAGGACTCATATCCAAAGAAAGCTTAGTGCCAACCAAGAAACAAAATATTGACTAGTTTGTAATCATGTATAGCAATCCACTATAAAATGGTGTCAACATACTTACTTTGACTCAACCAAAGCTTTTTATGGACTCCATCTTTGTTGATTTCTAGTCCAAGGATGATTTTTTCTACATCTAGATCCTTCATTCAGATGTACCAAAAAGATGACTTTTGAGCACTATAATCATCCCCTTGCTATTACCAATAAACAACATGTCATCCACATATAAGACAATAATTATAAATTGATCAAGAATGATTTTAAGATAGACACTATCATCCTATTTGCTCCTTACAAAACCTAAATGTAATGGAAAAGCATTAAACTTTTGATACCACATGCGAGGAGACTATTTCAAACCATACAATGAACCTTTCAAATTGTAGACCAAATGTTCCTTTCCCTTAACAATAAAATCATCAGGGTATTTCATATAAATCTCCTCTTCAAGATCCCCATGTAAGAAATCAATTTTAACATCTATTTTCTCAATCTCAAAATCACAAGATACAAAAATAGATAATAGGAATATACTAGAAGATAACTTAGCAAAATGAGAGAAAAACTTACTAAAATAAAATCCCTTTATTTGGGAGTAGCCCTTGGCCACCAATTTGGTCTTGTACCTCTCTAACTATCCATTTGATCTAATTTTGTTTTTATACACCCACTTGCAACCAATGGGCTTTCTTCCTTTAAGCAAACTAACAAGATCTCAAGTGTCACAAATATCTAAGGCCATCATCTCCTCCAACATGGCCTACATCCAAGACTTGCTATCCTCTAAAGAGAGAACCTCCCTGAAATATTTTGGTTAATTGTAGTACATAACAAATTAAATACGCAATAGAAATTTGGTGGTCTATACTTGTCAACTAGGTTATGTTTTGTGGATCGTCTCAAGGTAGAAGTAATGCCAAACTTTACCTATTCTTTTGCACATTCAACCGTCTCATCCTACTAAAAACTCTCATGTTTGAACCTCCTTCTTCTTCTCCATCCTCCAATCCATAATTATGTTCTTCAACATGTGCATCTTCTTGCTTTTTGACCTTGGTCTCAAAATGCACTATTTTTTTTCCTTATTTTTCCTTTGGTTGTATAGGATCTAAAAATGCTCTAAACTCCCTAAAAATCACATCTATAGAATAGATCACCTTGTTCTCAATCTCTGTTGATTTCCATCCCAAGGATGAATTTTGCTACCTCTAGATCCTTCAAGTCAAATGTACAAAAAAGTTTAGTTTTGAGCACCATAATCATCAACTTGCTATTACCAATAAACACCATGTCATCCACATATAAGAAAATAATTAGAAATTGATCAACAATCATTTTTATATAGACACAATCATTCTCTTTGCTCCTTACAAAACCCAAATGTAATGCAAAAACATCAAACTTTTGATACCACATGTCATGAGACTATTTCAAACCATACAATGAACCTTTCAACTTCTAGACCAAATGTTCTTTCCCTTAAAAATAAAACCATTCGGGTGTTGCATATAAATCTCCTCTTTAAGATCCCCATGTAAGAAATTAGTTTTAACATCCATTTTCTCAATCTCAAAATCACAAGATATAGCAATAGATAATCTAATAGAAGATAACTTAGCAACACGAGAGAAAATTTTGCTGAAATTAACTCCCTCCATCTGGTAGTTTCCCTTGGCCACTAGTTTGTCCTTCTACCTCTCTAAGCATCCATCTATTCTAATTTTCTTCTTATACACCCACTTGCAACCAATAGAATTTCTTCCCTCAAGAAAACTAACAAGATCCCAAGTGCCTCATATGTCTAAGGCCATCATCTCCTCCAACATGGCCTACATCAAAGACTTGATGTCCTCTAAAGAGAGAACCTCCCTAAAAGATTTTGGTTCATTATCAATACATAACAAGGTAAATACACAACAAAAATTTGGTGGGCTATACCTATCAACTAGGTTATGTTGTCTCATGGATCATCTCAAGGTAGGAGTAAGGGGCTTTGCTTATTATTCTGCACATTCAACCTACTCATCTTACTTATAAATCTCATTTGAACCTTCTTATTTCTCTCCATCATTATGTTATTCAAAATGTGCATCTTTTTGCTTTTTGCCCTTGGTCTCAAAATGCACTATTTTATTTCCTTATTTTTCCTTTGGTTGTATAGGATTTGAAAATTCTCTGAACTCCCTAAAGATCACATCTCTAGATTAGATCATTTTCTAGGTTAGTAGATTCCAAAATCTTATAACCTTTTACATTCTCACCATAACCAACAAAGATGCATTTTTGTGCTTTTGGATCTAGTTTAGATCACTTTTTATTGGGCACATGAACCAAAGTCTCACAACCAAATACCCTTAAATGTGAAATAAAAGGTTTCTTACTTGTCCACACTTCATAAGTATTTTTTATCAACAAGAGGTATACAAGGAGATCAATTTACCAAGTGATAAGAAGTACACATAACCTCTACCCAAAAGCTTGGATTCAAATGTGTACCACTCAAAATACTTCTAGCTCTTTCCATCAGGGTTTGGTTCATTCTCTTTTTCAATCTTTCATCTCACCCCTTATCCTCCAAACCACTTCAACCAATTCATTTCATCCATTTTGAGAGCACACCTGTGTTCTTGCAACCCGCCTGCCTTCTCGAGGGGGCATCATCCTTACCAATCATCCCTAAAACTTATCCTATTTTTGCAAACCAAAGTCTTTTTCTATCCAATTCAACTCTATATTCTAACTTCTTTGAAATGTTGTTACTTAGTTGCAACACCATTTCAAAGAGGGGCAAATGTAGACACCTAAAATTGACTTGATCCGCAAACCAATTTCTCATATCTCTACACCACCAATTATCCCTCATATTAATTAAATAAATTTATTTTATTTAATTAATTTATCCCTAATCATCTACTCTTAGCTATTTATCCATCCTTTGTGATCAATTAATTCATTTAATTTATCACTATACCTTACAACACTATCCTCATTGATTAAATAAATATTCTCAATATTTATTCAGTTAATTTGTCCATCTCCCTAATCCTTATTAATTAAATAAACCATATTTATTTAATTAATCTACCCTACTAATCAACCTAAACCTAGCCTAGTTGATTAAATAGTAATTATTTAATTAGCTACCCTAGCCTACCTATCCCCTAGACCTAAATTAATTAAGCTAAACACTTAATTAAACCTTGCTTAACCCCTTCTCCCACACACTTTGAATAAAAATCATTTTTTTATTCAAAGGGTCACGTCTTCCTCTTACACATGTAAGTGTACACGTGTCCTTGACCTTCCCACTTGTCTTAGTCTCCATTAATGGAAACTCTTCCCAATGAAGGGAACTCTGCCCCATGAAGGGAACTCTGCCCCATGTGTGAATTAAAAATTCACATCTAACTTATCATATCCAACTCTTCTCCCAAAATGAATTTCTTAATTCATTTTAATTCTCATCACCATTCCCCATGTGAATTTAAAATTCACAAATAATGAGAGCCATCCAATCTCATTGACCTAATCTTAACCCTTGACCTCTCTTACCCAACCCTCTTGTGACACTTGTCACAAGACTACAACTCCAATCCAAATCCTCAAGCATTCCTAGCCATTGATATAAACTTTCAATCCTCACTCTCCATAGTTTTATCAAAAATCTATAAATAAAACCCTCACCCAAGCCATTTTCATAACTTCTTCATCCTATCATCACTATGCCAAAATTTCTCTCATCCCCTCTCGTCATACCCTTACCATGCCAAAATCATTCCACATCCTATAGCCATACTATCTCATCTTGATCTCCATCCAATCTCTCATCAAATCCTTTATCATATTCTGTTGAATCCTAAAGAGCAATCCACATTCACACTACATCAACTTGGGTAAAGCTAGGAGCTCATGGGTGCAAGCTCCTCAACCTTATTGAAGGAGGAAGGAAAATCTTGAGGTTTAAACATTGTGTTTTTTTTTGCATTTTGTTTGTGTTTTCTAACCTTTAGATTTTATTTTCTCTCAGGATCATTGATGTCAAAGTTGGATATTGAAAAGGTACTTTAGTGTGATGTCAAAGTTGGATATTGAAAAGGTACTTCAATGTTTGTAGTGATCATGATGCTTAAAGAACAATATACAGTTATACGAAGTAAGATCATTACTAGGTTGTATGATCTTGTATGGTTGGTGAGTTGATATGCTTTAGGAGTTACCTCACGGTATACTTATTATGTCATGTAATTAGATGTGACAGTGTGGTATACTCATGATGTGACCAGGTCATGTAATCAGATGTGATAGTGGCAGTCTTTGCTTGATAATTGAGTTAATGATTGTTCTTACCATCAGGTGAGTTGAGTTGATTGTCTTTACCACCAGTCTCTGCACATACTTACAAGAGCTTGGGATGGTCATTCATTAGACTGATATCAAAGGTAAAACTTGTCATTTATGAAAAAGACACATTGTTCTTTCAGTATATGTCGTTTGGATCAGTGTTTGATGATATTCAGGTTACCTTGAAGTTTAGAGTTTTATCATGCCTCAAAGTCATCTTTTTGGAGATTGTCATGATGTTGTTGCACTTATAAACTCTAAACTTCAAGGTAATTTGAATATCATGGAACACTACTCCAAACGACATATACTGAAAGAACAACGTGTCTTTGTCAAAAATGACAAGGTTTACCTTTGATATCAGTCTAATGAATGACCATCCCAAGCTCTTGTAAGCATGTGCAGAGACTAATGGTAAAGACAATCATCAACTCAACTGTCCTGATGGTAAGAACAATCATTAACTCAATTGTCAAGCAAAGATTTCCACTATCACATCTGATTACATGACCTGATCACACCATGAGTATACCATGAGGTAGCTCCTAAAGCATATCAACTCACCAACCATATAAGATCATACAACCTAGTAATGATCCTACTTGGTATATGTGAGGCCTACTTATCTCACCTTCTATTTTTGCTTTCATCATATGGACATTTTGATGGACATGTGGACATTTGGGACTGCTGATCCCATTATTCAGACTTTCATGACTATTTCATATGCTTTGATTTGTTAGATAGAGCATGATGTGATGTTGTTATAGCTCGTATGTTAGATTTCACTTGATGTTATGATGTTATGTGATATTTATTTTGATGCAAATTGGAATATTAGTTGATGAGTAAATGGATGAAATATTATGTAGTTTTGATCTTGATTTGATGTTTAGAAAATACAAGTGAATTATGAATCATATAATTGATTGCATGTGTATAATCAAGGATATAGATGATTATGCAACTGTGTGTGTGTGTGTGTGTGTGTGTGTGTGTGTGTGTGTGTGTGTGCATGCATTCTTTTTACTTCAGCTATGATGAACATGTGCTATTAATCTATTTGTGGAAGTGTGCAGGTAATTTTCCATGCCCATAGAAAATTGGAGGTCATTCCAGTAACCCTATGTGATATCCATGTTTAAGCTGACCTAGTCCCAAGAGGGACCAAGGTCATTTGTGATGGAGCATGATGATTTGTAATGTCTATGATTGATGTTATTTTGATTAGGGTTCACCCTTTTTATTTGATTTATTGATGTGTTGTAAGTTGTTATGTTTGAGTTGCACTATTTTGGTGCTATTTATTTATTGGGCCCTTTTTATGTGAATTTATGGACCCCTTGGTGTTTATTTGGTCAAATAATGACCCTACGTCATACCCCTAGGGTCTAGGACCAATTTGAACATGTGAAACCTTAGTTTAACCTTATTTTGGTTACCTTAACTTGACCCTGAAGTTAAGTGACGAAATTTGAAGTTGGGTGAGGTGGTGGATAAGTCAAGAGTCTACCATTCAACCAACTCCACTTCCCAAGGACAAGGTCTCCCTTATCTTGAAGGCTTAGGAAGCTTCCAAGACCTTCAAGTGTGAGAGACCTCATTCCAATGCTCTCACACATGTGTGAGAGCATCTATGGGGGAATGGGTTTGCCTTGTTGGATAGGAGAATGGCATGTGTCTTATCCTTATCCTTATGGAGTCTTCCATGTGGGATTCCTCTCTCCACTATGCTCTCACACATGTGTGAGAGCATTTGTGGGAGAGTGTGAGGCTTTGTGGGATGGGATTGTGACATGTGTCACCTCCTCATCCTTTGGGGTTTTGTGAGTGGGTTGTGAGGAGGAAGGACCTTCTCATTCCTCAAGGCTCTTTGGTTTAGCCTATTAAACTCCCTCTTTGAGAGATGGAGAGTGTTCTTCATTTTTGCTTTTTTTTAATTATTGATTTGGGGGAGATAGCTAGAGTTGGAGGATTTTGAATGCAAGGAGATTGGAAGGAAACTTAGTAGCTCTTCTTCAACTTCTTAACAAATTTGGGCTTATAAGGTAAGCACCCAAGGCTATATGCCTTCCTTATGTTATTTACTTTCATTGTATGTGAGATTAATTTGAGTATTTTTGAGTTTTGGTGTAGGTGTTGTGTGGGTTTTCATTTTGGGTGTTGGATGATGCTCTCCATTGAGAAGAGCTCATCTTGTTTTGGGGTGGGAGAGGAGTGAACCTCCTCGGGGGTAACCTCACTATATTTGGAGGTGTGAATGGCCATGGGAGTGCATTGTGGAGTATTTAGGATTTTGGTGAAGGCAAGAGTGCCTTGAGATTTTTGACATCTTAATATTTTGGTGAAGGCAAGAGTGTCTTGGGATTTTTGACATTTTGAGATATTAAGGCAAGAGGCCTTGTGATTTTTGAGTATTATGTGTTTTGGTGATTTTGAGTTTTCCCCCTTGAGTTGAGAGTAGTCCACTCTCCTACCCCCAAAAATCCAAGTAAATGGATTCATTGTGTGAAATCCTTGGGAGGGTGTGTTTATGATTTGTGTGAGTGTTTTGGTGTTAAATTCCTTGTTGTTGTATGCACCTGGTTATATGGGTGACCTCCAAGCTCAGGGGTGACTTGTTCCAAGTCTATGGTTGGGAGGTGAGCTCCCATGGGCATTTGGAATCCTTCTTGCGATTTTTGCAGGTTGTGGGTGTTTTCTTGGAGTTTTGGAGCTTGGGAGAAATAATGGTTGTATGATTTTATGGCATCATGGCTGCCATGGCCTATGTGGCTTTGTAAAAGTTGTTGTAGTTTTGAGAGTAAACTCTCCTCGTGAGTTTCTTTGTGAAAGAAAAAAAAAATATATGTATCCAATTTATTTCAAATGAAAGTTTGGCAGTTTCATTCTTTACTTGGATTTAAAAAATATATCCATGTATGTAAATAATGGTTCTATCCTTACCTATCTTCATATCCTCTCTATTTACCATTTGAATGATTGTATTTGTTTGATGAAACAGAAAAGAAAATATACGTTTTATTTCAGCTTACTTAGAAAGAAAAAAAAATATAATGCAACTAAGTTCATTTGGAAAGAGGAAATTATTTCATCATTAGATCATTAGAAGAAACTCTCTCTCTCTCTGTATATATATATATATATATATATATATATATATATATAAGAAGTGTTATACTTGTTTTTTTTTTTAATGTAGTTCACTGTTTTAAATAAAAAAAGATACAGAGGCATTATTTTTCCAGCACATATATATATATATATAACATATTTTATGTGTTGCAATTTATAAATAAAAGAAAATATTAAAAAAACCTATGGATGCGTGATAACCCGTTTAAGGTTTCTATTTTTTTTTAAAATTTCGTGGGTAGCAATTTGCTGCCGCCGCTATCTTTAAGCAAGGGGAGGGGGGACAGACCCCCCTGTCCACCCTCCATAGAGTACTCTATGGAGTGGGGGGGGGGGGAAAGGCCGCCCTTCCCTCCCATAGTCTCCATTGCCAAGTGCCGCCAGTGCCACTTCAAATTGCTGCTCCATTTTTTATTCCACCTACTTTAAAATAAGATCCCTCCCTTGTATAGCTTTGACCTTGCAGTTTTTTTACATTATATATATATATATATATATATATATATATTCTGGCATATACCCTGTGATTTTTTTTCAAAAATAAATAAAAAGAATAAATATTACTTCATCTCTGTTTAATAAATAGAGATCGATATATATACATATACATACATACATACATACATATACTGTTGTAAAGAAAAAAAAAAGAGAAACCCTATATCAAACAATCTTTTGAACAAAAAAAATTAGAGAGCCATTATTTCCTTCCTGCAAGAAAAACAAACCAGAGAATGAGGTTAGAAAACAAAGAAGAATGGATTTAGGGCTTTGAAGAGAGAAGTAGAATAGATAAGTGAGAAAATGGAATTAGGGTTAGAGGAAATAAAATAAATTGTAGAAGACAAAAATAATATGGATTTAAACTTTTCCTTGGTGCATGTACCTCCCCATTCCCTCTCTTTCTCCTCTTTGAAATCTGGAAACTTTTGAAGGAGCAATATATCATTGTGAGCAAATAAACTTAATTTTATTACCTTTTTGGAGAACTAATTAGGGTTAGTATAACCCTAAGGGGAATTAGTGAGATAATTATCCCCTAAACCTAGTTTATTTAATTGAGCCCACTTAGTGAGTGGGAGGGGTTGTTTTAAAAGGATTTTGGTGTGAGGATTAGTTGTTTAAATGAAATTAATCTTATTAACCCTTTTTAAATCTAAATTGACTAGTGCAAAGCTTAAATGTGATTTTTAATTTATTGTGTACTTTAGTTAATGTGGTTAATTTTTCTAATTATGCTGCCTTGGGTAAATGAGGAAATGGTGGAGTAAATTAATATAAAGGGTGTATTTAGTTTTTAATTTATATTCTTTACAAAGGCTTTTAGAGGGGATTGTATTTTTAAGTTATTTTTCCCATTGTTAATGAGGTGGCGTTATGTTGCTCAAATTTTTCCCTAGATTAGTAAAAAGGTAAACTAGGTATTTTATTTCATGTCTTTACTTTATCGCAATTATTAGGATCGAATACTTTAATTAAGTCTTAGATGGAATTATTTTAATGTTAATTATGTTAGTAGTTTTCCTAGGGTTAGATTTTGGTTCATATCGAAATCATACCACCACATCTAGGAACCTTAGGGTTAGTTCCAATTATGGTAACTACGCTTCTTAGCGACGCTCCTCACGTCGCATAACCCCCTTAGCAGTCTTTCATTTCATAAGGGTTGCAAAAGGAGTTCGCATTACCCTGACTTTTGATTGACGTCTACGCCCTTGTGCGTATGCCACTGAGCGCACATGTTGTGTGCGAGGGGGTTTTAGAGTCGGGTGGGAAAAGTTTTTGATATTTCCTGTCATGACCACATAACAAATGTGGACATGACATGTGTGTTGTGTGTCATGACCACATGGGAAATGTGGGCATGACAATATACATGTATACTGTTCTTTAAGCATCATGGTCATCACAAACACTAAAGTACCTTTTCAATATCCAACTTTGACATCAATGATCCAACTTTGACATCAATGACAAATCATCAACAATCTAGAGGGGGGGTGAATCAGTGGTCTATTAAACAATCAAACTTTTCACCTATTAAACCACTTGACTGATAATGCAGAGAGAACCAAGACACTTCAAACAATTGGACTTTGAATGATGAGTGAATCACAATGATCAGAGCAAGATATTTGAACAAGAATGACTTATCAAATGCAAATTGACACATAATCAAGAGAAATCATAACACAGGGATTATGAGTGAAAAACCCTTATAGGGATTAAAAAATGACTCTTGAAAATTCACTTCATTAAGCCTCATTGGCAAAACAAAACCTCACTGGTTACATTTAGTGTCTCACTGACAAAGCCTCACTGGAAAAATACCATGCCTCATTGGCAAACATAATATGCCTCACTGGCAATCATAAAATGCCTCACTGGCAACATAATTTGCCTCACTGGCAACATACATCTCTTTCATTAAACTCAGAAGAAATAAACAAAACTCAGAGGGTTACTCTGTTTCCAGGCAATTCATTGCTCTATCTTTGCATATCTCCTTCAATTTCTTATATTTTCATCTCTCAATACCTTTACAAATACTGATGACTCTTGTGTATGGAAATCTATCACCAATATCAGACATTAGCTTATAAACTGTTTTATGGAACTCCTTTTCTGTATATTGCTTTTTCAATCATGAAAGGACTGAGTATAAGGTTTTCAAAACATTACATTTTCAATCAACCAAACTTTGTTCTTGAGGGTGCTTCACACATTCAACCATAAAACCATTTCCTTCAAAACAAAAACACATGTTTTCATTTGCAATGATCAACATACTAACAATCTCCATATTGGATTCATAAGCTTTTCAAACCATACTCACCTTTTCTCAAATCAAATCATCTGTTCTCAGAAATGTCTTTGTTCTATCTCCCCAAAATCATGTCTATAACTCAAACAAAAAACATCACCAATAATAGGTTTTTTCCTTATATCAAAACAAAGAGCTGAATCTTTCAAATCATAACATCTTTCTCACAATGATATAGGAAATTTATGCTCTGCAATTATAGTTTCTGGAATGCCTCTATATTTAGAGAAGGTGGAATTCATGCCTTTTGCATATCCTACATTCAAATCTATTCAAGGAGGATTACCTAATTTAGGTTTTGTCACTTTGTTTTGTCATATTGAAGAATGGTTACAAAACCTATTTAAAAACTGCCTCTTTGGAGCTCTTGACACTTTCCTACCCGTCAAACTTCAACATAGTAGAATGGTCGTTTGTTTTTAAATGAAGATTAAATGTAAACCTTTGATCCATCTCTTCGTACACTTTATCATTTTAAATAAGAACCTTTGATATGTATTTGGCACCCAGGTGACCTGATAGACCAGTATTATAAAGAAAGGGGCTAGTCAAATAGATGACTTAAAACCCTTCTAATCGGTGGCTTAAGTGGGATTGACTTGTAATAGCAAGTCAATACAAAATTAAAACATAAAGTGCACGTTTAGATGATGGTGAGGTTAGGTCTTAAAAAGCATGAATAAAGGTTTATCAACCTAGGACTTAGGGTTTTGAGATTCACTTAGGGTTTTAGACCAAATGCCATTCACCTTACTTTTCCTTAAATGTCAACACACAATAAGAACCTCTAACTAATCATTGAATCTTCAAAGTAATGCAAATCTATTGAACCAGATCTTTGATTGAAACATTGACATTGGTCCACTCAAAAACTCCTGATGACATGTCTTGATGATGACAATGTTCCTGACAACCAAGATCTCTTAATGAAACCTGATCCTGTTTGACATGAACTTAGATCTCTGTTGGCATGCACTACACTATCTTGATGTGACAATACAACTCCTTCTATGATCACCTGACTAACTACACCTTTGGAATCATCAACTCACATGGAGAACACCATACTGTCAAAACTAAACTCGTGAGATGATCAACATCTCCCTTTTTACATGAACACCATAATCTGAATAAGGTCATTGATCTAAAGCAACTAACTGATTACACTAATAAGCTACAAATCTAATATTCATTTCAGAGATTGTCTCCTTCAAATCTCTTCATGGCATAAAAACCTTGATACAAATCTCCAAACACAACTCCATATCCTAAAGCAAGGTTATGACATGAAGCACCAAACCAAATACCTATACCAAATCATGAAGGCATGAACATCATATAACATATCCTGATCAACTTCTTGAAGATGTAAAGAAGACATTCCATATAAAACAGGTTGTTATATGGAGCCTAATCAGAGTTGGAGGTTAAATTTACCCCACTTTTATCGGCATGGTTTCCCCCCAAATTCCTACGGGGTCAAGGGGCAGTGCCCCTTGCGGGGGTTTGGGGGCAATGCCCCCAAGATGGGGTCAAGGGGCAACACTCCTTACGAGGTCCAAGGGCAGCGCCCCCTGGTGCACTCCTTGTGATACAGGGCAGGGTTGAGGGGTAGCACCCCCGTGGGGGCTCGGGAGCAACACCGCCGAAACCTCATACGGTTTTTTATTATTTTATTAAGGCGTTAGGAGTTATTTTTCATTGGCTGACATAAAAAAACCTATTTTTGTAACCAACAAAATTCATGATAAAAATGGCTAAGGGTTAGGGTTTCCGTTGATATTATATTGTAGCATTTTGTAGCGGTATTGAGTTGCAGGGATTGTTGGTTGTAATCGGTTTGATTTACTAGATAATAATATTGGACTCTCTATTAGTGGATGTAGCTCAAGTTTGGGTGAACCAAGTTAAACTTGTCTCTCACTATTATTATTTCTGTGTATTTTTCATTCCTCTATTTAATCTTTATTTGCATTTAATTGATATCATCTGCCGGTTAACCCTAACAAAACATATTTGAAGCATAATCATAACAAATGATCTTTTATTTTGTCATCAACATTAAAACCAAGCCTTCTAACAATCCTGAACCTTGAAGCATGATGAACTACAAGGGCATGATAAACACATTAACTCAATCTATCACTGCACAAACCAACATCAACACCAATGGACATCACCAACATTTGACATCAATGACAAAACACATCAACAACCTCCCCCCTTTGTCATCAAGGACAAGAGGTCTGATCATACAAACACATCACTGTAAATCTTGACTATCAAAGCATAATTTGTCTAAGATCTATAAAACACTTATCAAACCATTTATTTGGTAGCAAAAGAACTATGTGTAGACACTAAAATTTGTCCATGTCTTGTCTACACCTAGTCGACATGACCTTGTAATATTTTTCCCTAGGTCCTAGGTCATTCCAACTTAATCACATTCCTAATCCAATTAATTAAATAAATTCACTTTATTTAATTAATTCCCATTCACATGTCTCACATAGTTCAAATTAAATATTTGAATTATTCCCTCACCTTTCGTCTCATTCAAACAAGTGTCACATGCTACAACTTCCACTTAATACCCTTCACATGCACAACTAATTCAAATAAAATATTTGAATTAGGTCCCATTTATCCTCCATCGCACACTTGTCATGTGACTATAATCCCTCTTGAAGTGGGAAACCCTAATCAATCTCAACCATTCATATCATTCAACATAACTTGCAATCACAACCTTCCATTTAAATCAGGCCTTTTCTATAAAGGTAGCCTCTCACAAGTCATTTTCATATGATGAAGTTTTCAAGCATTGTTATGCTGTCGAAATCAGTCTAGAATCATAATACAATCAAGGTCTTGCATACCAATATGCTACTGAAATCTTGAGCAACCAACAATCCCCCATTATCAACCCTTCAAAATTTGCATTCTCATGCGAGATTGAGAAGAGCCATAGAGGTCAATCAACACTATCTTGAATCTGGTTTGCATTTGAGTTTATTATTTGCATTTTCATTCTAGTTTGTGCTTCATGGTGCTAGTTAGGGTTTGATTTTCTGCAATTTTGACTTCTGCCCTAGATTTTGCCCTGACGACACTATGTATCACTTCACCTGTAGTCAACTACCATTGACTTAAAGCAATCATTGTCAAAGCATTACTGACAAGGCTACCAAAAGACATTACTGGTAGAGAATTGATAAGTTTGATAACAACAAAGCAATAGCATCACTATCTAAAATAGGATGACTCCATACTGACCATATTGACCCATGTACCTGACCAACACTGTCAACTACTACAACTTGTAAAGACAAATCCACTTTCAATTATACTTTGATTGGTGCAGGAGCACCTAGCACAAGGTGGCCTCCATGAGACATTCAACTTCATGTTTTGTTTTGATGTCATATTTTATTCCAATAAGGTCCTAGAAGACCATTCATGTAATAAGGACTATGTCCAAATATCTATTGTTGTCATGGTATGATGGAGTAGTTTTAAGGTGTAATAGGCAGTTTGCAATAAGTCATTTATGTAAGCCTTTGTTGAGGCATATAGGGGCAGTCATATATTTCATGATGTAAGCCTTGTAAAGGCATGTCAAATTGTTAGGAAGGTATGTCAAAGTTTTAATGACTTTTTTCAAGGGTGTTGACAAGTCATAAACCATCGATGCATTATGTTGGAAACTTGTAATTAGTTTCAATGTTAAAACAGGATAGTTGTTGTCCTAAACACAAAAGTAGTTGCAAAAGGGAATTCAATGGTTGAAATAGTTCCATCAACCTAAACTAACTTCTAACCATCAAAAGGTGATTGGGGAAGGCTTTTTAAAGCCCTACAATGTTGATTGTATGAAGAGAGGAGAAGTTTCAAGCAATAAAAACACCATTCTCTGCTGTCCTTTTGTTATTTTCCAGAATTTTCTGCATTTTTGTTGTTATAACGTCCATAACTTTCGCATACGGATGAATTAAGGGTTGAAGAGAAGTTGAAGTAGCTAAAAGTAGGTGACAACATTCCATGGGCAAAATGTCACATAAAACCCTATCCTGATATTCTCCAATCTAAAAATCAACAAATGCTTGTTTATCTACCAAAAGTGATTGACTATCACTTACCCAAGATGCTTTGTAAGGAGTTTGATGAGGAATCCTTTCCATGTTCAATTTATCCACCATTTCCCTAGACACCATATTATCTATTAAACCAGAATCTATTACTACCTTGCATACTTTACTTTGCTTTTGCAATTGGTCCTGAAAAGTGATCTCCTTTGTATCATCTCCTTGTCCTTGGATGTCTTCAAGAGTGTTCTCCTTAGCATCAATGCTTCTCCATCTTGAACTTGGGCTGCACTCCCAATTGGAGAGTTGACACTTTCATCTACCTCCTCTTCTTGCACATATTGAACCCTCTTTTCATTCTTCCTATCACCTCCTGATGGTGAACCTTGCCTTTCTGGACATTTGAATGTTGTGTGACCAATTGCTAGAAGAACTTTTATCCTTTTCCATCCAAAACCATTTCTTGTATAAGTTTTACAATCTCGATCTCTATGACCATAAATATGACATGAATAGCAATAACCATGAAATTGAGAATAGTTGTACCTTATTGAATGGTATCGCCTGAGAGGTGGAGATCTTGAGGACCTTCTTGTCCTTCTACCTTCATCAACACATTTATCTTTTGTCTTATCTTTAGGAGTAGCAACATAATGACCCAAATCTATCTTCTTCCTTGGTGCATTTCTGACTTTAGAAGTTTGCCCTCTATCATATCCCAACCCAGTAGTGTCCTTGTAGAGTTTTTTTTTCCCAAGAGATCTACTAACTTGTCACTGCTATTACACATATCAAGCCTTTTTTTCAAGGCTGCAAATTCTACCTCTAAAGCATGACACTCCTTTTCTTTAGTGTCTAACTCCATTTTGGTGACTTCTACAACCCTCTTGCTCTCTTCAAGTTGAAGCTTTAGGTCTGCAACTAATTTTTTAGACTCATTGACCTTGCTAATTGGATTTCTTGCTTCTTCAAGTTCTAAAGAAACTTTTGCAAGATCTGAAAGTACCTTGGCCTTGGAGTCCTTTTCTTGTTGAAGTTGTACTTCTAATCTATGGTTCTCCTTTTTGAATTTCTTAATCTCACCTAGGGCACACATGAGTTCTCCTTCATCATCAATTTCACAATCATCTTCATCATACTCCTGTTCAAATTTATCTTCACTCACAATGAGGTCTTCTTCTTTATCAAAACTCTCAGCTACAAGACCATTCTCCTTATCACACTTTGTGTCAATTTTCAGGGACAACTCATTGCTTGACTTGATTGGGGCTTGTTTTACAACTTTTTGCTTGGCATCTTTCCTTCCTCTATTTTGTTTACACTTTCCCATAGTACTCCACTACCAAGATCTCCTAAGTTGATTAAACTTTAAGGAAGGAACCTAAGGCTCTGATACCACTTGTTGGAGTATAGGACCATTGAGAGGGGAGGTGAATCAATGGTCTGTTAAACAAATTCAAGTTGGGGCTCATTGAGATCATCATCCTTGCAACCCTTGACGACTTCCACCTTAATTTTGACAAGAAACTTCAAGTGCAAAATATTACCCAACATTTCTAGGCACTTGAATAGTTTGCCCTAGTTCCTCATAATAATGTGGCAATGCTCCACTAGACAATACACATGAACCTCTACTTGATCCCTAAGTCTATTAAAGTAGTCATGCAACATAAAAGTATTAGTTTCTATAGACAACATAGTTGCACTAGAGAGGGATTGCATGATGTCAAAGACATTCCTCCTACCAATGGATTGGTCTAGATTCAACATCATCTTCAACATTACCTCTCAAATTGCCACAAAGTCATCACCATCAACCTCCTTATCTAGACCCTAGAGTCAAAGCATCCAAACTCATGCTCTAGGATTTGTCAACTCTCTTGAGATGTAGTTTGCAAAACACTCAAATACATTTCCCATGTTGGGAAAATGAAAGGTAAACTACTACAATATGGAAATCTAAAATTTGTATGCAAATTTAAAATTAAGAGTTCTTGTTCATTGAAAAACCATTTAACCAAATGTGCTTAATTGTAGAATACCAAAATCAAATTTAAGAACATAAAATTAGCAACATAAAAATTAGCAAACCATATGAGATCATCACATAACACAGTTTTACATGGAGAAACCCTTAAAGAAAAAAACTTCCACCAAGAAGAAAGGCCAAGTATGTGTTTTCTTCAAATACAAGATTACAATAGTCACACACTTCCTCCGCTCCTTCCTTTCCTTCAATTTGATAGCATTGTGCACTTGTGAACTCTTTACAATACAACACCTACAAAAGCCTTCAAAATAATTACATTACAAACACCATCCAAGAGCTCCAATTTATAGAAAATTAGGAAAAGAAAAGAGGTAAGCCCTATTGCATATGGGTTGCCATTGATGTCAACAATGGTATGGAGTGCTACAGTGTGGAAAGTTGGAAGTGTTGTGAAGCAAAGAACAAATGAATGCATATATGCTCAGTAGCCAAAGGAGCAGATCAAACAAGCTGATTAGAAGTGGTGTGAAGTAAAGGAGATGGATCAGTATCATCTATACATAGTCATACCTTATCTTTTGAAGTTCATATGTAAGTTCATGCTAAGTGTATGCTCTCAAGATCTTTGGTATGCTCATAATAAAATTCATGGATGCTTTATGTTTGGATGGTATGAATTCATGTGACTTAGCACCAGAGAAAGAATGTTACATTAGTTTGAAGAAATTTGGCGAAGTAAAAGTACAAGTTAGAGGTGGTGTTGCAGACTTACAAGGAGGTACCACATTCTGCCGTAGCTGAAGGTAAGAGTCTGTGGATTGAAATAATGGATAGATATTACACTTAGGTACCTATGTATCTAATTTGAGGTCATAATGTTTACCGCAAGATGTTTTGGAGACAGAAGTGTGAAGACAATATTGAAATAGGGTAAGTGCAGTCACAGGGAGACAGGAGAATGCTCCGCACTTCTCTGCAAATGAAGATATGATGGTGTAGCTTGGATGACAGGTAGATATGAGTGAAAAGTATGTGTGCTTCAAGTTTCAAGTGATTATATACACCGCAGTTGGTTCTCCGGAAGTCTGTTATGTAAAGACAAGCTTAACCATTGATTAAGGTAAACAGTGGGAGATAGTGGAGGCCACCGCAATTCACCGCATGTTGGTATTTGGCCTTGCTGATTGAATGATAATTTCATATGGCTGGTTGGTATGTGCCGTTCAAGTTTCAAATGATTACTTTGACCACAAGTATATTGTTCATTGCTTTATCTTAAGACTATGTAAGTAGTGGTTGTTAAGAACACCAGCATCAAAGTTCAAGTGTTTGCGCTAGCATGAAATATTCTGAAATGACAAAAGAAGTGTATAGGAGTGTTTTACAAATCATATAATATTCAGTATGTGGTCTGCATGGTGTAATTTTGTCTCCTTCGGTACCACTTTGGGTTTGGAGCCAAATACAAGGAAGGATAAGTGTTTGTGGAGCTGACTTGGTGTATAATGAAGATTTTTTCTGTGTATGGAGTGTACGCCATCTTGGAAGAGTGTACTAAGGTAAAATACGACCTAATTATGTTTTACTCCTAAACCACGTTGGATTTCTACTTACCACATATGTTTGGGAGCTGACTGTTGTGGCCACTACATGTTCCATGTTATACGTTTCATTTTGGCCGACCAAGGAGAAAGTTTTTGGGGCTTGTAGAGGATATAAATGAAAGATCAAATGTGTCAAGAAAAATAGATAAGTGTGTGGTGTGAAACCATTTGATATTGTGTGAATATACTTACTACAGAAGCAAATTTCATGATGAAATGTGGAAAGGACCAGTTTATGTAATGTGATGCTATTGTAGAGGCAGTTGTTGGTGAAGTGATGATGGAGAAGAGTTTTCTAAGGTTGTTTTGTTGTGGTGGAGATTGATATTGTAATTATGGAGAAGTGAGAATGTTGTGCAAAGGCTGAAGTGATCGGTAGTTAGTATTGTGAGAAGAACATTTAAGTCAAATAAGTTTTTGTGGTAAAGATTGTAAGTGGTGTAACTATTCAGGGAGATGTAGCTTCCTTTGGGTTGTAGACCATAAATAATATTGTAATCTTGTTTTATTTGTGAGGTTGGATTTGGACAGTAGATCCAAGCAGCTTGCTCACCATGGTTTTCCCTTCCAGGGTTTTCCAAGTAAATTTGGTGTTATGGATGTGTGCTTCTATGCTTCTATGATTTTCATGTTTTAAAATGCTTATGTAAGTTTGAATGTTGTTGGAAGAAAAAAATTTGAATAAGTGCTGATTCACCCCCCCTCTCAGTACTTCTGTGTGTTCGACAATTGGTATCAGAGCTGAGTTCCTTATATGTAGCCTAATAGCTAAGGTAGATCTTGGAGGGGAACACATGGGAACTGAAATACTGTTTAATGGAAAGAATCCTCTGGAAGATGATGAAGACATGACAACCTATAATATTGAAGACTGTGTAGTTGATTTTGAAGGAGAACTCATTTCTGCTCTAGAAGATCTGAATGCAGTAAGAAGTGAAAATGAAGAATATAAGATTAAGCTCAAAGAATCAAAAGAAGCAATTGTCAAACTAAAAGTTCAAGTTGAAGAAGGTAAGAAGGTTGTAGATTGTCTGAATGCTAAGCTCAATGACAAATCAGTTGAATGCTCCAAACTTGAAGAAGAAATTATCTTTCCAAGGAAATAATTTGAAAAAGCTAAGGATCAAATAGACAAAGGTCTAAAACTAAAGAAGAGCACCAACATCCTTGATGAAATAATCAGTAGTCAAAGACCTCTAAAGAATAAAAGTGGCATTGGATTTGAGAAAGGCCAAAGTTCTAAGACATACATTCCTGAAGGCATGTTTGAAATGAAATTAGAAGTACCTTGTTTTGAAAACCCTGAGGAGACTAAAGATTAGGAGCAGGATTTGGATGATGATGACTTCATATTGGTCAACAATAAGAAGAAAGATCTCAAGAGATCTCCTCCTAGACAAGTTGCTAATCCCAGGTTCTCTCAATCCTTCTATGGTTACTATTTTTCTTGCAATAAATTTGGACATAAGGTGATTGATTGTAGAACCTGGGTTAGAAGAAATGATAACACGAAGAAGAATTCACTTATGCCTGCAAAATATGATGCTACGATCTCTCACTCCTTCTATGGCTATTGTTATGCATGGAATAATTTTATACATAGGGCTGTTGAGTGAAGAACTAAAGTAAGGAGGAATAGTATGTCCTCGAATTATAATGTTGTTTGTTACAAGTGCAAAAAATTTGGGCATAAAGCAATATTCTGTATGAGTAGTTCTGTGAAATCATCTACTCAGCATAAGAAGACAGAGAAATTTATGACTCAACAAAGGAAGGAAATGGAAAAGATATGGAGAAGGAAGACAAAACAAGATGACGAGAAGGAAGAATTCGTGCTTCTACCTAGTGTAGAAGACTTCATTTTTGATTGAGATATGACATAAGGGTCAGGGGGAGCTAACCAATGTATATCTATCCTTCCCCCCTAAAAATTTTTGGCTTCTGAAAATGGAAGCTAAGCATACAGATTAATTGAAATGAAATTAGTTGGTGAAGATGTTGATAAGGTAAAATAGTTTCTTTTCCTTAAATTGTTGGAGACAAATATTATGATGTGGAGGATTGCAGAAGGTTCTTGAGTCTTTGTGAGTTCACGGAGCAATTCGGCTATAGGTTTACCTAACCAGACAAAAGTGCATTAATGAGGAATGTTAGGGTAAAATTGAAAAGTACTTATGCTTCCTATGAATTATCAAATCTCATTTGAAGACAAAGCTTTTGCATTCAGAGATAAGGAGAGAAGAAGACCTTTGGATCACTTGGTGAATTGAGCTAAAGAAGAATTCCAGATTCTGAGCACTCAAAGTTGGAACCCTAGCATAACAAAGGTATTTAGCAGACCTGCTAAAATCCTAGTTTTTTGAATTAAAAGAAGTTTGATATGGCGACTCCACAAGTAGTTGATATCTCTAAAAAACCTAGACTGAAATACAAGAAGTATCCATTCAAAGTGATGGAGGTAGATACGGATGGAGCTTTCTCAAATATTCTTGCATATGTGGTATATACTGAAGATGTTAGAATTTATATTCACTCTAAGCTAGATGAAATTGATCATATGAAGTTTGAAGAGCTTAGAGATCAACTTTTGGATGATGATGTCAATTATAAACCAGAATTCACTAATGTGGGGGTCAAGCATTTGGATATTTGGAAGGATTTTCCTAATTTCTGTGATGAGCACAAATGTGTTAGATACATTTTGAGACAAAGTCATGATGAATTTATGTTTTTAGATAAACCCTACTAGAATACAAAAGATGCAATTAGGGAAGTAACAGGGTTGTGCTCTATCGGACCTGTACTAGTGATGAAATCCATTAAGAATGAGAAAGTCATTGAACTAACAAGAGCATTTGATAAAAGGATCCTGACAGTAAATGATATAACTAATCTAGGTGTTAGATATGCTACTATGGGGGTAGCAGATAAAGCCTACTATACAAACAGAGAGGGTTCTGCCATTGATACTGCAATCCACAATGCTTATCAGATGGTTAAAGAAGGCAAAGACTCTGACCTCTGTGAGGTCATGAGAGGACAACTCCTGGAAAATCTGAGGAGAATAAAGGAGACTGGATATCACTTCATGTACGGTACTTTGATCATCTGCCTTGCATTTTGCTTCATGAATGAGCTATCCAGTTTGAGAGGAAAGTTCTGGCAATGAAATGTACCTATTGCAACACAAATTAAAAGTCATATAAAGAGTTTTAGTGATCCTAATCACTATAAGACCATGTACTGGGGTTTCTTTAAAAACCTACAAACCAACATGCAAGAAAGAGATAGGATCCCAACAAGCATTATAAGAAAGTATGAAGGAAAAATTACCTTTCTAGTTGATAAGGACTTCACTTACATGGAAGCAGTTGAACGTAAGGCTGTTTGGATTCCTAGGCTACAATATGAGGTCTTAGCTGAAGATATTAAGGCCCATGTTGACATTATGCTCATCAAACCCAAGGATACATCTGCTGAGAGGTTTGGAACTTATGATGAAATCGTGAACAAGATGCAAAAGAAAAGTGTAGAGGAGCATCTAGAAAAGAATAGAGGTGAATTGCATAAGAAATGGGGTATTTTATCAAAATCAACCTCTGAAGCCCTTGCGAAGGAAACACAACATGCTCCTATTGTTCCTCCTATTGCACCAGGACCAAGAAGAACTAGTTGATCTACTTCTATAGTGAATGCACCGCAACCCTATGGATCAACTCAAATTGCATCAACTGAGAGAAGAGTTGCATCTAAAATCTTGACTTAGATGAAGGCGTGTGAAAAGAAGCAACCTAAGTAAAAGCAACCTCCTAAAGAAAGAAGGACAAGATTGATGAGGTAGAAGAGAGTGAAGAGGAAGAAGAAGTAGGAGAGGAAGGCACATCTCATCCAAAGAAGAAAGAGAAGAAGTCTAAGAAAACTCCTCCACCAACACCTGAACGTACACCTCTTTCATTGGATGTAATTTTCAATGCTATTGTGCATTATGGTATCCTAAAGGATATAACAAACTTATATCCAGAGGTGCCACCTGAAGACTAGAGCACCATTAAGAAAGCCATTGTAATGTATATGCTCAAGTTTAATGTCCCCTTGAATGATATTATTGAGCAGGTTCTAGAAAGCTTAGTTGATGTTCTAAGAGAAAGGAGAGAAAAGGCTATTAAAATGGATGATGAAATAAGGCAACAAGCTCTTGATAAGGATGGGTCTTCCATGACTCAAGAAAAAAAGGATAAAATGGCTCAGATGCAAGCTCAGGAGTTGAGGACAAAGCAAAGGGTAGATGCTCTCACGAGCATGGAGAAAGAAGATCAAGATAAAATTCAAAAAGAAACTGAAGAAGTGACAAATAAAATACTTGAAGGCATAAAAGTTATTAAGAATGTGGAGTACCCACATGTATCTCCTCCGCGTGACTCACATCAACAAGATACTCAAGAGGAGAAAGTAGAGCCATCAGTACAAGATGAAAACTAGGCAAAGCAAGGTGAAGGAAATAGTGATGTGCATGATAACCTTCCTCCGGAGAATACTAAGCAACAGAGTAATCCTAAACAACATGAGGAGCAAGTTAATTTTGATATAGAAAAGGGCGGGCAGAAAAAGAACAAGACACTTCCTCCTTCTCTTCTCTGGTTGACTCAATTAAGGAGTTCCTCGCTCAACAGATGCAAATACAATCGGTGGTTACTCTGCAACTATTACAGTTGCTTATGCTGGATGGACAAGTTAACTTATCTGGAATATCTCCCCTTCAGAAGCTATAACTAGGAGACATGCTCCAGTCCACTACAAGACAAGAGATTCTATAGCAACAAGTGGAAGGAGTTGAAGTATTGGAAGAGGCAATCAAGATAATATAGGAAGAACTACTTGAGGCAAAAAGAGATCCATCCTTGCCACCTACTTAGCAAATGAAGTTTATGCTAGAGTCTTTTAAGCAAGGATAACTTTAAGGAACCCCCCCCTAAAAAAACCTATAAAATCCTAGTGAATCCAAGCCCGAGGCGAAAAAAATGTTGGTGAATCTATGCCTATTTTTTTTTTTAAAGAAATTTCACTGGCAAATTTTTTCAAATTTGTCGACATTGGTTTTTTTGTTGGTGAATTGTATATAGATTTGAAAAAAAAAATTTCCTTGGCAAATTATAGTTGTATTCCAATAATTAAAATAAATTAGGTGGCAAAGTATAGTTGTATTCCAAAAAATAAAATAAATTAGGTAGTGAATTATATAGATATTCAAAAATGTAAAATAAATAATTTGGCAAATGTGCTGGTAATTTTTTGAAAAATCATAATGTGGCTGGCAAAAATATCAAATGCTAAATTATAATGACTAATTTACTTGGCAAATTTATAGCTTAAAAAATATTAACATTTAGATCAATGGATATTCAGTATCAGAGATCAACGACATCAGTTCTATTTCAGGCTGCAGTTCTGACACACCCATCTTTCTCCATGAAGTCTCCGGAATAGAGACAAGTGTCAATGAAGGAATGATTCAGATTAACAAAAATTAATAGATAATAATTTAATAAAAGAAAATTCAAAAGGAAACATAAAAAGAATACAGATTTATCCACCATAACTCAAAGTTTACGACTTTAGAAATCAACTCCTCAAGCTTCCATTCATATATTGAAAATAACTGAAATATAAAGTAACACAAAATTAACCTATCAACAACACAAAATTTGCCAAAAGATCCTAAATGCATTGACATGCTTAGTATATAAAGCCTTGTCATAAAATAACTGTCTTTAAAATAATAACAACTTCTTGGGGACAACCGATTTAAAACATAAAATAATAATGTCTTTTGCCACAAGAGTTTCCAGAGCATGTTTAAAGAAATAACATAAAAATAAGAAATGTCATCACGTGGCAGCTGTTTGGTCTTCATCCCAGGTCGCTTCACTTTCCTTGTCATGTTTAGCAGCAGCAATCAAGTCCACCTGTGCTGATGCTCTCAGTTTCACCTTGTAACTCCTGTACCTAGTAATGATGGGAATTAAAATCTTGACACTTGGTCTATAGGTAATGTTTGCCCGAAGGTTCCATTTATTTTATCATTCTGTTTGCATTTGTTAGTCTCTTATAGACATCATCAATTTCACGCCAGAAAGTTCTGAGACACATTGCTATATGTCCAAGCTTCCCTAGTGATTCACCATTATCTGCATCAACACCAACAAGCTCTTCAGTAAGCATCTTCTTAAAATTTTGCTTTACTTCCTTGAGATCAAGCAAGTTCTCTCCGCTTTCATCTGAAATCTCTACATCTAAGATGGTACAATTGTTTTTAAGATCAACATATCAGTGTAACATTGAGTCAAAATTCTTCTTATTTCTCCACTAAAATCCCCTAGCATAGACCTCTTCCACTATAGTACATCTAGCCAAGACACATAATCATTCTCATTTGGATCATTAAAAATTTTCTTAACTACAAGAATATTTGTATCAATTTGCATCATATATTTTATCTCTATAGACACTGTGAGTAGATTATTGTCTTCCCTCTTTACATTTCATAAATATGCAACTAACCATTTCCTTTTATTAGAAGTGAGGGTATATAGTTTCATGACCTCCTCGATGTACAACAAACCATCAATGGTGAGTTTCTCTACCCATTGCTTGATGGCCTTACCTAGAGTTTGATATCTCATGATTTGTTGCAACAAGCTAGGATCCATTCCATCAACAGAAACACTCAGAGTTGCATCGGAGGATTGAGAAGTACTATTCAAAATAGATTGAATGAAAGATGTTAGATAATTCACCTAGGCTTTCAGCTTTGTGTTCTCCTATTGCTCAGCTTTAACTCTCTTTTCTAGCATGCCTACAGAGAATTTTGCATGATATATATCACCTTCCATGGTAAGAGGACCCATGTCAATCTTGGTCATATTGAAATCCACTTCTATGACTTCATTTTCATTTTTATCCCCAATGGGGTCTACAATCTCCAAAATTCTATGCCCTAAGGAAGAATCCATTACCATCCGAGACATCCTCTTAGCCTTCTTATGCTTAGGTGTAGGATGCAACAATTTAGCTATAGTGTCAACGTTTATGTCTGCCATTGGGGCATGTCTCCTCTTTTTCTCAACAACTTTCTTTAGCCAGGAAGGGGAAGACAAAATTGTACCACTCTCACTTGCACCCAAGACAATTCTATCTAGCTGATTAGGAGTATCTTGCATAGGAATTTCATTTAATACGGGGGAGGCTGGAATATCAAACAAGGAACGAAAAGTACTATCATCAACAATCTATTGAAAATTGGAAGAATCATTACCAGGTGAAGGAGACATAGGACAAGTCATGTGATCTGCCTACAATTGTTGTAAAACATCCAACTTCTTCTTTACTCATGGTTTCACGAATGCAAGTTGACCATCCTATTCACATACACCTTTTAATTTCGTATTATCTTCAGGCCGCTCTCCATACCCATCACTACTAGATTGCGAACCAACTTTGGGATGAGTTGTCTCCACACTAGTTGAAGTTTTTTGAATTCCGGAGGCCTGGGAGGTTCCTTACTCTCTTGTTCCCGATTCTTTATGCACATAAGAAGAACCAGAGTGCTCTCAATATTTCCCCTTAAGCCACCTCTCGGTCTTCTCCAAAACAAAGGATGACCAGACCTTAATATCAGGATAATAGTTCCTTGCACATGCAACAACTAGGTCTGGACATGGCACAATAGGTGGGAAACTCCTAGCATGAGCTAACCCGTTTGTTAGGATTTTCTCAGCTATAGGTGACTTGGGGGTTTTTTTCTAATTGAGCCTAGAAATCCTCCAAGTCCAAATCTATATGTCTTAGCTCGGTATCCTTCACCTTAGCTCAACCATTCTTAATAAAAAAGCTTCATATTTACTTATTTGAGAAACTAGTAAACCAAAGCTTCTGTAACTGCTAAAGGTGCCAAATAAATAACAAACAATCTAGACTCATGAAAAATAATTGTTCTTCCCACCCAGTTGACTTAAAGAATTCAAATTTATCACTATAAGAAATGGGCAAGAAAGAGCACCAATTAGCTAACCTGGTTGCGAAGGCCCGTGTTCAACACATGTAGAAGACGCAGTCTAGAGCTCCTCCAAAGTACACCAGTGAAAATACAGAATAAGGTATCTGCGAGAGTTGCAAATCTAATAAAATGTTTCCATAAATTGTAATAATTTTGGTGGCATGTACTGCTGTACGATTCATAAATGAGTTGCATGAATTGCCTTCCGAAAAACGTGTAATTGCACTTCTCATGGCATTCTTTATTTATTACAAAAGGACAAATGTCACTTCAGTTGCGCATGTCAATAAATGGAAAATATTCTAATAGTTTTTGATTGTCAGATGATCACAGATCGATGACACAAGTTCTATTTCAGGCTAAAGTACTGACACACCCAAATTTCTACATAAAGTCTCTGGAATAGAGATAAGTGGACTGTGTTGTATGCCATGTGGCTTGTCATGATTGCATCGTGATGTTTCATGTACATCACAAAATTAAGACGTAGGCCCATGTTCATAGTTGAGGGCTTGCGCTCTGCCGCCACCTTGACATTTATACAATAATCAATATAAATATATTATATATTTTATACATATCTCAACTGTTGATCTAATAATATCTAATATCTTCTTGTTGATTCTGGAGGATTTTGTTGGCAATGTGTAGCGTTGGAGATCTACCTTCCAGAATTGAACTACAACCGTTCATAATTTGTTCATCAAACGGTGGAACAATTTACAAGTGGAACAATTTGTTGTGATGGCTGATGTTTTGGTGGTCACATCAGTCACCCAAGGTGATCAAGTGGATGCAAAACTCAAGCTTTGTAAATGGAGCCAAGGTACTTTTCGATGTCAGATGTCAAGTCCATACAAGTAAGATGACAAGTCCATACGAGGATTTCTTGAATTGGATGCCCAAACGCTCTTAGAGCATGATATGAAGTGACATTTTGGCATCTAGAGATTTATTTGCAAGGTTAGTAAGATAGACTGATGGATAGGTAATATTTTTTGAATTCCCAATTTCTTAGCAGTCATGGCTATAAAGGGATGGAGAAAGTTGCTTTCGACAATCAATTTCAATTTTTGGTTGTTCCTTGTTAGCTAATTTTGGGAATTATTCAGTTAGAATGCAGTCTTTTTTGGTAGAGGAAGGGGTTAGAATGGTTACACAATTGGGTTGTTATCCTTACCTTGAAGGACCTAGTTCTTGTAAGATGAAAAAAAAAGAGTCATGGGAACTCCATGTATGACATGGGAGGATTTGGAAAGATAACAACCAACTACGTGGGAAATAAAGAGGAAGGAGAATGGTGCCTTCTAGCATCAATCTTCTTTTAGTGCAGCTAGAAAGTTCCTTGGCTCCGTAGACAAATGCATCTGGCAACATTATATGATAGATGGTCTTGCATCTATATGATGGGTTGTGGTTAGTGTTCTCTCCCAATCCATTGGTGCATCTTTTTGGCAGCCTAGTGATGGATTGTGGACAATGGTCTCTCCCAATCCATTGGTTCATGTGTCTAGAAACCAACTTAGTATGATACTTCTTTTGGCTTCCTTCCAGACAGTCCAAACTACAGAAGGCTTCTTCTTTCACCATGTTATCTTTTCTTCTTAAATTTGGAAGAAAACCCCAACTTTATTCCCAATTTCATTCACATACTCTTCCCGCTCCAGTGACCAGGGCTCAAGCAAAGGTTTCTTCTTCATTGTGTTGTAAGGAAAATATGAGGGAAATACACAGTGTTCAGTTCTCTGTCAACTGGAAACATGTATCCAGCGATGGGTCGAGGGCTTCTTCTTTCGCCATGTAACCTTTATTATAAAGGGATGCCATCTTTGTGTTGTCATCTTTCTGTTATAGTTGTTTAATTTTTTTGACTTAATAAAATGAGAGATGATTCTAATTCTAATTTGTTAATTACATTAATTACATACATTGTTAATCTCTTTTCTGAAGGATTCAAGGAACGATTTTGATTAAACTTATTTTTTACATATATTCTTAATTATAATACTTTCGAAATCAACCAATTGATCTAACCATAAAATAATAAAACTAAAAAGTTCCAAAATTATGTTATTATCTAAAAATAATAGATAATAAGACAAAAGAATTAAAATGTTGACAACAATTGTAATCTATTTCGATAACCCATATTAATATATTATATTAAACAAAAGAGTTTCAGTTTACAGTCTATAGAGGATTTTTTAGTATTTACATAGTCCTAATCCAAGCCCAAGGTGCCCTAACATGAACCTTGGATAAAGGCATACACAGAAAAGGGAAAATTCAAAATAGATTACAAACCTAATAAAATGTTTCCATAAATGAGCTGCGTAAATTACCTTCTGAAAAACATGCAATTGCACTTGTCATGACATTCCTTATTTATTATGAAAGGACAGATGTCACTTCCGCTGTGCATGTCAATGAGGCATAAGTTCTTTTTCAAGCCAAAGTACTGACACACCCAAATTTCTACAGTTGAGGGCTTGCGCTCTGTCGCCACCTTGACCTTTATACAACAATCAATATAAATATATTATATATTTTATATATATCTCAACTATTGATCTAATAATATCTAACGACTCCTAGTTGATTCTGAAGGATTTTGTTGGCAATGTGTACAATTGGAGATCTACCTTAGGGAATTGAACTACAACCATTCATCATTTGTTCAATGGTTCATCAAATGGTGGAACAATTTATAAGTGGAACAATTTGCTCTATCATTAATTAGAGTCATACTATTGATTTGATTGAAAGCACTTAACTGACTAGTTTGCCAATGTCAATTGAGTTCATTAATGGCAAGTGACATACCACATAGATTAGCCAATGTGAATTTCTAGGGTACGACAGAGTCAATTAAATGGAGTTGCTTGTTATTTATTACCCATTTGTCACAGCAGTACATGTCATGTATATATGATAGTGTTTATTGTTTCAACCTTATATTGCATTATTAAGTTTCAGATAGTAGAAGAATCAATAAATTGTAAAAGTTCAAAGTAATGTCTTTCATTACAATAGCTAAGCTAAGAAAGTAAGTTACCAAGTACTTATTTTGTGATCATTCATGATTTTGAATTTAACTATGTGATAGAGTTCTCAGTTCACAGATGTAGAATAGTAATAAGTATGATGGAAAATTTTATTTGTGTGTGGCTATGCAGGATGTTATTGCTTTGCATTTCTCAGAATGAAGAAATATAAGCATTCATCAAGTGGAATAAATCGTGTCAAGAATCGACACTTTCAACATTTGCAAATGATGCATTCTTTTCTAGGTGGTGGGTTGAATCTCCCACACATGCATGCATGTATGAGAAACTAGAAATTCAAATTGACGCATGGAATTGGTATTGCAACTCAATTGCCAGTGACCTCGAGAAAATCAATTTAATTCTCATTTACTGGCCTTATTGTTACCCATACCTAGTGGTTTCTTGTACATATAAAGCAAGCTTCCATAGAAAATCATTTACTGACATTGTGAATGAGGACATAATTGAATTTGTAATGGAGCCATTGCCTATTAATAGGATAATTATGGACTATAGTGAAATATTCATTAAGCATCGTCAAAAAGAGGAACCAAAATGATTTTGGAGGATCAAAGCAAGGTTTCAAGGTCGAAGGATAGGAGTTTTGTTTGGAACTTTAAGGTTGGTTAATGGTTAGATGTTCATGTACAATGTAATTCACCAATCTTTTTTGAAGGATGATGTTAAATTTTAATAAAAAATATAGAAGTAATTATGGTTTGAAATTGACATGAGTTCAATGGCAAATTGCAATGTATACAGATCATTAATGGTTCAAATTTTCAATATTAAATAACATTCAACACATGGAAAAAAGAAATGAGTTCAATGACAATGTATAGCAATGTATAAAAAGGGCAAAGATAAATGGATGTGTTATGTGAATTCAAATTTTTATGGTTTTTATGTTATCATGATTCACTCTGCAAAATCTCCAAGTAACAACACTACGGCTGGTGTTGTCTAAGGTGTTTAGGGTTCATCCTTCTAATTGATCGTTGACCTGTGTAGCCAGTTTCCCCAACTTAAGTTGTTCTTTTATGATCCCCTTGGTGGTTGTCGATTTACTAGCCCCTTTGCTCTAAGTTACCAGCCCCGAGCCCCTTTATTTTATTATAACTTTGATTTCGTCGTTGGCGTCGCAGCCTCCATTTAAACCTATATTTTTGAAGCTATGACGGTGCACAAAGACACCGCATATTCCCCGTGGGTCCTTGTTTTTAATCGCCCCAATCTATTTTAATATTATTTTGATATATTTTTAATATTTATCGGGGCCTCAAGCGTATCCCCTCCGAGCCTCTGACATGTGGCAGTCTCTATTGTCTTGTCACAAGGATTTGCCTCATCGCAACCTTGCTTTAAGCTGAAAACTTAAAGCTACAATGGTACGATAAGGCAACATGTTTATATATTATTATTGAATGCCAACGGTTGAATAATTATTATATATTATAATATATTATATCAATATAATATAATATATAATGTAGACACCTAAAAATGTCCAACACCTTGTCATTAGCATGTTTTACCCTAGGTACCTGTATCATTCATCTAATTAGTTAAATAAATCTTATTTATTTAACTAATTTTCATTTATTCCCTTTCTATCCATTTATCGTATCTTCTATAATTAAATAAATCTTAATTATTTATTTAATTATTCATGACCATTAATCCTCTCTAGTTAAATAATTATTTCTAATTATTTAATTAGTCTTTTATCCTTTTCCTATAATTAAATATTTATTTATTTTTTTTCCCAATCCAAAATTAATTAATTAAATTAAATATTTATTTAATTAATAAAATCCTAAAAGACTCTGCTTTCTTTTATCCCATTCTTTTCAAAGATTTATGAGGATTTAAAACAGAAAAACAAATCTTTTTATCTTTTTCTCTATCTTATCTGAAAAATCAAATTCTATCAAATCTTATCCTTATCTTCTTCTCCTCATCCCTGAAAATCTATAAATACTCCCACTTTCAAGCCATTTAGGAGATGATCATTTAAGTTTTGAGCATCCTTACTCTGTCGAATCATCTTCTCATTGTTATGCTGCAATTGTGTGCAATCAACATTTGAACATCTACATCGAATCAATCTTGCATGGATCATTTGAGGTATTTGGAAAGTTGGGCATAAAGGTAAATTTGCATTTAATGTGTTTATCTTCATTGTTCAAATTTCTTGAATACAAGAGATCATAAAAGTTACATTCCTGATCTAAACAAAGTTGAGTTTGTTCATGATTGGAGATCATAAAAGTTATATTCTTGATCTAAGCAGAGTTGAGTTTGTTCATGATTAGAGATCATAAAAGTTACAGTCCTGATCTAAGCAGAGTTGAGTTTGAAGCATTATTAATATGGGAATTAGAAACACTAAGAGAATCAGTTGTGTTAGTGGTTCTAGTGGCTTGAAGCATATTGTATGAACTATCCTACCGATCCTGAGTTGTTTGTGATCATGCAAAGAAGACTTTACCTCTGGAAGAAGGTGATAGTCCTTGTTTCAGAATGTCTGCTCCTTGAAGACTGTCTAGAAGATTGCTCTGTATTTTCATCATTTTGTTATTGAGCTTCTACAGTTTGGAACATAGCTTCATATAGTGTTATTCTATGTATGTTCCAAGTTTCATGATGTTTTGATTATCGAAAGGGTGTTTTTTAATTGACACTATAAAGATAGTGTTGGCTCTGTGATGGTGACAATAGATTGCTCCGCATTCCTCCGCATTATCAATTATGGCTATGCAGTTCTGGAATTATGTTTTGGGTATAGTGAAGGTGATAATTCCAAGGTTTTAGATCTTTTGGTTTTCCGCTATGAAATTTTTGCATGATAAGGTTCAGGCATGTGTTTTGATAGTATAATGTGATGAAAACAACTGTCTGGAATGCTCTGCATTCCTCTAGAAGTGAACAATTGACCTTGTGGTTTTATGGTCATGTTCTTGAATGTGAATTGCATGCCTCTTTCTTGTTTCAAGCTTCTTGGTGGTCCGTAGCTCAGTTTTTCAATTGACAACATGTTGCAGTGTGTTTCAGATAATAGTGTGTAGTGGAAAAGGAGTATTTGGGGATGTTGTATGAGTCATGTGTACTCATCTGGAAATGTTTCTCGAAGATGTTTCTTGTTTCCAATACTGCACAAGGATTTCAAGTTGATGTGGCCCTTATTCTTCAAGTCTTCATGAGTTTTCCTTAAAACTGTCCTATTTTGAAATGAGAAGAATGTGCGGATGTAATTCCTTGATGATTAAAGTTGTGAAGGATGTTTTGGACCTGGTTAAGAAAGTGTTGGGGTCTGAAAGGCTTGAGTCTTCTACTGGTGTAATGTGTGATGTTGTTTAGGTCCTATCCTCTACTTGTTTCATGTTGTATGTTGTCCGGCCGACTTGTAAATGTATTTCCATAATGTCTTTGGCTGACAAGCTATGTAATCAATATAATATCATGTATAAATAAGTAGATCAAATTGAATGTGGAGAGTGTGATTGTAAGAAATATATAAAAAAGAAGAACAAATATGAAATGCACAGATTCAGTTTGAAGAAAAGATATTGAGCAGATATAGTAGACTGCACCATTAGCATACACCATATGTGTTCTCTCTAGCAGTCCTTGAATTTATACCATCATTGTAATAGTTGTGAGCTAAGCATTCAGGGAGTAGTTGCTTCCTTGGGTTATAACCCTAAATCAAAGTTGTAAATTAGGGAGAAGTATCTTCCTTGGATTGAAGCCATAAAACAAAGTTGTATTACTTTTTGCAGTGAGCATATTATATTGTGAGCTAATCTTCACTGTGGTTTTTCCCTATTATAGGGTTTTCCACGTAAAATCTCTGGTGTCATGTGTTGATTCTTTTATTGCATGTTTTCCTTAATGTTTTCAAAGTTATTCAATTTCATCAAAAAATGTCTAAGTGAAGTTTTTAAGTGTGTTGATTCACCCCTCCCCCTCTCAGCATCCCATTATGTTCAACAATTGGTATCAAAGCCAAGTACCTCTGAGAAGCTTGATCGCTAAGGTAGATCCTTCACTTGAACACAAAATCTGAAGTGTTGGACAATGATGTATTTGCACCTGAACTTGATTTTGAAGCTATGGATCCTAAAGGTTGGGACCTTGAATCAAATGAAAATGAAGTAGACTTTAAAGAAGAACTCAAGGCAGCTCTCAATGATCTAGAAGAAGCAAAAGAACTAAACTTGGAATATGAATACATGCTTGAAAAGCAAAAGAGACAATTGACAAATTGAAGGCAAAGGCCAAAGAATCAAAAGAAGTAGGAAAACTAAAAAATATGATAGAAGGAGATAAAGGAAGTGACAAGCTCAAGGAGGCTGAAAATATGATCTCAAAGTTGAAGGTCATGGTTGAAGAAGAAAAAAGGATTGAAGATTGCTTAAACATCAAGCTCAATGAGGAGTCATCTAAATGTTCAAAACTTGAAGAGGAAGTTGTCACTCTAAGGAAAGAACTAGAAAAGGCAAAAGAATAGATTGACAAGGGGCTGAAACTAAAAGGAGGAACTGACATTCTTGATGAAATAATAAGTTCTCAAAAACCAGCTAAAGAAAAAATAGGTCTTGGTTTTGATAAGGGAAAGAATCCTATGATCAATATCTATACAAACTTATATGACAACTTTTATATAGAAGGAAAGTCTAAAATCAAGAATGAAGAAGCCTACAATGAATAACCTAAAGGAAAAGCTTGCAGAGTCACAAGGGAAGATGAATTCACTCATGTCCAAAGATGAAGGAAGAATGTGGGGAAGAATTTCAATCCCCCTCAACCTACAAAGCAACTAGCTCACATCAGGTACTCTCAAGGATTTAATGTCAAATGTTTTAATTGTAATAAGGTTGGTCATAAAGCGATAGATTGTAGAAATAAGATGAATCAAAATGCCTTAAGAAAGTTACTTTTGTAATAAAATTGGTTGTAGAGTTGCTGAATGTAGAAGTAAGATGACCCAGAACTCTATCAGGTGTTATACATGCAATAAGTTGGGACATAGGGCAAATGAGTGCAAAAGTAAAATACCAAAGTATAACAAGGTTAATGCTTAGTCATTTTATGGTTACTATTATACTTGCAATAAGTTTGGCCACAAAGTGGCCAACTGTAGATCAAGGGCAAGGAGTGGAAATGCTCAGCAAAATATGTGCACTTGTCATGAGTGCAATCAAACAAGGTATTCTGGAAAGAATGTGAAATCCATTAATGTTGCTTAGCAAAGAGTGGAAATGAATAAAGTATGGAAGAAGAAGGAAGTGAGTGATATTTCCATATCTTTGCCTAATGAAGGTGGGTCCTCTAGTAACTAAAAAGCAAAATATTAGGTCATGGGAAAATTTTAACATTAAAAATTTCAAACCCTTGAACATACAAGATGTTGAATTTTCAGCATATGGATCAGTACTAGCATAAGAATGATAGGATTAAGGAAGTGAAGAAGTCTAGTGAAAATTTTGGAGAAAAATCTCTAAATGCGGCAAAATGTAGAGGATTTTTAGGTTCACAGTAACAAGAACTTCTACCAAGAGGTTTTATGGGCTCGGGGGGAGTTACTTCTAGAATTTCACCATCCCTCCTTCATGATGATGCAAACACACAACATATAGATAATCTTGACAAACATTTCAGAGCATTTGAAGGAATTGTGGAAGATTGTTGAAGAATTACAAGGTTCTGCATATGAAAGAGAAGCAAAATTAGGTCAAACAGGAACTACAATTAATTCAGAAGATGATTGTTGGTGGAATAACCATATAGGCAATCCCTGATCATTCCTAATCACTTTTGAACAAAGACAAAAGATTAAAGAGCTAAAGGAGATTGGAAAGCACTCAACAAGTTCACCGAGCAAGATTTATCACCATACTTCTAAGTATTCTTCATCTTTCTAGTTAAACCCTACCTTTGAAGATATTGCAATGGCAACACTAGTGGTAACAGACCTATGTGGACCTACAAGAGTAAGGAGTCAACAAGGTGAAAGGTACTTTATGTTGCTTATTGATGATCATTCTAAAATGACTTGGGTTACTTTCTTAAGAGAAAAATCTGATGCTCTTGACAAGTTTAAAGTTTTCAAAGCCTTGGTTGAAAATGAAATGGATACTAAGATCAAATGCTTGAGTCAGATAGAGGAGGTGAGTTCACTTCAAACCTATGTCCAATTAATTAAATAAATTATATTTATTTAATTAATTATGTCCAATATTCTTTAATTAGTTAATTTAATTTTCCTACATCACACCTATCCTATAATTAATTAAATAATTTTATTTAATTAATTATTCTCCACCTAACTTGCACAAAAATCTAAAGATAACTAACTCCATCTACACTCTTCATTTCAATCCTAGCCAACTACATGAGGATAGGTCCTATCCTTCCCATAATGCCTCCTCACTTAATCTCATCCATTCATTTACATGTAATCACAACCATTCATCCTTGATCCATGTCTCATTAAATCTCAACCATTCATCTCTAATCTAATCCTAGCCATTCATCCTATCATCCTAAGATCATATAAATATCCCTCTCAATCAAATCATTTGAACTAATGAAGAGACTAATGAAGAGATCTATAATTTCACAAAGGAGCAAGATTATGTTGGTTTATTGAGCAATTCACATTTGAGAAAATTTCATCATATCAAGAGAGCATATCAAGTAGAACAGGGGTGCACTCTACTTCTACTCTAGGAGGAGTAAGAGTGATTTGAAGTGAAAAGTATTATGTTTATTACATTATCTTTTGTATTTCCTCATCATTTTTCTGCTCTTCAGTGACTTATGTATAATTTCATGTGCTTCCTTCAATGTTTTTGATAAAGATAAGCAGCAAAAACTAGGGTGTTGATCTCATTACAAAATAGCCTAGCGGGCACACAAAAGAGACATATAAGTTCAAAATAGAAACACTAAACCAACAAAAACAATAGACTAAAAACCAATGGACAACACACAAACCACCTAAAAACAATAGAGAACAAAACACACAAGACTAGTTGAACAACTGACCCCAGTCTTCTATCAAGAAGTGGTACATTTCTTCATAGTCCTTCAGTTTCTTTATACCCATGTCATGTTAAATCAATTCTAGGTCCTGCAAAACAACCAGGGTGGTTTCCAAGTGGTGCATCACTTTTGAAGTAAACTAGGTGAGAATTTTTAAGATTTTCTCTAGCTCAATAATTCTAGCACTCATGGCCTCCATCACAGACAACTCCTTGGAACTAGTTTCCCCATCCTTGTTGATTGGGGCATCCTCCATCTACTTGGTCAATGTCTGAGTCTCTGAATCAGGCAGGTTCATCTCTGGGAAAAGCCTGGGGCCTTCCACATCCATTGCACCACCCAAATCTGATCCAGAAGCCTCCTCCTTCTCAGCTTTTTCCTGGTTGTCGATGGTTTCCTCCTTATCTGACTCACTGGAGGCCACCAACTCCTTAAGGGAGGAAGTGGGCTTTGCAACGAATCTACTGGACCTCCTGGTTGTGGTTATTCTCATCTCTCCTTAGGGAGTAATTTTCATCTCATCTTGAGTCTCCTCACTATCTTCATCATCACCCCTTGAAGCCTCCACCACCTTACCTTTCTCTAGATTGGGCCCCTCTTTCCTAAGTAACTCACCCACATTCACAAACTTGAAAGTGTCCTCCTTACTGTCCTTGGCCCTCTTTTGAGTATTATCACCCTTGTCATTAGCAACAAAAAGCTTCCTTTTAGAAGACTTCTTACCTGGGTTGGGACTGTCAACTTTTTGAGCAATGTTGGCCTCTACCTGGCCAAGGGGGGAATAGCCAATTTGGGGGTTTTCGTTGGGCTAGGTTTGGAGCTAGGTTTTTTCTTGGAGGTTGAAACCCTAGGGTCAATGAGATTATCCAGTGACTTCTTAGGAGTGAGTTCCCTTATCACCACCCCTTGACTCTAGTTACCTTTGGTATGCTTAGGAGCACAAGAGGGAGGACTATCAATCAGGCTATCCGTAATCTGCTTAGGGCGACATAAAGCCAAATGAAATTTGTATAAGAAGAAGATCAAGCCTTGGTGTAGAGGAATCATAGACTTATCGGGGTTCTGGGCGTGCAAGTTTGTAACACCCTTGACCGAAGTCTCCAGAGACGAGAGAAGTTAAAAGGGGAAGCTAATCAACTGGTTCCTTCTAAAATGATTAAGGAGCATGAAATGGTAATGATAGAAGTGTCTAAACCTACCTTCCAAAGTAAAATACTTCATCACCATATAACATACCTCTTCCCATGGTTTGGGCAACCTTTCGAAGTCAAAATTGCCTTGCAGGTTGTAGAGCTCGTCGCCCTCTTTCAAGAATAAGACCATGTTCTCTAGGTCAAAGATTTTACTCTGCCATTTTTGTTTCAAACCCTTGATGGACATGCTTGTGGCGAAGCCTATGACCTCCTTTGAAATCTCAAACCCAACTCCCCCTATCTGGACCCTTTTGTTGTTCCATGAAACCACACATTGTTTGGACAAGTTCTCATCATGCCCTTGTAAGCATTCGAGATAGGAAGCAACTCCACCCTCATAGAAGATATGTCATAGTGTCTCATTTCTCTTAAATTCTTTGCACGAGATTGGTTAAATTCTCATTCTCTCTGCCCCCATAGTAGCAGAAACTTGAATCTTAGCAATGAGCAGAGTAATAATAGCAAGACTGTGAACTATGAGATGCTACAAAATTTGGTTCTTGTTTTTGATAGATAAACAACTATACAATTCTCAAAATTAAGAAACTTCTTCATCATCCCATTGTCTCATGATATCACCATGCAATAATTGCACCCTATGCGAACTTAATTCCATGTACTAGTTATGATGGGTGATATCAATAAAATCATTAATATAAGTCTTTCGTGGGACTAAAAATCTTCACCCTATCATCTTCCTCTCCACATAGCCGGCCACATGATTAGAAGTATGAGTCAGCATCTTAGACCTGCTGACTCATCTCCTAGTCATTCCCCTATGGCACCAAAAATGTGCATGACTAGGGTTTGAATTCAAATTTTTGATCCCATAATACATGACAAACAAAAAAGAGGGTTATTGCAACTCCTTGAGGAAGAGGAGGATTTGTACATGCTTAGGGAGGCTATACAAGCTCCTCCAGAACCTCCAGTTAGTGAGGTTTTGACCAAGGTTGGCCATACTGTCTGCCACCTTATTGCCCTCTTTGTAGGTGTGGGCAATTTCTTTTTCTCTAAATCCAACCAATAGGCCTTTTATGTCCCCAGTGATGTCTTTAAGCTTCCATCCAGTGTCAGCATTACCCAAGACAACATCAATTATAATTTTTGAGTCTCCTTCAATTTGTATTTTGTCAATTATCAAGGTGAGAGCAAGTTTAAGCCCCCAAAGCAAGGCTAACCCCTCAGCCACATTGTTTGTTTGTTTGTCAATTCCTCCTGCATAAGTTGAAATCATTTGACCATTGTCACTTCTGATGATGCCCCCCACTAGCCATACCTATGCTTCTCTTTATTACACCATCAAAATTCAACTTAACCCAATCTTGTGGGGGTGGTTTCTAAATAGTGTTCTAGCAGGCAATCCTTTTAGAGTTATCAAAAGTGGAGATGTCTGAGGATATTCCCCTACTTTTAGCCAATTGTAGCTCTAAGGGGGTGGGGGGGTTTTTAGCAGTGTTCAAACTTCTATTAGAGGTGTTTTCAGACACCAGTTTGAGGAAAGAGAAAAAGACCTCCTTAGGGCTTCTGGTAGAATCTCTAAAGATTTTATTATCTCTCCTTCTAGAAGCTCCACCCTAAGTGGGGAGGGATCTGTCTCCAGATCTCCCTGATTCTCACATGGCTGAAGCGGGTTGTCCAACTCTCCACAAATTTAATGAGGCTTTCATTCATGACCTAGTCTAGGCCAAGCTTACACAATATCATACCCCAAATATCTTTAGTCTAATCAAAGTGGAGTATCAAATGGGATATGGATTCTTCATCCTTGTGGCAAAGCACACATCTATTGAGCAGTTGAAAGCCCCTTTACTTAAGGTTATCTAAAGTCAAGATTATGTAGTGTGTTGTAGACCACCAAAAGAAGTTGATTTTGGGAGTCAAATGGTTGTTCCAGATAGATTGATAGACCCCTTTGCATTGACCATTATTAGACAATAGATTATAAGCAGTCTTAACAGAGAAGAGCCCTTGATTATCTTGTGCCCATAACATTTCATCTTGTCTAAGGAAGATGGGGATTATGAAATTGTTGACTAAGTTGTAAGGAGCTGACTATCTGATCTAGGTTATTGTTGTTTGGCCAATAGTTAGCAATGTTTTTCCATTGTCTCCTCCCCTGAAACTGATCAACATAGTTAATAACCTTTTCCCCAAAGAACTTGCTCACTCTACAGATTCGTCTCTCATTTCCATGATTTATAAGAGGTTTATCTTGCAGCTAGGTGTCCTTCCAAAATCTGATCCTGTCCCCATTTCCAAACTTTGATTTTAACCCTTGAAAAAGGAGATTTCTAGCTTTTAGCATTTTGTTCTAGATTATGTACCCTTGGGGAGGCCTTCTTGATCAAGGAAACCAAGTATCTCCTCATTGTGCAAATATTTGGCTCTCATAATATCTCCCCAATCTTTCTCTTCCTTCATGAAGCACCACCCAACCTTAGTCAGCAAGGCTTTGTTTATCAACTAGATCTTTCTGATGCCCAGACCCCCCTAAGACTTGGGGAGACAGACTTTGTCCCAACTGATGAGAGAGGTCCTCTTCTTCTCTTCAACCCCCATCCAAAGGAAAGTTCTCTAGATTTTCTCAAATTTATCGGTAATGTATCTAGGCATTTTAAACAAGGTGAGAAAGTAGGTGGGAATACCTTGTAGAGAATCCTTCAGGAGCTAGTACTTACCGGCTTGACTTAGTAACATTCCCTTCCATCCCTCCAACTTCTTTTAGATTCTCTCAAGAATAGAATTCCAGTATAAGTGAGCCACTTCCTTGACAGTGAGGGGGAGGCCAAGATAGGTAAATGGCGAGGCATCCTCATTACAATTGAGAATGGTTTTAATCTTTTGTTGAAGGTCCAGGTTAGTGTTGAAGAAAAAAATGTTGCTCTTATCATAATTGATGCATGGCCCTGAGGCCATGGCATAGTAGTTAAGTAATTGTTTCCACTTTCTGGCTTCCACCACCAAGGCAACTCCAAATAGCATCATGTCATCCACAAATTACTGGATAGCTGAAGGGTCCACTGTAGAAGAAGCTCTAACACCTTTTAGGTCCTGGCTTCTCAGAAGGTTCAAGATGTACCTCCCCAACACCTCAACCATGATAATGAACAAGTAGGGGGATAAAGGATCCTCCTATCTAATCCCTCTTCAAGGATTAAAACCCCTAGAGGATACCATTAACCAGCACCGAATACTTAACAGTGGTCACACTTTCTTTTATAAGTTTGATGATGTTGTCTTGGAACCCAAACTTCCTTAAAACTTTGAACATGAAATCCCAAGATATTTTATCATAGGCTTTGGAAATATCTAGTTTAAAATCCATACTCAAGATATTACTTATGTCCATCAAGTGGATTAGCTCATGGGTAGAGATGGTTGCATCAACAATATGTCTTCTAGGGACAAAACCCTTCTAACATCCAGTTATGAGGCCATCTAGAAGAGGTTGTAATCTACACCCAGAATCTTCGATATGATCTTATAGATGGTATTGCATAGAGTGATGGGGGGATAATCAACCATAGTCTTAGGATTTTGTTTCTTGGGGTCCAGGGCAATAAAAGTATTGTTGATTTGTCTGAGGATCTTACCCATTCTGAAGAAGTCTCTAATAGCAGTCGTGAGATCAAACCCCACAATATCCCAAAAGTTCTGGAAGAAGGCAGGAGAAAAACAATGACAACTAACTTCACACCTTTTTGATATCAATGACAATCAATCTCCATCAATCTCCCCCTTTGTCATTGATGACAAAACTACATGATGCATTCTCTCTCTCCCCCTTTTTGACATCGAATGACAAAGGATGAATTTACTCCCCCTGTCTTGGACTCCAAATAGCAATACTCACTTAGCATTGATTCCAAATGCCTTGTTTCAAATTCTTCAACTTAGACTCAATATACATTCATCAACTCAACATAAAGAACTCTTCCAAGAAGGCAATCTGATTTATTGAAGACAACTTTGACAAACCAATATGATCATCACCATGATTATCCATAAGCATGACTTGCAATCAACACCATCACTCAACTTCAACTTCTGAGCCAAGTTTCATGACAAGACAAACACCCATAGCATGAAGCATTCTAACCATGCTCTCATACACCAATGTCTGAAATAGAAGCTCCAATGCACCAAAGAAGGTTTCTGCAAGTTAATACTTAATTCAAACAAGAAGAAATGAGCATGAACACAAGGTCATCTTTGTGATTATCACTGAAGTATATCACTGTTATAAGATTATCAGACCATCTATACTGTCACTATACCATCTCAAATACTTCCTGTGCACATCCAAAATAGATATCAAACATGTATACTGTCAGGAACACTTATCAAACTATCATTTCATCATGGAATCCTCTATGCCAGATATCACATGTCCAATCATCTGTTGTCTTGTATCTTGCAATCATGATGTTGTTGTAACTGCTCTGCTCCAACCATACTTACTGCAAGAACTCAAACAAAGGTCTGCAACCATAAGAAAGGTCTGCATATTCAAAGTTCAATACAGTCTACTATCTCTACTTTCATCAACTATCTACTACCTTTGCAAAACACAATCTACTGCCTCTGCTAGCAAAACGTCTGTCTGCTACCATCTCTACAATATCTCTGCAAGAGACTGCAATATACAAGAGGCAAGTCTGCACAACAAGTCTGCCATATGAACTCATCATAATGCCATGACAACTGATAACAAACTCAAATGAATATCTAAACATTCTCATCTCCAAATCACAACATGAAGTAGCAAGACTAATCAACATGAGGACCAGTAACACTTACAAACTCTAATGAACATCTAGAGATGAACTTGATTAAATGAAGAACTTGATGAGATACAAGACACCACCATCAATGACATAAGCATCTCTAGATTGTCATAGCTTGAAGCATATACCTGATACCACCTTCATAACTAGAATCACACAACTTGCAAATGCCTTCCTGAAGCCTATCAATTAAGAAACCCCTCAAAGAAACATATCAAACTATCATACCAAGAACTCTTCTGAATGATCACGAATTTACATCTCTAGTTCACAATATTCTTTTGACACTATCTCCAATCCACATGAAAGCTCCACCTCTCATGCATGACACATAGCTCAAAACATATGATGATCAACACTTCACATTCTCACTAATATATCAAGAACACTCTAAACTGTATCATTGACATACACTGAAGATTAACATAGTTATCAACATCATCATCAACTACATGAACTTCATTTCATAAGACTGATATGAGTAGCATCTTGATATGAAACATTCTAGCAAACATTATTAGGCAAGAATCCAATAGCATGATAAATAAGACAAGATCACCATATTGACAAACACCAAATGATCTCCTCCTAAAACCTCTTGGGGTTAAGTGATACGACATTGGACAATTTCCCCTTACTTCATGTTGCGTCTCATGCAACAGATGATGTGTCTTGTTCATTATGCACAATTTTAGGATCTATCTTCCCTTGACTTTGTTTCTATATCCAAACTTTCACAGGTTCTTTCTTCTGTTCAGGTTTATTCTTCCAAACCTTTTTAGCCTCTTTCCTTTTCCAACTTTTCAAACCAGATGATGCTATTCTGCAACTATATGCTTTATGACCAAGAGAGTTGCACTTGAAACATACAAGATTGGCATTCCTTATTGAAGCATATTGACTTCTTCTACAATCAATTGCTTTGTGTCCAAAATGATTACAAGTATAACAATAACCAAAAAATGAGTAATTATACCTGTACATATATGCTTGTCTTACTGGAATAGCTCTTCTTAGATTTCTCCTTTGATTGTGCATTTTGATAAACTCATCTTTAGTTTTCACCTCAGCTTCAATCTTCTTTTTGCTTTTAGGAGTAGCAACATGATAACTTAGATCAATTTTCCTTCTAGGAGTCTCTCTAACTTTGGAACACTCTCCTTCTTCATAACCTAGACTAGTAGTGTCCTTATGATGCTTTTGTTTGCCCAACATTTCATACAACTTGTTTGTGCTTTCTTCAAACTTCTGATATTTCTTGAACATAACCTTGAGACCTTCATAATCTTTTCTCAGATTGATAATTTCAGCCTCTAATTTTAGATATTCAATTCTTTTAACCTCAAGGTTAGATTTTGTTACATCTATTATTCTTTTGGCTTCCTCAATTTCAGTCTTTAGACTGCTAATCAATCTTTCAGATTCATCAACATGACTCTTTAAGCCTATAATCTAATTTCTTGCCTCTTCAAGATTAGAAGATACACTTTCAAGATCTGAAAGTGCTTTGTACTTGGAATCTTTTTCTTTTTGTAGTTGCAACTCTAATCTATGGTTCTCGTTTTTGTATTTCTTGATCTCACCTAGAGCACACATGATTTCTCCTTCTATATCAACTTCACACTCTTGTTCATCATCACTCATAATGTGATCTTCTTCTTCTGAATTAGATTGGACGTCATCTCCTTCATGTGAATGTCTCCTTTCATTGTCACTTTGTTCAGACACCAAGTTGTCCTCTCCTTCAAGTGCATCACCTTGATAGATTCTAATCAACTCCTTCCACACATCCTGAGTTGTTTCACAATGCATAACTTTACATGAAATTTCATTAGATAATCCAGACATAATAGCCTTATTTGATATATGGTTACATTCATAAGCTTCTTTTTTACTTGTAGTATTAGGTGATTGAGAGGAAATAAAATACCCATTTTTGACTAACATCCATACACCATACCCTAAATAGGATAGATAGACTTGCATTCTAATATACCAAATAGAAAAATCTGAACCATCAAAGAAAGGAACTCCAGAAAACTCTTCCTCTAATTCAATGCCTGACTCAACTTGTGAGACATTTCTATCAACCAATTGTGGATCAACATTTGAGTTTGATATAGATGGTGTCTTTTGACCAGTATGTGACTTGACATTTCTCTTGCCCTTATTTCTTCTACACTTTCCCATGGTACTCCACTATCAGGACCTACCCATGCTTGTTAGACTTCTATAGGGAACCTATGCTCTGATACCACTTGTTGGAGTACAGGACCACTAAGAGGGGGGGTGAATTAGTGGTCTATAATTTTTAACATCTTTTGTATCTTTTAATTTACAAGACAGAGCATGAGAGAGACTTCAATAATCTATAAAAACACATATGCACAAGTATGATGATGAATAGTGTGAGCATAACCTTATGAGTAAAACATTAAGACACACACATATAGAGGTAAATAACATAAATCATAACACATGTTTTTGATGAGTGGAAAACCCTCATAGGGATTAAAAACCACTCTAAAAATTTGCCTCACTAGCTTAATAGAATCTCACTGATTACAACAATTGTCTCACTGACTTACATGCCTCACTGGCAACAAACAGGTTTCACTGACCATGCAAGCCTCACTGGCTAATACAAGTGAAATAAAAATGATCAACTCAAAGGGTTTCCCTGATTCACTACAATACATCAAATGTCATAACCCTCTTCATCATACAAACAACACAATTTATCAATGATTACATAACTCATCAATTCCCCCTACAAAACTTGTTAGTACTCTCTGCAAATCCTTATGTCTCCTTCTAATCAATCCATTCTATAAACATAATCCTTTATAAACATTGTCACAGTGTAGACATCAAATCAGAACCCTGCAAAACCTTATAAACTCAACATCTCTTAACATCTATGTTATGCTTTCAAATCATTTCATCTCTCTGTCTTTCTTTAATCTTCTTCACAAATTGCACATGAGAATGTAGGTCTATCTTTTCTATACAAAGCACCTGCAATAACATGTCTTATACTTCACAAAATTTATTTCTTCAATGTTGCATATTGGTCTTCAAAAAAATCAATCCACAATGATCCTGCAATGTTATTAAAAATAGAATGACTCTTTATCTTCCTCTTCTCTCCATATTCCTTCTCTTCAATATTCTTCAATCTGTAAAAAAAATCTTTATAAATCTAATCTTATGACTCCCATAGTAAAATAATGTCTTAAAAAAATATTCACTTCACAACAAAACTCCTCAGTCACCTGTCCATATGCATTAAAGAATTTATTTTAATAGAAACTCTCTCCTTTTAAAAAATATTATGGCATATAAATCTCCTCATTTGTAGCTTTTAATGCCTCGAGAGGCTCATTGATGAAGTCTTAAAATTAAAAAGAAAACTCCCAAAAATAACCTTTAAATCTCACAAAAAATTGCCTTTTTGAAACTATCTAATAATAGCTTTTCAAAAGCCTTATCTTTGCAGTTTCAAAGTTTATGACGTCCATGAGCATGTCAAAAGGTGAACTTGAAGAAGTGGGAGACAAATTTAAATGTGGGCCTTCGATTTTTCATTTCACTCTCCTCATACTTTTAAATAAAACCATTGATTAGTAATAGGTGTCCATCACATAAGAGGAAGACCAAAGCAACCAGTGGAGAGGGTTAAAGGGGCTAGTTATACCACGAAGCCAATACCCTTATGTTGCCACTTAAGTGGCTCTTAACCTGCTACAAAGGGTCAATGCTCCAATATAACAAAAAGTGCATGAAATGATGACAGTTTATAATATGTCCTTTGAAGTTTGTTTCAAAGGGATTTAAACATAGAATATAGGATTTAGGTCAAATAAAACTTTAATAACATTTGAATTTACCTTGATCTCTACATTAAACCTTTGCCATACCTCTCCACTGAAGACAATACTCTGTATATAGACAATCACATAATACCTCTGATGCATAATATCAACCCATTGATATGAATGAAAAGATAGACTTTCAAGAGATATCAACTTATATCAAACTAATGATATTTGGAATGCACCGAGAATCAATCACACCATTAGCTGACAAGGATGATCAACTGAGTATCATGAGCAATAACAACAACAAGCACAATCACTACAACTTATACTATTAAAGCGTAAGGCTATGCATCAAGTTATCAACTCTCAACACAATATGAATACATCATATTGATCCACTTCTTGAATATGTGAAGATGACACCATCTTGGACAATAATAAGAAAGCAATATATTTTGAGAACATCAATAACTTCTCTATCAGCACTATATCATTCTGATCCAACTAATAGTTTCACCCTAATGCATGCATGATGTATGTTAATTAAACTTTGATGCAAAACATTGATCACCTGAAGCAACAAACATACTACAATGCATCAACTGAGAAGCAACAACCTTGCTTTTCTTGTCATCTACATGATATCTCTAACTTCCATGATAAGTATTCTACCATGCAAAACCTATTGATCAACATATCATGTAGCATGAAAACATGAATCTCAAGACCATGGAAACCAAGATCTCAAACAACTACATCATGTGAACCTTATCATAAAGACCTTATGGAGACACAATTACATTGATCCAGTTATGAGCACAAACATAATGATCCATAATACCAATATCATCACCTTTGTATACCAACATCATCACCTTTGTAGCAGACCCTTATCACTGTATGAACTCCTAAAATGAGCAACATGAAGTAGATCTAGAAACATGAAGATGATCACCAAGTTCTGATATGATCATTGACATTGAAGCTATGAACAACAAGATAAGGTGATCCAACATGATTAAGACATTGAAGCCATGAACAACAAGATAAGGTGATCATATGAATATCTCTTTGATCAATAATGACAACTAAATTGACACCTTTTTCACATCAATGACAATCAATCTCCATCACTACTATTGGTCTAGGTGTAGAGTTGATCATTTAAATCTATGTTCATTAGACCAGTAAGATTGAGAAAGTCAGCAAGGTCAGCCATGCCATTAGAGTAGTTCATAATGCCCCCAGATTTTTCTAAGGGGAATAGGGGAGTATTGAAATCCCTAGCCAACATCCATTTGGCTCCTTTTTTAATAGTCAACCTAGGTGCCAGCTCTTCCCAAAGCTCCTTCCTCACATTCCTAGAATTGGGCGCATAAATGTTTTTAAATCTCTAGACTTTTTTTATTAAGGGAAAACTTCACTTCTAGGCTATTCCTACTATGGGAGCAATAAGTACTAGTGAGATGGTGTTTGTTCCACATAGTAACCGGACCTCCAAAGGCTCCAAAGGAGGGGCTGATGAAGTAATCTGCAATGGGTCATAACTTAATGACAATTTCTTTGAAGCTTTCTTCTAACATTTTGACTTCTTGGAAGAGGAGAATATCAAGCGTGTTTTCATAGATGCAATTTTTTACCAAAACCTACTTTTGAGGACTGTTCAATCCCCTTATATTCCAAGAGAGGATCTTCATTTATGACCTCTCCTGGAGTGAGTCTCCAGGGTACTCTATCTCCCATTAGCATTTTTTTTTTTTGCTTCCCTCTGCTTGGTTTCCCTTTGTGAAGGTCTTCCATATTTTCCATCCATTCCCACGTCTGTCAATTTTTTCATCTGGCCTTTACCTTTTCTCTTGGGTGTAACCCATCCCTCCTGGTTACTCCACATGGTACTTGGTCCTGTCTCATAGGTTAAATCTCTAGGTGAAGACAACTCCACACTTTTCCCCTTCCCTTTGTTTCCCATAGTAGCAGAACTTTAAAGGAAAGAATTTTTCTCAGGTGTTTGTCTTTGCTCACCCACAATAGCCTCCACCTTCTGTGGGTTGTTTTTTTTGGGAGAGTGATCTTGAATCTCTCCCTCTTCTCTATCTTCTATCCTCATAGAAGGGTTCTTTGGATGAGTGTTCAGAAGAGCTTCAACCTTTTGTTCAAGCCCTAGAGTGACCTTCTCTTTAGATCCTTTCAGTTCTGCAGGTTTAAGAGGGGACCTTATGATGTTTAGGATATCCTCTTTGAAGGGATACTCTTTAGTTTCTAAGTCCTCTTCCCTCACTTCCTTAGGTTTAAGGGGTTGGTTCTTTAGGGATTTACATTCAGTGATCATGTGGCCTTTTCTAGAACAGTTTTGGCAAAATGTAGTAGCATTTTCATAAACTAATTGTTGCTCCCAGCTCCCATATTTAGATTTTATATTGATTGAAGTAGGGAGAGTTTTATGAATAGCCACATTGACATAAAAATGGGCAAACACTAACCTCGATTTGTTTCTAGTAGTGTTATCTAGCGCTATGAATCTACCAAAGGAGTTAACAATCTAGGCAAAAATCTCCTCATCCAAGTACTCTAATGATAGTCTAGGTAGCCTTACCCAAACCAGGGCAGATTTATTTAGTTCCATCATTGCATCGAATCTAGGTTTCCAGTGGCCCAGACATAGGTTGTGCTTACCATACAACCAAGGACCTCTAACCAGAACTACAATAAGATCCTCCTTAGCAGTGAACTTGAACAAGAAGAGTCCTCCCTCTATAGCACTGGTCAATATGCTACCCTTCAGGTGCCATCTACTAGATACCCACCTATGGACCATGTCTATATTGGGTCTTAGAGAGTAAAACTTTCTATCATGAGGTCCCAGATTTGTAGGTTTGTTCCTTTCTCTAACTCTAACAACATAGGAATAACAGAGTCCTCTCTATTTCGTTTGTCCTCACCGAGAAGGGCCTTTTTCTAGGCATTAGGACCTAAATCCAAGGCTGGAATCTCATGCTCTGAAAACTACCTGAGGCAGTACTTACTATAGCCTATTCAATCAAGGGGCCCAAAGGGGAAGTAGGGGGGCCCCTAGGCTAACAGAATCCATGACCTAAGTAAGTTCAAACTAGGTTTCAATCAGGAATGTTCCAGAGCGCTATGAAAGTTGTCATGCTTCCTTCAATGTTGCTTAATTGAATTATATAACAAACATAACTATCCTTGATCGCATAATCTTAAGGAGTTTCAATATCCCAATTTATTCATTGGCTATATCAAGGATTGAATTTGGAACATGGCCTTGACGTTGACGCATAAAGATGGTTGGTTGATCGACAATATAGCTTCGAGGTGATTATTGTAATGTAGATTGTAGTTTAGCCCATTTAGTTTCTAGGTTCTAAATTCTCCATATGAGATTAGCCAAAAAAAAGTTGGCATCAATTTGTTCTAAATGGTTTGGTAGAGGGGATGGGAAATTGATGTCTATCAAGATAGGTGATATGTCATGATCTTCAAACAAGGTGGTCTAAAAGGAGTAGGAAGATAACAAAACATCACTTCCAAATTGGGTACAGTGGGTTGTAAAGATATCCTCTCAGTTTAAATTTTGGGAAGGCAATATATAAGTGGCATACCCAAGCACATTGATGGTAGGATCAGTGGTTGATGATGGCAAGGTATCCAATGTTCATTCGCTCAATGTATTCTTGAGATAACTCAAAATCTGGGAAGGATTCCATAAAAATATTATTTTTTAAGCAAATGGGGGTAATATACTAGGGTTTGGGTTGGTAGTTTCTAATAATCTCTTCCCAATTGGTGACTTCACAGCAATTTATGAACATAACTAAAAAATTAAAAAGAAGTTAATTTTCATGTCAAGTTCACCAATTATGTATGCACCAAAATGGGCATATTCTACACCAAAGAGGGTATAAGTGGCTTCTTACGGTTGTGATAGAGCAATCTACTAGGATTTATTTGATATCTCAAAAAGGAGACTCAAAATCAAACCACAAGGAGTATGTAGGACAAATATTGAAAGTGGGAACTCTCAACAACACCCTGTATAGGCCAAGAAAGTTTGCTTGGTGGGAAAATGAGCTAATTTAACACATTTGAGACATCAATTCAACAATTTTTTGAAATGCTAGAAAGTTGTAAATGTTGTCAATATTGAGAATTGGTTTGTCAAGTTCAATGTAATATGCTTTTGCATGGAATAGTTTGTTTATTATAGAATAGTTTGTTTGTTATAGAATTGTTGTAGTTGAATGTTTGTCAATTATTTGTAGTGTTTGAAGTTTGTCCTTGTATGCTTTGTATGTGCAAGGACAATGTATGCATGTTGGACTTGAGACCTTTGGAAGGATTAAATGTTTGAGGACCTTATGTAGAGAGGCTCAGTTGTTGGAGGATGTGTAATGATTGTTTAAAGAGGCTAAATCAAGGTGTTCTATCCTCAAAGGGATATATAGAATCCGCTTTTGTATTTGATTGTTTGGTTTATGTGTAGTGGAAGTGCTAGTCCATTGGTTGGATTTGGTTTGCATAAATGAAAAATAGAAAATAAAAATAAACTAAATAATTCTAACTACTAAACTACTAATCTAACTACTAACAAATTTACCTACTAATAGAATAATCTATAAACTAACAAATATGATACTAACCAAATAAAATAAATTCCTAACATTTTGGTCAAATGCCACAAACTAGGAGTGGATTTGATAAAGCATAAACTAGAAGTATGGGTTGTAAATTTCCTCAAAACATGCTACCCCATTATCCTGTGACAACTAATTGATGGAAGACACCTTCGAGATGATACTCTATCAAGGAAATGTATTGACAATGACAATTGAGCTAAATTGGGACTTAGTTTGATGTGATTGAAGATTTGCAATACAAAGTTGCATATTGATAATCAAATTAGGGAATTACTTTGAAAATGAGGTTGCTAGAATGGGAGCAATTTGGCAAGGCAAGGGTGCAAAGTCCTAGTTGCACTTAGAAGAGAGAAGATTGAATAGAGCTCTACAAGGAATGGGTGGAACTATTTATGGGGAATTCTTTCCTATGGAGGTCTTTCTCTAGGAAAAGACACACTAAACAAGGCTCTAACATGCATATATAAAACAAAGGGAAACTTCTAGAAGTGTGGGGGGTGAGGAGAAAGCCAAAGGACAGAGAAGATGAGGAGGTAGGGAGGTGAAATAATTAAAATTCAAGTTTTCGCATAGACAAGTGAAACTGTCGATTTCCACAAAGGTTCGGTTTTGAAACCGTAAGGAGACTATGCAACTGTTATGACACACACATGATTTGTCATAGTACTTTTGAGACCCCTGACATTATTACAAGACTATTGTGGCCACTACACAAATTGTTGCATAGTTTCTAGACCGTTGCCTAATTACCACTAGAGATTTCACCAAAGTAAGCAAAACATGAAATTCTAAAAGACAAACAAAGGCATGACTAGTAAGTAAACAAGCAAGGGAAAGGTCAGACATGAAAATAGATTAAAACCAACTTGGGGGTGTCTCAAGGCATCACAGATGTCTATCTTTTTTGTGTTATAGTGGCACTTTGAGTGGTTTTTGTCATCATCAGACTCTGAATGTTGACCTTATGCGGTCATGCAAAAATGGGCACTTACAAACTCAAGCATAGATAAGAAGATGGTGTGTGTATCTCTAGAGTGCAATGATGATGTGATGTATGTAGATTATGTGATAAAATAGAAACCCTAGGGAACTATACTATGCAAAGCGGTGTGTGTGTATGGAGGATGAGAAGGAAATGGAGAGTTTAGACTCATTAGGAATGGATTTTGAGAGCAAATGTGAGACTAGGGATGACAAGGAGTATATAAGAAGAGAATAAATAAATTTGGGGATGGATGGAAGGGAAATTGAGAAGGAATAATGGAAATAGGGAAGGAAAATGAGAATAATGATGGCAGATAAATGCTGAGGGATAGAAAATGCTAAGGTTGGATACTCACGCAATATGCTTCAAATTTGGGCTCCAACACCTCTTAGCTTCTTGTTATAGAAGAAAAAAAATGTAAATTTGATTAAAAATAGGTGTGCACAATCTCTTGTGTTATTATTCTTTTCTTACATGAAACCATGAAATCCATCTTTGAGAATATTTATCTACCACAACAAACATGAATTCATTTTGGTGTATTCTTAGGGCCTTTGTGATACTACCAAAGATGTGTAAATCCTTAGTTTCCTATTCATGGGCGTGGCAATGCAATAGGGAATGAAAGACTTGATATGGTGCTCAATGTTTGTGCACATATGAGGCCAACAAAAGAGATTTTATAGTGCTACCAATGTCTTGGTAGAAGTAAAATATCTAATGATTTTAAAGTAGTATGCCTCCCATATGATTATTTGATGAGGTGTGCCTTATAAAACGTAGAGTTGCTAATGCAAGACAAAACTCATCTCACTGTTGCAAACACACGCTTTGATACCATCTGATGCAAGACAAGCTACCACACACACAACTGCAACTCAAATTCATTACCTTACACTCTTGGCATAACATAAATTCAAATACACACACATGGATTGCAAATAAAATCAGAACATTTTTATTATTTTCAAACAAAATCCATTTACACATAACAAAACCAACCACACATCTACAACAATCTACAAATAATGCCTCTCATGGCCTCCTTCCTACAAGAAAAAACTGCATCACATTCCTCTTTTCAATCAATACCATAGGCACTACACACAGCCTCTTCATTTCCCATATGAGGCATTGCCTGTAGTAAAACATTTTTGTTTTTAAATAGCCTCCAAAGAGGTGTTAAAACTTCCCTGATGTGATGCTTCATCTGCTGCTCACAAAAGAATAAAAATAATGTTTTAAAAGCCCCAAATGAGGCGTTCCAAAATTTCCATCTTCATTTCTCTTTGCTGAGCACTCTGATTTTTTTTTCTATTTTATCATGACATTCTACCCTCTTAAAGAGGAGTTACATCCACTAAGGCATGGACTTCTTTTCTTATTTTAAAATTTGCCTTTTCAAATTAAACCCCCCCCTTTAGCACTGCTAATCACACAGGAAAAAAAAAGAATATAAAATGTTTTTATATGCCTCAAGGAGGTGTTTCAAATTTGCCACATTAAAATGAAGATTTACTATTTAGAAAGCCTCTTTCAACGTTGCTCCCAACCTCCTTTCCTATGCTTCTCACAAACATCAATAATAATATTTTTATTATTTCAAATCTGTTCATCTTCAGCGCTCGAAACATAATTTTTTTAACTCATTTACCAAGGTGATTGCCTCCTAACTCTTTATGCAATGGAAAGACGAATCATAAAGGAAGAAACTCAAAAAATTACTTTTCATGATCTCCATACTATCTTACCCAAAAAAAATGGTGAAATTGGTGATTTAGATGCGCAGAACCGGGTTACAGCAGGTGAAAAATTCAAACTACTCCATTTTACATGAAAATCGGTGAGCATGCTTGGAATGACATTCCAAGGTCCCCCGTAGAAGGATTTCACTCTATCCTTCACGGATTTTGAAATTTTAAACTTTCCGTAAATTGCAAGCCTCGATTAGAGAATTTTAAATTATCTTAAATGGTGAAAGATATGACCCTGATTCCTTTTGTACATTTTCTGAAATGCCTTCAAGAATATGCCTGTTAGAGGATTCATCATGAAACTTCACCAATCTTCTAGAACAATTGTTTTTTAGGAGACTATCTTTTGTGCATCGACATCCAAAGTGCGGAAAAATTGAAACTTGCACTTTTTGACTGCCACACATTCCAAAATCCATGAGATGCCAAAAGAAAGCCAAAACACACCAAAATTGAAAACCAAACCTCTAACTTATTTTTGGTTGATGTTGATTGCCAGTCGGCCTGAATGCTCCTGCATCAGACACGCCAGGTTGAAAGTTTGTGAGCATAGGCTCACAAAAGTGGAGTTCAGTAGTTGAACTATCCTTTGAGGTTGCAATCAACCTACAGTGAACTCCATCACTGGGATATGTGCACAGTATCACGTCTTCTTCCTCTTTTTCCAACACTTAACTGGCACAAGCACCATCCTACTCCCACAACTCCATTCACCAGTCTTCTCTCTGCTCGTGGATCTGCATCTACCATATGCCATCCTCCTCCGCCAAAATCTCTCTACTCCCCTCCCCTGCTTCATGGGATTCACCCCACCACAAGCCGTCCACCTCCACCAAAATCCTGCAGCATCCTTTACAATTTATACAAGCAAATATGCAACATCTACATACAAATCTGAAACTGCAACCATACAATCTCTCTCTTCGTCCACTTGCACTAACTCCTTAGGTAATTCCATATCATCTCTTCTATCACTAAATTCATAGGAATTAAAAATTACATCTCCTTTTGCTTCTGTAAAATCCATTTTCTCATCCTTACCGGTAAGTTGCTTGAACCACTCTTCTTCTACCACTAAAATCTGCAACATGAAATCATCTTCCTCCTCATCCTTCGCTGCAACCTCTTCACGTTCCATTGCTACACCTTTAATCTCTTCATCCTCACTACCCACCTCTTCATCTTCAACCACTGCAACTTCTTCTGCTAAAATTTCTTTCTTTTCTCCATCTCTTTCTTCATTTCCTACACACTCAAATCCACCTGCATATAAAACATCATTAGAAGAAACATGGGACTCCTCCTTGCCTATTTTCTTTTCCATCTTAATCTCTGCTATAGTTTCTCTTAGAATATGTCGTGTCTCTTGTCACAAATCCTGTAGTTGATTATCCAACTCCACCATCATCACTCTCTCTCCTCACAAGGAATGGAATTCCCAAAGGTCTTCTCAAGACCAACCTCATACTTTTCCTCTTCGACATTTTAACAAACACTTACCACACACTCTGCAACCTGCATTCACAACTTTCTCCATGGCTTTCCAGCTCTCACTTGATTAGGACTCCTCTCTACCTGCAACAATCTTTTGAGCTCTTCACAACCGCTTCACTCTCCACTCTTAGGTCCTGGCATAGGTTGCCTCACATTCGGCGCTTTGTCTGTGCACTCAAGACCACTAGCTTTGATACTATTTAATGCAAGACAAAACTCATCTCACTGCTGCAAACACACGCTCTAATACCATCTGATGCAAAAAAAGCTACCACACACATAGCTGCAACTCAAATTCATTACCTTACACTCTTGGCATAACATAAATTCAAATCCACACACATGGATTGCAAATAAAATCAAAACAATTTTATTATTTTCAAACAAAATCCATTTACAAATAACAAAACCAACCACACATCTGTAACAATCTACAAATAATGCCTCTCATGACCTCCTTCCTACAAGAAAAATCTGTATCACATTCCTCCTTTCAATCAGCACCATAGGCACTACAAACCTGTGCATCTCTTCCTCACACAACCTCTTCATTTCCCAAATGAGGTGCTGCCTATAGTAAAACATTTTTTTTTAATAGCCTCCAAAGAGGTGTTAAAACTTCCCTGATGTGATGCTTCATCTGCTGCTCACAAAAAGAATAAAAATAATGTTTTAAAATCCCCAAATGAGGCGTTCCAAAATTTTCATCTTCATTTCTCTTTGTTGAGCACTCTAATTTTTTTTTCCATTTTATCATGACATTCTAGCCTCTTAAAGAGGCCTTACATCCACTATGGCATGGACTTTTTTTCTTATTTTAAATTTTGCCTTTTCAAATTAGAAACCCCCCTTTTTAGCACTGCTAATCACACAGACAAAAAAAGAAGAATATAAAATGTTTTTATATGCCTCAAGGAGGTGTTTCAAATCTGCCACATTAAAATGAACATTTACTATTTAGAAAGCCTCTTTCAACGTTGCTCCCAACCTCCTTTGGTGCTGCTCACAAACATCAATAATAATATATTTATTATTTCAAATCTGTCCATCTTGACGTGGACGCATTACGACAGTTTTATATCACTTTAGCGCTCGAAACATAATTTTTTTAACTCACTTGCTAAGGTGATTGCCTCCAAACTCTTTATGCAATGGAAAGATGAATCATAAAGGAAGGAACCCAAAAAATTACTTTTCATGATCTCCATACTATCTTACCCAAATAAAATGGTGAAATTGGTGATTTGGATGTGCAGAATCAGGTGCCGGCAGGTGAAAAATTCAAACTACTCTGTTTCACATGAAAATTGATGAGTATGCTTGGAATGACATTCCAAGGTCCCCCATAGAAGGATTTCACTCTAGCCTTCACGGATTTTGAAATTTTAAACTTACTGTAAATTGCAAGCCTCAATTAGAGAATTTTAAATTCTCTTAAATGATGAAAGTTATGACCCTAATTCCTTTTGCACATTTTCTGAAATGCCTTCAAGAATATGCCTGTCAGAGGATTCGTCATGAAACTTCACCAATCTTCTAGAACAATTATTTTTGTGGAGACTATCTTTTGTGTGTCGACATCCAAAGTGCAGCAAAATTGAAACTTGCACTTTTTTTTTACGAAAATGCCAATCTATCTATTATAGGTAAATATAAACATCTTCACAAAAATAGATGGGTGGTATAAAGGCACACCCCGAATGTCAAATGGGCCTAGCCCAGAAACTTCTAGAGTATCAAAGCATCAAAGCATAAAAGCATAATAGAATTTACGAAAACATAATAGAAAACATAATTAAGCTGCCAAAGCCATGCATGCAGATGGCGGATCCCTGTCATCCGGGTTCCCTCATATTGTTGCGGGGTCTAGGGTGACATCTGGTGGTGCCCAGCCATCATCAGTCTCCTATTTTTCATTTTGCTCATTTGGCTCCTCGTGCTGAAGTGAGATAGCCAAATTTAATCGTGGAAAAACTTTTGTATTGTCTCAACCAGTGTTGGTTGGATTGGAAGGACTAGGAGCATTCCATCCTACATCATCACCTGAAGGCCAACCATCATTATCTCCAGTAGGCCAACCCGCATTATCCCCAATAGCACTGGCAGGACGACCAGAAGTCCATCCACGATTACATGGAGAGGCCAAGCGTCTATGACGGTGAGGTCCATGATGCGGAGGACGCTGGGAGCGGGGCCGAGAATCTCTGGCCAATCCACTTCTTCGTCTGTTGCCTTGAGAAGGAGAAACAGGACTTTGACAGAGGAAAGAGAGGGAGGAACCCGTGCCACAGTACAAGGGGTATTTCCCCAATGATCCAGTAATTCCTGTAAGTGAGCCACTTCCAAGGTAACCTTATTTGCTTGAACTTGTATCTACAGAAGAACATTACAATAGATAATAGTTTTAATGTAAAGAGAAATAGATGTTCTAATGTGGCTGTCTGAAAATATACAAAAATTATGATCTTTCCACAATGTAAAAAGAATCTCCACCCTGAATATATGCTAAATCTGAGTAAATCTTGCAGGAAACCTGGGAGAATCACCCAGAAGGATAATTTGCCATGAGAAAGGCTCTGGTCTGAAAGGGTGAAAGAAATCATGAATCCATAACTAGAATTGTTGGGCTCTGGTGCTATACCAGAAGATATGTTGAAACGTCTCAGGTTGCCCACAAAAAGGACATCGGGGATCTTGAACCCCAAGATGAAACAACCTAGCTCCAATTGGCAGCCCTTGAAAAAGAATGCACTAGGCAAAATGAGCTAACTTTGGCTCAAGAATGGCAGACCAAACAGTTTTAAATCTGTTGTGCCAAAGAGCCATCAAACTATAAATGAGCCATCGCTTATTAAGCATATCTATCATTGGCAAATGTGGTGAGAGCCATCTGTAAGCCATCCTTGTCTTGTAATGATGCATTGGTGTTTCTGGATACCATTTCCAATCCTTCCACCAAGGCTTGGCAGATTGAATTCCAACTTTGTGAAGCATTTCTGCTAGAATTACTGTGAGAACTCTATCATAAGTAGCTTGATCAGTTCTTTGATGACACGAAATGGCTCCCATGCCATGAGGCTCATTGTGGGCCGATGGAACATATCTTGTAAGGTTTGAACATCTTTTTTATGAAATCTAAGAGCCTTTAACCTAGGAAAATTAGCCAAAGGCTGGCCTGGAGTGGATAAAAGAGGTGACCACCAGATATTAAGGTGATTGAAGGAAAGACCAGCACGAAATCCATCACCAAACTAGCATAGCCAAGGTTTAACTTTCTCCCAGGCTTTCCAAATGCTTTTAACCACAAACGTGCCTGAGATCTGAATTGGCTCTCTCATGACAAGGAGAGTAGAAAATCCAATCCCTTTCCAAGCAGGCTTGTGCAAAGGATGTCCCATTTCAATGTTATGCCTGAGTAAAAATTTCCATGCCTCATTGCCAGTGAGAGCACGAATGATCCACTTGAAGGCCAAGGCAATGCCTTGGTGTTGAGTAGAAAGAAAACCAAGACCTCCAGAATCTCTAGGTAAATAGCAAAACTCCCATGCAACACAGTGAAAGCCATGGTGAGAGTCAAAAGAGGTCCAGAGAAAATCCCTCAACAGTTTTTCCAGCTTGGCATATGAAGCTTTTGAAGGTGCCTAGCAAGAAGAGTAATAAACATGGGTTGCTGCCAAGACTTTAGAAGAAATCTAGAATTTACCAGCCAAAGGTAGTGGCTTAGTAATCCAGACTACAAGCTTCTGTTCCACGTGGGTAAGAACAACTTGCCAAAGATTAGCAGAAGTGCCCTGGAAGGAAAAAGGAATACCGAGGAATTAGAAAATTTCACCATGAGCAACCTAGCACCAGCCATATTGCTAGAACCAATGAGGAATGGGAAGAATTGACTACCTATAACATAATGTTTTGTGCCACTGGATGGAAGAACCCGAGGACAAGCAAAAGGTCTCGAGACATCCAAGTGCATTTTTGATAGTATTTTCTTCTTCTAGTAAAGTTAAAAAGGAATTATCAAAAAAATGACCATTAACCAACTGGCTAGAAGAATTGGGCAAAGAAATTCCACGAGCAAGCCCATTGGAAATAGAATGTGCAAGAAGGGATCCGAAACCTTCTACTGCTAGAACATATAGGGTTGGAGCAAGCGGACAACCTTGCCGGATTGAGTGAAAAAGGCCAAAGGTATGTGACTGTTGGCCATTGATAGTGATACATGCGGAGGCATTTGAGAAGAGCATGTTGATAGATTGGATAAAAGAAGGTCCAAACCCTAAAGCAGCAAGCATTGCAAGAATAAAGCGCCATTCAATGCAATCATATGCCTTGGCAAAATCAATTTTTAGGAATATGGCTTTTTGATTTGATTTTCTTGCCCATTCCATTCCCTCCCATACTATAATGATATTATCTAAAATATATCTAGATTTAATAAATCCAGTCTATTCAGGGCATACAATCAAAGGAAGCAGGTTGTGGAGTTTGAGCAAAACGGCTTTAGCAATGATCTTGTAGGAGACATTAAGGAGCGTAACGGGTCGCCAGTTGCAAATATCCTCTGGATCACTAGCTTTAGGTATGAACTTAATGTTTCCTTGATTAATAAGATCTCCTAAAAAAATTAAATGAAAAGCTTCAAGATAATCATTATGCAAATCCTTTCCTAAGAAATCCCAAAGGGCTTTGTAAAACTCACAAGGAAATCCATCAATTCCTGGAGCTTTGCCATCAGCCATAGAATAGACAGCTTCCTTAAGGTTTTCAATTGTCAATAGTTGATCACATAAGTGATTCTGGGCTGAGGAGAGTTGTTTTGGAACAACTACAAGATAATCCTGTAGTGCAGTTTGTCACTCAGGAGTATAATCTTAGGATGTGAAAACTTTTTCATAATGCCTTACAAAAGCTTGGAGAATGTTTGGCAGTTCAGTATGAACAACATCTTCTTTGATTTGCTTAATACTGTGTGAGGAATGTCTAGCTCAAAGAGAGAGAAATAATTCCTTAGAAACACGGTCTCCAATTTTTAGCCAGTGCATCCTGGCTTTGAGCTGTGCTCCTTTGGCAGCATGACTATCAGCCTTTTGTTTTTTATGCCTTAAATTGGCAACATTGATTTGCATAGAAGGAGAAAAAGGGTTAGCTTCCAAGGCCGCAGAGGCAAATTTCAAAGCATTAATTATAGCCTCATAAGCCCATCGCCTGAAGGTGGCAAGCTAACAGCCATAGATGCGAAGAAACCTCGCAGTGCGGGTGATAGCATCATTCCACCACTTTATCCAGTCAGTAGAATACAAAGGTCGGTATTCTAAATTCCATATAGTTGCAATGTGTGCCAAGGTGGGTTGGTGAGCAAGCAAGGAGGTGTTCAAGAAAAACTGAGATTTCATTGTGAGTGGCTGTGTGACTTGCCATTCAATGGAAAACTGAATTGGAAAGTGGTCTGACAATGTCACATCCATTAACGGATGAACATGAAGGGTGGATGACATGGAAAAATTAAAGAAAAATTGAGCCGAGATCATGGCACAATCAAGGCATTCAAAGACCCTGTCAGATCTTGTTCAAAAATTGCACCAAGTATGCCAAAAAGGATGGGATTGATGGCGACCAACATTGGGATCGAGAAGGCCCAATTTATTGTGCATATAAAACCATGACTCTCTTTTGCCAGCTGGCCAGCAAAAAGGCAGAACACCATCTTTATCATGCGCCATTTCAATCATATTAAAATCTCCACAAATAAGCCAAGGGGCAACTGACAAAGAATCCGCAATCCACTGCCACAGAGCAGATCTTTCAATCACACCATTCGATGCATAGAAATTAATAATCCCAAAGGAATGATTATCAATGTTAAGAAGAGTCCAGACTAAACAATTGGTGGGGTCCACCCCATGATCCACCACCGAATCATGCCACCGAGGGGACAAAAGGGTAACAACACCACCTTTGCCAACTTCATGGGTGGTGGAGTACAATTTACTGGCTGGCCAAATACAACGGCAAGCCGAAGATAAGAGAAACCCTGTAACTTTAACCTCTTGCAGACATAGAACATCAAGAGCAACATAGTGTTGCAGAGCAGCTCGCATAGAATACTTCCTAGTGAGGTCAGTTTGACCTCAAACATTCTAAGAGAGAAAATTCATTTAAAATCCTCCACCATATCCCCAGAATCCATGTTTTCAAAGGAAACAAAACTATTCTGCAAGAAGTCAGTGGGGTTTGACCTAAATTGGAGAGGAGGAATTTGTAAGAGTCAATGAGACTCAGCAAGCCAGGATCACCTACAATCAAGACAACCTTCCACACAAAGATGACAAGAGAAGATGCTAAGACAATGGAGCAAAGAATCTATACAAAGATCATATGAAGCTATATTAGATTGTATGAAATACAATGAGAGAGCCTTGCTTATAAAGGCAAGGTGAGAGCTAGAAGGGTGGAGTGAAAGGTGGAGATATTCCTACAACATGTGTCAATTAGAGGATGACAACTAATTGCACATGTGGAGGATAAGACAACTCACTCCAACTATCAACAACTCAACACACAACTAGACTCAACTAGACATCTAGAAGACTCACTAAGTCAACTTAACATGTGTGAATTATGTGTTCACACCAATAGCCCCCCTTAAGTGCAACTTAGGGAGTAGTTGACTAAAATAAGATGCAATGAGGGATGGGTCCCGGCTACTAGGTCATGTTAGGTACCCATGTACAACAATTCTCAAGTGGAGAAAAGGAGAAAACCTCATGGGACAAAACTCCTCTCCAAAAGTGAGAATGTAGAAAACAAATAAAAGATGTGATGGAAGGAGTACTCAAGACTCCCCAAGGACTACATCCAACACATATATACAATCAATTACCCCCCATAGGAGAGCAAGTGTGAGACTATAAGTCCCTTACACAATGAAGTAGCTCCTGTGCTGATGGTGAATGCCTGAAGAAGAATGCTGAAGAGAATCCAAAGCCTGCAAACAACATTCTTCCCCTTATTGAAGAAACAGGTCCAAAGGCTGATGTCGAAGAAACTCCATCTCAAGGTATGAGGGAAAAAACCTCATGATGTATGATGTCTCTAAAAATTGCTCAAGTGTCCACATGTCACAACCAAAAGATGTCACATGATCATGTGCTGCATGCCTAACCAAAGAATGTGACAATCCAAGACAAGATGAAAACTCAAGATCATCAATCTCCAAAGACAAAGTATCCTCTGAATGATGCACAAGATACTCCAACTCAGTGCCAAACTGGGACAAGTGAAGAGGAGAAGATGGTGCTTGCTCATCTGAAGTAGAAGAATCAACTCCTTCAAAGAGGAGATGAATGTCATCAATGATGTCCTCCAAGTCATCAAGATAGGACTCATGAAACAAGTCTGAAATACCTGTCAAGTACTCATCCCACAAACCTGTATCTGGAAGACAAACAATATCCTACTCAACTAAAGTGGATGAAGCTATGTCAATGCCGATCTCTGAAGAAGCAAGAGAAGGAGGAAGCTCAAAACTAGTCTCAGGTACCGAAGTAGATGCAAGAACACCAAGGTTCAAGTGACCAAACTTCTCCTTACAAACATGATTCAAACTTGATGCATGAGTGTGAATAGACATCAATGGATCTACATCATTATCAGAAACAAAATCGGAGAAAGTATACAAGTGAGATACATGATCAGCCATCCCAACAACAATGATATCTCTGCTCTCCAAGTCCCGTATGAACACAAAATCAGGAGTGAACTCAACTGTCTTACCTGTACCACAATGAGTAATCTGGTAGATGGAAAGGAGATTTGCTGTCAAAGAAGGTACACACAACACATTGTTGAATGTATTCTCTCCAACATCAATATTTCCTTTTCCAGTTGCATGCATGTATGTATTGTTACCCATCAAAATAGGTGGCAAAGTACATGACTGAAATGAAGCGAACATCCCCTGTGAAGATGCCATATGAGAAGCTCCAGAATCAAGAAGCCATCTCTATGACTGTAGACTTGTTGAAGCAAAGAGTGCTTGTCCTTTTCCTTTGTCTATCCCATAAGCAATACCTGTTGTTCTTGTAGATGTAGATGATGATGGTGGCGAAGAAGAAGACTTGGGTATAACTGTTGTTGATGGAGAATACTCAATGTTATGTTTTTGAAGAATTTGTGACATCTCTTCAAACTTTTTCTCATAACATTTAGTCTCATCATGACCTAATTTCTCACAATAAGAACACTTTGGCTTCTTTGTCTTATTGGACTCCTCTTTAGAAGAAGAGTTGGGAGTTTTCTTTGATTATTTATCTTGCTTATTAGACTTTGAATCCTTTTGTTTCTGTCCCTTATTATGTGAAGCCTTAGGATCTTTTGTGCTTTGTGTTGCAACTAGAGCTTGTTTTCTAGGAGACTTCAATGTGCCCATGTGCAGTAGCTTGGATTGTTCTCTTGTGAGTTGTGCAGCAAACTCCTCAAGTGAAGGCATAATAAACTTACTACCAAAGGCATCCATTGTAGCATAAAAGGTAGAAACATAAACTGAATATGCAGGACCCAATTTTGCAAGAATAGATAGAATCAATTGTTCATCGTCTTTCTCAAGACCATATTGTTTGAGTTACAACCTGAGAGACTTAAACTTGGTGAAGAAGTCTTCGATTTGATCAAAGTCTTGAGGATTAAGTGCAATTAGCTCATTCTCCAATTTGAACCTTCTTATTTTATCTTGCTTGCCAAATAGATTGTCTAGTGTTGTCCATATCTCATTTGGTGCTGTACAAGACTCAACATGAAATCTCAGATCTGGAGAAAGAGCAAGACAAAGTGTACCAAAAACCTCATCTCTTCTGTCTAACCATTTTCTTCTCTTAGTAGCACCTGTGGGTTCAAGATCTGTGCCTAAAGTTATTCTATGTAACTTTTGTTTATAAAACACAAACTCCATGTTTTTCTTCCATTCAATATAATTATATGGAGTTAAAAGTGGAAATTGAGGCACATCCATGATGAAAAAGAAGATAACAAGACAACAGAGCCCCCCCCAATTTGTTGTGGCACTTTATACTTAGTGCGATTTACAATTGTCCTCAAAGGACCAAAATTGAGAAAACAATGAAATCTCTTAAAAAAGAGATCCAAGTGGGTTTACAATCACTCACAATGATGTATTACAACAAACAAATCCTCTTAAAACAATTTTCACCTCTTCAAGTATCAAAATGCCCAAGTTATCAATCAAATGCCAAAAAACTGACAAATGAAATTAAATGAACCTGGAGCAAAAAATGAGAAAAGTGTATGGATGGCTATGTAGAGCCCCTAAATACCTTTCCAATGCCGCTTGAATAGCAAAAATCGGAGTTCATGGCAAAAAGTTATGAGCTCGGGAGCCAAAAAGGAAGATTTGTCTTTGACCTGCAATAAATGCTATCAAACAGAAAAATTAGAGAAAAATTCTAATACCACTGTGAAGAGCTCTCTGTTAGCTTTCCGTTGATATATAATTTTCCCAATTTTGACATCGTGGGCAAAAGTTGTGCAAAAATGAAAAAAAGCCCTACTTTAGGGCTTTGAGGGGCAAAACAGGGCCCCTTGTCGGATTATTCTCTCTGTCTGGCCAGAATATGCTCCTTTTGCCGGAAAACCACTGTCGGGAGAAAAATACCGCTGATGAGCGAAAAAAACACCCTGGCACAGGAAAAAAATACCTGGTTTGCACAAAACCACTAATCACTGTATGAAACCGCTAGATGAAAGGTGAAGTTCGACCCCTAGTCACAGAACTATTATGAACCATCGCCGAAATTTGCCTTAACCGTGGAATGGATCTAATCAATGACCGGTGATCGACCATAAGCCAAAGATGACTGACTAAAAACTTCGACCAGTTTAGATGATCGCCGAAATGTTACGGTCTCCGGTGATGTGTTGTTTGATTTGGATTGACCCTCGCGAAATAGGCAGTCAACAGTTTTTTTCGCCATAGCTAGCGGTCACTTTAGACGCCACCGTCGCTGAGGAAGGTTTGATGGCCTATGAGGTTTCAAGACCGCCGAGGATACAAGGAATTCCCTGCAAACCATTGAGAATGCTGTTTGTGGTCGATTTGTGAAGTCTGTCATTCGGGACAATCAATGCAGACCACGGTTTAAAGAACTGCCAGTGTCAAAATTGCTACCTTGGCGGTCTCCATCTGGTGGACGATTATTGAAAATTTCGGCGTGAGACTCCAAACTGCAAGAGATTTAATGAAACTGCTGATGTGCAAGTTATGACTGCCAATAAGAAGTGGTAAATGACAATGGGATTTAGGTAGACCGCCGACTCATAACAACTGCCAATAAACAGATCAAAGACTACTGATGAGCAAAAGGTCGTTGCCAGATTTGGTATTTGATCTGCCGATTGATTCTTTTGCCCGCTGAATAAGTGATCGAAAGTTGACTATGAAAACGCAGATTGTAATAAAACTGTGCTAATGGGTGGTTTGTTGGAAAGGCCACGGGTTGTAAAGCCAAAATTGCCAGATGTTTGGTAAAAACCATCGAAGGATCAAAACAATGTTGTCGGAGGGATTACTGTCGATTGGTTTCAAATGAATCTGCAAGCTGAGAGTCTATTGACCGCTGTGAAATGGCATTACGGCTTGGTAAAAACAACAACGTGCATACCATCGACGAAGAATGAAGCTTGCTGATGCCAAGGAGATACCGACGATCAAAGGCTACACTAATCAAAACAACCGACGTGTAAACTTCTGTGGCCACTATTGAATAATCGATGGAGTTTCTGCAAATTAAATGTTAAAACAAATGGCCGAAGCCAATTTTGGGGGTTGAAATGCCACGGTGGGGGGGGGGGGGGTTTACACCCCTCCATGCAATCGCTAGGCTTGCCTCCCACTAAGGCTGCCTGCGAATATGGCAGAGGGCAGATCTGCGCAGGGTACGACTGTACCCTGTGGCAGTATTTTTTTTTTTTGCCTTTTTTTTAATTCAAACAAAAACTTTATAATGGAATAATGTCTGATAAAAAAATATTACTGCAGAAATATTGAACCAAGGATTAAAAATACCCGCGACAAAGCAGGCAAGGTACACTGCGCAGAGTGGTGCAGGCACTGACGCATGCAGATCTGATGGAGAGATAGTGTACCATACGGTACGAAGTTCGCCAAGGCCCAGAGGCAAAAAAAATTTGCCAAAATTTTCGATGACGAAATTCAGCGAATGAACAGCCGATCTATAGAGATTTGGGCCACTTGGTCGCAACTGTGATGTCAGATTTGCTCTAGGATGCTCCTATTATGTAGCTCCAAGCAGAACCTCTCCAATGAGGGAAGGAAATTGCAGATAAGGCTCTAATACCATGTAAGAGTCAATGAGACTCAGCAAGCCAAGATCACCTGCAATCAAGACAACCTTCCACACAAAGATGACAAGAGAAGATGCTAAGACAATGGAGCAAAGAATCTATACAAAGATCATATGAAGCTGTATTAGACTGTATGAAATACAATGAGAGAGCCTTGCTTATAAAGGCAAGGTTAGAGCTAGAAGGGTGGAGTGAAAGGTGAAGATATTCCTACAACATGTGTCAATTAGAGGATGACAACTAATTGCACATGTGGAGGATAAGACAACTCACTCCAACTATCAACAACTTAACACACAACTAGACTTAACTAGACATCTAGAAGACTCACTAAGTCAACTTAACATGTGTGAATTATGTGTTCACACCAACATAATTTGCTATTTTTTAACCTCCTGAACAATTTCACCCTCCTCAAGAAGCTCTCGGCTACGAGAGTGCCTACGAGGTGACAAAGATGGATTGGCACGTGCTCGTGCCCTGGGCGGAGACCTTTGTTGCAATGGCAGCATAGTAGGACACTTAAGTTTGTCCTTCCCTCCATTCATAGAAATCTTTGAAATATCCTTAGCTGACTCAGCAGCTTTGAGAGCATCCACAAAGGCCTTATCTTTTTATTTACAAGTGGTAACAGTGGCCCAAGTGTCCGATGGTTTGGAAACCACCTCCTTGGACACAGTTTCCACAGGACGTTGTTGAACAGTCTCCCTGGGTGGAGCCCGGGTTTGAGGCACAGCAAGAGGGCAATCCTTAATTTTATGCTCGGCTGACTGACAGTGGTAACAAGTATTTGGCAAATTAAAGTATGTGACTTTCTGAGTGTGCCGAAGGGGGCCAATTTGAATGTCAATAAATTCCTTGATGTCTTTGGAAAGATCCACCTCAACATAGACATGTTTTTGAGGATGCCCTTGAAAGAACCTATCTGGTTCAACACAAATGACTCTTCCTAGAGAAGAAGCAATATCATGCAAGAAATGCAAGCAGGGCAAAGGCAAGCCAGGGAATTCAATCCACACAGGGACCCGGTGTTTGGTATTATCAGAAGCCACAAAATCACGGGTCGATTGTTGGAAAACTAATAGGGAAGATCGAACATACCAAGGACCATGGTTCAAGATTGCTTGAACATGGCTAACTTCTACAAATCAGAAAAGGAAAAAGCCTTTGGTAAGATTCCAGACCATATCAAGGCAGACCCTATGAGGGAGCCAAGCCTTTTGAACCCATTCCTTGAGCATAGATTCAGGGGGATTTCTCCCTATAAAGTAACTAATAAGAGTATGTTGTTCTAACCATAAACAAGTAGTATAAAATTCCTGTGTGGGCAAAATTACATCAGTAGGAGAAATTGAGGGCTTACCTCGTGAAACACCTTCGAAACAAACTTCCGGGGACGATTGGTCGAAGGAGGAGCCATTGTGCAGAGCCGTGAAACCGCCAACACCAGCAACAAGTGTTGGGTCAGTAGTGGTAGGAGGCATTTAAATGGCCAAAAAGCCACAATAAATGCGGGCGTACAGAAGGAAAGGCTATATTTCTTGCGCCTAGAGCGCGGTATGACGCCTAGGGAGAACAATGGTGAGCAGCTTCAGAGAAACCCTAGTAGAGCAAAAAAGTTTGCCAAAAAATTCCCCTCCAAACAAACTTGGCTTTCACAGCACTTATTTTCAACATCCTTGTACCTTTTGACATGCCACACATTCCAAAAGCGATGAGATTCCAAAAGAAAGCCAAAACACACCAAAATTGAAAACCAAATCTCTACCTTGTTTTTGGTTGATACTGATCGCCAGTCCGCCTTAGTGCTCCTGCATCAGTTGCCCACACTTGTAGAGAATATTTTTGAACATTTAGAATTTTCTATCCTCTTTATCTTTTACAACCATGGGTAGATCTTCATGAAGTGTGGATATATTAGGTAGATATTCTCCTAGTCAATAACTTTTTGGTTGTGTGAGTGCAATATTGTAATATTAGTATGAAGAGAAAACTTGTTATCAATTGTTCTGTGTATGAGGAAAAATCGATTGAATTTAAACTAAATAAAATCAAAGAACCCAATAACATAAAGAAAACGAATTTAAATAAAAGCCATGACAAATAATCAATGAAATAAAGACTTTTACCGAAATCTGTATTGTTTCCTTTGGGTTGAATGTGGATTGCTCAATGAAGTTGCGAAGCCATAGCTACAACAAACAAGTAGTGTGCTCAATGTGCTCAAAGATCAATGTCAAGACATCGTGAGAGTGCTCAATCGACGCGTTTTGTATGCTCAAAGCGCTGTTAAGTATGCCTGAGAATACGATCGAAGAGAGAGGCTAAATGAAGGAGATGAGGGGGGTTTATATAGATTTCAAGGAAAATCGATCAACGGTCCAGATAATTCGGAAGAATCAATGGAGGAGAATAGTTGAGGAACGTGCAATGAATGAGAAGAAGACATGTGTCTTGCTTTCTTTTGCATGAGAGGAGTTATCAAGAATAGAAGAATGAGTTAAATCAATTAACAGAATGTAATGATCAGTTAAGTGATTTAAAACAAGAAGGGATTTGCATGAGAATAAGAAGATATTTTGTTTTATTAAATATAGAAAGTTTGAGTTATATTAGAGATAACTCAAATTTAGAAGAAAAAGCAATTTAAATAAATAATTGATTTATTTAAATTTAGAGAAGATATTTTGGAAGAAATAATTAAATAATTAGAATTATTTAATTTAGAAGATTTAAAAGCAAATTAAATAAATAAATTTATTTAATTGTTGTGCATGATTTTGGAAGAACAGAAGATTATAAATAAAATATTTGATTTTATTTATTTTTAGAGGATTGAGATAATTTAAATAAATTTGATTTGATTTATTTAAATTTAGAAGAACAATTGATTTAATTAAATAATGTAAATTATTTAATTGTAGATAAGATAGAATTGTGATGAATTAATTAAATAATGGGATATATTTAATTAATGTGGATGTGAATTTTGGAAGGAGGATAATGATCAAATTAAATAATTAAAATTATTTAATTGTGGAAGAATATAGAGGAATTTAATTTAATTAATTAAATAAAGAGGATTTATTTAATTAATGTTGAATTTAGGAGATTTAGAAGAATTTGATGATAATTAATTAAATAATTAGATTATTTAATTAACGTTTGCAATGCAAGTGATTAGACAGATAACGGAATGCAAGTGATTTGACGATACGGTCATTTTAGGGTGTCTACATTTTGCCCCTCTTTGATGCAATGCAGCATGTAGCGTTGCGTCAAAGAAAACGATTGTTGAAGATGTAATACAATTTTTTGATGCCCCAGTGTAGGTAGTTGCCCCAGCGTAGCTGGCGTAAGGTGCCCCCTCAAGAGGAAAGATAGGGAAGCGACAGAAGAATTGTGTTGACGCTCGACTAGAAGATTTGTTGGAGATAGGCGAGGTTGGGTTGATGATAGATAGAAGAAAGGAGATAAGAGAGAACATAAGAGAAAGATTGTTGATTGATCTTTGCTGGAAAACTATATAAGGCCGTGGAAAAATGGATGGTGTAAATGGATGAGCTTGTTGCAATGGTTTCACATTTGTTTATAAAGAGCAATCCTTATTTTTGATATAGCGTGGATAGTTTGCCACCAAGGTATAAAAGACCAAGGTGCTGTAATATCCGAGTGCGTGTATGTTGACTCTGCAAGCAAGCGGTTTGAACTTAGATCCCCTTAGACATACTATGACCTTGTTGGTACATGTGAATAAGCCATAGTCTTGAACATAAAATAAACTTCAATACATGTAAATGCAAGAAGAATTATTAATATGTAAGATGCCAGGTCATAACACACACAAGATAAATATAATGCTAAGAAAGATGCTAAAGATCATTCCTCAAATACGGCACACACAAGCAATGACTATGCCCCCAATCCGTACTGCATCGCAACATACCAAGATTATAGATAAATCAAGGTAGCCTTGAATAGGTAATGGAAAAGGAACAAAAGATAAACCAAAAAGCAAATTGACTAACTTATAAAGTAAACATACAGCCAACATATTCTCTTGCCAAAGAGGTTGCTCAGGATAGATTGGATAGGAAAGATAACAGCCTTATCGTAGGAACTCTATGTCCGTTAAAGGGTGCTATCTACCTAAAAAGACAATATCTCGCTGCAGGAAATGCCACATGTCGCAGGAGACGCGTGTGTTGGTCTCGACAATGGAACACTTCGCAGAAGACAAGCTTGTGGATCTAGGGCTTGGTTAAGCGGTACTTAGCTGATGTTGGCAATCGGTATGCAGGACAGTAGATGACTCTGGAAGTAGGCCTCTTTGCTTCAAGTTTGTTAAGGACTTTTGCTTTGAAAGGATGTGCTAGCGTGCTGCTTGAGTTAGTCAAGTTGAGGCGAATGGATTTTGACAAACGGAAGACTAGAAGGATGGAATGCTAATGGATTGGGATGGGTGGAGAATGATGGATCATGTGTGCCTGAGTACTGGATACATCCTTCGTATTCCAGACTTCCTACATACCCTGTATTCACGGGATCAAGGCACACTTACGATGGAAGATGAACGTGATAAATATGTAGTTCTGGATAGAGTGATGAATGGGTCAAGGTGAAAGGAGGGGATCTTATGTACCTGAGTACTGGATACTTCCTTCATATTCCAGACTGCCTACATACCCATATCCATGGGATCAAGGTACCTTAAGATTGAGAAGAGATGATATGTAGTTCTGGTTGGTGTGATGATGTGGAAAAAGTGGTGAGAAGATAACAGCCTTATCGTAGGAACTCTGTGTCCGTTAAAGGGTGTTACCCGTGGAAATGAGACAAGATTGAAGTATGCGCTGCGAACCACGAACAAGGAACCAATCCTAGACCGAAGCTAAGGAAAGAGTTGCCCCCATTCGGGTAGAGGAAACTGTAGGGGTGACTGCCAAAGAAGACACTGAAAGACATGACCTAGGACAAGACAGTGCTAACTGTATACACAGATCAAGACATGGGAAGACGACGAGGGACATTGACAAATTTCCAAGCTATACTAGATAGGGAGATGGAAATGCAAACAAAGTCAATGGTTTTATTATGGGTGGATGGATGAGGCGCGTTGCGAACTGGACAAGGAGTGGACAGGACTCGATAGACGATGGATGCTGACTCTACGCATAGTGCCTGTTTGCCAGGTTTTCACTATGTTACTTATCCAAGGCGCCTGTTTGCCAAGTTTTCACCAGAGGACAGATTTTTTTTTTTTTGGAATACTCTGAGGATTAGTTTTTTGGAATACTCTGAGGATTAGGCATAGAACTTCTTGAGATGGACACTGTTAAGTGGCTCATCTAGAGGAATGCCGTCAGGTGTAGCTAAAGTATAAGCTCCTGATCCATACGCCGCTGTCACAATGAAGGGACCTAACCAGTTAGGCTCAAACTTACCCTTCTTCTCTCGATCTACTTTATTTCTCTGATTCTCCTTAAGTACAAGATCACCAACTTGAAACTGTCTTTCTTTGATCTTTTTGTTGTAATTTCGCCGGAGGCAGTTTTGATAGACATGGAGATGATTCAGTGCAGCAAGGCGCCTCTCATCTAGTAGTTCAAGCTCAGCTAATCTAGAAGTGCGATACTCATCTCCGCTGATCAGGTCCTGCATGGATACTCTGAGGGATGGGATCTCGACCTCTATAGGTAGGATGGCTTCAGAGCCAAAGACCAAGGCATATGGTGTGGCACCAGTTGGTGTTCTGATACTAGTGCAGTAGGCCCATAGGGCGGGATTGAGTTGTAAGTGCCAATCACGACCAGCTTCATTGACTGTTTTCTTGAGGATCTTGAGAATGGTTTTATTGGAAGCCTCAGCTTGGCCGTTACTTTGCGAATAGTAGGGAGTTGAAAAGCGATGTTGGATATTGTATTGTATGCATAAGGCACGGACATCTTGGTTCTTGAATGGTCTCCCATTATCAGTGACAATGGCTTGGGGAATACCATACCGGCATATGAGGTAGTTTAGAATAAACTTGGCTATTTGCTTACCGGTGATATAGGTCATAGGAATGGCTTCCACCCACTTCGTGAAATACTCAGTGGCAGTAATGATAAACTTGTGGCCATTGGAGGAGGAAGGGTGGATTTGTCCTACGAGGTCGAGACCCCATTGAGAAAAAGGCCATGGAGTTGTCACAAGTTGTAACTCATGAGCTGGTGCGTGAATCAAATCTCCATGCTGCTGACATTGTAGACACTTCTTAGCAAACTGTGCAACATCTTGCTCTATTGTAGGCCAGTAATAACCTGTTCTGAGTATCTTCTTAGCAAAATTAGGACCGGTAGAATGCATGCCACAGACACCTTCGTGTATGTCTCGTAAGGTAGCTTCAGCTTCTTCCACGTTAAGACATCGTAAGAGGATACCATCGAGACTCCGGCGATATAGTGTATCACCCAGAATGTTGTAACGAGAGGATCGACGGATAAAGGTTTTGCATTGGGTGGATGATAGGTCAGGGGGAAAGGTATTGTTCTTGAGGTATTCATAGATATCTTCATACCATGGGGAATTGGGACCAACAAGTTCGTAGATGATTTTAGTAATAGGCACATCGACGGCTGGTATCAACAATTGTTCGATCAAGAATTCACACTTCTGGGTATTTGCAGGCATGCCAATCAGTGACCCTACAGAAGCCATAGAATCTGCAGCTTTGTTATGCTCTCTTAGAATTTGCTCAAATGTGATGCTAGAAAAGTGTGGTTTGTAGGCATCCACTAGTTGCTTGTAGGGGACCAACTTTTCATCCTTTGTTTGGTATTCATCTGTGACTTGGCGAATGACTAGCTGTGAGTCTCCATATACTTGTAATTCTGTGATGTCCCATTGAACTGCTGTATTGAGACCTATAAGGAGTGCTTCATACTCGGCTATGTTGTTGGTGCAATGGAATGCTAGCCGATATGACTTTGGAATGTAGTCATTATGAGGTGTAACAAATAAGATGCCAGCTCCTGATCCATGCTGTGTGTAAGAACCATCGAAATACAACTTCCACATTATGGAGGTAGCAAGAGTGAAGAGATTCTCGTCAAGAAAGTCTGCTACCATAGGATGTGTATCTTTCATAGGTGCATCTGCTAGTTGATCCGCGAGGGCTTGTCCTTTTATTGCCTTACGATCCATGTACTCAATATCGAACTCACTAAGGATCATAACCCATTTAGCTAGTCTGCCTGTGAGAGCTGCTTTTGCTAGTAGATACTTCAAGGGATCAATCTTGGCTATCAGATTTGTGTGTTGGTTCAGCATGTAATGTCACAACTTTTGGGAGGCGAACACTACTGCTAAACAAGCCCTTTCCATTGGTGAATAATTGAGCTCGTATCCCACCAAGGTTCTACTGATGTAATAAATTGCATGCTCCTTTCCTGTGTCATCATTCTGTGCTAGCAGGGCCCCTAAGGCCGAGTTTGTAGTGGAGATGTATAAGATCAAAGGTTTGTCCGCAACTGGTGGAACCAATACAGGAGGTGTAGCTAGATACTCTTTAAGTTGATCAAATGCTGCTTGACACTTATTGTCCCATCGAAATGAGACATCCTTTCGGAGCAAGTGTTTAAAGGGTTGACATTTATCTGCTAGCTGTGAGATGAAACACCTGATGGACTGCAACCTTCCCTGAAGGCTCCTTAGTGCTTTAAGGTTCTTGGGTGGAGGCATCTCCACTATAGCCTTTACTTTCGCTGGGTCTACTTCGATGCCTCTACGAGATAAATGTATCCCAACAGCTTTCCTGATGTTACACCGAATACACACTTCTTTGGATTGAGTCTTGGTATTTTTCAAGCCTGTCAAAGATCTATCCTAGGACCTGTATGTGATCCGCTCAAGAGGATTTAGCCAGTATATCATCAACATAGTCTTCCATGATGTGATGAAACAGATCGTGGAAGATCACTATCATTGTTCTCTGATAGGTCGCTCCTGCATTCTTCAGACCAAACGGCATGACACACCAACAATAATTGCCCCAAGGACAAGTAAAGGTTGTTTTATGTTGGTCTTCTTTAGCTATCCTTATCTGATTGTAACCCAAAAATCCGTCCATGAGAGAAAGCATCTCGTGACCTGCTGTCAAGTCCACTATAATGTCAATGTTTGGTAGTGGAAAGTCATCTTTAGGACATGCCTTATTGAGATCTCAAAAATCATTACACATGTGGATGCGCCCATTAGGTTTAGACACAGGTACAATGTTTGAGACCCAATCTGAATAGTCAATGGATCATATGAACTTTGCGTCTAACAGCTTTTGTATTTCCACCTTCACCAAGAGAGCTATCTGTGGGTGCATCTTTCTCAACTTCTGCTTGATTGGTTTCACTTTGGGATCAATTGTGAGATAATGAACTACCAGCTTAGGGTCTAGCCCTGGCATATCTGCATAGGTCCATGCAAAGTTGATGGTTCATTGCAAGAAGAAGCTGTTAAGATTTCTGTGCTCTGTGTCAGATAAGGATGCTGCTAGGAATGTTGTCTTCAGATTTTGTTCTGTGCCAAGATTTATTTCTGTAGAATCTTCCACTAAGAGAGCTGATTTCTCTTGATACTTAGATGGTAAGGGAAGGTCAAATCCTCCATCCTCAGGTGCCACAGTTGGGTTTTCACCTTTGGATACGTCCTTTATTTTTACTATTTTGGGATCAGGAGGTGCCACAGTGTGGTTTTCAACTAGAGATCTTTCTTTATTTGCACTTTTGCGACTGGAGGATTTGGCATTCTCACCAAAATAAGCCGTGGGCTCTAGTTCCATTACAAAACCTGCCTTGTGATCGCCAAGAGGGATACCTTCCCAAAGTCCCATGAACTCAGCTAAAGCTTCGTCATTCTGAAAGACATCTATAACGGGGGTCCCTTGTTGGTCCCAATCAATAAGTTCAGGGTAGACAAGTGTGACATTCTGGGTGCTGGTGGTGGAAGTTAAGGATACGGAGGATAGTGTAAAAATGGAGGATTCTACGAATAGATTGGTCATGTGGAGGGAAGAGTCATCAACGATATCCTCTGTAGGCGTCGTATCAGCGGGAAAAGTGTCAGCTACCTCGTCGAGGATATACTCGATGTCCAAGGCGCGTGGTACCTTCTTACCAAATCCTAATCCTTTCTTGTCTAGCTTCTTTGTTACCACAATGGGCTCCATAGTGCCTTGATTCTGTTTCCCAAGGCCACCCTTGCCTTTATAGCCCATGTTTTTCACTATCCTTAAGCCATTGCCATATTGCTTGACTGGTATCGTGACTGGTTCTTTCTCCTTATAGAGCCAAGAAGAAATGTCCTCAATAGTTTCCTCTTCCAGTAACCGTCCATGTTGGAATTGGGTTAGGAATGTTGGGGGAGGAATAGCTACTTTTTTGGTTACTTTGGCAATGGGTGGTTTGCCGTAAGATTTTGGAGATAAAGGCATCTGCCCTACACAACAAGATTCTGAGATATCATAAGTGCCAAAGCCTATATCTCGGACGCGAGCTGTGATTTTGGGGAGGGGTGTAGGTTCACTTGTAGAGGCTTGCGTGAGAGTTTCAGGGTCAACATAGAGAGGGGATTCAAGGGCTTTGTCATTTTTAGGCACTTGGTTGCAATTCTTATAGCTTCCTTGTAAGACACGGCAAAATTCAAAAGGATTAGGGTCTCCTGGGATGGTGATCTCCGTACCATTGTATGGGAACTTGAGGGACTGATGGTACGTGGAGGGAACAGCTTTCATTGCATGGATCCATGGGTAGCCTAGGATAATGTTGTAAGGCAGCTCAATATCAAGAACTTGGCACCTAGTTTCAAGCATGACAGGGCCCAATTGTATAGGCAAGTGAATAACACCTTCTGAACGGCGTTCTGCATCATCATACCCCTTGATTGTAATACTATGATCAGTGTTGACGTGATCCTCAGAGTATCCCAATTGCTTTAGTAACTTTAAAGAACAGATGTTGAGACCAGCACCACCATCTATGAGGATGCGTTTGATTTTGTGCTTATGGATGAGAACTTCAATATGCAGGGCATCATTGTGACATGGATCATGGGAGGGGAGGTCTTTCTCAGAGAAGACCACGTTGTAAGGTGAAGCAATATTACCCACTATAGCTTGGAAATCTGCGACTGCTATGTTGTTAGGAACGGAAGACTCTTGGAGGGCTTTTTCTAGCACCACTCTATGTGCAGGTGATGACCGTAGAAGGTCCAAAATAGAGATCTATGCGGGTGTTCTCCCTAGATGTTCGACAAGATTATAATCAGACTGAACCGGAAGCCTAGGTGTAGGTGCACGGATGGTGACATGACCTCAACGAGTAGTAACAGCACAATCCGTAGATTTGCCTTTGATGGTGAGGGTAGACACTCGACTCTCTTCAAAACGACCTACAATGGAATCGAAGGACGTGGACGCATGATTGATACCTTTACCTCTATCCTGAGGGGGAGGTGGACCGTGATGAGGGAATGGTTCCTTGTACATATCGAGATCCTTGTTTGTGTGTTGCGCTGGTGATTCATCCTCAAAAGTGATTTGATTACCGTCGATGAGGTTTTTGATGAGGTGCTTAAGCTTCATGCAAGATGCAGTTCGATGACCTTTGCTCCTATGGAACTCACAATACTCATTGTCTCTGTATCGTGCCATTTTGTAGACAGGTTCTCCATATGGGGGAGCGTCAGGTAAGGTGATGAGCCCTTTCTGCAAAGCTTGCTGTAAGACCGATTCGATGGGCACTCCCAAGGGAGTGAATTGACGTCGCAGAGGGTAATCTTGTTGGGGCCGCTCTTGTTGTCGTTGCTGTTGGTTGGGATAAGGCTGCCTTTGTTGCTGCTGTTGTTGAGGTGGAGCTTGACTTGGTTTGGAGAGCTGCAGCGATGTTTGCAACGTTTGGACATGCTTAGTATCGACCACCCCATCGTTGACCATGTTTTTGTTCTTGTTCCAATATTTGGGTTTATCGTTCGACTGTTGATGAGAAGTACTATCTTTCATCTCCTTAAAGATTTTGACCACACCCTTAGCAATGAGGGCCTTCTCAATGTTGATACCCTTGTATGTGATTTCATCGAAGGTTGTAGCACTAAGAATTTGCAAATGGAAACCTAACTCTTGGTTGAGGTTCTACACAAATATGCTCACAAGCTATTTCTCCAGAATCTTGAAAGGGAATTTACTAGCCATTTGTCTCCATCGTTGGAGAAAAGAAATGAAAGTTTCCCCATTTTGCTATTTATTGTTGCATAGATCCATCATGGAAATCTCATGCTCCGCATTGTAAGAAAAATGGGTGGCAAACTTCTCTACTAGCTTGTTGAAAGACTTGATACCCATAGGTAAGTGTGAGAACCATTCTATTGCTTGACCTCCAAGACTGCGAGGAAAGAGACGCATAAGATATGTGTCGTTATGAGAGACCTCGAAGCAAGTGAGATAGAATTCCCTAAGATTGTCTTTTGGGTCACCTTTTCCTTTGTATTTATCAAACTTGGGAATAGTGAAATTTTGAGGAAAAGGGATCATTGGTAACGACCGATCAAAAGGATAAGGACACACTTCCTCTAAAGAGGTCTTTTTGGTGTGGCCAAACGTAAGATCAGATAGTTGCTGTTGAACTTCCGCGATCTTTAGCTCCATAGTCGTGGGAGGGGTTGGTAACATCTCCTGTTGTCCAAAGAGTGGTTGGTGTTGCCCATATGGAAGATTATAGTGTAAGCCATGCGCACTGGTATTATAAGGGTCGTAAGATTGATTGGGATCATATGGGTTGTACGATTGGTTCAGATTGGGTTGGAATTGGAGGCCTTGATTAGGCAGAGGTGGAGGTGGCGCTAGGTAAGAATGTTGGCTTTGCGATGGTTGAAGAAAAGTATTGGGGGGAGGAAAGCTAAAGTGTGTTTGATTAGGTTGTGATGGTGGCACATAGCTTTGGGAAACCTGATGTTGAACATGTTGAGAGTGGCTAGGCAATGTGTGAAAGAAGTTGAGCGAGGATGAACGTTGTGGAGGAGGAACATAGGTAGAAGTGATTTGCGACGGTTGGGGTTGATTAAGGATGAGAGTAGAAGAATGTTGTGGTTGGGGCTGCTTAAGGACGAGAGTAGAAGAATGTTGTGGTTGGGGTTGCATGACTCTAATTGGTTGAGAGACATGCAGGTGTGATGATATAGGAGGTGGCATTTGTTGAGACCCTTATTGCATGGCTACATAGGTGTTCCCCGGATTGTAATTGGGTGGGAAATCTACGCATGATGGGGTAACCAAGATTCCACTTGCGATTGGGGTGGACACTTTAGGAGGAGGTTGCACATTCGATCGAGCTAAGGTGGCTTGCTTAGCTAACTCTGCTTGACATTGGAGAGTTTCTTATTGGTTTTGATAGATCTCCATAGGAGTCAAAAGCGGTGATATGGGCCTCTCCCCTGTTGGGTTTTGAAAAAGGGGATTCCTATACTGCGAGCCTTGAGTAGGTAAGGGTGTAGTTACCGTGGACATGGTTTGCACTGCTTGTATGGCTTCTTGGGCGTTGTTGCTCTCCTTGAGAGTGGACACATCAAAATCTTGAGGTAACTTGGCACCTTGCTTTGCAAGCAAGCGAAAGAAATGATCCTGGTTCTCACTAAGGATTTTATCAAAGGCAGCTATAGCTCTAGGATCTTGTATAAATTCATCAAGATCTTGCCCATCTTCTTGAGAGGATTGACCTATTTCAAAGTGTCGCTCTTCTTGAGATGGGGTTTGATCTACGATATAACCTTGTGGGACAAAATCTAGAGGCAAGCCTGTGGTATACTGAGGCGCATTTATCAAAGGGGTGCTATCCTTATGAGGATTGCTTGGTTCATCCATGTGCGGCATGTTCAGAGAGCTGATTGGTTTTGCCACGGGTGTACTAGGAGTCACCTTGGGAGTAATGTTGAGATGACCTGATTGTGGTGTGCGAGGAGGCGACTTGCGCTTCTTAGGGACAACTTGCTTGGATTTCATAGTTTGTTGTAGCCTAGTGGTGACCATGGGATACACTAGGACACAATGTAATGTTGGGAATCTGTGAGATGCTTTAAGAAACGGACAAACTTCTGATGCACAAAGTACTAGACCAAATGCGCTATACTGTTTGACCAGAGGCGCAGGACTGTGCTACCAAAAGCGTGCTACTGTGGACCGGAGGTGACGGACTGAGCTACCAATAGCGAGTTACTGCTATGCCAAAGGCGAGCTACAGTGACCAAAAGCGAGCTACTGTTATACCAAGGGCGCTGAAGTAGAGTTTTGCCAGAGGCGGGTTACTGTTGACTAAAGGTGATCTACTGTACTACCAAAGGTGAGCTGCTATAATACCAGGGGCGCTGAAGTAGTGTCTAATGTTTTTCAAAGGCATAATTTTTCTATTTCTGATTGGATTGGTTTGGCAAGAGAAAACACAGCAAACAAGTGGTAAAAAAAAAGGCACAAGGACTGACACAACAGATAGTGTATGTTCAAGGCTCCAAACAAGCCCAAAGTTTCCACAGGTCTAAGACAATTGCAATCAATAACAAGCACTTTTTATCCCTAGAGACAAGGTTTCATTGCAGTAGATCAACTCATAGCTTAATACTCCGTCGATAAAAATATCATTCCATAAAGGTGTCAGATATTTAGTATCTTTGCGAGAGACGATAGGTAGGGATATCTCACCCTCCCCTTGGAAAGCTCAAGTAGGTCACAAGAGCCTTATGTCCAAGGGAATACTATCTCTTCTCAAGGGAGCCAATGGTGAGTATCTTAAGGGATTAAATCGATTTCCCTTGCACTGATGATTACCGCAATGTTCGGAGGTAGGTCGGGTCGTCTCTATCTAAAATGGTTCTTAGTGACTTTGAGGGACCAACACCTTACGAGCAATGCAACAAGCTACTAAAAGCTTTAACCAATCCTACTAAGAGTTTCAAACACTTCGCTCAATGTGAAAATCGTTTCCACAAAGAGCTAGTACACCTCTTTTCAGTTTGGCACCACAAGGTAAGGCTGACGTCGGTTAGGACTTGGCTTTCGCCTTATCCCTCTTATATAGCGGTTCAAAGGAAAACTCCGCTTAGGGTCCTCCCTTTTGGATGAAGCGCAATCCAAAAGTAGGCCCTTCTAAAGGAAGTACAGAAAAGTAAGAGCAAGCACGTCAAACAAAGGTTCAATTGTCCCGTTATAAGAAAAATAAGGTGCAACTAAGCTAGGCACACACACGTTTGTAGTTGTAAATTGTCTCTTATGAAATGAATTGTTTGGCATTCATGTCCATTATCCTTTAGAAAATTGAGGTGTTTGTTCATACATGTCCATTGTCCCTTAAGAAAAGCAGTATGTTCCTAAGACTTAGATTGCAAGAAAAGATTTGTTCAATTATCCTTTTAAGCATGCAATGTGTTTCTAAGACTTAGTGAGATAAATCAAAGAGGTCTTCAATGCTCGTCCTGCATGAACATGTTAAGAAAACACCTATTGGCTCTGTGTGAGTAATAAGAAGCTGCAACAAGTGAGTTAGTTCCACCAAAAATTCACAAGTTAGCAAAAATCAACTTTGACCAAAAGCGCTGCAGAATATTACCATAAGCGACTTACTGTATTTCAAAAGTGCTGTAACAGAGACCCGAAGCGATGCAGAATATTACCAAAAGCTTAGTAGAATAACCAGAAGCGCTGCACTGTGTATCCAGGAGCGCGACACTGTTCTGCCAAAAGCGATGTCGTGTATAGAGGAAGCGCTGTAAGATACCACCAGAAGTGCTAAAAAATAACCAGACGCATTGTACTGTTATGCCAGAAGCGCCGCACGGTCTTAGATCATGAAAAGATTAACTTTTGTCAAAAGGACTAGATCAAAATGGGATTTCATGTTTAATCTACTGCTCTGAATAATAATATCTGACAGATCTGAATAGTAAAATCCAGAAAGCTCAAAAAAGTGTAGCAATACAATAGATTAACACAACTACCGAAGATACCCCTAAATAAATCAGCTTAGGATGTATCCAATGCAGGCTTGGAAAGACAAATACAACAGCTTGTCAAAACCAATCCACTGATATGAAATGAGAAAAACCCTGCAAAAAAAATACTGAATGCGGTCAAAAACTAATTAAGCCAGAAGCGCTTCACAAGGCTGCCGTTCGCGCTCTTTTGTGTTACCAAAAGCGCTGCTCTGTGTTACCAGAAGCGCTGCAGTGCCCCCAAGGGCGTTGAACTGTGCCTCCAGCAGCACTGAAAGATGCTGCCAAAAGCGCTGTGCCGTACTGTGACTTCAAAAAACATAATTTCTTAAAGAAACAAAGGGATTAGTGGGTCCCACCGGGTGTGCCAGAATGTGTATGAGGAAAAATTGATTGAATTTAAACTAAATAAAATCAAAGAACCCAATAACATAAAGAAAACAAATTTAAATAAAAGCCATGACAAATAATCAATGAAATAAAGACTTTTACCGAAATCTGTATTGTTTCCTTTGGGTTGAATGTGGATTGCTCAATGAAGTTGCGAAGCCATAGCTGCAACAAACAAGTAGTGTGCTCAATGTGCTCAAAGATCAATGTCAAGATATCGTGAGCGTGCTCAATCGACGCGTTTTGTATGCTCAAAGCGCTGTTAAGTATGCCTGAGAATACGATCAAAGAGAGAGGCTAAATGAAGGAGATGAAGGGGGTTTATATAGATTTCAAGGAAAATCGATCAACGGTCCAGATAATTCAGAAGAATCAATGGAAGAGAACAGTTGAGGAACGTGCAACGAATGAGAAGAAGACATGTGTCTTGCTTTCTTTTGCATGAGAGGAGTTATCAAGAATAGAAGAATGAGTTAAAGCAATTAACAGAATGTAATGGTCAGTTAAGTGATTTAAAACAAGAAGAAGGGATTTGCATGAGAATAAGAAGATATTTTGCTTTATTAAATATAGAAAGCTTGAGTTATATTAGAGATAACTCAAATTTAGAAGAAAAAATAATTTAAATAAATAATTGATTTATTTAAATTTAGAGAAGATATTTTGGAAGAAATAATTAAATAATTAGAATTATTTAATTTAGAAGATTTAAAAGCAAATTAAATAAATAAATTTATTTAATTGTTGTGCATGATTTTGGAAGAACAGAAGATTATAAATAAAATATTTGATTTTATTTATTTTTAGAGGATTGAGATAATTTAAATAAATTTGATTTGATTTATTTAAATTTAGAAGAACAATTGATTTAATTAAATAATGTAAATTATTTAATTGTAGATAAGATAGAATTGTGATGAATTAATTAAATAATGGGATATATTTAATTAATGTGGATGTGAATTTTGGAAGGAGGATAATGATCAAATTAAATAATTAAAATTATTTAATTGTGGAAGAATATAGAGGAATTTAATTTAATTAATTAAATAAAGAGGATTTATTTAATTAATGTTGAATTTAGGAGATTTAGAAGAATTTGATGATAATTAATTAAATAATTAGATTATTTAATTAACGTTTGCAATGCAAGTGATTAGACAAATAACGAAATGCAAGTGATTTGACGACACGGTCATTTTAGGGTGTCTACATGTTCTTTCCTATTATCTTCAAAATGAAGAATATTGGTCTTTTATTGTGGGTTCAATGAAGTATGGATCTACTAGGTAGATATTCTCCTAGTTAAGATCTTTTTGGTTGTGTGAGTGCAACACTGTAAACTTAGTATGGAGAGAAAACTTACTACTAGTTGTTCTTTCCTATTATCTTCAAAATGAAGAATATTGGTCTTTTATTTTGGGTTTAATTTAAAATAAATTGAATCCAGATTAGGGAAACACTAGGCTAGGGTTTTGGTACTTGATAGTTGGAATCAATTAGAATTGATTTAGACTCTAGTGTCCAAGTGCCTAGATGCAATGTGTCCCAATATTAAAATTTATTCTGAAACTTTCAACATTAGTTATAGGTTTGAAAAGAGGTTTGGGGATATATATGTTTAATAGGAAAAAGGGGGGAAATGAATACAAGGGTTAAATCCTCCTTTCTATACAAACATTCAAGGACATATCAACTGAGTTGAATCACACTTTTGCAAGAGGATTCACCTATAGGTTAGGCTGTCACTAGGAATGATGTGGAATTTAGAGTTTGTCAATTAATGTATCAATTTAATACTCAAATACCCTTAAAACCCTAATTATGCAAAACAGTAAGCAAATTGATGAATTACGACAAATGCTTGTAGACTAAGGTAGTAGGCAGAGATTAATAACTGGCCATTTTTTGAAGTTCAGGATGCGGAATACTCGGAGACACTGGCACTAACGCCCCTATCCAAGGTAGTGTTTTCTTTGGGAATCCTGATCTCCTTCCGACACTGATGATCACTATACTTTATGTTTCTATCCCGGGAGATGCAGAGGACACTGGCACTAGTGCTCGAGTCCAAGGCAGGGTGATCTTCAAGATACCAAATGTTCTTCAGATGCTAATTGTCACTATCCAAATGATTTCTTTATTTTCAACCTCGAAGGACACTGGCATTGGTGCCCAAGTCCAAGCAGTCCTTTTCTTCAGGGATCTAGAATCTTCACACTATCTTACGGTTCCCTACAACTCCACTACATCAAGATGTGAAACCTATAACCTGCAATCACAAGGAGAGTGGTTGGGGGTTGTGGTGTTTAGAGGCTTGCCTCAGTCAAGCCACGGAGAGACATTCAAGTCTTTCAAATATCGTTGTCAGATAGAGAGTATGTATCCCTGCGGGATAGAGGCAAAAACAAATTGATAAATGATTCAAACACAAATAGATATCACCATGGAGGTGTAGATCTCACATAGATGAAGGCTCTTCAACACATGAGAAGATGAAGCTAAATCTGTAATCACAAATATAATAACAATGCTCTGCTCTGCAACAATGAATATCTTAAAGGCTCTAAAATCATAAGTTAGCCAAAAGTTCTCAATCATCTTCTAGTTAGCTTCTAGTTTACAAATGAAACCCTAAACATGCTTATATATGCAACTAAACACATTCCCGCTAAGAATTTTGTAATTCAAACATAAGATGTTGGCATGGGACCTAATTAACGATCACCAAACTGACATTCAAATTTGGGACTGACCTAAAATGGGGTAGGATTAGGGCGCTAGCGCCCAAGTCCACCCTCCCAATTTAGGTCAGGATCTATTTAAATAGCACCCCCTAGGTCCTATTTTCTATAACACTTAGGGGTTTTCCCATTGGGATTCAAGATTAACATGGAAGATGCTTATAATGCATTCTAAAGGACTCGGGGGCTAAACCTTAAGAGGGAAAAGTCCCAGGGAGACATTTTCTGACATAACAATATAAATTAGTCTAGAACTCAAGATAAGGCTAAAAATCAAGGTAAATGGTCCTAGAATACAATTAGGGGAGTTATCACTAGAATGAGTACAAAGGCATAAGGTGAGATTGCAAAGTAGGCAGTTTATCACCTTATACATTAACATGATTTTGAAAAAATTGGGATTGAGATTTACAATATCACACCTATGAAAGGCTTTAATGGTGTGTGTTTTGGGATGATAGTGCATGGTGATTGCAACATGAATCAGGAGATACAATTACACTTGAGAAAATAGCAACAATAATTAAATTGGACATGATGAGGGGATCTCTAACATCCATTTGAGCATTTTTTTACCATGCTCATGTCAACATGCTCAAAATTTGTATAGTGAATCTCCTTAACTTCATTAATCATGTGGAACAAATTAATCTTCATATTCTACTTCATCTTAAATGTTTTCAACTACATTACAAGGTAAAAAACATGCTCAAAATTTGTATAATGAATCTCCTCAACTTCATTAATCATGTGGAACAAATTAATCTTTATATTCTACTTCATCTTAAACGTTTTCAACTACATTACAAGGTTAAAAAGTTATTCACAATTAACCACTAGCATTTAGGCCTACCAGTAGTAGTCATAGAACTACCCATAGTAAACTATGGCTAACCGCTAACAATTTAGTTACCACCACAACTAATTAACCACCTAATTTAACCACTAGTGATTTAGTGACCATCAAACAAACCATTAACAACTTATTATCTACTAGATTAACCACCACAACTTGTTAACCTCTAGTGTGAACTATCAAACCAGCTATCATCATTCAAACTACAACCAAATGTTTAGAAAAGCTATGATGGTTAGTTAATCACTAGACTAATAACTAATGGTTACTTACTCTCCAAGGCATAATGTGATGCTTGTCTCCTTAGATACACCTTTACACCATAGTATCTTTACTTTTAAACCTTTATATTTGCATTGCCTACTAAATGTGGGATAAAACCCACTTTAGGTTGTACTACAACTTTAACTTTCGCCATTGGCTTCTAAACTAGCATATGCACTTGGATGTATGTGCTTCTTGATCACCTTCATTTGAACTCCTCTTTGACTATTTGTTATATTCTCAAGACACGTCGCTTAGGAATATTGACCTCTATCTAATTGGACTATAGAAATCCTTGTTATGTTTGTTGTCATGCTTATCTCTTGATAGCAAGACCACATTTCTTATCAAAAACATAAATCATTCTCAATAGTTTCATAATCTAAATCAACATTGATACGTCGAAACTAAGGTAGATTATGAGATAGATTTAATATTCAAGAAATAAAATTTCAGTTCAATCCTTGTGTCAATCCGAGGCGACAACTTATAAAAGGCGTAGTGGCTATTTGTGCAAGCGCTGCAAGTAACGAAGTGAGTAGAATGAAATGCAACTATTTCAACAAAAAATTTGTAAAGACTAAAATCATTATCTAGTAGTTGTTTAAAAACAACTACAGGAAATGTAAACAACTATAAACTGCTACAAAAATCATTCAACCTGCTACAAAGATTTGAGTAGAATACAAGATTGTAAACGGCTACATAAATTGTACATAGATGACTGACACTATAAATAAAAACAAAGACTCGTTAACTTGTTATAAGTCTTAAAAATCTAAAAATAAAAGACTTCTATAATTAATTACTTTAGATACTTTGCATGATCAAACACAAGATAGACTATTAATGCAAAGTATTCTATTTAAATCATAATCCAAATGTAAACCCTGCCTGATAAGGAGTTGGATAAATTGTAAAACTGAGGTGATCAATAGGGATAGTGGAGGCAACTGGAGGAGTACTATCTGATGGTGTCATTATTGAATTACATGCTTAGGGTGGCGGTGAAGGAGGTGATTTGATCTATGGAATATGAGGCTCTCCGTTGATGTGTTGTGTGCCTTCTCCGTCTTCCTTGTGCTCTGTTTGCTTGACAATGTTGAGCTATGGCGACTTGCTAAATACTTCTCAAATCACAAATTACATATATTATCGTTTGTTTCAAAAAATATTACATTGCCTTCTCTTATATGTTGTGCTTTATACAGTTTTTATAGCTCACTGCTTACCAAAAGTTGACCAAAAATATAGGGATTGTTTTGGCCTCTGGCCACTCCCCACCTTAGTATAGAACCAAAACATCATCGGTTACAACAAAAAAATAATATAGAGAGTTGTTTTTGGCTTATGGCCATTCTACACCATAAAAGTACAAAACCGAGACATCGTCAATTATAACATCCACATTGCATTCACGACCTACAAAAAGTCTTTTGTCTCCACCTTCTTTGACGTAATGTAGCATCTATTTTCTCAAACTAAAATGGCAGCATTTATTAGTAAGTACAATCTAATAATTATTTTTTCTTATTTTACCTCAAAACTAAATTAAATATCAATTATTTTTATTTAATCATATTCAATGAAAATATTAAAAAGATCATGATATATGAAAATGGAGCACAAAGATAGTTATTATAGAATAGGAAAAAGGCTATAATATGAGATAAATGAGACATAAATGAACCTCATCAAACATCTCAATAGAGCTTCAACAACATTTGCCTAACAACAACTATATTCCTTACAACATCTAAAATGTTTGACAGTATTCCTACTCCTAAAATCTTTAAGAAGTTGTAAACCCTCACTATTAGAGGTAGATGTTAGCATTAACATACAACTTTGGAAATGAAACTTGTCATAATCGCAAAAGGTTCGTCATTTGTCTCCATCAATAATTCCATAACTTAAAAATAAAATATGTTTCAAGACATTACTCCAACTTTCAACTGACTTAATACACCCAAAATAGTTTAACATAAATTAAGTTGTGTAATTGGTTTCTAAAGGTGATCTTACGCATCCAACATTGAAAATAATTTATTAGCTTCAACACCAACACAATCTCAACCTCTCCAAAGAGCAATTTTGTAAATGAATGTAGTCTTGGCTAAGAGGAAGCTTTGTTTCAAATATGCAATGCTCTACATGATTAATTGCCTAACTAAAAAAGAATGAAGCTATAATCATTTCTTGAACATGCAACCACCAACTCTCATCCACGTGTAACTTAAATTACACCATTCATGAGTTTAAAACAATTTCTATTTGTTCATTCACATGCTTGAAGCCACATTAAAGCAAAGGGTTTCTCCTCTTCTCAAATTGAATCCATAATTATGTATGCACTCAATTTGAAGGGAGGCATGGTATCCCTATTTCAATTCACAATTTTATATGGTTTCATTCTAGTATGTGTCATGAGGCAACACGGTCACATCCTCATGATTGTTAGATTTACAAACAAAATAAACCCAAAACCAAAATGCTTAAAAATTAGTTATATTAAACACTATGCTGAGAGATTCAATTGAATAACAATGGTTATTCCATTACATTGATTAATTTATATTAACAATTCAATGAAAAGTATACATAATGTGTTAGATTTGTAAAACAAAATAAACCAAAAACCATGAATGCTCAGAAATTAGCTATGTTTATTACCATGATTAAAGGCTCAATTGAACAACAATGATTATTCCATTAAATTAATTAATTTACACTAACAATCGAAAGAGAAGTATACATATATAGTCTTTTAGATGGAGGAGTCATAGGGACACATGTCCAAGAGGATATGAGTTAACTTCAATCAAGGAGCTAACTCAATCAAGTAGAGACAATGGTGGCTCTGTTGCAAGGTGTGTACCCTTGGTCTCCTTGTGTTGTGCAACACAGTGCTTCGGTTCGTGACAAGGCTTAACCACCTCCCGTGGATTCATTAACTCTAGTAGTTGTATCGAGCATTAATAGGTCAATTTTTTGGTGTAATGGCAATCATCTTTCCAACAATTGGTATCAGAGAGCCTGGGTCATGGGTTCGAACCCCTCACTTATGCTGGGGGGGATTGTTGCAAGGTGTGCGCCCTTGGTCTCCTTGTGTTGTGTAGCACAACGCTTGGGTTCGTGACAAGGCTTAACCGGCTCCCGTTGATTCATTAACTCTAGCAGTTGTATCAGGCATTAATAGGTCAATCTTTTGGTGCAACGGCAACCATCTTTGCAACAGGCTCTTGATGATATAGAGGTGGCAAGTGATTATCTTCCATCAAGGATGATGCATATCATTATTAGCTACCTAGGAGATAAATGAATTTACCTAAAAATAAATAAAATAATAGATGCAATAGAATACTACACCAACAATGATTGGCTCATATATCATGATTTTATTTTTGTCTTAACTTTACATGGTTTCGTAGGGCCAACTTGGTCATGTCCTCATGACTCCATTTTTTGTCTCAATGTTATATAGTTTAAAGGGGGGCAACTCAATCACATCCCCATTATTCCATTTTAATTCATCTTTTACATGGATTCATGCTTTTATCCATCATGGGGGGCCAAGCCAGTCACCTCCTCATGATTGTCTGATACATTATTAATCTATTCACATCATTTACCATTTTACACTACTAATTTGACACTTTTAACAAAACACAATGTTTTAAATTTTTAGGTATTACTAATGGCATGTGTCTAAGTACAAAGGATATTGCTCTACAAACACACAAGGAATCACGAAGCATCATCCATACCCTATATCTTAAATTTGTCTCCTATTTTATTTTACTAAATATATTACTTTGACATGCATGATTCATGTAGTTTCACATGCATACCAAAAGTGAGGGAAAATGCAAGGGACAAAAGTGCATACCCTACTCTTTTACTTGTGTTTTACGCTTACTTTTGGTTCTATCATAAATAATGGCAAGGTGCTCCATTTGTCTTGTTTGATGCACAAATTGACCCTAACTCTAAACTTGTCACTCAAAATAGTCTTATCCATGCCATAGACAAGATCGATCTAAATACCTCAAAATCTCTACCTCTTGGACTAGGCCACACGTGTTGTCTTGTTCCTTGGACTAGGTCATCTACAACCTTATCCTTTTCAAATTTTACATTTTCCACTCTCAAGGCCAACTTCTTCAAAATTTGACTATTACCCTGTCAACTTGTGTGCCAAAACACCTTGAGTTGAGCATATAGGATCTTGTATTATCAATAGTCCTAGGTCATTACTACTCATTGAAATATCATATTGGAAAGCATTAGAATATCTTGTTACAAGGCACCTACAACAACACTATAGCATAACATCAACATTGATATGTAAGCATCGCTAACTTATAAAGTAGGCATTTTAAAATGGAAACTTGCCGCTCGTTTAGTGCTCCTAGTTCGCGTACCCTAGGGGAGGATGATTTCCCACCGCTTGGGACTGGCTATGGCATGCAAGGAAAGGTATCAACACCCTCTGTAGTCACGGACTCTATCCTTGCTACCACGAAACTACAAAAAATGAGTTTTTGCATGTAATCACAACCAACTCATGTCATCTATGCCACATGACCAACCTCAGACTGTGTCGCCGCGCAGCCTACCTCTCCTATGCTGAATGCAATGATCAAAGGTGCCTCTAAATGATACTTGAATATTGCTAGGACTGGGGTGCTTGTTGTAATGTCCCCATTTTTGGGTTCCCTTGCAGTGCAGTTGGCACTGACCTTGTGGATGTGTGTCAACATTATCAAAGGAGTTATTTGATGATTCCAATGAGCTCACGTGGTCTAGAGGACTCATATGCCACTTTCCAGGGTGATTTCTGACTTATGGTGTGTCCTCCAAGAATCTTGGAGAGGGCGTCTATTTATAGTAAGTCGCCCGATTTAAATTAAAAAGTGAATTTTAAAATATAAGCTTCTAGAGAGTTTGACAGAAAAGTATAAAAGGAGGTTGTGAGAGCTCATTTGGATATGCAGATTATTATATTTTCCTTTGATGAAACCCTCATGGTTCTAAGAGACTGAACTTGGTTCATCTCAACCTTCTTGAGGATGAAAACCCTCTTGGAGAAGAATAGTTGCAGTGGTGAAAGATCCACCTAGGTTATTACAGTGTGACTCATTCAGAGTTACAGTTTGTGTAGGAAAGGTTTGCTGGTAGATTTATTCAGAATCTACGCTTGTGCTGAATGTTAGCCGGTAATGGTATTTGTGCTAAATATCTATATTTTCCAATGCTGAAGGTTTTGCAAATTTATTGGAGATTTGATAAATAATAAATTTGTGGAGACTAATGCTAATTTTCCTTGAGAATAGTATGATGGATTTGATAGGCAATTTGCAGCGAGTTCTTCTATATCAGCTGTGGGATTATATGGGTTCCTAAACCCTTGTCTTGGTATATGGTGGGTGTGGTCCATAAGCGTTGCATTTTAATAAGATTTCAATTAGATTTGGTTTGTTTCTGAAGGAGTTATCTATAGTAGCACCATTATTTAGCTTTGATACACAAGTTTGACAGCAGTTTGGAGTGGTCTTCAAGTAGATTTCTGAGTATTATCAAGTATAGGATTCATTTGTGTTATGCTCCAGTAGAGTGCTTTGTATGATAGCAGCTTATTACCTTGTAAATCATCATCTTTGGGGCGTTATATAACAATTGTTGTAATTTGAGCCTGTATAACATTGAAGATCAATACATTGCTGGAGTTTGAGGTTAGATTGTCATTATTAGTAATTTCTTTAATGCATGCTAAGTGTTTGTTGAAATGCTCATGATATTTCTATGCAAATTGTGGATTTACTATCTGAGTAAATATTGTCTCAAATTACATTTTGAATGATCCCATACCCAAACACATTGAAAATACATTGAAACAATTACTATGCAAAGTGTTTGACGGAATGCCTGCATGATAGAAGACATAATTCTTAGTGGGTGTTGGAAAAAATTGGTTTCAATTTGGGGTGGAACATTACAGTGGTATTAGAGCAATGTATATTCCCAATCTGTTGAGTAGTTGGTATATTAGTTTTAGTGGTGATTTCTCTCAGAGGATTGTCGAAGGTTGATTCTTCTAGGGTATGAATTATGGCATCATTCAGTGAAGAAGATGTGGGAAGAAGCTTTATAGAGTAGGTAAGAAACTTGAACACTTGCCGCAGTCCAGGAATGATCTACTTTGTATTTTGGAAGAAGTGGAGATGTGCTTATTCATGATAGCTCAGTGAGATTCTAATAGGTTGCAATATGCTTTGGCTCCATCAGTGAATTCTTTGATTAAGCCAAAGCTCATGAGACATCCAGATGAGGAGGTAAGACTTGCAGTTACTTTTTGTGTTAATGAAATTATGAAATTAACAGCTCCACAAGAACCTTATAACAATAGTATTATGAAGAAGGCTTTTGAGTTGATTGTAGAAAGCTTCAAAGGTTTGCATGATTTTAATAGTCCAACTTTGGCTAAAAGGATCTTAATTCTAGAAATTGTTACAAAAGCAGATCTTGTGTCATTATGTTGGATTTGGGTTGTGAAGATCTTATTCTTGAAATGTTTCAACATTTCTTAGCTATTGTTTGTGAGAATCAAATGAAAAATGTATATCCCCTATTCATACCATCATGACTTTGATTATCAATGAGATGAAAATTCACAATCACTCTTACCTTCTCTATTGGTTGTTTTGAGGCAAGAACGGGATGTTACTTCAGTTGCATATGAATTGGTTGACAATGTTTTCAAACAATGTGAGCAAAAACTGATGCCATACTTAGAGGAAGAGAGTAGACATGAGATTGATAGGTATGTTGGTTTAGAGTTGGATATTGAAGGGGTGGAATCTTTTTACAATATTTTGATTAATCATGATGTTGTCCCACCATTCACACCTGAAAATTGCAAGGCATCAAGTAATGGGATTGTTGATTTGGATGGTGATATTGTTCCTACGATTGTAAGCAAATCAAAAAATTTGTTGTGTGGCAGCCCAAGTCACTTTGGTGAATTTGATCAAAGACCTTTAGCATTGCAAGATTTGAAGGATAAACTTGTGGTTACGGTAGAGAAAATTGTGCAAATGTTAACGAAAGTTGATATGTAGTGTCCCCTTTTGAGTATTCTTATTTTTTTACCTTGCACACAAATACAACCTCTTTAAAGGAACATTAGTAATTAGTAAATTAATGATAAAATTAACACATTAATTTGGATTAGTAATAACATGAACCAAAATGAACAATTATATATAATTTCTACTCATTTCCTCTTTCTTATTCATATGGAGCCTCATAGTGTACTTCGAAATGATAATGCCTAATCACTAATCTAATCTAGCCCTAATGGAGGATAGGTGTATGCTCTTAACGTGCAGGATAATAATACCCAAGGGCTTCATTGTACACCCGGCAATACTTCACCTCTTGGCTCAAGAGCTTCATTGCACACCCGGCAATACTTCACTACTTGAGGATTGTTGCTCCATTGTCAGAGGCCCAAGGGCTTCATTGCACACCCGGAAATACTTCACCTCTTGCTCAAGGGACTTCATTACACACCCAGTAATACTTCATCCCCTTGAGAGTCACCTATCATGTAAGTCATCTCCATAGGCATAGGCCCAAGTGCTTCATTACACCCCGCAATACCTCACAACTTGGCTCAAGGGACTTCATTGAACACCCGTCAATACTTCATCCACTTGAGGGCCACCTACCCTATACGAGATTGATCATATTAATCCGCCCTTTCTTTCCTAACCGTCCTCTTAGGGAGATAGATAAGATTAAGGATGCGACATGACTTGTTTATCTCGGGTACCTTATGAGTAAAGTTAGAAAATGCATAGCAATGAGAAGCTTGTCTTCTTGATATTAGTGATGAATGGACCACAAATCTGATCCTCTTATGGCTATTGTTCCTCTATGGGAACCTTTGTAATGCCATCACTCTAGATGGTTAAATATAAGGATTATACGCCCTTCATATAATATTATTATTATGTGCCTAAGGCACTCTTTTATATTGATATATGTTGATAAGATCACTATGATGAGTAAGAAGTACCCTTGATTAGCTGATTGATCTCTTTATAATGATTTTGATTTCTCCTTGCAATTTGAGACAGAGGTATCTATACTCTGGATCTTCTATCCCCAATCTTGTGGTCAGGACTGTTGGCCAGTATTGATTGTTGTGTGGTATTTTATATTAAACATGCAACTTCTTGTTGTTGAAGGATGGTTATAAGTGTATAATTTATATGTAGCTGAGCTTGTGATCAATGGATTATAAATGATTGTTTGCTATGATGATTGCTGGTATTTTCTATGGAATGATGTTTGAATAGATGAGATGAGATAGTGCTGATCCGATGAGATGTTCTTGTCTGCTTATGATGCAATATTTCTTAGATCTCCTTCTGCCTTGGTTGATCGATTGATGCTTGGTGATGTCTGTTGTTCTTCTCTACCGATCCTCTTATATTATTAATATGTTATGAAAGGCATGTCTTTCTAAGGAACCACTCCTCATAAAGAGACGTTACTCTTAATAATTACACCCCTTCTTAATTGCTGACTCCATCATGCAATTGTGGCCTTAATCATTCCGTTTTATTTACTAATGGCTGCTCACTAAGGTGTATTTAATTGTTTATTTATTGTGATCATTTGTCTTTAAGCTTGTTTTGTATTTTTCCTTAGGCAGCGTTGACTTGTCTTTATTTAATATTTAATTTGTCTTATTCTTGATCGCCACCTTGGGTCCTCTATCGACTTCTTTGGTATTAGTATTACGTAGCATCTTGTTTATGTATTTACTTTGATGTTTATGTAGATCGACCGCATGAGAGGTTTCATCCCTATATGTACCTCAATTTATGTATGCAATGGAATCGGCCATGTTATCTTGAGATCTCTTGCATTTGAAACTCATGCGTCTAGGAGAATTTACCTTCTCTTGATAATCTCGATACCCATATTAGAGAGGGAACATGACAGTCCTCCCCACTCAAGGAATGCTTGTCGTCAAGTAATTTGTAAGTTAGGATGGTTCTAGATTTCTCTTCCTTCCCATGTGGCATATTCTATCGGTAGTCCCTTCCATTTGACGAGATATTCCACGATAATTATATTCCTTAGCTTTCTTTCCCTTGTGTTTAGTATTTCTTCTGGTTCTAGGATTAATTGCCCTTCATCATCAAGAGGAGGTAGTTCTTGGCATGGAGTGAGGGTTTGACCAAGTACTTTCTTGATTTGGGATACATGGAATACATTGTGGATCTTGCTACTCATTGGAAAATCTAGTTCATATGCTACTTCCCCAACTTTTCTTAGTACTTTATAAGGTCCATAGAACCAGGGTTTGAGCTTCTCGGCACCACTAGTTTTGATTTGTAAGGCTGCAATCTTAGGAACACCATGTCTTCAACTTCAAATGTCCTCTCCACACGCTTCCTGTCAGCATATATCTTTTACTAGTTCTGGGCGTGGTGCAGGTTGTCTTTGAGAGCTTTCATGATATCCTCATTTTGTTTGATGAAATCCTTGGCCTTGGGTACTCAGCTTTCTTGGAGGATCAAACTCCCAAAGGAAATGGCCTCATAACCATATAGTGCTTTGAATGGACTCATTTGAATTGACATATGGTGAGTTGTGTTGTAACAATACTCTCCAAGATGCAACCATTTTATCCATGCCTTTTGTTGTCCCGTCACATAATTCCTTAGATAACCTTGGATCCATTTGTTCACTATTTTCGTTTGTCCATCAGTTTGAGGATGATAACTTGTACTAGGTGTAAGTTATGTCCTAGACAATCGAAATAATTTTTGCCAAAATAAACTCATAAAGCGACTATCTCTATCATTGACTATGCTCTTTGGTAACCCATGAAGTCTAAAGATTTCCTTGAAGAATAACTCGGCAACTTGAGAGGCTTTGTATTCAGATGAGATAGCCATGAAGTGTGCATACTTTGTAAGTCTGTCTACCACCACGTAGATGCAATCTCTTCCTTGCACCTTAGGAAGGCCGGTTATGAAATCCATGGAAATACTACTCCACTTTTGTTCGGGGATGGGTAAAGGCTGGAGTAACCCGGCTGGATGGGTTTGTTCTATCTTGTTTCTTTGACATGTGTCACATTCTTGAACATGCTTGAGTACATCTCTTTTTAGACCCTTCCAAGCAAACTTCTCTCTAACTTGTTTGTATGTCTTAAAATATCCTTGGTGCCCGGCTAAAGGATTATTATGAAATTCTTTGATGATTTTCTCCTTCAATTTGGACCCGGATGCAATATACACTATTCTTGTAGAAGATAATTTCATCCCTTACTCTAAATTCCTCATTTGGTATATCTCCCTCAAGTATGTTATTGGTGAGAGGATCTTGAACATACTCATCTATAAGAGTGCTCCTCCAATCTAGTGAAATACTTGACATGGTGCATAAGGATGACCTTCTAGATAATGCATCAGCAACCACATTGTTTTTCCCTTTCACATAGGCAATGTCAAAATTGTAGGCCTGCAATCTACTCACCCATTTTTGTTGATAGTCATTCAAATCCATTTGTTTTAGGAAGAACTGGAGACTATTATGATCGGTTTTAACCACGAACTTTCCACAAACCAAATATTGCCTAAACTTTGCCAATGCATGCATAATAGCCAACATCTCTTTATCATAGGTAGAATATAGTTTCTCTGCAGGAGATAGCTTGCAACTCTCGAAAGCAATAGGATGTTTGTTTTGCATTAGAATAGCTCCAATGCCTTCACCAGATGCATCACATTCAAGTTCGAAGGGGAGTGAAAAGTCAAGAATGGCAAGTACCGGACAAGTGCTCATTGCCTCTTTCAAGATTTTGAAGGCCTTTTGTGCTTCCTCATCCCATAAGAAGGATCCCTTCTTGGTCAAATTGGTGAGTGGAGCTGCAATCTTGGAAAAGTTCTTGACGAATCTTCGATAATAGCTACACAAACCCAAGAATCATTGAGATGAGTCAACGTTCTTAGTCTTGGCCACTCTTTAATAGCTTTGATCTTTTCTTCGTCTACTTGGACTCCTTGTGCGCTTATCTTATGCACCAAGTAGAGAATTTCTTCCATTCCAAACTCACACTTGGATGCCTTTGCATATAAGGATTCTTGCTCGAGAATGGACAAAACTTCATCAATGTGTTTGAGATGATCTTCTCATATCTTACTATAGATCAAGATATCATCAAACAATATCAACAAGAACTTCCTTAGTTGTTTTCGGAAGGTGTGGTTCATGCATGACTGAAATGTGGTCGAAGCATTCGGTAATCCAGAAGGCAGAACCAGGAATTCAAAATGACCATAGTGTCATCTAAACGCGGTTTTTGGAATGTCTTCTTCCCTCATTCTAATTTGATGGTATCCCGATCTTAGATCAATCTTCAAAAAGTATTTTTCTCCATGCAACTCATCAATTAATTCATCCACTCTCGGTATAGGATACTGATTCTTGATGGTTTGTTTGTTCAAAGCTCTATAGTCCATGCACATTCTCATGGTACCATCTTTTTTCTTCACTAATACCACGGAGGATGCAAATGGGCTGGAACTCGGTTGTATATGGCCCATCTCCAAAAGTTCATTGATTGTTTTCTCTATTTCTTCTATATTTTTTTTGGGATACCTATATGGAGTTGTGATAACAAGTTTTGCATCCTTCTCCATTTCAATAATGTGCTTAAAGCCACGTTTTGGGGGAAGATCGGGTGGTATTTCATCAAAAACCTTTTTATGTTTCTTGAGGATCGTCTTGATGTCTATGTGTATGGATTTTCCTAATAGGGTTGATTTATCTAGGATCAAACATTGGGCAGCCCATTCCACTTGGTTAGGTCTAAAGGTTCTTTCCATTCTTTTAGCGGAGATCACTCTTGGTGATCCATCAAATAACCCATGTAAGGTGACTTTCTCTCCCTTACTTTCAAAGCTAAGTTCCAACTTGGGAAGGTCTAAAGTGATGCGTTCCAATGAGTGTAACCATGGCATTCCTAGAATTACATCCGTTTCAGCCATGTTGACCACGTAGAAGTCTTCTTGTATAGGGTGTTTACCAATAGTCAAGTTCAATTGTGGTAGTCTTTTGGTACAATTTCTTATTGACCCATCAGCTAAGGCTACCTTAAACCCTTTGAAGTCTTTGGTTTCTAGTTTGATCCCTTTTTCCAATGATTCATCCACAAAATTGTGGGTGGTCCTACTATCCACCAATGTTGTTACCTTTTTCCCTTTGAGAACACATCTAATCCTAAAGGGATGGTGTTTTGATATTTTGGATATGGCGGCTATGGCTCCTTGTTCTTAATTGTCTTGTTTAGTTCTTTTGTTTGGAAATTCATCTCCTATTTCTTCATCGGATAGGGCTTCTAGGTTGTGGGCTTGCCCTCTTTTCCCACACCTATGTCTTGGTTCTCATTTCTCCTTACATTTGAAACACAAGTTTTTCTCATGTAGCTCTCTATTTGGACAAGTGTGTCCTGATTTCCATGGTTCTGTACATCTATAGCATAGATTTTTATCTTTTCCCTCGCCCTTAGGGTAGAACGATTTGTGGAATTTTCCTTTTTTGGAAAATGGTTTTGTGTGAGGGTTTGGGTTTTTGTTTTTTCTAATCTCAATGTCGTGTCAATGACATCTTCTAGAGTCGTTGGCTTAAAGGCACTTACTAGGTGTCAGAGTGATTCATCCAATCCTTCGACAAATAGATGTGAGTCGGTCCTCTTCAACTCTGAAGACCCTTATAGATATTTTCTCAAATGCATTTATGTATTCTTCCACCGTTCCTCATTGTTTCAAGTGTGTCAACTCCTTAAAATCTTCTTGAGGGTGCCTTTGATCAAATCTCTTGATGAGTTTTTGGGAAAATTCCTCATAAGAGGTTATGGATTGATGACCTTGAGTATGTTTCCCATGGTGCCACCATTCATATGCTAATCCTTCCAAGTGTAAGATGGCAAATTATAAAGCATACTTCTCAGTCATCAGGCTTAGATGGAATTAGTCATTTAGCTTTTGCAACCAAGCATGGGCAGAGATTTTGTTGGATTCGTCAAAGCTTGGTAGGTTTACCTTGTTGGCTTTGTGCTTCAAATCTTTATTCATAGTCCTTCTTTCTCTTCTAGATGTCTCATTCCTCTTTGAATTACTGTAATCATTGAATGATACCACCCTCCTCACGTCGGGTTCTAAGCTTGCATAAGCCCTTGCAATATCATCCGTGCTTATCGAGTTTGGTGTGGTCTCTTCCATTCTTGATGTTTCTTCTTCAGGTAGGAAGGAAGGTTTTGGAACCCTTGCATGTGAAGTTGCATTGCTATTTTCGGGTTGGTTGGATCCCATTTCTCTTCCATTGGTTGAATGAGTCTTGAGATTGTCCATGACATTTTCCATGTTTTGTAATGTTTGTTGAAGTGCTTGGGTGGCCTTGGTTTGTTCCATCATAGCCTTTGTGATCATTTCCATAAAAGCCTTCAATTCATTGTTCATTTGTCCCTCCATGTTATTGTTGTTGTTATGTGCAGAACGTCTTGTGTAATGTTGCATAAAGGATGGCAGGGTGACTGCTCTGATACCACTTGTAGTGTCCCCTTTTGAGTATTCTTATTTTTTTACCTTGCACACAAATACAACCTCTTTAAAGGAACATTAGTAATTAGTAAATTAATGATAAAATCAACATATTAATTTGGATTAATAATAACATGAACCAAAATGAACAATTATATATAATTTATACTCATTTCCTCTTTCTTATTCATATGGAGCCTCATAGTGTACTTGGGAATGATAATGCCTGATCACTAATCTAATCGAGCCCTAATGGAGGATAGGTGTATTTTCTTAAGGTGAGGGATAATAATACCCAAGGGCTTCATTGCACACCCGGCAATACTTCACCTCTTGGCTCAAGGGACTTCATTACACACCCAGTAATACTTCATCCTCTTGAGAGTCACCTATCGTGTAAGTCATCTCCATAGGTATAGGCCCAAGTGCTTCATTACACCCGACAATATGTCACAACCTAGCTCAAGGGACTTCATTGAACACCCGTCAATACTTCATCCACTTGAGGGCCACCTACCCTATACGAGATTGATCATATTAATCTGCCCTTTCTTTCCTAACCGTCCTCCTAGGGAGATAGATAAGATTAAGGATGCGGCATGACTTGTTTATCCTGGGTACCTTATGAGTAAAGTTAGAAAATGCATACCAATGAGGAGCTTGTCTTCTTGATATTAGTGATCAATGGACCACAAATCTGATCCTCTTATGGCTATTGTTCATCTATGGGAACCTTTGTAATGCCATCACTCTAGATGGTTAAATATAAGGCTTATATGCCCTTCATATAATATTATTATTATGTGCCTAAGGCACTCTTTATATGATATATGTTGATAAGACCACTATGATGAGTAAGAAGTACCTCTGATTGGCTGATTGATCTCTTTATAATGATTTCGATTTCTCCTTGCAATTTGAGGCAAAGATATCTATACTCTGGATCTGCTATCCCCAATCTTGCGGTTAGGACTGTTGGCCGGTATTGATTGTTGTGTGGTATTTTATATTAAACATGCGACTTCTTGCTATTGAAGGATGGTTATAAGTGAAAAATTTATATGTGACTGAGCTTGTGATCAATGGATTATAAATGATTGTTTGCTATGATGACTGCTGGTATTTTCTATGGAATGATGTTTGAATCGATGAGATGAGATAGTGTTGATACAATGAGATGTTCTTGTCTGCTTATGATGCAATATTTCTTAGATCTCCTTCTGGCTTGGCTGGTCGATTGATGCTTGGTGATGTATGTTGTTCTTCTCTACCGGTCCTCTTATATGATTAAGATGCTATGAAAGGCATGTCTTTCCAAGGAACCACTCCTCATAAAGAGGCGTTACTCTTAATAATTACACCCCTTCTTAATTGTTGACTCCATCATGCAATCGTGGCCTTAATCATTCCATCTTATTTACTAATGGCCACTCACTAAGGTGTATTATTTATTGTGATCATTTGTCTTTAAGCTTGTTTTGTATTTTTCCTTAGGTAGCGCTGACTTGTCTTTATATAATATTTAATTTGTCTTATTCTTGATCGCCACCTTGGGTCCTCTATCGACTTCTTTGGTATTGGTATTATGTAGCATCTTGTTTATGTATTTACTTTGACATTTATGTAGATCGACCCGACATGAGAGGTTTCATCCTTATATGTACCTCAATTTATGTATGCAATGGAATCGGCCATGTTATCTTGAGATCTCTTGCATTTGAAACTCATGCGTCTAGGAGAATTTACCTTCTCTTGATAATCTCGATACCCATATTAGAGAGGGAACATCACATGATAGCACTCATGCATTCATTGAAGACCTCATTTGGAAAGCCCGAACTGAGGAGAGACAAAAAGGAGTTGAAAGATGAGTCACTCTTACACAATTGCACATGGTCAAAGACATTAGAAATGGTAAAATCTAATTACTTGCAATTTCTCAATGATAGGGATCATGTTATCAAATTTGTGGAAGAAAAGGGAAAAAAGGTTGATGAACTTTGCTTAGAGCTATGTTTGGCACACTTTTCATTATACAAATCAAAAAATCAGTCAACTATGGCAGCCACATCCAAGAAACAAGAAGATAATACAAGGATTATGGAGATCAAGCAAATGGTGGAAGAAATTGATGAACTCCATAGGGATGAAAGATTGCATAATGATTTCAGCATTCCACATACCAAGGAGTTTCAGAATACAGGTAGTAAAAAGGATAAACAACAAGAGTGTGAACTCTTGGATCACGAAGAAGAATTTTCATATGATTACATGTTGGAGCAGAATGATAGAGCAGTAGGAGTTGCATTCTCAGGACCGCCATAGGGTGTTGAGCATTATCTTGATTCCAATAGATTATGGGATCCTGGTGAAGTATGCCTCTGGTATGTTTTGATACATGAAAACTTCAACATCTTGAAGACTCCTCCTTTGATTGACTTACGGCATGAAAACATGGCATGCAAAGTTTTGAATCCAGTTAAGACACACCTTCATAATGGAGCTTGTTCTACATTGCATTGTCCTTGCATGGTGTTTAAATTTTCAAGCTTGAGCTTTCCAAGTAGTAGGGAACACTGTCACTATTGGGAGGTGAGAGATTGTATTGAGGCTTTAAGCACCACTAGAAGTTCTCTTGTTGAAGCACAAATGGAAATTAGAGTAGCTCAGCATGAACATGATGGGGTTATTTCTCTATTGAGTAAGTATACAAGGGGTTACCTACAGGGGTTGTTGGAGGTTAATGATGTTGGAAATAATGTATCAGAGAGGACTATGGAACAAATTCTCAATCTTAATAATGTTGTCCTCAATGTAATCAGTCATCACGTGATTCCTTCTGCATACTTACAAGTAGTTTGGAAAGAAATTTTAGTCATGAATGGGAGCATGTTCCCGTTGATAACTTTGGTGGAGGAATTTACAGCGATGACAAAGGTATGCCGTGGTATTAGAATGCCCAAATCTCTTGCTATTTCTCAAAGATCTCAGATTTATAGTTGTCCCACTTTCAGATTATGGAAATCAGATTTTCAAATGATAATTTCAAGCTTTAGCAACAGCAAGGTTGTTTCTTTTGTAGATTTGGGCCCCTTGGAGAATATGGATAGAAGGTTATAGCTGAAAAGAGCAAGTATTTCAGCTAACATTGTTTCATTTGAGTTTGAAAACCAAGTAATTCATGGTTGCTCATAGCTATTTCCAGCTTGCATTTAGGCTGATTTGTGTTCTTTCGTGGAGGAGCAATTCAGAATTTTGTTCCCAACATTAATTTTGAGTCGGATAATTTATGTTGATGACTTGTTGAGGGATGCTGACTCCACCTTCAGGCTATATGATGATCATAGGATTTGGGACCCAGGTGCAGTTTCCAATGGTGAGGTGTTGAATCAAGATTGGAGTTGTGGGCAAAAATTCAGAGTTGGTACCGCTATCCACTCTCCAATCACTTTACATGGAGTTATGATTCTTTGCACATAGATGAGTTGGCATGTTTTTTCCAGCCCAACAGTTGAGCATTTTGTGGTTGAGATCGATTGGTAGAGGTGATCTAGCCTCGGGAGAAGACTATTTAGCTATCTTCATGCTCACATCTCCTACGTTATCGAGAGTATTCTATATTGTTAGTTGCTGCCCTCACATTACAACAATGATTATGGTGACATCATTATATGAGCAAATAGATTTGGAGTTCTTGCAGGCTTTAAGGGCAGCTGGTTGTGGGAGTTTTTATGGATATAGTTCAGTTATTTGTTGCTCCCACCTTGGTGAGTGATGGTCACTGTAGATATTTCATGGTGTTGGTATGTATATCTTTAGATGATGCTTCAATGTTTGCAGTGGCTTGAGTGTATCGGTGTGCACAGATTCACCCCTTTGACACTTAGAGATTAAGAATCGATGATGTGTTATCAATTTGTGACCGCAGAGGCATTCCCAAGATAGTTGATTTCAGAGTTGGTTTTGTTGGCATCTTCTATACCAGCCACTTGTCAAGGATTGATCTATCTCACTTTGGGGACATCATGAGGAGAGATGCTGAGGTTTATGTTTTTTGGTTGAGCAGGTTATCTTTCCTATTACCCAAGATCGTGTCAGGTACAGAAATTGCAGTTATGGACCTCACGGAGATGCCTTGGTAAGAGATGATGGTATAGGTTTCAGCCCTTACAGGTATTTCAGTTTGGGTTTTGATGATGGTTACTTTTGGGGGTTCCAAGAGAGGAAAGTGCAGTTTTGGCACGATAGTTTTTTCTGTTATGATCAGAGTGGCGCATTGTCAACATGGTGGTTCCTTTCTGAGATTGATGTGGGACCCTAGGATCACATGTGGTTGTAGTTCAATTTAATTTGATGTTTTCGGTGTTGTGCAGGCATTGCTTGAGGACAAGCAATCTTTGGGGAGGGCAGACTGTAATGTCCCCATTTTTGGGTTCCCTTGAAGTGCAGTTGGCACTGACCTTGTGGATGTGTGCCAACGTTATTAGAGGAGTTATTTGATGATTTCAATAGCTCAGGGGGTCTAGAGGACTCATAGCCACTTTCTGGGGTGATTTCTGACTTCTGGTGTACTCTCCAGTAATCTTGGAGAGGGCGTATATTTATAGTAAGTCCCCTGGTTGGCTCTGTTTATCATTATTCTTTATCGAGACCACTCCAGTGCAGTCAGTTTTTTATTCCAATGCATTCCGACAGCTTTCACAAAATGGGTGTATTATTAATGGTTTTATTTTAATTATTTTACAAGATCATCAATATTATTTAAAATATTTAAAAAGCACCTTACTGTTATAGCTCATCGGAACCGGGATGAAATGTTTTAAATCATGGATGCATAAAACAGGGACCTAGCATGTCAAATTATCATTATTTTAATAAAAAGGTTTTTTCAGAGCTAAAAGGGAGTTTAAATTAAAAAGTGAATTTTAAAATATAAGCTTCTGGAGAGTTCGACAGAAAAGTATAAAAGGAGGTTGTGAAATCTCATTTGGATATGCAGATTATTATATTTTCCTTTAATAAAACCCTTGTAGTTCTAGGAGATTGAACTTGGTTCATCTCAGCCTTCTTGAGGATGAAAACCCTCTTTGAGAAGAATAGCTGGAGTGGTGAAAGATCCATCTAGGTTATTACAGTGTGACTCATTAAGAGTTACAGTTTGTGTAGGAAAACTTTGCTGGTAGATTTGTTCAGAATCTATGCTTGTGCTGAATGTTGGTCGGCAATGGTATTTGTGCTGAATATCTATATTTTTCCAGTGCTAAAGGTTTTACAAATTTATTGGAGATTTGATAAATAGTAAATTTGTGGAGACTAATGCTAATTTTCCTTGAAAATAGTATGATGGATTTGATAGGCGATTTGCAGTGATTTCTTCTATATCAGTCGTGGGATTTTATGGGTTCCTAAACCCTTGTCTTGGTATACGGTGGGTGTGATCCATAAGCATTGCATTTTAATAAGATTTCAATTAGATTTGGTTTGTTTCTGAAGGAGTTATCTACAACAATTCACCATTATTCAGCTCTAATACACAAGTTTGACAACAGTTTGGAGTGGTCTTAGGCATATTTCTGAGTATTATCAGCTTCAGGATTCATTTGTGTTATGCTACAACAGAGTGCTTTGTATGACAACAACTTATTATCTTGTAAATCATCATCTTTTGGGCATTATATAATAGTTATTGTAATCTGAACCTATATAACATTGAAGATCAATACATTGTTGGAGTTTGAGGTTAGATTGTCATTATTAGTTATTTCTTTAATGCATGCTAAGTGTTTGTTGAAATGCCCATGATATTTCTATGCATTTTGGATTTACTATTTGGGCAAATATTGTCTCAAATTGCATTTTGAATGATCCCATACCCAAACACATTGAAAATACATTGAAACAATTACTATGCAAAGTGTTTGACAGAATGCCTGCATGATAGAAGACAAAATTATTTGTGGGTGTTGGAAAAAATTGGTTTCAATTTGGGGTGGAACATTACACTTGTTGGTGCTCCAAGGTCACGCTCTTCGAGACCTGCTTGTGCCTCTTTGCAAAGTAAACCTCAACCCATGTCCTATTGTCCATCTTCCCCCGTCATCATATGTGGACAGGAGGTTTTAGATAATGAAGAATATTTTAAACATCAAGCCTTCATCTATAGGTTTAATCGTTTATGGTTGTTCCTCCCAAATCTGAACAAATGGGTTTTGGAATCCTGGAGGCCTCTTACTGAGGGAAGGATTGAACTATATCCCTATGCTAGGGAATTTTTCATTACATCCTTCCAATTGGAAGATGATAGGAAGTGGGTGCTGGAGGGTGGGGTTTGGATGTGGGGACAACATTCCTTCTCACTCAAACCATGGTTTCCCTCCTTCAACCCTTTAACGGAATCCTTAATTATCATGCCTATTTGGGTTAGACTACTTGGCAAGTTTCATGCTTCGAATCTATTGGCAATGCCCTTGGTCATTTTTTACAAGAGGATGGAGTGTCGTCTAACTTTGGCCATACTACCTCCGCCTACATTCTCGTGGACATTGACACCTCTAAGGACATGCCTGTGGATATAGCCTTGCATGTTAAGAATAGACTGTGGACTCAGACACTCGACTATGAGGGTCTTCCCTTCCACTGCAAGAGATGCTTCACTATTGGACACCTTGCTTGGGAGTGCCCTCGCTCTTGCCACAAGAAGGGAGAGGCGACTTGCAAGATCATTTGACTGTCGTTGATTTTGATACTGAAGATGAGTCCTCAGTCGCCCCTGTTGCTAAGACTTTTGAAATTCACCCTGATGGATCGTCTTCCCCAATTGAGGTGGCTCCATCTTTGGAACCCTTGTTGGCTATTGAGTCTATTGATCGTTCTTTACTGGAGGTTTTGACGTAGCATTCAACTCCTCTTTTTGCACCTTTAAAGGCTCAATTTGTGCCTTCAATGGAGGCTAGCCCTCCCCTCTCCCCATGTTCTAAAACTTTGGAGAATGATGTCTCATGGAAGATTGTTCAAAGAAGGAAGCAAGGTCTTCCTAAACATGTGAGTGTTTCCCAAATTCGAGTCAAAGGTGTTCAAAACAATAGGTCAAGGCCTGGGGTTGTGTAGGTGGTTGTTCCAAGTCTATTTTGTTTGGTAGCTAAGATGTTGCCACTTTGTGGTGACAACTTGGCTATAGTGTTGTATAAGGTTTCAGTTCCTTTCAAAACCTAAAACCTAGGTGTCTATGGTTATGTTGTGGAACAGTTGTAACACTTCACTTGTTGTACAAAGTTTCCAAGACCCCTTCAAAACCTGCTTTTTAGCCCTTTAATAAAAAACATTGATATGTAAGCATTGCAACCCTTACTAAGCATGCCTTCAATTTTATATTGTTAACAAAGGGGTTTGAATTGTTATCAAGGAAGTCTTAAACATTCACTCTGCAAACAATAGACCTCACTATACTTTTCCACACAACCACTTTGATCAAAAACAAGTATCAAAGATAGAAGTGTGGGTCACATCAACAGAAGACAAATCTATGTCGGCTGAACCAAATTAGACAAAGGAAAAGCACCCCTAGACTCAAGTGTGGTTTCTACCTAGTCCTATACAATTTAGATCTATGTCTAACATTCATCATAAGCTCCTCCTCTTAGATCTAATTCAAGATTTAATTCCAATTGTCGTTCACAATCAACAACAAAATCTTCACAAATAAACAACACAAAATCGACAAAGAACTAAGCGCTTCTTCCCACTTACAATTTATTTAACATATTGCCAACTCTTATTGATTTAGGCCTGGTTGTGTATTTATCAATATGATTAATTAGACTCCTAAACTAATTGTAGGGTGTGTTTTATTTTCTTGCACTTTTTATGATGAAGGGGGTAAATCATAAAACACACAACAACAGAAATTGCAAACAGAAAATAGAACTTTCTTTATTGATTTGGGCAACTTATTATATTACAGAAGCTCAAATACAATTAGAGGAATCAACCCTCCATAGGCTACAACTACAGCTTCCTATCACAAGACTCTGGAATCATCAGCCTTCTATAACCCCAAATCAGCTAGGGTTTCTATTTTCCCGCCTATTCTTGACTCTACACTTGCCCCCTTAACTCTACTACTGCCCAAGGTTCCCAAAAATGGTTATTAATAGCCTTTTTTAGCGGCCATCAACTTTATTTCAAAATTTGCATCTCCCTCCAAAAATAGGTCAACTTCTGGGAGCCATAACTTTTGATCCGGGTGTTCGATTGACGAACCGTTTTATGCGTTGGAAAAATTGCGGAGTACTCTACGCGCTACAAACTCGCTCTGCTGATTCCGGCCATTTTCGGGGCCCGTACGGGGCCGTTTAGTGCCTCAAAACTGAGTTTGACTAATTTTCAGGCATTTTTCAAAAAATGAAAACTTTAATATCTTTCAGCTCGCAAATGATCTTTGCATGATTCCTTCGCCAAAGGTCTTATTTTTCAGTTATGAAACTTCCTGTAAAATTTCACTTCATCCCGTGCCCAATGCAAACTTTCTAAAAATAACAGGTTGCTATTTTTAGCAGTTTGGAAAAACTGATAGTTCTACATCATTATTCAAGCGATTATGGAACCAGAACCACAAATTTTGAAAAGAAATGGAAAGAACATCAACAATTTTGAAACAAATCTTTTTTTGGGTGATGCAAGATTGCCCTTACACCACTAGATGCTCCTGCATCAGAGACCCAGAGTAATTTGAGAAGTGACCATGTCACATCTCAGGTGTTTGTGTGAAGAAAACCCAAACGGTCAACCTCTGCCTTAGACAACCAAGAAGAATCTTCAACAGGCCTTCCTTTCCATTTCACCAGATATTCTTCATATTGTCTGTTCTGAGTACTTCTTCCCACACAGCTATCCAAGATCTCTTCTATCTCCTCTGTTGAAGTAGATGCCGGAATACTCCACTGTTCTTCTGTTGGTTCATCATTTGTTCCACCTTCATGATATTCTGATAAATCAACAATGTTGAAAATAGGGGAAATGTTGATCTCACTCGGCAACTCCACCTCATATGCATTTCCTGAATCATGTTTCTTCAAAATTTTACATGGTCGAAATTTCTTCATTTTCAGCTTATTGTATGTTCCAATTGGGAACCTTTCTTTTCTCAAGTGAACCATGACTTCATCTCCTACCTGGAATTCGTTATATCTCCTCTTTTGATCTGCCTTAGCCTTGTACTGAATATTCATCTTATTAATGTGCCTTTTTACCTCTTCATGCAAATTCTTCACGTGTTCTGCAAAGTCTTCAGCCTCGGCATTTGTCTTTTCTCCTTTGTCCAGATTCCTTAACTCTAAAGCATTTCTTGGACTATTCCCATATACAATCTGGAATGGTGATTTACCAGTACTCCTATTGACATAATTGTTGTAAGCAAATTATGCCTATGGTAAAATCAAATCCCATCCCTTGGGCTTATCTCCTATTAAGCATCGTAGCAGGTTACCCAAACTCCTATTCACCACTTCGGTCTGTCCATCAGTCTGTGGATGGTGTGCAGAATTGAACTTCAAATCTGCCTTCAACTTCTTCCACAATGTCCTCCAGAAATAACCAACAAACTTGGTATCTCGATCTGAAACTATGCTCTTTGGTAGATCGTGTAATCTCACCACCTCCCTAAAAAATAATTCAGCAATATGGATAGCATCATTAGTCTTCTTGCAAGGAATGAAATGTGTCATCTTCGATAATCTATCCACGACCACAAAAATGGAATCATGCCCTCTCTGTGTCCTTCGTAAACCAAGAACAAAATCCATACTAATATCATCCCATGGCTTCTCTGGTACAGGTAGTGGCTGATATAGACCTGTATTCTGACTTGTTCCTTTCGCCATTTGACACACTTTGCAACTCTGCACAAATTTCCTCACATCCTGCTGCAACTGTGGCCAATAATAATTTTCACCAACAATAGCAATGGTCTTATCTCGACCGAAGTGTCCAGCCAATCCTCCACTATGCTTCTCCTTAATCAGGTTCTCTCTCATGGAACTCCTTGGAATGCACAACTGGCTTCCTCTAAACAACATGCCATCTTAGATTATGAAATCCAACCATTTTGTCATGTCCAAAGTAACAGGTTCCAAACAATCTTTCCAAGCCTCTGCAAAATTTGGATCTTCTGGATACAAACTTTTGTGCTCATCGAACCCAACAACCTCTATCTCCATTTTTGTCAACAAGTTTTGCCTTCTGCTCAAGGCATCTGCAACTCTGTTGGACTTCCCACTCCTGTGCTTCAAAACAAAAGTATAGCTCTGCAAAAACTCAACCCATTTTAAATGCCTTTGGTTCAACTTTCCTTGACTATTAAAATACTGCAAAGCATGATGATCAGTATATAAAACAAACTCTTTTGGCAACAAATAATGTCTCCATTTCTTCAAAGCCTGAACTATTGCATAAAATTTCTGATCATAAACATAATACTTTTTCTTGGCATCATTAAGCTTCTCATTAAAATAGGCAATGGGCTTACCTTCTTGACTCAAAACAGCTCCTATAACACTGCCACTAGCATCACAATCTACCTGAAACCTTATTGAAATTTGGAAGTGCCAAAATAGGTTGCTCTGTGACTTTCTGCTTCAATGTATCAAAGCTTTTATCTGTTCCTTTAGTCCATCTAAACTCTTTTCTATCCCCTCTCATTGTCTCAGTTAGGGGTGCACAAATGCTACTAAAATTCCTGATAAACTTTCAATAAAAACTTGTCAAACCATGAAAAGATCTTACCTTGGAAGCACTCCTTGGCATAGGCCATTCAATGATAGCCCTCACCTTCTCAGGGTCCATCTTAAGACCTTCCTCTGAGACAACAAATCCCAGGTATACCAACTCTTTCTTTGCAAAACTACATTTCTTCAGATTAATCAACAACTTCTCTTCTCTTAGCTTCTCTAAAACTCTTCTAATATGCATCAGATGCTCATCCCAAGTCTTACTAAAAACCAAAATATCATCCAAATAAACAATAACAAAACTTTCCAAAAATTCTTTCAACACCTCATTCATGAGCCGCATGAATGTGCTCGGTGCATTGGTTAGTTCAAATGGCATGACTAACCACTCATACAAACCTTCCTTTGTCTTGAAGGTTGTCTTCCACTCATCTCCTTCTCTGATACGGATCTGGTGATACCCACTCTTCAGGTCAATCTTTGTGAAGTACTTAGCTCCACTCAAACAGTCCATTATGTCATCCATTCTGGGCAATGGAAATATATACTTGATTGTGATCTTATTGATGGCTCGAGAGTCTGTACGCATTCTTCATTCTCCATCTTTCTTTGGTGCTAGTACTACAGGTACCGCACATGGACTGGGGCTCTCCCTTATCAGTCCCTTCCTTAATAGCTCTTGAACTTGTCTATTCAACTCTTCACTCTCTGCAAGAGTCATTCTGTGGGCTGCCTTATTCGGCAAACTAGCTCCTAGTATCAAATCCATTTGGTGACTTATCTTCCTCACCGGTGATAAACCTTCTGGTACATTATCAGAGATAATATCCTTAAATTCTTCTAATATATCTGAGACTTCTGCTGGTACATCTTCATGTTTCTCTTGACTAATCTTAGGAATCAATGCAAAGCAATGACGCTCATGCTTCATACCCTCCAAAAATTTCCTACCATCTACCAAGCAAATTCTGGCAGTACTACATACTTTTTTTTCCACCTCTTTCAAGGGCTTCAATTTATGACGAACTCCATCTTTTGTTAGGGAATATGTGTTTGCACGGCCATCATGGACAACGCTCCTATCATATTGCCACGGCCTCCCCAACAGCATATGACATGCATCCATCGGTATGATATCACACAACACCTCATCATGGTAGTCCCCAATCTTGAACTTCACTAAACACTGTTCATTGACCAAAGCTTTGTGGTCCTTCTGCAACCATGCAATCTGATATGGATGCGGATGCTTTCTTCTTGTCAACCATCTCCTCTAAAACAAGATTATCAGTGCTTCCACTGCCAATAATAATATCACAACACTTACCTTCACATTTGCACCTTGTGCGGAATAAACTCTTCCTCTGACTGGATTCTTTCTCCTCAATCAACAAGGTTCTTCTGACCACTAGGGTTTTTCCCCTTTCAGCATCTTCAGAACACTCAGACTGCGCATCTTCATCTACATGTGCAACTCGTGCATTACCTTCTAGTCTTTTATTCGTCCTTCCTTGATGTTGTGGACACTCGTATGCTCAATGCCCTTCTTCTCCACATTGGAAACAGGTTCCTCTGAAACCTTCTCTTGCAGGTCCTTGCCCAGGTCAGCCTGTTCCTCTTCCTCTTTGCTCTCCATTGTTCTGGTCACGAGGATGGTAGGTATTATCTCCTCTCTGATTTCGACTAGTGCCAACTTCTTCACTTTTCTTTTGATCTTCATTACGGCCTCCATAGGGTTTTCCACCAGTCCTTCCAGCTTGACCTCTTCCCCTTTGCTTGCTATCGAATATTTTATTCAGCTTCTTTTCCACCTTGAGGGAAAACGGGTACGCATCTACTATGGTGGTCATTCTGACCAGGGTCAGCTCCTCTTGAATACTCGGCCTCAACCCATTAATGTAACGGGCTACCTTCTCCTTGTTGGGCTTTGCATGGCATGTCCTAATAGTAATCTTATAAAACTCTTCTGTATACTCCTTAACGGACTTGTTACCTTGCTTCAGTCCTTGCAGCTTTTTCAGCAACTCCATCTCATAGTCCACAGGAATGAACTGCTTCTTCAGTTTCTCCACCATCTGATCCCATCTGGTGATCTTTCATTTTCCTATTTTGTTCCTCTCTAACTGGACCTCCTTCCACCAAATACTAGCATGGCCCTTCAACTTTGTTTTTGCAAACTTGACCCGATCTGGGTCCTCCACATCTTCATACTCGAAATACTCCTCCATGTCATTGATCCAATCAATAAGTTGTTCTAGGTTCAAATCTCTCGAATATGTAGAAACTTCGATCCTGGGCCTCTTTCCAATCTTTGAAATGGCCCTCAACAACCTAACTTCTGCAGGATCTCCTGCAGCTTCTTGTTCTTCCTCGGATAGCTTCTTTTCAGCTTCATCCTCGCTTTCTTCTCTTGTTCTCGAATCAAACCCTCTTTGCAGCTCCTCTTGCAATGCATCGATTTGCCTTTACAGGGCTCTAAAACCCTTTTCCGTCAAAGCATTCCTCCCAATACGATTTCTTCGTGGAGGCATCTTGATCTCTGCAACAAACCCACAACCTCAGGTTCTGGTGCAAACTGCCTCACGGTCGGCAATCTATCTACACACTCAAGAACCCTTGCTTTGATACCACTTGATGAAGGGGGTAAATCATAAAACACACAACAGAAATTGCACACAGAAAATAAAATTTTCTTTATTGATTTGGGCAACTTATTATATTATAGAAGCTCAAATACAATTAGAGGAATCAACCCTCCACAGGTTGCAACACATTGCAGCTTTCTATCACAAAACTTTGGAATCATCAGCCTTCTGTAACCCCAAATCAGCTAGAGTTTCTGTTTTCCTGCCTATTCTTGACTCTACACTTGCCCCCTTAACTCTACTAATGTCCAGGGTTCCCAAAAATAGTTATTAATAGCCTTTTTGGCAGCCAACAACCTAATTTCGAAATTTGCATCTCCCTCCAAAAACAGGTCAACTTCCGGAAGCCATAACTTTTGATCCGAGTGTCCGATTGACGAATCGTTTTATGCGTCAGAAAATTTGCGGAGTGCTCTATGCGCTAAATACTAGCTCTACCAGTTTCGGCCATTTTCAGGCCCATACGGGGCCATTTAGTGCCTCAAACCTGAGTTTGAATAATTTTCAGGCATTTTTCGGGAAACATAAACTTTAATATCTTTCAGCTCGCAAATGATCTTTGCGCAATTCCTTCGCCAAAGGTCTTATTTTTTAGTTATGAAATTTCCTGTAAAATTTCACTTTATTCCGTACCCAAATGCAAATTTTTTAAAAATAGTAGGTTGTTATTTTTAGCAGTTTGAAAAAACTGAAAGTTCTACATCATTATTCAAGCGATTATGGAACCAGAACCACAAATTTTAAAAAGAAATGGAAAGAACATTAACAATTTTGAAACAAATCTTTTTTTGGGTGATGCAAGATTGCCCTTACACCACTGGATGCTCATGCATCATTTTATTACTATTAACCTTACCATGAATAATTAGACGTCATTAGTAGTTGATCAACACATCAAGCAAAGTAGCAAATGATTTCAATATACAACTCAAAAAATACTATGTTATTTTATTTTTAATGTTGAAAGTAGAAGTATTGGAAAATGTAATAATATCAATTGAATCATAACTAAAAGTAACTTATTAGTTTCTTAATAATGAGTGACATAATTGTAGTACATATATTATGAATCCACGAGGAATAAAAATCCACTTGTTTCTTATTAACATGTCCCTTCAAGGTTTGAAATCAAGTCCCTTCCTCTAGGCGGAGTTCATTAACCATTGCACCAAAGAGTCACATAAATTGTAATAGTTGTTTATGAATCAAGAAGGAACCCAAATCCATTTGTTCCTTATTAATGTCCCTTCAGAGATTTGAAATCAAGTCACTCCCTGCAAATGAAGCTCATTAACCATTACACCAATCTAGACCAAAATTTTTCAACTATAATGGAGGTCGATGACAATTAATATATTGACCTTGATGTCATGAACTACTTAGAGGTTTTTCTTTCAAGGCATTGAATGCTATATAAAAGCACAAATCAATTAAAATAGAAAATGGATCTCTAAGTATAAGCTGCAATGTTTTGTCTGATTTTATAATTTGCTATATATGATGCTGTTGTTTAGAACCCTCTGTCATAGGGCTGAGTTCTTGGCAAGCACATTTATCTATCCCTTCCATGTATTGTGTACGTTAGCAAGGCTACCCCAATTGTATAATATATGTGATTATTCAAGCATAAAATTGAGAAGAATCCAAAGGCATTCACTTTCATTTTATCCACAAATTTGTATGATCATATTTTTTTTTTTGGATTAAAGATCGTTCAATCATATTACCCAAAAATGAATAAGTTTAAGTACAGTCCTTGTGGCCAAGGGAGCCACATTTACATATGTTCCAAATTCATACTATTCCATACAAAATATAGATAATTTGTAGCAGGCTATGAGTCGAGAATAGAAAAGCTCTTCCTGTATAGTACAAAAAGTCTGAAGCTAATTCTGTGCTGACACAAGATATCAATCTGAGAACTGATCAGTACACTGCACATGACAAGAAGCCTCTGGATGACTGCACACCAACATTGGATCAACCTCACAGTTTTCACATTCTGTTCTTTCACTATCCCCACTGCTCTTCTAGATGTTAGAAACAATCACCTGTGGACAATTACTCTGCAAGTCAGGGGGCATGGAAGTCCCATGAGATGCATCAACTGTTCCTTTGTGTCTATCAGCAGTCCGGGACTTGGATATTTGAAGAGCATTGTACTTGTTCTGCAGATCCTCCAGCCATATATTAAAATTTTGGAATGCCTTACATTTTGTGATTTCTCATTTGTCTGCATGGGATCTTCAATGCTTGTGACAGAGGAACTTTGCATAGTAATCTTTTGAAGACTCTTAATTTGAGAATCCATTGAAAGCACAACCTGTAAGAATGAGTTAGCAAGTGTGAGTCTTAAATCAAACTCAGTAAGGCTTCTTTTCCTGCCTTGAAAATGGTCTTCATTTCTTAATCTCCACAATATCCATAGAATTTCAGTTGTTAGGGATAGCCAAAAAGCATTAGTTTTAGCATTAAACTCAGAAATGGAACCAATCAAAATTTCCAACTTACATTTACCAACATTCAAAGACTAGTTTGATACACAACCCATGAAAAGATTCCACACTTGGCAAGCAAATGGACATTCAAAGAAGATATGATCACAAGATTTAAAGACACTGCAGACTGAACAGACATAACAGTTATGACCAACAGGCAACTTCTTCAACATTAATAACCATCTAAAACATTCTTTTTTGGGTTCTAAGTGCTTGGACCAAAATGACTTAAAGACTGCAACAAGATCCTGGACACTAACATTCAAATTCCATGCTTTGACACTATGCTCATTTATCTCATCTGAGTTTGTAAGTAAATGATCATATATTTTGTAATTTCTACTCACAAAATACACCACTAAGAGTTAGATAATGTGAATTATTTCGTTTGATGTATAATTGTCATTTTCCAGTATTTAGAGATGAAGAGTTTCCTTTCTAACTAACCTCTTCTTCAAAATCTTAATGCTTAGAAAATAAATGGGCCTCAGTGTGAAAATCTAGTACTTCAGTGTGGGAGGCACAAGTTAAAAGCCAAAGGGAGATAGGTGTGTGCAACCTGTAGTCTAAGCTCAGCCAGGTGTATGGACTGATTTCATATGTTATAAGCTATCCTAGGGTCTAAGCGCAGTTAGATGCATAAAGCATGAAGCATCATATACCTTAAGGAAATTACCTTTCCTTTACTTTGTATTTACAGTAGCAACTATACCTGCACCAAGAAGTGCTTTGATGAATAAATTGTAATAACCTTAACCAGAAACAAGTAACTTCCTTGGCATATATTTAAATACTAAATATTTGCATTACCCATAGCAAATTAGTTTAGTTTGTGTCCACAGTCACACTAAGTTATAGCCAAAGAACACAGTTATTGGTTGTTCACATATCCCAGTAGACTGTGCTTAACCAACAACCAGTCTCCAAATTCCTCTCTTTTTAAAAAAGGACAAATATTTACCATTCTTGTGTATGCCTGATGTGACAGGGGGTTTGGTAAGCTGTAACTCTTCGGAGCCAAAGGTCTGAGGTTCAAGTCATGACAAGAACTTTTACCACTTCAAAAATTCAAAACCAGCTGTTGGTTAAGCAGAGCTATCCCAGTAATGCATCCTTCTCTAATCATGGCTGTATTAATCGATTTTAAATTTATCTGAGAAATGGTACTCATTTCTATCAGTACCAAACAGTCATTCAATGCTATAAGGGATAACAACTGTTTATAAAAGTAGCGTTTAATGAGGCCTAAATATTTGTCGGACAGACTATCCTGCAAATTATTTAGAAAGTTGTCTTCATGCCATTTTAAACTCTAAAAGGCCTTTAGCTCCAGAAGAGAATATGATTTGGTAAAATTCATGTAACATACTGTTTAACAAAGTCCATTGGACAAAGAAAGCCCCAACAAACTTCATCCATAGACTTTATACCCTGACATGGATCATAAAATGTATGTAAACAGGACAAGAGCCTTGCTTTATGAAAGACTTCTACATATATCTATTATCAACAGCCTATTGAAGTTACTGCAATTTCTTACATCTCAATTAAAATGAATAAAAGAAGAAATGGTAAGATACATCTTGGATGTGCATTTTTTATGTTACACAAAGACCATCTATAAAAATAACTGTCTCTAACTAGTGTATTGATACAAACTACATTAGCAAGCAATCCATCCATGTAATTGGCATGCAAATTATGTGATTAAAAAATGTGATACCATACCATGGTGTCTCTATACCCTCGGTTTGCTATTGATTCCATGCATTATCCTGCAATAACAGAATCCATACACCAATACTTAATTATCCAACCACAGCAGCATGGAAATCCAAGTCTATTAATATCACAACCACTTCCAAGAGCTACACTGAATACAGTACCTACATTACTGCTTGGGACGAGCCAACCACAGAGAGCTAAGAGCACGCAGACGAGAGAAATAATCGCTTATGGCGAGCAAAGCTTGAGCAGCTTGACGGGTTGTCAAGATACGATGCATTTGCTGGAGAGTATGTAGCCTTATGTTATCTGCCTGTGAATCAATGCATCAAAAAACAAGTGTGTAATTTTCATCCCTTTAAGAATCATATACACTCCTAACACTAGAGTTGAAAACAATCCTGAAAAGTATCTAGTAAAATCTGGAAAAATCTCAAATATAATATAATATCTTTTGGGTCTATAATCTAGAAGCCCAAGTCTAGTGTTTATTCTCTTCAAGATTTCTACCTGATCAGATAAAGGTACCTGGTGGACAAATTTTTCCAATGTCCCTAACTTGCCCATTGCCATTGCCATTTGCCCCATGTAATTGGCTACATTTGAAGAAGACCCAGGTGTACTAAGGGATCCAGATGCAAGAGTTTCTGCTAAGGACTGATGCAGTAGTTCCATTCCCTGTGAGAAGGCATCTTCTGCCTCCTGTGATGATGCTTGTAGATTGCATATACCATGCAATTGTTGCTCTGTTAATGGTTCCAGATAAGGAATGAGTATCTGCCAATAAAGCACAATAGATATGATCAGAAGGATATCATATCCATCTTTTTGTGTCCGCGCACATCAAGTTTGGCAGAACATACAATGGCCAATTGTACAGAAAGATCAACAGTCTAAGAAAAAAGCTCAATCATAAAAAAGAAGAATGAACGTTTATGTTTTTGAGTAGTGCACTGAACATGCATCAAACGTAATGTAAAAAGTGTATAGCAATTGTCAAAAGATAAATTTTGAGTATCTTCTACTCAAGTAGATCCTACAATATCTCAATGAAAAAGACAAAAGCAAACAGAAAAATAATTTGTAAATTAAAATTCTTCAATCTCAACCTTGAGAAGTTCAGATGGACGAAATCCTCCCATCCACATAAAGAATCTTTCAGCAGGAGTCTTCCACATACCAGAGACCATATGGAAAACATCAGACTTTGCTGCTATGCTCTTAAATCGAAAAATCTCCTCATAATGTGCAATGACGCCATCAACTAAAAGTCTCAGTTCGTTGTCCCCAGCATTTGAGTTTACTGCAGATCTCAGATCATTTGCCTGCTTGTGATGTTCATCCAACCAACGTGCATACTCCATGTCGAAGGCTAAAGCTCCTGAAATGTTAGAAAGTGGAAATATTTTTCATTAAATTATTTAAATCAACAATAGCTTGAGCTTTATTTGCAAAGCAAAATTAAGGCATTTTGGCAGATACGTGATAATGAAATATTTAAGCCTCAACTACTGAAAAAAGGCCTCTGTTAATGTAACCATACTAATGGTATATGTTATAAAATAATAAATGAGAGTTTATATCAGTGTTTTTCCAAGTTTCTGGAACGGGGAATGTGGGGACAACAAAAAATTTCCCAAATTTTAGGGATGGCAGGGGAGACGACTATTAAAATAACATAAAACAAACTAAAAGCAGCTGAAATTTTAATACAATGTGGTGCATTTGCAATGACAATCCTCCAACTTTTAGTTTTTAAGGGTTTTTAACTTTTTAGCATGTTTAACTTAAAAAATTACCTTTTTTTATTTTTATGCACCAAATGGAATAGGCTATCCAGTTCTGAAAAAAGGGGACATCCCCTCTCAGTCCCCAGAACGTCCAGGACATTGGGGACGTTGTAATACCCTAAATAGGATATTTTATTGTAATTCTGATTTTTCTGCTCAAACACTAATTCTGCCCTAAAATTTCTGCTCTTTATTATTCTGCCCTAACCCTAACTGCTGCTCCAAAATCAGACTTGAAGCAATAGCATATAATTATCATAAATCATATCAAAACATCAACATAATTTCTTCATATGATCAGCCCAATAATGCAAGTGATATCCACCATGAAATACACAATTGCAACCATGATATCAACTCATAAATGAAGGAATCTGATCTGCTGTTATAAACTGGAAATATGCAGTCCAAAATGACAAGTATTTCACTAGGGCAAACAACCACAAGTCACAAAATACATAGCATAGTATCTATCATCAAATTACATACCAAATATGCCAAAGTATGCCCTACAAGGAGGGCGAATGAGGTCTGCCCTAACTGCTGTAGCACAACTGCTGAAACATGAAACCCTAGCAGCCAATGTATCCTCCAAATCGCCTCCAATGAATTAGCCTTTACCTCCAAGAGGTGCGCCCCAACCTAGGGTAAACCCTAGATCAATTTGCCCATGATGAATGCTCTCCAAAGCTGATGTAATTTCTGCACTTGATGATGATGAAGCCCACTTGAATTCCCATCACGAAATCCACAAGAAGAGAAGCTTGATTGGCACCCAACTCCTCCTTAGTCACTTGAGGTTTTCGTCCCAAGCTCCTAGTAGAGATCACTCTCCAAGTATGAATGAATGAATGCTTGAATGATGCCTTTGCAATGCCAAGTGACCAAGTATATATATGCAATTTGCCTCCTTTCCCATAGGGCCGACCTAGGCCATTTAGCATGATATTTAAAATATGTTTTTCCCTCCAAGAGGGCTGACCCATGTGAGTTATATCTCCCTCCAAGAGGGCTGACCCATGTGAGTTATATCTCCCTCCATAGAGCGCCCAAATAAATTAAATTAAAGATATAATTTATTATCATATTTTCTTCTTCCTCAAGCGCTAGCATGTAGATATTATATTTTATTAAGTGCCTAGGGAGTAATGGCAAGGGAGACCTCCATGATGATGCTAGACAGAGAGTGAATGTTAATCTCCATGATACTATCAAATCGCCCAAGATGAGTAGTGATCTCCACGATGATGTCAAGTCGCCCAAGGCAAGGTATCCATATGAAAGCATCCCAAGATGTAATGATGGCATCCATATGATGAAGCCCAAACTCCTAACACAAACCCATATGAAAGGCCCTCCAAATACTTGGCTTCGAGGAAGACAAACCACCATATCCCTGATGAATGCACCATACAATTATGACAAGTCATCTCCATTGCTCGTGATATCCTCCAAATGTCCCAGAGCGGAGTGAGAGACCCAAGTCAGCCCTAATGGAAACCATTCCAAAAATGGGGGCATTACAGACGTCACCTGGAGCCCCATGGACACGTCCCCATGGAACACTGGTTTATATTCAATACAAGGTACCCCATAATTCAAAAAATGAGCCCAAAAATTAAGAGATAGGTCACCCCTAGTGGAGAAATGAAAGGAACTGCATTTACTTTAGTAGAGTAATCCTCCCTTTCTCTTTGGAGCTATGTATTCCCTCTATACGGCACTCTACTAAATATGGGCATTCTAAGGCATTCGTAATGGGTTTTCTAAGTTCTTTTCTAATTAGCAAGTCCTCTATCCATGGATGGAGAGTGTCTCACAATATTCTCAGCCAGAAACTTGCACTTGTTTGAGAAAGGTCTCTTCTCTGAGTTAATACTCCAACAGTGAAATTTCCAACCAGGGACAAGTGTAATTTTTGCTTGTTTTGGAAAAACCAACCCACTTTATGTGATTAAATTTGGTTGTTTGCTCCACCATGTTGACCTGCTCTATATTTTATTTTTGTATTACTTCACCTGCATTATTGCAATTAAATAGTTGTTAAATCAATGTTGCCTGGGTCTGTCTGTTTTGGGGCTGCATTTAGGGCCGATTCTTCCAGTTAGTTTTAAAAACATGAGTGGAAAATGCACACATGATTCTCCAACAGTTATAAGCTGGCACAGGAATGATTTTTTTCATTTTCATCAATCCCGCCCATCTATCTGTTTCACCATTTTGGTGTTTAAGGGGAGTTTCTAGCTGAACTCTGAATACTAAGTATGCTCACTAATGGTTTGGTTACTGGTCTATGTTTAAACGCCGATTGTTTCAGTGAAAATATTAGCTGGGTATGCTTAAAAAAAGACCAGTTTCTAAAACTACAATTTGCATCTAAATTGATCATATATTTTTGGCCACTGAGCTGGTAGTTAGCTGTTCTTAAAATCAGATGTTATATATGTAGTCACAAGGTGCCCCAAGCAATATGACGATTTAGGATGGAATTGTCCGCCTTATATAATGCCAATTCCTTCTCTTAATAATAACTACTAAGTTGTCATTTTACAATTTATGGATGAGCTGTCCCGTCCTGAATAAGGCAAGTCTTATTCATGGATCACTTTCTTCCCAGAGTATCCCCTTGGCATATTCCACTGCATCTCTGGATATTTGGTATGCTGGTTCTGCCCTTTCATGATTCTAGTCATGATAACAAAGGCCAAGTGGTGTAATGTATGAGGTTGAGTTGTGGTGCACTTCCATTTCCATGAGAAACTTCTTTTCTATGGTCACTCATGTATGATTTTCATTACAAGAACACTTTCATAAATGCAAATTGTTGGTATTTTTGGGAGGCTATTAATACATCGTGATTATGGCTGAAATTGCTAACAATAGTATTTGATTGAATACCAAAGATAACTGATTGAATACAATGATGCATGGACTTATGTAATTGTTGATCTGTAGCATACATATCATTAAGCCATAGCTGGGCCTACCATGAAGTGATGGGCAAGTGATGCATTGTGGACACTAGTCTTCCTTAATAAGCAAGTGCATGGTTTTTTATGCCTGTCAAATAGTCACTCTCTATGGCAATAGCCCATGGGCATTAATGGTATTCATGCATTAGTTATCATATATCACATTCATCATTAACCCATAGTTGGTCCTATCATTAGGTAATGAGTATGTGATGCATTGCAGGCAAGGAAGAACGGTGGAATCAGGTGGTGTTATGTGCATACACCATTTGTAGGGGGTGGATGTAGAGGACTGATGTTGGTCACTGGTCTTTGTCCCTACGAGATTGCATGGCCCCTAGTGCCTATGGTTCAAAGTTCAAACAATCCGTTTGGCAATAATCTACATAACTCATGGTCATGAAAAAATCCATAATCTCCACAAAATTTAGAGGGATAAACAGCAACTTCACAAAAAGAAAAGGAAACATAAGATGGATGGAAATGGCCATTTTTGTCCACCCATCTGGATTTTAAGGGAATGGCAACCATTTCTTGACCATTTCTCCAGAACCAGTCACTGTTTTTAAAGAAACTTTATCTCGTTTCTCGCCTGTGAAAAACAGCCAGCCAACTTGGTCTTGAAAATGCACCAAAAAATATGAACTTGAAAAAATAAAAGGTGAGGGGACCTACCTAAAACCATGACTCTACAATGCCTACCTTAAAAATAGTGTTTCTCCAAGTTTCAGGGGCAAGGGGACGCAGGGATAGGGGACGGCTATTTTAATAATATATAAAATCTAATAAATGAATTTTTAAAATATAAATAGATTAAAAATGCCTAATAATAACTTAGACAAACTAAAAGAAGCTAAAATTTTAAAAACATGAACATATAATTTTATATATATATAAACATGAGACCCAATGATGTCAATCTGAAATGGATTCAATTAAGATATTGGTGAATTTAACTCACTTAGTGTAAGTTTGTCTTGTCTCGTAGACTCGTTGAAGATATTGTCTAACAAAAAAATAAGTTTTAATAGTTCAATGTATTTCCTCCAGATAGTATAGAATAAGGAACTCTTCTTGTGGGCAGCCTCCCACACTTCAGTAGTTTAAGTTAACCTCCATCTAAAAAAAGATTCTTAGTTGACATTCAAATAAAAATTTGACCACCACAAATAAGATGAGTTGACAAGTTTGCTTTCCATTCAACAGGTCCCTGACTTCATTAATGGCTGTGTGCTTTATAATTTATTGCTTTCTTCTAACCAGTGATGCCCTCCCGTCTGCTTTCTTGCTTTTGTATAGCAATATGCCAAAGAGTTGATGTTTGTCCTTTTGTTTGTAAATACATTTTGGCTTAACTGCAGTTTGTCCAAGGAACAATTCTTCCCAATTCCCAAGCAAATGGATTGGAATTACATGCCAAATTTCAGCAGGTGAGTGCCATCAATTCAGCTTCACTAAATCTGGAAAGCTACCTATATTTCTCACTGTCCTCTCTACTCTGTCTAAGAAGGCTTGATCTCAGTCACAACAAGCTCATAGGAAGCCTTCCATGTTTTTTTTTCAGTTTGCTATTTAAAAGATGCAGTGGTAGGGGTGCACCAGGGCATCACCAATTTTAGGAAAAAAACCATTTGTACATCCCCCTTTTTAGGTACATCCCAGTTTCATTAAAAAGGGGGATGTCCCTTACATCCCCAGAACATCCTGGACATCCAGAGTGAATGTCTAGGTCCTGGGACATATCCCTGGGGAACACTACATCAAAATTAATTTTTCACTTCCTTGTTCTGTTGCTAAAAGTGGAGCTGAAGAGTTGTTGCTGCTAACATTGAAGTGCACCTGGTTTTTGGATTTTGCTACACATTCAGAGGGCTGTTACAGACCGTAGGAGAATTACTGTTCTACATCAATTAAGGAGATTATATTTTGTAAGGTTTTTAGATTTCTGTCTCCTTTTTCACGATTTGTTCATTACGTGGCAAAAAGTCCAACCACAAGCCTGAAGTTATTTTCTTGTGCTGGACAATAAATCATGAGACCCTGGAACCCGAGAAAATCGACTCGATTGAATGCCAAGGGGGATTTTGTAGCTAGCTATGGATGACTGTAAGGCCACACATTCATACATTGGAGATGGTGAACCAACATGAACAAGGGCTTCTGTGTGCCTTTTTTGCAAGCTTCAAAAATTGAGTTCTATAGCATGAGATAGGCGGCATCTGCTTGCTATTGGGAAAAAGACAAACAACTGTGACAAGGTCCCCAGATCAAAACAGACCAGATTCAATAACATTACAACCAAGTTGAGAGACTAAAACGTTGTCATTGAATCTACTCCTAGTGCACGCCAATATTCACAAGGGAATCAATCTTCAAGCCTACAACTAAATATCATAATTCGACCATCTTTAGATGCTAGAAGACGAGAGATTATTATTAATTGATTGGCCATTTTTTGTTTGCCAATGGTATAGCATTTAGTATGTGCAAGTCTCCTTTTTGGAAGGAGATGATACATAATCTGGTCAGCATTGCACTGGAAAGCTACACACCTCCAACTTATGAGAAAATGAGGTCAACATTATTGATGGGTAGTTATTGCATTGGATTGGAACTTCAAGACACTAATAAAACCTGGAGGTATTCTAGATTGTTCTTTATTTCAAATAGTTAAATAAATATCAACCATCAACCTCTCAATACTATATTAGCTTTAGCAGACCAGCAGGGTTATAGTTTTGAGATATCGCAACGCTGCAAGGAAGACCAAGAGTGCTGCATATTTGATGGGCCTCTTCAAAGAGGCAAACAAAGAAATTGGTATAGATAATGTTGTTCAAATAGTGTCAATTAGTGCAGCCATAAATATTATTGCAAGGGATATGATTGACGAGTAGTACCCAAATATATTTTGCATTCATTGCACTAAACTCTTGTTTCAGTTAACTTGCAATTTTGCAACTTCTTCATCATGCACAAACCATATTTGCCTCCACCTTCATTATGTTGGTGTCCTTTAAAAAGTGTCATCCACTTGAAAAGAGAGAAGTTTCGAATGAGTGGATAAAATGGGAGAAGTCCCATTTTGATGATAGTAAAATAGTCGAGGACTTATGATTGACTGTTTGTTTGAACATTTTTTGAGGTGGATGGAAGATGTAGTGTTCATGACTGGTCCAAATTTGAGGTCCTCCAAATGTTTGATATGGATAGCCACATCTAGGGGATGTATACAATGGCCTTGATTAGATGAGGGAGAAGTTTTATTAAATTATGTTTATTGAACACTATAGGATTGACAATGTGACGAGCAATGAAGTGTAGAATTTTAATCTAATGATATGGAAAAAGCTTCATCCCTCTTCACTCTGGCATTTTTACTCTACCTCAAACACTACCATAAGAATCCAAAGGAAAATAAAGAGGTGATGAAAATTTGAAACACCTTTGTCACAACTGCTATAATCATTAGGATTGTACACGAATATGGGTTGAGTTAAGGAAACAATTGAGATCAGATGGCCACTCTGCAGGTCAAGATTATTCCTATAGAAGACAAGACATGATCATAGACTACCAGAAGCAATATGGATACTCCCTCACTTATCTACCATTTATTTGTCTGATTTAACAGGTTACCTCCTGAATTGCAAATCAAAATTGAGTCTTTTATTTTAAAGTTCAAATTCCAGATTTATTTCATTCCATGTCCATCTCACTTTGTAGGTGGCTAGTTCATTAGCATACAAGTGAAACCAGAGTGAATACTCATTCATCCAATTTGTAAAACACAAATTTCCTCATCTCTCCAAAGTATCAAGATTCGGTATATGTTCACTAAAAAAATATCTCCTATCTCGACAAAAGGAAGAGCATTCTATTGGATCCACTACAATGTGGGGTAATGGTGGAGATGCAGGCAACATTGAAGTGCCTTTGAAGATTGCAAATGAATGCAGAAAATATTTTAATATCACATATCTCTAGTTAATTGAGTATAACCACATTACAACTGGTCCTATAACAGCATTTCTATCTTCACATGTTTCAAGCATGGGGAAGGTGGTGCCTATTAACATATTATTGAGAACAAAAGTGAATTAAATCTTTAAGATGTGGAATGATGTCAGACGTCAAAGACAAAGCAGATAAATTATTTCTTCTAAAATGTATCAGGAAAGGACCCCTGACTGACACCTGAGATGCCAGCTGCTAATTATTATATCCACTATTGTACTCTGATTGATTCATGATGTGAACAAGATGCATTATAAAGTAAAAATGGTTTACCCCTAGGAAACAAAATGGGAGACTTATGCTGGTAACAATTTTTGGCAAAAATATCATTTTCTCCATTCACATTTTACAGATGACCAATTATCAGATTTACTTAGTTCCACAACATTTGATATGTACTCAAATAAAAACAGCTTCTGTTATACTTACCACTCTTCTCTAGTATATTCATAAATTACCAGTAAACATGCACAATTCCACACATTCTGCCGCATATGAAGATATACTCTCCAAATGAAAATTTTGCACTTCCTCACAGTCCTGAGCTCTAATGCATAAGATACAACTTGCAGAACTCTCAGTTTGTTGAATAAATTGTTTGTTATAAATAATAAATTTCAATAAAACTACCCAGTACTGTTATGCAAGTGCTCTGTACTCAGACTGTAGAATCTAATTATAACTGGTTCTGATCAGCATTTCTATTTTTGAAACATATGTGCATGAGCTTCACTTGAAACCTAAGTTACCGAATCGGAATCCAGCACGGGTACGGGTACGGGTACGTGAATCCGGTATGCCGGTACAGCAATTTTTTTGAAGGGGTTTTGGGTACGTTAGTACAAAATACATATAAAAAATTAAAAATATATATATTTACAGTCTAGAAATAAAAAATTAAAACTAAATTGAACAATCTAATAAATTATTTTAATGCATACTGATACTGTATACTGTATTTTATTTTTTAGTATACTGCATATCAATATATTATAATTATATTATTTATTATTAATAAATATTAATATTAGTAACACATGAATTTTAATAAACACTTAATATTAATAATATTTAATATTATTATATAGAATACAAAATTTTAATAATCAGAAATTCAAACATTTGAAACTACCATTAAATTTTAATATAAATATTAAATATGTTTATATTATTATAAATATTTCTGATTAAACAAACCTATTTATAAATATAAAATATTCAAACAACTACCATTAAATTTTAATATAAATATTAACTATGTTTATATTATTATAAATATTTCTGATTAAACAAACCTATTTATAAATATAAAATATTCAAACAACTACCATTAAATTTTAATATAAATAGGTTTATAAATAATAAAATATTTCTGATTCTTAATATTACCCGTAAATATTCCAAACAAACCTATTTCTACATGTAACATTATCGAAACTGGGAGGAAGTCTGAACAAAGAACTCGCGTCTGGAAAATGGCGTCTGAACAAACTCAAATGAAATCCCGTCAGCGGCTTTTAGAAACTAAGTTAAAATGCTTTTAGGAATGAGTTAAAGTCGGCGAGTATAAACTTAAAATGTGTTTTAGGGGTTTGGACAGTCAAAAAAGTCAACAAATTTCGCTGAATCGACCTGGAATCGGCGCTGAATCGCTACATCAGCCTCTGAAACGCCCGGGTATGAAGTCAAAATTCCTGAATCGATTCCGACGGCAAAAACCTGTACCCTGTGCGATTCCACAGACAATTCGGCCCTAAATCCGATTCCGAGACGATTCGTACCCGGAATCGACTTCCAGGAGGGGCGATTCGGTATCTTAGCTTGAAACTATTCAGTAGATATATATTCATGCAAACTTGAATTGGATATTAACACTAAGCACTGAGATAGTTAAAATGGAAATAAATGATCTTGATTTGGTAAAATGTATGTCATCTCTTGGAGTTCTTTCTGAAAGCCCATAGATGGGAGTGAGCAACCAAATGTCTACATAGAGTATAATCAACTGTCAAGAAATACCTTGTCTGTACAAAAGGACAGAAAAAAAAAACAATCTAAAAATCTTCCCCAAGTGTTTACAAGTAAAATAAATACCATTTCCACTCATGGAATGACTTTGATCTCCAGAATAACCCCCTGCAATGAAGAAACCCTGAGCAATAAAATGGAAAATAGTCATTGCCATAGATTAACCTCAGTTCTAAGAAGATATAATGTTCTAAGCCTCCAATAATTTTCAAGACAAAACAATATTTTCATAAATTCAACTTGGCAGGTGGAAGCATTTTGTAAAGCTGAGTTGCATATTTTCTATACATTTCATTAAACATTCTCTTTAACTATTTTAGTTTTACAGACTAGCTGTACATATTGTAAATAAATGCCTCTTTACGTACTTAAAAAAGGATCCAATGAAAAAATTATGAACTTAACACATAAAAAGATTATACAAATAGCTTCATATACCTGCTGTCGAGCACGCTGAAGCTCTTGTTCGAGTTGAGTCAGCTTTAACCGACTACTCTCCAATTGCTGTACATAAGCCTACACAAAATGGCTTGTCAATTAAACTCAAAACATACTGCCTAAATACCATATTTGTAGGAAGAAATTGACTAGGGTTGAGAATAACATAGAAACTAACTGTTAAGTTAATTCATCTCAGTACGACCACAGTAAACAATTATACATTTTCTCCATGGGTTTTTTTAATAAGCAAAACAAAAAGGAAAATCCTATTCATCTCATTCCAAGATGGGACTGCTACTGAAAATGTTGCTTCTCTCCTGATCATGCTGAGTGTTAAGGCATTGTTTGTGGCATTGTGTCACCCTTGTTGACAGGCTAATTGCTAAATGGGTTTAATGGTGCTTTCTGGTTCGTGTGAGCTGCTGCTGGATAGACAAGTCTAGTTCTTTTAGGCCATTTAAGCAGGTCCAGGTTGGGAAAAATCCCAGAATTTGTTTTGGATTTTCTTGAATTGTGTTTGTGTTGACAACTCCATTACCATCTGCTACATCTACTCCTGTACAGATGAATTGTAAGAGACACTTATAATCTATAGATATTTTAAAGGCTTTGAAAATGTAGCATCTCACAGCTGTAGTTCTGGGATCTCAGGGGAAATAAACCTTAATAAAGCATTTATGGTAAATTGGAAGGTAAATAATCTAACAAACTGGTTAGAAAGGTTTATGGTTAGAAGGGTAATCACTAAAAAGGATGCTCGGAAATCCAGGTCTTCGTTGAAGCCTCCAAAGGGCTAATCTTGAGCTCAATTTTGATGGGGTCTCAAGAGGCAACCCTGGTTCAGCCAGGGCTAGTGTTGTGCTGAGGGATTCTGATGGTTGTTTTGAAAAAGGGGGCTCCCTTTTTCTTGGTAGTAAGTCAATGTGAGTCAGCCTAAGTTGTCGATCCTGGTACGGGATCGGGTATGGGTTCAAGGATCAGGTACGTGGATACGGCCTTTTTTTTGCCCGGGTAAAGGTACGACAATGCATATATATACGGGGATTGGGTAAATGGATACGGCTCTTTTTTTTTTGCCCAGGTACAAGTACGACAACACACACACACACATATATATATATAATTTAAAAACTCTAAAAAGACAAAGTTAAAACAATAATACTCATGATTGCCAATAAACAAAATAATAAAATATCTAAATACCTCATTAACTTGTAATAGGAAAGATACTCATGAATTGAAATTCATAATTCAGTGATTTCTCAAATGTCAATACAAAATGAAAGTTACAATAAATACTCAATAATCTTCATATGGCTCTTCATCAACAACATCAAAGTCAACATTTGGTTCAATTTCATTTGAACCACAATCAACTGGAAGCCTGGAACACCACTCCCCCTAGCCATATTTGTGTCATATGTAGAAGTTGCCTCATCAGTAGAGACTTTGGCAAGCTATGCAACAGTAGCATCTAAATCGGCACACTCAGGAGTTAGTTCTCAATTCCTTGTCACCCCCTCCTTGTAATCAAGTTTCTTATGTGACAAAAGACACAAGTTGGAGTGCACAAAGACCAAAGCCTAAGCTTTTTTGCACCCAATCGGTTCCATTTAACTAAATTCATAAAGGAGTATGTACTCCAATTTCGCTCAACTGAAGAACTTGCAACCTGTTAAATTTGCATACCATACAACATTTACAATTATAAAACATAAATTATTAAATTTAAATTATAAATTATAATATATAGTAGCAAAAGAAAAATGAGGAAGTTAAATTTAAAAAATAAAAAAAATGCATACTTGAGATAGAATTTTTATTGCAAGAAGTTGTAGGTGAAAATAGTCTTGGCCATGTAGGTACCACCATTCATGAGCATCTTTCTTGTACTTGTCTCAAAGAACGCAACCATCATGATTCTTTGAAGATATTACTTCGCCAAACTCACTTGAGACAATACTCTCTATATCTTCATCTAGGAATATTCTTTTGAATGTAGTTTTGTACCCAACAGCAACCTCTATCTCTATATGGTGCCACCCTCCTCAGCAGGGAAAGTATCTCTTTGCTATAATACTTTGGAGACAAGTCAAATGCTAAGAGATGCAAGGGTGTGGTCATCTTGTTCCAACGTTCATCAATGATCCTTTGCACTCTTTTAAAAAATGCTTCTAGGGGTCTTGCTCCTTGGCTTCTATTATGGACCTTGTTTTATCAACCATGGAGTCCATGCCATCATAAATTTCACCCAAGCATGGTCGATCTGTATTTGCATACCTAATCATACTAGCTCCTTTCAAGCAAATATAGAGTACATCAAAACATCTAGCTCCTCTTGTCAATCCAACAACATTCCAACAGAGTAACCTTCCTCCAACCTACATCATACAACCTCCACCCCAAGTTCTCAATATACAAGCTTAAGAATGCCCAAAAAACCACCATAAAACAACACCATGGGTCCAAATATGGTCCCCAAATACCATGGTAAGAATTCTCACGACCCACTACAAGAGAGTGGCCTCCAAAATAAAATGTAACTCCTCACAAGCATCTTTAACCACCATCAAGTTGCCAAATGTAAATCCCAAGCGCTCCCCCCCCCCCCCCCCCCCCCCCCCGGCATGAAGCACTAATTACACTACAACCACTAAAATGGAAGATGCTCCAATAACTCCCAAGTTTGACCTTTCCAATGTAACTCCTTAGTCAATGCCCTATTACAAAAATAACTCCAAGTCACTAGAGAATAAATAAATAATAACATGTCTCTAACCTCACATAGACATTCCATTTTACCCACTCTATGAACTTTGGAGATACATAACTAGCACTTGCACCCATAGGAGGTTCAAGGAATACGCCGATAGAACAACCAACGAGTTTAGAAAATTTTCCGGCATGATTTTTTTTTTCGGCGTGAGACAATTCCAAGCACTATAATGCTAACATATAAAAGCCTATCGGCTAATTAACCACCTATGAACAACTGAGTTGCAACAAGATGACTAGGACTTGCAAGATGAATAGCACACTTAATCCCAATATTCTCCCATTTGATATTTACATTGCAAAAGCATAATAGAGAAACATACAAGAAACTAAGTGCTAGGAAGTTAAAGACCCATAGCCTCCTTGCACCAACAAAATTTATTCGTACTCATTGGTTTAGTAAGTGAATCAACTACATTCTTCAAAGTATCAACCTTCTCTATCTAGACCTTATTATTCTCAACCATCTCATGAACAAAGTGGTATTGAACATCAATATGCTAAGTTACAAGCATGGTACATCGGATTCTTTGTCAAACAAATTACACTCTGTCACAATTGATCCTCACTATCTTGCTCTCAAAGAAACACCTAAACATAATCTCTGTAACCACACTACTTCCTTATAAGCATGTGTTTCAGCCATGTACTCCACTTCTATAGTGGAAAGAGCAATCATGGATTGCCTCTTACTCATCTAGCTAATTGCACCTCTAAACAAAGTAAACACATAGCCACTCGTCGACCTCCTACTATCCAAATCACCAGCCTAATCTACATCCACAAAGTCTTAAATATCCAACAACTTGCCCACATCATCAATCCTATGATAGCAAATGTAATAATTAGAAGTCCCATGCAAATATCTAAGCACCCTCTTCACATAGGTCCAACATTCCCTACCAAATTTAGACATAACCTAAGAAGAACTCTCATTGCTAGGGCAATAATTAGTCTAGTACATGTTATAACATACATCAAGCTTCCTACAACACTAGCATAAGGAACATTATGCATATCTTCAAAATCATTGTCATATTTTAAACATTGTTCCAAAGAAAGTCTAGTGTCAAACAAAAAAGGAATGCTCATTGGTTTACTATCTTGCATACCAAATCTCTACAAAAATAATGTCAACATACTTTCTCTGATTTAATCAAAGCTTTGCCTTTCTATTAGCCTGATCCCTATTGATTTTCGTACTCAAAATATATTTCATAGTCCTTAAATCCTTCATATCAAATTTAATTGAAATCTTATTTTTTAGTTCCCTAATCAATCCCTTTCGTTTCTAATAAACAACAATTCATCAACATATAAAACAATCATTAACAAATGACCATCAACCTATTTATATTAAACACAATGATCAAATTTATTTCTAACAAACTCAAGTTCAAAAGCAAAAGTATCAATCTTTTGATACCACATCCTAAATGACTACTTCAAACCATACAAACATCTTTTCAACCTACAAACCAGATTTTCCTTTTCTTTCACAAAATTGTCAGACTATTTCATATAATTTTCTCTTCAAGATCCCCATGCAAAAAAGCAATTTTAACATCCATTTACTCTACTTCTAAATCCTAAGCAGCAACAATAAAAGGAACCTAAGCTGCAACAATAGAAAGAAGGAATTAATGGAAGTCAATTTAGCAACAAGAAAAAAAATTCATCAAAATCTATCCCCTTAACTTGGGAATAACCTTTTGCCACCAATTTTTCCTTGTATCTTTCTAACTTACCATCCGCTCTGAATTTCTTTTTAAACATCCACTTGTATCCTATGGCCTTCCTTCCTTCCTTCAGGCAGTTCAACTAAATCCCAAGTGTCACATTTATCCAAAGCCACCATCTCCTCCTTAATGGCCTCCTTCCAAGACTTGCTCTTTTTTGAAGAGAGAGTTTCCTTCTCAAATCTAGATTCATCATTAATACACAATAAAGCAATTACACAACAAAAATATGGTGAGCTATACCTTTCCACTACTTTTCATTGCCTAGTGGCATCAACAAGTGGTGTGGAACACTTCGCCTCAAGCTTGACTCCTGATAGAAATGGAGTCAATGCAAGCTTACAATCAGCCATGTGAAAACGAGCGAGAAGATCAAGAGCATACTTGGATTGCGCAAGAGAGATCCCAGAAGAGGTCTGAGTGATCTCAATCTCGAGGAAATAGTGCAAGAGACCCAAGTTGGTCATGCAAACCTGTCATGCAAAGCAGTCTTGACACTCACAATGATCGATGAAGTGCTCCCAGTGATAATCAAGTCATCAACATAGAGAGCCAACAAAAGAAGAGCGTCCTCTTGTCTCAAGATGTAGACATTTGGATCTGAGTGGCATCTAGAGAATCCAACTGAGAGAAGAAAGGAGTCCATCTTGGCATACCATGCCCGTGGGGCTTGTTTGAGGCCATAGAGAGACTTCCTCAATCTGCAAACCAATGAAGCCATAGAGAGACTTCCTCAATCTGCAAACCAATGAAGAATCCTGAACGAACCCCTGTGGTTGCTCTATATAAATCTCCTCGTGTAGATCCTCATGAAGAAATGTACTCTTCACATCCATTTGATGTACAACCCAACCTTGAGCTGCAACAATAGCAAGTATCAGGCAAATGGAATTCATCTTGGCAACATGGGCAAAGGTCTCAGTGTCGTCAATACCAAGAACTTGAGAGAAACCTTTAGCCACAAGTCGTGCTTTGAACTTGTCAACTGATCCATCTGCTGCAAATTTGGTCCAATAGATCCACTTACATTGAACCATTTTTCTTCCCTTAGGAAGTGGAACAAGATCCCAAGTTTTGTTTTGAATCAAAGAGTTATATTATTCCTCCATTGCGGAATCCCACTCAGCAATACCTGATGCTTCATGAAATGACTGTGGATCTGAAGCTGTGGCAATGTAGGAATGCGGAATATCCTATTGTTATGACAGAGTCCTCCGAGTATCTGAAGGATCCCCAACAAGAGTGCATGTCTACTCAAGTGTTTGACAAGCCCAACGAGGCATGTGAGGAGATGGAGAACCCTCATCCTCAAACTCTGAACTCTGCGAAGAGGAGGATGAAACCTCATGAAACTCTTTGAGTGGAGGCAGCTAGAGGAAAATCATCTGATCACTGTCTGAATCTGCGGTGGAGGAAGGAAGAAGAGAGGATGAGCTAGGAGAGCTTTCTTCAAATCGCACACTTCACTCAATGAAGAGCTCATGTGTCTCAGGATCCAAGAGTCGATATCCTTTGACACCATCCAGATAACCAACAAAGATACAAGGACAACTCTGAGGTTCCAAGGCCTTGCACTTCTCCGAAGAAATGTGAGCCCATGCTGGAGAGCCAAAAACTTTGAAGTACCGCACAACAAGTTTCCTACCACACCAAGCTTCAAAAGGAGTCATTCCCTTCAATGCCTTATGCGGAACTCTGTTCTAGATGTGAGCAGCACAATTGATAGCTTCTACCCAATACTCAGGTACAAGGGAGCGTGCATGTATCATGCAGCTAGCCATCTCTTTCAGGGACCTATTTTTCCTCTCGGCCACACCATTCTGTTGGGGTGTACAGGCGACAGTATGCTGAAGATCTATCCCTTCAAGAGTGCAAAATTGTTCAAAGCGGTGGTTCACATATTCTCTGCCACTGTCAGTGCAAAGAATCTTGACAACTTTCCTAGACTGTTTCTCGGCGCAAACCTTGAACTCCTGAAATCTATCAAAAGCTTCTCCCTTCTGCCGAAGAAAGTAGACCCAGGTGTATCTGGAATAGTCACCAATGAAGGTGAGCAAGTAGCAAGCCTTGCTGAAAGACAAGGATGGAAATGGACTCGCCACATCACTGTGAACCAGCTCAAGGACTTCAGAAGCCCTCCAAGCCGTCCCTTTGTCGAACTTGTCCTCGGGATGTTTTCCCAAGGCACAACCCAAACAAACTCCATCTGAGAAACTGATCTTAGGAAGACCTATGACCATATCCTGCTTGTCGAGCTGCTGGAGATAGCTGAAATTGAGATGGCCAAACCGCTCATGCCATAGCTTGCTCACAAAATCTGAATGGGTGAGCAAAGCAGTAGAATGTGAATCAGGTACAAAATGAGAGAAAGCATACAATCAAGACTCATGATTAGCCTTACTGACTGCAAGAAGTGCATTATCTTCAAGACTCCTGATGGTGACGGAATCGGAAGTGAACTCAACTTTTCTACCATTCTGGGCAATCTGATAGACGGAGAGAAGGTTAGCCGACAGATTAGGCACACAGAGGACATCCTCAAATGTACCAGTGCCAGCATCAATAGAACCTTTCCCGATGACTTCAACAGGAGAGTCATCCCCAATGAGAATGTGGGGCACTGAACAAGGCTCCAACAAAGAAAACTGCTCTCTGACAGAACCCATGTGATGTGAGGCACCCGAGTCAAGAATCCACTGCTTAAAAGAATCTTCAGTAGAAACTAGTGCATTTGCTTTCCCTTTGCCTGATTTGGAAGGAGTAGAGGATTATTGTGAAGAAGGCAGATTAATGTTGTTCTTTTTCAGAAGATGCTTCAGCTCATCGATCTGCTTCTTGTGACAAGAGTGTTCATGACCAACTTTCTTACAGGAACAACAAGTTGGTCTTTCCTTCTTCTGAGAGTTCCCCTTTGAAGAAGAGGAAGTGGAGTCTGCTTTTGGGGCAAACAATCACTGTGCCTGATCTTTCTGTGAGTTCTTCTTGGACTTTTGTTTCTTGTCAGGTTTCCCTGACTCTTTCTGTCCCTTTGACTGACTAGCCAACAAAGTCTGAGACTGAGATGGCGTCAAGAGCCCCATGGAAAGAAGCTTGCCTTGTTCTTGCATCAACAATTCAGAAAATGAAGCAAAGGAAGGCATTGTATAAGTAGAGCTCATAGTCAATCTGTGAGTATGAAAGATGGAAACAAAAGCAACATATTAAGGTCCAAGTTTGTTAAGAGTACTCGAAACAAGTTGAATGTCCTTTTTTTCTATGCCACATGCTTTACATTGTGCTCTCAAATCATTATTTGTGACAAAGTCCTGGATGTTGTCAAAAGACTTAAGATCAAGTGCCATTAGTTGATTATCAATTTGATATCCCCTAACTTTATCAATTGTCCCATTGGAGTTTTTAATTTGTCCCATGCATCATGTGAATTATTTTGACCATCAAGTTGAAACATTATATCAAGAGAAACTAAACTCCTAAGACAACCTAGAGCTTTTGTTTGTTCAATCATTTAGAGTATTTTTTCCTTAGCATCTACATGTTCAGTTATCTTTTGTTCAACATAGGGTGTATAACCTTGTTGCATTAAGAAATTTCATGCATTTTGTTGCCATGTGTTGTAGTTGTATGGTGTTAGCAATGGAAACTTAGCATTACCCACTTGTAAAAGGAAAGCTGAGCATGAGCAGAAAAGAGATGCACAAGCACAATCACACCAAGAGACCCCCCCCCCCAAATTACTCAATCAAGAAGGCCCCCCCAAGCAAAATGATTTGGCACTTTATAAGTAGTGCAGTTACAATGGCCACTAGCAAGAGAATGCTGAGTGGACTTGACTTCAATGCTTTTTACAAATCCTTACAAAATGAGCATATATTGGAATTACAATGTCGGTACAAAACAAAGTGAAATTACCAGCTCCATTGTGAAGTAGGCGAAAAAACATGAACTTTCAAAAAAAAGAATTGCCTCGATCTTAGGTCGTATGCAAAAGTTATGCTTCTCCGAAGTTCCCAAAATGAGAACTGTGCAGTGTCACGAGTGAGAATCTGCAATTTCTGAAAAATATCTACATCAAAATTAAAAAACGTCTACACTAGTGCAAAGTGTATGAAAAAATAGCCCAAATCAAAAAACATTGCTCGAGAAATGGAGCCAGTATGACCTAGAACGGAGCCTTTGAAAACTGCCTTCAAATCTGCAACTGTCAACGGAGAGAGGTCTGTTGAAACTTTCTAATTTAGTTTCTGCAAAATATATAAGCTGCATGCAAAAACTAACAGATAACCAGATGGTTTTTCGATGCTGCAAACAAACCCCAGAAGACGTTTTTCTTTCTGATGTACAGAAGATGTGAATCTATTGCAAAAAAGGCTTCCAGCAACAAAAAACAACTCCAGCAATAAAAAAAGGGCATGTAAAGGCTGAATTAGCCACCTAAGACAAGCAAAGGCATGTTACAACCTGCAAGATTGATTAAAACACAAAATATGCAAGTCGAATGTCAAATATGAGCTTCAAATCCCCGCAAATCTAGCTTCCGGTGTCCAACAGGACAAAATGAAAGGTAAATCTTACTGTATCGTCTGCTCTAGACTCAACCGTGAGCTCATAATGTCTCCAAGAAGCTCCAAAAAACCTACAAGTGGCAAGTCAAGAAAAGAACCCCCTCAGAAACTAGAGTTTTCCCCACACTTTTCTGATTCTCCAGATCATCCGAAGATGCAAGAGAAGAGCATACTCATGTGCTTTGAAAATAACACCCCTACACTCTTAGATTTCAAAAAAAATGCTAACCCACAACTCACAACCGCTCTGATACCATGTAAGATTTCAACCCAAAAATGCAAGTGATTGAGAGAAAGCAAAACAGAAATCAGATATGAGCCAAATAAACTGTATTCAACTCAAGAGAATGCAAAGCAATACAATACAATAGGTTCCTAATACAAGCTAGGTAGCATGTTTATATAAAAGAGAGAGAGGGTGGAGTTGGCAACACCGATCAATAGGAAGCAACCATCTATCAGTCTAAAGATAGCAAAGTATCTTCCCAAGATAGCTAATGGATGTTCACTTGTAAAAGGTGACACCTCATAACCCACTCAATTAAACATGCTTTAAAAACCTAAGCAAGATTAATAAAAAGTGTAGGAAAAACCTAGAAATATAGGAAAATAAATAACCCAACTAGGAAATAAAACCCTACACTAACAATAAGTCTCATAGCCAAAAGCTCTAGTGTGTGAAACAGGTGGCTTTTTATCTATCCACATCTCATATGGTGTCTTATTGTTTAGAGCAAGAGTAGGAAATCTATTTACCAAATAACAAGTAGTACTTATAGCCTTCGCCCAAAACAGTTGTTCAAGTTTAGCACTACTCAACGTACTTCTGTCTTTATCCATCAATGTTTTGTTCATCCTTTCTACAACTCCATTTTGTTTTGGCATATATGGAATAGTTTTCTCTCACAATACATGTCCACAGAAATCATCAAATTTCCTAGAGCAATATTCACCTACATTATTTGATCTTAATACTTTTATCTTCCTATCCATATGTTTTTCCACAAGAACCCTAAAATCCTTAAACTTACAAAAAAAACTTAAAATCCTTAAACTTACAATAAAACTTCACATTTGTGTTTCAAAAAATAGATCCAAGTATATCTAAAATAGTCATCAATAAATGAAACATAATACCAAGATTTACCATTACAAGAAATATCCACAAGATCAAACACATCAATGTGAATAACCTCTAAAATTCTCTTTGCTCTAGACCTATTAGAATGAAACTTCACTCTACTCTATTTACCAAACATGAAATGCTCACAAAAATCAAAATCAGCAAAATAACCAACAAACTAACAACCATACTTTTATTCACCAAGGTTTTTAAATTTTTTTCACCAATGTGGCCCAAACTGTGATGCCACAACATACATGAATCAGAATTTTCAATTACATTGGCAGAGTTAAACAAAGTAGATGCATCCAGCTTAAACAAAGCTCCACACCTTATACCCTTAGCCAACACCAAGTTCCCTCTAGCCAACCTACAACCATTCTTATCAAAACTGACATGCACACCAACATCATTCATCTTCAAAATAGAAATCAAATTCCTAGCAAGCCCTAGAATGTGCAACACATCAAAAAACCTTATCAATCTCCTATCATCAAATATCATTTTTTATCTTTCCTCGGCAAACAAATATTATGAGAATTGTTGTCACCAAGAAATACCTCACCACCATCACAATTCTTGTACTCCAAGTACCACTCCTTATGACGAACCATATGAAATGAGACACCTAAATCAATCAGCCATGAATCATCACTAGCAATGTAAGTGTCGATGCTTAGATTTGTCCCTTGGAACAACCTATGCCACACAAGGCATCAAATATGGTAAGTCCTGCAGATATGGGACTGATCTGCATGCCAATCTTTGGGATGGAATGGCCTACTCCTTATCTATTCTAGCTCTAAGCCTATTTGACAAAGGAGAAAAGGGAGAGAAATGCAGAAAACAAATAACTTAAATCAAAAGGGCTCACACCAAACAAATATCCCTTTGCAATCCTTCTCAAGGCTTTGCAACTCACTAAATAATAGTCTACAAAGCAATTCAAGCAAATTCATAGAGATACATCGGACAATTTATCCATAACAAACAAGAATCGGGAATACTTGAATCTCAGCTTCTTATATTGATTACTTCAAAATACGTAGTTCAGCTGCGTTCAAAATGAGAAGCCAGACATTCTGGACACATACATAGAGGTTCCTCTAGAGCCTAATTACAAAGAGACTGAGATCTTAAATTGAACATAAGGCTCATAGAGCTCTTCCATACAAGGCAAAATTTAAACTATAAATCGGCACAGGGCAACTTATTTATTGGAAATTCCCAGCCCACAATAGAATTCCCCCAAAATCCTAAGGCTTTGAAATTTTAAGACAGCGAAGGTCAGAAATCCCAGTAAAAGCTAAGAGGCAAAAGGGAGTCTAGAATGAGCAAAGTGGCGGTCATGAATCACTCCTGTCATTTGTTCAAGTACCTCTAGGATGGTGTGAGATACTCAGCTGTGAATTCCATGCTCTTACTCTGCATAAATAATCACCAAGTTGGTTGAAATTGATTTTCATAAGCGGTGCCTAAGAGGTGGTGGGTGAAATTGAATGCTCTTCAATACCCATGCTCATGGCATGATTTTGTGTAACATCCCTTACAAGATCTGCCCTAAAACTGAGTTTTATTTTCTGATTTCTGCCCTAGATTTCTGCACTTTAGAATTCTGCTCCAAACCCTAGAATTCTGATTTATTTTCCTGATTTCAAAAAAGTACGAACAGCGAACATATATGCATCTAAAATACTCAAATAATATGCCAATAATGAACCCTTATGATAATATCTTCAATCATGAACTCATCCAGTAATATATGACATCCAAATGCAAACAAACATAGGGAACAAATCTGATTTCTGAATTAATCAGTCTGCTGCTACAAATCAGAACTTCTGAATATGCAATTACATCAATCATATAGGCTCAAACATGCCCAAATACATCCCAGATATCTGCCCTTACAATTCAGACCTAATAATAGGTGTGTACACACCAAAATGACGAAGAATGATGCTCCACAAACCCTCCTAAATGATGGTGCTTGGGATGCTGCTTGGATTAGGGTTTAGGAACCCTAAACAATGATGGAATCGCCTCCAAAGGCCAAGTCGCTCTACTCTAGGTGTGGCACTGCAAACTAGGGCAAGCCCTAATGCAATGAACATACAAAGATGCCACAATAATGATCCTCCAAGTGTGGTGCACAAGTCTAGGGTAAAACCCTAGTGCCAAATGAACACAAAATGCCACAAGAAAACCTCCTCTAATGCTGATCCAAAATCTGAATATGTAATCAAGCTCTTCTCCTCCACAAGTCACCAATGAAGCGCAATTATGAACTCCGTATGAGTCCACCTCCAAAGTGATTCAGTTTTAGTCCAATCCACCTATCTTCCTTAGGGTTTTCGTCCTAGGAAGGTGCTGAACCCAAAGTTGCAGCCAAAGAGATAAATCTCCAAAAGAAAGTGTATGAATGAATGAATAATGATAGAAATGCCTGCAAACGTCTTATATTTATACATGCTTTTACCTCTTCCTCAAGTTAGCCGACCACATAGGGATATTTCTTTTTATTTCTTTTCTCCTAGGCTGTAATGTCCCCATCTTTGGAATGGTCGCCATTAGGGATTGATTTGGGTCCTTCACTCCGCTCTGAGGCATTTGGAGGGTATCATGAGCTATGAAGATGACTTGTCCTATCTATGTTACCTTTGGTGCACCCTCCAAGGATATTATTGATCATATTGATGCCTTAGTTCTATACATGTATGCGCCAACCTTGAGGAGATCATCTTGACACTTGGATTTGGGATGCCTTGTGATGGAAGAATGAATAATAGCTAACACTCTACCTTGGAGCTCGGAGATATTATGGAAGAGGAATAAAATTATAATAAATTTGTATCTTTAATTTGAATTTATTATGGGCGCTTAGGAGGCTTGAGGCTGGTTGGCCTACCTAGATGGAAAAAGAACACTCTACATGGGTCGGCCAAGAGGGAGATAAGGACAAGTGTGTATATATCTCATTTGGCATTGCAAAGACATCATATCATCATTCATTCATTCATACTTTGGAGAGCAATCTCAATTAGGAGCTTGGGACGAAAACCTCAAGTGTCCAAGAGGAATTGGGCGCCAATCTAATTTCTCTACTTGTGGATTCCGTGACGGGGATTCAAGTGGGCTTCATATCTTCATAGAGCAGATTTCATATCGGCTACAAGAGCATCCATGGAGGACGAACCACTTAGGGCTGGAGCGACTTGCTATTGAAGAGGATTTAAGGTGGTTTTGAGCATTCATTGTAGGCGAACTTGGCTAGGGTTTACCCTAGGCCTAGAGCACTCTATCTTGAGGGAGAGCGACCTGCCTTTAAGGCAGATTTGTGGCAGATTGGGCTGCTGTGACATTAGGGTTTGGGCAGATCTATAGCAGCAGACTTGTTTCTTCTCCATCAGCCCTCATTGGAATCTATTCTTGCATGGTTTTGGTATGTATATGTGCTAATTAGGGCTGAATCATAACAGCAGACTTATATATTTGTATTTAGGCCATATTCGCCTATTGGTTGATGTAAAAATCAGACTTTTACATTCAGTTTATAACTGCAGATTGATCTCTTCATTTGAGCATTGTTATTTTGGATGCAACTGTGTATTTCATGGTGAAAACTATTCTTCATGCTTGGGCGAATTCATATGTAATGTTCCATTGATGTGTGGGTATGATATTTATAGTGTTTCATGAAGTAATTGACTGCTGAAAATCATAGAACCAGAAATCAGAATCAGGGTTTAAGCAGAAAATCAGATTTGTTGCAAAATATCCCATTTGGGACATTACAAGTGGTATCAAAGCCATGATCCTCCCAGCCTGGAGGGTTTGATCATTGAAGAGCTACTATGGATTGGTCTTCCTTTTTAGAAGAATGGAATCTTTTGCGTGGGTCCTTTCAACAAACACATAAAAGAATACAAAGGAGTTTGGATAAATTGAAGCAAGAAGAAGAGGCCAAAAAGATCAGAAGAGATGGCATTTTTAACACATCCGAAGTTCCCGTGGGAGAAAAGGAAGAGAAGAAAAAGGACTTGCAGTCCTATAAGGATAAAAAAGAACTACCCAGTAAAGAACACATAAGTGTCCATGAAGATCACAAGATTGAAGAAGAAGCCGCTGTGGAAGAGGAAGGATTATTTGTTGCTGACTTGCATAATGAGGATAAGGGCAAGCAAGCATCACACATTACAAGTAGCAAACACCTAAGACTTCATGATGACTACAAGATCAAAGAAGGTACAGCCATGAAGATTGCCAAGTTGGATGAACTACAAGAAGGTATGATTGATGTTCCTTTGGATGTTTCTAGCATTGCTTCATCACCTTTATATCATATTGGCAAGGAATCAACTTGTATGGGTATTCTTGAGTTGGATGTTGCTCTCAAGGACGATTCAGAAATTTCAATGGGAAATGATCCTAGTGGATTGGAGAAATGTGACTTGACATTACAAGATAAAGAGGTTATAGTGGTGCACACATCTTCTAGGTCAGCCATGGAAAAGGATCATGAAGTAGAGGACTCTACCTACTATTTTGATGGAGATCCTTGGATTGAGCATGGTGAGCATCATGGAGAAGATGGCAAGGAAGGAATCGGTTTGGGAAAGCATGATCGTGATATGTTGCATGAAGACATTGGGTCTCATAAGTCACATCACTTGGAAGGACAATGGATGACACATGAAGGTAAGCTTGTGGAAGCCCTAACTCCTTTTGATCATGTTTGTAAGGTGATGGCAGATTTGTGTTGGAGAGTTCTACCAAGGCATGAACACTTTGACAAAAATCTACACCTTACCGATTTTCAAGAGCTCCAAGAAGCCATGGCTATGGTGAAATCAAAATACTTGCATCTACTTGCGGATAGAGATCACCTCTTCAAGATTGGCGAGATATACACTAGTGCTTTGAGGAGGAAGATGAAGTGGATAAGCTCGCTTTGGAGCTTAAAAGCACTCAAGAGGCCCTTCAAGAATCGGAAGACCAAGTGAAGAAGCTTCATTGGGAGTTGAGCATGACACACTCTTCATCCTACACATCAGAAATTCAGTCTTCTATGGCAGCCACATCCAAGGGACAACATGCCAATGCAAAGTTTGTGAAGAGAGGACACATGGATGAAGGAATTGATGGTATACATGGGAACATAACTTGCAGCCAGAAGATAGAGTTTGGGACATATGGTACACTTGATTTTCCATGGGGGACACTCTTTGGACCTGCCCTACCTGATGATCACTCAATCGTGGAGGAAGAAGAGATTGGGGTCTATGAAGATATCTCTCAAAGGCACAAGGTAAGGTCTGAATTTCTGAAATGCAACAGCAGTCCTTTGTCTTCACCTCGTCATGACATGACAGCCAAGAGGATCAGCTTTGAGGCATGTGCTTTCCATGAAGGGAATCATGTTGGATCAGCCTTGGATGGAGAGTATGCAACAGCGATGAAGGAGAGGTTTGAGAAGGATGAAGGCACTATAAAAAGGTATGACAGAAACTCTGATTTTCTGATTTGGAGCAGAAGTCTTTTGTTCTTGTATGATCACATGTTGGCAGCCCTTATACATGAGAATGAGATTGGGAAGACCTCTTCTATTGTTGGCTTTCATGTTGAAGATAAATATTTGGTCTTATTGGTGTGTCCAAGACCCAAGAGAACCAAGTTAGTTCAGCATGACATGTGGCATATGAGGAATGAGTCTTGTATGGTGGCTAAGCAAGTGGGACAATCCGCTTTGAGGTATGATCCCAAGTTCCTTGATTGTTTACTTCATGAGGAGTTGGTGTCACATCTTGTGGAGAGCCACTTGAAGACTCACATCATGGGTTGGGATGACACCATTGAGTGCATACTATATGGATCAGCCAATAGTGTTGTGACTACCTATGTTGATAAGCGTGATGCAGTTTTGGATGGATCTTTGGTCCTTCATGAGGAGTTTGCTTGTGATGAGCCTCATCATATTGATGCCACTTGGATGGAGCATATAGCCGCATTGTTTCAGAGATTTGCGATACAGGTGCAGCTGAACCATGACGTGAGGTACGGAGATATTGCTACATTGTTTGGTTTGGAGCCACTAATGTTTGTGTTTCATCTGGATGGTGGCGTAAGGGTTGGAAGAAAGCACGAAGATCTTGATGTTCCAGCCCTAGTTCATTTGGATCTATTCCATACTTTGCTAGAAGATGGCTGCTCTACCTCATGGTGCATAGATTCTTGGCGAACAGCAGCTGCTTGGGAGTTTGGTGAAGCTATTGAGACTACACTTAGTGGATCAGCCACTAATATCATGACTTCACTTGAAGAGGGAGTCATAAGGGATTCAGTTTGTGATGACTCCTTGATCATTCATGGAGGAGATGTAGGATTAGGCGATACCGTGATACAACTCTCTCATTCTATTGATCCTTTGATGCCATTGGAGGCTGCCCTATGTCATAGTTTGGTGATGTATAATACTAAGGCACTTGCATGGGAGGAGCACACTTCTAAGTCACTGTTGGCTCATATGCCAAGGTATGATGATTTCCATTTCTAATTTGGAGGCACTAGGGTTTGCTTTACAGTTGGCATTTGACATCGGAGTTGGAGGTGAGAATGATGTCACTAACATTATAGCCCTAGTACACGAGATTCTTTTGCATATCTAGGTAAGAGATGATTATTCTATTTCACAGTGCTTACACTGTAGGCGGAGGCCAGCAGTTGTTGGAGTATTTTGGAGGAGCTTACACCACCTCTTCATCACTGGAGGATGGCATATGGATGATACTCTATCATTCCATGTTATTGGAGGGATTATTGATAGCCACATGGAGTTGATTTTCATCAGCCACTTTGGAGGAGCTGATATGCATTTACTTGCACCAGTGTTGGGACTTTTGCACATCCATGGGAGATCGACTGGAGTTGGAGGATGGTTTGAGGATGCTAGCACTTTGAGATGTTACCATCTCTTTATGATTGCCGGATGTGATGACAAGATGATTTGGGACCCACGTGGAGGTATGTTTGGCATATCACTTCATGGAAGTATTAGTGGGTTATTTCAAATCTCATGTAGCACTTCCAGTGATTATATCAAAGTAGTGCAGCAGACGTTTGGAGACTTGTGGTTGTACTTCAGGGATCACACTCTACATCACATGTTCTTCGAGACTTGGGACTGGACCAACTATTGCTCCTCAAGAAGTGGCACCTTGAGAGCTTTAGGGTTTGAAGCACTTGTGGTTGCGAGCATATTGACTGAAGGATGGTGCTTGGTTGGACTCGGGAGCACATGTTTTCAACTATTAGAGTTCATGATGCATTGCATTCTTCTGTTCCCACTTGGAGGACGCAACCACAGTGGATGATTTATACAGCCACCGGGCATGCAAACAAATGGAGATACATGTCACTTGACACTATCTCACAGCATACACACTTGCCATTGCTTGAGGACAAGCAATTCCGAGAAGGGAGGATTGTAATGTCCCCATCTTTGGAATGGTCGCCATTAGGGATTGATTTGGGTCCTTCACTCCGCTCTAAGGCATTTGGAGGGTATCATGAGCTATGAAGATGACTTGTCCTATCTATGTTACCTTTGGTGCACTCTATACATGTATGCACCAACCTTGAGGAGATCATCTTGACACCTGGATTTGGGACGCCTTGTGATGGAAGAATGAATAATAGCTAACACTCTACCTTGGTGCTTGGAGATATTATGGAAGAGGAATAAAATTATAATAAATTCATATCTTTAATTTGAATTTATTATGGGTGCTTAGGAGGCTTGAGGCTGGTCGGCCTACCTAGATGGAAAAAGAACACTCTACATGGGTCGGCCAAGAGGGAAATAAGGATAAGTGTGTATATATACAAGTTCATTTGGCATTGCAAAGACATCATATCATCATTCATTCATTCATACTTTGGAGAGCAATCTCAATTAGGAGCTTGGGACGAAAACCTCAAGTGTCCAAGAGGAATTGGGCGCCAATCTAATTTCTCTACTTGTGGATTCCGTGACGAGGATTCAAGTGGGCTTCATATCTTCATAGAGCAGATTTCATATCAGCTACAAGAGCATCCATGGAGGGCGAACCACTTAGGGCTGGAGCAACTTGATATTGAAGAGGATTTAAGGTGGTTTTGAGCATTCATTGTAGGTGAACTTGGCTAGGGTTTACCCTAGGCCTAGAGTGCTCTATCTTGAGGGAGAGCGACCTGCCTTTAAGGCAGATTGGGCTGCTGTAACATTAGGGTTTGGGCAGATCTATAGCAGCAGACTTGTTTCTTCTCCATCAGCCCTCATTGGAATCTATTCTTGCATGGTTTTGGTATGTATATGTGCTAATTAGGGCTGAATCATAACAGCAGACTTATATATTTGTATTTAGGCCATGTTCGCCTATTGGTTGATGTAAAAATCAGACTTTTACATTCAGTTTATGACAGCAGATTGATCTCTTCATTTGAGCATTGTTATTTTGGATGCATTTGTGTATTTCGTCATGAAAAATATTCTTCATGCTTGGGCGAATTCATATGTAATGTTCCATTGATGTGTGGGTATGATATTTATAGTGTTTCATTAAGTAATTGACTGCTGAAAATTATAGAATCAGAAATCAGAATTAGGGTTTAAGCAGAAAATCAGATTTGTTGCAAAATATCCCATTTGGGACATTACATAGGCCAACCTCCCTTTGGCACCAAAACACAAGAAATATCATTATTTTATTTCATACTATTTTTCCCAACTTGGGCGAACCTCTTAGGCACATGATACATCATATATTTGACCTCAAATGAAGTCATCCTCCTCAAGGAAAATCATCATAAATTATTCTTATTTTTCCAAAGGCATTTCCCATATTTTCTTCAATTTTCCATTCTCCAACTCGGTTGCTCCACCTTAGGGCAAATTATTTTATTAGTGTTGACTTCATCAAAAATCCCACAAAATTATGCCAAGTCATCTTCTACAATCATTTTGCCCTACAAAATTGGCCAAGTGTGAAAACTCGCCAAATAGGTCATTCCCTGAGCCCTCCGGCTTAGCCTACGGGAATGGAAATAGGCTAGCCAACTCCACTAGGTGATCACTCTAAAAATGGGAACATTACATTTTGAACACAACTTCATTTCCCGCTTGATGTGAGCTACTGCTTTTGAATGTTGTTAGGCCAATGTAGGAGGATTTTCATGTGCCAAACAACCTGAAAACACCTTTGAATCTTTCTCAAAATCCCCCGGGCTTTAAAATTGATCGTCAGGCACTATCACTACCGAGAACCATTGAGGAATAGGCTCCATTCCTCATAGGCCATCAAATTAAATTTGACGTGGTATATTGGACGACTCACACTACTCAAGGAGGAAAAAAGTTACCTTTTCGGGCTAAAACCCTGGGAGCATGCCACATGAGCTTTGTCAGGAAACCTTGCCGATAAAACACAAAAGAACTATGTGCCTCACCACTGATGGAAGATCGACGCTGAAAGCAATATGACAAGGCCGCCATGATGATATGGACCAATGGCGGGGATTTACCTTAGAGCTTCCTTGTTGTCAAACCTGCAATCTCTACATACCATTAGATGAAGAATGATGTGGCGCGATTGGATGGCACACGCTATTTGAACCTTCAAAAGTTGCTAGAATACTCAACGCATGCAACAGAACTGCAAAATTTGCTAAAGCAAACAGGTCTTTGCCTCAGTCGTGAGCCATGCCAACCCAAACACAAACAAGGCAAAAGGATTCTATCATTGTAGTGAAAAATCACTCCAATATTGGCGACTCGCACGGGTTCTTTTACTTGAGAAAGAATAAGGAAACCTAAAAACTTATCCATTGGACAAAGAGGTCCCTTTGCAAAACTTCAGAATTTGCAGAAAGACCCGTGATACTTACAGACAATCCAGAGAACCCTAGAGACCTCCCTGTTCCTTGCTAGCAAGCACTTCAATCATTTTTAGGGCTCCAAAGCAATGCTCCAACTCTATAGTATCTCGATAAGATATCCCCTAAACCTTGGCCATGGTCATTTGAATGAGAACCTCTAGCTCCACCAAAGGCTTGAAGACCCCTTGGAAATCATCAATGGAGGGAGCCTAAGACCAACCTTCCAACACCGACTTGTCTTGGCCCTTAGACTCCATCAGCTGCAGAAATTGATCATGGAGAATCAGCAGCTAATCCACATAGAGTGGCAAGGGTAAACCTTGTTGCACAAGCTAATCAATGTGAGTCTTTATACCCACTGCAATCTGCCCCAATATATCTAACTACTCTTTACATTTCTGGGCAGCTTCATCCTTATCAAGGATGTCATTGACTTTTTGGGCAATATGAATTCTACTCATTATTCCTATCGAGACCAATGTATGTTGAAGCATGTGGCACACTTTCTTTATATAAACTTTGATGCTCTTGATCATCTATGATAGGGCACCCGACACTTTGTCAACTTCTATTTGGACCTCAATGCTCAAGATTTGAGTTGATTCCATGAACTATAGTGTAGAGGTCATGGTTGTTATTGCTTCTACGATTGCCTTCCAATAGGACTTGCACAAGGCTTTGATCAACATAACATAGCCCACAAATTGTTTGAGATCCTCTAACTAGGCTTTTAGGCTCATAACTTCCTCCTTAGAGGCATCCAACCTACCTTTTCAGTCTATCTCCTTTTCTCTCAGGCCCAACAATGTTTGCTTCTGACAATCCACTTGATTCTTGAGCATGGTGAGATCATAATACTATGTGGAGGTCTTTTGCTTGAGAGAACTAATCTCTACCGCATGGGCACCTTTGTTTGCATTTGCCTACAATAGCTTTGTTTTTAGGTCATCCACCTATTTCTGCAAGATGTCTTTGGCTCTTTCCGTGACCATTTGGCTTTTGAGTGATGCTAGTTTCGTCCTCGTTAGGGTCAACTTGGCCTATATAGTTTGAATCTCCTTCTTGGCAGATTTTGCTTGTGATTCTTCCACCTCGAACGTCGTATCATACATGATGGCTACTTGGCCTCCTAGGATTTTGCTTTGAAATAAGTGGCCTTCAAGTTTTATTTGACCTACTTTAGATTTGCCTCCTTGAGCTTTCTTTCCATGGAGGTCACTCCCTTAGTGCCGTCTTGAAGTAGCTTGATGCGGTCATCTAACCATGCATCTTTCATGCTCACGTTGATGGCTTGCAATTTGTAATTTGTCATCTACATTTGGCCCTCAAGTTTGTCCACCAAGGGAGTCAAGTGAGCAAAGTGTATCTCTTCCTTGATAGGGTCATACTTGGTGTGGACCCTCTTGGTTGTAGGGGCAACAGCTTGTTGATCTTTTTTCTTTTGTTCCTTTTGTTGCACTCTAACTTGGACTAGCTGCATTAACTAGTGGTAGAGAGACGAGTCTCTCAACACTATTATGTTTTGTGGGAACTCGGCGACACCTAGGGAGAAAATGGGTAGGTCGATGCCACCTACTATGTAGTCTAGGGAGTGGTAATGGACTGGGAGATGGGAACCTGCATATACTTAGAGGGGGAGGAAGCGAGAGAAGAATCCAAGGCCTAGGAAGTGGGACTTCCAATTGTGGGAGGGGAGGCACTTGGTAAGGTGGAAATTGATAACCTCCAAAGGAGGGATAGGTTTGCATAGACAACTAGTACTACCCTACTAGAAGTGGCATGAGATGGGTGGGAAGCCATAAGGCGGATATTGATATTGTGGGGGCTGCATATGTGGTTGCATGGGTACACGGGTGGTACTTCACAAGGAGCCCTATTGTTGGCGGGAAAAGCTTAAAAGAGAGGAACTACCAAGTGAAAGGGGGTGGTGGTTGAGCAACTGCTACAAAGGAAGGAGGGGGGGAAGGTATACTCAATGAGAATCATGATCACTTGTGATTGTGTTGGTTAGGATTGTTCTCGTTTGGCCTAGATCCTTTCATCCTTCTTCTACTTCTTCTTCTAGGCCTCCTCATCCTTCTCTAGTTTTCTCTTTCTCTACTCTTCTAGGTCCTCATCACCCTCTCCAATCACTTGAGATTGGCTTGATTGGGCAGCAGGAGCTACTGGGATGATATGGACATTGTAGCTTGTCCCGTGAACTTCCTTGGTGACTTCCTAATTGGGCACAAGCCTCTTTTAGGTTGCCCCACTGCTTGAGAAACTAAGACTTGCCCCCTCATTCTTTCTTGTATGGGGGCCTATTGTTGAGCAAGTGCCTCTTGGGAGAGGACTTGACTTTGTTGTTGTAGTTGAAGTAGACCCTTACTACTCCTAGGTGCCAAAGGCAATTGAGGTTGGGACATAAGAACTTGTTGTAGCACTAGTTGCACTTGTGAGATATGTTGGGCCTATTTGAAGCTGGGAGGGCCTAATTCCATCTCTAGCTCATCTCCTAATGAAATTACCATGGTTCCATCGAGAACTAGAGATGCTTCAAAGGTGACAGACAAAGTAGAGCTTGGATGAGCACCATCATATAGCTCTTCAAACCACTCATCCATGGCAATTTTTTCGAGATAGATAGTGGGGTGCCCTACTTTCTACCTGTACCTCCACCAAGCATCAATATTGTGACCCTTCCAACCCTAGTTCTTTAGATGCTTGTGCCACTCATTCTTCAAGTCATACCTGAAGTCAACCGACTTCTTGTAAAATTTATCATTAGGCTAAAGAGGCCTTTGTACTATAGCGGCAATCTCCCAAGCATCTACATATCTATCCACTTATTCCTCTTTTGGGCTTCTTTTCTCCTCTATCTATGGCCTAGGCTCATGAGCGAATTTGTTTGCCTTGCTTCCATGGATCTTCTAGAGCCATTTGATAAAGTACCCTACAAGGTCGTAATACCATTTGTTTGCCATTGGCTCTAGCTATAAGTCTTGCAATTTTGCTTCTAAGAAGTCTGTAGACTTCCTCTTTACTACAACAATGGTACTAAAAAGGATGAGCACTAAGTAGTAGGCCTATTTGCCTTTACCATTACCATATTGCACATCTATTATATATCTCTACCTCATATATTCTAATGCAAAGACCATGTTAGAAACATGCTTTGGGAGCTTATATGCATACCTAGTGAAGCCCCAAAATATGATGGCGGTGCTAGTTTGGCCAAAGAACCAATCACCCTTGCAATCAACTCAAATCATGGTAGTACTGGACTTGGAAAGCTTGGGAACAGGCTCCCCTAAAATATGAGCAATGGTGGCAACCATAAACTACTACACAAATTTATAGTAGTTGGAGCTATGATACAAGGTAGGAATCCAGACAATTATAGGGTCATAGCCTTTGATGGAGTGTGCCATTCTTGGGTTGAGGTCAGGGTACAATTTAGAGCATTGGTGCAAGATCATGTGGAAGAGTTAGGAGTATTTAAGGACTTTGGTGGAGGAAAAGTTGGGTAGTTCATATATTTGGTTTTCCAAGAAGTGGGAGAAGTCAATTTTTAGGTCTTCATTCCTAGGGGCTCTCATCAACTTATGGGCTACAGCCAACTACTCCAAGTAGACATTTTGGTCATTCTCCAATCCTAGGACAAAAGCAACCGAGCCGCATTGGTCTATGGATCAGATTTGAAGGACCCCAAAAGTTCAGGAAACTTGATGAGTTGCCAAAGTCTTCATTTGGGTAGACATCATTTATGAAATTAAATTTATTTGGGACATCATTGTCTTAGTAAGGTAGAAGACTCTCTGGGTCCAAGTGGGGAAAAGCTAGTTGGACACATATAGCATTTTTCCAGCACTTGAAGATATTATCCTTCCCCTTCCACTTAATAGTTCGGGTTTTGGGGTTACAATTTTCTACATGGGCAAGGATGAGCTCAGGACAATGATGGATGACAGGGACCATATACTTTGCTAGAAAGGTCGTCCATATTTTGCATGTGTCATGTCCCTTGAAATGATAACCTCAAATAATAATCTAAGTTTGAGCAATTACTATTTAAATATAATTATAATTATCGTAGATAATATTATAATTGTAATATTAACAATCCAATCATTATTCTCTTAAACCAGATTATCATAAACAAATACTATAGTTACGATTTAAATATTATAGAATAACATGCATTATAATGACAATATATGCAATTTATAGACACCATGAATATAATAACTTATATGCTAAATTAACTACTATCATAAGAGGAAAAGTATATAATACATAATATAAAATAAAAAGGAGATAAGTAATAACAAAGCCAAGCGATTATCACAATTAAAGACAAGCCAAAAGAATCGACCATATTGTGAATCGATTTCAAATGAATGAAGCATCGCTTGCATAAGAGTCACGTCCAAGGTAGACTCTTGGACATCTATAAAGGGAAAAGCGATGCGAGGATTGAAGGCATCGAAGAGGGAAAAAAAGAAGAATAGACTCCAGCGAATTCTACCAGACGCCATAATCAGCCAAATAGTGGTATGTTCTTCATATAATATTTGTAAATATAATACAATCTGTAGGATGAGTAGGTTATCTATTTAATTATTGTATGCACAATATATTTTGCAGAGAATTCAATATTTATTGGTCATGATAATAGCAGTCTGTATATTTGCATAAATCTAAGTTATCAATTATTGCTAAATATGATATAATGGATCTGTGTCACTGATTTAATATGTAAGAACAGAATATGTGTCTACATCATGGAATAATATTTATATTATCTAACTGGGGTAACCCGCCATGATGAGGGAATTAAGGGCCTACGAGGAGGGGAAACGGCGTTGGGATCATCTTCTAAGTACACCACCCCATGGTGGATCGCTGAGGCCTGCCACATGTGGGCCAAGGGGGCATACGAGGCCGCTCTTGGGCTTAGAAGGAGTGATTTCCGGGACACCCTACAGTAGTTGCACCCCCAATCTCCCATCATGGTAATTAATTGAATCATAATAAGAAAACAGAATGGTTCTGATAAGGGGTACGGTGATAGGACGCCTCACTAGGCACACACCCCATATGGATGGCAAGAGGCCACATGGGGCAAAGAGGGGTGAAGCACCCGCTCTTGGGCATAGGGTAGAGGGTTTCTTGGGCACCCTATCAAACCATTCTGCTCCAGGAAGAATGAATTAGAAACCTAAAAGATTTCAACATATTTATGACATGATATTTGTTTCTCGTTATAGATGTTTACTAATCTATTTGCAGGTCTTAAACAGGTAGTTGTATCACTAATCTTACTTCCCTTGTTTTCTTTACATATTCCAATGAGAGCATCATATAATACTATCTTGTAAATATTTTCTAACTCCGTCTTGCAAGTGCCCAATCAAGTTATAAACTCTCCCAAAACCAAGTTGATTAATTGAAATTGATATATTAGGGCAAATTTAGGGGTCTTCCAAATTTGGGAACATTACAAGTGGTATCAGAGCCTCATCCTGCCAGCCTGAGGGAAAATAATTGATGCAACCAAGCCAACAAACTTTAAGGGCTCTAGAAAGAGCAAAAAAGAGGACTATGGAGCAGGAATTGAGGGCATTTATGGAAAAAAATGAACAAACAAATAAGGCCATGCTCCAAGCCCTTCAAAACATAAACAACAACCTTGGACCTAGCACAAAACATGAAAGGGAAATCACCCCTAGCCAATCCAAAAGTAATCATAACACTACAGTAGGATCAAACCCAAGTACCAATGGACTCCATTTCTTGGCCGAAGAGAGTTCTTCAAGGGAAAATGAAGGAATTAACAATCCAAACGTACACAAACTCTCCTTAGAATATGCAAGACTTGATCCCAAAGTCAAAAGAAGCATCCCTTTCACAGCATATTGTGAGGTTGTGATGAAAATGATCATAGGAGTAGAAACAATCGCCCAAATAAAGATATACGAAATAAAATAGGAAAACTATCCATCCCTAACTTTGATGGGTCGGGAAAAATTACAGCCCATGCATGGTTACAAAAACTAGAAACATACCTAACTCTTTGCCCCATGACAGAAAAAGATACCATTACATTCGCCATACTACATCTAGAAGGGGGGGCGCATGATTGGTGGCATCATGGCAAAGTCACCCAAGATCACAAAAATATCAAGACCTATGAGGTCTTCAAGAAAAGATTTATTGAAAGATTTGACCAAACTCATCCCCAAAAACACTTCAGGGAGCTAACCAGAATAAGACAAAGAGGGACCCTTGAATATATTACCGAATTCCAAAGACTAGCAGTCATGGTCCCGGAAATATCCGAGGAAAGACTCACCTATCTTTTTATAGAAGGGTTGTTAGATGCCACCCGTGGCCTAGTAAGCGCCCTAGAGCCCTCCACACTCCAAGAGGCAATCATCAAGGCTACCTGACTTGATACCGCCCCAACAAGGGGAAAACCCTCTTCAAGTAAAACAACATCAAAAGACAAACACTTCTATGGGAAAGATAAGCACAAAAGAACGTTCCTTTCCCATAATGACTGAGAAGAGCTTTGGAGGAAAGGACTATGTTATGACTGCAAAGGAAAATGGGAACCTGGTCATATATGTAAGCAAAAGGAAGGCCAAGAAAAAATATTATGCTTTAAGTGCAAAGACCCATGGGGCCCGGGTCATGTTTGTGATTGAAGCAATCTTAGGAGGAAAAGCTTATGCTACCAATGTAAGGAAAAATGGGAACCAGGACATAGGTGTGGAAAAAAGAGCCAAGTTCGTGGAATTGAGGCAATGCTCCAAGAAACAGAAGAGGAGGTGAACCCGTGCAAAAAGGCAAAAGTTGATGAAAATGATGAAGAGGGCGGAACCCTAGCTTGCATTTCAAAAGCATCCAAACATCATCCTTTTAGGATTCGAGGAGTAATTAAAGGAAAAAAGGTAACAGCCCTAGTAGATAGTGGGGCTACTCACAATTTTATTGATGAAAACTTAGTTAAAAAATTGGGACTAGAAACAGAAGACTTCAAAGGATTCAATGTAACCTTGGTTGATGGATCCACCACTCCTAGCAGGAAGATCTCCCAACTTAGCATTACCTTGGTAAGGCACCCAATTAAAGACAAATTCTACATTGTGGATATGGGAGACAGACGTAATTTTGGGCACCCCATGGATGCATTCCTTGGGTCGTTTTATCTTTGACCTCCCAAAGTTAGAGATATGCTTCATACATGAAGGAAAGAAGGTTACTTTACATGGAATATCCGACGGGTCCCCTAGGGTAATATCATCAAAGAAGATGGAGAAAACCCTTAGACATGACCAAATTGAGTGGGTGGCTCAATGCTTAATCTTAGATAAAACAACTCCCAAAGGAAAGTCAATCCACATAGACATACAACCAATCCTAAAGGGGCATAAAAAGGTCTTCAGTGACATTCCACTTGGTCTTCCTCCAAAAAGAGGCTTTGAACATTCTATTGAACTAGAGGAAGGAACAAAAACAATTGTTACCACCCCCTACCGCCATCCTCGCAAATATAAGGAAGAAATTGAGAAAACCATAAAGGAGTTATTAGAGATGGGGCACATCCAACCCAGCTCCGATCCCTTCACCTCATCTGTTATACTCTCAAAGAAAAAAGATGGCACTATGAGGATGTGTATCAACTATAGGGCATTAAACAAAAAAATGATAAAGAATAGATACCCTATTCCTAGAGTTGAACTTATTGACAAACTCCACGGAGCAGTCTATTTCTCGAAAATCGACCTAAGATCAAGCTACCACCAAATCAGATTAAAGGAGGAAGATATACCAAAGACGGCTTTTATATGCCACTATGGGCATTTCGAGTTTCTTGTCCTACCTTTTGGGTTAACTAATGCACCCGCCACTTTCCAATCTTGCATAAACCATATTTTTAGAAAGCAGCTAAGGAAGTTCTTATTGGTTTTCTTCAATGATATACTAATCTATAGCAGAACCTAGGAAGAACACTTGAAACATAAAGATGAAGTGCTAAGCATACTCGAGCAACATTCTTTATTTGCCAAGTTGTCCAAATGTGAGTTTGGCATGGAGGAGATTTTATACTTGGGGCACAAAATCAATGCTCAAGGGGTAAGAGTAGATGAAGAGAAAATTGAGGCAATCCGAAGTTGGCCAAAACCCAAAACCTTAACCCACCTTAGAGGATTCTTAGGGCTATGTAGCCATTATAGAAGGTTCGTAAAAGGATTCTCAAAACTAACTGCACTGCTCACTGACCTAACTAAGAAGGGAGCGTTCTCTTGGAATGAGAAGGCACAAGCAGTTTGAAAAACTAAAGCAATGAGTACCTGTCCTGTATTGGCAATGCCTGATTTCAACTCACCCTTCGAATTATATTGTGACGCTTTAGGAGAAGGCATCAAGGCAGTATTAATGCAAGGCAAACATCCCATAGCTTTTGAAAGCAGGAAACTCAAAGATATAGAAAAAACATACTTAGTTTATGACAAAGAAATGCTAGCCATTATGCATGCCCTTGCAAAGTTTAGACAATACCTAATCTGCGGGAGGTTTATCGTGAAAACAGACCATAACAACCTTAGATTCTTCTTAAGCCAAAAAGATTTAAATGACAAGCAACAAAAATGGGTGAGTAAGCTACAAGCATACGATTTTGATATTGAATATATGAAGGGTAAAAACAATATAGTAGCAGATGCCCTATCACGAAGACCCCACCTTGGTTCAATGACAGCAATATCCACAGAGTGGAGAACAACTCTAATTACTGAGTATGCCAAAGACAAATTTTCAAGCGACCTAATGGAAGGGAAGGTACAAGATGAGAAATACCGAATCATCAACGACCTCATTCTCTCCAAGGATAGAATTTACATCACTCTAGAGTCATGACTAAAGAAGGAGATTTTGAAAACTTATCATGACAATCCATTATCTGGACACCAGGGGTACTTCAAAACTTACAAACAAATCAAGGAAAGGTTCACATGGAAGGGACTCAAGGGAGAAGTATTGAAACATACTAATGAGTGTATGGTGTGCCAGAGGAATAAAGAACATACATTCCCCGCAGGACTACTTCAACCGCTACCCATTCCTAACCAAACATGGGAGAGCATCTCTATGGATGTTATAACAAGACTGCCTAAGGTACAAGGCAAAGATTACATTTATGTGGTGGTAGATCGTCTCACCAAGTATGCACACTTTATAGCCATATCCACAGACTTTAGAGCTCCCCAAGTAGCCAAAATATTCTTCGAGGAGGTTTTCAGACTACACAGCCTCCCCCAAAATATTGTAAGCGATCGAGACAGTCGCTTCCTTAGCATACTTTGGCAGGTTGTTCAAATTAGTAGGGAAAATTAACCCCAAGTACCAATTATCACCCGCAAACGGGCGAACAAACAGAAATCATCAACAAATGGTTGGGGAGGGTATCTGAGGAACTATGTCACAGGGCAACAAGGCAAATGGATTAAATGGTTACACTTGGGAGAATATTGTTACAACACCACCCACCATATGTCTATAGGGATGAGCCATTTTCGAGCATTCTACGGATATGAGGCCACATCCTTTGGTGACTTAATCCGAACTGAGAGCCGTGTACCAGGAGCCAAGGATTTCATATAGCAGAATGTGGACATCATGAATTCACTTAAGGATAACCTACACCAAGCCCAGAATCAGCAAAAGATATATGCCGATAGGAAGAGAACCGAACATACGTTCAAAATAGGAGACATGGTCTTTTTGAGACTACAACCATATAAATAGTCATCTATCAAAGTCAGTGGAGCTGAGAAACTTAAGCCCCGATTTTATGGGCCGTACAAAATATTGAGGAAAATAGGAGAGGTGGCCTATGAATTGGAACTTCCCACAAATAGCAGAATTCACAATGTGTTTCATGTATCACGCCTCAAAAGGGTGTTGGGGCAACACATCATTCCATGCCCAGAATTACCACCATTAGACAATGAAGGCAAACTAATCTTGGAACCAGAAACTATACTTAATGTGTGAGAAAAAAGATTGAGAAACAAGACTATTGAAGAGTACCTCGTCAAGTCGAAAGGACTGCCCACTGAGGATGTGACTTGGGAAGGGCCTGAGATATTTGATCACCCTAATTTAAAGTTGCTTGGGGACAAGCAAATTTAGGAGGGGAGGACTGTCATATCCCTTGAAATGATAACCTCAAATAATAATCTAAGTATGAGCAATTACTATTTAAATATAATTATAATTATCGTAGATAATATTATAATTGTAATATTAACAATCCAATCATTATTCTCTTAAACCAAATTATCATAAACAAATACTATAGTTACGATTTAAATATTATAGAATAACATGCATTATAATGACAATATATGCAATTTATAGACACCATGAATATAATAACTTATATGCTAAATTCAATAATATGATAAGAGGAAAAGTATATAATACATAAAATAAAATAAAAAGGAGATAAGTAATAACAAAGCCAGGCGATTGTCACAATTAAAGACAAGGCAAAAGAATCGACCATATTGTGAATCGATTTCAAATGAATGAAGCACTGCTTGCATAAGAGTCACATCCAAGGTAGAGACTCTTGGACATCTATAAAGGGAAAAGCGATGCAAGGGTTGAAGGCATCGAAGAGGGAAAAAAGAAGAATAGACTCCAGCGAATTCTGCCAGACGCCATAATCAACCAAATAGTGGTATGTTCTTCATATAATATTTGTAAATATAATACAATCTGTAGGATGAGCAGATTATCTATTTAATTATTGTATGCACAGTATATTTTGCAGAGAATTCAATATTTATTGGTCATGATAATAGCAGCCTGTATATCTGCATAAATCTGAGTTATCAATTATTGCTAAATATGACATAATGGATCTGTGTCACTGATTTAATATGTAAGAACAGAATATGTGTCTACATCATGGAATAATATTTATATTATCTAACTGGGGTAACCCGCCATGATGAGGGAATTAAGGGCCTACGAGGAGGGGAAACGACATTGGGATCATCTTCTAAGTACACCACCCCATGGTGGATGGTTGAGGCCTACCACATGTGGGCCAAGGGGGCATAGGAGGCCACTCTTGGGCTTAGAAGGAGTGATTTCCGGGACACCCTGCTATAGTCGCACCCCCAACCTCCCATCATGGTAATTAATTGAATCATAAGAAGAAAACATAATGGTTCTGATAAGGGAGCACAAAATGTAGTGATGAAAACTTATGAAGAATGCATTAAAACAATTTGTAAAGTGTTGGTCAAATGTAGTGATGAAAAGGAGGAAATTGTTCATTAATGAACAAAATGCGCTCTTGAAGGGCGCATAGTGCTCATCAACAAGGAAAATCCACCCTTAATGTCAAAAGGAAAATTCGCCTAAGTCAAAAGCAAGTCAGCCTCAAGGAGAAGAAATTGAGTTTAATTTTGCAATGAATAACTTTCAATTTCTCATTTATGTTAATGAGTTTGATATAATGCTCTCATGATCAAATACTATTACTTGTGCTATTTTATTTTGCAGCTATCAAAGAATCTGGAGGCGAGATAGGCACTTGTCAAGAGGAGGTCACTTCAAGGAACATCCAAAGCATTCAGAGGAGATGACTTCATCAAAGGAGATTCCACATGAAGGAGATGTTATCAAGTTTCATCCATAAAAAAAGACTTCATCGCCAGGGCGGAGGAAATGCACTTCACTACATCAAGGTTTCATCGCCAGAAAGAACATCAATCCATCTTGCACGTCCAAGAATCCAACATCACAAGAGGAACCTCCATCCAAAGGTTCATTTCCAGGGATTCATTTTCATGTTCAAGTTCCAGATTCATCCATTTCATGCACCAGAAGGACAAGACATCCATCATGAAATCTACTCCAGGAATGCACATACATGACATCTTCCTGCACCATCCAGAGTTGAATCCTGCACAAGAAGATGAGAAGAGGAATGAGTCAATCATCACAATTCCATGAATTACATCAAGACAACAAGAGGAAATTTGACAAGTTTCAAGTTCGTGAAGCCAAGTTCTACAAGTCAAAAATCTAAAATTTGGGAAAATATTCTAAGCAGTGTGAACACAAAGAAGATTAAACCAGTTTGCAAGATGTTGAGTTGGCATCAAGTCATTATCATCCAATCCAAGCGTGCCACCTCATCATGTCTAGATACATTGAACTTGAGCATCCAAGATGAGGATAAGGATGGAGCTTTCTAGAATATCATGTTGTAAACATCTCATTGGTCGAAAGCAAAAGTAGTTGTAACTACCTTGTGTTGTCTAAACCTGGGCCATTGATTTGCAAATCAATCCTGGATGTTCATGTAATTTTTTGGAGTCTATAAAAGGCTCATTTCTCTCATTTGTATTACATTAGGAGACATTATAAGTAGGAAGAATAGCGAGTAGAGTAGAGGAGACTCTTCTAAGTCATTGAAGAGATATTGTGAAATTGTTGTAAAAATACTTCCTGGATCAATACAAGCTCATTGTTGATTTTTCATGGTGATTTTGTGTGATTATGGAATGTTCGCATGGTTTCAAATTCTCGTAGATGATTGAGAAATGTTTCCAAGTAGCTTAGATAGTAGATTAGAAGTTCATTGATATGATGGATTTATGTTGAGATATTTGATGAATTCCTTTATGTTCATACTTTTTGTGATTTGTGGCTTGCAATTCACATGCAAAGTTAGTTTGAACCTTATGTGCTTTAGTTCGATTGTGGATGTTCATTCAAGTTGCACCAGCTGTGGGTATTTGGATGCATGTTTGCAGTTTGAAAATCCTTCATTTCCCTTTGAAGATTGCACTAGCTTCGTGTAGTGTTGCTCTCATGGCGAAGCGAGGCTTGGTTCAAGGAGTTTGTCTATTGAAGCATCACCCATCATTTCATTGTCCTTAAATTAAATTTCTCTTAACCCTCTCTCTTTTGCAATTTCTTTTAAGTTTGATTGAAGAAGTTCCATTCATTCACATCTAAGGAGTAAGGAATCTCATCCATGTTCGTGAAGGAAGAATTTAGCGTAAGTCCCTTTGTGATTACTAGCAAGATCACATCAAATCACTGAGTCTATCCGTTGCAAATCATACATAAGGAACCTTGGAGTATTCTTGATTGATCACATAGTTCAGCATTTGAGAAGCTTTGTTCAAGAGAGGATAGGATACTTGGTATTTTATTCTATTGTTGTTGTTGTCACAAAAACATTATCAATAGTACCGTGATAGGACTTCTCACTAGGCACACCACCCCATATGGATGCCAAGAGGCCACATGGGGCCAAGAGGGGTGAAGCACCCGCTCTTGGGCCTGGGGTAGAGGGTTTCTTGGGCACCCTATCAAACCATTCTGCTCCAGGAAGAATGAATTAGAAACCTAAAAGATTTCAATATATTTATGACATTATATTTGTTTCTCGTTATAGATGTTTACTAATCTATTTGCAGGTCTTAAACAAGTAGTTGTATCATTAATCTTACTTTCCTTGTTTTCTTTACATATTCCAATGAGAGCATCATATAATACTATCTTGTAAATATTTTCTAACTCTGTCTTGCAGGTGCCCAATCAAGTTATAAACTCTCCCAAAACCAAGTTCATTAATTGAAATTGATATATTAGGGCAAATTTAGGGGTCTTCCAAATTTGGGGACATTACAGCAGGCATAGTTTCCCTTAGCCTTACCAAGGTACTTTTCGTGTGAGCTTTTCATTCTGTTAAAGGATCCTTCTCAAAGGGATGTGATGGTTTCGAACAGGATGGGATCACAAATAAAATCCACATCATCTTAAATGAATTCCCTTTTAACTAAATGCAAGGACCTAGACGTACCTAGCTTAGAGACAGGTTCCTCTAGATACATGGTTATGAAAGAAGAATAGGAGAGTCCAAAATCTAGAGTTTCGATCTCCTCTTGTTGTGACAGACTTCATTGGACATTTTCCTTTCCCTTTCCTCATTTTGTTGCTTAGATCTTCTACCGCCTCAAAATTCACTTGCACTAGATAAGCCTTGACCTCTAGAGTTCACAAGTACTAGTTCGTTCTTGTTCTCCTTCAACTCTTGCAAAGACTTGGGCTTTTCAACTTTTCTTTCTACTCTACAAATCGCTTTTCTTTTGATGAAATAATGAGAAATAAAGACAGAATCCCAAAAAAATACCTTCTTTGAATTGAGTCGGTAGGAAAGCCCTAAGATTGGATTCTGTAGCATTAATTCGGCCATGGTGGGAGGTAAATGCACCAATTTTAGATTTTGAACTTTGATTGGCCGCCTTTGATGGTGTGGACCAATGGCACTACTTCATAGTTCTAACATCCTTTCTTTTCCATTACTTTCCCCGCAATCACAACACATGGCACTAGTAACAGAGCAAGCAGGCTTGTTTCATTTTTTGGCAAAGCCTTTGCATAATGATGATCACCAGCTCATGTTTCATCTTAAAGTTCATTGGATGATCGCCAAGGGTTTATGCTCTAACAACAAGCAAGAAATTCTTTGAAATAGCAAGAGCCATTGGATCAATGCCAATGTGGCATGATTGGATGGCTTGCACTCATTACTACCATAAAACAAAAGGCAATGCCTTGTTGTATTTACTCCATTTTTTCAAATTTTGGCACAAAATAACATTTGGCACACATGGGATATCAAAAATCGTGCCAAAGGCACTTCAACACATCACAACAATTGAGTATGAAATGTGGGAACCATGAAGAGGATTTATTAAACCAGACCCCTCTATGCTTTAGGACTTCACACTTAATTGTCTTTGAAGTAGCAGAAGCCATTGGATCAATGCCAACATGGCATGATTAGATGGCTTGCACTCATTACTACCATAAAACAAAAAGCGATGCCTTTCCTTGCTATATTTACTCCATTTTTTCAAATTTTGGCACAAAATAACATTTGGCACACACGGGATATCAAAAATCGTGCCAAAGGCACTTCAACACATCACAACAATTGAGTATGAGATGTGGGAACCATGAAGAGGATTTATTAAACCGGACCCCTCTGTGCTTCAAGGCTTCACACTTAATTGTCTTCGAAGTAGCAAGAGCCATTGGATCAATGCCAATGCGGCACAATCGGATGGCTTGCACTCATTACTACCATAAAACAAAAGGCAATATCTTTCCTTGCTGTTTTTACTCCATTTTTTCAAATTTTGGCACAAAATAACATTTGGCACACACGGGTATCAAAAATCGTGCCAGAGGCACTTCAACACATCACAACAATTGAGTATGAGATGTGAGAACCATGAAGAGGATTTATTAAACCGGACCCCTCTGTGCTTCAGAACCTCACACTTAATTGTCTTCGCTTACACACCATAGCATTTTGAATAGGATGTTGCCAATCAGCCTAAAGGGCATTTTCTACAATTTGTAGGCTCTTCTTTTGGCTGAATCCAGGTCAGTAGGGTATCACCATGTTTCCAAGTACCTTTCCTATCCTCAGCCCAACTAGTTTTGTGTTCTATAGATTCATTGATCATGCAGGTCATTTTTTTTTTTATTTTGTATTTCTTCTACTTCTTTTGGGATGAGAACATCATTGGCCAAATGTTCGTATAAAGCTCTACCTTTCACCAACTTTGTAGGTTTTCTTTCAATGTCATACTTGAGGATCTTAGTAATCCAATTGGCCCTCTTTTCACTGCTTTCCCCGCCTAGAATATACTCTCCAATGCTGTGTTGGACAACCATGGTGGTGATCTTATTGGAAGAGAATAAATCCCTGAATTTCTTTAATCCTTTGATTAAGGCATAGGTCTATTTTTCAACAAAGTTGTATTTTACCTCATAGTCCTTTAAGGTTTAGCTGAAGAAGGCAAAAGGGCGCTCATCTTGATCAACATCTCCCTTTTGAGTGAGAACTGCAACAATGTAGGATTCCCCACCATATACATATAGGATGAAATCTTTGTTGATATTTGGATTTGCCAGTATAGGGGCCTTGGCAATGGCCTCTTTAATTAATTCAATGGCATATTTTCCCTCCTCTGTCCACTTAAAGGGCCAGTCTTTCTTGAGCATGACGGTAATAGGTCTCACTAGGCCTACAATGTTGGATATGAACTTCCTCACAAAATTAATCTTCCCTAAGAAAGATTGCAGGCCTTTCTTGTGTTGAGACAGTGAAAGCTCTAGGATAACCTGAACCTTTTCAGGATCGATGGCTATACCTTCTTTTGTTACAATGTGTTCCAATAATTTCCCTTGGGGAATTGCAAATATACATTTTTTGGGATTCAATGAAATCCCAAACCATCGACATCTCTAAAATACCTTCTCCAAATGATCAAAATGGTCCTCTTTGTTTTTAGAAAAAAGCAATTAGGTCATCAAGGTATATCAAAATCACTTCATTGATTGAATCTTCAAAGGTAATGTCTACTGCCCTTTGAAATGTAGCACCTACATTGGATAGACCAAAAGGCATTTTCTAGTAGGCAAAGGTGCCCCACTTGGTTGTGAATGCAGTTTTGTGTTGATCTTCTTCCTTCACCAAGATCTAGTTATAGCTAGAGAAGCCATCAAGCATTGAAAATTTAGTTGATCCTACCACAGTTTGTAGGATTTGATCCATGGAAGGCAAGGGGTAGTGATCTTTCAGGGATGCTCTATTTAGATCTCTAAAATTTACATAGCCTAATTCATCCATTCTTTTTCTTCACTGGGACTAGGTTAGACACAATGTGGAATGTTTGATATGATAGATGATCTTGGAATTAACAAGCTTGGTCAGCTCCCGTTTCATGATTAGCCCTAACTTTGGGTTAACCAGCCTCTACCTTTGTCTTACTAGCTTGGCTTCTACGCAAAGCTCAATAGTATGCTACATTATACCACTTCATCTGTAACGAACAACCTCCAATTTTTTAAAAAAAAAAAATACAATGATATCACAATGTTAGCATAAATGCATAAACAACTAAAGATGCCTTCACACTCTCTGATCACCAAGATCCCAGGATGGGCGAGATGAGAGCATACAGTGCTTGGCTTACAATTGAGCAATTATGCAACAAGGTAAATACAAATTCATCCGCTAAGTGGGCATCCACTTGTGCAGTGGGGATTCGCCACTTCTTCAGTGGGTAGGATGAAATAAAACATTACAAGTCATCCACTTATTCAGTGGGGATTCGCCACTTGTCCAGTGGGTAGAGAGAAGGAAAGGAAAGTACAATTTGCCCACGCTGGCGGTTGAACCATCCAGGGGTTACAATATGTTTTGACTATGTTTTTCTCCCACACTGGCGGTAAACCATCCAGGGGTTCATAGTGTTTTTCTCATTAATAGAATGATTACAAAAGAACATTTAATGAGCAACACTTGTTAAGAAAACATGGATTGGATCATAGATCAAGAATTCAATGAAAGTCTTGTATCAAAGAAGGCTGCCTGCATCACAAAGATCATTAGACTTCATTGGCTAATTCTGTCACAAAATAGGAATGATGCTTAATGCTTTGCTGATGAAGAGAAGTTCATGAAATCAGATTGTTAACCTGCCCTGCTGCAATCAAAATACAGTGAGAACAATGAGAGCACACAGCCTGATCATGATCAAATGCCATCAATAAATGCTCAGAATCCTCAAGGCTGAACTAAGCACTTCTAACCACTGACAGTAACCTACAAACACCCTTCCATTATTACTGATAACAACTGTAATGGTGAATCATCAACTCAGTCATAATCATGCCTTAGCTGAACATGCAACATGGAAAGACTCCATAACTGAAGAGATACAAGAAAACTCTAATAGCATCATAAAGCATCAATGCTTATTTCACCTATAGAAAGCATGAGAATAAGAACAATAGACTGGTCTGTAGCATCTTTCCTGCTGATACATATCTGATAACTCCTGTGACAGTCCCAAACAGAACTCATAAGTAGAATCAAATCAAAACTTCATGCAAATGAGTTCCCTCTTCCTGCTGTACGGCAGCCTGTGTATGTGGACTCACAAAGAATAACATAAATCACTGATTTCTAGCAAAGACTGAATTGGCAGACATAACACTTAACAACATCTCACCAAAGAATGATTAGAACACTGCAGATCAGAGCTAAACAAAATCAGTCCTGTGTTGCTGTACGGCAGCATGGAACTTATTCATCTTCCATGGTTACACTAAATCAATAAGGATAATTAACATCTCCTTATCTCTTCCAAACTCACTCCATGACACAACAAAAACATTAGAGATGACTCCTAAATGGATTGATTTGCATTTGAAAATGGCTTCATACCCCCCTGCAAGTCTGTACGGCCCAGGATGGTACGGATCCTCACAGCAGACTCATAAACACACCCAAATCACTGAGTTTTGCTCTTAATAGTGACGCCCAAACATGACAAACAATCCACAATCATTAATAATATCAAATGAGACCACAATAAATTTTGATTTCAATCGATCTATGCAGTCTAGTACGGGTATGAAGTATGGGTTTTCTTGAATCCACAAAATAAAGCTTAAACATAAGAAATAGATATCAGATGTGAGGCGCCTAGATGCAACAATGATCTTGTAAATTAGAGAAGCCACAAAAAATTGCAAATAGTTTCATAGCGCAAATCGTACCCTCAATGGTACGGCTATTACAATGACATACCATGCAACTTATTCACTAATACACTCAACTTCATTAATTCCTTAATCAAAAATATGAAATCAGTATTCATAATTCCCACACAAAACTTGAACTGAGAATGCATAACCAAAACTCCTCAAAAAACTGCTGCACCATTAAGCTCCATGTGACTCCTGAGTGAAGCCACCTTTTTCCCAGCTAGGGTGGATCTTCCACCACCGAAACTGAGCTTCCTCCAGTGGGTTTCCATCCACAAGAAGGTACAAATGGAAGAACATGCAGGTTCAATCCAACAGAGTAACAATATAAATTCCAAAGCATGCCCCCAAATGAGCTCTCACTGCCTTTTTATAGCTTTTTGAGAGAATATAATATTATTTCCTTTTGACACTTCGTATTACTTCTCTCAAAAAGACCTTCTTAGTTTTCCTACCTTAATCACTTAATATTATAAAGTGACTTTACTAAAATAAGTTACTATGGTCACTTTATAACCTTTTAATATAATTATTTAACATTACCTTTCAAACCTTGCACTTTTTGCCAGGTAATATTAAATAATTAAAATAATTATTATTCCTTAGGCGGTTGGACAATTGGGGACATTACATCATCCCTTTATAGTCCCAAGTCGTGACCCAATCATATCTTGTGCATAGGCTGACAAGGCAATCTCTTTTTGCTGTTGTGCAAACTGGCCAATTTCACCACTCTACCTGGGGCTAATTCTGCATCTTTGTAATCTTCCTTATTTGCAATTATCTTTGTCTTATCTCAACATGATTCACCAAGGTTGAACATACTCTCTAGTGTTATCATCCCTCTGGGCAATTTGTTGCTCTTCAATTGGGGAATTTGATCTCCATAGGCTTCTTCAACCTAGAGAGCTAGTTCTTCTCCAAAGCATCAAAATGCTTAATGAAATGGGCATTCTATTTATCGCTTTCAAAAACCATCCAGTGAGAATCATCATTAGGAACAGCAAGTTTTATGATGAGCTTCACATGATGTTTGTTCATTGGCAAGTCCTCTATTGGATCAAACTAAGAACCAATTAGGGCCATCCTATTTGTCTCGACATTCTACTTTCTAGGGACAACCTAGAAATTGCGAGCATCAAAGTATTGTACCAAAAATCCCATACCCAATGTTTATAAGATTTCATGAGAGAGTTCTTGGTTACAAAATTGGTCATTACTCATTTTATAACCAATTTTGAGTCACCATACACTTGTAGCAACTTGATGCCTCTTTTCTCCACATACTGCAAGCCATGAACCAATGCTTCATATTTTGCCACGTTGTTGGTACAGTTGAACTGCAACTTGTAAGATTGTTGACATTTCTCTCCTTGAGGGAGACTAAGGAAACATCGGCCTCGACTCCAATTCCATATCCAATGTCGTTTGATGCTTCTTTAGAGGTCTCTAGGATGAATGGATTCTCTTCGTGGATCACATAGGTGCCCATTCCTAGGTCTTCAAAGGTATAAAATGGGTCAGACTTCCAAATTCCTAAGCCCCATGTCTCTAGTTGCTCATCAATAGTGTCTAACAACTTCTCATTAGTAGAGTACTCTAATGCAAGAGGCTCTTCATCTATTACTAAAGCATGGCTAGGGGTCATGGTCAACATTGTGTTAGGCTATGGGTTCAACTGGGATTTTAACCTTGGTTCCATATTTGGTCCTTAAAAACATGTCTAAGGATAAGTAGCCACCAAATTTAGCAATAAAATCTTGAGACAAGCAAAGCCCAAATATGGCAAGTATCTCAATGATTGCCATATCCTAGGAGATAGTAATGGCGGGACAAGCATACAAGGTAAAAGGCAGCTCTTTAATGATTTCTAAGGTTTTAACTGAGTTGCCATCTAGTTGGGTCACTCCCTTTTACACAAGTTCATAAGACAAGCCTAAGGTGTCTGTTACCCTCTTAGGCATAACAATGGTACCAACCCCTAAGTCAATCATACAAATATGCAGCAGTTTCTTACCACTAGTTAGAGTGAGATAGAATGGCATGGGCTTAGGCTTACCTAAGTCGGAACCAGTCACTTTAAGGACCACCATTTATTTATCTTAGAGTGTCTTCCTTTGAGGGATGGTAGCTTTGCTCTTTTGTTGTTTCAAGGCTTCCTTTAGCAAGTTCAGTCGTTCCAGCATTGAGAGGATCTCCCAGAGAGACATTTCTTGTTGTTTTCTTCGTTCAGCCAACCACATTGAAGGGTGTAGTTGATTGTGGTCTTAGTGCATAAGACACCCACTAGTTTTGGGGTTTCTCTACCAGAGGATAAGTGATCTTTTGTTGGGTCTGGTTGCGTGGATTCTCTTGCATATTGGGAGTGGCAAGAATGCTTTGCTTTTGAATGACCAAGGCCACTTGACCACTGGTGCTTAGTTGACTAACTTTGGGTTGTTCCTCCAATGCCCTCTTCTTGGCTCTAGTGAGGTAATCTGACTAAACCTTTAGCTTTCCTAAGGTATCCGCCACCTCATTGTTAGCATAAATCTCTTCTTCGACCCAGGTGACAAAGGCTTGGTTCAGTGATGCTTGCTCTTCTAAGGAAGAGGGTTTAAGAGACATTCCTTGGACCTACGCGCTTCGGACCGCCTACTTACTTTCTTCCCATATAGTTTGTCGAAGGTTTGCCCCCAAGGCAATGGCTTGAAGCATGTAAGGGTACGCAAGGATAGCACCACATATTTTGGTCCTCAACCAAGTTGTTTTGCACCGGGACAAGGTATCATCTAGTTAGGTAGGGGTACTTGCTACAAAGGCATTTGCACTAGGACCATTTGAAAACTAGAGGCCTAATTGGGATATCAGTTTTTGTAGTTTTGAGACTAGTTTAAGGGTCAATGTCGTTAGTTGTTTTGATAATATGGTTGTGGCAGGAGAGCGTCCTCAAGAGGCCTCTCATATCTTCTAATTTTTTGGCTATTTGGGAGGCAGCCTGAGGAGGTTCAGGAATTGGGGCTATAGTGGGAATTTGCATTTGCATAAGCTGTACAAGAGCATAGATGTCAGGATATAAGGGCATTGCAAGTCTAGGTGCAAGTTTTCTTGCTTGTATTAAGCTATTTTCTACCCTCACATAAGTTGTAGGCAGATCATTACTTCCCATAGATTGGAGCATGACAGCTATCTCAGAGTTGAATGCTTTCAAATAGTACAGGAATACCATCTGAGTTGGGGTCTCATTTCTTGGGGTATTCTATTCCACATTTATTATATACTTGTGTTATAGTCTGTTATTGTTTCCATTGGGGTTTTCTTAATGATAATCAAGTGTTCTACCATAGAGAGGTTATCTCCTTTCTCCCTAAACCTATCATGCAACTATTCTCTTAGTTGGTCCCAAGATGTTATAGAAGTAGAAGGCAATCTTCTATACCAATCTAGGGCCTTTCCCTTAAAAGATGCTGCCAACAATCTTAGAGCCACATCTTCTTGAGCTATATCATGGATTGCAAATTGACTAGCTATGTCCTACAAGTGTTTAGTATGGGCTATAGTATTCAAAGAGAAGTGCTTTTGGATTTAACTGTGTGTACTTCTTTGCTTCAATGTTTCGGATCACACTCAAGGATCCATCATCAGGAAGAGGATACTTGTGATTTGGATTGCAGACTTACCCTTTAAAAAGAGATGGGGGGAGAGGATTAGGGTTGGGGGAGGTGGTAGAAAAATTAACATATTAAATAATATAAATTAAAAGCATGTGAATATAAAAATAAGAAAATTAAAAATAAAACAAATGCAAGTTATAGGCTAGCCGCTATATTAGTCTAATAACCAATGTATGATAAGGAATGAAGGAAAATCAATTTATTAATTTATAAATCAATAAACAAGTAAAAGGAGATGTGTGCGTGTGTGTACTACCATATTCTATAGACTAATAAATGTATATCACGTATAGAGAAAAAATAGAAATGTAAAGGAGCAATACATACATACATATATATACATACAAACAACACATTAAATATGCTCGGATGCAAAAGGAAAAAGCCAATAATGTATAATACTATGACATATTGATCCTTATTGATAAATATTATTAAATACAATGCAAGTATTGTTTATGAATTAAAAGGAAAAGAGAACTTCTAAAGTTCAAAATTTGGGCCATTGAACTTCTCTATATCAGCTCTGGATGTGTTTGCCATGATTCTTACAACACGAATTTGATTTCCACTAAATCACCAAAAGCTCCCACTGCAACCAGAGAACCACACAACACAAAGAAAGATGCCCCCCCTCTTCCAATCAAGCCAAACAAAACTCTAATACCAAATGTTGAGAAACCGGAGTTAACGGTTACAATAAAACATTCAACTTACTAATCAAATCCCATTACACCATTATAATAAATCATAAATCAGCAATAATATGACGAACAATAAAATTATAAGCAAACCACAAGATTATCCACAAAATATAAGAACACTAATATAAATGGGAAAACCCTTTCAGGTAAAAATCTCACAACCAAAGAGCACACAAACTTGTATTAATCTCAAGCAAATGTAGAGTACATGAATACCCCTAACTCCTCTCCTCAATCCAATAGCATTCCAGCAGAAAAACTCTCCTCCAACCTGCATCATCCAACATCCATCCCAAGCCCTCAATATATAGGTTAAAAGAGGCCCAAAAAACCACCATAAGACAATATCATGGGGTCCTCCCCAAATACCATGGTAAAAATTTCCACAACCCACTACAAGAGGTTGGTCTCCAAAATAGAATGTAACTCTTCGCACAACATCTTTAACCACCATCATTATAGTTGGCAAATGTAACTCCCAAGTTTGATCTTTCGAATGTAAATCCCTATTCAATGCCTCATTACAACAATATTTTCAAGTCACCGAAGAATAAATAAATAATTACATATGTCCCCATCCTCACATGGCCATCCCATTTTACCACTCCATGAACTTTGGAAATACATGCATAATTAGCTATCCATGAACAATTAAGTTGTAATATGATGACTAGGACTTGCAAGGTGAATAGCACACCTCATCCCAACAAGTTGGAGTCTCAAATTATGATACCTCAGGTCAGTATCAAGCATACCCCATGCACTAATGGACAGTTTCTAGTATGTTGTTCAATAATACTTTGAAAGACACTATTTGTATGGTAATGTGGATTTTCTGAGGCTATCAAGTTTTTCAAGATTTAATTGTATGGGAATGATCTATGACAACTCGAGTATCTTGTGAATTTTGTTGTATCTTAATAAGTATGATGGCTTCCAAAAGGGAGCACAAGAGAAATTAGTCAAATTACATATCTTAGAACACAAACTATTACAATTTATTTAAATGTCCAAAGGATTAACCTGCATGAGAGGACCTAAAATTAATTTGTTCATTAATGTTCAATATTTGGTTCCAATAATGACCCGAATGTGTCCCCTAAATTTAAACTCTTCTAGCTACATCTTAAGCTAACTAGATTGTTTCTCGGCAATGCTAATCAATTCTCCTTAATCGTCCACTACTAAAAGGTCTCTATCACATTTCTCAAATATCCAAATGCAAACAACTAATGTATTATTTGCAAGGAATATTGTAGAAATCATTTAAAGAGTTATGTCATATGTACAGGACTTACCTTCTTCCTCAAACGACTTTTTCGAGCAGCCTCACGATTCTGAGCTAGCCTGCGAAGAGTCTGCATAAGGCATTCATACTCTGTGAGCTAATGCCCTTTAGAAATAGAAAATTATGTTTTGAAGGCAAATGCAGATCAAAACTAGCCAATTTAGTCATCTACAAGATTATGATATGAAAGAAGTAGTCCGAGTCTAACCTTGTGATCTCCAATTCCATCCTTTGACTGCTTAGTAGAATACAAAGCCAGAGCTTCCTGCAACCCATTCGGTACAATTTGTAAATGAAAAACAAATTACAATTCACTGGAACTCATAAGGTTTCAAAAGGAAAGCTTATGTTAACTTATCAGCAACTAGAATGGTTAAAAACTTGTGAAAAGAAAGCTGCAGTATAAAAACCAACTGATCTTTTTAGTGGCTTTTCCATTGAAGGCAAACAGTTCACTTGAAAACTTCAGGGATCTCTGCCTTCTACGTAGCTAATGGTCTCTAGTTAATCAGATAACAAGGTTAACCTATTTTAAAGTTTTGTCTTCCATTGCAAAAAGAAAAATTTAGGAGAGGAGCATTGAGCAAGCAGTTAAACATTTCTACTGAGACGAAAGTTCTGAGCACATGAAAAAATTGCTTGTTTTCATAAAGATGTTAATTCTATGTCTCTTGGGGCAAAGGCAATGGCAGAAATGCTAGGTTTCATAGCCTTTATCCACACTGTTAATCAGCTAATGTGAGTTTCCTGCCTTTGTTCTTGTTGTAAAATAAGATGCATATCTTCCAGAACAAAAGAATGAAGAAGAAATAAAATAATTTTAAATGACAGCAGGAATGCCTTTACATCTGGAGTGTCCTTTCCATCAGTATCAGCATCTGTAGAAGTATCAGTTTGAGGACTTCCCTTTGCCATTACAAACAGAGCAGCTTCAACCCAAACTGCTCTGTTAGACAAAGGATAGAAGACAAAGTTGTACAAAATTGATCAACACTCCCTTAACGTTATGAAGATACCCCCAAATTGTTCCCTTCTGCCCCTCACCCAAAAACTCTCCCTTGTTCGAGCCCACGCCGTAACACGTAGGGCTCTTTTGCCAGGTATGTAGAGGTGAGATTATTGTGCTATTTCCATTGAGAGGACTAGAGTGATTCCTCTTGAAGAAAGGTATAAACTCCAGGGTATCAGGATCCCCTGCTCCAGTTATGGCACTGTAGAGTTTCTCAGCAGCTGAGATTTATAGTCAAGGTATAAACAAAACCCTCTTCAACTCCAAACCGTAACGTGTCTCTGCAAAAGAATTAACTACGTACCCGGTAGTTCCAGAAGCAGTTGAGAAAAAACTTGTCTTGCTCGGTGAAACGGTCGATTCATGCGCCATCTTATTGTTCTAGACAGGGGGGTTTACTGACTCTCCTGCGTTGATTGAATCTGAGTGAACCAGACAAAATTTTTTTTTTTTTTTTAACTTGATTCTTCATAAACGTGTGACTCTCTGCGTTGATTGAAGAATCTGAGTGTACCAGACAAAATTAATTTTTTCTTTTTTTAACTTGATTCTTCATCAACGTGTGACTCTCTGCGTTGATTGAAGAATCTGAGTGTACCAGACAAAATTAATTTTTTCTTTTTTTAACTTGATTCTTCATAAACGTGTGATTCTCCTGCGTTGATTCAATCTGAGTGAACCAGACTCAAAAAAATTTCCTTTTTTAACTTGATTCTTCATAAACGTGTGACTCTCCTGCGTTAACTGGATCTGAGTGAACCAGACAAAATTTTTTATTTTTTATTTTTTAACTTGATTCTTCATAAACGTGTGGACACCAGATATTTTTTATACACGTGTGAACAAGTCTGCATTCAGCTTTAGAAGAGGCCCTGGGCCTTAGTTGATTGAAAATTGTTTGCATGATAAAGAAAAGAAAGAGTATAGGAGTTAACCAAACTAGGCCTACCTATTAAATATTTAATTTTTTTTTTAAAATAAGACATATGGGGATCAATCAATGTTCCCATCATATTTGTTTACTTTTTAGTATTTTTTTTAACTTGATTCTTCATAAACGTGTGGAAGATTTTTTTTTCTACACGTGTGAACAAGTCTGCAGTCAGCGTTAGAAGAGGAGGCCGTGGGCCCTAGCTGATTGAAAATTGTTTTCATGATAAAGAAAAGAAACAGTAGGGGAGAGGGCGTGATAATGGAGGGCCTGTACATAGTATAGGAGTTAACCAAACTTGGCAATAAGGGATCTATTAAATATTTAATTTTTTTTCTAAAAATAAGACATATGGGGACCAATCAATGTTCCCATCATATTTGTTTACTTTTTAATATTTTTTTATTCATATTAGGTGGCTTATACAAATAATTAACAAATATTTTAAAACATAAATGCAGAGGACATTATTTTGAACTTGTACACAAGTGGATGCAACAAACCCAAAATGTCACATTAAAGCATTTATATTAAAAAGTAAACATCCATATCTTCCAAGTACATGACCAGCGATCAACCTAAGTCAAGTCCCAAGTTGCATTATAATAAACAGTTTTAAACTTTTTTCATTATAACATATCCCATCCAACATGGAGATCCGTCCCCAAAAAAAGTGCATATAATAAAAACTTGGAGTCCCAAGTAAAATGTAATAGTGCCCAAGTGCACTCAAAACAGTGATAAATGCCCATGATGTAGGGGCATCGTGCTCTTTTCAAATTTTGGTTTTTCTTTTCCTCTTTGTTTTGGTTTTGTTTTCTTTTCGGAGATTCCTAACCTTTCTGGTAGGCTCCTGTCACCATGCTGTAATTCAGATAGAAGCGGATACTCCTGTCGCCGAGCACAGGAACTTGATTTGAAAATGACCCATTTTAATTTGTCGATCATCCCGACTGTATTACTTGTCAATTTATATTGAAGACAGTAGGAAGTGGAAGAGTTACAAACTGACGGTTACTCAGAACAGTTAGAGAATAGATTCATAAGGAAGTAGCATCTTTGGCAGGTGATTGAACGATAGTTGGAAGAAAGCAACCCTCGGCAACAGCTGCAGAGCAGCTGGTATTAGTCTAAAGGAAGTGGTAACATCTTTGGCAGGTGAGGACAGCTAGATGAATCATAAGAGAAACTACTCAACTTCGGTTACAAAAAAAGCAACCTGAAAGAGGAATCGACATCCTTTCTGAAGAAAGAGCATGGTAAGGGAAAAAGATGCTGCAGGCCAAATAATCGAGGCCAATAAAAGAAGAAAAGGGATTTTTGGTGGAGGCCGAAATAGAGAAGCAGGCCGATTGATAAATGGTCGATAGTGAGCTAATGAAAGTCGCCACAAGGAGAACAAAGACAACAATGTAAGGAAGGAATGAGAGAAGTGGAAGGAGGTTGAGTGTTGAGAGGTGGTAAAAGGCCAAGAGGACTAAGAAGAGGCTGCAGGTGAGTAGTGGAATAAGAATGAACATAAGGAAACAAAGTCAAAATTAGAATCAAATTATTGTAGATAGGAAGAGCTCATTGGGTACAAGCCCGTAAACTATGTAATGTTATGTTATGTTAGCCAAATGGAAGAGGAAGGAATCTGTTTCCTCGACATGGTCTATTTGTGTGTTAATAAAAATATGTCCTTTAATACTTCCTATCATTTCTAGTACTTGATTAATGTGACTGTAGGGAGGATATGTGTGTGTATTCAAGGTTAAATAAGTTCCTATCATCTGGTAGACAAGTGTTAATGGCATGTGCCTGTAGCATAACTGAGTTAGAGTATGAACTGTTTTTAATGACTATTATTGTGCAAATTTTATAGTCCATGCCTGGTTCTTGTCACCATCGTGACAAAAGCCTGTTGAAGTCGGCTTGAATAGGAGGGACTGGGTATTCTAGCAATAGTTGGTAGAGAGAGATTGGAGCATGTTTTCGGAATCGTGCTATCAAAGTAGTATCAGAGCCCTAAAAGATCTGGGCATAAAGTATAGAGGGTGATATTGATTCTTGTTGAAAGTTGAGACTGTAGTTTGTTGTGTGTTGCAGATTGATGCAGTAACAAGGAAGGTGTGGCACCAAAAGACTGGGCAGAGGAAAAAAAGAAAGAAAGAGCCCATGGTGATATGTCTAGAAGGTGAAAGAAGAAAGAAAGATGCAGAAGCATTATGGGAAATAGAGTCTCAAAAATCTAGACAAAAGGAAAGAAAATATGAAGAAGCAAAATGCAGATTTTGAAAGAGAGTTGGCAACGTTAAAAAGGGACTTAAAAGAGTACATGATTGCAAGGCAGAAATGGCTTGAAGAAAGTAGCCAAGAATATTTTTGGGTATGGCCAATGATGAGAAAAGTGAAGTTGCCAGTAATGGAGATAGTTGAGAAGAGGAAAAGATAGAATATAGAAGCCTTAAGAGGAAAGGGTAAGAGTATGAGTGGGTTCCAAAAAGATTGGGATGGTAGAAAGTAGCCTATTGAGCAACATGGACCAGAAGAGGTTGAAGGAGTTCTTATTGTCGAGGACTTGAAGGAAAGGAGAAAAGAAGAAGTGCAGCAAGCAACACTTGTGGAAAAGAGAAATGAAGAGAGAAGAGTGTCCCTGAAGAAGACACTGAAGGAGACATTGTGGTCTCTTATTTTGTTTATTAATATTGTGTTTGTAGATGTGTATATATGTATGAAGAATGCAGTAGGGAAGGTCAAGAATGAGACCTTGAAGATGAAGAAAGAGGAGGCAAGCATAGCCCCCAAAGAGAGAATTGAAGATGATGAACGGAGTTTGATTGCAGCAATGTGTCTAGATGAGGTTGTAGCAGTGTGTCTAGATGAGGTTGCAGCAGTGTGTCTAGATGAGGTTGCAGTAGAGGTATGTTGCAAAGTGCCTGAGAATGAAGTAAATGATGATGCTGAAGTCCTATAGTTTGATGAAGGTTATGAGGAAGAAACCCCAGAATTTTATGATGCCTTGGAAGAAGTTGCAAAGGCAGTGCAAGTTGTTTATGTAAAGGAAGAGATGGAAGTCAAAGAAGCTAAAGAAGGGAACAATTTGGTGCAGCAAGCATTTGCACATAAAAATGGAGGTAAATATGTTTCTTTAGATTATGTATGTAGAAATGAAAGTATGAATAAACAAGTTTGTCGTGAAAGAAAGAAATTGGTAGACCATGGGTATATAGCTCCATTTTGGCAAAAGAAAAAGATTGTTGAAGGACCGCAGTTAAAATGTCAAGAAGTAGATTTTATTAATTGTGTTGACAAACAGGTGCAAAGAAAGAAGGGAATGCAGATGAACAAGTGGCAAACATATTTGAAGGTAAAGTGGCCAGCAAAGGGGCCTAAAGAAAATATTGCCAGGAAAGAGGTAAGAAGATCAAATGTAGCAATAAAGAGAGATTAGCCCAAGGTGGAGGCAAACAAAGTATGGAGAGAAAAGTATGTGGTAGCAGAAAAAGCAAGTGGTACTGCAATAAATGATGTTGAGGCAAGAATGGAAGTTGAAAAGGAAGATGTTGGTAAAGAAACTGTGAACGAACCTAATGGGAAGAACATGGAAACACCAAATTGGCAGAAATTAGAGAATGCCAATGTGAAAGGTAAACAAGTTGAGTTAATTCATGATATTTTTGAAACTCTGGAAGATTTTGTTGAAAGAAAGGATAGGAAAATTTAGACGAGATGGCAGATTGTGATGATGTTGATGATGCTGATGATGAGGCTTTGAATGAAATTTATAAAAATGAGGAAAACATGTGGAGGTTATTCGATGAAAAGGAGTTGAGAAGGAATAAATTTCAAAAGAGAAAAGGTAGACAAAAATAGATTAAAAGGTTCAAGTGTGACATGAAAATAGAGGAAGAATTAGATAAAAGAATTCAATCACCAAAGAGGACAACGGTGTCTAATGAAGTAGAAAATGCAGATTTGAATAAAAGAGCAACAACATATGAAGACGATAGTGGTGGAATAGCAAAGATCCAAGAGGAAGACAAACATGAGCATGAGGACTTTAAAGCAAAGAGATACATGGAAGGGGCAACAGCAACTCAATCTAATGAAGATGAATTGTGGAAACAATTAGCAGAAGTAGAGATTTATTGCAGTAGTTGGGGATCATGAAACTATAGATTGGGATGAAGGCGATTTATTGCAGTAGTTGGCCATGGACAAAGAGTGGTTGGGAAGAATGTTGGATGAACAAGTTGTGTATGGAAGTGAGGTGGTGAGTGTCGATGATTTTGAAGGCATGGAGGTCTTTTCATTTGTTTACGGAGTGTTATATGGAGATAAGCGAATAGTCAGAGATTGGAGGTGGACAAAAATTGGTAAAGAAAGTCTTATGAGAGCGGCCCACAGTGTGGCACCACAAAGTTGGAATAAGATGGCATATGGGCCAGAGAGATTGTGGAGAAAATAGAAGAAAATGAGAAGGTGAATTGGCAGAATCATCACATGTGCAGGAGCACATGATCCTTGTCCCCTGGGGAGTCTGATGCAGGGGCATTGTGCTCTTTTCAAATTTTGGTTTTTCTTTTCCTCTTTGTTTTGGTTTTGTTTGCTTTTCAGAGATTCCTAAGCTTTCTGATAGGCTCCTGTCACCATGCTGTAAGTCAAGTAGTAGCGGATACTCCTGTCGTCAAGCACAGGAACTTGATTTGAAAATGGCCCATTTTAATCTGTTGATCATCCTGACTGTATTACTTGTCATTTTATATTGAAGATAGTAGGAAGTGGAAGAGTTACGAACTGACAGTTACTTAGAACAGTTAGAGAATAGATTCAGAAGAAAGTAGCATCTTTGGCAGGTGATTGAATGACAGTTGGAAGAAAGCAACCCTTGGCAACGATTGCAGAGCAACTGGTATTATTCTGGAGGACGTGGTAACGTCTTTGGTAGGTGAGGACAGCTAGAGGAATCATAAGCGAAACTCCTCGACTTCGGTTACAAAAAAAAAGTAGCCTAAAAGAGGAATCGACATCCTCTCTAAAGAAAGAGCATCGTAAGGGAAAAAGATGTCGTAGGCCAAATAATTGAGGCCAATAAAAGAAGAAAAGGGATTTTTGGTGGAGGCTAAAATAGAGAAGCATGTCGATTGATAAATGGCCAATAGTGAGCTGATGAAAGTCACCACAAGGAGAACAAAGAAAATGGCATAAGGAAGGAATGAGAGAAGTGGAAGGAGGTTGAGTGTTGAGAGGTGGTAAAAGGCCAAGAGGACTAAGAAGAGGCCGCAGGTGAGTAGTGGAATAAGAATGAACAGAAGGAAACAAAGTCAGAATTAGAATCAAATTATTGTAGATAGGAAGAGGTCATTGGGTACAGGCCCGTAAACTATGTAATGTTATGTTATGTTAGCCAAATGGAAGAGGAAGGAATTTGTTTCCGCAACATGGTCTATTGTGTGTTAATAAAAATATGTCTTTTAATACTTCCTATCATTTCTGGTACTTGATTAAAGTGACTGTAGGGAGGATATGTGTGTGTATTCAGGGTTAAATAAGTTCCTGTCATCTGGTAGACAAAGTTGCATGTGTTAATGGCATGTGCCTGTAGCATAACTGAGTTAGAGTATGAACTGTTTTTAATGACTATTATTGTGCAAATTTAATAATCCCTGCCTAGTTCCTGTCACCATCGTGACAGAAGCCTATTGAAGTCGGCTTGAATAGGAGAGACTAGGTATTCTGGCAATAGTTGGTAGAGAGAGATTGGAGCATGTTTCCAAAATCGTGCTATCAGCCCATCTACTAGTCCCTTTTCCTCAATACCTGCAAAAAAAAGCCACAAATGGAGGTGTAAGGCTCACCAAACAAGCCGTCAAAATAAGAGGACAACAATTTATTAAAATCTAGCACAAACAACCCAAACAAGCATTCAACCAAATCAATCAACTCTCCATTAATTTCACACCATTGAAGGTTTAAGGCTCACCAATCAAGCAGTCAAAAAACATTAAAGGAAATCAACCAATTCAGAGTAAACAAGCATTCAACCAAATCAATCACCTCCCATATTTAATACCAAATTCAAATTTATAGACATCCATCAAATCATTCAAATGAAGTGCAATAAAAACAACTTAAACCAATCAAATGACAGTGCACAGATCACAAACAACAAATTCCAAGTTTTCCTACATAAACCCCAAATTTCTTAGTGCAAGTTTCCAACATCCCATACACAAGACTCCTAGAGGCTTGGGATTGCAGAGTTCTATCAACATTCAGGTAAGTTCAATATTCCAACATCACGGCAATGTATGTTTTCATTTCAAATGTTTGTTGTTTAAGTTTAAATTCTATTGTTGTTTTGAATTACAAACATTTAGCTTCAATTCTAAACCAAACAACATAGATTTTAAACCAAACAACAATACAATTAAAACACAAATATCTTTTAATGTGAGAGTGTGTGAAAAAAAAAGGTGGTGAGTTGCTCAGAAAAATGTTGTTATGGATTAATCTGTATTGCCTAATTTGTTTAGAATGAATTCAAAACAACCATTGAAATATAACCAAACTGCACTGATTTTGTTTTACACTGTATTGGTTGTAGTATGCATATAACCAGCTGACTTTATATATATATATCAGTTTTATAACCTCGCATTTTCATAGTAGGCAACTGACTTAACCAGCTGACATAAGGATTGTATAGTGGGCAACTTCCAAGTCTTAACAAACCAAGGTTTACGATGCTTTTCATTTGGTAGGTTTCATGAGCAGTATTTAACAATCTAGGTTTTTGTGATATGATTAGGTGTTATGTGTTGCTTGTGTTTGGATTAGAAACTACGTTGCAATTGGTGCTTCGAATTTGTCCTGTTAGGCGTGCACATCATAAAGTTTAGGATGCTTTTATAATTGATAAGTTTCTTTCATTGGGTTCAAAACACCCTTAGGATTGAAAGTTTAGCTATCTTATCAAATTGCATTTGGAATATTGATTTGGATATGTGGTCAAAACATATTACATATGTTATTGCACTGTTGATGCAGTAATGTATGTCTATGTCAGTTTGCTCATCTATTGCATAAAGAGTGATGCTACACACACTTGCCACAGCTAGCCAAATGCAATAATGTTCTAGGTTTTGCCTTCATGGAAATTTTAATGTCATTGAAGAAATTGTGCATGGGTGTGTATGCATTCCTTCGTTTGAATAGAACAAGAGGGTGGCCACTTACCAGATATACGGTCAAATTCAGGGTCCAATAAGTTACCACACATCATTGTTGATTTTCAAAATTGGCTCCATTTTCATTCCTCCCACAATTTGGCATAACCCTTAGCTTAGGGAGAGTGGCTAGCCTCAGGCAACCCTTGTATATTCCTTATTAGAAAATTCTTATGTAGCTAAGCTCTAAACTTAGACATCCTAATGAGTCTGGGTTATCATTTAATCCCTTAGCTTCACCAACTCAAAATTGCATCTTTGCATGTTTTCATATTCTTGTCAATTCATTGTGTTTGTTTTCTCAATCTACCGAGTGCTGCAGTGGTTTGTTAAGTGGACTATATAGTGGGCAACTCCCATTTCATTGCAAAAAAGATAGTAACACAGGCATCTCGTCTTGTTTAAGAATTGACTTAAATAGATATCCCTGAAGCAATTTGAGTATCAACATTGAATGCTTATGTCAGCTGATCATTGTTACAGACCTATCCTCGCTCTGGGAAAATTTTAGCAGCATTCTCAAATGTCAAACAAAGTATCAACATCATTATCTGATCTAGACAAATTTTAGCAGCATTCTCAAATGTCAAACCACAAAAAATAAACATACAACATAGGAAATCATAACTACAACCAAGCTGTAAATTTAAACATACAACATAGAATAGAACATCAAAATATGAAACTATCAAATCAAACATAGAACATCATAAATTAGAATGTGAAACAATAAAAACAAACATATAACATCACACATCTTTTGTTCAGAGCATCACCGTGAACTCGCCGATTGAACTTACAAATTGAAATTACAAACTGCAATTACAAAGATGAAAATGGAATGCCAAATGTTGTAATGTTTGTGATTAATATTAGTATAGCTGATTATTGGTCTATATTGTTTTCTTGTTGTACAAATTTTACACTGTCAACCTCACCGCATGCATGCCCGAGTATTCATATTTGTTGTACCAGTCACGTACAAACCCAAGTAGATCTTGATAGTTAGGTTGCACCACCCTATAGGCCTCTTTACTAATCAACACAGACAAGTGGGATGTCCAATTCAATATTTTAAGCTCTTTGTTTCTTTAACTTTGTACTGAAGAGATTCAAAAGATTCCAAATTACAAAACTGATGTCCAAAGGTGTTTGTTGACATGTGCTAATGAAGAACAAAGCTCAAATGCGGACCTGTCGTGGCACCAAGAGACTAAAGACAACCATGCCTCTAGAAAAAAGAAGAGTTCATTTCCTGCCAAATGAAGAAAGTCAAGTTGCTAAAGAGAGTAGTCCTCAACCAGCTGAGCCAGTTATTCAAGTCAATGCAACTGCTAGAAGCAAGAAGGTTTCAGTTTAACGAGAGTGGAGGAAAGAGGCTATGGATTCAGCATTGAAAGATGTGGAGGATACTGGAATGTTGACAAGAAGTGCAGCCAAAAAGTGGGGAATCCCTACGACAACGCTCAACAACTGGTTAGGTGGTTTAACAACTACATCAAAAAAGGCCCTCTCACAGTATTGACAATAGTTGAAGAGGGTTTTATAGTGGAATGGTGTAAAGAAATGGCAGCAGTGGGCCATGGGCTGGAGATTATTAATCTCAAAGCAGAAGTTGTGCAAATATGCCAAACACGACCAAACCCAAGTTTTAAGGATGGGTTGCCTAGGAAGTCCTGGTGGACTGGGTTTAAAAGGCATCATCCTGAATTGACATTGAGGATAGCGGAAGGATTGGATAGAGACAAAGCTCTAAATCTTACGCATGTTGTAGGTGCCGCATTCTATGACATGATGTCCAAAGCATATCAAGCCAATCCATATGGACCACATAAAATTTGGAATTTTGATGAAACCAGAATTTAGGCTGGGAGAAATGGGGCCATGCAAGTTTTGGCCAAAAGAGGTAGTAGAAGTGTCTCATACATTATTCTAAAGAGTAGGGAATGGATAACAATTTTATGTTGTCTTAATACTATCGGATAGAGCATACTAGGCTTCTATCTTTTCAAAGGTAAAAATAAGCTAAAAAACTACATTACTGACTGCGAACCAGGTGTGTGCATGGCTGCCCAGCCCCACTCTTGGATGACAAAAGAGTTGTTTATGAACTAGCTGCATCATTTTGCACAATCAGTTCCAGGTGGAGTATCACTGACAAATAGGCATTTGCTCATATTTGATGGCCATGGCAGCCACGTAGTCGTGACAACCATCCAAGAAGCCAAGTCTTTGGGTATCGATTTGCTCACACTACCAGTGCACACATAACACAAATTGCAGCCGCCATTGGATGTCAGTGTTTTTTCAGCATTCAAGTCATACTTCAAATCAGAAAGAGCAGCGTGGTTGGCTAGATTTCGTAACATAGAAATAAAAAGAGCATAATTAGTAGAATTGGGCAGCAAGTCATTTCAGAAAGCACTAACAGTTTCAAACATCACTACTAGTCTTAAAAGAATAGGTATATGGCCCCTCAATCTAGATGCTCTAATGGAGGACATGCACCCAGCAAAACTTTTCAGTTCAGCATGCACGATGATGCTTTTGCAGTGCAGAACATCCTTAGTCTTTATGGGGTCGATGTGTCAAATGTGGAAGTTGCCAACACATTGATGTTAGGGCTTGTTGATGGTGATTTAAATCCTACAACAGCAGAAGCGGTGGGAGAGGAAACAACTTTACATGATTCAGCTAAACCTACAGTGGGGGGTCAACTAGTTGATGACATGGCTAAAAGTCAACAAGAGACTAACATGGATGGACTTAGCCTTCTGTCTCCCCCAAGCCATCCATCATGGATGCTGGAGGGAGCCATGAATTTAGGATATGACTTGTATCCACATGAAGAAGGCAACACATTCTCTTTCCCCTCTCCACCACCCACATTGAATGTAGATGAAATGGTACATTATTATGTCACGTGTGGAGAAGGTGATACCCAAGATATTGCATATTTGAGCCAGGATACCGAGGCATTTTGTGATGAGGCTGAACATATCATTCATGGAGATTCCAGCCAATCCTTAGGTTCCCAAGTAAATTCACGTATCAACAAATTTTTGAAACTGCCAGTTCACATTATGAAGGAAAAACCTAGGACAACAGAGGATAGAGGAATTCGTTTGAGCCAACAATCCCAATTATTAACAACAGATGAATACATGAACCTGTTAATGGAACAAGAGCAAAGGAAGAAAGAAATTTAGGAGTTAAAACTACGAAAGAGGGAGCAGATTGAGGAGAGAAAGGTAGCACATGTTGTTGCAAAGGAATTGAAGGATCAAGCCAAACTAGATAGAGAGATTACACGACAAGCAAAGGAACAATAGAAAAAGGAAAAAGAGCTCAAAAGGGAGCAAGAAAGGATTCAAAAGGAGCAAGATAAAAAAGAAAAAGTGCTTGAAATGGCAAGGAAGGATCTACAAAGAGAAAGGCATTTAAGCAACCCCTTAAACCCTTTGCCAGAAAATCATGTCTTGTTTAGGGAGATGGTGAACATTCATATCCATAACTATCATACAGTTGTAACCCCATCCCATTTGACCAGTAGTCAACTTCCAAGTCTAACCCCATCCCATTTGACCAGTAATCAATTTCCAAATCTAATCCCATCCCATGTGACCAACACTCAATTTCCAATTCTATCCCCATCCTATGTGACCATCACTCAATTTCCAAGTCTAACCCCATCCATTGTGACCACCACTCAATTTCCAAGTGTAACCCCATCCATTGTGAGCAATACACAATTTCTAGGCCTAAGGCCATCCCATTTGAGTAGCACTCTAAGTCCACTAGTAAGGGAGGAGAACACTGTTGGGAGTAATTTGTCAAGCAGCCAGGCAACAGAAACCTCTGCCACTTCGAGTGCACTAGGTTTTCTAACATGGTTTGAATGAGATTGGTAGCAACCAATCATTGTACACAAACAAGTTTGAAATTGCAGCCTAGAGGCTTTTTTGCATTTTGTAATAGCATGATTTGTATTTCGAATCCAATTAAGGAAAATTCAGATCTATGTTTGGCATGTCAATGATTTGCATTTAGTAAACACCCAATCATCAACATAAAATTTGTTTGAGTATAATGATATGTTGAGGGCATGAATGTGGTGCAACCTAACTATCAAGGTCAAAATGGGCTTCACATTCTTCACTGTTATAGATGGCATGTCTTCATTTCAGTCATATGCATTTATACTCAAACATGTGTGCAATGAGGTGGACATCCTAAATATATCATTTTTACACGTTGGACATCGATTTGTCACATGGACAACATGTTTCTTTGGAGAGGTCAAATTTTTGGCCATTTTTTACCACCAACTGACGACCGGACACAACATACCCCGGTGGTAGGAAGTGGCATCGTGATTTGTGCTTAGGATGTCATGTGGCATCCGATCAACTCACCACCTTTTCATCACACTCTCGCATTAACGAAGGAAAGTAGACACATTTACACCCATGCAGATGCATTTACTCCACTTCCCTCCGCATTTCATTGGTTATCGTGCCTTGTCTTTTCACAGCTATGGAGCGTTCAATGCTCTCATCCTTCACACTCAACAAACCCTTTCACACCATTATAGACTCTGTTCTCTGTGTTTGGTAGTTGCAAATGGCACCAAAACTGGGTTACATAGGCTTTGGAGATGGCTCTACTTTGAGGAGTCTTGATAATGCAAAAACATTTTTAGTGTTAAGCTATGTTGTAGTTATCATCAAATTGGTTTGATTTGTAGATTGCAACATAGCTCAACCCAAAATGCCCTTGGGTAAGCAAGTCTCCCCAATGCACTTATCTAGGAGACTAGTTCTCTAGTAGAATGGTTTGTTCATGTAGAATAGTTCTCTACTAAAAGGTAGTCCTAGTTGATAGGATTATCATGCATTTAGATCATGACTATAGGAGTTCACCATAGTGGGGCGAGCTGTTATTTGTAATTGAATCAATTAATAGTCAAATGATTTACTTCATTAGTATTTTATTATTCATATTAGGTGGCATACAAAAATGATTTACAAGGATTTGCAAAACATAAATGCAACTGACATGGTTTATACACATATAAAGTTTAATACATCATGGTTTTGTAGGAAATAATGGAGAGGTTGATTGACTTGGTTGAATGCTTGTATGGTTGGAAATGTTAACTTGTTGTCCTCTTTTTTTGACTGCTTGATTAGAGTTCCTTACACCTCCGAATGTGGATGCATAGTCATATACAATCATGTTCTTACAAACATACATACACACAATCACAAGTATGTATATATACATACATATGGCATATGCATATGCATATATATACATTCTTAATATAATATATACATACATATGCAGATGCATATGTGTGTGTGTGTGAGTGAGTGTTTAATATGCTCGTAAATGGAAGGTTCTTTTCATTTTCTGTCTGGTTGTAATCATGAGTATTCAATATTCAAATGAGGCTATTGTTTATCTATATACAATCAGAATGTAATATAAACATACATATGCTATGTATAAACATACATATGCATATGCATATATACATACTTATGCATATGCATATGCATAATATATGTGTATATATATTTGTTCAAAACATAATATATGCTCTAGGTATTAAAACGGGGTTATTATTTATCCATGGGTATTCAATTATTTTATATTTTTTTGTTTGCAATGGGATTTTTATACATATGCATATGCATATACACATACTTATGCATATGCATAATATATGTGTATATATATTTTTTCAAAATGGGGTTATTATTTATCCATGGGTATTCAATTATTTTATATTTTTTGTTTGCAATGGAATTTTTTTTCCATCTATTGCTGTCTGTAATCATAAATGGAAGCTTCATATGGTTTTCTCACTGTTTGTAATCATGAGGGTTCAGTATTAAAATGGGGTTACTGTTTATCTATGGGTATTAAAATATTTTCTATTTTTATTGTTTACAATGGCTTCGCTTGTTTATCCTTCAACCCTAGTAAGGATACCCTATCCTGCTAAGGCAATGATATTTCTAGCTTGAAAAAAAAGAGGATTTATTTGGTTTTTTATGTTTTTATGTCCTATTGTTTATGCATGCAACTTCTTAATTGAATCAATGACTATAGACTTGTCTTCTAAGTTCAAACTATAGTTTTTATTGCACTTCATTTGAATGATTTGATGGATGTCTATAAAATTGAATTTGGTATTAAATATAGGAGGTGATTGATTTGGTTGAATGCTTATTTGCTCTAAATTGGTTGATTTCCATTAATGTTTTTTGACTGCTTATCATTGATGAGCCTTAAACCTTCGATGGTGTGAAATTAATGGAGAGTTGATTGATTTGGTTGAATGCTTATTTGGGTTGTTTGTGCTAGATTTTAATAAATTGTTATCCTCTTGTGTGTGGATGATAGATTAAAGAATATCTTTGACTACTAGGACAAAGTGTTAATTTTTGCAAAATGTGTACAGTTAGCTCAAAGTAGGAAAATCAAGGGGTAGAAGTAGGAAAATGAAGGGGCAGAACAAATATCTCAATTTGGTTTTTGTTGTTTGCAATGGGAATATATTTTCTGTATGTTTGTCCTATGGTTTATGCATGCAATATTTTTCACTAATTAAAGAATGTCTTTCACTAATTAATGAATTATTTGATATGTGTGGATGACAAATTAAAGAATATCTTTCACTACTAGGACATATTGTCAAATATTGCAAAATATCTTTCAGTACTAGGACATAGTTTGAATGGAAGGTTTTTTTGGTTTTATGTGTATACACACACACACACATACACATAGCTATTGTTGTATGTGGTTGTAAATGGAAGGTTCTTTTGGTTTCATGTGTACACACACACACACATATATGTTTGTTGTGTATAGATAAAAGAGATAAGACTCATGAACAACATAACAAAATATTTAGGGTGTCCACATCATTGAATATAAAATAATTGAATACCCATGGATAAACAATAACCCCAAGAAGCAGATGCAATTTTTTTAACTTCGGATAACGTGGTGCACTAGTTGGAGGGGCCAAGTTAGGGTAACCCACTATGAAAAGAGGACATATTGCAGATTAAATTTTGAAGTAATCTTGCTTTAAAAGGTATTCAATAGGATATCAATTATAAACTTAAAAATGTACTTGTAAAAAAATTTGCAGCACATTAAAACATTTGTCATTCCATTTTCTACAATTAGAAACTATAAACTAAACGTTGTAACTTAAATTAAAGAGTCACAGTGATGCTCAAACAAAATTTTGCAATTTCCAAAAGTAATAAATGTGTTACAAAACACATATTAAGCTGTGTTGATAAACACTACTCATAAAGTAGATAAAGTGTTACAACAAACACCATTAAACACTAGTTTTGCTATTTGGAATGTTTTGAATCTCTGCAGTACAAAGTTAAAGAAACAAAGAGCCTTAAGCACTGAACTAGGCATTCCACTACAAAGAAATAAAACAACCTTCCATTAATGACCACAGATAGCAAAAGATGGAAGAAAACTATTGCAAACCAAAAAAAAACAATCAATAGACATGGATAAAGAATAATCCCATTGCAAACAAAAATAAAATAAAAAAATAATCGAATACCCATAGATAAACAATAACCCCATTTTAATACCGAACCCTCATGATTACAAATAGTGAGAAAACCATAAGAAGCTTCCATTTATGATTACAGAAAGCAATAGATAGAAAAAAATCCCATTACAAACAAAAAAAATAAAATAATTGAATACCCATGGATAAATAATAACCTCATTTTAATACCAAACCATCATGATTTCAAACAGTGAGAAAACCATAAGAAGCTTCCATTTATGATTACAGACAACAATAGATAGAGAAAATCCCATTGCAACCAAAAAAAGTATAAAATAATTGAATACCGGATAAATAATAACCCCATTTTAATACCAAACCCTCATAATTTCAAACAGTGAGAAAACTATAAGAAGCTTCTATTTATGATTAAGACAGCAATAGATAGAGAAAATCCAATTGCAAACAAAAAAGTTATAAAATAATTGAATACCCATGGATAAATAATAATCCCATTTTAATACCCAACCCTCATGAATTCAAACAGTGAGAAAACCATAAGAAGTTTCCATTTATGATTACAGACTGCAATAGATAGAGAAAAATTTCATTGCAAACAAAAAATATATAAAATAATTGAATACCCATGGATAAATAATAACCCGTTTTAATACCAAACCCTCATGATTTCAAACAGTTAGAAAACCATAAGAAACTTCCATGTATGATTACAGACAACAATAGATGGAGAAAATCTCATTGCAAACAAAATATATATAAAATCTTGGTTTGGTTTTTGTTGTTTGCAATGGGAATATATTTTTGTATGTTTGTCCTATGGTTTATGCATGCATTATTTTTTACTAATTAAAGAATATCTTTCACTAATTAATGAATTATTTGATATGTGTCGATGATAAATTAAAGAATATCTTTCACTACTAGGACATAGTGTCATATTGCAAAATATCTTTCAATACTAGGACATAGTTTGAATGGAAGGTTTTTTTGGTTTTATGTGTATACACACACATACACACATCTATTGTTGTATGTGGTCATAAATGGAAGGTTCTTTTGGTTTCATGTATACACACACACACATATATTTGTTGTGTATAGTTAAAAGAGATGAGACTTGTGAACAACATAACAAAATATTTAGGGTGTCCACATCATCGAATATAAAATAATTGAATACCCATGGATAAACGATAACCCCAAGAAGCAGATGCAATTTTTTTTAATTTTAAATAACATGGTGCACCAGTTGGAGGGGTCAAGTTAGGGTGACCCACTATGAAAAGAGGACATATTGCAGATTGAATTTTGAAGTAAACATGCTTTAAAAGATATTCAATATGATATCAATTATAAACTTAAAATGCACTTGTAAAAAAAAAATGCAGCACTTTAAAACATTTGTCATTCTATTTTCTACAATTAGAAACTGTAAACTAAAATTTGTAACTTAAATTAAAGAGTCATAGTGATGCTCGAACATAATTTTGCAATTTCCAAAAGCAATAAATGTGTTACAAAACATAGAAAACAACCATTAAGCTGTGTTGATAAACACTACTCATAAAGTAGATAAAGTGTTACAACAAACACCATTGAACACCAGTTTTGCCATTTGGAATCTTTTGAATCTCTGCAATACAAAGTTAAAGAAACAAAGAGCCTTAAGCATTGAACTAGACATTCCACCACAAAGAAACAAAACAACCTTCCATTAATGACCACAAATAGAAAAAGATGGAAGAAAACCATTACAAACCCAAAAAAACAATCAATAGACATGGATAAAGAATAATCTCATTGCAAACATAAAATAAATAAAAAAAATTGAATACCCATAGATAAACAATAACCCCATTTTAATATCAAACCCTCATGATTACAAACAGTGAGAAAACCATAAGAAGCTTCCATTTATGATTACAGGCAGCAATAGACCAAAAAAATCCCATTACAAACAAAAATATATAAAATAATTGAATAGCCATGGATAAATAATAACCCCATTTTAATACCAAACCGTCATGATTTCAAACAATGAGAAAACCATAAGAAGCTTCCATTTATGATTACAAACAACAATAGATAGAGAAAATCTCATTGCAACCAAAAAAAGTATAAAATAACTGAATACCCATGGATAAATAATAACCTCATTTTAATACCAAACCCTCATAATTTCAAGCATTGAGAAAACCATAAGAAGCTTCTATTTATGATTACAAGCAGCAATAGATAGAGAAAATCTCGTTGCAAACAAAACAAATATAAAATAATTGAATACCCATGGATAAATAATAACCCCATTTTAATATCAAACCCTCATAATTTCAAACAGTGAGAAAATGATAAGAAGCTTCTATTTATGATTACAAACAACAATAAATAGAGAAAATCCCATTACAAACAAAAAAGTTATAAAATAATTGAATACCCATGGATAAATAATAACCCCATTTTAATACCCAACCCTCATGAATTCAAACAGTGAAAAAACCATAAAAAGTTTCCATTTATGATTACAGACAGCAATAGATAGAAAAAAATGTCATTGCAAACAAAAAAATATAAAATAATTGAATACCCATGGATAAATAATAACCCCATTTTAATACCAAACCCTTATGATTTCAAATAGTGAGAAAACCATAAGAAGCTTCCATGTATGATTATAGATAGCAATGGATGCAGAAAATCTCATTGCAAACAAAAAAATATATAAAATCATTGAATACCCATGGATAAATAATAACCCCTTTTTAATACCGAACCCTCATGATTACAAACAATGAGAAAATCATACGAAGATTCCATTTATGATTATAGACAACAATAGATGGAAAAAATCACATTGCAAACAAAAAATATAAAATAATTGAATACCCATGACACAAATAATTAAAAATATCCTTAGCAGGGTCAAAGGATAAATGAGTGAAGCCATTGCAAACAAGAAAAATAGAAAATATTTTAAAACCCATGGATAAACAGTAACCCCATTTTAATACTGAACCCTCATGATTACAAACACTGAGAAAACCATAAGAAGCCTCCAAATATGATTATAGATAGCAATAGATGGCAAAAATGCCATTGCAAACAAAAAAATTAAAAAAATTGAATACCCATTTGAATACCGAAGCCTAATGATTTCATGCAAACCAAAAATGAAAAGAGTCTTCCATTTACGACCAGTCACAACAATATATATTGCATGCATAAACCATAGGACATAGAAACAGAAAAAACCAAATACATCCTCTTTTTTTTTGAGCTAGAAAGATCATTGCCTTAGTAGGATAAGATATTGTTACCAAGGTCGAAGGTTAAACGAGCGAAGCCATGAGCGGAAGCAGATAGAAAATTAAAAAACTGAAAACCCATTTGAATACTAAAAAGCCATTTGAATATTGAAAAGCCATTTGAATACCGAAGCTTCAAAATAGACACGCAAACCAAAAACCAGAAGAACATTCAATTTATGAGCACATAAAGCATTGCAAACAAAAAAAACCAAATAAATCCTCTTTGTTTTCTAGCTAGAAAGATCATTGACTTAGCAGGATACGAAATCCTTACCAGGGTCGAAGGAGAAATGAGCAAAGCCAGCGGATGCAGGTATCTTAATAGTGTTGGGAATTAAGGTGTCTCAACCTTGGTAATTCCTTGCATTATTTATGATTGTATTTATTTATTTCATTGCCTATGTTGTAAATTAATTGCAAATTCCATATTGGCATTTTGTGGGATGTGGCACGGTGATGTGTCATCCTACATGGAAGATGACAACTTGTAATTTTGTCCTCACATGAGGAGATAGGTGTCCCACTTTGTGGTAGGAGTATTTTTCCATGTGTCGGCATCTTGGATGTTGTGTAAGGGAATGTTTGACTGAAACGGTTATGATGGATTTCTATGACGAAGTTATGACATGTAAGAGTCAGAAATAGAAGCTTGTAAGACAGGTGAAGACATGTGTCATGAAGCATTTTTTAAAAAGGCATATTTGGACACCCCAAGGTGGACTATGACATGTTGTAAGAGATTATGCTATTTATAGCCTGTGTATGATAGATTCTCTTACAACTGTAAGTTGTAACCGCTATGACAGATTCTATGACGGTCGTAAGAGCATCTGTCATAGCCCATTTTGGAAATAGGCGACCTCTTTGGGATGGGAGATGTGGACAAGTGTCAGGCACATTTTACAATGTTGACCAAGTATCCTTAGGCATGGGTTTTGGGCCATGAGGCCAAGTCAGACACCCATTCCAAGATAGGACCAATATTTCCTTGTATATTCTATATAAACAGGTGCTTGGAGAAGGAAATGTATTACAGGTTAGACAAGTACTGTTATGCTGCGAGTTTGTCTCCAGATATGAGTGTCGAAGACTTTTGAGAGCTTGCATTGCAAGTGTGTTGTAAACATCCTTTGCTTTGATAATACATTGTGCAGGTTTTGGAGTGTGGGGTTTTTCACCCGATAAGGGTTTTCCCCACATTATATCTTTGTCTCTCTTCTTCTATCTTCTTTCTGGTTCATGTGTATTGCTTCAATATCTCTGTTAGATGTTTAATGTTGCTATAATTGTAAGGATTAAATTGAATTTGCACAGCCCTCTCCTCATTAGATTAGTGTAGGAAGCGATTTCTGCACACCTAGCTTCCTTTCAATTGGTATTAGAGCCTGGCCAGTTTTTGGTTCTAGCTACTGGGTAGGGGTTTTTGAGATAATCTTAGGTTGAGTGGGAGTTTTGTGCAGAGTATTTTATATCTTATTGTATCAAGGAGATGGCAACCACATCTAGAAGGTTAAAGGTTGAGAAATTCAATGGCACTAATTTCGAGTTGTGGAAATTGAAGATGGAGGACCTACTCATTGATCGTGACCTATGGGAAACGGTATCCGGTGTAAAACCCGCAGCATTGCAACAAGATGATTGGGACCTCAAAGATCAGAAGGCTAAGGGTCTCATTAGACTCTGTTTAGCTAACTCTGTTCTATTGAACATCCATGAGGAGAAGACAACGAAGGATCTTTGGAAGAAGTTGGGTGATGTTTATCAAGCCAAGTCCTTGGTGAACAAACTCTTCCTAAAAAAGAAGTTGTTTGGTCTGAAGATGGATGACGGAGGATCTGTTGCGGACCACATGAATGCTTTCAACACGATCGTTGCACAGTTGACATCTGTGGGTGTGAAAATGGAGGAGGATCGTTGCATGACCCTGCTTTGTTCTTTGCCAGATTCGTGGGATCATCTTGTGATGGCTATCGAAAGCACCACTACCACCTTCAAGATGGAAGATGTGGTGTCCTCGCTGTTATCTGAAGAAATGTAGAGGAAGACATCTAAATCAGCCAAAGAGGCTCTTGTGGTTCGTGGAAGACCCAAGGAGAAAGGGAAGAAGAAAGATAAGAAAGCTAAGAAGGGTATATCCAAATCCCATGGGAGATCCAAATCTCCTGGAAAGTCCAAGGCTCTTTGTTGGAACTGTGTTAAAACTGGGCATTTCCGAAAGGAATGCAAAGAGGAGAAGAAAAAGAAGAAGAAAGCTCCTGATTCAAATTCTGACAAGTCACAAGATGATGGTGATGCCTTCATCGTAGCCCTGGCCACCCATGCATCTAATGATGTGTGGTTGATTGATTCTAGTGCATCATTCCACATGACCTCGCATCGAGACTGGTTTACCAAATATGAAGAGTTCTATGGTGGAAGGGTGTAGCTTGGTGACGACTCTCATCTGAAGATTGTTGGTTGTGGAAAAGTTTCAATCCAATTCCCTAATGGACGAGTGAAGGGGATCACTGGAGTTATGCACATTCCAGGCCTTGCACAGAACCTACTTTCTATAAGTATGTTGAATGATATAGGTGTGCAGGTTGTCTTTTTGAAGGATGGATGCAAGATGACAAGAGGATCTATGGTGCTTGTGAAGGGTACTCAGAGGGGTACTCTGTTTCAGCTGGAGGCATGCACTTCACAGTGCAATAGTTCTTCTGAATCAAGGAAATGAGTTGCTGTCACTTCACCCTCACCATCTGAACATGCAGTGAAGAAATTTGTTGTAACCGGTTCCAATGGTTGTGCACATGCTTTGGAAGCTAAGCTTCCTGCTAAAAAGACTATGTTATGGCATTTGAGATATGGCCACATTGGTGAGAAGGGTTTGCGCACCCTGAAAAATAAAAACCTCATTGAGGGGTTAAATTATTGTAATCTCGAGTTCGACTTTTGCGAACATTGCATTTATGGAAAGCAAAACCATGTCCAGTTTTACTCTAGTTCTCACAAGTCTTTTGTTGTATTGGATCTTATTCATTCTGATGTGTTTGGTCCTGTGAATGTTCCTTCCATTTCAAAATATCTATATTTTGTATCTTTCATAGATGATTACAATAAGGACATGGGTTTATTTTATCAGAAGCAAGGCTGAAGTCTTTAGTCAGTTTAAGGAGTTTAAAGCCTTTGCTAAAAATCAGACTTGAAAAAAGATTAAGTGTTTGAGAACTGACAACGGTGGTGAGTTTTGTTCGGTAAAGTTTGATAGGTTCTGCAAAGAGCAAGGGATTGAAAGGCATAATACAACTCCATATACCCCGCAAAAAAATGGAGTTACAGAGAGGATGAACAAGATACTGATGGAGAAGGCTAGGAGTATGCTTAGTGGAGCAAGCCTCGAACAAAAGTTTTGGGCTGAAGCTGTTGCCACTGCTTACTATCTAGTAAACAGATCTCCTACATCAGCTCTTGTTGGCAAAACACCTATGGAGGTGTGGTCTAGTAAGAAGCCTTTAGTAAGGCATCTTCGTGTTTTTGGTTGTGAGGCATATGCACATGTGCCTAGGGAGAAACGGTCTAAGTTGGAGAACAAGGCTGTTAAATGTATCTTCATTGGCTATGGTGTCGGTGTGAAAGGATACAAGCTTTGGGATCCCGTGACTGAGAAAGTGTTGTATAGCAGAAGTGTTATCTTCAAAGAGCTAACACCCTCTTTTGTTGTTCTACAGCTAGAACAATTAGAAAAGAAAGAAGATGTGGTTTAGTTTCCTTCTACCCCTGAGAAGACTAAACCGACATACCCTGTGAGGCCTGATGATGAGGAGAGCTCTAGTAGCTTTGGAAGTGAAGAAGAAGAAGCAGAAACTCAACCCCAGCCATTGAGGAGGTCTACACAAAATAGAAAGCAACCTGATAGGTTTGGTTATTCATTACTTGATTCTAGTTGTGCTTTTGCTTTGCTTTCTAACACTAATGAGCCTAGAACTGTGAAAGAGGCTATGGGCATGAAAGATGTAGGTTCCTGGAAGGAGGCCATGGAAGATGAGATGACTTGTTTAGGAAAGAACAAAATATGGGACTTGGTGCCTTTGCCTGATGGACGAAAACCCATTGGTTGCAAATGGGTGTTCAAGAAGAAATTCGATGCAGATGGCAGTGTTGAAAAGTACAAGGCTAGATTGGTTGCGAAGGGGTACTCACAAGTGGAGGGAATTGATTATGGTGAAATTTTCTCTCCCATTGCAAAGCTGACATCCATTAGATTTTTGTTATCTCTTGCAATAGCTTATGATTTAGAGATAGAACAGATGGATGTGAAGACAACTTTCCTTCATGGTGATTTGGAGGAAGAAATCTACATGTCACAGCTAGAGCATTACATAGAGAAATGTAAAAAAAAATTGGTTTGCAAGCTTAAGAAGTCTTTGTATGGTTTGAAGCAGTCTCCTAGGATGTGGTACTTGAAGTTTGATGCCTTTGTGTTGTCAATTGGTTATCTGAGATCAAAATCGGATCACTGTGTGTATTATAATTTTGATGGTGATCGTATTCTCATTCTTGCATTATATGTTGATGATATGTTGCTCATTGGGAAAGGTAAGAATATGATTTCTAATTTTAAGTCTCAGTTGGCAACACAGTTTGAAATGAAATATTTAGGGGCAGCCAGGTACATTCTTGGAATGGAAATCAAAAGAGACAGAACTAACAAAAAACTTTGGTTAAGCCAGAGTAAGTATGTGAAGACTGTGTTGGACAGGTTCAGCATGGCAGATTGTAGACCATTGAGTGTTCCTATTTCTTTGGAGACAAAGTTGTCTGTTAATGATTGTCTGAAATCCCCTAGTGAGGTGGAGGACATGAGCATAGTACCTTATGCTAGTGTTGTTGGCAGTTTGATGTATGCTATGATCTGCACAAGACCAGACATTGCCCAAGCAATGGGAGTCCTTAGTCAGTTTATGGCTAATCCTAGACAGGTACATTGGGATGCAGTTAAGCGAGTGTTCAGATATTTGAGGGGTACTTCCAAGTATTCCATTTGCTATCATGGCAAGGCTACAGGACCTCCACGTTCAGTTTGTATTCGTAGATTTGTGGATTCTGATTGGGTAGGTGACATTGACAGCAGGAGATCCATCAGTGCATATGTATTCACAATGTTTGGTGGTGTGATTAGTTGGATGAGTAAGCGACAACCTGTGGTTGCTTTGTCCACTACAGAAGCTAAGTATATGGCTGTAACTCATATTTGTAAGGAAGCCATTTGGATTAAGAGATTGTGTTCAGATATTGGTGCTGATGCAGGTCAAATTACGATCAGTTGTGACAGTCAAAGTGCAATTTACCTTGCGAAGAATCCAACTTTCCATGCCAGAACAAAGCATATTGATGTTCAGTTTCACTTCATGTGAGACATGGTAGAGGATGGGAAGGTAAATTTGGAGAAGGTAGATACTTTGAATAATGTTGCAGATGCATTGATGAAGCCAGTGGGCACAGAGAAGTTCAAATGGTGTTCGGAGTCTATGGGCCTCTCGACCTATAGCAGTTAAATCATGTTATTCTATTGGCTCTTACAAGGTGTTTAACAAGTGGGAGAATGTTGGGAATTAAGGTGTCTCAACCTTGGTAATTCCTTGCATTATTTATGATTATATTTATTTATTTCATTGCCTATGTTGTAAATTAATTGTAAATTCCATATTGTCATTTTGTGGGATGTGGCACGGTGATGTGTCATCCTACATGGAAGATGACAACTTGTAATTTTGTCCTCACATGAGGAGATAGGCTTCCCACTTTGTGGTAGGAGTATTTTTCCATGTGTCGGCATCTTGGATGTTGTGTAAGGGAATGTTTGACTGAAACGGTTAGGACAGATTCCTATGACGAAGTTATGACATGTAAGAGTCAGAAATAGAAGCTTGTAAGACAGGTGAAGACATGTGTCATGAAGCATTTTTTAAAAAGGCATATTTGGACACCCCAAGGTGGACTATGACATGTTGTAAGAGATTATGCTATTTATAGCCTGTGTATGATAGATTCTCTTACAACTGTAAGTTGTAACCGCTATGACAGATTCTATGACGGTCGTAAGAGCATCTGTCATAGCCTATTTTGGAAATAGGTGACCTCTTTGGGATGGGAGATGTGGACAAGTGTCAGGCACATTTTACAATGTTAACCAAGTGTCCTTAGGCGTGGGTTTTGGGCCATGAGGCCAAGTTGGACGCCCATTCCAAGATAGGACCAATATTGCCTTGTATATTCTATATAAACAAGTGCTTGGAGAAGGAGATGCATTACAGGTTAGACAGGTATTGTTATGCTGCCAGTTTGTCTCTAGATACGAGTTTCAAAGACTCCTGAGAGCTTGCATTGCAAGTGTGTTTTAAACATCCTTTGTTTTGATAATACATTGTGCAGGTTTTGGAGTGCGAGTTTTTTCACCCGATAAGGGTTTTCCCCACGTTATATCTTTGTCTCTCTTCTTTTGTCTTCTTTATGGTTCATGTGTATTGCTGCAATATCTCTGTTAGATGTTTAATGTTGCTGTAATTGTAAGGATTAAATTGAATTTGCACAACCCTCTCCTCATTAGATTAGTGTAGGAAGCGATTTCCACACACCTAGCTTCCTTTCAAATAGTGCCAAGGTGAACCAGTATCTGTGCCATCTGCAACGACCAAACATGAAGAGCAGAGTCAGTGATGGTGTCAAAGGGTTTGTTGAGTGTGAAGGACAAGAGCATTGAATTCTCCATAGCTGCGAAAAGGCAAGGCACGATAACCAACAAAATGCGGAGGGAAGTGGAGTAAATGCATCTGTGTGGGTGTAAATGAGTCTATCTCCCCTCGTTAATGCAAGAGTGCGATGAAAAGGTGGCAAGTTTCTCAGATGCCACGCGGCATCACGAGCACAACTGATGATGCGACTTCCCGCCACCGAGGTATGGTGTATCCGGTTGTTGGTCGACGGTAAAAAATGGCCAAAAATTTGACCTTGCCAAAGAAACATGTCGTCCATGTGGCAAATCAATGTCCAGCGTGTAAAATGATATATTTAGGATGTCCACGTCAGAGTCTACGTGGAAATTGCAAAACTTTTTAATTTAGATGACGTGGCGAGCCAAGTGGAGGGGTGAAGTTAGGGTGACGCACTATGGGTACCTCTCCCCTATGTAAGGACTATATTTGTCTTGCAACTAAACTGGCATGATGCATACGAAGCAAATCTTCTTAGGGAAGCTAAAACTAGTAGAATATCTACTCTCTTTTCTGCTCAACCATACAAAAATACATGTGTATCGGGAATTGTACAAGTATGCATTTGCATCAACGTATCAGCTCGTATTTCCATAAATTTTATCGTCAAGATTTTGTGCTCTCGTTGGTTTGTGTCAAGTTTATTTGTAGAAGACTAAAATTTATGCCCTTTTAACACTTTTCCTCTCTCTACTCCATTTTGTTTTTAAGTATATTTTTGAAGTACATAAAGGTTGATACTAGAACCTCGGAACAAGGACGTTACTGATTTCGTGAATGTTGACTACAATGTTTATTTGAATTCTTGATTCATGTTGGTGTGGTACTTGTTGGTGTGAAGGTTCTTGGGGTGTTCTTCATGTTTATTCTCCTATGGCTAACTTTATTATTACTTTTTTTAGTTGGTTTTCTTATTGGTCCAGTTTTTAACATAAAGGCAAACATTACTTGTGATACTAAAGCATGTACAATCTCCGAGGGAACAAGTGCTTATGCCTTATGTATGGGATTTGGAGGGTTCCTCATCTTTTACTTGATGTGCCAGGTGTGAGCAAGTGGAAAATGAACTACCTAGAACAAACTAAGCTAGCTTAATTCACTCTATTCATTAACCTATGCCACTTAAAGAGTAGACTAAAGAGTAATATAATTAAACTATCATAATTACACCCTAATTGATCGTGTAAAACCCTTGATATGTCCAAATGATATGATTAGTGCTAATTGCTAATGGATGTTAATTGCTCATAGAGGCAAAATTCCTTTGCATTAAAAAGTTTTGTTGAAAACGAAGGGGAGAACTTCAATTTATAGAGTTTGGAATGGATGAATGGAGGGATAGGATTGATTTTGGAGATCAAGGGCTCACATTGTTTGAGAGCTTTCAAGTAAGAAGAGATGGACAAGTGTCAAAAGGAGATTGAATGAGAGTGGAGCTCCAAGATTCAAGGAAAAATCAAGGGTGGAGGATGAAGGGTTGAATAGATAGATGGCCAAGATTGAGTAGTGGATGAGGTGTAAGGACTTATTTATGAAAAGGTAAGGCTTGGATTTTGTGGAGAACTAAAAATTAGGATGAGAAGACATGTAGAATTTTAAATTAGAGGAATAATGCCACATAGAAATTAAAATTAGATGAATAGTGACACATGGAGTGGGTGAGAGGACAAATGGAGTTATTTGGAAGATTTGTCCATGCTTCCAAAGTACCATTTGTCATGTACATGCATGTACATGGAATGACAAGTGGACTTCTAGAAACATGGGGAGATGTAATCCTAGGTTAACATAAATTAATCTATGTGCACATGATTAGGAGTGATTAATAATGATTACTAAAAGTAATAAAAAATGGATAAAATAGGGAATTAAATAAATAGATATATTTATTTAATTTTTGGAGTGGATAGGAACTATAGTCTTTGGATAAATATTTGATTTTTTGGACTATAGTAGAGGAAACTGAGATGATTAATGATTTTTGGTGACAAGATGAGACAAGGGAAAATATTAATTAAATAATTAAAAAATTATTTAATTAATATGCGTCGGATGGAATGGAAAATTGTTCAATTTTAGTTGATCAATTATGCAGATGAAGTCAATAAGTGGTGTGACCATTTTTAGATGTCTACATTTTGCCCCTCTTTGATGTGGCGTCATAACCGAGAGGGTGGGTGACATATCAAAGAAAATCAATTTTTAGATTTTTGCCCCAGTCGACCAGCGGGAAGAGGAAGGATGGATGAGGTGATGCCCCCTCGAGAGATCGACGAAAAAAATAAAAATAATATTTTCAAACGATTTCTTAAAAGAAGGAATGGGGATGATAGAATGATAAAGGAGGAAGAAATAGGATGGGGGGAAGAAAAATGAAAGAAAAAGGGTGAAAAATGGAGGTCGGGGAGGAAAAATGGGGGGAGGGGGTGAAAAAACTTAGGGCATGGAGGGAAAAATTAGGGCTAAATGGGCTATAAATAGTGCTTAGGGGGGTCCATAAGCCTCATTTGTGCATTGCCAAGTTTAGAAAGTGGATTAGAGGAGAAGAAGGAGATCAGAGGAGATGGCTAGTATTTTGTGAGATGAGCATTGGGGGAGCGTGTGTGAGAATTCCTACGACCTATAGCTACTAGCGAGCGGGTAAGTGGTCCTTCCTTGCTTTGTGATTTGGGTTAGGGGGTAGATTTAGGTTAGCATAGGCGCTAAAGGGCAAGTTTAGCACCTAGGGGTTGTGGTTAGACCCTACATTGTTGGGTTTAGTGTTTGCGTTATAGAGTAGGGGCCATGTTGGTGATCAATGCCTGTGTTGGGTTTAGCACCTAGGGGAGTTATTTTAGCGCCTATGAGGCAGCATAGGAAAAATGACGATTAGTGCCTAGGTTGGGGAGATTAGTGCCTATGTGCGATTGGCGCATATGTCAGAGGAACTAACACCTGGGTTGGGGGGATTAGTTCCTATGTGTGATTGGCACATATGCCAGAGGAATTAGCACCTAGGTTAGATGGATTAGCACCTACGCACATTTAGTGCGTATGCCAGAGGGATTAGTGCCTATGTTAGATGGATTAGCGCCTAGGATGGATTAGTGCCCAGACTAATGAGATTAGTGCTTGTGCATAAATAAGAAGAAAAACAAGCTAGAAAGGACTTAGAAAATTTGACGAAGTGTGTGTGGATGGTTGTAGGAGGACTTGGATGTCTTGTAGTCACGTGAGCAATGACCGCTGACTATGGCATTGTAGAGTCGACTGAGGGTGATGGACATGACATTTTTTAGCATGGTGGGATTACGGTGGATCTCTTATATGCCTGAAATACGGGTGCACAGAGCGATAATGACAACTTTGGTAGAGCGGTGGCACTGTTAGTAGGATACAGGGCATGGAACAGAACTAATTGGGAGTTGGCGCATACATCATGCTGAGGCTGGGAGCCGACCTAAAATGCTCAAGGACACATCCCTATATATATATGGAGATATGTTAGTATCTGATAATTCTTTGGTGTCTTATTGTTATGATATGTCTGTGATACTCTACATACATTATTCTTGGTATTTTCTATCAATCTCTAACTACTTGACCGAGATATAAACTGACTACAATGACTTGGCTGAGGACCAGATCTCCAGACTGGTATCCCTCCCCATTTCTTCCCAACATTTGGTTATGTTGTCAGATCCCTGGAAGAGGGTAGTTAACGATTGAAGGGGTGAAATATTTAAATAAGTAGCGCAGAGTACCAGAAAGAAGAGAAGACTAGGTTAGCAAAGAAAATTTTCAATTTGCGGAGAAATCTAGGTCTCCTTAAGTTCCTACCTCTGTGAGAGGGGGGTAGGCACTTAAGGGGATGACAAATGGAAAGGGGGTAGGATTCGTGGGGATCTTTCAAATGATGCATGACTCTTAAAACAAGGATACCATGGGATATAAAAGGACTAATGGAACACCAAATCAAAAAAACCCATGGCGAAAGGGGAGAAGCAGAAGAAAAGAGAGATCAGTGAAGACATCAGAAACTGAATGCAAATAAACAGGGAAGAAAGATTGAAGCAAACTCAAGAATGACAGGAATGTTACCATAGAAGGATGGAAAAGGTACAAGAGATTAGAAAAGATATGATAATAGAAGTTGCAGAAGGAAAATAGGAACAATTTATGGTGCGCGCCATTGAGGGTGTTGCCGAAAGGGAAGAAGAAGACCAACGCGTCATGGAGGATGTCGTTGTGCACGCCATTATGGGTGTTGTCAACAAAAGGAGATTAGAAGGAGAAGAAATAGAGTGCATCATGGAGGATGTTTTTGAGCACACCACTGTGGGTGTTGCCGACGAGGAAAGCGGAAGGGAAAAGGAAGAAAGAGGCAAACTAGGTTTTCATTGAGCCTTAATCTTGCCATAGATTGCCAAAAAATCTAAATTAACACTAGAATTTTTGAATTTGGATAAAGAATGCATAGTGGAGATAATTTGTCGAAGCATAAAGAAGATAAGAGGAAAAGAAGAAGATGTGGTAAACATTGAGAGGAGTTCTGAGGATTTCGTAAGGTTATTTCAATCATCACTTGTCATTGACAAATAGAAGAGTATCCCCTAATTTGAAGAGACACAACCCCTGGACCATGAGTCACCTCGAGTGCCATATAAAGCAAGAAGAATTTTAATTGAGGAAAATAGTAAAGAAAACAAGGAAGCAGACATAACAAAAGAGATCCAGAGTAATTTCAAAGAAGTTTTAGGAGAAGAGTACTTTGATATTTGACTACACAAAGACAAGGGAAGAGACAAAATGACCTTATTTGATAGAAGACAGCCTAACTGAAAGAGCAAACCAGAGGAAACCTACCACAAATTACTAGAGATATTGAGAAGACCAATCATGGATATTCCTACTAAGTTACCAATATTTGAGAAGAATATTATTGAAGCAACATAGAACATTTTTGTTTCAGAGTCTATTTGGAGTCGGAATGGGGTAACAAAGAATGAAATCAAGTTGTTTGACTTCATAGGCACCTTACAGAATGAAGCATTGAAGTGGTATAGGAAGACATGTCCAAAAAGTGATAAGGAATGCAATGAAATCAAGCAACAATTCTTGGAGAATTTTGGAGTTCCAAACATTCCTACAAAAGGGGTCAGTAAGATGAGAGATTTGATGCAATTAGAAAAGGAATCAATAAAGGACTTTGATAAAAGATTCAAGGAGACAACTAGGAAGTTGACGGAACCACTGAATGAGAAGCAAAAGATAGAATGGTTCATTTCCAAAATAAGCCCTGAAATAAGATTTGCCCTAGATAGAAAAATATTTACAACATATGTGGCTTGTCAGATAGGGTTTCAATCTCGGTGCATACAAGACAAGATGAAGGAAAACCTAGAAATGGAGAAGTTGAAATTGGAATTAGAACAATTAAAGCAAAGACAGGAAATTTTGGCCAAGCAAGAGGAGAATAAACAAAAGCAAAGACCTAATATTTGGTGCTCATACTGTACAAGGGAAGGTCACTTGATAAATGAATGCCTTGGAGTAAAAGGTGAAAGGTAAGTTGCCGCAATGAAGGTAGACATAAAATAATAATAATAATAATAATAAATACAATATATTGCAGATTGTGCAGAGAATGGGATGACCATGAAACACCAGATTGTCCTTCACAGAACTTTAGGAGGAAAAGAAATATTGATGATGAAGAAGATGAAACATGGTAAAGTAGAAATAACACAACCTCGATGGAGAGCAACAACATGACATATGTGAAAAGCATAGTAGAAAGAAACTCATATAATCAAGGCTACAAGAAACCAAATTGGAAAAACCAGAGGAATGTCAATGCAATACAAAATTCAAACTGTAGCAGTCCATCCTATGGGAATAGCTACAATAATTATGACAGAGAGTAGTTTGGAGGCTATAGAGGAGGTCGAGGCTGTGGAAGAGGTCAAAGAAGGAGAGAGGATGCCACATGTTTCAAATGCAGTAAGCTAGGACACTTTGCTAATGAATGTTGGGGTGAAATAAAAACATAGTGTTCATTATGTAGCAGTATAGAACATGACCTATTTTCTTGTGATAAAGCACAATAGTACTTCCAGAATGCACCACCATAATCTAAGAGTGATGAGTTACAAAACCTGAATACACAAAAGGGGCTAGGATCATAAGAAGGGATCCTAAGGGTCAAGGAGCAAGAACTTGCCGGAAGAACAAGGAGGAAACAACCACATCTTCAACAAAATCTACAGAAGAAGAAGAGTATTACTAGAGATGCAAGTCAAAACATATAGGACAAGATAGAAGAAGAGTGAAGGGGAAATTTGTGGTACTGACAAGACAAGGAACAAATATCGGAAGACATTACACCATTGAGACAGAAGAGGAAGACAATAAGGAGGAAGAAGAATTTGTTCCTACTAAGAAACAACATGAGGAAGTTTTGCAGAAAGATAAACAAACAATAATGAAGGATCAAGAAAAGAAGAAACAATACAATCAGTTTTTCACCAAAGAAGTAGAAGCTCTCAAGCAGTTAGCCCAATTGACACAACTTGACATAGACTCATTGAGAAACTTAAGCAATTTTCTAAATATTGGAATAAGGAGCAAGGTCAAAAGAGCCAACTCCAAAGGATGGGAAGGACAGATAGAGCATGGAAGACAAAGCCACTTATGGTGGATGTTCATATAAATCACAAAAAAGTCTAGAATGTCATGATAAATCTTAGAGCAAATGTTAACATGATGACAAAGAAGCTTTGGGAATAGTTAGGAAGACCTAAACTAATAGAGACAACTTACAATATAATCTTGGAAAATGGATCCAATATGTAGACAATTGGAACATGGAAACAAGTGGAAGTTAACCTAATGGGGGTCAAACAAGTCTTAGACTTTGTCATTGTAGCCATGAAGGATCAAGGGGAAGCTTGCAATGCACTTTTGGGTTTGAGATGGTTCATAGATGCAAATGGTATCATAGACTCTCGTAAAGAAGAGCTATCATTTGCTAATGATAGCAAAATTTCCAATATTCCTTTAGGATCATCAATGGAAGAAGCATACACAAAAGAATTCAATCAAATAAAAGACAAGTGATAAGGATTCAAAGAATATCTACATAATTTTGAGGTTGGAAGTAGAAGAAACAATAGAAGAGCCCAACTCTGAGGGAGAATTGGAGATAAAGGATGATCACTACAACACATATAGTGAGGAAGTTCTAGAAGCCTGGTTGAGAGAAGAACCGAAACTAAAAACATGTAAAATGGTTGGTTACTAGAGGATATTCATGGTTAGGATTGGCAAGGAACAAATACTGCAACCCTCTGTATTTCATCAAAAGTTGCCGCAAATCACTTGCGACACATTTAGGAAGGACAAGGAGGCTTTATCTCAAAAATTCAATTGAATGAAGCAAAGGAAGCAAAGAAACCAACATACCAAGATGACTGAGTTCCTAGAGATACAAACAAGACAGTTATAGGAAAATAGGAAGAAGAAAATGGAAAAAATACAAGCAAAACAATGTAGGGAGGTTCTTTCAGATACCTTGACCAACAAATCATCAATCTCTAGAAGAAAGAAATGGATTGCAAAGAGATTCTACCATTGTACCATAATGTATGATAGACTAACTACTAACAAGAGACATAACTCAAAACACAAAAAGCAAGGATATAAGATAACAAAAGAAAAGAATAAAGGGAAAGTAGGAAAAATTAGGGCAAAAATGAGGGGTATTTAACCCTAATCAGGCATTACAAACCTCATTTTGCATTCAAACTTTTACAAATTTGGAGCTTGGAGAGAAAATACATCAAAGAACAAAGCAGTGAAGAGTACAAGATCACATATAAGTAGAAAGTATATAATGGCTACCCCTGAGTTGATTGATATCACACACAAGCCAAGGCTGAAGTTTAATAAATACCCATGGAAAGCCCTAGAAGTGATAAAGACAACACATTCTTGGAGGTGCTGGTAGATGTGGTTTACATGGAGGATGTTAGAAAGTACATTCACAATACCTTGGTCGAGATCAACCACATGAAATTTGAGGAGTTAAGGGATACATTACTGGGATATATAGGGTATTTACCCAAGTATGCAAATATACCGGTGAAAAAATTGGATGTGTAGAAGGATTACCCCAACTTCACATATGTACATGAATGGGTAAGAATCATCCTCAGTTGAATTCATGATGAATTTATATATTTGGACAAACCATACAGAATCACGAAGGAGGCCATTAGGGTAGTGATAGGGTTAAGTGTTGTAGGATCCTTACCGACGATGAAGGCAGTCAAAACTGATCAAGTGAAGGAATTAACGGGAGCAACAACCAGTGGTAGAAACATGCATGTGAAGGAGATAATGGACCTTGGAGTCAGATATGCCACCATGGGAATTGCTTACAAAGTATACTATGCCAACCGGGAGGGTTCAACCACTGCTACTACCATTCACACTACCTATCAGTTGGTGAAGGACGGCAAGGATTTTGATCTACGCAAGGTAATGTGACAACAACTGATGGAGAACTTACATAGGATCAAGGATTCCACATACAACTTTTGATATGGTCCTTTGATTATTTGCCTTACATTCTATTTCTTGAATGAATTATCAGGGTTTAAGGGGAAAAACTAGCAACAAAACATATCGGTAGGGTTAGAAGTAAAAAGGCATATAGCTCAATTTAAGGAGACAAAAGCATACAGTGTCGCATATTGGGGTTTCTTTAAAACCCTACAAGTAGATATGAGGGCAAGGGAAAGAATCCCTTATGAAGTTGTGAAGAAATATATCAACCACATTAGCTTTTTGGTGGACAAGGATTTCACTTACATGAAAGCAATTGAGCCTAGAACAACATGGGTACCCCAATTGCCCTATGAGATAACTACAATAGAGGCTAAGGCTTATGCACAAAATCTACTTAGTCAACCCAAGGATACAAGTGTGGAAAGATTTGGCACTTATACAGAAGTAATGGATAAGCAACATAAAAATCATGCAGTAGAACACCTGGAAAAGAATAGAGATAAGTTGCACAGATAGTGGGAAATTCCAAAAAAGGGAACCACCTCAGCTCTGCAACCATTCACATTAGCTCCCCAACCTAGCAAGGAGGCTCCTACAGTAAGGATATAAGAAAGAACTACATCTCAAACTCTGTCATCATCAATATTATCATCCGGAGGGAGGGCAACATCAAAGGTATTGACAAGGATGAAGAAGAATACACAAAAGAAGGTTCTTTGACAGAAGCAACAAGAAAAAATAAAGAAAACCCAAGTAATGCCAGAGATGATTGAATCCAAAGAAGAGGGTGAAGAACAAGAATCAAAGTTGAAGAAAAGGAAACGAGGACAACAGACACCACAAGAAGAACCAGCAGAGGAACTAGTAGAGGAGCTCTACAAAATGGATGCACTGCTCAATGCCATGGAAAATATAGGTATGTTAAAAGAAACCACTAATTTATATGATGATGCATCTAAGGAAAACAAACAAATAATAGTTCAAGCCATGATCCAATATATGAGGAATAAAGAGAAGACATTAGATGAGATAATGGATGGATTTCTTGAGAGCTTGATAGAAGCACTGAGGCAAAGAAGGAATAAGGCACTCCAATTGGAGGAAGAAATAAGAAAAAATGCCACTGATACGCTCAGTGACACATTGTCACTAGAGGAGAAGAATGAATTAATACAGTTACAAGCCATGGAGTTGAGAAGAAAGAAAAGAGTAGACAACACTCATGGGTGAAAATAAGAAGGAAAAGGAGAAAATACAAAAAGAAACTGAAGAAGTGACATCAAGGCTATATGAGTCTGTCAAACAACAAGAACAACCGGTACCATCACCTCTGCACAACATTGAAATACTTGCAAGGGGACAAGATAGAACAAAGGCAAGTTAGGAGAAAAGTCATCCAGAAACTTCTACACAAGGGGTACCTCCTCCGGAGAACACAAGGATGGAGGCGAGGAATACATAACAACAACAAATAAGCCCACAAACATAGAATGCAAAGAATAAAGAAGAAGGAAGAAAGGAGAACAGAGAAGAGCAAAGAGGATCATATCAAGTTGAAAACCCGGAAGCCTATTCTTCTTCAATCGAATCCATTAAGGATTTTTTTAGCAGTGTTGGCAAAATTTTATGTCACTATGTTTTCCTATTAATTTGCCCAATGAACAGTGACCGAATTTTGCAACATTGGAGAAATCACCATTAACAAGGTGATTTTCCTCTACATTTAAAAAAGTGGCAGCTCCCTTATATGATTGGGGTTTTTAATATTTTAGATACTTTTAACCGGAAAGTATGAAAGGAAGAAAAAGAGAAAACAAATACTGAAAAGAGAGAAATTTGATTGCGAACATATGAAACACAATACAAATCTCCTAGAAATAAAAGAGTGGATAAACAACAGAAGTGAGAGATCTTCCAAATCAAATTAATTGAAGAACATATAAAGGGAAACAAATAGATAATTAATTGGACATAAGAACAATTAATTCAAAAAGAAATATTGATATAAGAGCAACAATTCTTTTTTGAATATTAAAATATCAGGAGCACAAAGTCTCCACCCATTCCCCTTACAATCTTTCCTTTTTCTCTCTCCGAAAAACAAAATTTTCCATGAGTAGAAGAACCCTCAGTAAAATGAAATAATCTCCTTGTATAGATTTTACCCCCTCACAAGTAGTTACCCAACTACTTGTAACTTCTTTTTCATCCAACTTTCCTTTGAAATATTTGCCCATTTCCTCCTCCGTGGGAATTTTCCAATGAACTCACTTCAAAGCAATTAATTCTAGAAAGAATTAGTTTCTCTCAATTTACCCACCTTTAATCATTTTCCACTTCAAAATACCTTGTACACCTCATCCAACATATAATTAGTTTACCCCACATAGAGAATTCACCTGAGCACTTGTAAATTTATTTTACATGGCTATAGTGCCAATTTAATTACTTTAGCACTATAATATTTAATTCTAAAAAGAATTAAATTTATTACCCACTTGTTTTTACCCCTTTGAGAAACATTAATTTGTACCCATCACTACTTTAAAAATTAAATCAATTAATTCAAATAGAATTAATTAATTTAATTTAATTATCAGGAAATCCAGAAGAATTGAAGAGATCGAATAACTCTATAACCCAATGGATAAGGCACTCATCCGCTACACTAGAGATGCTGGAGTTCTCTTGCATTCCACCAGGGAATGTAGTCCCCAGTTAGAGCCACTATTACCCCCTGATTTTAACAAATTCTGGATAACTCTTTGGTTACACTTTATGAGGAATTAACAGGTTAATCGAAGTTGAAACAGGGTTAAATGATTGAAGGAATTGGATGAAGACAAAGTTCACCATCCTTATTATCTAGTTGAGAAAATAAAATTATTTTCTCAACTAGATAATAAGGATGGTGAACTTTGTCTTCATCCAATTGCTTCAATCATTTAACCATGTTTCAACTTCGATTAACCTGTTAATTCCTCATAAAGTGTAACCAAAGAGTTATCCAGAATTTGTTAAAATCAAGGGGTAATAGTGGCTCTAACTAGGGACTACATTCCCTAGTGGAATGCAAGAGAACTTTAGCATCTCTGGTGTAGCGGATGAGTGCCTTATCCATTGGGTTATAGAGTTATCCGATCACTTCAATTCTTCCAATTTTCTTGACAATATAAGATGCATTAGATTTGACTGTATTAGTGGGAATGTTTACTAAGACATTTGATTTTAATCTAGTGATTGGATTAATTGACCCTTCATTGATTCATCAACACTTTCTTTAAAATGTGTGATTTTTTGCATCCCCATTTCTTTCAACTTGCTTCTAATTTGATTAAGAGCCTCAATATATGTCACTCCATAAACTAAAGTCATAACAGTTTGCTTAACTAAATTTTTTTCAACCTGCCCAAGTAATAACTTGGCATTCATTACATTCTAGTTTTTATTTTACAAGATCCTCCAGAGCATCCTTCCACATTATTTTATCCACCCTATCAACAATACTGCTATAGTCATCAACAAGCATGTCACCTCTAATCAGGTTAACTACCACTACTCCCAACTTGTCTCTTCCCAAGGCCGCATAATGTTGTAACCCATTGCATAAACCATCTTGATGAACAAGCATATGACAGACAGTACTCTTTGGACAAGAGCTCTTCAATGCATCTAAAAAATACATGCAAGCTAATAGGCACTGGAAGGGATCTTCAGCTCCCAAACACCAACGTTTACCTTCAAGTGGCCTCTCTGCCTAGTTAATAATATTGGCGATGTTGTCTTCAATAAATACTTGTCGTCCATCATAAGAAAGTTTGTTTACACCACCCCTAAATAGGTTTCCCAAGTGTATCTTTGGCCAGTAAATCTCTCTATTGCCTAACGGTCGACCCTCAACAAATTCCAGAATTCCCTAACACAAATCTATACTGAGATGATTTAAATGTGGATGCATTGGATAATCTCGGCCTAAAAAATCTAAATTACTTGAATAGTAAAAGCTTTCTTCATTCTTCATGTTTCTTGCGCAGAAAGTTTCATTTCTATCTCACAGCGTTGAGAGTGCCTCTCCACATTTGTCTTCTGTGCCTTTTTTAAATTCCATTTCAAACGTTTAATTTTAATTTCCTCTTCAGTATCTGCCTTCTTAGGTATGAGCATATCCTCACGATCAACCAAGTCTGAGGCAACCTCCTTCTGCCCAAGTTGTGTCTACAACATCAAGAACTCTCTTATTCACTCTCCATTTATTAAACCAAGTACATCTATCACCTTGTACACTTCTTTTATCTACTTAATAGGAGCACTCCTAATATCTTCTCTTTGTTGCTTTGCCCCATGCACATGCATAATAGAGGAAGGCAAAAATATATAGCCTCCCATTTCATACCTTTTCCAAGGACAAGGTGTAACCAACATTGACATGTAAGGCATTTCATTGGCTTGATGAAACCTCAGCTCATCAAAGCTTTTACTACATTTTCCTTTCACAAAGTCCATTTTCCCGTAACAATACTCTCAGAGACCCACTTATTGCATCTAGTATTTCTGCGGATACTTGAATTGGACCTCAAAATTCCCCTTATAACATATTAACCACACCCCTTTTGTTTGAGCTAGAAGCTTATCATTTTGCAAGGCTTTAGTGAATTCTTCTGAAGTTCTGTAGCGGTTGATTATTTCCTTAGTATGCCCAACACTTAGAAGAAGATCATGAATACTTATCTTGATAATTCTTCTTTTGTCCTCAGATCTTTCTAGTTTTCTATTAATCAGGTCTCTCTTCTATGCATTGCATTTCTTCCTCCCCAACAATTTGTGCAACTTTCTCCCATTGATCATTGAGCGTATTGGTGATCCCATTCCTTGGTATGAGCACCAGTGACTGATTTCCTCCCATTCTAGCGCGAGAATCAACATCGACAATGATATCCTTTCTCTTAAAAGTTATGATACTTCTCTATCGGTGAATCGGCCCATAAACTAACTTTCAAACTTCACCAATCAAAATAAGGTTTCATGAACTGATAATTCGCTGATAAGAAATAAGATGATAAAGAAAGTGACTGTCAAAAATAAGGTTTGAAGTGAGTTATCAGAAAAAATGAGGTTTTTCGAACTAGAAATTTACCGATAAGGAAGTGAGTGATTGGGCAAAATAAGGTTTGGCAAACCAAAAACTTCCCAATAGTGTAGTCATCGGTAGATATCCGTTTTGGTGAACCATCGATAAATATGTGATTTAACTAACCAATAATTCCCCGATGTGATAGGTGTTCTAATAAGTTTGCAAACAGTAATAACTGCCGATACAATAGGTTGCCAACTTATCGACATTCTAATACGCTTGCAAACCACAATATTCATCAGGTCGTTCCATTCCCAAATAATATTATTGTAGATCCCACTGGCTTGATTCTTACCCAAAATGCATCGAAAAGACCCACTCGTGCTTTGAGAAGAATCACTTGAACTAGAGCCTTTCTTTCCAAAACTTTGTTAGAGGGCAACTCAGAGCTTTCACCCATTGTCTGTCCAGCTAACTTGTAATGCAATGTTAAAAGGGAATATTATGTGTAACTTGGACTACTTATTATGTCTTTGCAAAATGATGCAACAAGCATGGTAATCTCCTTTCCACCATCAAACTCATTCTCCATCACAAGCACACAAATGGGGTGTTATTATTGGCTGAAAATATATCAGGCCACTATGCAACAACTAGGCCTTTCTGACTGCACATAATTATACCTACAAAATGGTAATGTTTAACAACACTCTCTGTATTTGCATGCATCCCTTCCTCCCATTATATCACTGAGGCTATCCAACTACTACCATGCTTAACACGAGTCTCATTTTCTTTCGGTGACTAAATCTTAGAAGGGATCTCAAGGAGAACACATTTATGAGGAGCACTGCTAGACAAGTAACTCCATACAAATACTTGCCTCTCTAATTTTTCTACAACTTTTTCCATTAACAAAGCACTTTGTCCAGTAAGCTGATTGTTTTCCAAATCCCTCTGATGAGAACCATTTTGCTCACTTATGTCCTCACAATCATCTCCATTTACTAAAAAATATCTATTATGTTGTAGAGCGACTACATCTCTAGATCTACTCTCCAAGTTTTCCCTTTTCTTCACACTTGACATAGAACAATTTGGAACATAAACAACATTCATTGAATCTATTGTGCACTATAAATCATTTGCAGTCCCACAATCTTGAAAATACTTAACACTGTTAGTGCTCACATTAATTTGAGAACCATTCAAACATAAGGTAAGCACAGCCTCATTGGTTAAATGAACATTTTGTTGTACAACAATAGCTTCCATGACCTTGCCCCCAGGTGTACCTGGACTTCTTTCCAATGTTGCATTAACCCCTAAACTTGCATCCACTAACACGGAGGAGCTAGCAACTAGATAAACAATAGGTACCCTTTGATCCACCAACCGAGGTGATGCCCATTAAGTTTCCAACATCTTCTATAGCTTCTGGAGGTTTGATCCTGTTTAGGGTGAAAAATGATAGTTTGTTTAAGCTAGGTCAACTACCACAATTCCATCGCTAAGCATTGGGAGGAAAAAGGGGAAGCTTGTGAACATGCTTTTAATTGCTTTGTCGATCCCTTACACTCACGTGGTTATGAAACCTAAGGCCCTAATCAAGGTTTTATCAAGTGCTTTCCTTTCCACCAAGTAAAACCCTAATTATGCCTTAAATCAGTAATATACAAAAACTGATGAAGCAACTGGCAAAGCTGATCATAAAAATGCAGAGATAGAGTTCTAGAGACAGTGTACCCAGATTTTGAGGGCTGCATGGACTAGGGCACCTGCTCTAGTGTCCTAAAAGTTTTCGCATGGGAAAATCTTCTGCACAGGGTGTTTGAGACTGCTAAAAGGCTTCTAGATCCCGGAATAAACACCTGGTTGGACTAGGGTGCCCGCTCTAATGTCTTGCAAGTCTCAGAATCTAAAAATCCAAAATTCTATCGCGACTGTACCTGCAATATCCTTCTTCCTGTAGCTTCTTTCCGTCGGAACTGTGAAACACGATCTACACATACAAAAGAAGGAAATTGTTGCGGCTATATAAGAGCTTGCCTCAGTCAAGCCCCGTCTTTGGTATTTCTACCTTAACAATAGCCAGATAAAGATTTGCAGAAGTGTGTGCAAACCTAACAATGTGTTATGCATAAAATCAAACCCTAGATGTCTCAATCAAGGGAAGATCAACAACTTGATTTACATCAATAAACACACACAACTTCACCTCAAGGAGATGAGATAAATGAAGACTTGCATGAACAAGAAGGCGAATCAATAATGTCCACAGAGGATCTCCAAGCTTGTTGTTGGAGGATTCAACCCTTCTCCCGATCATACAAAGGGTGTACAAACCCTATGAAGAGAAAGATAGACTCAAGATCTTGATTCCTAATCTTCATCCATTATCTCCAAGATAGCAAATAAAGAATACTTTGAAGAGTTCAACAAGTCACTGATCTTCAATGGCAATTGTAGCAGAGTTTTGGCATCAAGCTTACATAAGAATTGTGTGTGATAAAATGATTTGCAAATGTCTTTTTATATCTAGCTTTAGGGAATTCAAATTTCAAAATAACATCTTGATATTGCGTGAAAACTGAGAATTTGAAAATGGAATCCCGAGGCACTCGGCGGGAACCGACACCCTGCCAACATTCAAAATCCTGTGAAATGGGGGAGGACTAGGGTGTGGGCGCCCAAGTCCTAGCCCCCAATTTCAACTCAGATCTACATTTTTGGGGGTCCTAGGGACCCAAGTTTCAAATCTCTTTATGGATTCTATCAATAAGTTACCTCAAAAAGTGAATAGACTGCTCCTAGACTTAGTCAATCAAGGTTTCAGGAAGGTCAAAAAGAAAATGTTGAAAGGTCACCAAGAGTGAGGAGCTAAATTGAGGAAAATTGCACCATTCCATACAGGAGGATAATTTCTGACGTTATAGATCCATACTTTAATGGCAGTCAATCTGCACTCATTACCACCAAAACTACTGCTAATTGTAGCATCCACTTCCTTTACAACCTCTGATGAATTGAATACAAGATAATTGAGGTGAACCTGTTCCTCATTATACACATGAGGCTTGGAGAACCGTATTTTCATGAAGGCCTAGTTTTGCCCTTTGTTCACCAAGCACTTCAACATCCATAGACTTAGCGGAGATGGGAAATATCTTTGGCTTTGGGATATGACAAAGAGTTGCAGACCGACCTACAAGAATATGCAAAATACAAAACATTTGATGTTGTAGAGTAACATTCACAAAAGCTTTGTGACTTCCAAGTAGATGAAGAAAACTAGCAAGTGACGAGCAATTGATATTGTTTTCTTAATCCTTTTTCATTTGGCATAGGTGCAGACAATGCATGAGAACTTTTGCTTGTACTCGTAATAATGGTTCATCTTCTATAAATTTCATAGCTAAAGAAAATGCAACATCAAGGCCATTTTTGTGAGCTCCAAGGTTGATAATGGATTTAGTTGCTTCCAAACAAACTTGCCATTGTATATTGACATGTTGGAATGGCTTGATAAGTTCCTCCAAATCTTCTAAGGGAACAAAGTGTGACAATTTCAACCACTTTGAGTGTGCTTTTATATAATGAAGCTTCTAAAGGTCACCAATCTAGAGATGCATCATTCCCAACATTTTTTGTAGCTAGTTGGAAAAAAGTATTTGATAGAATCATGATTGTGCATGACTGCATAATGAATTAGGAAGTCTAATTATCAATTTTTTCTCTACCATCCCCAGAATATCATTCTAATACTTTGTCATATCTTCATCATTTTCATATCAACAAAGTAAAACTTGGCTTCCTCTTATTGTAGACACTTTCTTTCAATAGCAGTGCAATAAAGAATAGACATTTAACATAACCTTGGGTGATATATCATCACAATGGTACTTACAAAACCTCTTTTGGACACAAAGGACAAAAAGGGAAGGGGGAGATGCCACAATGTTGCTACAACAACTTATTGGAAATACACACAAAACAAACCAAAACTGAAAGTAAACTATGTACAAGGAAAGAGGAAAATGCAACAAACTAAATGTGGCCATTTACGGGTTGAAAGAAATATGAGCCATTCTGGGTCAATTTTTGGCAAAATAGAAGAAGTTTATGTAAGGAGATGAGTAACAAAAGCAACATAATATTCATTGCATCCGTAGGGAAAACATGAGGCGTGGGTGGAAAAACAAATATGGATTCAAAATTTTGATCATGACTACTAGGGATACACCAGTTATTTTCTTTTACCACATAATGCATGACACACCCACTTTCCTCATGCATGTAAGAGGTATGTTTGAAATTGACTTTTGGACTCTAGATAACATGGGACATACCTCCAAAAAAAATTCTTGATGGTTGTTCATGAGGCTCTTCAACCAAGAGTGGCTGAATTGAATCTTCTTTGGATGCCTCAAGGTAGCATGTTGCAACATAGGTCTCATTTGAAGCCATCTTCTCATCAAGTGTCTCTTGTATATCCATGGTAATATCCACTTTAACCTTGTTATTAGGTTCATGATGTATGAGATGACCTTTTTGATCCTGTATCACAATGTTTGTTTCCTCCTTGACACAAATTGGTGCATTTTCTAATGAATCTACCCAAGGATAATTTTTAATACTATCATCAAACATGGATTGAATATACATGGAAGTGAAAATTTCTAATTTCTCCCTGTATCCATCAATGGTTTCATCAGATGACATTTCTTTAGATACAATTTTCACCTCTATATTGTCTTTCTCTTTTTGCAAATGACTTGTTACAACATCACATTTTTCATCTGGTATAACCTCTTCATGATCAAAGATGTTTTCATGGTTGCATACAAGAAAAAGTGTATCATTTCCATCTCTAAGTTCAATTTCTTGGAAAGTTTGGAGCAAAAAACAATGTATTTCATTGGGTTGGAATTGCATACCACTGTAAAAGATTTTCAAAAAGTTGACTTGCAGAGGATCATCAAGTACCTAATTCTTCGGTAATGGAGATGTAAAGGAATAACAATCTTCTTCATCACTGTCAACCCTTCCTAGATACCAAACCATTTTTCTATAGAGTCTTCAACCTCCTAGAGGTACAATTAAATTTCTAGGGAATAAGGATGCACCAGTATTTCGTTCCAATTCCCTAGTAGAGTCGCAGAAAAATAACAAAAGAAGATAACACCCATTATAACTCCACAATTGCTACAGTTGCTGGTTGTAGAAAGGCAAGTAAATCTAGCTAAAATATCTCCCTTACAGAAGCTGTAGTTAGGAGATGTCTTCCACTCCTCAACAAGAGCAAACATCTTGAAACAACATGTAGAGGGAAGCGAATTGCTTCAAGCGGCAGTAAACACATTGGCAAAGGAGATGTCGAAGACACCAAGGGATGATACTTTACCCTTGCTAGAGCAATTGAAACAATTGACAAGGGGATTTGAGGAGTATTCTAGCCAGTTAGAGTAGAAAATCATAGAGTAACTCAATAAGAAAAGGTTGGCAGAGATGACAAATAAGTGTGCTAAGGAACATACTCAATTGGAGACACAAATAAAGAATATACAACAGAGCATTGCGGAGGCAAATATTCTTTACTAGTTTTTTTTATAATGGCCATAGTCCACTATAGCAATATAAGACCAAATGGATGCTTTGGAATTACAAATAACAAAATTTATAGCCCAATATGATCCTATGACTGATAAGGATGGAGTAATGAGGGCACGGGTAGAGACACTCCATAACCAGCATCAACAGCTTCAGGACCAGAGAGACTAAATAAGGAGTCAAATAAAACAATTAAGGGAAGTTGTGAACCTAAGACTTGCTAACTTAACTGGAAGTTTTGCAGAGGCTAAGTAGACTACACAAACAATACAGATATCGACAACTGTAGGAGAAGCAAATGACACATATATCAAGATAGAAGGATAAATAATAATGTTGTCCAAGGCCAAGAAACAATGGGATAATAGTTTGGTGCAGTTGAAACAGATTTACAAGAATATCTTATCTAGCAGCTAATTTAGCATGTCTTGATGACAAGACATAGTTTTAAAGGGGGGATGATGTTAGCAGAATACAGGGCATGGAGTAGAACTAACTAGGAGCTGGCGCATACATCATGCAGAGGTTGGGAGCCAACCTAATATGCTAAAGGACACATCCCTATATGTAATAGATACAATATATATATAGGATAGGATATAATAGAAGTTATATAAAACATGTATGTAGGATGATGAGGTAGAGACTTAGACCTATCGGATAATGGATGTATGATGCTTAGTTGATGCGTATATATATATATGGAGATATGTTGGTATTTGATAATTCTTTGGTGTCTTATTCTTATGATATGTCTGTGATACTCGACATATGTTATTCTTGGTATTTTGCTATCAATCTCTAACTACTTGACCAGGGTATAAACTAAATACAAAGACTTGTCTGAGGACGATGTTAGCAGGATACAGGGCATGGAGCAGAACCGACTGGGAGCTGGTGCATACATCATGCAAAGGCTGGGAGCCAACCTAATATGCTAAAGGACACATCCCTATATGTGATAGATACAATATAAATGTAGGATAGGATATAATAGAAGTCAGATAAAGCATGTATGTAGGATGATGAGGTAGAGACTTAGACCTGCCGAATAATGGATGTATGATGTTTGGTTGCTATGTATATATATAGTCTTATTGTTATGATATGTCTGTGATACTCTACATACATTGTTCTTGGTATTTTGATATCAATCTCTAACTACTTGACTGGGGTATAAACTGACTACAAAGTCTTGGTTGAGTACTAGATCTTTAGACTGGTATCCCTCCCCATTTCTTGCTAGTAGGCACAGTGAGGAATGTGCATTTCTGTTACTGACTAGCAAGATGACCATCACACTAGAGGATGTGTGGAGGATATAATGGATCCCAATCCACGGAGAATGGGTGATCTATGATCATGATCAAGGGGTGATATATGTGAGGGCAGTGTTCTCCCTAGCACAGGTTCCATTAGATGAGCGGGGGATGGAGATGATATTTGCGGATGCCATAGGGAGGTTGTATGCACTACTGTTGTTCATAGTAGGGGTGATATCAAGCATATTGGTGCCTGATAGGTAGTCACACGGATTTCTAGTGGGCTAGGGGATTGTGTTGCAGCAGATTATGTGGGATGGGTTAGTATATGCATGAGGGTCATGCATGTTAGTGCACTTATATCATGATATGGATGATGCGGTGTACAGAGGAGAAGCGAGCCTAGGATGTATAGTGACCTTGCTCCACATATTGGCCTAGGAGCATATCATAGTAACCAGGCCAATGATAGTAAGGACTCAGAGATCTAGGGGGTTGTATCTATACTATTATGGTAGTGTACTTCGACATAGAAGATTGGGGGACTTGTCATAGTGGTGGTGAGTCATAGATGACATTGTGATGGTTACATGGAGGCCATGGTTGGGATGTGAGGTGTGGGGGGATGATGACATCCATCTGGCATATGTGTAGCAACCATGGTATCTCATTGGGCACACAAAGAATATCATTGATAGGTACATTCTAGATTGGGTGCTAGGCCAATTTGGTGTGATACATATGGTGCCACTGGAGGAGGCAATGTTTCCTTGTGTGATTAGGGATGCACCAAGGTGGGGATTGCTAATTGATCTGCAGGTGGAGATAGCATATTTTAAGGCATTGGTGCTGATGGCATGGGATTTGGGGGAGGATATAGCAAATTTAGGGTCCACGACAACCTATGATGCATGGTGGGCATAGCAACGGATGATTTGACTAACTATTCCATAGGGGTAGGGTGGTGGACAAGGAGGTGAGGAGGATGAGGATGTAGATGTGGAGGAGGAGAGTGATGGCGAGGAGGAGACTACTTTGTAGGCATAGTTGGAGACTGCACAGGGATAGGTGGTACAATTGCAGGCGCAGTTAGCTCAGGTGGGACAGCTGCAGGTATAGTTAGCTTAGGTGGGATAGTTGCAGGCATAGTTAGCTCAGGTGGGACAACTGCAAGTGTAGCTAGTGCAGACATAGGGACAAGTGGTGCATCTATAGGTGAAATTATCATAGACACAGGGGCTGGTGGCTAGATATCAATAGGAGAGAGATGAGGTACATTAGGCGCTAGGATCATCGATGGTTGATACAATTGGAGGATTCAAGTCTCACCTAGATTGGGCCAACTAGGAGGCACAACACTACAAGATGCTATATGAGAGGGAGGTGTCAGCTGAGAGAAGGAAGAGCTTCAGGAGCCAGTCAAGGGCTTCAGCCTCACAAAGGACAGGTTGGTTAGAGAGATTAGTACTGGGGCCATCACAATAGCTATGGGGCCATCTCCTCCTCGGCCACCACCAACAGCAAGGGCAAGGCCATCGCAACTAGCACCATCAGAAGGGGGCAACTCAACCTAGAGGCTGGTGTAGACATTTGATGTGTATATAATATGCCTTCAGGCTCATTTTGTATTTTGATAGATTTGCGGAGCCCATGTATAGACATTGTATCATGACCATTTTTATGTATATATGAGATGACATGTTTTGTGGCGATATATGGATATTGTGATGTTTTATTGATGTTTATGGATGATGCATGATGATATGATATTGTCATGATTTCAATATGATGATGTGAGTGTGTTATTTTATTTATGATGATGTTATGATATACATGATGATGTATGGATGCTTATGTTTATGTGATGGTTATGGATTATGGTTATGGTTTATGGATTATGATGTTATGCATGTATGTAGTTATGTTATTGATTATGGTAGCTATGTATGGCTATGGTTGTTTTTGATTATTTATGGATGCTCGGTGCATGTGTTATGGGTGGAATATGCAGAGGTATACAACGAAATAGTTAACAAGCTCACTTGCTAGCTTTGGATGGTAAGGATGATGACGTGGATTGTGAAAAATGCTTAGATTAATGAATATACATTATGGATGTAATGTGCAATAATGTGAAAAATGATAATGTGTGGATAGTGAATGTGTAATGATGGAGATGACATCTAATTGTTTCACCTATATGCATGAGCAATGAGATGGAATGAGTATGCAAATGTTGATTTTTGGTTGGTCATGATACATGGTCACTGAAAATGGTCACAGGGAAAGGTTTGGATTAGGTGAGATGGATGAGTATTATTGGATGAAGAAACATGTGGATATGGAAAAGGCTAATGTGTAGGAATGATAGATATGGGACAAAGAATGGAGCAAGAGAGAATGTGCACATTGGGTGATTTAGATTGGGGTGTAAATGGGGGATCTTGCCAGGACATCGGTGATAGGGGTGTGGTTTTTCAATCTAGGCCCTTATGATGGAATGACAAGTAGGGTAGAAAGTGTGATGTAGAAGAGACAGTGCGGGGATCACTTCTTGAATCATGGATCAAAAAGGGGATGAGTATGATGAGGGCTAGGAATATGTGGTGTAGGCACCCAAAACAAGGGATGTGGGTTGTCAATCCAAGCCTTGTGGGAGATACCACACATCGAGAATCCTAGGAGGAGGGATAACTTTTGAATGCTTTCAAAATGCTGCATATGTAATGAGCACTTATTTTGATATAACATGAAATTTTATGCACTGGGGTATAAGGAACTGAGGTGATGATGTATTCCATGCATAGCACCTAACTCTGCAAACAAAAGGATGACCTTATACACGCCCAACACAATACAACCTTGTCTAGACGTGTGAGGAAGAAAACTTAGAGCATAAGTCCTTAGTGTACAAAATGTATTGAATGGCCCTAGATGCAAAAGGATGACTGGTATGCAAGAAGCTATTCCAACACACACACGATATAAATATTAGTTGGAGTAATAAGAGAATCCAACAAACACGACATACAAAATAAATGATCATGCCCCATTCTATGCCCTCCATAACACACCAAGATATAGAAAGATGGAGGTGACTTGAAGGAACCATAGAATGAGACAAAAAGAAAAAAATCAACAAGAAAAAGACCAACTAACCAAACAGATCATAAAACCATCATATCTCTTGCCAAGAGTTGTGCGAAGTTAGGATTCTGCCTATTATAAGAAGGATGCATTTGTAAGGCAGGGATTGATGATGATTTGGATAATTCAAATGATAGGCGAATAGATATGGAGGCAATATGTTAGTCCAAGAGTGATCTTGTCGCTTGTGATTTTGATGGAAGCTTGATGCTTTGGTAGTATGTGTAGTATGCTTGTTGCGTTAGTGTCAAGTTTAGGTGAGGATGGGTATGGAGCGAGATGGCGGTGGATACAAGTATTTGTTTATTATGGATGAATTGAGTATTTTTTACGAGGGATGTGATAGAGTCACTATAAATTGTGAGATGTGAAAGGTGGAAATCAAGCTCAGGTGATAGGGACAACCAAGGAGTTTTGAGACACCAGGATCCTGATGAGTGCCAAGTTGCACCCATGAAATACATCTTTTTACCTCTCTTTTCCTCCTTCCTAATCCCATCTGTCCTAATGTCAGCACCCAAATTAGCTAGCAAGATGGTTCTAGTTAATGATTAATTGAGATAGATTACTTAAGATCACAATTTCTCGATTAAGAGACTAATGTGCATGGAATTGATGGAAAAATGCAGAAACTTCTCTCTTTTTGAATCAACAGGTGTAGATATCAGGAACAACAATTTTGTGCATCTCTGGAGATAGTCTTCAATGATCTCTGGAGACAATACCATAGTACCATGACACCTGAAGTTTTGAAGTAATGAGGGAAGCCTCTCCGGAGCTCTGCGGGAGTCTGGAGCATCTCCGGAGCTGAACAAAGAAAGCTACAGATATCTCCGGAGCTACAGACATATCTTTGGAGCTACAGACATATCTTCAGAGCTGTAGACAGGGACATATATCTTTGGCGCCTCCTAAGAGCAGAGCATATTTCCAGCATAAGATGCCGATCAGGCACTCTCAGCAGTGATCTTAATACCCCTCATTTCACTCAACTCATCACCTGAGTGGTGGAGGGCCATCTTTAGTTAAACTGTTGGAGTTTTCATCTTTATAAAGTTTTTGCATCAGTTACGGATAGAACTAATTCAATACCCATTTTTTTGGGCCTAGCTGCCCAAATGTATTACGACTCAAACTTAGATTTCTGAGTGGACTTCTGTTCCACTCAGTCTTCTTTTATTGCATGATTATTTTCCATAGTTAGAACAACTAGTGTAATAAAGAGATGGATGTCATCTCATAGAAGAACTAGTAGATAAGATAAGTGATATGTCATCACTCATTTTGATATATACTAATAGAAACAACAGAAGAAATATACAATGATTGAATTATTCTGATTCTCAGTAATCTCAGTTCTGTGATATCAATGTTTTTCATGAATGCAAAGCAAATGGAATTGGATTGAGTTTAGTTGAGATCTTCTTTTGTTTTGATTCTCCACTATAGCCTTCAGCCCCAAGGGTGTGGAGGAAGGGCCCACTCTTACCACCAAGGCGGAAGGCTAGTACCATTGCTTTATTACTTCAGATTTTGCTGTGAAAAGTATTTACTGATTTTAATAGATAGATACATGTTACTGTTTCTAAGATTGCTTTTAGTAACGTCCTGTTTAATTTTGTTTCAACATTCCTTAAATTCATTTAGTAAGTAGACAGATTAATCTTTCAAATTGGTAGAAGTTGTTAAGATTAGCTAGGAAAACTAGTAAATATAGAATCCCTAGTTACAAACAGCCGAGGACATAGCCCCTAGATTATTGACATCTGAAAACAGATTAAATGATGAGGTACAACGACACCTTGTTAGATCCTAGTGTAGAGATTTATGGAGTGGATGTGTTAGCTAGATAGATGGATAAGACTTGCAAGTATGTAGTTATGGATGGAGTGGGAAAATAGTAATCCAACACAAACTTCTAGTCTAGAAGTGGGAAATGGGATGGAGATAATTTATTTAGCGAGGATACAAATAGGGGATGATGGAAGGGGGATGAATAGAGGATCCAGTTTGATACTACACATGACACTTGCAAGTAGGTTTTCATAATGGTACTTATCCAAGGCACCACAAGATGTGGTTTGCACCATAGCATGAATTGTTTCTCTTTACTATTTTTGATCTTTTTTTGATCATTTTTTTATTTTTTTGTATTTTTAGATGGGGTATTTAGCGACCTAGGTATAAAACCTCTTAAGATGGATGATTTTCATAGGTTCTTCTAGTTCTTCACCTTCAGGAGTGGCCAAACGGTTTGCTCTCGAACCATATTTAGAGATAATTATGTAGGGACCCAACCAATTCAGTTTGAACTTGCCTTTCTTGTTTCGTTCTTGAATATTCCTTTGATTTTCTTTCAGGATTGAATCTCCTATTGTAAATTCCCTTGCACAGATCTTTTTATTGTAGGTTCTACAGAGCTGATTCTAATATGCTTGGAGACATTCATCCAAAAGCTCTAGTTCTTACATGTGTGCAACATGATAATCCTCCTCTATGATGAGATTACACAAAGAGATGCACAAGGAAGGAAGTTTGATCTCTATTAGCAAGATAGCTTTGAATCTAAAGATGAGGAAATATGGAGTGGCTCCAGTAGGTGTGCAGATGATAGTTTGATATGCCTAAAGGGCGGGATGTATATGAGGTGCCAATCATGACCAATTTCATTGACAACTTTCTTGAGGATTTTTAGTAAGGTTTTATTAGTTGCCTCGGCTTGGTTGTTTTTTTGGGGGTAATATGGAGTGGACCAGTGGTGTTGGATGTGGAAACATTCATAGAGAGTGTGAATGTCATGATTATTGAAGGGTTTTCCATTATCTGTGACAATGGTGGCTTGAATTCTATAGTGAAAAATGATATGGTAGAGAATGAATTTAGAGATTTGGGACCTAGTGGTGAAGGTGAGAGGGATGGCTTCAACCCACTTCATGAAATATTTAGTGGCAGTGATGATGAACTTATGACTATCAGAGGATGGAGGGTGAATCTTTCCAATGAGATCGAGGCCCCATTGAGAGAAGGGCCATGGTGTAGTTATCAGTTGTAGAGCCTGAGAAGGGGCATGAATAAGATCTCCATGCTATTGACAGGGCTTACATTTCTTGAAATATTCACAAGCATCATGTTCCATGGTCGACCAATAATATCCTGTGCATAGAAGTTTTTTGGCCAAGAAATACCACTTGTTTGAGCACCACAAAGTCCAGCATGAACCTCATGTAGTGTAACATTAACCTCTTATGTATTTAAACACTACAATAGGGTTCCATCATAGATTCTTTGATAAAGTGTGTTGGCAAGGATAGTGTAACATGATGCTTAGAGGATGAGGGCTCATTGCTATTTACAGGAGAAATTGAGTGGGGTGGTATCATTTTGAAGGTAGGTGTAGATATGATGGTACCAAGGGGATTCAATACCAACAATTTCACATATGAACTCAAATCTCACAACCCTGTATGCTGGCATGATAAGTTGATCCACAAGGAATTTACACTAGTGGCTATCATGAGACATGTCCAAAGGGAACCCAATGGTAGTCATGGCATCTACTGCTTTGTTATTGAGTCATGGCACTTGTTCAAATTGGATGTAGGTAAACTAAAGTCTGTACTCGTAAACCATTTGTTTGTAAGGGACTAGCTTGTCATCTTTGGTTTGATATTCATCATTGACTTATTTTATGACTAACTGGGAGTCACATATATTTATAGCTTTTGAATACTCCATTGAAGTGTTGTTTTGAGGCCAATGATGATGGCTTCATATTCTGCTATATTGTTTGTGCAAGGAAAAGTGAGCCTGTATGCTTTAGGAATATAGTTACCTTAAGGAGTGACGAAAAGGATTCCAACTCTTAAACCATGATTTGTGAAGGAACCATCAAAGTAGAATTTCTGTATAACAGATTCTGTTGTTGTAAGGATGGAATCATTTATAAAGTCAATGGTTAGAGGTTGGTGATCAATGAGAGGAGCTTCTGAAAGTTGGTCGGCCACAACCTGTCCCGTAATAGCTTTTCAATCCATATATTCAATGTCAAACTCACTGAGTAGCATGACCCATTTAGCCATTCATCTTGTAAGAGAGGTTCTGGAAAGCAAGTACTTGAGAGAGTCAAGTTTTGAAATGAGTTTTATAGGATGACTTAGCATGTAGTCTCGAAGCTTTTGAAAGCTAAAAATGATAGCTAGACATGATCTTTCCATAGGAGTATAGTTGAGCTCATAGCCAACCAAAGTCCTGCTGATATAGTAAATAGCCCTTTCTCGGCTAGTTTCATCATGTTGTGCTATGAGTGCCCCCATTGTTATGATGTTGCTGAGATATAAAATAATAGGGTTTTGCCTGGAGTAGGTTCCATGAGGACTAGGGCGATGCTATATATTCCTTGATTTGATCAAATGCTTTTTGAAAGTTGTCATCCCACTTAAAGTGTACATGCTTTTGAAGTAGGTGGGAGAAGGGTTGACATTTGTCAGCAAGTTGAGCAATGAATCCACAGATGGCTTGTAACTTACCTTGAAGACATCGGAGTTGTTTTAGGTTCTTGGGTGGTGGCATGTCCATGATTTATGTCACTTTTGTTGAGTCAACTTCAATTCCTCAGCGAGATACAATGAAGCCTAGAAGTTTTCCTGATATAACCCTAAAGACACATTTCTTGGATTAAGGTGGAGTTTATATTCTTGAAGGCATTCAAAGACGTGTTAAAGTACTTCAAGATATTCTAACCTTGTTACTGATTTATCAAGGAGGTCATCCACCTAATCTTCCATGATTTTATGTAGCATGTCATGGAAGATGGTAGTCATAGCTCGTTGATATGTTGCTCTCACATTTTTAAGACTGAAGGGCATGACTTGCCAACAATAAGTACCCCAAGGACAAGTGAAATCTGTTTTGTGCTGATCTTCAGGGGTGATTTTGATTTGATTGTATGTGGAGAAGCCATCCATAAGAGATAACATTTCATGTCCCACTGTGAGGTCAAAAATGATATCAATGTTGGGGAGTGGAAAGTCATCCTTTGGGTATGCTTTATTTAAATATCTAAAATATGTGCAAACTCGGATGCCCCCAAGTTTCTTGGGAACAAGGACAATGTTCAAAACCCATTCGAGGTAATCAATAGGGTGGATGAAGTCCACCTCTAACAACTTTTGGAGTTCTTCTTTGACCAGAAGTGCGACTTTTGGATGTATTTTTCTAAGTTTCTACTTGATAGGTCTTGCATCGGGTTGTACCACAAGGTGATGTACCACTAGTGAAGGATTGAGGCTTGGCATGTCTGTGTAGGACCAAGCAAAGACATTCTATGCATGTTGTAGAATGACTGATATACGAGGATTTTCTTTAGGTGTAAGACTTGTTGTCAGATAGGTGATCTTAGGTTATTCTTTAGTGCTAAGGTTGATCTCTTGCGTAGCTTCAATGAGGATAGCCGAGTGCTTTTACCATTGTAGATGTATGGGAGGAAGGTGGAGTTCCTCATCTCCTAGTGCCTCAGAGAGGTTTTCACTAGGAGATACGTCTTTATTTTTCTCTTTTACATTTGATAGTGCCTCAGGGAGGTTTTCACTAGGGGACAATTTTTTATTATGTGATTTTTTATTGTGACTAAGGAACTTTGGTGTACTCACGGTAGGAGGGTTCATAGAATGAACTGTCTGAACTGTGCAATAAGAGTAAACACAACAGAAACAACTCAAGAAATGGAACAAATGCATATCTAGTCATTCAGTATATCATAGAATTCAAATAAAGATCAGCTAGCAACATGCGGGCTTACAACTAGGGCTCATAGGACTAGTTACATACATGCGCAAGATAAGGCTTTGAAGCTCCTTCGCACAAAACCTAAAATATAGAATATGAATCAATCTCTAACTTTCTAACTACTTTCCTAAGGATCTATTACATCTTTATATATCATTTCTGAACCAATAGATTCCTTTGCATCCGCCAAGGAAGATCACAAACTCCAATAAAGAGTTGTAACATGTTCACGGATAGGTCGGACCTAAATGCATATAACACTTCCTCAAATGAATGGAACAATGTGTGGGCCTTTAAGGAAGGTCAGCCATGAACCATAAGACATTGAATGATGTATCATTGAGATCTACAAGTCAAGGAACGATCCACAAGCCTTCTCCTTTAGTTGATTATCAGGAATTATTAGGATGCTCTGCACTGAGAAAATAATTGATCTTCTGATAGCGATATCTTTCCGATAAATGGTCCAAATGCTCTGAATTCTTGATATGATGTAGATGAATGAATGTAGATGCTAAGTATAGATCCGCAAGATGTGAATTGCCAAAACTAGACCACAAGTTGAAACTACTTCTGACTAAACTACCTAAACTAAACTGGAAAATGAAAGAACTGGAATGCAAACAAATTGAAATGCAAATATTTTTGGTTGATGCAAGATTGCTCTTGAACTAGGGATGCTCCTGCATTAGACACCTAGGGTTATTGAAAAAGTGAGTCCCTCATTTTTCTGGGGCTAGGGGAGAACCAAGATGGTCCATCTCAGCCTGAGAAATCCAAGATGAATCTTTTGTCGGTCTACCTTTCCACTTCACAAGATATTCTATGTATTATCTTCCTCTAGTGCTGCATCCAACTTTGTTGTCCAAAATGTCTTCAATCTGTTCCAGTGCTTGTTGTGGTAACTACTTCTTCAAGCCTTCTGCTATGCTATCACTAAATTCTGCTTCATGATACTGATAAAGATCTGCAATGTTGAAAATAGGTGATTTACCCAAAGTCTCCAGTAACTCCACTTCATATGTATTCCCTGAATCAAATTTCCTGAGTATCTTACAAGGTCCAAACTTCTTCATCTTCAACTTGTTATATATCCCAATTGGAAATCTTTCTTTTCTCAAATACACCATCACTTCATCTCCAACTTCAAATTCCTTATGTCTTCTCTTCTCATCAGCCTTCTCTTTGTACTTACTGTTCATATCCTCCAAATGTTGCTTTACCTAATTATGCATTGTCTTCATATGGTTTGCAAATTATTCTGCTTCTGCACTCCTCTTTTCCTCTGTACTAATGTCTCTCAATTCTGCAACTCCTCTAGGATTCACTCCAGTCACAATCTCAAAAGGTGTTCTTCTGGTACTCCTATTTATTGAATTATTGTATGCAAACTCTGCTTCTAAAAGAATCAAATCCCAACTTCCAACTTTCTCTCCAACCAAACATCTCAACAAGTTTCCCAAACTCCTATTCACTACCTCTGTCTGTCCATTTGTCTATGGGTGAAAAGTAAAACTAAACTTCAAATCTATCTTCATCTTCTTCCAAAGTGTCTTCCAAAAATATCCAACAAACTTTGTATCTCTGTCTAAAACTATACTTCTAGGTAATCCATGCAATCTCACAATCTCCTTGAAAAATAGGTCAGCTACATGCACTGCATCAATTGTCTTCTTACAAGGTCTGAAATGAGCCATCTTTGAAAATCTTTCAACCACTACAAATATTGAATCATGTCCTCTTTGTGTCTTAGGCAATCCCATTACGAAATCCATGCTTATGTCTTCCCAAGGTCACTCCAAAATTGTCAAAGGTTTATACAATCTGGTGTTCTGACTACTCCCTTTTGCAACTTGACAAACTCTACAACTCTGCACAAATCTCCAAACATCCTTATGTATCTGAGGCTAAAAGTAGTTTTCACTTACCAAAGCCACTGTCTTATCAATGCCAAAGTGTCCTGCCAATCCACCACTATGTTTCTCCTTGATCAAATTATCTCTCATTGAACTTTTAGGTATGCACAACTGACTTCCTCTAAACAACATATCTTCTTGAATGAAATAGTCCAACCACTTACTCCTATCTGCCACAACAAGTTCCTTACATGCTTTTCAAGGTTTTGCAAAATCAGTGTCTCCCTCATACATGTTCTTCAATTCATCAAAACCCAACACTTCAACTCTCATCTCTATCAACAAGTTTCTTCTTCAACTCAAGGCATCAACAACTTTGTTTGATTTACCACTCCTATGCTTCAACACAAAAGTATAACTCTGCATGAACTCTACCCATCTCATATGTCTCTAATTCAACTTACCTTGACTGTTCAAATACTACAAAGTTTGATGATCTGTATACAACAAAAACTCCTTAAGCAACAAGTAATGTCTCCACTTCTTCAAGGCTTGAATTATGGCATAAAACTCTTGATCATAAACTAAATATCTTTTCCTCGCATCATTCAACTTCTCACTTAAATAAGCTATAGGTCTACCTTCTTGACTTAACAATGCTCCAATTGCATTTCCACTTGCATCACAATCAACTTGAAATACCTTATTGAAATCTGGTAATACCAAAATAGGTTGCTCTGTCACTTTCTGCTTCAACAACTCAAAACTTTTGTCTGCTCCTGATGTCCAATTGAAATCCTTTCTATCACCTCTCATTGTCTCTGTCATAGGGTTACAAACTGAACTAAAATTTTTGATGAACTTTTGGTAGAAACTAGCCAATCCATGAAATGATCTAACTTCTCCAATACTCTCCAGTGTAGGCCATTCAACAATTGCTCTCACTTTCTCAGGGTCCATCTTCAATTCTTCTGCATAAATCACAAATCCTAAAATATACTAATTCTTCCTTCATGAAACTACCCTTCTTGATGTTTATTAGCAATTTCTCCTCTCAATCTTTGCAAAACTTGTCTAATATGCCACAAATGTTCTTCTTTTGTTTTACTAAAAATTAAAATATCATCCAAGTACACAATTACAAACTTACCCAAGAATTTCTTCATAACTTCATTCATCAACCTCATGAAAGTACTCAGTGCATTTGTCAATCCAAAAGGCATCACTAACCACTCATACAATCCTTCATTTGTCGTAAAAGCAGTCTTCCATTCATCACCTTCTCTGATTCTAATCTAATGGTATCCACTCTTCAAGTCTATCTTTGTGAAATATTTTGCTCCACTCAAACAATCCATGATATCATCCATCCTACGTAAAGGAAATCTATACTTAACTATGATCTTGTTTATTCCTCTAGAGTTAGTACACATTCTCCATTCTCCATCCTTCTTCGGTGCTAATACTACAGGTACTGCACAAGGAGTCAAGCTTTCTCTGATTAGACCTTTCCTCAACAACTCTTGTATCTATTTATTCAATTCTTCATTCTCTGCCGATGTCATCTGGTGTGCTGCTTTGTTAGGCAAACTTGCTCCTGGTATAAGATCCATGTGATGATTGATACTCCTTATAGGTGGTAATCCTTTAGGTACATTATCTGATATGATGTCTTCACACTTTGTCAGCAACTCCTTTATTTCCTCCAATTCAGTTTCTTTCTCCACTACTTCAGGCTTCTTAGGAATCAAGGCATAACACATACTTTCTTGTTTCAAACCATCCAAAAATTTCCTTCCATCTACCAAATAGATTCTAGCATTCCCACATACAATATCTTTAATATCATCTTCTAAAGGAATCAAAGTAATTATTTTCCCATTTTCTATTATAGTATATGTATTCTTTCTCCCATCATGCATAGCTTTTCTATCATACTGCCAAGGTCTACCCAACAAGATATGACAAACATCCATAGGCATAATATCACACATGACTTCATCATGATAAGATCCAATATGAAATTTCACCAAACATTGTTCACTCACCAGTATCTTATGATCATCCCGAATCCATGCTATTTGATAGGGCTTAGGGTGTTTCAATCTTTCCAACTTCAGCTTAGTCACCATCTCCTCTGAAACTAGGTTATCTGAACTACCACTATCAATTACAACTTTACAACACTAACCTTCAGATTTGCATCTAGTTCTGAACATACTCTTCCTCTACGATGGTTCTTCATTTGTCTCTGCTTCACATAGTGCTCTCCTCATCACAAGTGATTCTCCTTTCTTAGGTTTACCAACATAACTAGGTGATTAACAGGTTCTTCTTCAACATAGGTTGCTCTTCCACTATTTTCTGTCCTCTTGCTTGTGCTACCTTGATTACACTCAAATGCTCTATGTCCTTCACCTCCACACTTGAAACAAGTACCTCTGAATGTCTTCTTATCAAATCCTCTTCCTTCTCTTCTATATCCTTCATTCCGATATGCACTAGGGTTTCCTCTCCGGTAAAAATTTCTGTCATCTCTCCGATAAGCATTGTTATCTTTGTCATCCTTCTTAACTGGGTTGTCAAACTTGTTCTACTCCACAAATGATCTATCATATCTGGAAAATGTTTTACCTCTCTAAAATTTACATCCTCTACCTCTCTGCCTCTGATCATGTCTTTTATTTAGCTTCTCTTCAACCTTCAGGGCAAACTCATATGCTTCTTCCAAAGATGTCATCCTTACCAAACTTAGTTCTTCTTGAATGTTCAATCTTAGTCCATTGATGTATCTTGCCACTTTCTCCTTGCTTGCTTCACTATGTCCCGTCCTTATGATCATCTTATGAAATTCTTCAGTGTACTCCTTCACAGATTTCTCCTTTTGTCTCAAGTTTTGCAATCTTTTCAATAATTCCAACTCATAGTCAGTAGGTATGAACTGATTCTTCAACTTTGTCACCATCCGGTCCCACTTTGTAATCTTTTCTTTTCCTCTTCTGTTTCTTTCCAACTGAACTTCTTTCCACCATATAGCAGCATGTCCTTTCAACTTTGTCTTTGCAAATTTCACCTTCTCTAGATCTTCACTTTCCTCATATTCAAAGTATTCTTCCATATCATTTATCCAGTCAATCAACTCTTCAGGATTCAAAATACCAGTATAATTCGGCACATCAACTCTAGGTCTCTTTCCAATCTTTGAAATAGCTTGCAACATCTTTATCTAATCTGATTCTTCTTCTTGATTACCTTCTAGGGTTTCGCCAGTATGTTCCACAGATTGAAATTCTTCCTCATCATCACTTTCAACATTAGGTCTTAGTGTCAATCCTCTTCGCCTATCTTCTTCAACAACATCCAAACGAATTCGCATTGTTCTCATCAATTCCATCATTTCATCCATTCTATTAGCCATTGTACCAATAGGAGGAAGTCTTTGCAGCGGCATCTTCCTAGGATCAAGTGCAAACTACCTCAGGTTCGGTGATCGGGCTACAAGCAACAACTACCTCTCAATCGGCGATCGATTACGCACAAGTAACCTGCCTCAGATTGGCGATCTGCTCACAACAAGATCTTACATAATCCCCTTTGCCAATTCACTCCAAAGAATCAAACTTTTGCTCTAATACCACTTGGTGTAGTCATGGTAGGAGGGTTCACAGAATGAACTATCCAGACTATGTAGCAAGTGTAAACACAACGGAAATAGTTCAAGAAATGGAACAAATACAGATTCAGTCATTCAGTATATCATAGAATTCAAATAAAGATCAGCCAGCAACATGTGAGCTTACAACTAGGGCTCACAGGCCTGGTTACATACATGCGCAAGATAAGGCTTTGAAGCTCCTTCGCACAAAATCTAAACTATAGAATATGAATCAATCTCTAACTTTCTAACTGATTTCCTAAGGATCTATTACATCTTTATATATCATTTCCAGACCAATAGATTCCTCCGCGTCGGCCAAGGAAGATCACAAACTCCAATGAAGAGCTGTAATGTGTTCATGGATAGGTCGGACCTAAATGCATAGAACACTTCCTCAAATGAATGGAACAATGTGTGGACCTTTGGGGAAGGTCGGCCACAAACCAAAAGACATTGAATGATGTGTCATTTAGATCCACAAGTCAAGGAATGATCCGCAAGCCTTCTCCTTCAGCTGATTATCAGGAACTGTTAGGATGCTCTGCACTGAGAAAACAGTTGATCTTCTGATAGCAATATCTTTCTAGTAACTAGTCCAAATGCTCTGAATTCTTGATATGATGTAGATGACTGAATGTAGATGCTAAATCTAGATCCACAAGATGTGAATTGCCAAAACTGGACCACAAGCTAAAACTGCTTCTGACTGAATTGCCTGAACTGAACTGGAAAATGAAAGAACTGAAATGCAAACAAACTGAAATGCAAATGTTTTTGGTTGATATAAGATTACTCTTGAACCAGGGATGCTCTTGCATCAAACTCCTCATGTTCCCCAAAGTAAGCATCATCATGGAGACAAACTTCATATCCCGAGATGCTACAAAGTTTCAGGAATGCTGATAGCCTCATCATTTTGGAACATGTCGAGAGGCGGTGGTCCTTGTTGATCCTAGGTGGTGAGATTAGGATGGACAAGTGAAAGATCAATGACGAAGATGAAATTGTCAGGGAATAAGAAAGATAGATCAAGATCTTCACAAGAAGCTATAATGATAGTTGGCATAGTCTTTTCAATATTAGGAGAGGATTCGATCACATCTATCGAAGGTTCATAAGGACCTTGGATTTACACAGTGGGTGGCGCATATCCTAGGCCAAAGTACTTGGGATATGCTTTTGGTGATTCTGGTTTTACCAGGATAGGTTCGGTAGGTCCTTGTTCGTTGACGCCAAGTCCCTTTCCATGATAGGGCATTTTGGTACACATTTGGTAAGGCACAAGATATCTTTCTTTGAGATATTCGAGGTCTACTACTATTGTATCTATCTCATTGTGATATAACAAATCACTTAGGGAATCTATAACTTATTCTTCCTCTTGAGAGACCTTTGTTGGAACAAAAGGGATTTGGTCATCTGGTCTACATATTTGTTCTTGGACCTTTTTCTATAGTTGGAGACCATAGGAATGAGGAGATAAAGGCAATTGTCCCATATGAAAGGCATTGTGAAGCTCATACTCACCACAACCTTTGTCAATGATCTTGACTTGGGATATTTGAGGGATTCGGTTGGATGATGATGTGGATGCACATGAAGGATTGAATGAAGTGGATGGAGTGGATGAAGTGTCTTTAATATTTTCCCCATAAGTGCTTGGACAATGGATTTGCCTATCATAAATGAATTCCAAATCTTTGCAATACTCAAAGGGTTGTTGGTCAGCGAGAATAGTGACTTCGATGTTGTTGTGTGGGAACTTCAGACATTGATGATAGGTGGAGGGAATGACTTGCATGGCATGTAACCATGGTTGACTGAGGAGAAGATTGTAGGGGAGGTCAAGATCAACCACATGACATAAGGTGGGTTGTGTTATAGGACCCACTTTGATTGGGAGACAAATGGTGCCTTTAGATTCTGGCTTTGTGTTATCATATGCCTTGATGGAGATGACCAAGGGTTCTAAATCCTCTGCTGAATACCCCAATAGTTTTATGAACTTTAGTGTACAAATGTTCAAGCCGGATCCATTATCCAAGAGGATTTGTTTGACTTTATGGTTGGTGATTTGGACTTCAATATGGAGGGCTTTATTATGAGATGGGTTGATGGGTGCCATATCAGATTGGCTAAAGGTGAGATGGTAGGAGGATGATAATTGGGCAACCAGGTTTTGGAATTGTTTGGGGTGGATGTCGGATGGGTTGCATACAATTGTGTGGCAATTATAACATTAAATAAAAGAGTCTTTTCCTGGGCCACTATCTTGTTTAATTTTAGACTGGGAAGGTGTAATTATGAATAATAATTGTTTTTTCTATTTTCATTTTGGTACGTGCATTCTAAATGGAGGTAGCAAGATGCTTTGTAGGATAAATGAAAGTTATAAAAAATCAGAAATCAGAGAGGCATTCTTCCTCTTTCTTGCATGACGAGCCTTGTCGGTGCTTCCAAATATTTGCACATATGTCTAACTTTAGTATTTGACAAATTACATTGCACCTCGTCATTACCCTATTCCAAAGCTCCTATTTGGGCACATGCTCGCTAAGGTTGTGGAATATCGGCCTTACTCCTACCTTTTGCTTTTTCTTCAATCACTCCTTACTTATTGTGAAATGCGGCATCCTTCATTATCTGACAACCTTGCTTTCATCGGAACCTTATAGTTATTAAAATATTGTTACCTTTGCTGCTCCTTAGGCAACTCTGTATGGATTTTTATCTCTTGTATTTGCATAGTATTCATCCTTAATTTATGGCTCCATTTTGATCCACTTCTACAATACAAAACATTAACTTTCTATTTTAGTGAATGATATTAAATCCACCAATATAGAATTTTGTTACCTTTAAATCTGTCATAAATTTGCCTTCCATTATGCCTGGATGGATGTCCTCATGGAGAGTATGCTGACAAAGGTTCTGAATATGGTTTACACTTGCCATTTGTATTTACATGAGAGTCTTTAAAGTCTAAAAAAAAAATCTATTTTGAGTATATTCTGCAATCTTTTCCCTCCTCTCTCATGACATTAAACCTCTTTTTATTTCACTTCTTGAAAAGGGTCAAAACAATAGCTGCGTGACTTTCTCATTTGTATTTTAGACAGACTAAAATGTTTCCATTAAATTATTAACCATACTTAATGCAAAGCTTCAGTTTCTATTGTGTTCTCTGTTTGTTTGTATACCTCTTTCTATTATTCTTCCCTTTTCTATTTTTGCATCACAAGAAACTAAGCATGGTAGTTATTTTTAGTGGTGTCTATTTTAGGAGACTTCTCTATGTCTTAGATTGCCGTAAAAGACACGGGAGATACAAGTTTTTATGCATATATGAGCGCTTAGATAATTATGAGTGCCTTTTTAAGGCACTAGGGAAAGTATGATAGGTCGGCCATATAATGGCGTTTGTTCTTCATTATTATATATGTTGACATTTGCCATGTAATGGCATTGAAACTTCTTTTAGTTTATGATTAATTTGCCTTATTTTTAGTGTTAAACTTTCATTTATTATAATCTATTTGACTGCCATTTAATGGCGTTAGTTTTGCATGAATCATTATGTCCAAAATCTGCGTTAGATTTACATGATTCCTTATGTCTAAAAACTACCATTTAAAGGTGTAGATTTGCATGAATATTTTGTCTAAATCTACCATGTAAAGGCGTTAGGTTTGCATATCTATCTCATTATGACTTTTCTATCCTTCGATTATTACTTTCTTGGGATTTTAAATTAGCAATGATTATCATTTTAGTTTAGAAAGAAAATGATATTTACTTAATAGTCCACTTTTGATATTATACTCCATTGGAAATAATAACACTATACTCTTGTGGATTTATATCTTAATTGATAGAGGATAACAAAATGTATGATGGTTGGAAAACTTAGATCTTCTTAGTTTAGAAGCACAAGTATACGTACATTATTTAATGTTTGTCCATGGTCATAATTCACCATGTTTTTTATTTGAATATCTAGTTAGAATGTAAGTCAAATTGATCTCATGATTAGAAGATTGAAGGGTGTCCTCATTATTCTATAACCTGTTTTCATAAGCACTAGCTTAAGTGGCTCTAGTAAAATCATTCTTAGATAAGTTGTTTCATTAGATTATCTTTGCAAATTGGTTTACCATCCTAAGACAAGTAATCACTATGATATAGTATTATTTGTAAATATATTTGTTTTGTTGGTATGAAAAATAGAATGTATTGTAACTAGTTTATAGTATGATGAATGACTTGGGAATTTTGATCTAGCATGATCTTATATAGTTAATTTTTGTGAAACCGTCCCTATTTCACTTGAGTGGGTGGCAGCCAACAAAAAACTGTCTGGGGAACAAGACCCTAGAAAGGGTTGCGTACCCGGTTTAACAAAATTTGCAAAATCATCAATCTCTGACTTGACTGTTAGATTATCATATTCTCATGTATGCATTTTAGATGTTGATCCATTGTATGGTTATAACTGCATGATGTTGTTTTTCAATTGTTTGAATACTTCCTTGGGAAGATGTATGATATTTACCTTCCTTGTGAACTTGTATGCATTAATGGGTGTTGTGAATGTATTCCATACTCTTGCATTTCTGTATGATGAGTTAGAGAAAGAGCATGGACGAGTGTCGAATATGGAACAATAGAGAAGGGCAGGTTTTTATTCGTGACTTATCTGCCCATTAGCAACTTAAAAGATGCTTTGGCCAAATCTTGTCAGACAAATTAGTATTAGTTACTATTTGATGTTTTATTCTCTCTTTGCCCTATCATGATATTAGATCAGTATATGCATTTGACACATGCTATAGAGATGATAGATATTTCATGCTACACCAGATTCCTTCACGCATGTTGGCTTCAATTTGTTAGATCCCTCGTGAAGGGTTAGGATTCTCCATTCAGGAGGAAGATTGGGGAGGCGTGAGCCTTGTGGCTGGGTGGTAAATCGCCTTGATGATGCTCTCTCTGCCAGATTCAGTGTCGAAGATATGGTATGGTATCAAAGACATTGAATGGTGCAATGTTCTTTTGTATATGTCTATAATGCTAGATATTGTAATGGCATAGTAATTTTTATTAAGCTATTTGATTAGCTGATGTAATGAATGTTAGAGTTCAAGTAGATCAAAGCAATAAACACTAACAATTATATGCAGATTAAATAACCCAAATATAACAATGAGGAATAACACAAAAGAGATCAACACATAAATTTAACGTGGTTCACCCAATATGGCTACATCCACAAAAACTCAGCCATCCAATGATTTTATTATCCAGTGCAAAATAGATTACAATCTCATGAATTTCATCACCGTAACATACATCCCAACTGCAAGATAACAAACTTTTGGGAAGCTTCTAGAATTAGGGTTTTGCAATATCATTTTTCTTTTGTCGGTTAACAAAAATTAACAACCGATTTCAATCATGCAAAAAAGAGGGAATTTTTTTTTTTCGGTGGCTGCGCCCTTCAACCTTGGCGAGGATACATTACTAGTGTATAGTACTTGCATAATCAGTCGCCACATACCAACAATGAATCTTATTGATTTATATTGATGAAAGTAGTTTATTTGAGTTGTATTATTTATGGGAAAATTTTAATTCTTCCCCTTTTCCGCACTATTTTATGAGAATAATATTATTTTATTCTAGTTTATTGGAATGGTTCTTATAGTTGCAAATTGTTGGCACAGTTAGGGAGTGGATCCTGGTAGACTCCCAAGCCATAATTTGGTGAAGTATTGCTAGTTCCCTCCACTTGGATGTCACCTCAATCAACGAGATCTTGGATGTAATTCTTTAGTTTCATACATTTTCCAGTGGAGTGTCCCTTAATGCGATGATATTCACAATACTCATTGTCCTTATACTATGTAGGCTTAGGTTGGTTTTCGTCAAAAGGTTTGGTTGTGAGAAACACAGCCATGTTATCTTGTACCAGGTTTTGGAAAACAACTTCAAGAGGTTCTCTTAATGAAGTGTATTTGCATTTTGGATTGTTGGGGGGAGTTCGTTTTTGTTGACCAGGTGGTACTGAGACATTGTTTGAAACATTCTGTACCACTTGAGTGTCTTTTGGTTTGGGTGCGGCTACTTGAATATACTTAGTATTGGTGACACCATTACTAATGACATTTTTGTTCTTGGCCCAAAACTTAGGCTTGTCATTGGATGTTTTCATTGTCATGCTTGTTGTAAAGTTTGATTAAGCCCTTAGAAATAAGAGCCTTTTCGATGGTAATATCCCCTTTTTGATGATCTCATCAAAGGTGGATGCACAATGCACTTGGAGGTAGAACGCCATCTCTTGGTTAAGATTTTGGATGAAAATGTGTACAAGTTTTTTTTTGGGTGTAGTCCAAGGAAGGCAACTAGCAAGAGATCTCCACCTTTGTAGATACACAACAAAACTTTTGCCATTGTGTTGTTTTGTTTGCAAAGATCAAGCATTGTGATCTAATGCTCCACATTGTACGAGAAGTGGGCAACAATTTTTTTTGACAAATCAACAAAAGAGGAAATAGTGCTAAGGGGATATGCATGAAGCATTCAAGTGCTTGTCCTCCCAAACTTTGTGGAAAGAGGCTCAAGAGGTAGTGGTCATTGTAGGAAACTTCTTGGCATGCCATGAATAACTCCTTGACATGATCATGGGGGTCTCCCTTTCCTTTGTATTTTTCAAATTTTGGGATTTCAAAGTGTTGGGGGTAAGGGACTAATGATATGGATCTATTGTAGGGATAGGGACATAAGTCTTAAAACTTGTAATTTTTCTTTTATGTCCCTAATTGTAAGTTCTTAAGGGTATTTTTCATATCTTACTATTCCTAATCCGAAGGATTGGCAAGAGGCAGTGGTTGTGTTGATTGTTGTGGAAGTAAGTGTTATGGGATGAGGTGTTGTTGTTGAGGATTATATGTTTGATAGGATGATGATGGACCCATGGCTTGTGAATGGATAGGGGGTCCATATATTTGATGTTTAGGAGGCATGGATGCAGTGTTAGGCAGTTGTGGGTAAGTGGAAGAGTAATATGTCTAATACATGGTTGTAATGGTGGTTGATGTTGTTGGGTGATGCTTTGGTGTTGCATGGATGTAGTATTAGGTGGTTGTGGATGGGTAGTGGAATAATAGGTTTGTTGTGGTTGGGCAAGTGTGGGATGTGTATAGCTCGTTAGGGTATTTTGTGTCATGGGAAGTTATGATGTGGGTGGATATTGAAGTGGTTGTTGTGATGTAAGTGGGTGTTGTGTTTGGGGAAGCATTTGTGAAGGTATGGTAGGTGGTAATGTTGCTTGAGTTATAGTCATCTTATGGGGGATGACTAAGGGTGGAAGTGATTTGTGGGATGGTAACAACGTTAGTCGTGTTTGTGGAATAGAGGAGATGTTTAGATTAGTGTTTGTGAAAGCTGGTGTATTAGTTGGTATCATAGGTGGTGGCATGCCATAGATGGGGTTCAATGCTTGTGGTTGTGGGATGGCACTACCTCCTAATTGTTGGTCAATTGTGTAAACGAGATTAGTGGGTGCAACGATATGGGCCCATGGATTATCATAGACTGGATTTTTTGGATCGGGGACATGACCCCATGGTTGATCATAAATGGGTGATGGTGGCTTGTCATGAATGAGTGTTTGAAGTTTGTCTTGGTCAAAGGAGTGAGGGAGATGTGCTCCATGGTTGATGAGTTGTTTGAGAAATTCATCTTTATGATTTTCAAGGAATTGATCAAATTTGTCATGTAGCCTCTTCTCATTGAGAAAATCAATGAATGTAAGTGAATACACATAAGTGGGTATGGAGGTTTCACCCATTTCAGGTTGGTTGATGTATCCCTCTGTAGACACCTAAAAATGACCCTTCACAGATCACTTGTATTCAATGTTAATTAAATAAGCTAATTATTTAATTAATTTCATCAATTTCCTCTAAATCACCTGATTCCAACATTAATTGAATAAATCATATTTATTTAATTAATTTCAATAAAATCTATTTAATTCTTCCAAATTAAATAATCTTAATTATTTAATTAATTCATCAAATTTCCTCTTATCCACAATTAAATAATTTTCATTATTTAATTATTCAATTATTCCTCTAAATTTAAATAAATTATTCAAATTTATTTAAGTTGACTTTATCTTCTAAAAATAAATAAAATTAAATATTTTATTTATATCACTCTATAATGGAGAATAAATTAAATTAATTTATTTGTTTAATTTATTTAAAATCTTTTATCTTCCAATTCTTCTAAAAATAAATAAAATTAAATATTTTATTTATAATCTTCAAATCATCACAATTAATTAAATAAATTCATTTATTTAATTTCTCGATTATTCTTCCAAAAATAATCTTATTCTTCCATGCACAATCAATTAAATAAATTCATTTATTTAATTTCAATTTTCTTCCAATTCCTCTAAAAATATCATTTTAACTGTATGTGCACAATCAGTTTTATTTTTAGAACTTCAAAAAGGAAATCTAAAGTTGAGTTAATTGGCTTTAATTATTATTATTATTATCAATCAACTCATAAATTGGAAAAAACATTCTAATTTATGAATTCAATTCTATCTTTATCATGTCTTTTATCAAAATCAATTATCTTAATAAAAATACCTTTTTAGAGTGACACATGTCGTGTGCACATTCATCATGAGTTATTTGATTTATCTTGACCATCCATTTCATTAAATTATCTTCACCATTGATCGATTATGCCCTAAAAACTATATATACCCCCTTCACTCTTCAAAAATCTACTCTTCGATCATTTAAGCTTTTGCACTCCTACAGCGCTTTGAGCTTTTATCACGCATCGTTGAGCACATATTGACCTTTTGAGCATGTAATTACTATCTACACTCGCTTTTTGCAACCATGGGTATGCAATTGATAGAGCAATCCACATTCGACCAAGAGATCAATACAATCTAGGTGATAGCTTTCAATTATTAATTGCATTATTCAGTGATTTGGTTATTGCTTAGATCGATCTTTTGATGTTATAGAATTGAGTTTACTTTCATTGTTTTGATTTATCTTAAGCTTGATTTTACCTATACACACCCTCCATATTGCTTGTGGTAGAGCCATGCAAAGAGAGAGCTTGGTAACGAGAATCTATTTTGCGTTTTGCTTGTGATCGAGTGATGGAAGGCATAAAAAGGTAAATTTGTGTTGGATGATGGTGTGATTTGAAGGTTTCGATAATCTGGGTGGATGTTTGATTAAGAGGGTGAGGTTTGGATTCTACTTAAGATAGGCTAAGTTCTTAAGAAAGGATTAGTTTTGGAGATGGATGGTTGGTAGGATTGATGATGTTTAGGGTTTTGATGATGGATTATGATTTTACCAAAAGTGGCTTAAGAACAAATCTAGATCTTTTGTGAATAACAAGGGTGTTTTATCCTTTCTTACTTAGGGTGGACAAAGAGCCTCGGCGAAAAGAGGATAGGATTTTTTTACTTGGGGTAGACAAGATGCACCAAACAAAAGAGATTCTTGAAGTCCACCAACTTAGAAGTAGTCTAAGCTCCTAAGCTAATTTATCCAAGTAGGATAGGATCTAATTTACACTAAACTTAAGATAGAAAAATTCTTAAGCCAAATGCAAACTAGAGAATGATGGATGAAAGATCTAGATTCTACCTTTAGCAAACTTGGTAATGATGGATGAGAGGATTTGATTTGGATGATGTGATTTGATTTGGATAGGATTGATTAAAGTGGGATGATCCAAATTGATGGGTAAATGGGATGATTTGGTTTGGATAAAATGTAAGGTTAATTGGATTTGGTGAAGGATGTGGTTTAGAAATGATGAAAATGGATTAAGGTGAAATGGGTTAATTGATCACAAGACTAAGGTCAATGTAGATGTTGTTGATGATTTTTCAGAATGGAGATGATCTAATGGAAGTGTAAGGTTTCAATGTGAAGAGGGCATGTGAAGGTGATTATGTAGTTTTGGGGGATATGTCTGAGGCTAGTCTAAAGTTTGATTTTGATTTTGGAAGGGGATACTTTCAGTTGTCTAAGGTTACAGGCATAGGTGTCAAGACAAAGGTCAAGGGCATTGATAGGTTATTTCAAGGGTGCTGACAGACAAAGAACATGCACTGAGTTTGGAGTCACTGACACTGATAGAAATGTCAGGAGTGCTAGTACGTGAGTTATAGGCACAATTTGATGAGTCACAAGCGTTGATAGACAAGTGTTTAATGTTTTACATAGGTGCTTGAGAATTGGTCACAAGCACCAACAAAGATGTCAAAGGCACTTATCCTAACTACAAGGGTGCTAAAATGTGTCTGTCTTTAAGAAGAAAATAAGGTCAATGGTGTTGAACCGTCAGGTAGAGGTGATAAAACCCAGAGCATAAGCACTGTGAGACAATCAGAGGCACTGACAGGTTCTGTTGTAGTTTTGAAGTGTTTTATGGATGGATTTTTGGCAAGAGACATACAAACAATCAAACACAATAGTTGATTTGATGCTTTGAGAATAAGGCTTATATGGATTTCATAGGTTTCACACAAAGAAGACACACCAAACACTTGATTACAAGCCTAAAATTAGTCAAGTAGGTGTTACATATCATGTGGATCTCACAAAATGGTTATGGGCCAATCCCAACTCAAAATAGAGAAGTTGTAACATGCTTTATCCTAATACCCAAGATTACTCATAGGATTTACTAGTAAAGTAAATAAGTATGGTAAAAAAAATTCAATTACATATAACATTTGCATAATCATAAGCAAAAGCATAACATTTCAGCATATTCCATTCTTGAATTTACAACTCACTCCAAAATTAGAATCATAGTGAAATCTTTCACTTATCATTTACATTTATTTTTATCTTGGCAATATAAATAATTTTACATCAATACATAAAGAATACTGCATCTGGAATCTTGACATCTGTAACTCAAGTCTCAACTTGTCTTCTGCTTGGGAGGGAGAGCATCACCCAAGCGCTTTACCTCCAATGATAGACTGGTGGTCCCCCACACACCTTCCTTCCTAGAAGTGGCCCTACCCTTCACAAAGAGTATAGATATAAGGAACCAACAGGTTTATGCCATTTGAGTTTCTAGTGTTGTGTCCTACATAACCAACACGGTCATACAACTATAGACTTCTTCTAACTGAGTATGACACTACTGGGTGGTTATGCAAATATGCAGCACAGTGAACTAACTAATGCATGTAGAGACAGATGCATTACTTTGGCCAAAGATTTAATATATATAGACATTCATAATGAACGTAGTCGTGAGTTCACACACCTCTAACTTAACTTGGAAACTGTCTCATCGTACAATGAGTTTAATTTGAATAATACTAGTCCTAGAGTGCATTGACTAGGTTTCACCCGTAGTCCTCCTGACTTGAAATGTATTCTAGTATACAATACCAAAGGTGGTTTTAAAAATAAGGCTTAATCTTTCGAAAAAGTCTCTCCTTGCAATCTTGCATCATTGGATTTATGACCTCATGTCACTGTACATTTAAGAGTCATAAATTTATATTCTTGGGTTTGAAGTCTATTACTGACTTAAGCATATAACTATTTATCAAAACTTCTTAACTCCTATTAGGTACTAGTCAAGATTTAAGGATTCCCAACTAATCCTTGTTGACTATACATACATTAGTTTTAAATTGATGTTACAACAGTAAGGAGAGTTTCTATGTTTACTAAACTTATCTGGGTTATCCTTTGAGATTTATCTTCTCTAACCCACCATACAAATAACATTAAATCTCCTGTTATCTGTAAGTAAAAGAATATCACAACATTTTGTGGTTCCTCGACTTTATCTTTCGACCACACAATATATTGGAACAATATAACATCATAAATCAAACTTAAGGGATTCCAAAATCTCTAATCTCATCCTAGTTGTTTCAAAGGTTGAAATACCTTTAATCCAAAACATCGTAAGGTTAACAACCCTTACTAACAGTAAAAATATCTACCACAGTCTTATATTTATATCTACCACATTATTATATTTATATAACTTCAGTTATATATAACAAAAAATGAGTGTAATACTAGTTTGACTCTATACAGAGAGTCGTTAAGACCATTGAACGAACAAAATGTTCCCTCAAACAAGTATATCTTTCATAGATTACTCATAACTTAATGGTCTGTATGAGCTTCACTCAACAACTGATACATGTTTAAATAGTCTTTGCCTATTGACCTACATGGAAGTTTACTATAATACAAAAGCCACTGATAACAATGATAAAGAAATGACCAATACCAATGATCATAACACAAGCAACTTTGCCATCCAATCATAATATCTTACATACGACCAATGAAGCATTCTTGAACTATCTCCCTTATTTGTCTCATGAAATATCAAAGAAGGGTTATGATATCAAAACGAATTGACTTATCTATAATCATAATGTAAGGGAAAAACAACATCTATGACCATTTCTAGTCAATGGTTATCTTATCTTGACTAAGTTCTGACAAAATCGACGCCAAAAAATCTTAGCATCTATCGACAACTATCGAGTCATAACCTAAACTCTTGACCAAAAAGGGAAATTACAAAGGTTCATTAACATTAAACACATGAATTAGATGGCATTAACTTGTCTTTTCCAATGTCTATCCGCTTCTCTCGGATGATGCTCTCCCTCCCTTCTCGGAGGTTGGTATTTTGTTCCCTAGTTACAACTCATAGACACCAAATTGTGATCAATGTATCATTAGTAAATCCTTAATCATCATAAATAGATAATCTCAATAACATGTAATTTCACATTTAAATTCGATGCATTTAATCATAACTCATGAAATCATTGATTTTTCCTGGTATTTGTCTAAACATCAAATCATTCATCCATGCAAGTTTGTCCACTAATTACATAAAAGTAAAAATGTAAAGTATAATTAAAATTTGGGGTGTGACATATCTCCCCCCCATAAGATTCATCTTCCCCGATGATCTAATGTATCCAAAATTATAACATGAAAAAGTTTTTGTTTAACTTTCGAAAAGCTTAAAATAAATAAGGAAATCTTTGGTAAATATCAAGATAATTTTTCCCAGGTGGTATTATCCTCTACATACTAGTCCCACTAGACCTTGCATTGAGTAACTTCTTTATTACGTTAGCAAAGCTTACGTACTTCGAGCACTTTGATAGGCTCGATTATGATCACTCCTGGGTCCTTCACCTGTAAAGCATTCCAATCAAGAATATGAATATGATTATCTCCTACAATATACTTTTTTCAGATAAGGAACATGAAAGACATTATGCATCATGACAAGAGCTGGTGGTAGATCAATCCTGTAAGCAACTAGGTTGACTTCCTCAAGAACCTTGAAGGAGCCCACATATCTAGGAGCTAGTTTAGATGACTTTCCAAACTTAATGGAACTCTTTTGAGGCTTGGATCTTAACAAAACTTTTTCTCCTACTGAGAAATGTCTTAGAATACGCTTAGCATCTGCATAACTTTCATGTCTATCATTTGCCTCCGCTAACCTTTTCTTGATCAACTTGATCTGTTCTTCCATTTTTGATAGCATTTCTAGTCCAAGGCTAATCCTATCTTCTAGCTTATCCTAGCTTATTTCTAGTCCATTTTTTATAGCGGAATGATAGGAATTATTATAAGCAAATTCTACAAGAGGAAGATAATCCTCCCACTTGTATTGCTGATCCATGTAATACATTCTCCATAGATCTTCCAACACTTGGTTCACTCTTTCCATTTGACCATCTGTCTTAGGATGATAAGTTGAACTTATGTTCAATTTAGTTCCAAGTGAGGAGAATAAGGTTTTCCAAAACCTGGACATCATGCGTGCATCCCTATCCAAGATGATCTTATCAGGAATATCATGCAACCTAAACACTTCTTGCACAAATTTACGGGCTAGGACTGGTGCTCCATCTATCAAATTCCCATGTATAAAGTGAGCTACCTTAGTGAGTCTATCTACCACTACTAGAATAGCATTATGCCTATTTCTAGACATAGGAAGACCTTGTACAAAATCCATACTAATGATTTGCCATTTCCATTCCCGGATCTCGTGAGGGTATAGGAGTCCTATCGGGTGATGATGTTCTACTTTCACCCTTTGGCATTCTAGACATCTTGCTACAAATTGTTGGTTCCCAAACCTATACACATCAAACTCTAAATATTTCCCACTTCTTATGCTCAATTTCAATGGAAGACTTGGTCAACAGAGTGGGAGATTGTCCCTTATCTCCCCTTCACTTCAGGTTCTGCCGCACCTAGGGGGTGTCCCTTATTACAATAGATTTGTCTTTCACACAACAAGGCATAAATGTTCTCACAGATTTATATCAAGATGTATATGATTAAACCCAAATTGGCAATGTTCCTGATTTATCTTCACCATTTATATATGAGAACATGCAGCTCCTAAACTAAAACAAAACAAAACATGAAACGGTTTAAACGATTTGTCTTTATATTCAATGAGTTTCTGGACCTTTGGGAAAATAGATTCTAGATCGGTGCCTTATTTGGGTAACAGAGTCAGACATTCAACCCATGCAAATGTTTTTCTAATGACAACACAACTTCATATCCAGAGGGCTTAATACAAATCACTATTGTCTTGCAGCAATGGCCCAAGAGAAAGTATTTTCTGCAACTCTACTTACAAATCCCTAAAAGAATACATAATTCTCCATATCCCATCTATAGCATCTTTAATTCATTCCTTGAATAAAAGCAACAAATGGAACATACAAATTCAACAAATGTGAACAGATAAACTTAAAGATCCTTAATCTTCTTGCTTAAGAGGAAAATGCTTAATCTTCTTGCTTAAGGGGAAAATGCATGCATTTATGGAGACAATTACAAAAAACACACACTACAAAGTGTTTTTCATAGATTTCAACCTAAATAGAAACACTATCATACAGAAAATGATTCACTTACAAAGTAAGAATGCTATCTACAACCCAAACTAGACATCTACTCCTACAGAATGTTATTTCCCCAATGTGTGAACACCTTGTGTTCAAAGTCCAGCCCCCTTACAAAGTGGAACAACATGCTCTCTTATAGACACAAGTGCATGTTGCCCTAAAATTTAATACATCATGGCAGTTAGGTGAGTTTTACATGACAAGTTGTTGCCAATGGGCCTGGGAAAAACTAATAAATTAAATTAAAAAAGGGGAAGGCATAATAATAAATAAAACATGAAAGCAAATGCCTTTAATTTATTTTTCCGTCCTTTGAATTTTCCACCGTTTTCTTTGACTGTCGGCACCTCATTTTGCACCATCTCATGACTTCCATTACAGACTCCCTACCCCTTTGCACTGCTGCGAAATGAGGCAGTGGGGCTTCTCTTGTAGCTTCTCCTTGATGGAATCCAACTCTAAAGAACATAGAAAATACATTGCAGCAACTTGTCAAACCAATTTTGCCCAACTCATTCATTTCTGGGTTGTTTTTCCTGATGCAGGGGCATTTTTTGTCCTTCTAGCAACTAGAAATCATCACAAACATGCTTAAAACTTCTGCCTAGGCATTAGGAATGGTCATGGGGTGTATATAAAACATGGAACAACATTTTTTGATCTCCAAAACACCCTCAAAAATGTGCTGGAAAGCAAAAAACGTGATCAACAACTTCATTCTGCAACTAATTTTGCCTGAAATTGCCCAAAAATTTATCAAAGACACCTCCACGGTGCAGGAAACACCTTAGTCATCATTGCAAAAGAGATTGTAGGATGAAACATGCCCTGAGATGGTGATTTCGCACCATTGCATAACCTCATGGAGGCAGAGAACATGCCCGTGCGATCCTGCGAAATACCAATCAAAGACTTTATTTTGCCTCCAACTTTATAGCATAATGTTGTAACCTTCATTTCATAATGTTTGCCTTTAAAAAATAAATAAATATGCCCTTAAATATTTCCTTTTAATGCATCTTCAACTTTAGCAATTTGGCAAATATCTAATTTATTTTCCTGGGCAAATGGTGCATGTACAATGCGGGCACACTAGGTATCTGGAGGCCATGAAAATTTGCACAAGGGAACTATTAATTATTTAGAGCATACCCATTTCCTCAGAACTTGCATTGTCGAATGATTACAGCGACTTCCTTTGTAAATTGGCATGTCGGATGCCTTCGCTGCAACTAAAATGCATTAAAATAATGCATCATACGGTCTCTGATTTTGATGAAACTAGAACTGGAGATGTGTGAGACCAAAATGAGAAATGGGTCACCCTCAGAATTGTGAGATCCGTAACTTTCCAGAACACCAAATCTAGCCCGGTCGCGGTCATAAAAGCATTAAATACCGCATCAAAACTCATCCTAGAGGCGCAAAACTGAACATGCATGTTCTTTGCTACACCAAAAAACTTCCTACCTAGCGGATTTGTAAGATGATCCCTGAGTTACAAGGTTTTAATCATCGAAAAATGGTCTTCGAGATAGATTAAGCATCATGTTGACTTAGCTAGTCTTTATCGGCACATCGAAAGGATACATGCACTTCAAATTCTCAAAATTTAATGGTGCCAATAGTAAACTTACAGCATCCATCTTCATTCCTTTCTAGAAATATAATGGTTTCACATCAGCTAGTAGTTTCATCACTCCATGATGTCCTGAATAGGGTGCAAAATGAACTTCTTTCCACACGATATTCCTTAACTCCTTGGAGTTTGGAACATACATCCTTCCTCTGAATCTTAATAGTCCATCTGAATCAAAGTGAAATCCATCATACCTTGAATCTTGAGGGTTGTTAGAGAGAGCTTGCTTAACCTGATCATAGTATTCATCTCCCTTGGACTTTTACAACCCCTGATTCTTAAATCAAAATGAACAGAGATCATAGAGGAGATATGTCTCCTTCGTATTAAGGCATCTGCTACTTAGTTTTCCTTGCCCTAAATGTATTTGATCTCAAAATCATAATTAGATATCAGCTCTAACCATCTTCTTTAACAAGCATTAAGGTGTGGTTGGGTAAACAAATATTTAAGACCTTGATGGTTTGTCCTTAATTCAAAGGGTTTCCCAAGCAAATAATGCCTCTACATTTGCAATCCATGAACGACTGCTGCTAACTCAAGATCATGTGGAGCATAATTCTTTTCATATGTCTTTGTCTGTCTAGACTCATAAGTGATTACCCACCCTTCTTGCATAATTACACCACCTAATCCTTCTCCTGAGGCATCGGTGATGACTATAAAATGACCCTCTGGGTTGGGTACTTTTAGAATTGGTGTCGTAGTTAATTTTTCTTTTAGTTGATCAAATGCCTCCTGGAATTTTTATGACCAATCAAACCTTTTACCTTTCCTTTGTAGAGAAGTAATTGGGTAGGCAATCCTTGAAAATTTGGCCACAAACTTCCTATCATATCCTGCCAAACCCATGAAATTACAAACTTCATGCACATTTTTTAGTGTAGGCCACTCTAGAATGGCTTTGATCTTTGTTGGGTCTACCACAATTCCTTCTACTGAGATTATATGAACTAGATGCTATACTTGTTTTTGAAAGAAAGTACACTTCAAGAACTTACCATAAAGTTTATGCTCCCTTAGACGCTAAAGAACAATTTGTAAGCACTGGAGGTGTTCTTCCTCTTTTTTGGAATATATCAAAATATCATCGAGAAACACAAGAACAAACTTATCCAGACAGTCTCTGAATATGTTGTTCATTAAATTCATAAATGTTGCAAGTGCATTCGACAGTCCAAAAGGTAGAACTATGAATTCATAATGTCCATATCTAGTTCTAAAGGCTATTTATGGATATCTTCATCTCTTAGCCTTAACTAATGGTATCTAGATTGTAGATCAATCTTTGAAAACACAACTACCCCATGCATTTGATCGAAGAGATCATCAATACATGGCAATGGATACTTATTCTTTATCATTGCTTTATTTAGCATATGATAGTCTATACATAAGTGCAATGTACCATCTTTCTTTTTAACAAAGATCACTGGTGCTCCCTAGGGTGAAACACTGGGTCATATCAATTGTAACATGTCTTCTCACATTACCCATAAATAACCATAATCAATCATCTTAACTAAGATTAAGAATGCATCATGATTAACATAATCATAGTTAAACAAGAATGAATTAGTTACATCATAATAATTAAGCATGTTATTCTTTTCTAGGACATAACAAAATTCAGAATCACAATATCCAATGATACCTCATTAGTGAATGATCTTCACTATACATGTACAAAGCTATGCTCAAGGCATCAAATATAGAAATATTCATAATAACTGACTATCAAGTCATATAAAGAAAAACACTGTATTTGGCACTTTGACATCTCTCTTCATAAGCCTCGGCTTGTCTTCTACTTGGGAAGGAGAGCATCATCCAAGTGCTTTTCCTCCCACCATAGACCGGCGGTCCCCCACACAACTTCCTACCTAGAAGCGGCCCTACCCTTCATGGAAGGTATAGATATAAGGAACCGTTAGGTTTGCCTTCTAAGTATCTGGTGTTGTGTCCTTCATAATTAATGCAGGAGTATCCCTGGTTCAAGAGAAATCTTGCATCAACCAAAAACATTTGCATTCTAGTTTGTTTCTTTTCATTTTCCAGTTTAGTTCAGTCAGAAGCATTTTCTATATTTTGGTCCTCATTCTATCGCAGTTGCATTCCATACCTTGTGGACCTAGACTTAGCATCAAGATTTATTCATCTTCAACATATCTGAATCTCAAAACATTTGGTTAAGGTACCAGAAAGTTATCGCTATCAGAAGATCAATTTTTTTTCTCAGAATAGAGCATCCTGACAATCTCAGACTAATCAGCTAAAGGAGAAGACTTGCGGAACATTTCTTGACTTGTGAAGCTTAACAACACATCATTCAATGTTGATTGGTTTGTGGCCAACCTTCCCTGGGATCCACACTTCATTCCATTCATTTGCGAAGGTGTTATATGCATTTAGGTTTGACCTATCCGTGTACACGCATTACAACTCTTCATTGGAGTTTCTGATCTTCCTTGGCTGACATGGAGGAATCTTATGATCTGGAGATGGTATATATTGATGTAATAGATCCCTAGGAAAGCAATGATTGACATAGTGATTCACATAGTGATAGTTTGATAGTTTAGATTTTTGTGCGAAGGAGCTTCAAAGCTATATCTTGTGCATATTCTGATATTCTGTGATCACGCCTGTGAGCCCTAATTATAAGCCCGCATGTTGCCAACCAATTTGTACTTGAATTATGTGATATACTAAATGACTGAATCTACATTTGCTTTATATCTTTGAGTTGTTTCCGTTGTGTTTACTCTAGCTGCATAGTCTAGACTGTTCACTCTGTGAACCCTCTTACCGTGACTGCACCAAGTGGTATTAGAGTGAAAGTTTGAATCCTTGGGAGTGAATTGAGTGAGTTGGCGAAGGAATTTTGTAAGATATTATTGTGGACAGATTGCCGAAGATGAGGTAGGTTACTTGTGTTGCAACTGATCGCCGATTGTGAGGCAGTTGTTACCTTGTAGTTCGATCGCTGAATTTGAGGCAGTTTGCACTTGATCCTAGGAAGAATGCTACTGAGGAGAATCCATGCTATTGGAAAAATGGCTGGTAGAATGGATGAGATGATGGAAATGATGAAAACAATGAGAATTCAATTAGATGCTGTCGAGGAAGATAGGCGAAGAGGATTGACACTTAGACCTGATGCTGAAAGTGAGGATGAAGAGGAATTTTAATCTGCTGATCAAAATGGTGAAACCCTAGGAGGTGATGAAGAAGACGAATCAGATCAAATCAAGATGTTGCGAGATATTTTAAAGATTGAGAAAAGACCTAGAGTTGATGTACTGAATTACACTGGCAATTTGAATCCTAAGGAGTTGATTGACTGGATAAACAACATGGAAGAATACTTTGAATATGAAGAGGTTGAAGATCCAGAGAAGGTGAAATTTGCGAAGACAAAGTTGAAAGGACATGCTACTATATGGTGGAAAGAAGTTCAGTTGGATAGAAACAAAAGATGAAAATAAAAGATTAAGAAATAAGATAGGATGGTGACAAAATTGAAGAATCAGTTTATACTTGTTGACTATGAGTTGGAGTTGTTGAAAAGATTGCAGAACCTGAAACAAAAGGAGAAATCTGTGAAGGAGTATACTGAAGAATTTCATACGATGATCATAAGGACATGACATAGTGAAGCAAGCAAGGATAAAGTGGCTAGATACATCAATGGACTAAGATTGAATATTCAAGAAGAACTGAGTTTAGAAAGGATGACGTCTTTGGAGGAAGCATATGAGTTTACCCTAAAGGTTGAAGAGAAGTTGAATAAGAGACATGATCAGAGACAGAGAGGCAGAGGAGGTAAATTTTAGAGAGGCAGAATATTTCCTAGAGGAGAGAGATCATATGTGGAATAGAACAGACAAGAGAACACATTCAAGAAGGATGACAGAGATAATAATGATTATCGGAGGGATGACAGAACTTACTACTGGAGAGGAAACCCTAATGCATACCAGAATGAAGGATACATAAGAGATGGAAGAGGAACTAACAGGAGAACATTCAAAAGCACTTGTTTCAAGTGTGGAGGTGAAGGACATAGAGCATTTGAATGTAATCAAGGGAGTACAAGCAAGAGGATAGAGAACAGTGGAAGAGCAGCCTATGTTGAAGAAGAACCTGTTGGATCACCAGGTTTAGTTGGTAAACCTGAGAGGGAGAATCACTTGTGATGAGGAGAGCACTATTTCAAGCAGAGACAAATGAGGAACCACCATAGAGGAAAATTTTGTTTAGAACCAGATGCAAATTAGGAGGTAAATGTTGTAAAGTTGTAATTTATAACTTGGTAGTTCTGATAACCTAGTTTCAGAGGAGATGGTGACTAAGCTAAAGTTGGAAAGACTGAAACACCCTAAGCCCTATTAGATAGCATGGATTCAGGATGATCATAAGGTACTGGTGAGTGAACAATGTTTGGTAAAATTTCATATTGGATCTTATCATGATGAAGTCTTGTATGATATTATGCCTATGGATGTATGTCATATCTTGTTGGGTAGACCTTGGCAGTATGATAGAAAAGATATACATGATGGGAAAAAGAATACATACACTATAACAACAAATGGAAAGAGAATTACCTTGATCCCTTTGGAAGATGATCCTAAGAATGAAGTGTGTGGGAATGCTAGAATTTGTTTGGTTGATGGAAGGAAGTTCTTGGATGGTTTGAGACATGAGAACATGTGTTATGCTTTGATTCCTAAGAAGCCTAAAACATTGAAGGAGACTAAAGAATCACAATCGGAGGAGATAAAAGAGTTGTTGATAGAGTACGAAGACATTATATCAGAGAATGTACCCAAAGGATTGCCACCTATAAGGAGTATCAGTCATCACATGGATCTTATACCTGGAGCTAGTTTGCTTAACAAAGCAACACACAGAATGACACCGACAGAGAATGAATAATTGAATAGGTAGATACAAGAGTTGTTGAGGAAAGGTTTGATTAGAGAAAGTTTGAGTCCTTGTGTAGTACCTGCGGTGTTAGCACCTAAGAAAGATGGAGAATGGAGAATGTGTACAAACTCTAGAGCAATAAATAAGATCACAGTTAAGTATAGATTTCCTTTACCTAGGATGGATGATACCATGGATTGTTTGAGTGGAGAAAAATATTTCACAAAGATAGATTTGTAGAGTGGATGCCATCAGATCAGAATTAGAGAAGGAGATGAATGGAAGACTTCTTTTAAGACAAGTGAAGGATTGTATGAGTGGTTAGTGATGCCTTTTGGATTGGCAAATGCACTGACTACTTTCATGAGATTGATGAATGAAGTCTTGAAGAAATTCTTGGGTAAGTTTCTGATTGTATACTTGGATGATATTTTGATTTTCAGTAAGACAAAAGAGGAACATTTGTGGCATGTTAGACAATTTTTACAGAGGTTGAGAGAGGAGAAATTGCTAATAAACATCAAGAAGTGTAGTTTCATGAAGGAAGAGTTGGTATATTTGGGATTTGTGTTTTCTGCGGAAGGATTGAAGATGGATCCTGAGAAGGTAAGAGTAATTGTTGAATGGCCTACACCGGAGAACATTGATGAGGTTAGATCATTTCATGGATTGGTTAGTTTCTACCAAAAGTTCATCAAAATTTTTAGTTTAGTTTGTAACCCTATGATAGAGACAATGAGAGGTGACATAAAAGATTTCAAGTGGACATTAGGAGCAGATAAAAGTTTTGAATTGTTGAAGCAGAAGGTGACAGAGCAACCTATCTTGGCATTACCGGATTTCAATAAGGTATTTCAAGTTGATTGTAATGCAAGTGGGAATGCAATTGAAGCAGTGTTAAGTCAAGAAGGTAGAGCAATAGCATATTTTAGTGAGAAGTTGAATGATGCAAGGAGAAGATATTCAGTTTATGATCAAGAGTTCTATGCCATAATCAAGCCTTGAAAAAGTGGAGACATTATCTATTGCCTAAGGAGTTTGTGTTATATACAGATCATCAAGCTTTACAATTTTTGAACAGTCAAGGAAAGTTGAATCAGAGACATATGAGATGGATAGAGTTCATGCAAAGTTATACTTTTGTGTTGAAGCATAGGAGTGGTAAATCAAACAAAGTTGTAGATGCCTTGAGTAGGAGAAGAAACTTGTTGACAAAGTTGAGAATTGAAGTGTTAGGTTTTGATGAGTTGAAGAACATGTATGAAGCATATCGGGATTTTGCAGAACCTTGGAAAGCATGTAAGGAACATGTTGTAATAGATAGGAGTAAGTGGTTGGACTATTTCATTCAGGAAGATATGTTGTTTAGAGGAAATCAGTTGTGCATACCTAGAAGTTCAATGAGAGACAATTTGATCAAAGAGAAACATAGTGGTGGATTGGTAGGACATTTTGGCATTTGCTAAGATAGTGGCTTTGGTGAGTGAAAATTACTTTTGGCCTTAGATACATAAGGATGTTAGGAAATTTGTGCAAAGTTGTAGAGTTTGTCAAGTTACAGAAGGAAGTAGCCTAAACACTGGATTGTATAAACCTTTGGCAATACCAGAGAGACCTTGGGAAGACATAAGTATGGATTTTGTAATGGGATTTCTGAAGAAACAAAAAGGACATGATTCTATATTTGTAGTGGTAGATAGATTTTCAAAGATGACACATTTCATACCTTGTGAGAAGACAACTGACGCAGTGCATGTAGCTGACATATTTTTCAAGGAGATTGTGCAATTGCATGGATTACCTAAGAGCATAATTTTAGATGGAGATACCATATTTCTTGGTTACTTTTGGAAGACACTTTGGAAGAAGATGAAGACATATTTGAAATTTAGTTCAACATTTCATCCATAGACTGATGGACAGACAAAGGTAGTGAATAGGAGTTTGGAAAACTTGTTGAGATGTTTGGTTGGAGAAAAGGTAAGAAGTTGGGATATGATTCTTTCACAAGTAGAGTTTGCATACAATAATTAAGTAAATAGGAGCACCAGAAGAACACCTTTTGAGATTGTTACCGGAGTAAACCCTAGAGGAGTTGTAGAGTTGAGAGATATTAGTATGGTAAAAAAATAAAAGTGCAGAAGCAGAAGAATTTGTAGAACATATGGAGACAATGCATAATCAGGTGAAGAAGCATTTGGAGGATATGAACAACAAATATAAGGAGCAAGCAGATGAGAAGAGAAGACAGAAGGAATTTGTAGTTGGAGATGAAGTTATGGTATACTTGAGAAAAGAAAGATTTCCAGTTGGAACATATAACAAGTTGAAGATGAAGAAGTTTGGACCTTGTAGGATACTCAAAAAATTTGATTCAGGAAATGCATATGAAGTGGAGCTACTAGAGACATTGGGTATATCACCTATATTCAACATTGTAGAACTATATCACTATCATGAAGTAGAGTTCAGTGACAGCATTAAGGAAGACTTGAAGAAGCAATTACCACAACAAGCACCAGAGAAGATTGAGGACATTTTGGATAGCAGAGTTGGACACGCACCAGAGGAAGATAGTACAAAGAATATCTTGTGAAGTGGAAAGGCAGACCGGAAGAAGATTCATCATGGATTTCTCAGGATGAGGTGGACCATCTTGGTTTTCCTCTAGCCCCTACAAAGTGAGGGACTCACGTTTTCAATAACCCCAGTTGTCTGATGCAGGAGCATCCCTGGTTCAAGAGCAATCTTGCATCAACCAAAAACATTTGCATTTTAGTTTTTTTGCATTTTAGTTTGTTTCTTTTCATTTTCTAGTTTAGTTTAGTTAGTTCAGTCAGAAGCAATTTCTATATTTTGGTTCACATTCTGCCGCAGTTGCATTCCATACCTTGCGGCGCTGGACTTAGCATCGAGATTCATTCATCTACAACATATCTGAATCTCAAAACATTTGGTTAAGTTACCAAAAAGTTATCGCTATCAGAAGATTGACTATTTTTCTCAAAACATAGCATCCTAACAGTCTCAGACTAATCAGTTGAAGGAGAAGACTTGCAAAACATTTCTTTACTTATAGAGCTTAACAACACATCATTCAATGTTGATTGTTTCATGGCTAACCTTCCCTGAGATCCACACTTCATTACATTCATTTGCAGAGGTGGTCTATGCATTTAGGTCCGACCTATCCATGTACACATGTTACAACTCTTCATTGGAGTTTGTGATCTTCCTTAGCCGACGTGAAGGAATCTTATGATTCGAAGATGATATATATTGATGTAATAGATCCCTAGGAAAGCAATGATTGACATAGTGATTCACATAATGATAGTTTGATAGTTTAGATATTCTATGATCAAGCCTATGAGCCCTAATTGTAAGCCCGCATGTTGTTGACCGATTTGTACTTGAATTCTATGATATACTGAATGACTGAATCTACATTTGCTTTATACCTTTGAGTTGTTTATGTTGTGTTTACTCTAGTTGCATGGTCTGGACTATTCACTCTGTGAACCCTCCTACCGTGACTACACCAATAATGTCTCACTATCACACAACTATAGATCCACTCTAACTATGTATGACCCTATTGTAGATATTATGCCATCTAGAGCACAGTGGACCGACAATGCATGCAGAGACAGATGCATTACTTTGGCCAAAGATTTACATACATAAATGTTTCACAATGAATGTTGTCATATTTCCACCACCTCGACTTGACTTAGAAGTTGTCTCATCCTATAGTAGATATAATTTGACCTTTCACGGTCTCAGATAAATAATTTCAATACTATCTTAGTCTATCCCTTGGACATTTGACTCCTATCTTGGGAGCACATTCAATAATGTTTCATTGCTTTTGCAATAGTGAACCTATGACTCCACGTCACTCTATTCCTGTACTTTCATAATGACATAAGTTCAATCATGTTTTCAACTATTGACCTTACCCGATTGATGAATACATTGTTTGCCTTATCCCAAGGTTTACTCTCAATTCATGTCATCTAGAAGAGTATTGTCAATGGTCCAATAGGTCGATTCTATTAAAAAGATTCTATCTTAAAGACTCTATGTGAGTTTTCGATACCATATACTTGGTTTATGATGCCTTGCCATTCATAAAGAGATGACATTCATTTGTATTTAAGATCGAGAGTTCATATGGGCATAGTGTTTGCACATAAAATGATAAGTGTCAAGGAAGAATAACTTCTCCAAAAAGAACATGGCATGCATTTATTACTGCCAATAAAATAATGCAATTTTAACTTATAACAAACCCTCCTTCATCAACGAGGAGTTTTTATACCATTTATATGCATAGCATGCAAGAAGATTATCATAACAACCATTAAAACCAGTCGAGGGCTGCCATTTGTTGACCTCGGGTTTAATATATTTATTAAGTGCACTCGACACATATAAGGGTTTACAACTATTAATAGAGTTATCATTACTCACATATTGCATTTGGCCATATCTATTACAATTTCATGGTATAATAACACCAACAATATGTGTTGATACCCCTTCTCGGGCTCTAACACAGTCATCATAAGATGACACTCTCTCGGGTTCTAACACAATCAACATAAAATAGTAACAGTGTGGCTTTGAAGGTATAAAGATAGCTAATATTCTTGCCAAATGACACACGGTAGGTTTTGCAGGAACAACACGCATGGGCTACAGCCTCCAAACTAGCCGAGTAGCACCATACAACAATGGTTGCATATGCTAACACGAGACAGTACTTGTAACCTCAGAAAACAATAATAATAGTTTAAACCCACATTATTGACACAGTATTAAACATTATAAACATAAACATCTCTGAAGGCCATTAATCAATAACTTATGATAGCTATGAGTCAACACCATCGACGTACTTTGATAGAAGAGATATATATATATATATATCCAAAATACATTATCAAATTCAATTCGACATGCCACAGTTTTCATACCTGAAAGGTAGACACAGTCATGGATTGGCCATTATTGAATAGCTCCTATGCATACACAGTGGTAGAGCTCGTTTTCTTCTCTACTGCTGTTGTAACAGGGTTATCACCCTTGGCTCTTGAAACTATCTCCTTGTTGATATTCCCTGGACAACTGAGAGGGGGGGTGAATCAGTTATCAAAAAACTTAAACACTTATGTAATTAAACATCAATAACTTATCCACAATTATTATGATTTAACAATAAATGCATGAAGTTAGAAACTTAACCATAGATACAACATCAAACACAAGAGACACCAGATTTTACGTGGAAAACCCCAAGGTGGGGAAAAATCACGGAGAGGATTAACTCTCAATATATATTGCAATCTTGAAATAATGATGTTCAGGCTTGGTCACTCCATGGGTCTAAACATACTGGCTTATTTCCATGAAGAACAACTAGGTCTAGCAGGCTCACTGCCTCAACCCTAAACCTAGCAAGATTACAATAAGGGTTGTTAAACCCTATTGGTGGCTCACTGCTAGGCTCTATGCCATGATTAACACCTTTCTATGTCTGTGATTGAAGTACAATAATTCCTCTGCTCTACTCTACCTCTACTCAACTCTACCTCTTCTCTGCTCTAGCTTTTGGACCTTTCTTATTATCTTTCCATTTTTGCTCAAGGACACCTTTTCCATGACTCAACTACAAGCTTTTATACACTTCATCAACCTTGGAATGATCATCAAGGTCGGCATCACAATCATCAACCATTCGAACAATCTCCAAGGTTGGCATTACAAACATTTACAAAATAGGTCTTGACCTATTACAACATTATGCAAAGGAAATGAAATGTAGATCACACCATGACTTAGCTAGGACTCAAAAATAATCTTCCACACCACAACACACTTCCACAATCTTCTAGAGATCTCTGCAATCACAGGGATTAACCAGGTTGGCCAAAACTGGTCACACGTTACAGTATCTGGGAACAATCTTCGAACATGATCTCAAATTTTTAACACAGACCAATATCAAGATAGGAACATGATTAGGAGACATCCACATGCATGTTATAATCATCAGGAGAAACTGCACAAACCTTAACCACTTTATCCATATGAATCTTCTTACCGGAACACATGAACTTCACTGTCTTCAACTATCATAAAAGAAAGATAGCTTGCGGACCACCAAAACATGAACCACTACAATTGTAGGCACTTATCATTATCCCAAACTTCCCTCTAGAACCACGGAGCAAAATACTTTTTTGTGGAGGAATGCGGAGCATAATACTTTCTCCCTATCACTAGAGAATAATCAGAATGAGCAGGCTTTATCCTGGTGAATGCAACTTTCTCACAACTTCACATTGGAGGATCAAACTTAGGATTTAGCATCTTTAGACATCCCTTTGAACAATTTCCAATACATGGACCCAGATCTGTAAGTAGAAGGAAATGCAGAGCAATCTACTAGACTGTTCTTCAGCATACAACTCACTATCTACACTACACTCCACTGTAACTCACTTGATTCTTCCGGAGAGGCTAATTTTCTCGATATCCTCAACACATAAGGCTTCTAAACAAGTAATAGAGTATGATACCGTTGAAACTAATAACAACAAAGATATGTTCACATCAATGACAACACCAATTAGGCACATACTTGCAACAATCTCCCCCTTTGTCATTGATGGCAACATATGATGTGAAAAATTGCAACAGCCATCAAGACAAGATTCTCCCCCTTTCTCTTTACACACCTGCACTCTTTATTTCTACATGATTCTCCCCCTTTCTCTTTACACATCTGCACTCTTTGTCTATCTAAGTTTTTCACATGACTTCTCTCCCTCTTTGACATCAATGGCAAAGGGCACATACTTGCACTTTTCTACTCTGATTTAAGCTTTCTTTTGAACTCTCTTACTAATCCCTCTAAGAAGTAGCCCTAAAAGGCATCAATCTAGATCTGAGGAGGCACCATCAGACTGATGCACTACTGTGCATCTTAGTTTAGAGTAGGAGGGGTGATAACCCCTAACTTTTCTATGAGATACTCAAAAGTATCCTTAGGCAAAGGCTTTGTGAAAATGTCTGCAATTTGATCTTTGGTAGAAACATACTCCAACTTGACTTCATTCTCTATCATCTTTTCTCTCAGAAAATGATACCTAATGGATATGTGCTTTGTCCTTGAATGCATTATTGGATTCTTTGATATGTTTATGGCAATTGTGTTGTCACAAAAGATTGTGATTGGATCCTCATACACAACTCTGATGTCCTTCAAAGTCTACTTCATCCATAACACTTGAGTGCAACTGCATGCTGCTGTAATGTATTCTTCTTTTGTAGTAGACAGGGATATTGAATCCTATTTCTTGCTTAACCGAGATACTAACCTTTTTCCCAAGAATAATGCACCTCCACTTGTACTTTTTCTGTCATCCACATCTTCGGCCCAATCTGCATTAGTATATGCACTGAGAGTAAAGTCACTGTCCTTAGGGTACCACAAACCATGATCCATTGTACCTTTTAAATACCTCATAATTCTCTTGACTACCATCACATGTGATTCCTTGGGTTCTGTTTGAAATATTGCCACAAGACATACTGTATGCATTATGTCAGGTCTAGTTTGAGTTAGATAAAGTAATCCTCCAATCATAGATCTATACTTTTTCTAGTCCTCCATGGGTGAGTTATCATCTTTGCTTAACTTACAACCAGTTATCATAGGTGTGCATACTGGTTTAGAGTCTTCCATCCCAAATTTTTTTAACAACTCTTTCACATACTTAGATTGAGAAATGAAGATACCTTTATTTGATTGACTTATTTGCAGACCTAAAAAGAACCAACAAAAATTTCAAATTCACTTTGCATTTCTCCAGCAAAAACTAAGCACATACCTTTACTTCCTCCAAAAATAATATAATCAACAAAGACTGCAACAATTAGGATTTGTTCATTATTGATCTTGAAGTAGAGATCGTTATTCGTAGTACCTTTGTTGAACCCTATCTGTATTAGATACTTGTCCAACCATGCATACCATGCCCTAGTAGCTTATTTCAATCCATACAAAGCTTTCTTCAATCTGCATACCATGTCACCCTAATCTAGGTCCTGATAGATTCTCATGTTTGCATTTTGTAGAGCTATTGGGGCTTGGGTTTGTCTTGTGCCCTTATTATCCAGCATGACTTCCTGTTGATTCAAGAACATTTCTATGAACAACCGTTGTTGGTCTTCCAATAATCTCACTATGAATCTGTTATACTCTCTACAGGATTTTGTGCTATGCCCCCTTGTTCTATGAAAAGAAAAAAAATTGGTTGTACTCATATGGGGGTCTTTCATACCTTCCATCATTTCTATTTTTGTTGCGGTTCCAATTCTGGTAATTGTCCCTAGGGTAATATCTATTGCTTTTGGGTCAATCAATTGCATTGACATTAGGAGGACAATAGTCTCTCCCATTGTAATCATCTCTTACTTTCTTGACCGGGGGTTGATCTATCACCCCATTTGTGGTTGCATTTCTATTGTTTTTGAGGATCTTAATGATAGGAGCATTGTTCCATGTGTCGTCCCTTATCAATTTTCCATTTGACACATAGACCTTTCTACCACTGTCGATGGCAACTTGATCAATCCTTAAAGCACTTTCCAATGCTTCTTCATAGGATTTCTATGGCAATTTCTAAACGTTCTCTCTCATATCTTTGTTTAAAGCATGTAAGAAAAGGTCGCATAGTTCATGGTGATCCATGTTTGGGGCGCTAGTTGAGGAAGAAAGGACTTACCTCCAATGAGTGACAAAGTGATGCTACAAATTCATTTGGCTCTTCTTTCATGGTTAGGAATTCTTTGATTCCTATCTTGACGAGTTTGTTCATGTCATATGCCATGACAAACTCTCCAATTAGTTATCTAAATGAGTGGATTGAATTTTCTAGTAGACGATAGTACCAATCCATAGCTATTCCTTCAAGAGTCTTTGGGAAGATCTTGGCAACAACCCCATCCCAAGGGAGTTCTCTTATCGTTGTGGTACAAGCTTTGATATGCAAGTTTGGATCTCCTTCTCCTTTAAATTTTGGGAGATCAGGCAACAGCCGAGGTAACTGTACATTCCTTATGTTTAGATCGAGAGGTTCTTTCAAGTACTCGAGATATTTTCCAAGGTGCTTTGCGATTGAGGGGTTGATAAGAACAACCCCATAGGAGGGTTTTGATAACCCATTGTCTTATTTGTTTGATTTCCCAACACTGCTGGATTGTTTTGAACAAGAGGGTTCCCATTTAGACACGTATCATTACCCACATTTCTTGAACAATAGTTAATATAGGAGGGATTTTGAGATGCTCCCTGGTCTTGTTTAGTTCGAATGTTGTCATAAGACTTGTCTTCTTTCAAGAGCAACTTGTTTTGCTTCCAAGGTTCTAATCCTTTGCACTAGAGTTGCGATTAAATCTGTAGGAGTGGCAACTCTAGGTGTTTCCTCATTTCTAGGGGTTTCTCTTTGAGCATTGTCATGATGGTATGCTTCTTCTCATGCCAATTTATCTCTTTTTTCTTCTTGCAAGGCAACTCTTAATGCTTCTTGAGTGCCTCTTGCCCCTTACAAGTGTCTTTCTAACCATTTTACTTCCTCATCGAGAGTAGTACTTGAAGTGCTTGTGGAAGGTTGATTAGGTCGATGTATTTCTGACCTTACCCTCTTAGCTTTATGTGGTGCATTTGGTATGGTTGGATTGTGTTCCCAAGTTGGGTTGTTGAATGACAGAGAACACCTAAGTTCTCTTTGGTCTTGTTCATAGTCAAAGTCTTCGTAATCATAGCAGTTTGTGATAGGTACATTTGGGTGGGGAGGCACATATCTATCGAACGAGGGAGTTTCAGGTTCCCTTGAAGGGATACTCCCTTGGTTTAGATCAGGCTCCATCATATTCAGGGGTACTGTAGACACCACAAAATAAATGGAGCGAGCGATAGCGAAGGTGATAGAGGCTGAAGCGGTGGAAGCAGCTATGAAGAATAAAGTGAAAATGCTTGACGATTGTTGTTTTGAAGTGTTGAATGTTTAGGTTTTTGATGTGATTTGCGCATTTGGAATGTGAAAAGCATAAACAAAAGTTTTTGCCCTTCACGTCAAGTTCACCAAAATATGTAGTGAATTTGATGGCGTATGTGACAATGATAATGAGATCCAAGTAATGGGAACACAAACAACATAACCAGAAGGCTTTGTGATTCATGTTAGGTTCACTAAAATATGTATGATCAAAATTATGACCTCAGTTGCCTGGGGCTGTCGAGTCATATTCCAACACGCAAACAAACCCTTCCCTCCTTGCCAAATGCGCAAACTGCCACGTCACTCTTGCTCTTGTGGAAGTAGCTAGTCGAGAGGAGGTGAGACACAGGGGTGGTCTAGCTCATTGGAGAGCTGGACTTCACTGAGAGGGGTCAAAATGTCCTGGGGCCTTTGTTGTTGTGTGCTTATGTAGATGTTTCATTTAATGGTCATTGTTGTAGAGATAACCGTATGATCTGAAGCGTTACTAGTCAATCTTCTCCTGTTGGGGTTTCTGATGTTCCACCTTTGTGTTGGTAAGCTATTGTTTTCATTGATTGCATGTTCATGTTGATGTTCTCTTTCAAATTATTGTATGAACACTTGTTGCAATAAGAGGTGTCCAAGTTCTTCTTGTTATTGTAAGACAAGTGGGTCTTGTTGTGGTCTCAAATGGATTTCCTCTATCTTGTCAAGGATTGCCCTTACCCACTCACCTCTTAATCCTGGGCACATTCGTGAGTCGAGACAAGAGATAGACATATGTGAACTAACCTTGACTAGATCTAGGGTTTGACTTAAGGTTTGGTCAACCTAAGGTTTGATTATGTGTTGACTTTTGCTAACCTTGTGATGGTGTCAAGGGTTTGTAATCTTCCTAAGTGCCTAATGTTTTTGTTCTTTTGTGGGTTTTATGAATGCAATACTATATGAAATGCAAAACTTGTTTTTGTGCTTTTTTGGTATTTTTGGAAATAAAGATGCTTTTTAATCTAAATCAGAAAGATGAATGCAACTATATCAAATTTAGCTAATGCAATTATTCTATGTTTTTGGGGTTTTTGAATATATGAAATGATTTAATCTAAGAAAGGAAATTGCATGTAAATGAGTTAAACTATGAATGCAAATTACTCTAAGAATATGAAATCTAACTATCGCATCAAGGAAAAAGCAATAAGATTACTAATTCCAAGAGCAAATTCAATTATCTAATTACTACCAATTGATAGAAAGCATAGAGGAACCTAAAATAAAGAAGACTTGGGAGCCTCCACTACCCTCATATTTCCTTGTGTGGTAACCTTGTATCCTCTTGTAGCAGTGGGGAATCCTCTTGGTGACAAGATGACATTGGAAGCAAAAGAAGCTTTAGAAGGTTTGCAAAAAGAGCTCAATGAGAGCTATTGAATTGCACAATGGGTTGATTTTGGTAGCGTATAGACGCGTGATGAGCTTTATGTGAAAGCTTGATGAGCAACAAACAAAGAAAAAGGCTCATTCATCCTATATGAGCATGAGAATGTTGAATAGAGAGCAATAACTTGCAAGAGTTATGTGCACAGATGAAATTGCCTCCCTTTGTGCTTGAGGGAGGGCGGTATTTATAGGTTAGAAGAAGGGATGAGAGTTGAGGAAGAGAAAGAGTTAACTCAATTATATTGGAGAGTTAACATAGAGGATTCAAGAGTGATCTGGGCTAAAATTAAGTGCTCTACCCAGTAAAAGCTTGAAGAAGTGAAGAAGAAAGAGTGCATGAGAATGCACGAGTTGTTAATTTTAGATCAAATGGAGCTAATTATGCATGTGTGGGTGCATGAAATAGTCAACTCCATATTAGCCTCGAAAATCCATGCAAATAGAAAGAAAAACATGTGAAAACAGAGCTTTTTCAAGTTAAAAACTCAAGCCTTTTCGTGGTTGGAAACGTGACAGGGTCACCCAGGGGTCACCCCTTTCACCAGTAGGGTCGCTAGGGGGTGACCCACTAAGGAGGGCATCTAGGTTGGTTTTCAGGATGGCAGATGGAAGAGGAGGGGAAGAAAAGGGATTCTGCCTTCGGAAGCAGGTCAGTCATGTACAAGAATCCAAATCTCCACTTGCAAAGTAGGATCTCCTAGCGGGAGATCTGGAAATAATAGGGGGAGATTTGGATTGGTTAAGTGAAACTGAAAACTGAAAGTGGGATATGGCTAGGAGGACCTCTAGAAGGATTCTAGGGGGTGGAGAAAGTGAAAAACATAGGGGAAAGGTGAAAACTCACCTACAAGACGCTTATAAAGCCTGAGAACTGGGTCATAAGCTCAGAAAATGCAAATCGACAAGTGTCAAAAAGTGTCGACAACAAAAAGAGAGAGAAAATGACAAAGGGGAAACAACACAAGATGAAAGAGGAGACACGTCACCAAGAGAATTGTTGCTTAAGAGAATATTATTTCACACTTACATGTATGTGACAAGGATTAAAATCATCATAGGGGTCCTCGTGGAGGCTGTGTGTGATTTTTGTGCTTATAGGTACTAAAAGATGTGCTAAGTTTTCATTTCTTAGCAAGGCCAATGGAATATATGAGATTTCTAAGAAAATCTATGTTGTGCAAGAAAAATGAGTTTAAAATATGATGTTGATTTTAAGTTGACATCTTTAAGTGGTTTAGAAAATGTTATTTGAAGTTATTTTTCTGAAAATATGGACCTTAGGTATGTACCTATGGGTTGGGGATCTATTTGTGCATAGAAATAATGTTATAACAAAGTTTTGAGTTTTTTTAAGTCCTCTAGGAAGAAAGTGGCGAAATTTATTGGGAAGTGAAAAGTCACCCCCTCTTCAGAGATGAAGAGTCATTTTTCTTTCTTTTTATGTGACTATGAATAGTGTTGGGGATTCTTTTTTTTTGGGGGGGGGGAGAACCAAAAATAGGAAGGAAAAAATAGTTCTTGGTAGTTGGATTTTGGGATTTGGGAAGCACAAGAGTAGGATTGAAGAGGAAGATTTCGAAAGCAAAAAGAGGTAATTTCTAAAATCTCTTTCTTATTTTTGTTGATTAATTTACAAAAAAAATTGCATATGTGATGTATGTGTATGGAATCCATGAGTATATGTCCATGTGTGTTTGTTGCATATGTGTTTGAAAGGGAATTTGTGTATTGGGTCTAGCTCTCCAAGTCTAATTGAGAGTGACCCATGTGTGGGGTCAAGAGAGGGTGAACCTCCTGTGCCCAGTGTATTGTGTATTTCCTTGAGGAGTTTTATTTTGTCCTAAAGTGACATATGTGATTTGTAATGGTGGTTTTTTGAACATTGTTGAAGAGGTTGAGCCCTTGATTGGAAGAGTTTCATAATTGGCCAATTATGTATAAGTGATTTGATAGAGTGAGATATGTGTGGAGTATTAGGAGTTGGGAGAGATGTGAAGAATGAATTTTCTAGAGTTTGAATTTTAACCTCCAATGAAATGATTTCCTTCTAACCTCATCAGAGTGGGTCCCCCTTAACTCCCCCTTGTCTATGAATTTGCTAGAGATTCATATATATTGTTAAATGTGTGAGGGTTCTATTGGCACTAATTTTGGTCTGGATCTGAGCGCAGATGTTGGAGGGTTTTTTCTTTTTGGGCCCTAAGTTTCCTTGTTCATCGCTGTGACTTTCTCTATCGGCGAAACTTCTTTTTGAGTGCTCAGATTATGATTGAACCATCGTTTTGAACCACCTCGTTGAACCCTTTTGGTTCATGGTTCAACGGTTCAAGGCTTTGTGTGTGTTCGGCAAATGTTCTTTTTGAAGTGCTCCGTTCGGCGTTGAACTTCTCGGTTGAACCATTCGTTTGAACCGGTTCATGGTTCAAAGGTTTGGAGCTTTATGTTTTTGGTTCATCGGAGTGATCGGCATCATCAGCGAGCTATTTTTTGTTCCCTTTGATGTGTTTGGTTTGGCCAATGGAAATGCCATCGGTGTGATATTCATCGTCGACAGGCTTCATTTGTGTTTGGCCGATGGATGTTATCGGCGTGTGTTGTATTGTCGGCGTGAGTGTTTTGAGTTGTGCCGACGATGGGGGGCTTGGCCGATGGGACCAAGGAGGATGTGTCTATCGAGGTGACAAGTTCTATTGGTGTAGGCATTTTGTTGTTCGCCGATGGCTTTGGTCATACCGACAGGCGAGGAATGTGGAGACTTCATCGGTGAGAGTTTGGTCCATCGGCTGGGGATCTTTGGGTTTGGCCGATAGTGTTGATATCGCCGATGGAGGGATTTGGAACGAGCATCGGTGTGACTTTGTGCAATTGGCCGAAGAGTTTTTGACTTGCCCGATGGTGTATGTCACACCGACGGAAGGAGGAGGCCAGGGTCCATCGGCGTGAGTTGTGTTGTCGGTGAGCATCTTTTCTGTTACGCCGATGGTCTATGTCTTGGCGACGGGCGTGTTTGGAGTGAACCATCGGGATGACTTAGTATGTCGGCGAGGGAATTTTGGGCTAGCCCGACGGTTGTTGTCTGGTCGACGAAGTATGTTTTGGTGGCCATCGGGGAGACTCGTATTGTCGGTGGGAGTCTGGAGAGTTAGCCTGATGGTCAGTCTCTGGCCGATGAGGGGAATGTAGTGAAACGGTCGGCGAGACTGTTGAGGTCGGCCAGAGGATTTTTGGATGCTCCGATGGAGGGAGTCATGCCGACGGGGGTGCAGAGTGTAGTTTGTGGTCATCGGCCAGACTATTGATGTCGGGATGAGTTTTGTGGAGTTGGCCGATGGTTCTTCTCTGGCCAATATGGAAGTTGTAGGCTTTCGGGAGGTGTCGTCGGTGAGACTTGATAGATCGGCAGGAGGATTTGGGAGTTGGCCGATGGCCTGGGTCTGGGCGATGGGCTTTTGGGCGAAGGAGCGTGTGTCGAGCGTGGCAAAAATGCTCGACACCTATTATGCAAGTGACTATGCTTTTAAACTGCTAAGGTGGTCTCAGCACCGTGCATGTGGGACTAATTTTCCTGCATAATTCAAACTTTGAAGCAAAGCGCTTTTTGGCGGGAACTTCCCATTTGAGCACTGCGACAGTTTCCAAGTGAAATGCGGGTGGTTGAGCCATCAATGAGGGTCGTGCAGGGGTATGGGTTATGGTACAAACGGTGAAGCTGCCTGATCGTGGATGAAGACTTTCAGATGGCGGCGCAAAGCTCGAGATCCCCCCTGTCTGTCGCATTTAATCTATGAAGGCCATTTTCAAATGGACGGAATGTATCTGGCAGATTTTTGTAAAAGCCTTGTAATTAATTATTGTGGGTACACTTTCTGGCCGATATAGGCAGACTGTGTTACCATTGTTTTGGTTGTTGAAAACTGGACATTTTGGCTCTGTAATAAGATACAACTGGTTTTGGTTGCTCTGTGCAGCAAAACTTGCGAGTTTATGTATCTCCTGTTGTATGTTTTTTGCATGAATCCACTGATTTCATGGTCAATCTTATATGAATAATGCTATGTTTGCATGTGTTGTGCTAATTCTGTCTCCAGTCTTGCATGTATCTTTCTTTTGAGTCTAGGTATTCAAGGAATGTTTGAGATTCTAGAACATAGAATTCCTGTGTTGAATATTTAATCTTTTAACTTCTGCTCAAGGGGTAGATTAAACTGTTTTCAGATTGAATATTGGGAAGGATATACTACAATAGGGATGCTATAAGTATAGATAGCTTAACACTTTGTATTGGGAGATATCTGTAAGGCAGATATCATATGTATCCCCCTGAAATCCAGTTTTAGTTGTTCATGCTGATCATTCATAGGTGTATGTCTACTGACTCCAAGCCCTGGATAGGCACCAATCTAGCTCTGTGTTGAGGTTATACACCAGGTCCAGGTTTGCATCCAAACATCAAATCAACTCATTTCATATCTTCCACCTGTTAGTTGTAGGAGTAGGATTAGGAACCCCCTGCATGCTCTCATACCCAACCAGACATATATGTCCAAGAATGTTGCCAACCTTGTGATTTGTTATACAAATCTTGGTCCTTACGTGAGAGTATTCTGCCTGTTGCTGTCAAGTTATATCTTTCTGTCATTGAGCTAGTCAAGGTCATACTTTTATCAAATAGGGACACCCCCTTGGTGCGGCAGAACCAGAAGTGAAGGGGAGGAGCTCACGCAACCTCCTGTATTCAGTTGGCTGAATCTGCCTGTGCATTAGAAGTGGCAAACCCTAATGCTGATTCAAAAAAAAAATCAACACAAATTAGCGACTCTGCTGGGGAGATCAATGTCATATCCATGAAAGTTTGAGTCTACGAGATTGAAGAATTAGGCTTGGATGTGTTTGTTGCAGCAGAGAAAAAGGTTGTATATGTGACTCTGTTGGTGGATGACCCAGAAAGAAAGAAATCAATTTGCAGCTTCAGCTTGTTTGAAGCTCATTCCTCTTCAAGGAGGTGGCGACTTTGCATCAAAGAAGCTGATAAAAGAACAAAATCAGTCAGAGAAGAATTTGTAGCTCCTGCAACATATCCAGGTATTTCATATTGTTTGACAGACTCCCTATTTGGTGAGATAGCATTGGTTAAAAGGGAAACATTGGTGAAAGTAGAGCTTGCATGCTTTTATTAGAACTTATTCTGTATTTCAAAGGGCATGTAATGTTGCTAAAAAGACTCATTTAAAGGACTTTAGGAAAGTTTGAAAAAACAGTCTAAATTTTGAGTGCCTAAAGTCATTGTTTGTAGAAAATCTGAGTAGAGAGGAGGGTTGCAAAAACATAAAGGATGTATTATTAGCCTATGCACCCTTGTGAAGTGTCAAGTGCAAAAATGTATAGTAGTCAGTCCCAACAATGTAATAAAAGAAGTTTCAACATAGAAAGATATAAGCCCATAAATTTCAGTGGCATTTGTGGCTATCCAAATGCTCTTCCACCTAAAATCAGAATCTTTTTGCCTAAATTTAATGGTATAAAGGATGAATCAGCTGAGAGACACTTGCAGCAGTTTATGAATGTGATAGATGACTTTGAGATTGACCATGAGGATGTGGTTATGAGATTATTTGTTCAATTTCTAGATGAAGATGCAAGGGACTATTTTCCTACCTTCCAGCTCACTCTGTCAGCTCTTGGCATGGTTTTAAATCTGCATTTCTAATACAATATGGTGAAAGAATCTCTGAATATGCAGTTATTAGTAATTTTATGTACATCCATATTGAAGAAGATGAGTTGATCCCAGCCTTTAACCTCAGATTTATGAGGGCATTGAATGGAATTCCAGAATGCATGAGACCTAATGATGCACTGTGCTTAGTTGTCTGTTTGGGAGCTTTTGATAAGAAAATGAGTTACAGATTAAGAGATAAGGAGCCCACCACATTGCATCAGGCACATCAGTTTGCAATAGATATTGAAAACAATTGGAGGTATGGAATACAAAAGGGTTATTTTTCTAAAAAATTTTGTTGTCCTGTAGCCCCCAGTGTTAATGAAAGATTTAATTCAGGAGTTGACAATGAATGTCAAAGTATTCACACCCATGTTGTCCCAGTTTTTGCATCATTCCAAGTTGATGATGTTTCTGTTATAAAGGAGGATGTCTTGTTTTGCCCAACAAATGAAGTTGAAAACAATGGTTTTTCAAGTAATATTTACATACCAGCCCTTATCAAAGAGCCATCATGTTTAAATGATCCAGTTGTGCAAGGTTGTGATCATGTGGATCAACAGTCAGTATCAGTTTCATCAGGAAGTATTAGAGGGATGGAGAATGATGTAGATAGCTCAACTTCAGAATGCATTGAAACAGCAGAAATCTTGTATATGGGGCAATCAGTTGATAGAAATGATATCCATGATCAATTCATGGATCAGGTTTGTTCTTCTTATGACTCTGGATTTGATAGTACTAAAGAAGAATTGGAGTATCATGAAGAAGAAGCAGAGGCCTTTGCGGTGAGTGTTAATCCCCTTTATGATGAGTCTACAGATGCCTTTGATGCTATGAATCTTGACTTTCAGTGGTGTAGGATTAATCCTCTTTTTGAGGATGATGATGAATATAAGGAGACTGTTGACCTTGGTGTTACATCAGTTTGTGAGTGGGGGGCATATGAATCAGATATCTTCAGTTCTTGTGAAGATACTATGGATTTGCAAACTGTGAATGATGGATGCTCATCATCACCTGGTTTAGATATGTGCAACATTGGGTGTGTGGATCAGGATTTGTTTTCAATATCAGTAGATATTGGGGATCTCATTTTTTCTAAGTATTTTGAGTTTTTGGATCAGCTGGATGAGTGCCTGATGGTGTGCAGTAGCCAGATAAATGATGAAGACTGCCAAGAGCAGTATGATGTACCATCTGAAGAGTATAACATGCATATGTTGCTTAATGCTAAAGGATTTTTTAGCATGTATGGTTGCATGTTTGATTTTGAAATGCAGAGTGACAGAGGTAGTAATACAAGTGGCAAGCTGTCAAAGGTGGTGGAATATCTAATTGAGCAAATGACCTTATGGACAAACTATGCCAATTTTTTTAGTTGGGATTGGGATCTTTCAGTTTGGAATCAGGCATTTGGCAGGAAAAAATTTTGGTTCTTCCTTTTTGGCTACCTGGGGCCACCCAAGTGATGACTAAAATATAGTTTTTGTGCAGGTTGGTGCAATGATTGACTCTCTTGCCCAATAGATATGGCCCAATCTGCGAAACCAGAGATTCTGAGGTCGTCGCTGCAGTTTTGCACCTGCACGTCCCTAGACAGAGCCAGTGTTGGCACTAATTTTGGTCTGGATCTGAGCGCAGATGTTGGAGGGTTTTTTCTTTTTGGGCCCTAAGTTTCCTTGTTCATCGCTGTGGCTTTCTCTATCGGCGAAACTTCTTTTTGAGTGCTCAGATTATGATTGAACCATCGTTTTGAACCACCGCGTTGAACCCTTTTGGTTCATGGTTCAACGGTTCAAGGCTTTGTGTTTGTGTTCAGCAAATGTTCTTTTTGAAGTGCTCCACTCAGCATTGAACTTCTCGGTTGAACCATCCGTTTGAACCGGTTCATGGTTCAAAGGTTCAGAGCTTTATGTTTTTGGTTCATCAGAGTGATCGGCATCATCGGCGAGCTATTTTTTGTTCCCTCCGATGTGTTTGGTTTGGCCGATGGAAATGCCATCGGTGTGATATTCATCGTCGGCAGGCTTCATTTGTGTTTGGCCGATGGATGTTATCGGTGTGTGTTGTATTGTCGGCGTGAGTGTTTTGAGTTGTGCCGACGATGGGGGGCTTGGCCGATGGGACCAAGGAGGATGTGTCTATCGAGGTGACAAGTTCTATCGGTGTAGGCATTTTGTTGTTCGCCGATGGCTTTGGTCATACCAACAGGCGAGGAATGTGGAGACTTCATCGGTGAGAGTTTGGTCCATCGGCTGGGGAGCTTTGGGTTTGGCTGAAAGTGTTGATATCGCCGATGGAGGGATTTGGAACGAGCATCGGTGTGACTTTGTGCAATTGGCCGAAGAGTTTTTGACTTGCCCGATGGTGTATGTCACACCGACGGAAGGAGGAGGCCAAGGTCCATCGGCGTGAGTTGTGTTGTCGGTGAGCATCTTTTCTGTTACGCCGATGGTCTATGTCTTGGCGACGGGCGTGTTTGGAGTGAACCATCGGGATGACTTAGTATGTCGGCGAGGGAATTTTGGGCTAGCCCGACAGTTGTTGTCTAGCTGACGAAGTATGTTTTGGTGGCCATCGGGGAGACTCGTATTGTCGGTGGGAGTCTGGAGAGTTAGCCTGATGGTTAGTCTCTGGCCGATGAGGGGCATGTAGTGAAATGGTCGGTGAGACTGTTAAGGTCGGCCAGAGGATTTTTGGATGCTCCGATGGAGGGAGTCACGCCGACGGGGGTGCAGAGTGTAGTTTGTGGTCATCGGCCAGACTATTGATGTCGGGATGAGTTTTGTGGAGTTGGCCGATGGTTCTTCTCTGGCCGATATGGAAGTTGTAGGCTTTTGGGAGGTGTCATCGGCGAGACTTGATAGATCGGCAGGAGGATTTGGGAGTTGGCCGATGGCTTGGGTCTGGGCGATGGGCTTTTGGGCGAAGGAGCGTGTGTCGAGCGTGGCAAAAATGCTCGACACCTATTATGCAAGTGACTGCTTTTAAACTGCTAAGGTGGTCTCGGCACCGTGCATGTGGGAATAATTTTCCTGCATAATTCAAACTTTGAAGCGAAGCGCTTTTTGGCAGGAACTTCCCATTTGAGCACTGCGACAGTTTCCAAGTGAAATGCGGGTGGTTGAGCCATCAATGACGGTCGTGCAAGGGTATGGGCGATGGTACAAACGGTGAAGCTGCCTGATCGTGGATGAAGACTTTCAGATGGCGGCGCAAAGCTCGAGATCCCCCCTGTCTGTCGCATTTAATCTATGAAGGCCATTTTCAAATGGAAGGAATGTATTTGGCAGATTTTTGTAAAAGCCTTGTAATTAATTGCTGTGGGTACACTTTCTGGCTGATATAGGCAGACTGTGTTACCATTGTTTTGGTTGTTGAAAACTAGACATTTTGGCTCTGTAATAAGATACAACTGGTTTTGGTTGCTCTGTGCAGCAAAACTTGTGAGTTTATGTATCTCCTGTTGTATGTTTTTTGCATGAATCCACTGATTTCATGGTCAATCTTATATGAATAATGCTATGTTTGCATGTGTTGTGCTAATTCTATTTCCAGTCTTGCATGTATCTTTCTTCTGAGTCTAGGTATTCAAGGAATGTCTGAGATTCTAGAACATAGAATTCCTGTGTTGAATATTTAATCTTTTAACTTCTGCTCAAGGGGTAGATTAAACTGTTTTCAGATTGAATATTGGGAAGGATATACTGCAATAGGGATGCTATAAGTATAGATAGCTTAACACTTTGTATTGGGAGATATCTGTAAGGCAGATATCATATGTATCCCCCTGAAATCCAGTTTTAGTTGTTCATGCTGATCATTCATAGGTGTATGTCTACTGACTCCAAGCCCTGGATAGGCACCAATCTAGCTTTGTGTTGAGGTTATACACCAGGTCCAGGTTTGCATCCAAAAATTAAATCAACTCATTCATATCTTCCACCTATTAGTTGTAGGAGTAGGATTAGGAACCCCCTGCATGCTCTCATACCCAACCAGACATATATGTCCAAGAATGTTGCCAACCTTGTGATTTGTTATACAAATCTTGGTCCTTACGTGAGAGTATTCTGCCTGTTGCTGTCAAGTTATATCTTTCTGTCATTGAGCTAGTCAAGGTCATACTTTTATCAAATAGGGACACCCCCTTGGTGCGGCAGAACCAGAAGTGAAGGGGAGGAGCTCACGCAACCTCCTGTATTCAGTTGGCTGAATCTACCTGTGCATTAGAAGTGGCAAACCCTAATGCTGATTCAAAAGAAAAAACCAACAGGTTCTTTGTGTTCAACATAAAATTGCAGTATGTTTCCCTTGTCACATTCTGATTACAGAATATTGGAATGTATTAAAGCTTTGCTTCTGGAAAGATGAATATTGGTATTATCAATTATATTTCGTATTAGATCATTGAGGAAATATTTGTTTTAAAAAAGAATGAAGAAAAACTTGCGATCTTTTGCTCAAATGTGTTTTACTGCATGGATTCTTTACAAAGTTGCAATGATATTCTAGAATTTATAAGTACATTCTTCCGACATCTTATTTGATGATAGTAAGTTGTGATATTTCATGCTCAATTGATTCCTACAAGTTAAAACAAAATAATAAATTAATAAGTATGGAGGAAATCACAAAATAAAATTGATTATTATTACCAATTAATATTATATAAATAATTGAATTTTTAAAAAAATCAATTTATAATTTCTCGATCGAACAAATTTGTTAAAGTTGAAAATTAGAAGTAAAAGAATTTAAAATAATTATAAATATAACACATTAAATAGAAATTTATGATAATTGTGAGAAACATATAGTTGTGCCTTCTTTGAAGGTAGGGGTATAGGCCAACTCCTATGGGGTTTTAAGTTATTTTTTTAAAAACAGTATAAATATATAATAAAACACTTTAAATAACTAAACTAATTTTGTATAATATCTTTGTATCCACATAGATGCAACAAAATCAAAATTCTTATCAACCAACAACCAAAAATAATAAATGGTGTTTGGGTTGTGAGTGTGTGTGTTATGCCTAAGTAAAACAATTTGGGCATGGCATACTAAGCCTCCTCCAAGAGAGCCTCTTCCTTAAATCATTTGCCTATTGCTTCTTTGCAGAGAGGAAACTTCTATCAACTAGCCTTTGCCTCCCATTATCCACAGAGTTCTTTCATGGAAGGAGGGTAGTCCATCTAACTCAGTTCCACTTGACCAACTTTTGCCATGCGAGCAACAATAAAATTGCTTAGTCATCTAATCAATGTGAACAATCTTATGTGAGTTGATTTTGGAGCATATAGATGCAGATTATGATTCTTTGTTCCTTAGAAAACAAAGTGTACTCTAGTGATCTATTATTGTTCTTGCATATATTCACTTATGAATTAATATCACATTGAATATTTTTACTTTGAGAGGTGTTCTATAGTGGCAACAAGGAGTCTCATGCCGTGACTATGTACATAAAAACTGATACACAATTAAAAAAACTAGAACTAAAATTTATGTGTCCATATATATGTAATAAATAAAATAGTTCTTAAGTAAAATAAAATAACTCTTTAAGTAAATAAAATAGCTCAAAACTAATATTTCTCGATGTTTTCTAGATAGATGTATTTAAGATATCTATACTAGTTTAAATACCTAGATATAGCTATAAGTTGCACAAATGCATGTCAAGTCAACTCACAACAACTTGTAAAAAGATGTGAGAATTTTGGGAATTTGAATTTGAAGTTTCAAATTTTAGGTTTAATTCCATGTGCCATGGGATTGAAATAGATTGACCCTGAGCGATGAGGAACTAAACTTGAGGAATAAAATGGTAAGTTCGAGGCAAAGAGCAAATATATGGAAATAAGTGCTAATATGGATGGATAAAATGGTGAATGTATTGAGTTTTGCACAAAATGGGGATGAGATAAGGTTGAATGTATGGGGATAGGTGTAAATAGGTATGAAGTGGATAAGAAAAGGGATCGGGGTATGAGTCAAACTTCACACAAGAGTGTGCCACTTGTTGATATGTAATTGTATTAAGATGTTCCATCAAAGTAGGCCCAAAAGTAAATGAGAATTGGCATGCGTATGCAATTTCACCATTATAGATGTAAACATAACTATAATCTTCAACTAAATATAGTTACATATTGGTATTGCTAGAAATAAATATAAGGCTAGGGCTCAATAGAAGGAACTATAAGCACCAAAATCACGCACAACCTCCATGAGGACCCCGATGATGACTCACAATCCTTGTCACATACATGTAAGCATGAAATAATGCACTCTCAGCAGCGATTCTCTTGGTAGCATGTGGTTTCTTCTTCCTTTTGTTGTTTCCCCTTTGTCATGCTAACCCTTTCCTCGCTTTTGACACTTTTCGACACTTGTCAATTTTGGTTTCTTAAGCTTGCAACTTTGTCCCTAAGCCTCTTATTAATATATTTGTTGTAATTGACCTTTCCCATCCATTCTTTCTTCCCCACCCATCCAACTCACTTTCCAATTGGTTGCTGAACTTTTTAGGGCCTGATAGACTGACATGATACCCTGAGAAAAATGGTCTAAAAGTATAATTTCATGACACTTTCAAGAAAAACTAATGGCACCATTGTGTAGCACTCGAAAAATCATGTACTTTCAAAAAAACACCCAAAAAGGAGTCTATACATGCCTGAACGAGCTCCCATAAGTTTTATGACCAATTCAGAAAAATTGTTTCAGGGTCGCCCCCTATTAATTCAGGGTCACCCCCTATTAATTCAGGGTCTCCCTCAGGTGACCCAAGGTCGCCCCTGGTGATTTGGACTAATGAAAGGGGTGACCCATAGCATTTGCATCATTTTAACTTATTTCTGGAGATGACTTCCTTATCCCTCCAAAATCATTCTCCAATTATCAATTTTCACCTAGAACTCTATGCAACAGAATCTCCCCCGGGTGGCCCTAACTGGTGAAAGGGGCGACTAGGTGGTGACCCAGTCATCTTTTCCAGCCGCAAAAGAACTCAAGTTTTTGGCAAAAAAAGCTCCATTTTGACCTATTTTTTCTTCTATTTGCAAGGGATTTTGTCCTAAACTTAGAGTTAACTATTTCATGCACCCAAGCATGCATATTTAACTCCTTTTTAACTAAACTTATCAATCCATGCATTCTTCTAACTCCATTCCTTCTTCAGTGATTGTAAGCAAAAAAATCACGCACAGCCTCCTCGAGGACCCCTATGATGATATATGATCCTTGTCATGTACATGTAAGTGTGAAAAAATGTCCTCTAAGCAGCAATCCTCTTGGTGATGTGTCTTCTTTTTCATGTTGTGTTGTTTTCTCTCTCTCTTTGTCATCGACACTTTTCAACACTTTGCGACACTTATCGATTCACGTTTTTTTGAGCTTGTGACCCTATTCTTAAGCCTTGTAAGCATCTTGTAGGTGAGTTCTCACCTTTCCTCTATGTTTTTCATCTTCTTCACCCCCTAGAAGCCTTCTAGAGGTCCCCCGGAGCCATCTCTCACTTTCACTTTTCAGTTTCACTCAACCAATTCAAATCTCCCCCTATTATTTTTAGATCTCCCATCGGGAGATCCTACTTTGCAAGTACAAATTTGGATTCTTACACATGATTGACTTGTTTCCAGAGGCAGATCCCCTCCTTTTCATCTCCTCTACCATCTCCCATCATGCATTTTCACCCATACCCCTTTCTTTCTGAATCTCTCATCGGGCGACCCTCATAAATCAAGATCTCCCCACAAGCGACCCATGGGCGACCCTACTGGTGAAAGAGGAAACCCATGGGTGACCCTATCATGTTTCTAGCCGTGGAAAAAATCAAGTTTATAACTTAGAATAGCTTTGTTTTCGCTCATTTTTCTTCCATTTCGCATGAATTTTGATGCCTAATTTGGAGTTGACTATTTCATGCACCCACATGTGCATAATTAGCTCTATTTGATCTAAAATTAACAACTCATTCTCTCCCATGTATTCTTCTAACTCCATTTCTTCTTTAGTGATAAGTTATTATTACTTTATCACTCCCTAATTAACTGAGATCACTGGGTAATCAATCTAGTTCACTCCTTAATATATCCTTGTTAACTCATCAATCAATTGAGTTAACTTCTCAATAAATTCAACCTCTCATCCCTTCCTCTAACCTATAAATACCCCCTCCCTTAACCACAAAGGGAGGCAAATTCATTTTGCACACAACTCTTGCTAAGTTTTTGCTCTCTAATCAACATTCTCATGCTCACATAGGACCAAGGTACCTTTTGTTTGTTCATTTGTTCATCAAGATTTCACATAAAGCTCTTCAAGAATCCTTACATTGCTTCAATCAAAGCCATTGTGCTCATCAACAGCTCTCATTGAGCTCTCTTCACAAAGCTTCTTTCACTTCTTTGTGTTGTCTTGTCGCCAAGAGGTCTTCCCATTGCTTTAAGAGGATACGAGGTTGCCATCAAGGATCTCTAAGGGTAGTGGAGGCTCACAAGTCTTCTTTATTCCAGGTTCGTCTATGCTTTTCATCAATTGGTAATAATTAAAAAATTTAAATTGCTCTTGGGATTAGTAATTTATTGATTTTTCCTTGATAGCATAGTCAAATCTAGCATTCTAGAAGTAATTTGCATTCATAGTTTAATTCATTTACTTGAAATTTCCTTTTCTCTATTAAATCATTTCAAAACATTCAAAAACCCCAAAAACATAGAATAATTGCATTAGGTATGTTGAAAAGGCACAAGACAACTGAGAGGGGGGTGAATTAGTTGTAGAAAAAACTTTTAACTTCTTTAAGCAAAATCACTTCCACATTCACTTGCTTTAATTCCTTATTCTGTTATGAAGATTAAACATGAATAGCAGAATCAAAACATAAACATATCAACACCATACACACATGAACAACAGATTTTTATGTGGAAAACCCTAAAAAGGGAAAAACCACGGTGTGTGTTAGCCCACAATATAATGTAGTAACAATACCAAATAACAAAAGAGACTCACTGCCAAGGCGCTCATTGTCCAAATGAAAGGCTCACTACCAAAGGGTGGCTCACTACCAAAGGGTGACTCACTGCCAAGGGTGGCTCACTGTCGAGGGTTAGCTCACTGTCGAGGGTTGTCTCACTGCCAAGGGTGGATCACTGCCATGAACTGATATAGTAGCATCTACAACATGCCTGAGTTTAGTTCCATTGAAGCACAATATATCTTCTCTTCTGTACCTTTACAACTTGCACACTTTATCTTCACATCTTCACACTTCCTTACTCACAAATTCATTACATATATTTATACACATCATCACCCTTGGAATGTACATCAAGGTCGGCATGACATTCTACAACCATTGGAACTATCTCCAAGGTCGGCATACATACATAAATCAAATTAGGACTAGACCTAAACAAACTTATAGAGAAGATGAATGAAAGAGAAATACTTCACAAGTTAGCTCAGACCCAAATACAGCTTCACATGCTACAACATGCTTCCACAATCCACAGATCATCTCCGCAACAAGTGTAATTAACCATGTTGGCCAGAACAAGTGTACACATCAAAAACACTTAGATAAAAGCTTTCAAGAACTTCATTGTAGCCTACAGATCAAGCACACACCTTCCATACATTATAGAGACATCCACAAACAACATAGAATCACTTGGGATCTAACAAATGCAACTGCGACAAATCTCACTTGAGTACAACAAATATCACTTGAAGATATATCATAGACTGCTTCACAACAAACATTATCAAACTCTGCTAATCAATAACTTGCTTTCTAGAGCACCACATCACAAATCCTTTGGAATGAAGATAGATAAGGACCTTATAGCTTAAGTCCAGACCTACAAGACCAAAATCCAACCTACAGAGAAATGCAGAGAAAAATATTATCTCCTTGTCACTCTGCGAACACTGTTAGGCATAGTCTTGAAACTGGTGAATAGAACGTTTACTGCACAACGATCTGAACCACCAAATTCTGGATTTAGCACTTCAAACACTTCTCTAAATCATATCCAAATCTCATACTCTGGTCTTCAACACAGAGGAAATGTGGAGCAAAATACTTTAACATGACAACTCAGTCAATCAATAAACAACAATCTTAGAAGACATAGTTGACACCAATGACAACACAAACATGTTGACATCAATGACAACACAAATTAGCACATACTTGAAACAATCTTCCCCTTTGTCATTGATGGCAACATATGATGTGAAAAACATGTTCCTCCATCAAGACACAATTCTGCATCAGGACTGCCCCTTTCTTTTTACACTTTTTAACTCCTTCGCCCCCTGAGTTTTTCACATGATCTTTCTCCCCCTTTGACATCAATGGAAAAGGGCATCATATTTCTTCTACAGCACATACATGCACACTACTGCTCTAAAATCCTTATTTTTTCCCCCCTAAATGCAATAATCAATTTAAACCACTACCTGCTCCCCCTAAGAGGTAGCCTCCAACATCAGTCCAATTGGAGAAATGTACTTTGGAGCATATTGGACTAATGCATCTTCTTATGCATCTAGTTCAAGGAAGGAGGGGCAATAACCCCTAATTCTTCCTGGAGATACTCAAATGTGTCTTTTGGAAGAGCCTTAGTGAATATATCAGCAACTTGATCTTTTGTAGGCACATACTCAAGCTGCACCTCATTCTCTGCAACTTTCTCTCTCAAAAAGTGATACTTAATTGAAGTGTGCTTTGTCTTTGAATGCATCATTGGATTCTTTAAAATATTTATGGCACTTGCACTATCACAAAGAATAGGAATTGGCTCATCATACTCAACTTTGATATCCTTCAAGGTCTATTTCATCCATAGCACTTGAGTGCAGCATGATACTGCAACAATATATTCTACCTCTACAGTAGACAAGGAGACTAATTCTTGCTTCTTGATATGCCAGGATACTACCCTATCTCCAAGGAAAAATGCAGCTCCATTTGTGCTTTTCCTATCATTAGCACATCCAGCCCAATCTGCATCTGTATAGGCACTTAAAGAAAAATCATTGTTCTTAGGATACCACAAGCCATGATCAGGAGTGCCCTTCAAATACCTAAATATCCTCTTTACTGCCATCACATGTGATTCTCTGGGATCTGATTGAAATCTTTCCACAAGATAGATTGCATGCATGATATCTAGCCTGGTAGTAGTGAGGTAAAGCAGTCCTCCAATCATTGATCTATACTTGCTTTGATCAACCTTAGGAGATTCATCATTCTTGCTTAGTTGACAACCAATAACCATATGAGTGCATACTAGTTTAGAGTCCTCCATTACAAACTTCTTCAACAATTCCCTAACATACTTTGATTGAGAAATGAAAATACCTTTATCAGTCTAACTGATTTGCAATCCAAGAAAGAAATTCATCTCACCACACATAGACATCTCAAATTCCTTTTGCATTTCATTTGCAAAATTCTTACACATCTCTTCATTTCCACCAAATATGATAGCATCCACATAGACTTCAACAATCAAAATTTGATCTTTGCTTGCCTTGATATTCAAATCATTATTTGCGAACCCTTTACTGAAACCCTGTTGCAACAGATACTTATCTAGTATTGCATACCAAGCTCTGGGAGCTTGCTTCAACCTATACAAAGCCTTATTCAACTTGCATACCATGTCTAGTTGTTTGATAACTAGAATCCATCTGGTTGCTCTATGTAGACTTCTTCTAGCTCGCCATTCAGGAAGGCAAATTTCACATCCATCTGATATACCTCGAAATTTTTATGTGCTGCAAATGCCAAAAATAGTCTAATAGCTTCCATTCTTGCCACCAGAGCATAGGTCTCTTCATATTCAATTCCTTCCACTTGTGAGTAGCTTGTATACATAAGTCTTGCCTTGTTTCTCACAACTTCTCCAACTTCATTCAATTTGTTCTGGAAAACCTATTGCAGGTATGTGTCTAACTGGTGTTGTCATTGATGTCAACATATCTGTGTTGTCATTGGTGACAACTGTGCTCTTGTTTTGATGCTTGCTTATAATGAGTTAGATGCTTTGTGTTGGCTTATGTAAGTGTTGGAGATAATGAGTAAGTGATCTTGATATTGAGTTTCCAAGTGCTTTTGAGAAAATTTCCTCCTCCGGTGGAAACATTGTGATTGAAAAGTATCTATGTTTATTGAAGAGCCGTCCAGTAGATTGCTCCACATTTCTTGTAGAATGAATATTTTTGTCTACGGATTGAAATTTAGTTAGAGGCATGTCTGGATATGCTATGTTCCAAGTTTGAGCCTCTGGTATGAAGATTTGAGTAAGCTATGTTCACCAGAGTAAAAACTGCTTTTTATGTGCATTCAGAGGTGATAGGGAGAAAGTATTTTGCTCCGCATTCCTCCACATTGAAGTATTATGGTCTACAGCTCTAGAGTCAAGTTTTTAATGATGATAAGTGTCTTCAACTAGAATGGTTCATGATTTGGTGGTCCGCAAGCAATCTTTTCTTTATGACAGAGGTTGACAGTTATGATAATGTGCTCTAACTTGAAGAATCTTCTTGACAAAGTGATTAGAGGTTGTGTGGATGTTCTGAGTGATTACAATGTGCTTATGGATGTCCCCTGATCATGTTCCTACCTTTGGATTGGTCCGTAGAAAGAAATTTGGATCGTGGATGAAGATTGTCCTTAGAAGACTTAGTGTTAACATCAGTCTTAGCTGACTTGGTTGTTTTCACTCTTGCGGAGATGCTTCAAAGATTGTGAAAGTGTGTCATGATGTGGAAGATTGCATTTGAGTCCCAACTAAGGAGTATCATGATCCACATACATCTTTACCTTAGCAAATTTAGTTTAGGTCCAAACCCATTGCTGTGTATGCTTGTAATGCCGACCTTGGAGATTGTTCCAATGGTTGATGAATGTAATGCCAACCTTGATGTACATTCCAAGGTTGATGAATTGTATAAAAACATGTAATGTAGTTGTGAAAAATGTATCCTTGTCTAAAAATGTGAATATAAGTGTGAAGGTGTAAGAAGAGTAGAGCAGAGGAGTTCTACTATGCTTCAATGGAACTGAACTCAGGCATGGATTAGATGCTATCAAAATAGTTCACCAATCTTTGGTAGTGAGCCACCCCTTGGTAATGAGTCGATCTTGGCAGTGAGCCCTAACTTTTGCAGTGAGCATTTTGGGCAATGAGCCCTAAGGAAGTGAACCTCTATTTTTTGGTATTGCTATAACATATATACCTTTGTGGGCTAACACCCACCATGGTTTTTCCCTTATAGGGTTTTTCACGTAAACATATGGTGTCTCATGTGTTGAGTTTTGCAATTCATGCTTTCATGGTTAAATCTAAATAACAGTAAACAAGTGATTGATGTGTTAATGTTCATAAGAGGTTAAAGTTTTTGGAGACAACTGATTCACCCCCCCTCTTAATTATCTGGTACTTTCAACAAAACCCACTTTGTTCCAATCAAATTCTTGTTTGCAGGTTTGGGGACAAGTTCCCAAGTCTTGTTCTTCTCAATCTGTAGTAATTCTTCTTTCATTGCCTTAACCCAATGCTCATCATTGCATGCTTCATTTATTATTTTAGGTTCCACCTTTGAAAGTAGACAGAGATTTACTTTTTCTTTTGTAGTCCTACTTCTTGTCATCACACTTTTCCTCTTGTCACCAATAATCTGATCTTCAAAATGATCTCTTTTCTCATACCTTGGAGTTTTAGGAATCCTTTTCTAGAGCTTTAGCTTGAACTTCTTCTTCTTCAGGAGAAGCTTAGACTTCAGTCTGAACTTCCTTTTCTTTGTCTTTTTCAACCTTTTATGTATCAGTAGATCCATCTGACTCATATCCATCTAGTTGAATATCTTCATCTACCTTCACATTTGCACTTTCAATGATCTTTCTCAGTCTTTTGTTATAGCACCGGTAAGTCTTGCTCTTAGTAGAGTACCCAAGGAATATGCCTTCATCACATCTAGCATCAAACTTTCCTAATTCTTCATCTCTTCTGATGTAACATTTTCTTCCAAAAACTTTGAAGTATTTGATAGTAGGAATTTTACCATACCATAGCTCATAAGGTGTCTTTGTTTCTTTTACTCTGATTTGCACTCTATTCTGAATGTAGACAATAGTGTGTATTGCTTCTTTCCAATATACTTCTGGTAGGTCTGCTTCCTTGATCATTATTTTGGCAGCTTCTTGAACAATTCTATTCTTACTTTCAACCACTCCATTTTGTTGAGGAGTCCGGGGGGCAGAAAAATGTCTCTTTATTCCATGTTCTTCACAAAAAGCATTGAACTCAATTGAAGTAAACTCACCATCTTTGTCAGACCTTAAGCATTTGATTCTCAAATCCAGTTCATTTTCAACCATAGCTTTGAATGCCTTGAACTTATTTACTGCCTCTACTTTTTCTCTAAGGAAAGTAACCCAAGTCATTCTTGAAAAATCATCAATAAGAAGCATGAAATAGCTTTCACCTTGTAGACTTCTTTTTCTTGTGGGACCACATAGGTTTGTATGCACAAACTCTAGGAAATTGGTAGAGGATTGTTCTTTGCTCTTGAAAGTAGTCTTTGTCATCTTTCCAAACTGACATTCTTTGCATATAACATTGGCAGGCTTCACAATCTTAGGTAGTTCTCTTATAGCTTAAACAGTGCTTATTCTCACCAGATTATTAAAGTTAATGTGACACATTCTCCTATGCCATAGCTAACTTTCATCTGTCGTAGTCAACAAGCAACAATCTTTAGTACCTTTCAAATGATAGACATTACCATGAGTCTTCTTACCAGCAACAATTAAGGTTCCAGATCTTTTCCTTATCTCACAACCATTGTCCTTGAACACAAGATTATACCCTTTGTCACACATTTGTCCAACATGTAGAAGATTATGCTTTAAACCCTTGACATAAAGAACATCATTAGTATTATGCTTGCCATCAAAGGTAATTGATCATTTTCCACAAATCTTACCAGCTGCATCATCACCAAACCTAACAAGTCCTCCATCATACTTTTCAAACTTAATAAACTTACTCTTGTCTCCTATCATGTGATTTGAACATATATTGTCAATGATCCATTCATCTTCCTTTTTAGTATGAAATGCAGACAACTCTCTTGGACTTCCTTCCTTCACACAACTTGCAAGATTAGTAGAAACAGGTTCTTCTCTAAGTGTAATAAACAAGCAGTCACTACTATAACCATCATTAGAATTAGGTTCATCATCATTTACACCATCATCATCTCTAACATAATAATTCTTTCTTACCATCTTTCCTTTACTTTCATTGATTCGCAAGGCTCTGTCAGGACACCTTGAAGCATAGTGACCAATTTTACCACAGCTAAAACATTTGAAAGGTAACTTACCTTTGAACTTTCCTCTACTGCCTCTTTTTATTCTTCTTGCAAATTTTACCTCAATCTCTTCAAAACTTTCTTCATCTAATTCCACAACATATTTATATGATCTAGCAGTTATTTCTTCCTTGGCCTTGAAAGGAGTCTCAGTTTTCACAGGTCCATCAGTAGTACCAAACTCTCTCATTTCAAAAACAGTTAGTTTTCCAAGCAATTGATCTTTTGCAAGCTTGCCCATATCAAAGAATTCTTCAATGGTAGATACCTTGTGACTATAAGATTTGAGAAGAGTTCTGAGTATCTTATCTACAACATCCCCATCTTCTAGCTTTCCACTAAGACCCTTGATGCTGCTGACAACTTCATCAATCTTCTATCTGTAATTTGTTATGTTATCATCCTCAGACATTCGCATGGTTTCATATGTGGTCTTCAAGTTCTATAACTTAGCCTTCTTGATAGAATCGTCACCTTCATAAATGTTTTTTAATTTGTCCCAGATCTCATGAGTAGTCTTTAGATACAAAACTTTTGCCATTTCAATGTTAGACAAAGAATTTAATAGGGCATTTTTAGCGTTGTGATTAGTCTCATAATCCTTAATCTCTTCATCAGTCTTTGGACCATGGTTAGGTTCTGTGTATTTATCTTTAACCATTGTCCAAACATTATAGCCAATAGAAAATAGATAACTTTGCATTCGTACCTTCTAGTAGGCATAGTCAGATCCATCAAACTGAGGAATGTCTTTCTTGTGTGCCATCCTGGATCTACCTTAAGTTGTTAGGCTTTCTTCCAAGGAACCTCACTCTGATACCAATTATTGAAAAGGTACAAGGCAATTGAGAAGGGGGTGAATCAGTTGTATCAAAAACTTTTAACTTCTTTAAGAAAAATCACTTCCACATTCACTAAATTTAATTCCTTATTCTGTTATGAAGATTAAACATGAATAGCAGAATCAAAACATAAACACATCAGCGCCATACACACATGAACACCAAATTTTTACATGGAAAACCCTAAACAGGGAAAAACCACTGTGAGTGTTAGCTCACAATATAATGTAGTAACAATACCAAATAACAAAAGAGGCTCACTGTCCAAGGCTCATTGCCCAAATGAAAGGCTCACTACCAAGGATTGGCTCACTACCAGGGGTGGATTACTACCATGAATTGATATAGTAGCATCTACAACATGCCTGAGTTCAGTTCCATTGAAGCACAATATATCTCCTATGCTCTGCCTTTACAACTCGCACACTTTATCTTCACATCTTCGCACTTCCTTACTCACTCACAAATTCATTACATATATTTGTACACATCATCAACCTTGGAATGTACATCAAGGTTAGTATTCAATTCTACAACCATTGGAACCATCTCCAAGGTCGGTATGCATACATAAATCAAATTAGGACTAGACCTAAACAAACCTGCAGAGCAGATGAATGAAAGAGGAACACTTCACAGCTTAGCTTGGACCCAAATACATCTTCACATGCTACAACACACTTCCACGATCCACAAATCACCTTCACAACAAGTGTAACTAACCAGGTCGGCCAGAACAAGTGCACACATCAAGAACACTTAGATACAAGCTTTCGAGAACTTCATTGTAGCCTACGGATCAAGCACACACTTTACATACATTCTGGAGACATCCACGAACAACATAGAATCACTTGGGATCCACCAAATCCAACCGCAACAAATCTCACTTGAGTACAACAAATATCACTTGAAGATATATCATAGACTGCTTCACAACAAACACTGTCAAACTTTGCTAATAAATAATTTTATTTTCGGAGCACCAAATCAAAAATCCTTTGGAATGAAGATAGCTAAGGACCTTATAAGCTTAAGTTCAGAACTGCAAGACTAAAATCCAACCTACGGAGAAATGCGAAGCAAAATACTATCTCCGTGTCACTCTGCAAACATTGCCAGGCACACTCTTCAAACTGGTGAATAGAACTTTTACTCCATAGAGAACCAGACCACCAAATTCTAGATTTAGTATCTTCAAACACTTCTCTAAATTATATCCAAATCTCATACTCTGGTCTTCAACTCAGAGGAAATACAGAGCAAAATACTTTAACATGACAACTCAGTCAATCAACAAACAATCTTAGAAGACACAGTTGACACCAATGTCAACACAAACATGTTAACATCAATGACAACACCAATTAGCACATACTTGCAACAAGGTAAAATTAATTGTAGTTGCATTCATATTTCCTTTCTTATATTAAAAATCATCTTTTATTTCCAAAAATACCAAAAGAAGCACAAAAACAAGTTTTGCATTCATAAATATCAAGAAAAGAACAAAAACATTAGGTATTTAGATAAATTGCAAAACCCTTGATACCAGCACAAGGTCAATCATGGTCAACAATTCAAAACCCTTGATATCATCACAAGGTCAAAAAAGTCAACGCACAAGGAAACCTTAGGTCAACAAAAACCCTAAGTCAAAATCCAAAGTCTAGTCAAGGTTAGTCCACATACACCAATCTCTTGTCTCAGCTCATGAATGTGCCTAGGATTAAGAGGTGAGTGGGTGAGGGCAATCCTCGATGAAATAGAAGAAATCCATCCGAGACCACAACAAGATACATTCGTTTTACAATAACTAGAGGCATTTAGACAACTTCAAATACAACGAGCAATCATCTAACGAATTAAAAGATAACAAGCCATTAACGGAAATAACATCTTACCCACATAGAGGTGGAACATCAGAAACCCTAACAGAAGAAGAGTAATTAGTGACCGTTTGGGTCATATGGTTATCTCTACAACAATAGTCATTGAATGAAACATCTACATTAGCACACAACAATTTAGGCCTTAGGACCTGTCGACCCCTCTCTACGAAGTCCAGCTCTCCAACGAGCCAGACCACCCCCTTGTCTCACCTCGTCTCAACTGGCTACTTCTACGAGAGCAAGAGTGACGTGGCGATTCACCTTGTGGCAAGGAGCGAAGGGTTCGTGTGCATGCCAAAATCTAACTCAACAGCCCTAGGCAACTGAGGTCACAATTTTGAGTGCACAATTTTGGTGAACCCAACGTGAATTATAGAATCTTTTGATTTTGTGGTTTGCGTTCCCATTATTTGGATCTCAAACCTTAAACATTCAAAACAAAAATCATCAAGCATTTTCACTTTATTCTTCATAGTCATTTCAGCTTATGTCACCTTCGCCATCATCAGTTTCATTTATTCTGTGGTGTCTACAACACCTCTAAATATGACAGAACCTGACTTAAACCAAGGGAATATTCCCTCAAGAGAACCAGAAACTCCTTTCAAGAGGTATGTGCCACCACATCCGAATGCACCAATCACCAACTACTATGATTACGAAGACTCAGATTATGAACAAGATCAAAGAGACCAAAGGGAGTCTAGGCGCTCTCTGTCTTTCAACAACCCAGCTTGGGAGCACAATCCAACCATACCAAATGTGCCACATAAATCTAGGAGGGTAAGGTCAGAAATACATCAACCCGATCAACCTTCCACAAGCACATCAAGTACTTATCTCGATGAGGAAGTGAAATGATTACAAAGACACCTACAAGAGGCAAGAGACACTCAAGAAGCATTAAGAGTTGCCTTGTGAGAAGAACAAAGAGAAAATGCTACATGAGAAGAAGCATACCACCATGACAATACTTGGAGAGAGAATCCTAGAAATGAGGAAACACCCAGAGCTACCACTCTGGTAGACTTAATCGCAACTCTAGTGCAAAGGATTAGAACCTTGGAAGCAGAATAAGCTACTCCTGAAAGAAGGCAAAAATCCCATGAACAAGACTAGGGGGCATCTTAGAATCCCCCTATCTCAATTATTATTCATGAAATTCAAGTAACGACACGTGTCTGAATGGGAACCCTCCTGTTTAGAACAATCCAACAGTGTTGGAAAATCCAACAAATCAAACAATGGATTATCAAAACCCACCTACAAGGTTATTGATATCAACCCCTCAATCTCAAAGTGCCTTTCTTAGAACATATCTCGAGTACTTGAAAGAACCTCTTGATCAAAACATAAGGAACGTACAGTTACCTCGACCATTGCCTGATCTCCCAAAATTCAAAGGAGAAGGGGATCCAAATTCACATATTAAAGCCTACACGACAGCGATAAGAGAACTCCTCCCATGGGATGGGTTGTTGCCAAGATCTTTTTGAAAACTCTCGAAGGAATAGCTCTGGATTGGTAATATCATTTGCCAGAGGTTTCAATTCACTCATTCAAACAACTAATCAGAGACTCCATCATGGCACTTGACATGAACAAACTCATCAAAACAAGGATCAGAGAATTCCTCACCATGAAGCAAGAACTAAATGAATTTGTAGCCCACTTTGTGACCAGATGGAGGCAAGTCCTCTATTCCTCAACCAATTCTCTAAACATGGATCATCATGAACTATGCGACCTTTTCTTACATGCCCTAACAAGGATATGAGAGAAGATGTTCAAAAACTACCATGCAGATCCTATGAAGAAGCATTGGAAAGTGCTTTGAGGATAGATCAAGCTGCCATTGATAGTGGCAGAAAAGCCTACGGGTCAAACAGAAAGTTAACAAGGGAATACACGAGGAACAACACTATTGTCATCAAGATTCTTAAAAACAATAGAAATGCAATCATAGATGGGGTGACAGACCAACCCCTAGTCAATAAGATAAGAGACGATTACAACGGGAGAGACTCTTATCCTCCTAATGTCAATGTGATTGACCGACTTAGAAACAATGGATACTACCCTAGGGACAACTATCAGGGTTGGAATCGTAATGGAAATGGAAATGATGGAAGGTATGAAAGGCCTCTATATGAGTACAACCAGTATTTTTCTTTTCATAGAATAAGAGGGCATAACACAGAATCCTATAGAGAGTATAACAAATTCATAGCAAGATTTCTAGAAGACCAACAATGATTGTTCATAGAAATTTTCTTGAACCCGCAAGAAGTCACACTCGATAACAAGGGAACAAAACAAACACAAGCCCCAATAGCCCCACAAAATGCAAAGATGAGAATCTATCATGACCCATTTCCTATGCATAAGGATGTAGAGACATCAAACCAAAACTAAGTAGCCCAAGGTAGCAACACTGGCATCCCACCACAACTAGGACAGAAAGGAGAAGCTAGGATGATAGGATTAGTCGAAATACTCCACAATGAAGAAGAAGAGGAAGACCTTGAGAATGAACAAAAGGATGTATATGAGGTTGTCGTTTCAGTAGTGGAACCAATACCAACTCTGATCGAACCTTATGAACTTATAGAAGACTTAAAAAAGACATGCTCATATATAATTCATTGACCTACTCAGGAATTCCCCTTCACATCACTTAGCACCACTAAAAGCAATAGAGTTGAAATATCTCATTCAGATTACTCTCTTGCCTAGTGAGCATATTAACCATGTGGATTAAGACATCAGCCCACCAAATTAAGAACTCAAGAATCTAGGGTTCTTCTTTGACTTAAAGCAAATGCCTTCTGAGGCCAAGCTAACCAAGAAAGGAGACCTTGCGTTGTACTTACAAGTTTGGATCTATGACACTTACATCAAATAAACCTTAATTGATGATGGATCCTTAGTGAACATAGTTCCATTCTCCCTTTTAGAGAAGATGGGTTATGGGCACACAAATATCATCGCTTCACGCGACACCCTGAGTGGGTATGATAATCTAAAGGTTGCTATGATAGGGAAGATCACGCTTCCAGTGACTCTAGGCCCTAAGACTGTCCCAACCATATTTTACGTCATCAACAAGGATAGAGGATATAACCTGCTCCTTGGAAGACCATGGATCCATAGGATGAAACATGTGCCATCAACGTTGTTTTAGGAAGCTCGATTCCTACATATGTGGAAGGAATACGTTGTGAAAGGGGACCCATAACCTTTCAGCATGTTGAAATCAAACACATCAAACAAGCGTATAGGCATCCCCATAGATTATGAACTTCCCACCAACAAATCGATTGTCCCTAGTCCTACGCCTCAATCAATATGCATCTAACAAATAGAAAATCCAGAAAAGACAATAAATACCGCTAAGATGAAAACCTTAGAAAATGAGGTACTGTCAAAACAAAAGGAAATTGTCCCCAAGGAAAATACAATTAAGATCATGGAATTGATAGAGCAAGATGGACCTTTCCAATTCACTCTAGAAGTACTCATGATCAACATTCAACCTGCCTACAAGCTCTTATCTTGCATAGGGGAGAAATCTCATAGAACTAAAGGTCCAGTGTTTGAAACCACTATGTTAGACTTGAGGAATGCAGATTTGCACACTTTCTTAGATCTCGAGGAAGACATAACAGAGAGTTACACTCCTTTGTCACCCTTAAGTGTATCACGTGTCCCTAAGACACCAAAAGAAATGGAGTCATACGATCCTCTTACGTCATTAGAGGATTCATATAGACCATTGACACCCATGGAGGAAGTGCATTCTATTGGCAATGAATCAACCAACACAATAGGAATACTACCTAAGATGTTCATGGTGTCTCAACCACAAGAAAAGCCAACCACCTCTACCTCGGTGCAATCAAACGAGCTTGGCGAGTGGGAAGCACCTTTAGTACAAATTGAAATGGTTGAAATACTTCTAGACGAAGATGAAGAAAGTGAGGGAACATTTCACAAGGAGTGGAAAATGAGAGTGCCAGTCGGCACTAATGATCTTGTCATTTTTAAGTTGCCAGAAAGTTACATCATGTATTCCATGGATTTAAGACCAGAATCAAATGGGAGGACAAGTATAAGATTTGTCCCTCCTAATGAGAAAAGGGAGCCACAAACTCCCTTCGAATTGTTCCAGTTTTTGCAAAGTATTCAAGTTAGACAAGATGTGAAATCTACATGTAGGAGCAGTTTGACCTATTAGCAGAGTGATTAAGATGTGACGGAGTCTTGTATTGGACCCCTTCCCATCAACAAGCCTTTCTGGACTTACTCCATCTCACGCTACCAAGGGAAACCACCGATTTGGAAATAATAGAATCAAATGACAAACCTTAGAGAATAGGAGAACTTGTCTTAAGAAGAGGTAGTACGGAAAATGAAAAAAAAAAGACGGAAAAGAACATTCACAAAGGACTGTAAAGGTCCTTACATGGTTAAAGAAGACATTGGAAAATGTGCCTATCTCTTGTGCATAATGGAGGGAGATGAATTTGGTGATATAGTCAATGCCTTTCACCTCAAGAAATACTATGTCTAAAAACCCAAAAAATCATAAAATGTTGAAAATACAAAAAAAATTATAAAAATCAAAAATGTCAAAAAGAATTTGTTTCTTTCATTTCAGTATCATTCTATTCACCTTGCATTACAGTCAATAACTTTCTCTTATACTATTTTCATTACAGTAAGGAGTCTAAGGTTGCCTAGGTATACGTGATCCTTTCAGGTCCTAGAGATTCCCCATTATCACAATCACCATACCCCTTTTCATTCCCAATAATTCTATTCAAAGCCTAGCTCTTAGCTTTACACTGATCCTAGTCTTAATGAGCCAAGATGTTAGGTCTAAAAAAAGTTAGTATTCAAACCTACAATGTCCAAAGGAAGCTTGCAAGAAGACCTTCCCAATTCTTCCCTAGTAGAAGAGAAGTCCAACCAGATTACAAAAACTTTAGGTGGCGCTCAGCACCTTATCTTTCTTAGCCAAAAATGTCAGGAGGATCAAAACTCTAAAGGAACCAATCTAAAATATGAGTGAATAAAAAAATGAGTGATCAAAATAAGAGTGTTAAAAAGTGAGAATTGGGAGATCAATCTTGCATATCAAAGTTTCAAAAGCATTCATTTCTTGAAAAGTAAAAAAAAATCCAAAACCAAATGAGAAAATCAAGTTCTAGAAAATACAAAAAAGGTGAAAAGCAAAAAAAAGAGATACAAAAAAGAGTGAAAGAGAGAAGATTATTGAATGTTCGTACTCTTGGGTGGAGATCAGTCTAGGCTCGAAGCCTCAAGGGTGACATTCTAACAGAGGAAATAAAAAAAGAAAGGTACAAAGCACACACACACACTAGCTGAGCAATGCCAAGAGTCTAGTAGTCTTTAGGATCATCTTCTATTTAGGGACCCTGGTTCTTTCCCATTTATCCTTTACCCCAAGTCTATCTTACTTTCCATCTTTGTTCTAAGTCTAGCGAACATCAATAAAATTCATTACTTGTCTAAGTTGAAAGCTTGTCAAATTGTCTTATCTAGATAAGGATCAATGTCTAGCCTTTAGCAAAGCCCAAATTTAGAAGCACTCCATCTCATTCTCTCTCCCCACCTGAGTTCTAAAGTCCTATCTCATAGCCTTGAATAGGTCTCCCATATCAGGACAACTTGCAATCCCTTGGATTGAAAATCATGTTAAAGTGCAGTCATATTGTTTGTTCCATATTGAATTCATATCAATATTAGAGAAGTCTCAAAGCAATAAAGTCAATTTCATAACTTGTGACATTTAGTAGAAGTAAAAGTTTCATTTCAAGCATTTCTTGTGCTCTTGCATCTGCATATCGTAAACTACATCTCATATATATGCCAAAAAATTACAAAAACATGTCATTGTTATCATACTTGCATGGTCAAAGTTGAAGGTCAAAAACATAATCAAAAGGTTCTTAAACTCCCATAATGCACAAGAGATTAGTACCCATTCGATAGCCAAAACCATAAAAAGACAAACTTTCATTGATATATCCGAAGTTTACACATATACGAGAGTACCAAAGAGCTAAAGACAAAATTATCTCAAGGGAAGTGAAGGCTCCCAATGCAAGGGGGCACAATTTCAAAAGGAAAAGCAAAGTAAAATCAAGGACGGTTCCCTCTAATGGAACCCTCAAGACTCCTGCTCCTCTACTTATGTGCACCACTAGTCGCTCCATGAGATCTATGGGAGCGAGGCATCTTGCTATGAGCGTATGATTGCGAATGCCCCGCTACACTAGCATCTCACCGTCCAAATCCAAGACGAGCCATCTCACGAAGCACCTGATTCTCACCCTTAAGGATGAGATTCTAGGCCTAAATATTTGTCGAACAGACCTTTAGCTCTAGAAGACAATGTGATTTGGTAAAATTCATGTAACATACTGTTTAATAAAGTCCATCGGACAAAGAAAGCCCCAATAAACTTCATCCATAGACTTTATACCCTGACATGGATCATAAAATGTATGTAAACAGGACAAGGAAGAGCCTTACTTTCTTAAAGACTTCTACGCATATCTATTATCAACAACCTATTGAAGTTATTGCAATTTCTTACATCTCAATTAAAAGGAATAAAAGAAGAAACGGTAAGATACATCTTGGATGTGCATTTTTTATGTTACACAAAGACCATCTATAAAAATAATTGTCTCTAACTGGTGTATTGATACAAACTACATTAGCAAGCAATCCATCCATGCAATTAGCATGCAAATTGTGTGATTAAAAATGGGATACCATACCATGGTGTCTCTATACCCTCAGTTTGCTATTAATTCCATGTATTATCCTGCAACAACAGAATCCATACACCAATACTTAATTATCCAACCACAACAGCATGGAAGTCCAAGTCTATTTAAGGTCCTCTATTCTAGCACATGCCTACCCTTGCATAGGATTTTCCTCTAGAGTCTGAACCCTTTCATTATTATCACAACCACTTCCAAGAGCTACACTGAATACAGTACCTACATTATTGCTTGGGACGAGCCAACCATAGAGAGCTAAGAGCATGGAGATGAGATAAATAATCTCTTATGGCGAGCAAAGCTCGAGCATCTTGACAGGTTGTCAAGATACGATGCATTTGCTAGAGAGTATGTAGCCTTAAGTTATCTGCCTGTGAATCAATGCATAAAAAATCAAGTGTGTAATTTTCATCCCTTTAAGAATCATATACACTCCTAACACTAGAGTTGAAAACAATCCTCAAAAGTATCTAGTAAAATATGGAAAAATCTCAAATATAGTATCCTTTGGGTCTATAATCTAGAAGCCCAAGTCTAGTGTTGATTCTCTTCAAGATTTCTACCTGATCAGATGAAGGTACATGGTGGACAAATTTTTCCAATGTCCCTAACTTGCCTATTGCCATTTCCATTTGTCCCATGTAATTGGCTACATTTGAAGAAGGCCCAGGTGTCCTAAGGGATCCAGATGCAAGAGTTTCTACTAAGAACTGTTGAAGAGCTTCTATTCCCTGTGAGAAGGCATCTTCTACCTACTGTGATGATTCTTGTAGATTGCATATACCATGCAATTGTTGCTCTGTTAATGGTTCCAGATAACGAATGAGTATATGCTAATAAAGCACAATAGATATGATCAAAAGAATATCATATCCATCTTTTGTGTGTGCGTACATGAAGTTTGGCAGAACATACAATGGCCAATTGTACAAAAAGAGCATCAGCCTAAGAAAAAAGCTCAATCATAAAAAAGAAGAATGAATGTTTATGCTTTTTGAGTAGTGCACTGAATCTTGAAGAGAACCAACACTAGACTTGGGCTTCTAGATTATAGACAAAAAAGATATTATATTTGAGATTTTTCCAGATTTTACTAGATACTTTTCAGGATTGTTTTCAACTCTAGTGTTAGTAATGTATATGATTCTTAAAGGGATGAAAATTACACACTTGTTTTTTGATGCATTGATTCACAAGTAGATAACTTAAGGCTACATACTCTCTAGAAATGCATTGTATCTTAACTTATAATGGGGTTATTATTATTAAAATGGGGTTATTATTTATCCATTGGTATTCAATTATTTTATAACTTTTTTGTTTGCAACGGGATTTTCTCTATCTATTGATGTCTGTAATCATAAATAGAAGCTTCTTATGGTTTTCTCACTGTTTGAAATTATGAGGGTTTGGTATTAAAATGGGGTTATTATTTATCCATGGTTATTCAATTATTTTATATATATATTGTTTGCAATGGGATTTTCTCTATCTATTGTTGTTTGTAATCATAAATAGAAGCTTCTTATGGAAGCTTCTTATGATTTTCTCATTGTTTGAAATTATGAGGGTTTGCTATTAAAATAGGGTTATTATTTATCCATGGGTATTTAATTATTACATACTTTTTTTGGTTGCAATGGGATTTTCTCTATCTATTGTTGTTTGTAATCATAAATGGAAGCTTCTTATTTTCTCACTGTTTGAAATCATGACGATTTGTTATTAAAACGAGGTTATTATTTATTCATGGGTATTCAATTATTTTATATATTTTTTGTTTGTAATGGGATTTTTTTGTCTATTGCTGTATGTGATCATAAATGGAAGCTTCTTATGGCTTTCTCACTGTTTGTAATCATGAGGGTTCGGTATTAAAATGGGGTTATTGTTTATCTATGAGTATTTGATTATTTATTTATTTATTTTTGTTTGAAATTGGATTATTCTTTATCCATGTCTATTGATTGTTTTTTTTGGTTTGTAATGGTTTTCTTCCATCTTTTGTTGTCTGTGGTCATTAATGGAAGGCTATTTTGTTTCTTTGTGGTGGAATGTCTAGTTCAGTGCTTAAGGCTCTTTGTTTCTTTAACTTTTTCTTATAGAGATTCAAAAGATTCCAAATAACAAAAATGGTTTTCAATGGTGTGTGTTGTAACACTTTATCTACTTTATGAGTAGTGTTTATCAATGCAGCTTAATGGTCATTTTCTGTGTTTTGTAACACATTTATTGCTTTTGGAAATTGCAAAATTCTATTCGAGCATCACTGTGACTCTTTAATTTAAGTTATAAATTTAAGTTACAAATTTTAGTTGATAGTTTCTAATTGTAGAAAATGGAATGACAAATGTTTTAATGTGTTGCAAATTTTTTTTACAAGTGCATTTTAAGTTTATAATTGATATCATATTGAATACCTTTTAAAGAATGTTTACTTCAAAATTCAATCTGCAATATGTCCTCTTTTCATAGTGGGTCACCCTAACTTGACCCCTCCAACTGGTGCACCATGTTATCCAAAATTAAAAAAAAATTGCATATGCTTCTTGGAGTTATTGTTTATCCATGGGTATTCAATTATTTTATATTCGATGATGTGGACACCCTAAATATTTTGTTATGTTGTTCACGAGTCTTATCTCTTTTATCTATATATATATGTATATATACATATATATATGTATATATATATACATATATATATGTATATATATACAGATATATATGTATATATGTATATACATATATATATGTATATATGTATATACATATATATATATACATATATATATATATGTATATACATATATACATATATATATGTATACACATATATACATATATATCTGTATATATATATGTATACAGATATATATGTATATATGTATATACAGATATATATGTATATATGTATATACATATATATATATATATACATATATATATATATATGTATATACATATATACATATATATATGTATACACATATATACATATATATCTGTATATATATACATATATATATGTATACACACACACATATATATACATACATATATACATATATATACATACATACATACATATATATATATATACATATATATATATGTATGTATGTATATATCAAAAGAACCTTCCATTTACAACCACAAACAACAATAGATATGTGTATGTGTGTGTATACACATAAAACCAAAAAAAACTTCCATTCAAACTATGTCCTAGTATTGAAAAACATTTTGCAATATTTGACACTATGTCCTAGTGGTGAACGATATTCTTTAATTTGTCATGCACACATATCAAATAATTCATTAATTAGTGAAAGATATTCTTTAATTAGTGAAAAATATTGCATGCATAAACCATAGGACAAACATACAGAAATATATTCCCATTGCAAATAGCAAAAACCAAACCGAGATATTTGTTCCGCCCCTTCATTTTCCTACTTCTACCCCTTGATTTTCCTACTTGGAGCTAACTACACATTTTATAAAAATTGACACTTTGTCCTAGTAGTCAAAGATATTCTTTAATCTATTATCCACACACAATAGGACAACGATTTATTAAAATCTAGCACAAACAGCCCAAACAAGCATTCAAACAAATCAATCAACTCTCCATTAATTTCAAACCATCGAAGGTTTAAGGCTCACCAATCAAGCAGTCAAAAAAATTAAAGGAAATCAACCAATTCAGAGCAAATAAGCATTCAACCAAATCAATCACCTCCCATATTTAATACCAAATTCAATTTTATAGACATCCATCGAATCATTCAAATGAAGTGCAATAAAAACTATAGTCTGAAATTAGAGGACAAGTCTATAGTCGTTGATTCAATTAAGATGTTGCATGCCTAAACCATATGACATAAAAATAGAAAAACCGAATAAATCCTCTTTTTTCAAGCTAGAAAGATCATTGCCTTAGCAGGATAGGCTACCCTTACCAAGGTCGAAAGATAAATGAGCGAAGCCATTGCAAACAATAAAAATAGAAAATATTTTAATACCCATGGATAAACAGTAACCCCATTTTAATACCAAACCCATATGATTACAAACAATGAGAAAACCATAAGAAGCTTCCATCTATGATTATAGATAGTAATAGATGGAAAAAATCCCATTGATAACAAAAAAATATAAAATAATTGAATACCCATTGATAAATAATAACCCCATTTTAATACCTAGAGCATATATTATGTTTTGAACAAATATATATACACATATATTATGCATATGCATATGCATAAGTATGTGTATATGCATATGCATGTATGCTTATACATATGCATATGTATGTTTATATTACATTTTGATTATATATGGATAAACAATAACCCCATTTGAATACCGAAGCCTCATGATTACAACCAGACAGAAAATGAAAAGAACCTTCCATTTACAAGCATATTAAACACTCTCTCTCTCTCTCTCACATACACACACACATATATATTGTGAGGCCTCCTATTTCATTCCCTTATATTTGCTCATTTTGTATTATTGTGGACACATTTTAGACTTTTGGGACTGTTGATCCTGATATGCAGATTTATTAGACTATATGTTTTTATTTTGGTTAGTTATGTTTAGTATGTTGTGATGAGACTAGATCTTGATTTTATTTCACTGATGATGATTTGACATGCGATATACAATATGATGTTATTTGTGATATTAGTTGTGAGGTTATGTTATGGATTTATTATGCGATTTTATCTTGGGATGGATTATAGAAATACAAAATTATGAATCTAATTATAATGTGATTTTATGATGTTTTATATGATTATGCGATGGTGTGAGTGTATGTTTCCCTTGCTTCGGCTATGATATACATGATTGGATTAATCTTTTGTTTAAGTGCACAAGTGTTTATCCCAAGCCACAGATAATTGAAGATTATCCCACACATTTTGTGAAATCTCGTGTTAAGTCGATCTAGTTCCAAGAGGAACCAAGATCAATTGTGTTATGCTTGATGAACTTTCGTAATGTTGTGTATGGTGTCTTTTGGGCTAGGTTTACCTATTTTCAATTGATTTAATTATAGTGTTGTGAATGTGTAATGTTTATTTGACTTTATTTTTGTTTTTTTAATTTTTGTGACCTCTTTTCATGTGATTTTACTCACCCTATGGTGCTCAAAATAGGTTAAAAGTGACCCTGGGTTGTGCCCCTAGGGGCTAGGGACCATTTGAGCTTGTCTAACCCTAGGATAACTCTCATTTGGTCACTTAAACTTCACCTTGAAGTAAAGTGACGAAAATGAAAGTTTGGGGAGGGGTGGAAGGTTGGGTTAAACACTAAACCTTATCCACACCTCATTCCAAGGCTTGGGGAGTCTTCAAGACCCCTAAATTGTGGAGGACCCAACTCCAAGGCTTTCTCACATTGGTGAGACTACCTTGGGGTTTTGTGGGCTTTCATGGGAGGATAGGATTGGGGCACTTGTGGTACCCTCATCCTTCTTTGGCTCCACCTTTCTCTCCCACATGTGTGAGAGAGCACAAGTGGAGGGGGCAAGACTTGGTGGAATGGGAGGGTGATATGTGTCACCACCACATTCCATAAAGCTTGCAAGTGGATGTAAGGAGGAAGGAGAAGGTGACATGTGTCACCTTCTCATTCCTCAAGGCTCATGAAGGGAGCCTATTTTAATCACTCTTGAAGAGAGGGAGAGGGTTGGTGATTTCATTACATTTTTTTTATGTTATTTGAAAATTTGGGGAGAGTTAGAGAGTTTTTGGAGGATTTTTGGAGGAAGGACTTGGAGGTGGAGTTGGAAGGGCTCTTCTTCAACTATCTTCCTTGTTGGGCTAATTAAGGTAGGATTCAAGGCTTGATGCCTTTCCTTATGCATTTTACTTTTCTTGTGTGTTTGTTTTGTGTGTGTATTTTGCATTTTATTATTGTGGGGATTTGAGGGTGTTTGTAAGAGCCTCTCCATCTGGAGAAAATGCTCAACATGTGTAGGGTGGGGGAGGAGTGAACCTCCTTGAGGTCACCTCCTAGTTTTGGTATTTTGGCCTTGAGGGCAAGACTATGAGTAAGAGCAATTTGTTTGGCATGAGTGCCATGGAGAAATATATGTGAATCTTGGTATAAATACTTAGGCTTGAGGCCTTGCTAGTGTTGAGCTATTTGATAGTTTGGAGTGGCCTCTTGAGTAGAGTGATGTCCACTCCCCTACCCCTTCAAACTCATTTGTATGAGTTTTGTGTTGTGATTAAACCATGGGTGCCCTTCATGTTTGTTGGTTTTCTCATTGTGATGTTGTGGAATGTCAAACCTTGTGTGTGGATGACCTCCAAGCTCAGGGGTGACTCATGAGTGAGTCTATGGTAGGGAGGAGAGTGGTATTTTGTGGCTTAGTTTCCCTCCCTTGTGTTGGGAATTAAGGTGTCTCAACCTTGGTAATTCTCTGCATTTGTAATGTTGTATTTATTATTCAATTGCCTATGTTGTAAATAATTGAAAATTTTACTTTTTCATATTGTGGGATGTGGCACGGTGATGTGTCAATCCTACATGGATTATGACAACTTGGTATTTTGTCCTCACATGAGGAGATAGGCATCCCACTTAGTGGTAGGAATATTCTGCCATGTGTCAGCATCTTTTATGTTGTGTAAGGAATATTTGACCGAAACGGTTATGATGGATTCCTATGACAAATCTATGACATGTAAGAGTCGAGAATAGAAGGTTGTAAGACAAGTAATGACATGTGTCATGAAGCATCTTTGAATGAGGCATATTTGGGCGCCCCAAGGTGGAATATGATGTGTTGTAAGAGAATATGCTATTTATAGCATGTGTATGACAGATTCTCTTACAGCTATAAGTTGTAACCGCTATGACAGATTCTATGACAGTCGTAAGTGTCGTAAGAGCATCTATCATAGCCCATTTTAGAAAGTGGCAACCTCTTTGGGATGGGAGATGTGGACAAGTGTTAGATACATTCTACAATGTTGACCAAGTGTCCCTAGGCGTGGGTTTTGGTCCAAGATGCCATATTGGATGCCCATTCCAAGAAAGGTCCAAAATTGCCTTGTATGTTCTATTTAAACAGGTGCTTGGAGATGGAGTTTGTATCATAGGTTTATAGGTACTGTTATACTGCCGGATTGACTCCAGACATGAGTGTTGAAGACCATTGAAGCTTGCATTTCAAGTGTGTTGTAAACATTCTTTCAGATTTGTTAATACATTGTGCAGGTTTCTGTGTGGGGTTTTTCACCTGATAAGGGTTTTCCCCACCGTAAATCTCTGTCTCTCTTCTTTTGTCTTCTTTCTGGCTCTTGTGTTTTGCTGCTATATCTCATGTTAATGGTTTGACATTGCTGTAATAGTTAGGATAAAGTTGAATTTGCATAGCCCTCTCCTCAATAGATTAGTGTAGGAAGCGTTTCCACACACCTAGCTTCCTTTTAGTTGGTATCAGAGCTTGATCACCTTTGGTCCTAGTTGTTGGGTAGGGGTTTTTTGAGCTAATCTTAGGTTGAGTGGGAGTCTATGCAAAGCATTCTATATCTTATTGCAGCAAGGAGATGGCAAGCACATCAGGAAGGTTTGAAGTAGAGAAGTTCAACGGAAGTAATTTTGAGCTGTGGAAGCTTAAGATGGAAGACATGTTAGTTGACCGAGACCTTTGGGAAAGTGTGAACAGAACTAAACCAGCTACAATGACTCAATATGAGTGGGATCTCAAGGATCAGAAGGCTAAGAGTCTCATAAGACTTAGTCTTGCCGATTCTGTGTTGTTAAATGTCCATGAGGAGGCTACTGCAAAACTCCTTTGGAAGAAGTTGGGGGATGTGTATCAAGCCAAATCCCTTGTCAATAAACTTTTCTTGAGAAAGAAGTTGCATTCTCTTCGAATGGAGGACGGAGGATCCGTGGCTGAGCATATGAATGTCTTTAACATGATGGTTGCACAATTGACATCTATTGGTGTAAAGATGGAGGAGGAGGATCGGTGTATGACCCTGCTTTGTTCTCTGTCGAACTCATGGGATCATCTTGTCATGGCAATTAGAAGCACCACATCCACATTCAAAATGGAAGAGGTGGTTTCTTCGCTGTTATCTGAAGAGATGCAGAGAAAGTCTTCTGAGGCAGCCAAAGAAGCCCTTGCAGTTCGTGGAAGACCCAAGGAGAAAGGGAAGAAGGACAAGAAAGCTGAGAAGGGTAGATCTAAATCCCGTGGGAGATCCAAATCTCCTGGAAAGTCTAAGGCTCTTTGTTGGAACTGTGGAAAGACCGGGCATTTCTGAAAGGAATGCAAAGAGGAGAAGAAGGAAAAGAAGAACGCTCCTGATTCAGATTTTGACAAATCACAAGATGATGGTGATGCCTTCATCGCAGTCCTGGCAACCCATGCATCTGATGATGTGTGGCTAATTGACTCTGGTGCATCATTCCACATGACCTCGCATCGAGACTGGTTCACTAAGTATGAGAAGTTCGATGGTGGAAAGGTGTATCTAGGTGACGACTCTCATATGAAGATCGTTGGTTGTGGAAGAGTCTCTATCCGATTCCTTGATGGTCGAGTGAAGGGGATCTCTGGGGTTATGCACATCCCAGGCTTAGCATAGAACCTACTTTCTGTAAGTAGTTTGAATGATGCAGGTGTGCAGGTTGTCTTTTTGAAAGATGGATGCAAGATGACTAGAGGATCTATGGTGCTTGCTAAGCGTACTCGGAGAGGTACTCTGTTTCAGCTGGAAGCATGCATTGCACAATGCAATAGTTCTTCTAACTCAAGGAAGAGGGCAGTAGTCACTTCATCCCCACCATCTGAACGAGCAGTGAAGAAATCTGTTGTTTCTAGTCTTGATGGTCGTAATCGTGTATTGGAAGTTAAAATTCCTGCAGAAAAGACAATGTTATGGCATAAGAGATTTGGCCACATTGGTGAGAAGGGTCTGTGTACCCTAAAAAATAAGAACCTCATTGAGGGGTTAGATGATTGTAATCTTGAGTTTGACTTTTGTGAACATTGCATTTATGGAAAACAAAACTGTGTTCAGTTTTACTCGAGTTCTCATAAGTCTTATGGTGTGTTGGACCTCATTCATTCTGATGTGTTTGGTCTTGTTAATGTTCCTTCATTATGAAAATTTGTATACTTTGTATCTTTTATAGATGATTACAATAGAAGGACATGGATTTATTTTCTCAGAAGCAAATCTGAAGTCTATAGCAAGTTTAAGGAGTTTAAAGCCTTTGCTGAAAATCAAACTGGTAAAATGATTAAATGTTTGAGAACTGACAATCGTGGTGAGTTCTGTTCTACAGAATTCGATAAGTGTTGTGAGGAACTTGGGATTGAAAGACATAAGACAACTCCATACACACCGCAACAAAATGGAGTTGCAGAGAGGATGAACAGGACACTGATGGAGAAGGCTAGGAGTATGCTTAATGGAGCTGGTCTAGAACAAAAGTTTTGGGCTGAAGCTGTTGCCACTACTTGCTATTTGGTGAACAGATCTCCTACATCAGCTCTTGTTGGAAAGACACCTATGGAGGTGTGATCTGGTAGAAAGCCTTCAATAAGGCATCTTTGTGTTTTTGGTTGTGAGGCATATGCACATGTGCCTAAGGAGAAGCGGTCAAAGTTGGAGAACAAAGCTGTTAAGTGTATCTTCATCAGCTATTCTATTGGTGTGAAAGGATACAAGCTTTGGGACCCCGTGGCTGAAAAAGTGTTGTATAGCAGAAGTGTCATCTTCAGAGAGCTTACACCTTCTTTCGCTGTTTTGCAGCCAGAATAAAAAAAAAAGAAAGAGGATGTTGTTCAGTTTCCTCTCACCCCTGAGAAGACTGAACAGAAAGACAATGTTGGACCTGATGATGAGGAGAGCTCTAGCAGCTCTAAAAGATCAAAAGAAGAAGCTGAACCTCAACCTCAGCTCTTGAGGAGGTCTACATGGATAAGGAAGCAACCTAAAAGGTTTGGTTTTACATTGCTTGATTCTAGTTGTGCTTATGCTTTGCTCACCAACAGTGATGAACCAAGAACTGTATCAGAGGCTTTGGATATGAAAGATGCAGGTTTCTGGAAGGAGGCCATGGAGGAAGAAATGGTTTCTTTGGAAAATAATCAAACTTGGGACTTGGTGCCTTTACCTCCTAGACAAAAACCCATTGGATGCAAATGGGTGTTCAAGAAGAAGATTGGTGCAGATGGCAGTATTGAGAAGTATAAGGCCAGATTGGTTGCGAAGGGGTATTCACAAGTGGAGGGTATAGATTATGGTGAGATCTTCTCTCCTGTTGCAAAATTGGCATCCATTTGATTCCCGTTGTCTCTCACAGCAGCTTATGACTTAGAGGTAGAACAAATGGATGTGAAGACAACTTTCCTTCATGGTGACTTGGAGGAGGAAATCTACATGTCACAGCCAGAGCATTACATGGTAAAAGGTAAAGAAAATTTGGTTTGCAAACTTAAGAAATCTTTGTATGGTTTGAAGCAATCCCCTAGGAGATGGTACTTGAAGTTTGATGCCTTTGTGTTGTCAATTAGATTTGTGAGATCGAAATCGGATCACTGTGTTTATTATAAGTTTGATGGTGATCGTATTCTCATTGTTGCATTGTATGTTGATGATATGTTGCTCATTGGGAAGGGTAAGAATATGATTTCTGATTTTAAATCTCAGTTGTCAGCTCAGTTTGAAATGAAAGATTTAGGGGCAGCTAGGTACATTCTAGGAATGGAAATTAGAAGAGACAGAATCAATAGAAAACTTTGGTTAAGTCAGAGTAAGTAAGTTAAGACCATGTTGGACAGATTCAGCATGGGAGATTGTAGACCATTGTGTGTTCCTGTTTCCTTGGGGACAAAGTTGTTTGTTGAGGATTGTCCAAAATCTCCTAGTGAGGTGGAGGACATGAGCAGAGTACCTTATGCTAGTGTTGTTGGCAGTTTGATGTATGCTATGGTTTGCACAAGACCAGACATTGCCCAAGCAGTGGGAGTCCTTAGTCGATTTATGGCTAATCCTGGACGGGTTCATTGGGATGCAGTTAAGCGAGTGTTCAGATATTTGAGGGGTACTTCCGAGTATTCCATTTGCTATCATGGTAATGTTTTAGGACCTTCACATTCTGTTGATATTCGTGGATTTGTGGATTCAGATTGGGTAGGTGACATTGATAGCAGGAGATCCACCAATGCTTATGTTTTTACACTGTTTGGTGGTGCTATTAGTTGGATGAGTAAGCGACAACCTGTTGTTGCTTTGTCCACGACAGAAGCTGAGTATATGGCAGCAACTCATGCTTGTAAGGAAGCCATTTGGCTTAAGAGATTATGTTTCGATATTGGTGTTGATGTAGGTTAGATCACGATCAGTTGTGATAGTCAGAGTGCAATTTGACTCGCAAAGAATCTAACTTTCCATGCTAGAACCAAGCACATTGATGTTCAGTTTCACTTCGTGAGGGACATGGTTGAGGATGGAAAAGTAAATTTGGAGAAGGTAGATACTTTGAAGAATGTTGTAGATGCGTTGACGAAACCAGTGGGCACAGAAAAGTTCAGATGGTGTTTGGAGTCTATGGGCCTCTCGGCCTATAGCAGTTAAATCCTATTTTTTCTATTGGCTCTTACAAGGTGTTCGACAAGTGGGAGAATGTTGGGAATTAAGGTGTCTCAACCTTGGTAATTCTCTGCATTTGTAATGTTGTATTTATTATTCAATTGCCTATGTTGTAAATAATTGAAAATTCCACTTTGTCATATTGTGGGATGTGGCATGGTGATGTGTCAATCCTACATGGATTATGACAACTTGGTATTTTGTCCTCACATGAGGAGATAGGTGTCCCACTTAGTGGTAGGAATATTCTGCCATGTGTCGGCATCTTCTATGTTGTGTAAGGAATGTTTGACCGAAACGGTTATGACAGCTTCCTATGACGAATCTATGACATGTAAGAGTCGAGAATAGAAGGTTGTAAGACAGGTAATGGCATGTATCATGAAGCATCTTTGAATGAGGCATATTTGTGCGCCCCAAGGTGGAATATGATGTGTTGTAAGAGAATATGCTATTTATAGCATGTGTATGACATATTCTCTTACAGCTGTAAGTTGTAACCGCTATGACAAATTCTATGACGGTCGTAAGTGTCGTAAGAGCATCTATCATAGCCCATTTTGGAAAGTGGTGACCTCTTTGGGATGGGAGATGTGGACAAGTGCCAGATACATTCTACAATGTTGACCAAGTGTCCCTAGGCGTGGGTTTTGGTCCAAGATGCCATATTGGATGCCCATTCCAAGAAAGGTCCAAAATTGCCTTGTATGTTCTATTTAAACAGGTGCTTGTAGATGGAGTTTGCATCATATGTTTACAGGTACTGTTATGCTGTCAGATTGACTCCAGACATGAGTGTTGAAGACCATTGAAGCTTGCATTTCAAGTGTGTTGTAAACATTCTTTCAGATTTGTTAATACATTGTGCAGGTTTCTGAGTGTGGGGTTTTTCACCCGATAAGGGTTTTCCCCACTGTAAATCTTTGTCTCTCTTCTTCTGTCTTCTTTCTAGCTCTTATGTTTTGCTTCTATATCTCATGTTAATGGTTTAACATTGCTGTAATAGTTAGGATAAAGTTGAATTTGCATAGCCCTCTCCTCAATAGATTAGTGTAGGAAGCGTTTCCACACACCTAGCTTCCTTTCACCTTGCTGTATTTTTTTTGCAGGTGTGGTTGTAGCTTTTGAAGCTTGGAGGAAGAGCATTTTTAAAGTTTCTTTATTGTTGTTTTGGCTACTTGAAGGTCATGGCCAAAGTTGGCCTTTCTAAAGTTATTTCCTATGAAAGAAAAAAAAATGCTCTCTTGATTTGTAATGTTTAAATGGTTTTAATGTTATATTGTATTTTGAGATGCGTACAAAAATATATTTTTATAGTTGTTGGTTTTGTATAAGGAGTTGTGAAAAAAGTGGCCAATGGAAAACTATGCATCTATTAGCTTTCTCATTTATGTTGTCAACAAAAAAAGGATTTATACTTGCTTAGGTTGCTATTTGTTTTAATATTTTTTTAAAAGAAAATAGATGTGGTTAAGGATTGGTTTAAATATCTTATTAAAATATAGAGTTGTTGTTTTAATACAAAAAGAGTAGAAAATAAAATCTCCCTTACTGTTAGAAAGATAAAATTTGAGTATGTGGATGTTATAATCATTCTCAGATTTGAAATCACATAAATGTCTTATCATGATTCATTTGTATAGTATATATATATATACATGCCTAATATTTAATTTACAATTGTTTTTACAAAAAAAAATTAACTATGTGATTGAGAAGAATATATATATATTACATTGTATATTATATATTTTTATTTTGTTGGAAAATATATATTATTTAAAACTGTGAATACCCTTTATATATATATATATATATATATATATATATATATATATATATATAGCTGGATTTTTTATTCATTTTGCAAATGAAAGAATAAAGTATTTTATACTGTTAGATAATCAGGGTAGAGCCGTCATTTTTTTTGAGAGACTGTGTTTATTTTTTATTTTTTTTAAATTGAGAGTTGAAGGGGGCGACGACCTGTATGCCGCCGCCTTCCTTTTCTTGTAAGTAGAGTGTTTTTTTTTTTTTTTTTTTTTTTTTGGGGGGGGGGGGGTGGAGTGGTGGGTGGGGCGTCCGCCCCAACCCCCTTGCGTAGATCTTAAAACCCTTAAAAAAATAGCTTCTCACTGCATTATAGTCAGTCGCCCGGCGACGACTCCCCCTTGTCCGATCTGTCACCTATTACAAACAGTCGTTCAACCCTTAGTGCTCCCTGCAATTTATTTTTGATGATATATATATAATTGTATATTTTCAGCGTATATCGTTATAGCTTGCAACCAAAAAAAAAGATATCTCTGGTTTTTTTATATATATACACACACTCAAAGAAAGGAGGGTTTCTTTAAAAAGAAATATGTATATACTAAATGTATATACCTCTGCTTGAGTGGTGGCCATGGCTGCCATAACCCAGACCTGCAACAAACAAAGAAGAGAGATAATAAGAAAACCAAGTAAAGAAAAGAAGATAGAAAGGATAGAGAGCAAGTTAGGGTTAGGGATTCTTTTCATCAAGATAATATTTTTTTATTAAGGGAACTTTTAGGGCTTTTTGGATTATAAAATTAGTTCTTTTGTTTGGGTGGAAATTTTTATTTTCAATTTTTCCTTGTGTAAAATGGGTGCACTTTATTTTGTTCTTAGGTAATCAATTTTATTTTACCTCTTTGAAAAATTAAATGTATTTTAACTTTTAAGTGGGAGCGAATGTTTTAGATGTTTGAGCAATTTATTTTCTTAGGTAAATTATTTTAATTATATTTTTTTGGGGGTGGATTAAGTTAAGGTTGCTATTTATTTATTCAAAGGTCACTTAGAGTTAATTAAATTGTAATTGTGAGGGATCAACTAGGACTACCTTTTAGTAGAGAACTATTCTACATGAACAAACCATTCTACTAGAGAACTATTCTCCTAGATAAATGCATTGGGGAGACTTGCTTACCCAAAGGCATTTTGGGTTGAGCTATGTTGCAGTCTACAAATCAAACTGATTTGATGATAACTACAACATAGCTTAGCACTAAAAATGTTTTTGCATTATCAGGATTCCTCAAAGTAGAGCCATCTCCAAAGCCTATCTGACCCAGTTTCGGTGCCATCTACAACTACCAAACACAGAGAGTAGAGTCGATAATGGTGTGAAAGGTTTGTTGAGTGTGAAGGATGAGAGCGTTGAATGCTCCATAGCTACGAAAAGCCAAGGCATGATAACCAGAGAGATGCAGAGGGAAGTGGAGTAAATGCATCTGCATGGATGTAAGTGCGTCTACTTTCTTTTGTTAATACAAGAGTGTGTGATGAAAAGGTGGCGAGTTGCTTGGATGCCACACGACATCGTGAGCACAAATCACGATGCCACTTCTCACCACTGGGGTATGTTGTGTCTGGTTGTTGGTCGGCAGTAAAAAATGGTCAAAAATTTGACCCCACCAAAGAAACATGTCGTCCATGTGACAAATCGATGTCCAGTGTGTAAAAAAAATATATTTAGCATGTCCACCTCATTGCACACATGTTTGAGTATAAATGCATGACTGAAATGAAGACATGCCATCTATAACAGTGAAGAATGTGAAGCCCATGTTTACCTTGACAGTTAGGTTACACCACATGAATGCTCTCAACATATCATTGTACTCAAACAAGTTTTATGTTGACGATTGGGTGTTTACTAAATGCAAATCATTGGCATGCCAAACACATATCTGAATTCTCATTTCATTAATTGGATTCAAAATACAAATTGTGCTATTACAAAATGCAAAAAAAAGCCTCCCTAGGCTGCAATTTCAAACTTGTTTGTGTACAATGATTGGTTGCCACCAATCTCATTCAAACCATGTTGGAAAACCTAGTGGACTTGAAGTGGTAGAGGTTGTTGTTGCCTGGATGCTTGACAAATTACTCCCAATTGTGTTCTCCTCCCTTATTGGTGGACTTAGAGTGCTACTCAAATGGGATGGCCTTAGGCCTAGAAATTGTGTACTACTCACAATGGATGGGGTTACACTTGGAAATTGAGTGCTGGTCACAATGGATAGGGTTAGACTTGGAAATTGACTGTTGGTCACATGGGATGGGGTTAGACTTGGAAACTGAGTGTTGGTCACATGGGATGGGGTTAGACTTGGAAATTGATTGCTGGTCAAATGGGATGGGGTTAGACTTGGAAGTTGAGTGCTGGTCAAATGGGATGGGGTTATAGTTGTATGATAGTTAGGGATATGAATGTTCACCATCTCCCTAAACAAGACATGATTTTTGGGCAAAGGGTTTAAGGGGTTGCTTAAACACATTTCTCTCTGTAGATCCTTCCTTGCCATTTCAAGTGATTTTTCCTTTTTATCCTGCTCCCTTTGAATCCTTTCTTGCTCCCTTTTGAGTTCTTTTTCCTTTTTCTGTTGTTCCTTTGCTTGTTGTGCAATCTCTCTATCTAGTTTGGCTTGATCCTTCAATTCCTTTGCAACAACACATGCTGCCTTTCTCTCCTCAATCTGCTCCCTCTTTCACAGTTTTAACTCCTGAATTTATTTCTTCCTTTTCCATTAATAGGTTCATGTATTCGTCTGTTGTTAATAATTGGGACTGTTAGCTCAACTGAATTCCTCTATCCTTTATTGTCGTGGGTTTTTCCTTCACAATGTGAACTGGCAGTTTTAGAAATTTGTTGATATGTGAATCTACTTGGGAACCCAAGGATTGGTTGGAATCTCCATGAATGTTGTGTCCAGCCTCATTGCAAAATGCCTCATTATCCTGGCTCAAATCTGCAACATCTTGGGTATCACCTTCTCCACACCCAGCATAGTAATGTACCATTTCATCCACATTCAATGTGGTGGTGGAGAGGGGAAAGAGGATGTGCTGCCTTCTTCCTATGGATGTAAGTCATATCCTAAATTCATGGCTCCCTCCACCATCCATGATGGCTAGCTTGGGGGAGACGGAAGGCAAAGTCCATCCATGTTAGTCTCTTGTTGACTTTTAGCCATGTCATCAACTAGCTAACCCCCCACTGTAGGTTCAGCTGAATCATGTAAAGTTATTTCCTCTCCCACTATTTTTGCTATTATAGGATTTAAATCACCATGGGCAAGCCCTGACAATAATGTGTTGGCAACTTCCACATCTGACACATAGACCTTGGAAAGACTAAGGATGTTCTGCACTATAGAAGAATCATCGTGCATGCTGAACTGAAAAATTTCGCTAGGGTGCATGTCCTCCATTAGAGCATCTAGATTGAGGGGCCATATACCTATTCTTTTAAAACTAGTAGTGATGTTTGAAACTGCCAATGCTTTCTGAAATGACTTGCTACCCAATTCTGCTAATTCTGCTATGGGTATATGCACAAAGATGAGGGACCAAAAAGTCACCACATGACTTTTTGGTCCCATACAAGTCATAATGTGAGCGCATTATAACACACTCGCGTTATGGCTTGGTATTACCAAGTCTATAACGTGACTCGTGTTATAATGTGAGCACGTTTTGCAAAAGCAAAACTCTCATTCTTTCTCTCTCTCTCTCTCTCTCACTCACTATCTCTCTCCCTCTCCCTCTCCCTCATTCTCGCTCTCTCTTTCTCTGTCTCCCTCCTTCCCTCCCTCTCTCTCTGTCACATTGGAGTTTGAATCACCTGTGTCATTTCAGAGAGAGAGAGAGATGCAATCCTAAATAATGCCCCTAAACCATAACCCCTAAACCCTAAACCTCTATCTCTCTATCTCTATCATTCCTCTAACTCTTAATCTCTCTTCCTATGTCTCTGGCCATGTCCCTCACTCTCTATCTCCCTATCTCTCCCCTCCATCTCCTCTATATCTCCCAATCGGTCCTCTCTCTAAACCCTATACCTCTAAACCTTAACTCCTAAAACCATAAACCCTAGACCCTAAATAATGCCCCTAAACCTTAACCCCTAACCACTAAACCCTAAACTTGAGCAACCCTAAACCTAAAAATCCTAAACCCTAAACCCAAGCAACCCTAAATCTCTATCTCCCTATCTCTCCCTACCTCCCTATCTCTATCATCCCTCTACCTCTTAATCTTTCTCCCTATGTCTCTGGACATGTCCCTCACTCTTTATCTACCTATCTCTCCCCTCAACCTCCTCTATATCTATGTATCGGTCCTCTCTCTAAACCCTAAACCTCTAAACCTTAATCCCTAACCTCTAAACCCTAAACCCTAAACCCTAACCTCTAAACCTTAAACCCTAAACCTAAGCAACCCTAGGGGAGAGAGAGAGAGACAAAGGAGATGAGGTAAAGAGGGGAGGGAGAGAGATTGTTTTTGACATGCCACCCTAAACCCTAAATAATTGGACCTTAAACCCCAACCCCTGACCCATAAACCCTAAACCCTAAAATTGAGCAACCCTAAACTCATAAACCCTAAATAATTCCCCTAAACCCTAAACCTCTCTCTCTACCCCTAAACACTAATAATACCTCTAAACCCTAACCCCTAAACCCTAAACTTCTCTCCCTATCTCTCCCTAATCTCCATACCTCTATCATCCCTCTACCTCTCAATCTCTCTCCCTATGTCTCTAGCCATGTCCCTCACTCTCTATCTCTATATCTCTCCCCTTGGTCTCCTCTATATCTCCATATCGATCCTCTCGCTCTATCCCCTAAACCCTAAACCTCTAAACCTTAACACCTAACCCCTAAACCATAAACCCTAAATAATGCCACTAAACCCTAACCCCTAACCCTAAACCTCTATCTCCACATCTCTCCCCTATCTTCCTATCTCTATCATCCCTCTACCTCTCAATCTCTCTCCCTATGTCTCTGGACACGTCCCTCACTCTCTATCTCCTTATCTCTCCCCCCTGTCTCCTTTATCTTTCCCAATCTCTATTGGTCCCCTCTCTCTATCTCTTTCTAAACCCTAAACCCTAAACTCATAAACCCTAAATAATGCCCTCTCTCTCTCTCTCTCTCTCTCTCTCTCTCTCTCTCTCTCTCTCTCTCTCTCTCTCTCTCTCTCTCTCTCTCTCTCTCTCTCTCTCTCTCTCTCTCTCTCTCTCTCTCTCTCTCTCTCTCTCTCTCTCTCTCTCTCTCTCTCTCTCTCTCTCTCTCTCTCTCTCTCTCTCTCTCTCTCTCTCTCTCTCTCTCTCTCTCTCTCTCTCTCTCTCTCTCTCTCTCTCTCTCTCTCTCTCTCTCTCTCTCTCTCTCTCTCTCTCCTAAGTAATGCCCCTAAACACTAATCGCTAACCCCTAACCCCTAAAGCCTAAACCCGAGGAACGCTAAACCTCTATCTCCCTATCTCTATAGTCCCTCTACCTCTCAATCTCTCTCCCTATCTCTCTAGACATCTCGCTCACTTTCTATCTCCCCATTTCTGCCCTCTATCTCCTATATCTCTCCCTATCTAACTCCTCTCTCTCTCATCATTCATCTATCTCCCTATCTCTCCCTCTCCCTTATCGGTGAAGGAAATGGAAACAAGAAAACTAGGACTCTCTCTCTCTCTCTCTCCCCTATCTCTCCCCTATCTCTCCTCTCCATTCCCCCCTCTCTCCCTCTTCCTCTCCCTCTCCCTTATCCACAAAGAAAATGGAAACAAGAAAACTAGGACATGCAAAGAGGGATGAGGATATCAATTGGGAGGATGAAATGGAAACAAGATAAAATGAAAGTTGACTAGATGGGAAGAATGATGAGAGGAGAGGTGGAAAATAGTAAAATAGGGGAAATTGGTGGGGATCTAAAGGGAAATTAGAAAGGAAAAAGAAAACTAGGAGGTAGATAGGTGAGAGAGAGACGTGTTTAGGGTTTCTTGGGTCTCTCTCTCTCTCTCTCTTTGAGAGAGAGAGAGAGCATTTTTGACATGCAACCCTAAACCCCTACATCCTAAATAATGCCCCTAAACCCAAGCAACCCTAAGCCTCTAAACCCTAAATAATTCCCCTAAACCCTAACCCCTAAACCCCAAACCCAAGAAACCCTAAATCTCTATCTCTCTATCTTTATCATCCCTCTACCTCTCAATCTCTCAATAATGCCCCTAATCCCTAAACATGATAAACCCTAAACACCTCTCTCTCTCTCTCTCAACCCCTAAACCCAAGAAACCCTAAACCTTTATCTCCCTGTCTCTCCCTGATCTCCCTATCTCTATCGTCCCGCTACCTCTCAATCTCTCTACCTATGTCTATGGACATGTCCATCACTCTCTATCTCCCTATCTCTCCCCTTGGTGTGTTCTATACCCCCCTATCGGTCCTCTCTCCCTAAACCCTAAACCTCCAAACCTTAACACCTAAATAATGCCCCTAAGCTCTAAACACTAAGCCCTAAACTTGAGCAACCCTAAAGCCCCAAATATCTAAACCCTAAACCTCTATCTCCCTATCTCCCTATCTCTATCATCCCTCTACCTCTCAGTCTCTCTCCCTATGTCTCTGGACATGTCCCTCACTCTTTATCTAGAGAGAGAGGTGTTTAGGGTTTTGGGGCATTGTTTAGGGTTGCTCAAGTTTAGGGAGAGAGATTGAGAGGTAGAGGGATGATAAAGATAGAGAGATAGAGATTTAGGGTTTCTTGGGTTTAGGGTTTAGGGGAATTATTTAGGTTTTCTAGAGGCTTAGGGTTTCTTGGGTTTAGGGTTTAGGGGTTTAGGGTTGCTTGGGTTAAGGGTTTAGGGTTGCATGTCAAAAGCAGTCTCTCTCTCTAAACCCCTAAACCCTAAATAATGCCCCTAAATCATAACCACTAACCCCTAAACCTGAACAACCCCAAACCTCTATCTCCCTTATCTCCCTATCTCTTTAGACATCTCACTCACTCTCTATCACCCTACCTCTCCCCTCTTTCTCCTCTACCTCTCCCTATCTGTCTCCTCTCTCTACCTGTCTATCTCTTGCTATCTCCATCTCTTACCTCCTTCTCCCCTATCATTCCTCTATTTCCCTATCTCTCCCTCTCCCTTATCGATGAAAGAAATGGGAAAAAAGAAAAAACTCTCTCTCTCTCTCTCTCTATCACTTTCTCCTTATCTTCCTATCTCTCTCTGCCTCTCAGAGAGAGAGAGGGAGAATGAGAGGGAGAGGGAGAGAGAGAGAGTTGTTTAAGTTCACCATAACACGATCACGTTATAATGCGAACGTGTTATGTGAATGCACAAAATGCGAGCGCATTATAACGCACTTGCGTTATGCGTTGCCTTGGTTATTCCAAGCCTAAGGCTTGGATTTGTCTTGGGCTTCCAACCCAAAGTCTTGGACTGTGTTTAGGACATCCAAAGACGTGTTTTTCCAGATTGTATCAAAAACCACATAATCTGGAGCATGCTCCTCATCAGGTTTGCACTTATTTCGATGAAAACTCAAAACAAATACCACCATAATCTTGATCTCTCTGTTAGCTATCTAACTATAAATTTTTTTTTCACATTTTGAATACGTTAAGGGTTTCATCTGTTAGGAATTGCATGCAAAAGATATCAATTAAATGCAGATAAAGATTAAACAGAGGAATGAAAGTACATAGAAATAATAACAGAGAGACAATTTTTAACGTGGTTCACCCAAACTTAGGCTACATCCACCAACAGAGAGTCCAATATTATTATCTAGTAAATCAAACTGATTACAACTAGTAATCCTTGCAACTCAATACCGTTGCAAATGCTACAATACAATATCTCTTTGGAAACCCTAACCCTTAGCGTTGCCCCCAAACCCCTATTAAATAATTTGGGGGGAATCCGCGCTAATAAAAGTGGGGAAAATTTAACCTCTGAGTCTGATTAGGCTCCATTTAACAACATGATCTTTAATTTCTTTTGTTAGTGTATCCATTTTTTTGTCAAAAACCAGTGTCTAGTATTTTTGACCTTTTTTTAACCGTTCATCAAAATTTGAAATAAGTTACATTTTTAGAAACTAGACTCCATTCTACACGTATTCAAAAAAACATTCGATTTTCGATTAGCTTTCAAAAATGTAGGGGGGAGCAAACTCAATTTTCTATTTTTCAAGATATGTCCACTTCGAAAATTACTAAAAAATCAATTATTCATGAAAAAATTATTAGAAAAACCAGGGGTAAACTACATGGTGTTAGCTAATTTCTCACTGAAGCGATTTTTGAAATACTAAAAAAAGTTAGCATTTTAGGGGGAGCACACCAGATGCTATGTTATGTTTTTTTAAGAAAAACAGGACCAATTTGTGTGCTCCCCCCCTTTTGAACCCCTTAATCTCAACCATTTTTGGAAAAAAATTAGCAGTTTAGAAACTAGATTTGGAACACTATGACTCTTGTTTTTGTTCCATCTTCAAATTTTGAGTGTATCTATCTTCAATTTCTCATCCAACATCAATGTTTCCTAATTTCAGAAAAAAAGTGGCATCTTAAGACCCCCTTTTGGTGCCCTATCTTTGTGTACTTACCCCTATTTAGAAATCTGGCTAGTCACGCTGCTCTTTCTAATTTGAAATATGACTTGAATGCTGAAAAAACTGACATCCAATGGCTGCAATTTGTGTGATGTGTGAGCAAATCGATACCCAAAGACCTAGCTTCTTAGATGGTTCTGTCACGGCTATGTGGCTGTCATGGCCATCAAATATGAGTAAGTGCCTCTTTGTTGGCGATACTCCACCTAGAACTGATCATTGCAAAATGATGCAGCAGTTCATAAACAACTCTTTTCGTCAGCCAAGTGTGGGGCTGGGCAGCCATGCACGCACCTGGTTCACAGCCAGCAATGTAGTTTTTTAGTTGCTTTTTACCTTTGAAAAGATAGAAGCCTGGTATGCTTTGTCCGACAGGATTAACACAACATAAAATTGTTATTCATTCCCTGCTCTTTGGAATAATGTATGGGACACTTATGTTGCCTCTTTTGGCCAAAAACCCGCATGGCTCCATTTCTCCCAGCCTAAATTTTGGTTTCGTCACAATTCCAAATTTTATGTGGTCTGTATGGGTTGGCTTGATATGCTTTAGATAGCGTGTCATAGAATGGTGGCAACTACAACAGGCCTAAGGTTTAGAGCTCTGTCTTTTATTCAGTCCTTCTGCTATCCTCAATGTTAATTCAGGGTGATGCCTTTTAAACTTAGTCCACTAGGACTTCCCAGGTAGCCCATCCTTAAATGGGTTTTGGTCGTGTTTGTCAGATTTGCACGACTTCTGCTTTGAGATTAATAATCTCTAGTCCATGGCCCACTATTGCCATTTCTTTACACCATTTCACTATTAAACCCTCTTCAGCTTACTGTCAATATTGTGGGAGGACCTTTTTTTGATGTAGTTGTCAAACCGCCTAACCAGTTGCTGAGCGTTGTCATAGGGATTCCCCACTTTTTGGATACACTCCTTGTCAAACATTCCATTATCCTCCACATCTTTCAATGCTGAATCCATATCCTCTTTCCTCCACTCCTGTTGAACTGAAACCTTCTTGCTTCTAGCAGCTGCATTGACTTGAATAATTGGCTTAGCTGGTTGAAAGACTGCTCTCGTTAGCAACTTGACTGTCTTCGTCCGACAGGAAATAAACTCTTTTTTCTAGAGGCATGGTTGTCTTTAGTCTCTTGGTGCCACGGTGCGTCCACATTTGAGCTTTGTTCTTCATCTGCACATGTTAACAAACACCTTTGGACATTAGTTTTGTAATTTGGAATCTTTTAAATCTCTTCAGTACAAAGTTAAAGAAACAAAGAGCCTAAAGCATTGAACTGGACATCCCACTTGCCTGTGTTGATTAGTAGAGAGGCCTACAGGGTGGTGTAGCCTAACTATCAAGATCTACTTGGGCTTGTACGTGACTGGTACAACAAATATGAATACTTGGGCATGTGTGCAGTGAGGTTGACAGTGTAAAATCTGTACAACAAGATAACAACATAAACCAACAATCAACTATATTAATATTAATCACAAACATTACAACATTTGGTATTCCATTTTCTTCATCTATGTAATTGCAGTTTGTAATTTCAATTTGTAAGGTTTAGTCAGCGAGTTCACAGTGATGCTCTGAACAGAAGATGTGTGATGTTATATGTTTGGTTTGATTGTTTCACATTCTGATTTATGATGTTCTATGTTTTGATTTGATAGTTTCATATCTTTGATGTTCTATTCTATGTTGTATGTATGAATTTATAGTTTGGTTGTAGTTATGGTTTCCTATGTTGTATGTTTGTTTTTTATGGTTTGACATTTGAGAATGCTGCTAAAATTTGTCTAGATCAGATAACAATGTTGATACTCTTTTTGACATTTGAGAATGCTGCTAAAATGTGTTTAGATCAGATAATAGTGTTTGACATTTGATAATGCTGCTAAAATTTTCCCAGAGCCAGGATAGGTTTGTAACAATGATCAAATGACATAAGCATTCAAAGTTGATACTCAAGTTGCTTCAGGGATATCTATTTAAGTCAATTCTTAAACAAGACGAGATGCCTATGTTACTATCTTTTTTTGCAGTGGAATGGGAGTTGCCCACTATACAGTCCACTTAACAAACCACTGCAACACTTAGTAGATTGAGAAAACAAACACAAGGAACTGACGAGGATATGAAAACATGCAAACATGCAATTTTGAGTTGGTGAAGCTAAGGGGATTAAATGATAACCCAGGCTTATTAGAATGCCTAAGTTAAGAGCTTAGCTACAGAAGATTTTTCTAATAAGGAATATACAAGGGTTGCTTGAGGCCAGCCACTCTCCCTAAGCTGAGGATTATGCGAAATTGTGGGAGGAATGAAAATGCAGCCAATTTTGAAAATCAACAATGATGTGTGGTAACTTATTGGACCCCTGAATTTGACTGTAGATCTAGTAAGTGGCCACCCTCTTGTTCTGTTCAAAGAAAGGCCTGTGTACCCACCCATGCACAATTTCTTCAATGACATTAAAATTTCCATGAAGGCAAAACCTAGAACCATTATTGCATTTGGCCAGCTGTGGCAAGTGCGTGTAACATCACTCTTTATGCAATAGATGAGCAAACTGACATAGACATACATTACTGCTTCAACAGTGCAATAACATCTATAATATGTTTTGACTGCATATCCAAATCAATATTCCAAATGCAATTTCATAAGACAACGGAACTTTTAATCCTAAGGGTGTTTTGAACCAAATGAAATAAACTTATCAATTATAAAAGCATCTTGAACTTTATGATGTGCACACCTAACATGACAAATTCGAAGCACCAATTGCAACGTAGTTTCTAATTCAAACACAAGCAACACATAGCACCCAATCATATCACAAATACATTTGAATGATTTGATGGATGTCTATACATTTGAATTTGGTATTAAATATGGGATGTGATTGATTTGGTCGAATGCTTGTTTACTCTGAATTAGTTGATTTCTTTTAATGTTTTTTGACTGTTTGATTGGTGAGCCTTAAACTTTCATATGGCGTGAAATTAATAGAAAGTTGATTGATTTAGTTGAATGCTTGTTTGCGCTGTTTGTGCTAGATTTTAATAAATTGTTGTCCTCTTGTTTTGACGGCTTGTTTGGTGAGCCTTACACCTCCATTTGTGCCTTTTTTGCAGGTATTGAGAGAAAAGGGACCAGTAGATGGGCATTTATCACTGTTTTGAGTGCATTATTACATTTTACTTGGGACTCCAACTTTTTATTATATGCACTTTTTTGGGATCCTCCATGTTGGATGGGATATGTTATAATGAAAAAATGTTTAAAACTATTTATTATAATGCAACTTGGGACTTGACTTAGGTTGATCGCTGGTCATGAAGATATGTATATTTACTTTTTTAATATAAATGCTTTAATGTGACATTTTGGGTTTGTTGCATCCACTTGTGTACAAGTTCAAAATAATGTCAGTTGCATTTATGTTTTAAAATCTTTGTTAATCATTTGTGTATGCCACCTAATATGAATAGAAAAATACTAAAAGGTAAACAAATATGATGGGAACATTGATTGATCCCATATCTCCTATTTTTAGAAAAAAATTAAATATTTAAAAGATTCCATATTGCCAAGTAGTGGGCCGAGTTTGGTTAACTCCTATACGAATTGTCTATCCAACCCTCTCATGCACATTTGACCGTATTTATTAATTAATTGATTGCCACTCTATACTATGTATAGGAGCCCGACCCACTATCAGACCCTCTTCCAACTAGGGTGAGATTCTTTTCTTTGTCATGCAAACAGTTTTCAATCAGCTAGGGCCCAGGGCCTCCTCTTCTAACGCTGACTGCAGACTTGTTCACACGTGTAGAAAAAAAAATCTGGTGTCCACAAGATTATGAAGATTCAAGTTAAAAAAAGAAAAAAATAGTTTTGTCTGGTTCACTCAGATTCAATCAACGCAGGAGAGTGACACGTTTATGAAGAATCAAGTTAAAAAAAGATTTTTTTTTTTGGTCTGGTTCACTCAGATTCAATCAACGCAGGAGAGTCACACGTTTATGAAGAATCAAGTTAAAAAAAGAACAAATTAATTTTGTCTGGTTTACTTAGATTCAATCAACGCAGGAGAGTCAGTAAATCTCAGCTGCTGAGAAACTCTACAGTGCCATAACTGGAGCAGGGGATCCTGATATCCTGGAGTTTATACATTTCTTCAAGAGGAATCACTCTAGTCCTCTCAATGGAAAGAGCACAATAATCTCACCTCTACATACCTGGCAAAAGAGCCCTACTTGATACGGCGTGGGCTCGAACAAGGGAGAGTTTTTGGGTGAGGGGCAGAAGGGAACAATTTGGGGGCGTCTTCATAACGTTAAGAGAGTATTGATCAATTTTGTACAACTTTGTCTTCTATCCTTTGTCTAACAGAGCAGTTTGGGTTGAAGCTGCTCTGTTTGTAACGGCAAAGGAAAGTCCTCAAACTGATGCTTCTACAGATGCTGATACTGATGGAAAGGACACTCCAAATGTAAAGGCATTTCTGCTGTTATTTAAAGTTATTTTATTTCTTTTTCATTCTTTTGTTCTGGAAGATATGCATCTTATTTTACAACAAAGGCAGGAAACTCACATTAGCTGATTAACAGTGCTACATGGAAAATCTGTGTGGATAAAGGCTTTGAAACCTAGCATTTCTGCCATTGCCTTTGCCCCAAGAGACATAGAATTAACATCTTTATGAAAACAAGCAATTTTTTCATGTGCTCAGAACTTTCATCTCAGTAGAAATGTTTAACTGCTTGCTCGATGCTCCTCTCCTAAATTTTTCTTTTTGCAATGGAAGACAAAACTTTAAAATAGGTTAACCTTGTTATCTGATTAACTAGAGACCATTAGCTACGTAGAAGGCAGAGATCCCTGAAGTTTCAAGGGAACTGTTTGCCTTCAATGCAAAAGCCACTAAAAAGATCAGTTGGCTTTTATACTGCAGCTTTCTTTTCACAAGTTTTAAACCATTCTAGTTGCTGATAAGTTAACATAAGCTTTCCTTTTGAAACCTTATGAATTCCGGTGAATTGTAATTTGTTTTTCATTTGCAAATTGTACCGAATGGGTTGCAGGAAGCTCTGGCTTTGTATTCTACTAAGCAGTCAAAGGATGGAATTGGAGATCACAAGGTTAGACTCAGACTACTTCTTTCATATCATAATCTTGTAAATGACTAAATTGGCTAGTTTTTGATCTGCATTTGCCTTCAAAACATAATTTTCTATTTCTAAAAGGCATTAACTCACAGAGTATGAATGCCTTATGCAGACTCTTCGCAGGCTAGCTCAGAATCGTGAGGCTGCTCAAAAAAGTCGTTTGAGGAAGAAAGTAAGTCTTGTACATATGACATAACTCTTTAAATGATTTCTACAATATTCCTTGCAAATAATACATTAGTTGTTTGCATTTGGATATTTGAGAAATGTGATAGAGACCTTTTAGTAGTGGACGATTAAGGAGAATTGATTAGCATTGCCGAGAAACAATCTAGTTAGCTTAAGATGTAGCTAGAAGAGTTTAAATTTAGGGGACACATTCGGGTCATTATTGGAACCAAATATTGAACATTAATGAACAAATTAATTTTAGGTCCTCTCGTGCAGGTTGATCCATTGGACGTTTAAATAAATTGTAATAGTTTGTGTTCTAAGATATGTAATTTGACTAATTTCTCTTGTGCTCCCTTTTGGAAGCCATCATACTTATTAAGATACAACAAAATTCACAAGACACTCGACTTGTCATAGATCATTCCCATACAATTAAATCTTGAAAAACTTAATAGCCTCAGAAAATCCACATTACCTTACAAATAGTGTCTTTCAAAGTATTATTGAACAACATACTAGAAACTGTCCACAAGTGCACAGGGTATGCTTGATACTGACTTGAGGTATCATAATTTGAGACTCCAACTTGTTGGGATGAGGTGTGCTATTCACCTTGCAAGTCCTAGTCATCATATTACAACTTAATTGTTCATAGATAGCTAATTATGCATGTATTTCCAAAGTTCATGGAGTGGTAAAATGGGATGGCCATGTGAGGATGGGGACATGTGTAATTATTTATTTATTCTTCGGTGACTTGAAAATATTGTTGTAATGGGGCATTGAATAGGGATTTATATTGGAAAGATCAAACTTGGGAGTTACATTTGCCAACTATAATGATGGTGGTTAAAGATGTTGTGTGAAGAGTTACATTCTATTTTGGAGACCAACCTCTTGTAGTGGGTTGTGGAAATTTTTACCATGGTATTTGGGGAGGGCCCTATGATATTGTCTTATGGTGGTTTTTTGGGCCTCTTTTAACCTATATATTGAGGGCTTGGGATGGATGTTGGATGATGTAGGTTGGAGGAAATTTTTTCTGCTGGAATGCTATTGGATTGCGGACAGGAGTTAGGGGTATTCATGTACTCTACATTTGCTTGAGATTAATACAAGTTTGTGTGCTCTTTGGTTGTAAGATTTTTACCTGAAAGGGTTTTCCCATTTTTTTAGTGTTCTTATATTTTGTGGATAATCTTGTGGTTTGCATATAATTTTATCGATGCTCATATTATTGCTGATTTATGATTTATTATAATGGTGTAATGGGATTTGATTAGTAAGTTGAATGTTTTATTGTAACCGTTAACCCCAGTTTCTCAACATTTGGTAGTAGAGTTTTGTTTGGCTTGATTGGAAGAGGGGGGCATCTTTCTTTGTGTTGTGTGGTTCTCTGGTTGCAGTGGGAGCTTTTGGTGATTTAGTGGAAATCAAATTCGTGTTGTAAGAATCGTGGCAAACACATCCAGAGCTGATATAGAGAAGTTCAATGGCCCAAATTTTGAACTTTAGAAGTTCTCTTTTCGTTTTAATTCATAAACAATACTTGCATTGTATTTAATAATATTTATCAATAAGGATCAATATGTCATAGTATTATACATTATTGGCTTTTTCCTTTTACATCCAAGCATATTTGATGTGTTGTTTGTACGTATATATGTATATATTTATTGCTCCTTTACATTTCTATTTTTTCTCTATACATGATATACATTTATTAGTCTATAGAATATGGTAGTATATGGTGTACACACACGCACACATCTCCTTTTACTTGTTTATTGATTTATAAATTAATAAATTGATTTTCCTTCATTCCTTATCATACATTGGTTATTAGACTAATATAGCCTATAACTTGCATTTGTTTTATTTTTAATTTTCTTATTTTTATATTCAGATGCTTTTAATTTATATTATTTAATATGTTTAATTTTTCTACCACCTCCCCCAACCCTAATCCTCTCTCTCCATCTCTTTTGAAAGGGTAAATCTGCAATCCAAATCACAAGTATCCTCTTCCTGATGATGGATCCTTGAGTGTGATCCGAAACGTTGAAGCAAAGAAGTACACAGTTAAATCCAAAAGCACTTCTCTTTGAATACTATAGCCCATACTGAACACTTGTAAGACATAGCTAGTCAATTTGCAATCCACGATGTAACTCAAGAAGATGTGTCTCTAAGATTGTTGGCAGCATCTTTTAAGGGAAAGGCCCTAGATTGGTATAAAAGATTGCCTTCTAATTCTATAACATCTTGGGACCAACTAAGAGAATAGTTGCATGATAGGTTTAGGGAGAAAGGAGATAACCTCTCTATGGTAGAACACTTGATTATCATTAAGAAAGCCCCAATGGAAACAATAACAGACTATAACACAAGTATATAATAAATATGGAATAGAATACCCCAAGAAATGAGACCCCAACTCAGATGGTATTCATGTACTATTTGAACGCATTCAACTCTAAGATAGCTGTCATGCTCCAATCTATGGGAAATAATGATCTGCCTTCAACTTATGTGGTGGTAGAAAATAGCTTAATACAAGCAAGAAAACTTGCACCTTGTTAGCGTTTAATTTCGCACCTTTCGGTGAGAAAGCAAACGGACAGCGTGTATAGTAGAACTGTTCTTCAAATTAGGAGGGGAAGCTCCCTCAACAAGAAAATTAAAAGATGTTTACAAAATAACCTATCTTTTTGTTTCTCAGGGCACGAGCACAAGGCAATGAAGCTCTTTTGCAAGGCTATAAGATTTTCTAAAGCTTTCCAGAAGAAAATAACTAACTTTATGTTTAAAACAATTCTGATTTCTTCAAGTAAATTCAGAGCATAAAGAAATCAGAAGGACAACTTGGAGGTTTTCAAAACAAAAGAACAAATACAACTCAACAATAATTGCTCATGCACAAAGTCATGAACAATTTGCATAATTGTTGACAACAAGATAGATCTCTGAAACTATGATGCGTATTCTCATTAACCAAAAAGCGAGAATCAATAACAGTGCTTGAACAATAAAATGCGAGCAAAAATTAATCTCAGCATTTACCATTAGAGAGTTTAAGTGTGTAGAATACACTTATTTATATCTAAAGCAAATATGCAAGGAAATAAAAGGAAGAGTTAACTAACATTCTTCACTCTAGATCTAATTGTTGCATGGGAAGCATGCAAGCTTATTAGCAATTAAAACTAAAAGTATCTTGTCATGCAATTCAGTTAACTGAACTTGCATGTTATTACACATTGAGTTCCAATCTCAAAGATATTTTGCATGATTTTCAAAAGCAAAATCTAAAAAATAAATTTAACTTTAGTTAACAAAGACAGTTCTCAAAATAGAAGTTGCTTCGGAAATCTCTCCTGCAAAATGTGAAAAATAAGCTAAGTCTGAGAATTGAGATTTCTCTCAAATTCCTCAACCTTGGCTTCATCTGGCATGATCTGGACTCAAGGTGAACCGTCCTCATTTGCAGGTCTATGGTAGCATCCTCTGTGATTTTCTCAAACACTTCAAAATCTTTCTCAACCTTGGTGCACTTTGATGCAATATCAACTAGGAGGTACATTTTGTCAACATGAGGGTTTCCACAAAACTTTCCACGGATCAGCTGAATGAACTCCTCCTGTAAAACGTGAATGAGGCAATTTACGCCTTCCTTACTGAAATACCTGCATGGAATGTTTTGGACAAAATCAATGGCATATCTTTCAATTGCTAGGAGCTTTTCTTTCCATATAGCCAACTTTGAGGCTATATTCTTCGAGGTATAAACCAAGAAGGAATACTGGTGAGTCCAGTAGAAAATCGCAGCCTTCTGATCTGCCGTTATAGGCCTCAAACCAAGTGCATGCAACCTGACCATCAATCTATCATATACTGGCTCCATGTCCTTCATACACTCGATCATATTCTGGATTCCAAGGAGGACATCCTTAGAATTGGACACCACTTCTGATAACTTTGCTAGAAAGTTAACGTTCTTCACTATAAAATGGTCCACCCAATCCCTAGTGTGCTTTCCATACACCACCAGCTGACTCAACTGTTTTTGTTCATCGGTAGACTCCATCACCTGTGGCAAAAAGAGTGAAGGAGGTGAAGGAGAATGCAGAAGCTGCGAAATGTACTGACGTAGCTGCTTGACTTCTGATTTGAGGGCAGCCTTGTCCTCTCCATCCTTCAATACCCTGTTTCTCATAGTGTCTGTAGCAGCCTCCAAAATATTCACTGCTGTCTGTCGTGTGTTATGACCAAAGCAAGTCTTGACAACATGATAAGCCTCAGGTTCAACTTCTTCAATTGCTTTGTCCTGAGGAGGAACGACAGTTTCTAACACTAATTCTCCTTCACTTGTCTTTAGAATCCTCGATTGCTTCTTGAGCTTCTTTATAGATGGCTCCTTGAAAGTCTTGGTGAAGGCACTGAAATCCAGTTGGTAGGATGGCCTTTTCTTTTTCTCACTAACCGCTGTATGAAGCCAAGCTGAAGTAGACTCTTGAAATGTTGGCTTTGGACGACTTTCTTTTTTAGCACCCAGATTTGGCGTGACTTTGGCCTCAGGAGGTGCAAAATGAATATCCATCTCCAGGTCAAAATCCAACACTATGTTGGGTTCGAACTCTAGGTCCACCTCCATCACGGTGTTCACTTCAACTCCTTGCACGACCTCAGGTTCTCCTGCATTGTTAACTCTAGATTAGTTATGCGGTGTTGAATCAATAGGTATAGGAGATTGGTGAGGCTCAGGTATCCTCTGCGGTGCCGGCAAATTCCCTTCTTCCGAAGAAGAAGAAGAAGAAGAAGAAGAAGTGGTAGGCGAACTAGGCTCAGCTGTTGGCAAAGGGGTTGCCTCTGGTTGCTGCTGTGCTGGGGTTTGAGCCTTCCTTTTCGGGGTCACCCTCAAGGGTTTTTCCCTGGTAATGTCGGTTGCTTGGGCCTTCCCACTCACTACCTTGGATTTCAGGCGTGGAGTCAAATGAGTAGGAGAAGATGGTGGCTCTGCTGCAGATGCCTTGTCTTTGGGTGTGTTCGTCCTCTTGTTCCTTTGACTGTTGATGAACATCCAGCTTCTTTTCACCACTCCTTCGGTTCTTTTTGCAATGGAGGTGATCTCTTGAAGTGACCAATCCATTGGCGGCAATGGTTGTGAATCAATTCCCTCTTTGACAAATTTTGGGGAGAGAATTAAACCATCTTCGTGCAAGTCTTTGCCACTCTCGTCAAGGAAAACTGGAATCTGCTCCAAGGTGAAGCGATTGTAACTCCTTTGCGGAACCTCATACTCATCCTGACAATTAACCCAGAAATCCTCCATAGTAGGTACATGGGCAAATTTGCCGCTAAGTCTGGATTTCATCACTTGATTAGGGTCATATGTGCGTTTCTCCTTGAAGGTCTTTAGGCCGAATTTGGACATTTCTTCACCAATTACTTTTGCATCAGCAACACTTTAGCACTTGAAAACACCCATTTGAATAGGAAAGTTCACTGCCGTCTTATGTCTACTGCGTAGGAAACTGTGTACTTCTATCTGACGTAGGAACTCCATGAAGACAACTTCATCGGATGGATACCTTGGAAGCATGTATGGACATGATGTAAACCCGTAGGCTCTGATATAGGAGAAGGTAGGGAATTGAATATACCAATCCGCCCATTCCGAGATTATTGCTTTGGCTTCTCCTGATAATCTGACATGCATCTGGTTTTCCAAGTCACGTACCGTGAACATTAGGAATGCATCGTTGACTCGCCGGAAGTGTTTTTGAGACTCTGAAAACTCAAGCTGAGGATACAGCCTGACAATCCTGGTGTTTTGCAAAGAGCCCACAAAGTTCAACCTGGCAAAGTGATGCTGCTTGGCCACCATGAATGGAAAATTGGACACCATCCTGAACTCGTGAGTTCATGTGAAGTCTACGATTTGTCGGTGAATGCTCTCACATATGAGAGTGGGCCACTCATAAGTGGCGCTTCCATTGGCAATGGTACTGATCAGATAGAACATCCATGTCCTGAAACTCCTTCCCTCAGCTTGGCCTGTAATCTGGTTGAGCATTGTGATCATGATAGCATATTCATCTTTGAATTGACCTCAGCCCACGTTCCTTGGAAGTGTGTTCCTCCTTTCTTTTAGCCATTTGCAAGCTAACTTTTGACATTTATCAGTGGCGATGGTCCAAACTCTGTCACTTTCTTCAAGGTCCAGGGTGAGTGATTCTTCAAAAAGAGGAATGCCTAGGGCCATCTCTATGTCATTAGGCTTCAAACTGGCGATCAATCTTCCGTCCCTTGATCTGACTTCTCTTGATTCAGGATCATAGTGTTGAATGCATGAGAGTGCAAATTCAAGACTATGAGCAGCGATAGGAAATGATCCAGCTTGAATAAGCCCAGAGTTCTTCAAATTTCTTGCAGCTGCATTTCTTGAGTTTACCACTGGTTCTAAGTCAAAACCCTCAGGCGAGACTTGGCACAAGTCTGTTTCTTTGACCTTGGAATATTTGTGTTTGAGCAAAGATTTGGCCTCGATGGTGATTGACGAATATTGCATGATGACTTGAAGAGGTTCGCTCTGGTGACCTTTATGCACTGAAAATGGACAATCTGGTCTTCTGTATGTTCGCTTCCCAAGAAAAACAAATTTTCTTTTCGCTGACGAAAATTTAATTTTTGTGAAAAAATTAAAATTTTGCCCTTGGAAAATGAAATTTTGGAGTCAGACCCTCAAAGATTCAACAGATTTGAGATCAAACCGGTCTAGGATGATGGAAAATGCCTTTTGTCGAGGTGGGTATGTGTCAAAAATGAGAAATTTTGGACAAATAAGCCTCAAAAATCAATTTTATATTGGTTGTAGGTGGTGATTTTGCCTTAGAAAAATCATGACCAGCGGTGAAAATCCTTGAAAATTTGCCAAAAATCGCTTCCTGGGTTTGGGTGCTGCCTTCGGAACATGAAAATGGACCTAGTGAAAGAAGAGAATGAAAAAAAAGGATAGAAGTGATCGAATTGCCCTCTTTATGCTTCGCTGATCTAGAAAAACTTCAAAAAGCTCCAAAAAGTTTCAAAAAGCTCCAAAAAGCTTCAAAAACCCTCAACAATGGCCGCCGGTGCAAGAAAGAGACCCTTTGTTGGACAAATTTTCCTCTTAGAGTGAAAGAAAGTGTAATAACTCAACTTAAAGTAAATGTGTAATATTTGAACTAAAAAAAAAACTAAGCAAGTAAAGCATATGAATTTATTTGAAACATTAAGCATGTAAAGCATATGAACAGCTAGAATTCAACATAAACAAGTAAGCATATGAATTTATTTGTATCTAAAAAGAAATTAAAAACTTGTATTCAACTACTAGGTTTCTTTTTAATCATTGCAATAATACAGAGAATAAACAATTAAACAAGATAATGAATAAGAGTACCGTAGTCATTTGTGGAAGGAATGGGTCATTACTCAAGCTTGTTTGCTCTTGTTTCCTTCTATTTTTCCTTTTAAAGGATCGGAGAGGAAAGATATCATCAGGGCGTTTATCCGCCCAACCACGGACTTTTCAGTCCCCCGCATCATTTCAACTGAAATGACCCGACCCGCCGCCAAGAAGTTTCATTAAGAGAATCCAATACCATCTGAGACTGGTGGTTACCCTACTATTTCCTAGTCGATCATACACTATAGAAAATCTTCTAACTAGTATGATCACCCGACTGGAAAAGTATCCGGGCAAAGAAACTGACTGACACCAATTCACATGCAAGCGTCACCTCGGCCAAGGTTTTGCAAATGTGCGCAACATGACTCAACCGGTCATGTAGTTAAGTTGTCACCCTACTCGGCTTGGTCTTGGCTATTTGGCATATTTCAGTTTTAGACTCTGGTGCTGCTGCACACAGCTGGTATGACGTACACGCTGGTACCTGTAGGTGCCATGACTGTTTTAAGAATAGGCAGAGATAGATTCTGCAGGATGTGTTCCGGTCTCTACTACCAAATTTGTAGAAGATTACTCTCGTAACATAGACACTTTTGGTTCTATCTAGACTGAGAGAACCCTGCTGTATTTTGTAGTTTAAAAGTATAGGACAGAAATGAAATTTAGAAGAATGAAGTTTGTGTCAGAATTTTTGTGTCTAGGAAGAAGCATTTCAACCAAGATAAATCTACTGCAGTGAAGAACATCTAGTCTCCGTTCCAAGAAGTTCTATTCTCCTAAGGAAAGATTGTTCCATTCGTTTAAGGCATACTTAAACCCATTGCATTCCATTCAGACGTCGTTGTTAAACTAGATTTCTTGTTATAAAATAGATTGCATGAAGGTAAGTCGAGGGACGAGTTCTTCTTTAACAAAATCGAAAGATAAGTTTCAATCTTGAAATTTTCTAAAGTTCTCCTACTGAAATCGTCTAAATGAAAAGAAGGTTATTTCTTTATTATTCGCTACAAAGAAAGATTAAGAGGCTCTTTTCTTTTTGTCTAGTGTTCATGGAACATTCGACGAGGAGCTTCTTCAATAAATCTCACTCAGTATCTCAGTAAAGAAAAAAAAAGGGTTTAAGAGTTATTATGAAGAAAGGTTACATGCCTTCAAATTTCGGTGGTTCTTGAGACGAGCTTCTTTAGCTGGTTCGCTCCTCTGGTAAGCTTTCAAACTCCTTGAAGACAACAACCCGCAGCTCCTTTCTACTCTATCGCTGGAGACTTAAACAAACTCTATTCTCCATTCCCGTCGCAGAAGACTGACTCACTAAGCCGTTGCCTCTCTTTCAACGCTCGCTCATTCCTCCGGTTTTTTTCTCTTCTCTCCGAATTGTATTTACTAAAGAATGCCCTCAAGAAACGGTTTTTGTGCTCATTAAAACAGCTCGCTTCCCATTTCCATCAGTTGTGCCTCCACTCCCATTCCCGTTTTCTATTTTTAACCCTCTTTCTTTTGTTTTTCCTCAAATGTAGGACGACGGATGGGCAAAGACGTGGACGGTTGTTTGGTTTTTAAAGTTTCTATTCGAAAGATGGTCGATTAAAATCTCCATGCCAAGCACGAAGTCACTCGTTGATGGAAGAGGTTGCATGAAAAAGACCGACCAAAATATTACTAAATTCCTCCATATTAAAAGAAAAAAGAATGTGGTTTCGAATTCTAATAAGAGTTAATAAGGTTTTTAAACCTATGTTTCTAATAGGAGGAATGTATGAAAAAAAAGTGGTCTTGACTAGGATATAAATATATATATTAAATATAACTTAGGAAAAACCCTCCCCTTAATCGTCTATCTCAGAAGAATTGGACTCCGATAAAATTGAAGATCAAGATGACTATAATTGAAGGAATTTAATTTATGGAAGTTTAATTTTTGATGCGGAGAGGAGGTGATCAATTTGGATTTGACGAGTCTGAGGTAATGTTACACTCCAAGGAGAAGGAAGGAGATAATAAGGTGATTGGGATGACTTACCCTTTTTTTTCGAGGAAGAAGGTTTACCTAGCACTGGGTTTCCTTGCTCATTGCCAACGAAATTATTGGATCTAGTCCGATTCACCGACAACGTCGGATGGCATGGAATTCTCTTAATTAAACTTCTCATTCCTGATGATATCCTTCCCCCCTTTTCTTGGGGTTGACCGATCCTGCGACCACTCAAACAAAATAGTAGTTAGCCAATAACACATCTCCTGTATTTTATTATTCCAAATTCGTCTATCTATATTTGAATTGAACCAACATACATAATTAAATCCCCATTATCATTTGATTAATAAATGCTATCTAATCATACGTTAAAGAAATCGAACTCATCTCGTAATCCAAATATAGCATCATAGTTAATCACATTTGAACATCATTACATCACATGGCATAAACACATATCAAAATAATCACGTCACAAGTGGGATGTAACATACCCTTCCCCTTGTGAATCATCGTCCTCGATGATTGTCAAATATCCAAAATTAATAATGTCATGTGGTTTAACAAAACATAAAAAGAAGTTCAACTGTTATATACATTAAACAAATGTGGAAATCTTTGCTGCATTTCAGTATAATCCTCCCAGGTGGCACTATCTTCTGAATACTGGTCCCACTGGACCTTACATTGGGCCACCTCTCTGTTACGTAAGCTACGCTTACGTACCTCGAGCACCTTGATGGGTTCGATCATGATTATCCCTGGGTCCTGAACCTGTAAAGAGTTCCAGTCAATCATATGTGTAAAATCAGATATATATTTTTTTAGATAAGAAACATGGAAGACGTTATGCAACCGAGCGAGCGCTGGTGGTAGAGCAATTCTGTAGGCAACTGGGTTAATAATTTCCAGAACCTCAAATGGTCCGACATACCGAGGTGCAAGTTTGGTGGATTTCCCAAATTTTATAGCACTCTTATGTGGTTTGACACGCAAAAGCACTTTCTCCCCAACTTCAAATTGTCTGGGAGTTCTTTTGGCATCAGCATAGCTTTTTTGTCGATCGTTAGCTTCTGCTAACCTTTTCTTGATCAACTTAACTTGCTCTTCCATTTCAGAAAGCATTTCTGGGCCGAGGGTTATCCTATCTTCCAGCTTATCCCAGTTGATAGGAGTTCTACACCTCCTTCCATACAATGCCTCAAATGGTGCCATTTTTATGGATGATTGATACGAATTATTGTAAGCAAATTCAACTAATGGAAGGTACTCTTCCCATTTGTACTGTTGATCCATACAATACATTCGAAGAAGATCTTCTAAAATTTGATTCACTCTTTCTGTTTGGCCGTCAGTTTCAAGATGGTAAGCAGAACTAATGTTCAATTTTGTACCCAAAGCTGGAAATAATGTTTGCCAACATCGGGAAGTTACTCTAGCGTCCCTATCAGATATTGTTTTCTCAGGTATTCCATGTAATCGAAATATTTCCCGAACAAATTTATGAGCAATAGTAGTCACACCGTCAGTTAAATTTCCTGGTAAAAAATGCGCTACATTGGTGAGTCTGTCAACTACTACTAGGATGGTATTATGTTTATTGGTAGACATGGGTAATCCCTGGATAAAATCCATGCTGATTATCTACGACTTCCAGTCAGGTACTGCATGAGGTTGTAATAGTCTCGCGGGATGCTGGTGTTCTGCTTTGACTCTTAGGCATTCTAGACAACTTGCTACAAATCTTGCCGCATCTTTCTTCATTCCCTTCCAAAAATATAAAGGTTTTACATCTGCCATAAGTTTGGTGACTCCGGGATGCCCTGAATACGGTGCTGAATGTGTTTCTTTCCAAATCAAGGTTCCGAGCTCTGTATTTTCGGGTATGTACATTCTACCTTGATATCTTAATAGTCCATCCCCTTCTATTTTGAATCCTTCATACCTTGGATCTAATGGATCAAGTTGAAGAGCCTGCCTTACTTGCTGGTAGTGTGAATCGTTCTTCAAGTGTTGAAGTACTCGGTCTCTGAAGTCTGAGTGTACTGCGATTAACGCATTGACATGCCTTCTGCGGCTTAAAGCATCCGCTACCCGGTTTTCCTTTCCCTTGATATAACTGATCTCGAAATCATAATCTGAAATCAACTCTAGCCATCGTCTTTGTCTGGCATTTAAATTTGGTTGAGTAAATATGTATTTTAATCCCTGATGATCAGATCGGAGTTTGAATGGTTTTCCTAATAAATAATGCCGCCACATTTGTAAACCGTGAATAATTGCAGCTAATTCGAGATCATGGGGGCCGTAGTTTTGCTCATAGTTTTTGAGTTTTCTTGATTCATATGCTATTACTTGTTCATTCTGCATGAGTACCCCACCTATTCCTTCCCCTGAGGCATTGGTTACCACAACAAATTTTCCCTCGGGATCTGGTATTTTTAATACAGGTGCAGAAACTAGTTTCTCTTTAAGCAAATCAAACGCCTTCTGACATTTTTTTGACCAAACAAAACTTTTCCCTTTCCTTTGCAGTGAAGTAATCGGATAGGCAATCCGTGAAAAATCCTTTACAAACTTTCGATAATAGCTTGCTAAGCCCATAAAACTTCGGACTTCTTGAACATTTTTGGGAACAGGCCATTCGGTTATTGCTTTTATTTTTGCAGAATCAACTGCTATACCCTTTTCAGATATAATGTGTCCCAGATATTGGACTTCTTTTTGGAAAAAAGTACATTTGGATAATTTTCCATAAAGTTTGTTTTCACGCAGGCGTTGCAAGACAAGTTGAAGATGCTGATAGTGTTCCTCTTGATTCCTTGAATAGATTAAAATGTCATCCAGGAAAACTAAAACAAATCTATCCAAACAGTCATGAAACACACTGTTCATCAAATTCATAAATGCAGCTGGGGCGTTGGTAAGTCCGAAGGGTAGTACTGTGAATTCGTAATGCCCATAGCGAGTTCGGAAGGCCGTCTTATGAATATCTTCCTCCTTTAACCTCAACTAGTGATATCCTGAGCGAAGGTCTATTTTGGAAAAGACTGATGCTCCTCGCATTTGGTCAAATAAATCATCTATGCGGGGTAGGGGGTATTTATTCCTGATAGTCAGTTTGTTTAGCATCCTATAGTCTATGCATAGACGTAGAGTTCCATCCTTTTTCTTTACGAAAATCACGGGTGCCCCCCATGGCGACACACTCGGTCTAATTAACCCTTTGTCCAGCAATTCTTGAAGTTGGGCCTTCAGCTCCATAAGTTCAACAGTTGTCATGCGGTAAGGGGCCTTTGATACAGGTGCTGCTTCAGGAACTAAGTCTATAGAAAAATCAAATACTCTCTTAGGAGGCAAACCTGGCAACTCTTCTGGAAATACATCCTGATAGTCTCGAAGATAGGGATATTTCTCTCCAAATGATTCTTGTGTCTTCTCTCCTGGCTTAGAATCGGTTTCTCTCACTCCGTTAACTTTCTCCATTTTTACCGCAAATATCTGGCAGCCTTTCCTTCCACTTCATTTTAATTGCATGGCAGAGAGTCGTCGTAACTTGACTTCATGTTGAACTCCTTGCATTTGAACTTTATTTCCCAAATCGTCTTCACACTCAATCATTTTTTTATAACAGTCCACCTTGGCCTTGTGTTTCTCTAACTAGCTCATACCTAAGATGATATCATATGAACCTAGAGGTGCCACGTATAGGTTTATTTCAGAGATGAGGCCTGGAAGTTCTACCCTGGCTTCAAATAAACATTGCTCTACCCGAGCTCTCGATTGATTAGCATATTTGACCATCCAAGAATTTGCCATGTATCCTGCCCTTTTTGGAAATCTACTCAATAACTTAGGTGAAATGAAATTCTCTGTAGCCCCGGTATCTATGAGTATGGTTATAGGATTCCCATAAAGCATACCTGGAACTTCTATAGGAGTGAATTGATACTCTGCTTGTCTGTTGTCCACTGCTGTGTGAATTCTCTGTTGAAAAGCTGTCTGTTGGTTGGGTACTGGGTTCTTCTGCTGTGACCCTCCTTGGTTCCTAGTGGGACATTGGTTAGCATAATGATCACCCCTGCAAGTAAAACATCCCCCTGGAGGTCCCCTTTTTTCTGCTCCCCTGTTATTTTCTTCATTGTTTCTCCTGAATTTGTCGAAACTTCTTCTGTCCTTGGACTGATCCGGGCAATTTCCTTTGTTTCCTCTCGGATCCCTGTTTCTGTAGTTGAAATTGCTTCCTTTCTTTTTGAAGGGTTGAGAATTTTGTGACCAGTTCTGGCCGTTTTCTGTTTCTATCCCTTATGGAGTCATCCTTCTTAAGTTTCTGCTTCTGTCTTACAGCCTTCTCATAAGCTTCATTCATGCTGGTGGGCACCAAAACATCTACTGATCCCCCAATGCGATTATTGAGTCCCATGATAAATTTCCTTACTTCATACTTCTCATCCCTATGGAATTGGGGAACATACTTAAGTAAACGCGTAAACTTCTCCCAATATGCATGCACTGTGAGCTCACCTTGTCGTAGTTCCTGAAAATCTGTTAACTTCTGTTCATAAAATAACTGAGGTAACCATCGTTGTCTAAAGACTTCCACAAACCGATCCCATGTCATATCCGCAGATGACCATCCCAGTTCTGCCTTTTTATTCTCCCACCATCCAACTGCTTCTCCTGTTAATTGATAAGCTCCCCATACCGCCTTCATGTTTTCTGTATATTCTCTTATTTCAAAATACTTTTCCATACCCGTCAACCAGGCTTTGGCAGCATCTCCTACTTCTGATCCATCGTATTGTGGGGGTTTTACTTTCTTCATATCGTCAGAGATAATACCATGCATTACCTTGTTTTTATCAGGCTGAGTTATAGTGTGTTCCTCATTTCTAGTCGGCTGCGTATGAACATTCTCTGAATTTCTATCCTTAATTCTTGATTCATGTTCCTCGTCTTGGTTCCTGATACTTCTGTTCTCTCTCTGCTCTAGCTGCTGGAGTCTAGTCTGTGTATCATGCATCATTTGCAAGAGTCTATCTAACTTTGCAGCAGAGGTCTCGGGGAGTTCAGTCTCCCCCCTTCCTTCAGATAAGTGAGCCATTCCCTCACCAATTAAACTTGTTAAGGTAATTATGCTCTTAGTTTCTATATTACCACTTAAATTCTTTTAATTATACAGCAGATTGAACACAACAACAACTATTTTATTTACACACTGCAAAATTTTTATTAACACACTACAAAATTTACACTACAAAATTTTGTCTTTTTACAATATTTACATAGTTCTTTTGGAGCCCCTATCTAAGAGCTTTCATCACTACCGGTTATGGGCTCTTCCTGCCCGTCAAATTCCGAATAAGGAATTAACCGGTAACTCGGAGTAGGTACCCGAGTTTCCTTCATGTTAAAGAACAGGCTAATGTTTCCATCTGGAATTACAGGTCGTTTGACATCTGTCAATTTTCTAAGCTCTATGGAAATAGTTTCCATCATTATTCTTTTTGTTTTTGCTTGGTTTCGTTTTTCGGCCTTGAGCCGTTTGACTACATCAGCTAATGTTTCATTATCCAAGGGTATAGTACAACATAGATAATCATTTGTTTCCTTTGCTGTTTTCCATCGCGGAATGGTACCTGGTTCTCGTGTTCGCTTACGTTTTGCAATGTATACCCGCATCCTGGTACAAAACCAAAATGCTTGTTTCAGTTTTAAAAGTTCTAAGCTTCTCTTGGTGATGAGCCCATGGTTCAGCGTCGAACTTGGTAGCTCTGATACCATATGTAATAACTCAACTTAAAGTAAATGTGTAATATTTGAACTAAAAAAAAAAACTAAGCAAGTAAAGCATATGAATTTATTTGAAACATTAAGCATGTAAAGCATATGAACAACTAGAATTCAACATAAACAAGTAAGCATATGAATTTATTTGTATCTAAAAAGAAATTAAAAACTTGTATTCAACTACTAGGTTTCTTTTTAATCATTGCAATAATACAGAGAATAAACAATTAAACAAGATAATGAATAAGAGTACCGTAGTCATTCGTGGAAGGAATGGGTCATTACTCAAGCTTGTTTGCTCCTGTTTCCTTATATTTTTCCTTTTAAAGAATCGGAGAGGAAAGATATCATTAGGGCGTTTATCCGCCCAACCATGGACTTTTCAGTCCCCCGCGTCATTTCAACTAAAATGACCCGACCCGCCGCCAAGAAGTTTCATTAAGAGAATCCAATACCATCTGAGACTGGTAGTTACCCTACTATTTCCTAGTCAATCATACACTATAGATAATCTTTTAACTAGTATGGTCACCCGACTGGAAAAGTATCCGGGCAAAGAAACTGACTGACACCAATTCACATGCAAGCGTCACCTCGGCCAAGGTTTTGCAAATGTGCGCAACATGACTCAACCGGTCATGTAGTTCAGTTGTCACCCTACTCGGCTTGGTCTTGGCTATTTGGCATATTTCAGTTTTAGACTCTGGTGCTGCTGCACACAGCTGGTATGACGTACACGCTGGTTCCTGTAGGTGCCATGACTGTTTTAAGAATAGGCAGAGATAGATTCTGCAAGATGTGTTCCGGTCTCTACTACTAAATTTGTAGAAGATTACTCTCGTAACATAGACACTTTTGGTTCTATCTAAACTGAGAGAACCCTACTGTATTTTGTAGTTTAAAAGTATAGGACAGAAATGAAATTTAGAAGAATGAAGTTTGTGTTAGAATTTTTGTGTCCAGGAAGAAGCATTTCAACCAAGATAAATCTACTGCAGTGAAGAACATCTAGTGTCCGTTCCAAGATGTTCTATTCTCCTAAGGAAAGATTGTTCCATTCGTTTAAGGCATACTTAAACCCATTGCATTCCATTCAGACATCGTTGTTAAACTAGATTTCTTGTTATAAAATAGATTGCATGAAGGTAAGTCGAGGGACGAGTTCTTCTTTAACAAAATCGAAAGATAAGTTTCAATCTTGAAATTTTCTAAAGTTCTCCTACTGAAATCGTCTAAATGAAAAGAAGGTTATTTCTTTATTATTCGCTACAAAGAAAGATTAAGAGGCTCTTTTCTTTTTGTCTAGTGTTCATGGAACATTCGGCGAGGAGCTTCTTCAATAAATCTCACTCAGTATCTCAGTAAAGAAAAAAAAAGGGTTTAAGAGTTATTATGAAGAAAGGTTACATGCCTTCAAATTTCGGTGGTTCTTGAGACGAGCTTCTTTAGCTGGTTCGCTCCTCTGGTAAGCTTTCAAACTCCTTGAAGACAACAACCCGCAGCTCCTTTCTACTCTATCGTTGGAGACTTAAACAAACTCTATTCTCCATTCCCGTCACAGAAGACTGACGCACTAAGCCGTTGCCTCTCTCTTTCAGCACTCGCTCATTCCTCCGGTTTTTTTCTCTTCTCTCCGAATTGTATTTACTAAAGAATGCCCTCAAGAAACGGTTTTTGTGCTCATTAAAACAGCTCGCTTCCCATTTCCGTCAGTTGTGCCTCCACTCCCATTCCCGTTTTCTATTTTTAACCCTCTTTCTTTTGTTTTTCCTCAAATGTAGGACGACGGACGGGCAAAGACATGGACGGTTGTTTGGTTTTTAAAGTTTCCGTTCGAAAGATGGTCGATTAAAATCTCCATGCCAAGCACTAAGTCACTCGTTGATGGAAGAGGTCGCACGAAAAAGACCAACCAAAATATTACTAAATTCCTCCATATTAAAAGAAAAAAGAATGTGGTTTCGAATTCTAATAAGAGTTAATAAGGTTTTTAAACCTATGTTTCTAATAGGAGGAACGTATGAAAAAAAAGTGGTCTCGACTAGGATATAAATATATATATTAAATATAACTTAGGAAAAACCCTCCCCTTAATTGTCTATCTCAGAAGAATTGGACTCCGATAAAATTGAAGATCAAGATGACTATAATTGAAGGAATTTAATTTATGGAAGTTTAATTTTTGATGCGGAGAGGAGGTGATCAATTTGGATTTGACAAGTCTGAGGTAAAGTTACACTCCAAGGAGAAGGAAGGAGATAATAAGGTGATTGGGATGACTTACCCTTTTTTTTCGAGGAAGAAGGTTTACCTAGCACTGGGTTTCCTTGCTTATTGCCAACGAAATTATTGGATCTAGTCTGATTCACCGACAACGTCGGATGGCATGGAATTCTCTTAATTAAACTTCTCATTCCTGATGATATCCTTCCCCCCTTTTCTTGGGGTTGACCAATCCTGCGACCACTCAAACAAAATAGTAGTTAGCCAATAACACATCTCCTGTATTTTATTATTCCAAATTCGTCTATCTATATTTGAATTGAACCAACATACATAATTAAATCCCCATTATCATTTGATTAATAAATGCTATCTAATCATATGTTAAAGAAATCGAACTCATCTCATAATCCAAACATAGCATCATAGTTAATCACATTTGAACATCATTACATCACATGGCATAAACACATATCAAAATAATCACGTCACAAGCGGGATGTAACAGAAAGATGTAGAATGATGCAAGAGTAGACAATCTTTGCCCTGTGTGTGAAGATCCAATCCTCAAAGCCTCAAATTCGCCTTATGCAAGCTTTTATCCGTCCATTAATGGCTGCCATGTGAGAAGTGCAGCCTCAAGTACCATCCTCTTGCCAAGAAAATGATGAAAACTATGCCAAATACCTTCCTTATGGTGAACGCCCTCCTCCTAGGGTTTCATTCCCCAACTTTAACCTTGCTCTGCCTCTCCAACGTTGCACAAACAATGAATGAAATAAGAGAGGTGAAGGGGTGTATTTATAGGAAGAGACTTTCTCAATAGACTTTCTCTCTCCTGACGCTAACCTTCTCTCTCCTCAACGCCAACTTCCATGCAAAGAAGACACCTCCAAAAAGGCATGTAAATGAAGCTTATTAGGCGCCTTTTCCTTGAGATAGATAGGTGTGTGTTTTGGTGCATTTGGACGCCATTTGCCAATGATCAAAAGGCGTGAGGAATAGGCATTTTGAGCGCCTATTGGAAGAGATGAGAAATGGCGTGGGTTTTAGGCAAAATGCACACCTTTTGAGGTAGTGGAAATGGCGTGAGTTTTCCTCCTTTTAGGCGCCTATTTTAGGGAGTCAAAATAGGCATGAGTTTCTAGCGTTTTGAGCGCCTTTGGGAATGCTTCAAAAGGTGTGAGATTCCATGAAAAAGAGCGCCTTTCAAGAGTGCACAAAAAGGCATTGGATTTAGACAAATTAGGCGCCTATTCCTTGACAGATGAAAGGCGTGCTTTTGGGGCATTTTGAGCACCTTTTAAAGATCACCAAAAAGGCGTGGGATTTCTTGGATATGAGCGCCTTTTTTGAAGTGCACAATAAGTGTGCCTTTTGGGCAATTTGAGCGCCTTTCCATGATGACTTTGCCTTGATTAAATACTTCACCATTTGGCCATTGAAAAACTTCGTGATCGCTCTATGGATTTGGTGCGTGAACCTTGCAATTGCTTCATCATTTCCATGCTTATATATCATGAATTTGACCTTGAGAAACCTTGAAGTTGGCCTTGAAAACTCTGACGGAGGTAGCCTGAATCATCATCATTCATCACCGCTTCTGGATCGTAACTTCTCCGTCGGACATCGGAATGTCTTGAAGTTTGGAAACCAAGCTCATATGATCTGAGACTATCATCCAAGCTTGTCCTCCATGGACTATACTCACAAATGGAGCTCATTCAAGCCAAGAACACCCAAAAATGCCTTAGAAAAATTTTCAAAATTTTCCAAAATTTCAAAATTGTCAAAATCAAATTTTGATTTGCCAGATGTATTTGCATTGCTTCCCTCGGTTCCTTTATGTCGTTTTGGCCTCCAATTCAACACTTTGACCTCTTTTTGACGTTCTTTCACTGCTCTGTGCCTGATTGGCTTGTCAGAATCTCCTTCATTCAGGCATTGGATCACTATCTTTTGATATATCTTTGTACTTGCAGGGTTAGCGCAGTAATGACAAGGCTACACGGTGTTTGTGCGGTATTTTTGGGCACATATACGAAAAATTTCGTATGGGTACAACACACCTAGACTTGCAATGCCCTTATATCCTGACATCTATGCTCTTGTACAGCTTATGCAAATGCAAATTCCCACTATAGCCCCAATTCTTGAACCTCCTTAGGCTGCCTCCCAAATAGCCAAAAAATAAGAAGATATGAGAGGCGTCTTGAGGATGCTCTCCTGCCACAATCATATTATCAAAACAAACAAGGATATTGACCGCCAAACTAGTCTCAAAACTACGAAAACTGATATCCCAATTAGGGCTCTAGTTCTCAAATGGTCCTAGTGCAAATGCCTTTGTTGCAAGTACCCCTACCTAACTAGATGATACCTTGTCCTGGTGCAAAACAACTTGGTTGAGGACCAAAATATGTGGTGCTATCCTTGCGTACCCTTACATGCTTTAGGCCATTGCCTTGGGGGCAAACCTTCAACAAACTATATGAGAAGAAAGTAAGAAGGCGGTCCAAAGTGCGTAGGTCCAAGGAATGTCTCTTAAACCCTCTACCTTAGAAGAGAAAGTGTCACTGAGCCAAGCCTTTGTCACTTGGGTCGAAGAAGAGATTTATGCTAACAATGAGGTGGCGGATACCTTAGGAAAGCTAAAGGTTTAGTCAGATTACCTCACCAGAGCCAAGAAGAGGGCATTGGAGGAACAACCCAAAGTTAGTCAACTAAGCACCAGTGGTCAAGTGGCCTTGGTCATTCAAAAGCAAAGCATTCTTGCCACTCCCAATCTGCAAGAGAATCCACGCAACCAGACCCAACAAAAGATCACTTATCCTCTGGTAGAGAAACCCCAAAACTAGTGGGTGTCTTATGCACTAAGACCACAATCAACTACACCCTTCAATGTGGTTGGCTGAACGAAGAAAACAACAAGAAATGTCTCTCTGGGAGATCCTCTCAATGCTAGATTGAATGAACTTGCTAAAGGAAGCCTTGAAACAACAAAAGAGCAAAGCTAAGGAGCGAAGCTACCATCCCTCAAAGGAAGACACTCTAAGATAAATAAATGGTGGTCCTTGAAGTTATTGGTTCAGACTTAGGTAAGCCTAAGCCCATGCCATTCGATCTCACTCTAACTAGTGGTAAGAAACTACTGCATATTTGTATGATTGACTTAGGGGCTGGCACCATTGTTATGCCTAAGAGGGTAGCAGTCACCTTAGGCTTGTCTTATGAACTTGTGTAAAAGGGAGTGACCCAACTAGATGGCAACCCAATTAAAACCTTAGGAATCATTAAAGAGCTGCCTTTTACCTTGTATGCTTGTCCCGCCATTACTATCTCCTAGGATATATCAATCATTGAGATACTTTCCATATTTGGGCTTTGCTTGTCTCAAGATTTTATTGTTAAATTTGAAGGCTACTTATCCTTAGACATGTTTTTAAGGACCAAATATGGAACCAGGGTTAAAATCCCAGTTGAACCCATAGCCTAACACAATGTTGACCATGACCCCTAGCCATGCTTTAGTAATAGATGAAGAGCCTCTTGCATTAGAGTACTCTACTAATGAGAAGTTGTTAGACACTATTGATGAGCAACTAGACACATGGGGCTTAGGAATTTGGAAATCTGACCCATTTTATACCTTTGAAGACCTAGGAATGGGCACCTATGTGATCCACGAAGAGAATCTATTCATCCTAGAGACCTCTAAAGAAGCATCAAACAACATTGGATATGGAATTGGAGTTGAGGCCGATGTTTCCTTAGTCTCCCCCAAGGAGGGAAATGTGAACAATGTTAGGGTTAGCCGGCAGAAGATATCAATTAAATGCAAATAAAGATTAAACAAAGAAATGGAAATACACAGAAATAATAATAGCGAGAGACAAGTTTTAACGTGGTTCACCCAAACTCGGGCTACATCCACCAAACAGAGAGTCCAATATTATTATCCAGTAAATCAAACCGATTACAATCAGCAATCCCTGCAACTCAATACCGCTGCAAAATGCTACAATACAATATATATCAAAACCCTAACCCTTAGCCACTTTTTATCAAGCTTTTTGTCGGTTACAAAATAGGGTTTTCTTATGTCGGTCAATGAAAAAATTAACTTCTGGTGCATTATGTTGCCCCTTGACCCCGTCTTGGGGGCGCTGCCCCCAAACCCCCGCAAGGGGCGCTGCCCTTTGACCCCGTAGGAATTTGGGGGGAAACCGCGCTGATAAAAGTGGGGTAAATATAACCTTCGAGTCTGATTAGGCTCCATATAACAACAATCTCCCACTTGGAGACTGATCAGACTCCACACCATATCATCTCCCACTTGGAGACTGATCATAACACCACTGACCCTGTAGCTCCCACTGGAAATAAGCACCCTGGACTCAGCTGTTCTATTTTTGTTGTGTTCAGTCTAGAAGACCAACCGAAGCTGAAGAGGAGCTCAGCTTCTCCCTTGTCACTGCCTTTGTAAACATATCTGCTGGATTATCATCTGTATGTATCTTTGCCAGCTGTAACTATCCATTATCCAACACCGACCGAATGAAGTGATACCTCAACTGTATATGTTTGGTCTTTGAATGCAAGGCAGAATTCTTTGCAAGATGTATGGCACTCTGGCTGTCTGTAAACAAATAACTGTTAACCTGTTGTGTACCCAATTCATTCATGAAAGATTGTAGCCATATCATCTCCTTACTTGCCGCTGTTGCAGCTACATATTCTGCCTCTGTGGTGGATAAAGCAACCACCTTTTGCAACCTGGAAATCCAACTCACTGCTGTTCCACCTACAGTAAAGACATAACCTGTAGTACTCCGCCTGGTATCAATATCTCCTGCCAAATCTGAGTCTACATAACCTGCTAAATCAGTAGTAGAGCCCCCAAAACATAAGTGTTTATTAGATGTACCTCTCAAATATCTGAGAATCCATTTTACCGCATTCCAATGCTCTAATCCGGGATGACTCATATACCTGCTAACGACTCCTACAGCATGTGCAATATCCGGTCTCGTGCATACCATGGCATACATTAAACTGTCTACAGCTGAAGCATATGGTACCTTGGACATTTTCTCTTCCTCCGCTTGTGTCTTAGGACACATGGCCTTAGTCAATTTCAAATGACTAGGCAAAGGTGTGCTGACAGCTTTTGCATTCTCCATGTGGAATCTCTACAACACCTTTTCAACATAAGCAACCTGAGATAGAGTCAATTTTCTGTTCAGCCTATCTCTGCAAATTTTCATACCAAGGATTTGTTTTGCTGCCCCCAAATCCTTCATATCAAATGATTGTGCCAACTGCTGTTTTAACTCTCTTATGTGATCCATGTTAGACCCAGCTACAAGCATGTCATCAACATATAAACATAAAATAATGTAGCTGTCATTATCTAACCTCGTAAAATAAACACAATGGTCAGAATTACACCTGCTGTAGCCTTGCTCAGCCATAAAACTGTCAAATTTCAAATACCATTGCCGAGGTGCTTGTTTCAGGCCATACAAACTCTTCTTCAATCTGCACACTAGTTTCTCCTTACCTTTGACCTCAAATCCTTGGGGCTGTTCCATATAGATCTCCTCCTCCAAATCACCATGGAGAAAGGCAGTTTTAACATCTAGCTGTTCCAAATGTAAATCTTCAGCAGCCACAATACTTAAAACAGTACGAATAGAAGTCATCTTGACAACCGGAGAAAATATCTCATCAAAATCAATGCCCTTTTTCTGTGCAAATCCTTTTACAACTAACCTGGCCTTAAATCTTTTCTTACCTCCATCTTCCTCTTTCAGCCTGTAAACCCATTTATTTGGTAAAGCCTTTTTACCTGCAGGTAACTTACATAATTCCCAAGTCTGATTTTTCAGCAAGGAGTCCATTTCTTCTTTCATTGCAAGCTCCCACTGAACCTGTGTATCCACCTGCATAGCTTCATCATACCCTTCTGGTTCACCAGCATCTGTTAACAAAATAGAATACAAAGAGGGAGAAAACCTTTCAGGAGGTCTACTTATCCTTGTTGACCGTCTAACATTCACTGGAGTTTGTGGTATTTCTGGTTGTTGTTGCGGAGCATGAGGAACCACTGGAACATCACTATTTGGAGTATCATCCAGCACTACATAATCCTTTTCTTTCTTCTCATGCTGCTGCAACTGATCTTTGTACAACACCTTCTCATTGAATATAACATCCCTGCTTCTCACAATTTTCTGATTTTCAAAATCCCATAGCCTATAACCAAATTCATCAATGCCATATCCAACGAAGGTACATTTTTTTGATTTCGCATCCAGTTTGGTTCTATTTTCAGAATCTATATGTGCAAATGCTTCACAGCCGAAGGTTTTCAGAAAAGAATAACTCACCTTCTTGCCTGTCCATGCTTCCTCTGGAATACCACAGCCCAAAGGAACTGAAGGACCTCTGTTAATTAAATATACAGCAGTGTTGACAGCTTCTGCCCACATGTTTAAAGGCAGTCCAGCATGCAATCTCATGGTCCTTGCACGCTCCATTATTGTCCTATTCATGCGTTCAGCCACTCCATTTTCCTGTGGAGTCCCTGGAACCGTTTTCTGCCTACGAATTCCATTAAAGGAACAATAATCTTCAAATTCTTTGCTGCAATACTCACCGCCATTATCAGATCTGAGACATTTTAATCTTTTACCCGTCTCATTCTCAACCAAGCTTCTCCATTTTTTAAATGTTTCAAATACATCAGATTTCTGTCTAAGGAAATAAATCCAGACCTTCCTAGTTGCATCATCTATGAATGTAACATAATACCGAAAGCCACCGAGAGAAGATACCTGAGCTGGTCCCCATACATCTGTATGCACAAGCTCCAACTTTTCATTTTTCTTTTGCTTCCCATCCTTGAGAAAACTGACTCTCTTTTGTTTTCCATACACACAACTTTCACAGAAATCCATATTAATACATTTTAGACCTGGTAAAACTTTCTTAAAATGAAGTACCTTCATACCTTTTTCACTCATATGCCCAAGTCTGTTATGCCACAGTGTTGTCTCAGAACCTGCAGCAACTTTTCCAGTCTCTTCCTGCAAACCTGCAGCAACTGTTCCTGAACCTGTTTGTTTTTTCTCTGTAACAGCTAAAGTAGAAGGAACAGTATGACCTGTACAAAGATATAAGGTGCCTACTTTCACACCTTTTGCTACTACTAAGGCACCTTTTGAAACCTTCCAATTTTTATCAGTAAATGTAACAGTGCAACCTTGTTCAGTTAGCTGCCCTGCTGAAATTGAATTCCTACTAAGCCTTGGAACATGCCTTACCTCTTGTAGTAGCCAATGATTCCCATTCTGCAACTTAATCTTGATTCTTCCCTTTCCAACAATCTGACAGGGTTCGTTATCTCCCAAATAAACCAGCCCAAAATCCCCTTGGACATAATCAAGAAAATAACTTCTATGGGGCGTAGCATGAAATGAGGCCCCTGAATCTAAAACCCATGAATCATCAGCATTATCTAGGGAAAGAATCAAAGCGCCATCTTCAGATTTATTACTTACCACATTTGCTTCCTTATTGCCTTCTTGTTTGTCTCCTTCTTTGTTCTTCCGAGACCAGCAATCTTTCTTTAGATGACCTGGTTTTCCACAGTACCAGCAATCCTAAACAGAGAAATGGAAATACACAGAAATAATAATAGCGAGAGACAAGTTTTAACGTGGTTCACCCAAACTCGGGCTACATCCACCAAACAGAGAGTCCAATATTATTATCCAGTAAATCAAACCGATTACAATCAGCAATCCCTGCAACTCAATACCGCTGCAAAATGCTACAATACAATATATATCAAAACCCTAACCCTTAGCCACTTTTTATCAAGCTTTTTGTCGGTTACAAAATAGGGTTTTCTTATGTCGGTCAATGAAAAAATTAACTTCCGGTGCATTATGCTGCCCCTTGACCCCGTCTTGGGGGCGCTGCCCCCAAACCCCCGCAAGGGGCGCTGCCCCTTGACCCTGTAGGAATTTGGGGGGAAACCGCGCTGATAAAAGTGGGGTAAATATAACCTCCGAGTCTGATTAGGCTCCATATAACAACAAACAATCTTACAGGTTGCAGTTCAACTGCACCAACAACGTGGCAAAATATGAAGCATTGGTTGATGGCTTGTTGTATGTGGAGAAAAGAGGCATCAAGTTGCTACAAGTGTATGGTGACTCAAAATTGGTCATAAAATGAGTAATGACCAACTGTGTAACCAAGAACTTTCTCATGAAATCTTATAAACATTGGGTATGGGATTTTTGGTACAATACTTTGATGCTCGCAATTTCTAGGTTGTCCCTAGAAAGTAGAATGTCGAGACAAATAGGATGGCCCTAATTGGTTCTTAGTTTGATCCAATAGAGGACTTGCCAGTGAACAAACATCATGTGAAGCTCATCATAAGACTTGCTGTTCCTAATGATGATTCTCACTGAATGGTTTTTGAAAGCGATAAATAGAATGCCCATTTCATTTAGCATTTTGATGCTTTGCAGAAGAACTAGCCCTCCAGGTTGAAGAAGCGTATGGAGATCAAATTCCCCAATTGAAGAGCAACAAATTGCCCAGAGGGATGATAACACTAGAGACTATGTTCAACCCTAGTGAATCATGTTGAGATAAGACAAAGATAATTGCAAATAAGAAAGATTACAAAGATGCGGAATTAGCCCCAGGTAGAGTGGTGAAATTTGCCAATTTGCACAACAGCAAAAAGAGATTGCCTTGTCAGCCTATGCACAAGATATGATTGGGTCAAGGCTTGGGACTATAAAGGGATGAAGTGGTATAATGTGGCATACTATTGAGCTTTGCGTAGAAGCCAAGCTAGTAAGACAAAGGTAGAGGTTGGTTAACCCAAAATTAGGGGTAATCATGAAACGGGAGTTGACCAAGCTTGTTAATTCCAAGATCATCTATCATTTCAAACATTCCGCATGGGTGTCTAACCTAGTCCCAGTCAAGAAAAAGAATGGATAAATTAGGTTGTGTAAATTTTAGAGATCTAAATAGAGCATCCCTTAAAGATCACTACCCCTTGCCTTCCATAGATCAAATCCTACAAACTGTGGTAGGATCAGCTAAATTTTCAATGCTTGATGGATTCTCCAGCTATAACAAGATCTTGGTGAAGGAAGAAGATCAACACAAAACTGCATTCACAACCAAGTGGGGCACCTTTGCCTATTAGAAAATGCCTTTTGGTCTATCCAATGTAGGTGCTACATTTCAAAGGGAAGTAGACATTACCTTTGAAGATTTAATCAATGAAGTGATTTTGATATACCTTGATGACCTAATTGTTTTTTTCTAAAAACAAAGAGGACCATTTTGATCATTTGGAGAAGGTATTTTACTATTTTAGAGATGTCGATAGTTTGGGATTTCTTTGAATCCCAAAAAGTGTATATTTGCAATCCCCTAAGGGAAATTATTGGAACACATTGTAACAAAAGAAGGTATAGCCATCGATCCTAAAAAGGTTCAGGTTATCCTAGAGCTTTCACTTTCTCAACACAAGAGAGGCCTGCAATCTTTCTTAGGGAAGATTAATTTTGTGAGGAAGTTCATATCCAACATTGTAGGCCTAGTGAGACCTATTACCCTCATGCTCAAGAAAGACCAATCCTTCAAGTGGACAGAGGAGGGAAAATATGCCATTGAATTAATTAAAGAGGCCATTGCCAAGGCCCCTATACTGGCAAATCAAAATATCAACAAAGATTTCATCCTATATGTATATGGTGGGGAATCCGACATTGTTGCAGTCCTCACTCAAAAGGGAGATGTTGATCAAGATGAGTGCCCTTTTGCCTTCTTTAGCTAAACCTTAAAGGACTATGAGGTAAAATACAACTTTGTTGAAAAATAGACCTATGCCTTAATCAAAGGATTAAAGAAATTCAGGGATTTATTCTCTTCCAATAAGATCACCACCATGGTTGTCCACCACAGCATTAGAGAGTATATTCTAGGTGGGGAAAGCAGTGAAAACAGGGCCAATTGGATTACTAAGATCCTCAAGTATGACATTGAAAGAAAACCTACAAAGTTGGTGAAAGGTAGAGCTTTATGCGAACATTTGGCCAATGAGGTTCTCATCCCAAAAGAAGTAGAGGAAATACAAAGCAAAAAAAAAAAATGATCCGCATGATCAATGAATCTATAGAACACAAAACTAGTTGGGTTGAGGATAGGATAAGGTACTTGGAAACATGGTGATACCCTATTGGCCTGGATTCAGCCAAAAGAAGAGCCTACAAATTGTAGGAAATGCCCTTTAGGCTGATTGACAACATCCTATTCAAAATGCTATGGTGTGTAAGTGAAGACAATTAAGTGTGAGGTTCTGAAGCACAAAGGGGTCCGGTTTAATAAATCCTCTTCATGGTTCCCACATCTCATACTCAATTGTTGTGATGTGTTGAAGTGCCTTTGGCATGATTTTTGATATCCCGCGTGTGCCAAATGTTATTTTGTGCCGAAATTTGAAGAAATGGAGTAAATACAACAAGGAAAGACATTGCCTTTTGTTTTATGGTAGTAATGAGTGCAAGCCATCCAATCGTGGCACGTTGGCATTGATCCAATGGCTCCTGCTACTTTGAAGACAATTAAGTGTGAAGCCTTGAAGCACAGAGGGGCCCGGTTTAATAAATCCTCTTCATGGTTCCCACATCTCATACTCAATTGTTGTGATGTGTTGAAGTGCCTTTGGCACGATTTTTGATAACCCGTGTGTGCCAAATGTTATTTTGTGCCAAAATTTGAAAAAATGGAGTGAATATAGCAACGAAAGACATCGCTTTTTGTTTTATGGTAGTATTGAGTGCAAGCCATCTGATCATGCCACGTTGGCATTGATCCAATGGCTCCTGCTACTTCAAAGACAATTAAGTGTGTGTGCCTAATGTTATTTTGTGCCAAAATTTGAAAAAATAGAGTAAATACAAGAAGGAAAGGCATTGCCTTTTGTTTATGGTAGTAATGAGTGCAAGCCATCCAATCATGCCACATTGGCATTGATCCAATGGCTCCTGCTACTTAGAAGAATTTCTTGCTTGTTGTTAGAGCATAAACCCTTGCCGATCGCCCAATGAACTTTAAGATGAAACATGAGCCGGTGATCATCATTATGCAAAGGCTTTGCCAAAAAATGAAACAAGCCTGCTTGCTCTATTACTAGTGCCATGTGTTGTGATTGCGGGGAAAGTAATGGAAAAGAAAGGATGTTAGAATTATGAAGTAGTGCCATTGGTCCACGCCATCAGAGGCGGCCAATCAAAGTTCAAAATCTAAAATTGGTGCATTTACCTACCATCATGGCCGAATTAATGCTACTGAATTCAATCTCAGGGCTTTCCTACCGACTCAATTCAAAGAAGGTATTTTTTTGAGATTCTGTCTTTATTTCTCATTATTTCATCAAAAGAAAAGCGATTTGTAGAGTAGAAAGAAAAGTTGAAAAGCCCAAGTCTTTGCAAGAGTTGAAGGAGAACAAGAACGAACTAGTACTTGTGAACTCTAGAGGTCAAGGCTTATCTAGTGCAAGTGAATTTTGAGGCAGTAGAAGATCTAAGCAAAAAAATGAGGAAATGGAGAGGAAAAGGTCCAATGTAGTCTGTCACAACAAGAGAAGGAGATCGAAACTCTAGATTTTGGGCTCTCCTATTCTTCTTTCATAACCATGTATCTAGAGGAACCTGTCTCTAAGCTAGGTACGTCTAGGTTTTTGTATTTAGTTAAAAGGGAATTCATTTAAGATGATGTGGATTTTATTTGTGATCCCATCCTGTTCGAAACCATCACATCCCTTTGAGAAGGAGCCTTTAGCAGAATGAAAAGCTCACACGAAAAGTACCTTGGTAAGGCTAAGGGAAACTATGCCTGCAAAATATGGACGACCTTTCTAGCAAAGTATATGGTCCCTGTCATCCACCATTGTCCTGAGCTCATCCTTGCCCATGCAGAAAATTATAACCCCAAAATCCGAACTATTAAGGGGAAGGGGAAGGATAATATCTTCAAGTGCTAGAAAAATGCTATATGTGTCCAACTAGCTTTTCCCCACTTGGACCCAGAGAGTCTCCTACCTTACTAAGACAATGATGTCTCAAATAAATTTAATTTCATAAATGATGTCTACCCAAATGAAGACTTTGGAAACTCATCAAGTTTCCTGAACTTTTGGGGTCCTTCAAATCTAATCCATAGACTAATGCGGCTCGGTTTCTTTTGTCCTAGGATTGGAGAATGACCAAAATGTCTACTTGGAGTAGTTGGCTGTAGCCCATAAGTTGATGAGAGCCCTTAGGAATGAAGACCTAAAAATTGACTTCTCCCACTTCTTGGAAAACCAAATACATGAACTACCCAACTTTTCCTCCACCAAAGTCCTTAAATACTCCTACCTCTTCCACATGATCTTGCACCAATGCTTTAAACTCTACCCTGACCTCAACCCAAGAATGGCACGCTCCATCAAAGGGTATGACCCTATAATTGTTTGGATTCCTACCTTGCACCATAGCTCCGACTACTATGAATTTGTGGAGTAGTTTATGGTTGCCACCATTGCTCATATTTTAGGGGACCCTGTTCCCAAGCTTTCCAAGTCCAGTACTACCATGATTTGAGTTGATTGCAAGGGTGATTGGTTCTTTGGCCAAATTAGCGCCGCCATTAGATTTTTGGGCTTCACTCGGTATGCATATAAGCTCCCAAAGCATGTTTCTAACATGGTCTCTGCATTAGAATATATGAGGTAGAGATATATAATAGATGTGCAATATGGTAATGGTAAAGGCAAATAGGCATACTACTTAGTGCTCATCCTTTTTAGTACCATTGTTGTAGTAAAGAGGAAGTCTACAGACTTCTTAGAAGCAAAATTGCAAGACTTATAGCTAGAGCCAATGGCAAACAAATGGTATTATGACCTTGTAGGGTACTTTATCAAATGGCTCTAGAAGATCCATGGAAGCAAGGCAAACAAATTTTCTCATGAGCCTCGGCCATAGATAGAGGAGAAAAGAAGCCCAAAAGAGGAATAAGTGGATAGATATGTAGATGCTTGGGAGATTGCCGCTATAGTACAAAGGCCTCTTTAGCCTAATGAAAAATTTTACAAGAAGTCGGTTGACTTCAAGTATGACTTGAAGAATGAGTGGCACAAGCATCTAAAGAACTAGGGTTGGAAGGACCACAATATTGATGCTTGGTGGAGGTACAGGTAGAAAGTAGGGCACCCCACTAGCTATCTCGAAAAAATTGCCATGGATGAGTGATGTGAAGAGCTATATGATGATGCTCATCCAAGCTCTACTTTGTCTGTCACCTTTGAAGCACCTCTAGTTCTCAATGGAACCATGGTAATTTCATTAGGAGATGAGCTAGAGGTGGAATTAGGCCCTTCCAGCTTCAAATAGGCCCAACATATCTCACAAGTGCAACTAGTGCTACAACAAGTTCTTATGTCCCAACCTCAATTGCCTTTGGCACCTAGGAGTAGTAAGGGTCTACTTCAACTACAACAACAAAGTCAAGTACTCTCCTAAGAGGCACTTGCTCAACGATAGGCCCCCATACAAGAAAGAATGAGGGGGTAAATCTCAGTTTCTCAAGCAGTGGGGCAACCTAAAAGAGGCTTGTGCCCAATTAGGAAGTCACCAAGGAAGTTCACGGGACAAGCTACAATGTCCATATCATCCCAGTAGCTCCTGCCGCCCAGTCAAGCCAATCTCAAGTGATTGGAGAGGGTGATGAGGACCTAGAAGAGTAGAGAAAGAGAAAACTAGAGAAGGATGAGGAGGCCTAGAAGAAGAAGTAGAAGAAGGATGAAAGGATCTAGGCACAACGAGAACAATCCTAACCAACACAATCACAAGCGATCACGATTCTCATTGAGTATACCTTATCCCCCTTCTTCCTTGGTAGCAATTACTCAACCACCACCCCCTTTCACTTGGTAGCTCCTCTCTTCTTAGTTTTTCCCCCAACAATAGGGCTCCTTGTGAAGTACCACCCATGTGCCCATGCAACCACATATGCAGCCCCCACAATATCAATATCCTTCTTATGGCTTCCCACCCATCTCATGCCACTTCTAGTAGGGTAGTACTAGTTGTCTATGCAAACCTATCCCTCCTTTGGAGGTTATCAATTTCCACCCTACCAAGTGCCTCCCCTCCCACAATTGGAAGTCCCACTTTCTAGGCCTTGGATTCTTGTCTCGCTTCCTCCCCCTCTAAGTCTATGCAGGTTCCCATTTCCCAGTCCATTACCACTCCCTAGACTACATAGTAGGTGGCATCGACCTACCCATTTTTCTCCCTAGGTGTCATCGAGTTCCCACAAAAGATAATAGTGTTGAGAGACTTGTCTCTCTACCACTAGTTAATGCATCTAGTCCAAGTCAGAGTGCAACAAAAGGAACAAAAGAAAAAGGATCAACAAGCTGTTGCCCCTACAACCAAGAGGGTCCACACCAAGTATGACCCTATCAAGGAAGAGATACACTTTGCCCACTCAACTCCCTTGGTGGACAAATTTGAGGGCCAGATGTAGATGACAAATTACAAATTGCAAGCCATCAACGCGAGCATGAAAGATGCACAGTTAGATGACCGCATCAAGCTACTTCAAGAGGGCACTAAGGGAGTGACCTCCAAGTTGACCTCCATGGAAAGAAAGCTCAAGGAGGCAAATCTAAAGTAGGTCAAATAAAACTTGAAGGCCACTAATTTCAAAGCAAAATCCTAGGAGGCCAAGTAGCCACCGTATATGATACGACATTCGAGGTGGAAGAATCACAAGCAAAATCTGCCAAGAAGGAGATTCAAACTATATAGGCCAAGTTGACCCTAATGAGGACAAAACTAGCATCACTCAAAAGCCAAATGGTCACGGAAAGAGCTAAAGACATCTTGCAGAAATAGTTGGATGAGCTGAAAACAAAGCTGTTGTAGGGAAATGCGAACAAAGGTGCCCATGCGGTAGAGATTAGTTTCTCAAGCATTCTCTCAAGCAAAAGACCTCCACATAGGATTATGATCTCACCATGCTCAAGAATCAAGTGGATTGTTAGAAGCAAACATTGTTGGGCCTGAGAGAAAAGGAGATAGATTGAAAAGGTAGGTTGGATGCCTCTAAGGAGGAAGTTATGAGCCTAAAAGCCTAGTTAGAGGATCTCAAACAATCTGTGGGCTATGTTGAGATGATCAAAGCATTGTGCAAGTCCTACTGGAAGGCAATCGTAGAAGCAATAACAACCATGGCCTCTACACTATAGTTCATGGAATCAACTCAAATCTTGAGCATTGAGGTCCAAACAGAAGTTGACAAAGTGTTGGGTGCCCTATCATAAATGATCAAGAGCATCAAAGTTTATATAAAGAAAGTGTGCCACATGCTCCAACATAGATTGGTCTCGATAGGAATAATGAGTAGAATTGGTATTGCCCAAAAAGTCAATGACATCCTTGATAAGGATGAAGCTGCCTAGAAATGTAAAGAGTAGTTAGATATATTGGAGCAGATTGCGGTGAGTATAAAGACTCACATTGATTAGCTTGTGCAACAGGGTTTACCCTTGCCACTCGATGTGGATTAACTGCTGATTCTCCATGATCAATTTCTACAGCTAATGGAGCCTAAGGGCCAAGAGAAATCAGTGTTACAAGGTTGGTCTTAGGCTCCCTTTGTTGATGATTTCCAAGGGGTCTTCAAGCCTTTGGTGGAGCTAGAGGTTCTCATTCAAATGACCATGGCCAAGGTTTAGGGGATATCTTATCGAGATACTATAGAGTTGGAGCACCACTTTGGAGCCCTGAAAATGATTGAAGTGCCCTCTAGCAAGGAACAGGAAGGTCTCTAGGGTTCTCTGGATTGTCTGTAAGTATCGCGGGTCTTTCTGCAAATTCTGAAGTTTTGCTAAGGGACCTCTTTGTCCAATGGATAAGTTTTTCGGTTTCCTTATTCTTTCTCAAGTAAAAGAATCCTTGTGAGTCGTCAATAGTGATTTTTCACTACAATGGTAGAATCCTTTTGCCTTGTTTGTGTTTGGGTTGGCATGGCTCACGACTGAGATTGCTCCTAATTGAGATTGCTCTCCAAAGTGTGAATGAATGAATGATGATATGATGTCTTTGCAATGCCAAATGAACTTGTATATATAGTATATACACACTTATCCTTATTTCCCTCTTGGCCAACCCATGTAGAGTGTTCTTTTTCCATCTAGGTAGGCCGACCAGCCTCAAGCCTCCTAAGCGCCCATAATAAATTCAAATTAAAGATATGAATTTATTATAATTTTATACCTCTTCCATAATATCTCCAAGTGCCAAGGTAGAGTGTTAGCTACTATTCATTCTTCCATCATAAGGTGTCCCAAATCCAAGTGTCAAGATGATCTCCTCAAGGTTGGTGCATACATGTATAGAACTAAGGCATCAATATGATCAATAATATCCCTGGAGAGTGCACCAAAGGTAACATAGATAGGACAAGTCATCTTCATAGCTCATGATACCCTCCAAATGCCTCAGAGCAGAGTGAAGGACCCAAATCAATCCCTAATGGTGACCATTCCAAAGATGGGGACATTACAATCCTCCCTTCTTGGAATTGCTTGTCCTCAAGCAATGGCAAGTGTGTATGCTGTGAGATAGTGTCAAATGACATGTATCTCCATCTGTTCGCATGCCTGGTGGTCGTATAAATCATCCACTGGTGGTTGCATCCTCCAAGTGGGAACAAAAGAATGCAATGCATCATGAACTCCAATAGCTGAAAACATGTGCTCCCGAGTCTAACCAAGCACCATCCTTCAGTCAATATGCTTGCAACCACAAGTGCTACAAATCCTAAAGCTCTCAAGGTGCCACTCCTTGAGGAGCAATAGCTGGTCTAGTCCCAAGTCTCGAAGAACATGTGATGTAGAGTGTGATCCCTGAAGTACAACCACAAGTCTCCAAATGTCCACTGTGCTACTTTGATATAATCACTAGAAGTGCTACATGAGATGTGAAATAACCCACCAATACTTCCATGAAGTGATATGCCAAACATACCTCCACCTGGGTCCCAAATCATCCTGTCATCACATACAGCAACCATAAAGAGATGGTAACATCTCAAGGTGCTAGCATCCTCAAACCATCCTCCAACTCCAGTCGATCTCCCATGGATGTGCAAAAGTTTCAACACTGGTCCAAGTAAATGCATATCAGCTCCTCTAAAGTGGCTGATGAAAACCAACTCCATGTGGCTATCAATAATCCCTCTAATAACATGGAATGATAGAGTATCATCCATATGCCATTCTCTAGTGATGAAGAGGTGGTCCAAGCTTCTCCAAAATACTCCAACAACTAATGGCCTCTGCCTACTTAGTAAGCACCGTGAAATAGAATAATCATCTCTTACCCGGATATGCAAAAGAATCTCGTGTACTAGGGCTATAATGTTAGTGACATCATGCTCACCTCCAACTCCGATGTCAAATGCCAACTGTAAAGCAAACCCTAGTGCCTCCAAATTAGAAATGGAAACATCATCATACCTTGGCATATGAACCAACGGTGACTCAGAAGTGTGCTCCTCCCATGCAAGTGCCTCAGTATTATACATCACCAAACTATGACATAGGGCAGCCTCCAATGCCATCAAAGGATGAATAGAATGAGAGAGATGTATCATGGTATCGCCTAATCCTACATCTCCTCCATGAATGATCAAGGAGTCATCACAAACTGAATCCCTTATAACTCCCTCTTCAAGTGAAGTCATGATATTAGCGGCTGATCCACTAAGTGTAGTCTCAATAGCTTCACCAAACTCCCAAGCAGCTGCTGTTCGCCAAGAATCTATGCACCATGAGGTAGAGCAGCCATCTTCTAGCAAAGTATGGAATAGATCCATAGGAATTAAGGCTGGAACATCAAGATCTTCATGCTTTCTTCCAACCCTTACACCACCATCCAGCTGAAACACAAACATTAGTGGCTCCAAACAAAACAACGTAGCAATATCTCCGTACCTCATGTCATGGTTCAGCTGCACCTTTATCGCAAATCTCTGAAACAATGCGGCTATATGCTCCATCCAAGTGGCATCAATAGGATGAGGCTCATCACAAGCAAACTCCTCATGAAGGACCAAAGATCCATCCAAAACCGCATCACACTTATCAACATAGGTAGTCACGACACTAGTGGCTGATCCATATAGTGTGCACTGAACGATGTCATCCCAACCCATGATGTGAGTCTTCAAGTGGCTCTCCACAAGATGTGACACCAACTCCTCATGAAGTAAACAATCAAGGAACTTGGAATCATACCTCAAAACGGATTGTCCCACTTGCTTAGCCACCATACAAGACTCATTCCTCATATGCCACATGTCATGCTGAACTAACTTGGTTCTCTTGGGTCTTGGACACACCAATAAGACCAAATATTTATCTTCAACATGGAAGCCAAAAATAGAAGAGTTCTTCCCAATCTCATTCTCATGTATAAGGGCTGCCAACATGTGATCATACAAGAACAAAAGACTGTTGCTCCAAATCAGAAAATCAGAGTTTCTGCCAGACCTTTTTATAGTGCCTTCATCCTTCTCAAACCTCTCCTTCATCGCTGTTGCATACTCTCCATCCAAGGCTGATCCAACATGATTCCCTTCATGGAAAGCACATGCCTCAAGGCTGATCCTCTTGGCTGTCATGTCATGACGAGGTGAAGACAAAGGACTGCTGTTGCATTTCAGAAATTCAGACCTTACCTTGTGCCTTTGAGAGATATCTTCATAGACCCCAATCTCTTCTTCCTCCATGATTGAGTGATCATCAGGTAGGGCAGGTCCAAAGAGTGTCCCCCATGGAAAATCAAGTGTACCATATGTCCCAAACTCTATCTTCTGGCTGCACGTTATGTTCCCATGTATACCATCAATTCCTTCATCCATGTGTCCTCTCTTCACAAACTTTGCATTGGCATGTTGTCCCTTGGATGTGGCTGCCATAGAAGACTGAATTTCTGATGTGTAGGATGAAGAGTGTGTCATGCTCAACTCCCAATGAAGCTTCTTCACTTGGTCTTCCGATTCTTGAAAAGCCTCTTGAGTGCTCTTAAGCTCCAAAGCGAGCTTATCCACTTCATCTTCCTCCCTTCTCAAAGCGCTAGCGTATATCTCGCCAATCTTGAAGAGGTGATCCCTATCCGCAAGTAGATGCAAGTATTTTGATTTCACCATAGCCACGACTTCTTGGAGCTCTTGAAAACCGGCAAGGTATAGATCTTCTTCAAAGTGTTCATGCCTTGGTAGAACTCTCTGACACAAATCTGCCATCACCTTACAAACATGATCAAAAGGAGTTAGGGCTTCCACAAGCTTACCTTCATGTGTCATCCATTGTCCTTCCAAGTGATGTGACTTATCAGACCCAATGTCTTCATGCAACATATCACAATCATGCCTTCCCAAACTGATTCCTTCCTTGCCATCTTCTCCATGATGCTCACCATGCTCAATCCAAGGATCTCCATCAAAATAGTAGGTAGAGTCCTCTACTTCGTTATCCTCTTCCATGGCTGATCTAGAAGATGTGTGCACCGCTATAACCTCTTTATCTTGTAATGTCAAATCACACTTCTCCAATCCACTAGGATCATTTCCCATTGAAATTTCTGAATCGTCCTTGAGAGCAACATCCAACTCAAGAATACCCATACAAGTTGATTCCTTGCCAATATGATATAAAGGTGATGAAGCAATGCTAGAAACATCCAAAGGGACATCAATCATATCTTCTTGTAGTTGATCCAACTTGGCAATCTTCATGGCTGTACCTTCTTTGATCTTGTAGTCATCATGAAGTCTTAGGTGTTTGCTACTTGTAATGTGTGATGCTTGCTTGCCCTTATCCTCATGATGCAAATCATCAACAAATAATCCTTCCTCTTCCACGGCGGCTTCTTCTTCAATCTTGTGATCTTCATGGACACTTATGTGTTCTTTATTGGGTAGTTCTTTTTTATCCTTAGAGGGCTGCAAGTCCTTTTTCTTCTCTTCCTTTTCTCCCACGGGAACTTCGGATGTGTTAAGAATGCCATCTCTTTTGATCTTTTTGGCCTCTTCTTCTTGCTTCAATTTATCCAAACTCCTTTGTATTCTTTTATGTGTTTGTTGAAAGGACCCACGCAAAAGATTCCATTCTTCTAAAAAGGAAGACCAATCCATAGTAGCTCTTCAATGATCAAACCCTCCAGGCTGGCAGGATCATGGCTCTGATACCACTTGTAATGTCCCAAATGGGATATTTTGCAACAAATCTGATTTTCTGCTTAAACCCTGATTCTGATTTCTGATTCTATAATTTTCAGCAGTCAATTACTTCATGAAACACTATAAATATCATACCCACACATCAATGGAACATTACATATGAATTCACCCAAGCATGAAGAATAGTTTTCACCATGAAATACACAATTGCATCCAAAATAACAATGCTCAAATGAAGAGATCAATCTGCTGTCATAAACTGAATGTAAAAGTCTGATTTTTACATCAACCAATAGGCGAACATGGCCTAAATACAAATATATAAGTCTGGTGTTATTATTCAGCCCTAATTAGCACATATACATACCAAAACCATGCAAGAATAGATTCCAATGAGGGCTGATGGAGAAGAAACAAGTCTGCTGCTATAGATCTGCCCAAACACTAATGTCACAACAGCCCAATCTGCCACAAATCTGCTTTAAAGGCAGGTCGCTCTCCCTCAAGATAGAGCGCTCTAGGCCTAGGGTAAACCCTAGCCAAGTTCGCCTACAATGAATGCTCAAAACCACCTTAAATCCTCTTCAATAGCAAGTCGCTCCAACCCTAAGTGGTTCATCCTCCATGGATGCTCTTGTAGCTGATATGAAATCTGCTCTATGAAGATATGAAGCCCACTTGAATCCCCGTTAGGGAATCCACAAGTAGAGAAATTAGATTGGCGCCCAATTCCTCTTGGACACTTGAGGTTTTCGTCCTAAGCTCCTAATTGAGATTGCTCTCCAAAGTATGAATGAATGAATGATGATATGATGTCTTTGCAATGCCAAATGAGATATATACACACTTGTCCGTATTTCCCTCTTGGCCGACCCATGTAGAGTGTTCTTTTTCCATCTAGGTAGGCCGACCGGCCTCCTAAGCGCCCATAATAAATTCAAATTAAAGATATGAATTTATTATAATTTTATTCCTCTTCCATAATATCTCCAAGTGCCAAGGTAGAGTGTTAGCTATTATTCATTCTTCCATCACAAGGCTTCCCAAATCGAGGTGTCAAGATGATCTCCTCAAGGTTGGCGCATACATGTATAGAACTAACGCATCAATATGATCAATAATATCCCTGGAGAGTGCACCAAAGGTAACATAGATAGGACAAGTCATCTTCATAGCTCATGATACCCTCCAAATGCCTCAGAGCGGAGTGAAGGACCCAAATCAATGCCTAATGGCGACCATTCCAAAGATGGGGACATTATAAACCTAGGAGAAAAGAAATAAAAAGAAAATAAAAAGAAATATCCCTATGTGGTCGGCCAACTTGAGGAAGAGGTAAAAGCATGTATAAATATAAGATGTTTGGAGGCATTTCCATCATTATTCATTCATTCATACACTTTCTTTTGGAGATTTATCTCTTTGGCTGCAACTTTTGGTTCAGCACCTTCCTAGGACAAAAACCCTAAGGAAGATAGGTGGATTGGACTAAAACTGAATCACACTTTGGAGGTGGACTCATACAGAGTTCATAATTGCGCTTCATTGGCGACTTGTGGAGGAGAAGAGCTTGATTGCATATTCAGATTTTGGATCAGCATTAGAGGAGGTTTTCTTGTGGCATTTTGTATTCATTTGGCACTAAGGTTTTACCCTAGACTTGTGCGCACACTTGGAGGATCATTATTGTGGCATCTTTGTATGTTCATTGCATTAGGGCTTGCCCTAGTTTAGAGTGCCACACCTAGAGGAGAGTGACTTGACCTTTGGAGGTGATTTCATCATTGTTTAGGGTTCCTAAACCCTAATCCGAGCAGCATCCCAAGCACCATCATTTAGGAGTGTTTGTGGAGCATCATTCTACATCATTTTCGAATGTAGAAACCTATTATTAGGTCTGAATTGTAAGGGAGGATTTCTGGGGTGTATTTGGGCTTGTTTGAGCCTATATGATTGATGTAATTGCATATTCAGAAGTTCTGATTTGTAGCAGCAGTCTGATTAATTCAGAAATCAGATTTGTTCCCTATGTTTGTTTGCATTTGGATGTCATATATTACTGGATGAGTTCATGATTGAAGATATTATCATAAGGGTTCATTATTGGCATATTATTTGAGTATTTTAGATGCATATATTTTCGCTGTTCCTACTTGTTTGAAATCAGAAAAATAAATCAGAATTCTAGGGTTTGGAGCAGAATTCTAAAGTGCAGAAATCTAGGGCAGAAATCAGAAAATAAAACTCAGTTTTAGAGCAGATCTTGTAAGGGATCTTACAAAAAATCATTCCATGAGCATGGGTATTGAAGAGCATTGAATTTCACCCACCACCTCTTAGGCACCACTTATGAAAATTAATTTCAACCAACTTGGTGATTATTTATGTAGAGTAAGAGCATGGAATTCACAGTTGAGTATCTCGGACCATCCTAGAGGTACTTGAACAAATGACAGGAGTGATTCATGACCGCCACTTTGCTCAGTCTTGACTCCCTTTTGCCTCTTAGCTTTTAGTGGGATTTCTCCCCTTTGCTGTCTTAAAATTTCAACGCCTTAGGATTTTGGGGGAATTCTATTGTGGGCTGGGGATTTCCTATAAATAAGTTGCCCTGTGCTGATTTATAGTTTAGATTTTGCCTTGTATGGATGAGCTCTATGAGCCTTATGTTCAATTTAAGATCTCAGTCTCTTTGTAATTAGGCTCTAGAGGAACCTCTATGTATGTGTCCAAAATGTCTGGCTTCTCATTTTGTATGCAGCTGAACTACGTATTTTGAAGTAATCAATATAAAAAGCTAAGATTCAAGTATTCTCGATTCTTTTTTGTTATGGATAAATTGTCCGATGTATCTCTATGAATTTGCTTGAATTGGTTTTTAGACTATTATTTAGTGAGTTGCAAAGCCTTGAGAAGGATTGCAAAGGGATATTTGTTTGGCGTGAGCCCTTTTGATTTAAGTTATTTGTTTTCTGCATTTCTCTCTCTTTTCTCCTTTGTCAAATAGGCTTAGAGCTAGAATAGATAAGGAGTAGGCCATTCCATCCCAAAGATTGGCATGCAGATCAGTCCCATATTTGCAAGACTTTCCATATTTGATGCCTTGTGTGGCATAGGTTGTTCCAAGGGACAAATCTAAGCATTGACACTTACATTGCCAGTGATGATTCAAGGCTGATTGATTCAGGTGTCTCCTTTCATATGGCTCGTCATAAGAAGTGGTACTTGGAGTACAAGAATTGTGATGGTGGTGAGGTATTTCTTGGTGACAACAATTCTCATAAGATTTGTTTGCCAAGGAAAGATAAAAAAATGATATTTGATAGGAGATTGATAAGGTTTTTTGATGTGTTGCACATTCTAGGGCTTGCTAGGAATTTGATTTCTATTTTTAAGATGAATGATGTTGGTGTGCATGTCGGTTTTGATAAGAATGGTTGTAGGTTGGCTAGAGGGAACTTGGTGTTGGCTAAGGGTATAAGGTGTGGAGCTTTGTTTAAGCTGGATGTGTAATATTCCTAATGGATATTGGTTTAAACACTGTGTTTATTGTAGTTACTTCTGATTACAAACTAAATGCCAAACTTGATACATAGCATACTTCCATCAACAAAATAGATAGTGAAAATGATTCGAAAGATTCAAATTAAAGATTTGAATGGACTCTTTATTTTATAGCAATCATACTGAGTCAATATGCAGATTTCAAACATAAACTGCAATTACATACCAATTTAATTTCCCAATTACACTGCAAATATATAAACTTGCTGTAGCATGTCTTTTACCATTGACAGTCGGCAAATTGTGAAATGTCTCTGTATGTCTCCCTGTAGATGATCTAGTCTCCTTCAGATTCGATAGACTCTGAGTATAATCATTCACTATCCCTTCGAACCAAGTAAGTTGCGAGCCAATCAGAATCTTTGGTGCCTTATATTGCGATCCTATCCTCATGCATCCAAGAGGGGTCTTTGGCAAGTCTGATAGAGGTGTCGATGGAGATATCTTCAAAGTGAGGTATTGTCTATGGTGCAGTCCACCTTCCAAGGTGATGGCGATGGTATGTAGCCAGGCTTGCCGCAAGGATACCACGATCATAACAAACACTCAATACATAATGTGATCCGCCTTGTATCCTCACTGGGACCCACGATCAAAGCTGATGCTCAAACACAATCAAAGATGAATGCCAATGATCGAAGCACCCTTCACGCCAAGGTCTTTATGCTGTCGCCGCTCCTCAGGAATGTAGATCGATCTCAAATATAACAAGCTCGTTAGATTCAATGGCTGCTGGTAAATGATATAACTGCGCCTTCTTCTAATGATAGATTGCTGACTGGATTAGATTGCTTTATTAAACGCTGATTTCTCATACCGCCAAGGGAACTCTACATACAACCCATAGAGAACAACATTATCTAAAGCACTTTGTAAAGAATCCGCTATCTCCTAATACATGACTCCCTCCAGGCGCTGGATATCCACGGACCCTTGTGCGATTTATGTCTTTAAGCTTGTGCGCTGATGATGCTCACGAATCCCCTAATTCAATGCCTTTAAGACTTCAACATATATTGTTGTTTTTCCTTAAAAAGGTGGCGTTAAAATCATTCAAAGTCTTCTTTGCTGATAGCTAAATGGAAGAGGGACCCATGCTTTCTCTGATGCTGTCAGAGATTGTCTCCTTTCTGCAAACAGCAATTTAAAACCGAAAAACTATTGTGCAGAACACCTGATATTAAATTTGAGCATTACTTTTAGACTTTGAGGTAATATTAGAACAAATACCAGAGATGTAAATATCCATTCAAAATAGACAAATTTATATTGATTTATCAATCAAAATTTGTCATAAAAACCCTCTGCATTTTATTATCAAATTTCCATACAATCTTCAATGAAGCTTGCAAAATGGTCTTAGACCAATTATTGAAATTACAATTACAATGCAGCCCAACTGAGAAACCTGAGTGATTTCTCCTCTTACAATTCAGCAAATGCAAAGAAACCTCTCTTTGACATTGACTGAATACAAAACATAAGTCATAGACTCAATAAAAAAAACTAAGACATAAGCATCTAAAAATATGTTCAACAATGACTCTCAACAGCTTTTAAACTTTCATCAATTAGGACAGGCCCTAATTTTATTAAATGAAAGTTTTTATGTACACAATCACACCTTACAATTTTAAATGCTTTTACATGACCCTTTTTAAATGTGTGTAGTGTGTACAATAACACTTTAATTCATAAAGTGTTTTTAAATGACTTAAGTAACTTAATAAAACTAATAATTTTATAAAGTAAAAATATTTTATAAAATTAAATTACAATTTAGAACCATTTTAAGTTACTTAAAATTGGGGACATGACAGCCCTCCCTTCCCGACATTGCTTGTCCCCAAGCAATGTGAAGAAAAACTGAACTCAATCAATCCCTGGATCCCAAATCCAACGAGGCTCCTCAAGCATGCTCAATCGCATCTCTTCAAGGTTGCTGACAAAGAAGATCCTGGGACCGCTTCCGTTGTTGCACAATGTAGCAAACACAATTGTATCCAAGCTGTCATGAATCAGAATAGCACTATGCAATCTGAAAATATCATCCCGAGTGATATGCAAAGTGTCATCTTCAATGCCTGAAGATAGGGAATCATCATGAAGCCAATCTTCAATAAGATAATAGTGATTTCCATCAAAACAAACTCTTCCATGTACTGCTGTAACAAAACTGAAATCACATTTTTTCATGTTCAACAATAGATAGTAGTCATCAAACCATGAAACAATCAAGCCATTCACATGCTCCGATAAGAGAACATCATCAAAATGATGTTGTGTCATCTCAAGAGTAGGCTGATCCTCTTCAATGGAAAACACTATATCCTGCAAAACTGATTCACCTTCATTATCACATACTTGCTTATCAACCATGTATTTCAACAGGAAAGCATCATCAACATCATGAGCAAGCTGATTTAGTTCACCAAATAGAACTAATGCATCAAACAAAACTGAATCCTCTTCATCACCATTGTGATATTCATGCACATCATCATTGAGTGACATGAGCTCTTCATCGTTTGCTGACCCAAAAATCTGATTTTCTTCCATTGTCTCATGGCTGCTACGAGATTCTTCATATCTTGGCATCTCATCAAACTTATCCATTTGTTCAATTTTTATTCCACTTGACTTTGATGCTGTTGATGAAGAGCCATATGAAGATTATTGAATAGTTATTGTAACTTTCATTTTGTATTGACATTTGAGAAATCACTGAATTATGAATTTCAATTTGTGAGTATTTTTCTTATTACAACTTATGAGGTATTTAGATATTTTATTATTTTGTTTATTGGCAATCATGAGTATTATTGTTATAACTTTTAGTCTTTTTAGAGTTTTTAAATTATATATATATATATATATATATATATATATATATATATATATATATATATATATATATATATATATATCTGTGTGTGTGTGTTGTTGTACCTGTAACGGGCAAAAAAAAGCCGTATCCACGTACTCGATCCCCGTATATATATGCATTGTCGTACCTTTACCCGGGCCAAAAAAAAGGCCATATCCACATACCTGATCCTCGAACCCATACTCGATCCCATACCAGGATCGACAACATAGGTTGACTCACTTTGACTTACTACCAAGAAAAAGGAAGCCCCCTTTTTCCAAACAACCATTAGAATCCCTCAGCACAACACTAGCCCTGGCTAAATCAGAGTTGCCTCTTGAGACCCCATTGAAATTGAGCTTAAGATAGCCCTTTGGAGGCTTCAACCAAGACCTGGATTTCCGAGCATCCTTTTTAGTGATTATCCTTCTAACCATAAACCTTTCTAACCAGTTTGTTAGATTATTTACCTTCCAATTTACCATAAATACTTTATTAAGGTGTATTTCCCCTTAGATCCCAGAACTACAGCTGTGAGATGCTATATTTGCAAAGCCTTTAAAATATCTATAGATTATAAGTGTCTCTTACAATTCATCTGGATAGGAGTGGATGTAGCAGATGGTATTGGAGTTGTCAACACAAACACAATTCAAGAAAATCCAAAACAAATTCTGGGATTTTTCCCAACCTGGACCTACTTAAATGGCCTAAAAGAACTAGACTTGTCTATGACTCTATCCAGCAGCAGCTCACACAATCCAGAAAGCACCATTAAACCAATTTAGCAATTAGCTTGTCAACAAGGGTGGCACAATGCCACAAACAATGCCTTAACATTCAGCAGGATAAGGAGACGAGCAACATTTTCGGTAGCAGTCCCATCTTGGAATGAGATGAATTGGATTTTCATTTTTGTTTTGCTTATTAAAAAATCCCATGGAGAAATTGTATAATTGTTTACTGTGGTCGTACTGAGATGAAGTAACTAAACAGTTAGTTTCTATGTTATTCTCAACCCTAGTCAATTTCTTCCTACAAATATGGTATTTAGGCAGTATGTTTTGAGTTTAATTGACAAGCCATTTTGTGTAGGCTTATGTACAGCAATTGGAGAGTAGTCGGTTTAAGCTGACTCAACTCAAACAAGAGCTTCAGCATGCTCGACAGCAGGTATATGAAGCTATTTGTATAATCTTTTTATGTGTTGAGTTCATAATTTTTTCATTGGATCCTTTTTTAAGTACGTAAAGAGGCATTTATTTACAATATGTGCAGCTAGTCTGTAAAAATAAAATAGTTGAAGAGAATGTTTAATGAAATGTATAGAAAATATGCAACTCAGCTTTACAAAATGCTTCCATCTGCCAAGTTGAATTTATGAAAATATTGTTTTGTCTTGAAAATTATTGGAGGCTTAGAACATTATATCTTCTTAGAACTGAGGTTAATCTATGGCAATGAGTATTTTCCATTTTATTGCTGAGGGTTTCTTCATTTCAGGGGGTTATTCTGGAGATCAAAGTCATTCCATGAGTGGAAATGGTATCTATTTTACTTGTAAACACTTGGGGAAGATTTTTACATTGTCTTTTTTTTTTGTCTTTTTGTACAGCCAAGGTATTTCTTGACAGTTGATTATACTCTATGTAAACATTTGGTTGCTCACTCCCATCTATGGGCTTTCAGAAAGAACTCAAAGAAATGACATACATTTTACCAAATCAAGATCATTTATTTCCATTTTTAACCATCTAATTGCTTAGTGTCAATAATAAATATCCAATTTAAGTCTGCATGAATATATATCTACTGAATAGTTTCAAGTGAAGCTCATGCACATATGTTTCAAAAATAGAAATGCTGATCAGAACCAGCTATAATTAGATTCTACAGTCTGAGTACAGAGCACTTGCATAACAGTACTTTATAGTTTTATTGAAATTTTTTATTTATATCAAACAATTTATTCAACAAACTGAGAGTTCTGCAAGTTGTATCTTATGCATTAGAGCTCAGGACTGTGAGGAAGTGCAAAATTTTCATTTGGAGAGTATATCTTCATATGCGGCAGAATGTGTGGATACTGCTAATTTATGAATATACTAGAGAAGAGTGGTAAGTATAATACTAGAGAAGAGTGGTAAGTATAACATAAGCTGCTTTTATTTGAATACATATCAAATGTTGTGGAACTAAGTAAATCTGATAAATGGTCATCTGTAAAATGCGAATGGAGAAAATGATATTTTTGTCAAAAATTGTTAGCACCATAAGTTTCCCATTTTGTTTCCTAGGGGTAAACCATTTTTACTTTATAATGCATCTTGTTCACATCATGAATCAATCAGAGTACAATAGTGGATATAATAATTAGCAGCTGGCATCTCAGCTGTCAGTAGAAATAATTTATGTGCTTTGTCTTTGACGGCTGACATCATTCCACATATTAAAGATTTAATTCACTTTTGTTCTCAATAATATGTTAATAGGCACCACCTTCCCCATGCTTGAAACATGTGAAGATAGAAATGCTGTTATAGGACCAGTTGTAATGTGGTTATACTCAATTAACTAGAGATATGTGATATTAAAATATTTTCTGCATTCATTTGCAAGGTCTTCAAAGGCACTTCAATGTTGCCTGCATCTCCACCATTACCCCACATTGTTGTGGATCCAATATAATGCTCTTCCTTTTGTCGAGATAGGAGATATTTTTTTTTGTGAACATATACCGAATCTTGATACTTTGGAGAGATGAGGAAATTTGTGTTTTACAAATTGGATGAATGAGTATTCACTCTGGTTTCACTTGTATGCTAATGAACTAGCCACCTACAAAGTGAGATGGACATGGAATGAAATAAATCTGGAATTTGAACTTTAAAATAAAAGACTCAATTTTGATTTGCAATTCAGTCCAGGTAACCTGTTAAATAAGACAAATAGATGGTAGATAAGTGAGGGAGTATCCATACTGCTTCTGGTAGTCTATGATCATGTCTTGTCTTCTATAGGAATAATCTTGACCTGCAGAGTGGCCATCTGATCTCAATTGTTTCCTTAACTCAACCCATATTCATGTACAATCCTAATGATTATAGCAGTTGTGACAAAGGCGTTTCAAATTTTCGTCACCTCTTTATTTTCCTTTGGATTCTTATGGAAGTGTTTGAGGTAGAGTAAAAATGCCAGAGTGAAGAGGGATGAAGCTTTTTCCATATCATTAGATTAAAATTCTACACTTCATTGCTCGTCACATTGTCAATCCTATAGTGTTCAATAAACATAATTTAATATAACTTCTCCCTCATCTAATCAAGGTCATTGTATACATCCCCTAGATGTGGCTATCCATATCAAACATTTGGAGGACCTCAAATTTGGACTAGTCATGATCACTACATCTTCCATCCACCTCAAAAAATGTTCAAACAAACAGTCAATCATAAGTCCTCGACTATTTTACTATCATCAAAATGGGACTTCTCCCATTTTATCCACTCATTCGAAACTTGTCTCTCTTTTCAAGTGGATGACACTTTTTAAAGGACACCAACATAATGAAGGTGGAGGCAAATATGGTTTATGCATGATGAAGAAGTTGCAAAATTGCAAGTTAACTGAAACAAGAGTTTAGTGCAATGAATGCAAAATATATTTGGGTACTACTCGTCAATCATATCCCTTGCAATAATATTGTTGGCTGCACTAATTGACACTATTTGAACAACATTATCTGTACCAATTCCTTTGTTTGCCTCTTTGAAGAGGCCCATCAAATATGCAACACTCTTGGTCTTCCTTGCAGCGTTGCGATATCTCAAAACTATAACCCTGCTGGTCTGCTAAAGCCAATATAGTATTGAGAGGTTGATGGTTGATATTTATTTAACTATTTGAAATAAAGAACAATCTAGAATACCTCCAGGTTTTATTAGCGTCTTGAAGTTCCAATCCAATGCAATAACTACCCATCAATAATGTTGACCTCATTTTCTCATAAGTTGGAGGTGTGTAGCCTTCCAGTGCAATGCTGACCAGATTATGTATCATCTCCTTCCAAAAAAGAGACTTGCACATACTAAATGCTATACCATTGGCAAACAAAAAAATGGCCAATAGATTAATAATAATCTCTCGTCTTCTAGCATCTAAAGATGGTCCAATTATGATATTTAGTTGTAGGCTTGAAGATTGATTCCCTTGTGAATATTGGCGTGCACTAGGAGTAGATTCAATGACAACGTTTTAGTCTCTCAACTTGGTTGTAATGTTATTGAATCTGGTCTGTTTTGATCTGGGGACCTTGTCACAGTTGTTTGTCTTTTTCCCAATAGCAACCAGATGCCACCTATCTCATCCTATAGAACTCAATTTTTGAAGCTTGCAAAAAAGGCACACGGAAGTCCTTGTTCATGTTGGTTCACCATCTCCAATGTACAAATGTGTGACCTTACAGTCATCAATAGCTAGCTACAAAATCCCCCTTGGCATTCAATCGAGTCGATTTTCTCGGGTTCCAGGGTCTCATGATTTATTGTCCAGCACAAGAAAATAACTTCAGGCTTGGGGTTGGACTTTTTGCCACGTAATGAACAAATTGTGAAAAAGGAGGCAGAAATCTAAAAACCTTACAAAATATAATCTCCTTAATTGTTGTATGAACAGTAATTCTCCTACGGTCTGTAACAGCGCTCTGAATGTCTAGCAAAATCCAAAAACCAGGTGCACTTCAATGTTAGCAGCAACAACTCTTCAGCTCCACTTTCAGCAACAGAACAACGAAGTGAAAAATTAATTTTGATGTAGTGTTCCCCAGGAATATGTCCCAGGGACCTAGACATTCACTCTGGATGTCCAGGATGTTCTGGGGATGGGGAAGGGACATACCCCTTTTTAATGAAACTGGGATGTACCTAAAAAGGGGGATGTACAAATGTTTTTTTCCCTAAAATTGGTGATGCCCTGGTGCCCCCCTACCACTGCATCTTTTAAATAGCAAACTGAAAAAAAACATGGAAGGCTTCCTATGAGCTTGTTGTGACTGAGATCAAGCCTTCTTAAACAGAGTAGAGAGGACAGTGAGAAATATAGGTAGCTTTCCAGATTTAGTGAAGCTGAATTGATGGCACTCACCTGCTGAAATTTGCCATGTAATTCCAATCCATTTGCTTGGGAATTGGGAAGACTTGTTCCTTGGACAAACTGCAGTTAAACCAAAATGTATCCACAAACAAAAGGATAAACAACAACTGTTTGGCATATTACTATACAAAAGCAAGAAAGCAGATGGGAGGGCATCACTGGTTAGAAGCAAGCAATAAATTATAAAGCACACAGCCATTAATGAAGTCGGGGACCTGTTGAATGGAAAGCAAACTTGTCACCTCATCTTATTTGTGGTGGTCAAATTTTTATTTGAATGTCAACTAAGAATCTTTTTCTAGATGGAGGTTAACTTAAACTACTGAAGTGTGGGAGGCTGCCCACAAGAAGAGTTCCTTATTCTATACTATCTGGAGGAAATACATTGAACTGTTAAAACTTATTTTTTTGTTAGACAATGTCTTTAACAAGTCTACGAGACAAGACAAACTTACACTAAGTGAGTTAAATTCACCAATATCTTAATTGAATCCATTTCAGATTGACATCATATGGTCTCATGTTTATGTTTATATATATATAATATTAAATGTTCATTTTTAAAAAATTTTAGCTTCTTTTAGTTTGTCTAAGTTATTATTAAACATTTTTAATTTATTTATATATTAAAAATTCATTTATTAGATTTTCTATATTATTAAAATAGCCATCCCCTATCCCTGCGTCCCCTTGCCCCTGAAACTTGGAGAAACACTATTTTTAAGGTAGGCGTTGTAGAGTCATGGTTTTAGGTAGGTCCCCTCACCTTTTATTTTTTCAAGTTCATATTTTTTGGTGCATTTTTAAGACCAAGTTGGCTGGCTGTTTTTCACAGGCGAGAAACTATCAGAGATAAAGTTTCTTAAAAAACAGTGTCTGGTTCTGGAGAAATGGTTGCCATTCCCTTAAAATCCAGACGGGTGGACAAAAATGGCCATTTCCATCCATCTTATGTTTCCTTTTCTTTTTGTAAAGTTGCTGTTTATCCCTCTAAATTTTGTGGAAATTATGGATTTTGTCATGACCACAAGTTATGTAGATTATTGCCAAACGGATTGTTTGAACTTTGAACCATCGGCACTAGGGGCCATGCAATCTCTTAGGGACAAAGACCAGTGACCAACATCAGTCCTCTACATCCACCCCCTACAAATGGTGTACGCACATAACACCACCTGATTCCACCGTTCGTCCTTGCCTGCAATGCATCACATACTCATTACCTAATGATAGGACCAACTATGGCTTAATAATGAATGTGATATATGATAACTAATGCATGAATACCATTAATGCCCATGGGCTATTGCCATAGAGAGTGACTATTTGACAGGCATAAAAAACCATGCACTTGCTTATTAAGGAAGACTAGTGTCCACAATGCATCACTTGCCCATCACTTCATGGTAGGCCTAGATATGGCTTAATGATATGTATGCTACATATCAACAATTACATAAGTCCATGCATCATTGTATTCAATCAGTTATCTTTGGTATTCAATCAAATACTATCGTTAGAAATTTCAACCATAATCACGATGTATTAATAGCCTCCCAAAAATACCAACAATTTGCATTTATGAAAGTGTTCTTGTAATGAAAATCTTACATGAGTGACCATAGAAAAGAAGTTTCTCATGGAAATGGAAGTGGACCACAACTCAACCTCATACATTACACCACTTGGCCTTTGTTATCATGACTAGAATCATGAAAGGGCAGAAGCAGCATACCAAATATCCAGAGATGCGGTGGAATATGCCAAGGGGATACTCTGGGAAGAAAGTGATCCATGAATAAGACTTGCCTTATTCAGGACGGGACATCTCATCCATAAATTGCTCTTAAGACACTATCCAAATTCCAGACAACAACTGAGTGTTTCGTTAACAACACAATGTGGTGCTAAACAAGGCTAGAAATAATTGTAAAACGACAACTTAGTAGTTATTATTAAGAGAAGGAATTGGCATTATATAAGGCGGACAATTCCATCCTAAATCATCATATTGCTTGGGGCACCTTCTGACTACATATATAACACCTGATTTTAAGAACAACTAACTACTAACTCAGTGGCCAAAAATATATGATTAATTTAGATGCAAATTGTAGTTTTAGAAACTGGTCTTTTTTTAAGCATACTCAGCTAATATTTTCACTGAAACAATCAGCGTTTAAACATAGACCAGTCACCAAAACATTAGTGAGCATACTTAGTATCCAGAGTTCAGCTAGAAACTCACCCTTAAACACCAAAATGGTGAAACAGATAGACGGGTGGGATTGATGAAAATGCAAAAAATCATTCCTGTGCCAGCTTATAACTGTTGGAGAATCATGTGTGCATTTTCCACTCATGTTTTTAAAACTAACCGGAAGAATCAGCCCTAAATGCAGCCCCAAAACAGACAGACCCAGGCAACATTGATTTAACAACTATTTAATTGCAATAATGCAGGTGCAGTAACACAAATAAAATATAGAGCAGGTCAACATGGTGGAGAAAACAACCAAATTTAATCTCATAAAGTAGGTTGGTTTTTCCAAAACAAGAAAAAGTTACGCTTGATCCTCGTTGGAAATTTCACTGTTGGAGTATTAATTCAGAGAAGAGACCTTTCTCAAACAAGTGCAAGTTTCTGGCTGAGAATATTGTGAGACACTCTCCATCCATGGATAGAGGACTTGCTAATTAGAAAAGAACTTAGAAAACCCATTACGAATGCCTTAGAATGCCCATATTGAGGAGAGTGCCGTATAGAGGGAATAAATAGCTCCAAAGAGAAAGGGAGGATTACCCTACTAAAGTAAATACAGTTCCTTTCATTTCTCCACTAGGGGTGACCTATCTCTTAATTTATGGGCTCATTTTTTGAATTATGGGGTACCTTGTATTGAATATAAACCAGTGTTCCATGGGCACGTCTCCATGGGGCTCCAGGTGATGTCTGTAATGTCCCTATTTTTGGAATGGTCGCCATTAGGGTTGACTTGGGTCTCTCACTCCCCTCCGGGACATTTGGAGGATATCACGAGCAATGGAGATGACTTGTCATATTTGTATGGTGCACTCATCAGGGATATGGTGATTTGTCTTCCTCGAAGCCAACTATTTGGAGGGCCTTTCATATGGGTTTGTGTTAGGAGTTTGGGCTTCATCATATTGATGCCATCATTACATCTTGGGATGCTTTCATACGGATGCCTTGCCTTGGGCGACTTGACATCATCATGGAGATCACTACTCATCTTGGGTGATTTGATAGTATCATGGAGATTACCATTCACTCTCTTTCTAGCATCATCATGGAGGTCGCCCTTGCCATTACTCCCTAGGCACTTAATAAAATATAATATCTACATGCTAGCGCTTGAGGAAGAAGAAAATATGATAATAAATTATATCTTTAATTTAATTTATTTGGGCGCTCTATGGAGGGAGACATAACTCACATGGGTCAGCCCTCTTGGAGGGAAAAACATATTTTAAATATCATGCTAAATGGCCTAGGTCGGCCCTATGGGAAAGGAGGCAAATTGCATATATATACTTGTCCGCTTGTCATTGCAAAGGCATCATTCAAGCATTCATTCATTCATACTTGGAGAGCGATCTCTACTAGGAGCTTGGGACGAAAACCTCAAGTGACTAAGGAGGAGTTGGGCGCCAATCAAGCTTCTCTTCTTGTGGATTCCGTGACGGGAATTCAAGTGGGCTTCATCATCATCAAGTGCAGAAATTACATCAGCTTTGGAGAGCATTCATCATGGGAAAATTGATCTAGGGTTTACCCTAGCTTGGAGCGCACCTCTTGGAGGTTAAGGCTAATTCATTGGAGGCGATTTGGAGGATATATTGGCTGCTAGGGTTTCATGTTTCAGCAGTTCTGCTACAGCAGTTAGGGCAGACCTCATTCGCCCTCCTTCTAGGGCATACTTTGGCATATTTGGTATGTAATTTGATGATAGATACTATGCTATGTACTTTGTGACTTGTGGGTGTTTGCCCTAGTCAAACACTTGTCATTTTGGACTGCATATTTCCAGTTTATAACAGCAGAACAGATTCCTTCATTTATGAGTTGATATCATGGTTGCAATTGTGTGTTTCATGGTGGATATCACTTGCATTATTGGGCCGATCATATGAAGAAATTATGTTGATGTTTTGATATGATTTATGATAATTATATGCTATTGCTTCAAGTCTGATTTTGGAGCAGCAGTTAGGGTTAGGGCATAACAATAAACAGAAGAAATTTTAGGGCAGAATTAGTGTTTGAGCAGAAAAATCAGAATTACAATAAAATATCCTATTTATGGTATTACAATGTCCCCAGTGTCCTGGACATTCTGGGGACTTAAGAGGGAATGTCCTCTTTTTCAAAACTGGACAACCTATTCCATTTGGTGCATAAAAATAAAAAAGGTAATTTTCAAAGTTAAACATGCTAAAAAGTTAAAAACCCTTAAAAACGAAAAGTTGGAGGATTGTCATTGCAAATGCACCACATTGTATTAAAATTTCAGCCGCTTTCAGTTTGTTTTATGTTATTTTAATAGTTGTCTCCCCTGCCATCCCTAAAATTTGGGAATTATTTTGTTGTCCCCACATTCCCCGTTCCGGAAACTTGGAGAAACACTGATATAAACTCTCATTTATTATTTTATAACATATATCATTAGTATGGTTACATTAATAGAGGCCTTTTTTCAGTAGTTGAGGCTTAAATATTTCATTATCACGTATCTGCCAAAATGCCTTAATTTCGCTTTGCAAATAAAGCTCAAGCTATTGTTGATTTAAAGAATTTAATGAAAAATATTTCCACTTTCTAACATTTCAGGAGCTTTAGCCTTCGACATGGAGTATGCACGTTGGTTGGATGAACATCATAAGCAGGCAAATGATCTGAGATCTGCAGTAAACTCACATGCTGGGGACAACGAACTGAGACTTTTAGTTGATGGCATCATTGCACATTATGAGGAGATTTTTCGATTTAAGAGCATAGCAGCAAAGTCTGATGTTTTCCATATGGTCTCTGGTATGTGGAAGACTCCTGCTGAAAGATTCTTTATGTGGATGGGAGGATTTCGTCCATTTGAACTTCTCAAGGTGAGATTGAAGAATTTTAATTTACAAATTATTTTTCTGTTTGCTTTTATCTTTTTCATTGAGATATTGTAGGATCTACTTGAGCAGAAGATACTCAAAATTTATCTTTTGACAATTACTATATAGTATACACTTTTTACATTATGTTTGATGCATGTTCAGTGCACTACTCAAAAACATAAACATTCATTCTTCTTTTTTATGATTGAGCTTTTTTCTTAGGCTGTTGATTTTTCTGTACAATTGGCCATTGTATGTTCTACCAAACTTGATGTGTGCGCACACAAAAAGATGGATATGATATCCTTCTGATCATATCTATTGTGCTTTATTGGCAGATACTCATTCCTTATCTGGAACCATTAACCGAGCAACAATTGCATGGTATATGCAATCTACAAGAATCATCACAGCAGGCAGAAGATGCCTTCTCACAGGGAATGGAAGCTCTTCAGCAGTCCTTAGCAGAAACTCTTGCATCTGGATCCCTTAGTACACCTGGGCCTTCTTCAAATGTAGCCAATTACATGGGACAAATGGCAATGGCAATGGGCAAGTTAGGGACATTGGAAAAATTTGTCCACTAGGTACCTTCATCTGATCAGGCAGAAATCTTGAAGAGAATCAACACTAGACTTGGGCTTCTAGATTATAGACCCAAAAGACATTATATTTGAGATTTTTCCAGATTTTACTAGATATTTTTCAGGATTGTTTTCAACTCTAGTGTTAGGAGTGTATATGATTCTTAAAGGGATGAAAATTACACACTTTTTTTTTTATGCATTGATTCACAGGCAGATAACTTAAGGCTACATACTCTCCAGCAAATGCATCGTATCTTGACAACCCGTCAAGCTGCTCGAGCTTTGCTCGCCATAAGCGATTATTTCTCGTCTCCGTGCTCTTAGCTCTATGTGGTTGGCTCGTCTCAAGTAGTAATGTAGGTACTGTATTCAGTGTAGCTCTTGAAAGTGGTTGTGATATTAATGAAAGGGTTTAGACTCCAGAGGAAAATCCTGTGCAAGGGTAGGCATGTGATAGAACAAAGGACCTTAAATAGACTTGGATTTCCATGCTGCTGTGGTTGGATAATTAAGTATTGGTGTATGGATTCTGTTGTTGCAGGATAATGCATGGAATCAATAGCAAACCGAGGGTATAGAGACACCATGGTATGGTATCCCATTTTTTAATCACATAATTTGCATGCCAATTGCATAGATGGATTGCTTGCTAATGTAGTTTGTATCAATACACTAGCTAGAGACAATTATTTTTGTAGATGGTCTTTGTGTAACATAAAAAATGCACATCCAAGATGTATCTTACCGTTTCTTCTTTTATTCCTTTTAATTAAGATGTAAGAAATTGCAGTAACTTCAATAGGCTGTTGATTATAGATATAATTAATAATCGCACTTCCTTACTCACTCACGAATTCATTACATATATTTATACACATCATCAACCTTGCAATGTACATCAAGGTCGGCATTACATTCTACAACCATTGGCACTGTAAAATACTTTCTCTAAATGACTGAAATTTTTTGCCAACTTTTAGATGAGATTTCTTCCACAAATCAACAAATAACCATCACCAATGAACAATGAAATAGTAGAACATCAAACCCACATTATACTTGTTTATTTGAAACCTTCAAATGAAAGATACATACATGATAAGTGGCTGATATTAATTTCAGTCACAGTCTGATTTTATATCAAACTTTATTGCATACACATAAAATGCCCAAATTCCTCAAATCTTGCATAGAAACAATGTCCAAACATTCTAGAATGAAGCTAGCTGCCAAATGATGTTATAATAGTCCTAAAAGTACATGAACAATTGACTGATATGAAAGTTCTGTAGGCTGATATGACTGCTGAAAGTGATGATTTTGCTCAGTCAAAGTTTTGGCAATGAAAACTCATGAAAACCACCTCCAAACTCAAGCGATGGATGCCTAGTTTGGTCTTCTATCATATGCAACTCTTCAAAAGTCAAAGCCCTTGTCAAATCCACTTCAAAAACCCTGTAAGTGCATAAATAATTAGCTTGGTAGTCACTCCAATACACGAAGGGTTCCAATATGATGTCAAATACTCTTCAAATCTCCTCAAATAACCATATGATCAATAGTTGCAAATTGAAGCTCAAGAGCTCTATTTATCCTCTCCAAGGATAGGCCTTCTTCTCTTTGTCATTTTGGAATGAAGCTTGGAATCCACCAATCAAAATTGAGAGTCTTGAACAATTTTAAATGAATGACATCAATGAACTCAATCATTTAAAAACAATCTTTAATTGTTTTAAATGAAATATATCTACTCTTCATGTGGATCGATCCTTTAGCATTTGAGCTCCTCTCTATCTTGGACAGCGGCTATGAATGAGAGCTATCAAACATTTAAAATCTTCATTTGGCATTGAATATCATTGAGCGATCCTCCTCAATATTGGCATTTGGCATTTAAAACCTTTCAAAGAGCAATTTCGATCCCAAGACAAGCATTTAAAATCCTTCAATGTTCTTAGTCGATGTATTGGAGGTTGCTAACAATTATTTAAAATCCTTTTCTTCATGGGCGGCAGTAGCAAATGCAATCATTTAAAACTCTTCAAACCACATTAACTACCTCTTTTATGCATCGATCCTTCTCATAGGCACACTATCCCATGAAATCGCCTCATTGCACAAGGCGTCAATACTCTAGACAATGCAACGAACTCATTAGTAGCAATTGCCTCCCTAGATAGCCGTTGGTTTCATGTGGGAGCATGATCCAATGCATTTGATCTTCAAACAAGAAAATAAAACCATCTTATGCATGCCGATCATCTCCAATGATAACCGTTGGCATTAGTTTGGACCTATTGCTTCATGGGCGAACACATCACTTTATTCATATTTACAACTCCATAGAAATTGATTAGAGAAAATGCAATTAAAGATTCCATTTTCTATAATCTATCAAATGAAATGAAAATACAATTTCAATATTGCATTTTTCAATTAACCAAATACTAGTTGAGCTAACATTCCAGTTCTCCATGTATAGACATATACCAACTTTTCGGTTCTCCATGTATAGAAATAAGCTCACACTAGAAATTCATTCCCTTACCAATGCATTAGCCTACGGGAATGGATGATAGGCTAATCATCAACTCCATGTGAAGTCACTCCGGAAATGGGGACATGATAGGAACTATCTCCAAGGTTAGCATACATACATAAATCAAATTAGGACTAGACCTAAACAAACTTGTGGAGTAGATGAATGAAAAAGGAACACTACATTGCTTAGCTTGGACCCAAATACATCTTCACACGCTACAACACGCTTCCACAATCCACGAATCCCCTCCGCAACAAGTGTAACTAACCAGGTCAGCCAAAACAAGTGCACACATCAAGAACACTTAGATACAAGCTTTCAAGAACTTCATTGTAGCCTGCAGATCAAGCACATGCTTTCCATACATTCTGGAAACATCCACGAACAACATAGAATCACTTGGGATCCAACAAATACAACCGCAACAAATCTCACTTGAGTATAACAAATATCACTTCAAGCTAAATCACAGACTGCTTCACAACAAACATTGTCAAAATCTGCTAATCAATAACTTGCTTTCCGGAGCACCAAATCACAAATCCTTTGGAATGAAGATAGCTAATGACCTTATAAGCTTAAGTCCAAAACTGCAAGACCAAAATCCAACCTGAGGAGAAAAGTGGAGCAAAATACTATCTCCCTGTCACTTTGCAAACATTGCCAGGGACAATCTTCAAACTGGTGAATAGAACTTTTACTGCACAATGATCTGGACCACCAAATTCTGGGTTTAGCATCTTCAAACACTTCTCTAAATCATATCCAAATCTATACTCTGGTCTTCAACACAAAGGAAATGCGCAGCAAAATACTTTAACATGACAACTCAGTCAATCAACAAACAACAATCTTAGAAGACATAGTTGACACCAATGGCAACATAAACATGTTGACATCAATGACAACACCAATTAACACATACTTGCAACAAGGTAAAATTCATTGTAGTTGCATTCATATTTCCTTTCTTAGCTTAAAAAGCATCTTTTATTTCCAAAAATACCAAAAAAAAGTACAAAAACAAGTTTTGCATTTCATATAGTATTGCATTCATAAATATCAAGAAAAGAACAAAAACATTAGGTATTTAGATAAATTGCAAACCCTTGATACCAGCACAAGGTCAATCACAGTCAACAATTCAAAACCCTTGATATCATCACAAGGTCAACAAAAGTCAACGTACAAGGAAACCTTAGGTCAACCAAAACCCTAAGTCAAAATCCAAAGTCTAGTCAAGGTTAGTCCACATACACCAATCTCTTGTCTCGGCTCATGAATGTGCCTAGGATTAAGAGGTGAGTTGGTGAGGGCAATCCTCGATGAAATAGAAGAAATCCATCCGAGACCACAACAAGATCCATTTGTCTTAAAATAACTAGAGGCATTTAGACAAATTCAAATACAACGAGCAATCATCTAACGAATTGAAAGATAACAAGCCATTAACGAAAATAACAGCTTACCCACACAGAGGTGGAACATCAGAAACCCTAACAGAAGAAGAGTACTTAGTGACCCTTCAGGTCATACGGTTATCTCTACAACAACAATCATTGAATGAAACATCTACATCAGCACACAACAATTTAGGCCTCAAGACCTACTGACCCCTCTTTGCGAAGTCCAGCTCTCCAATGGGCCAGACCACCCCCGTGTCTCGCCTCCTCTCAATTGGCTACTTCCACGAGAGCGAGAGTGACGTGGCGGTTCGCCCCATGGCAAGGAGGGAAGGGTCTGTGTGCGTCCTAAAATCTGACTCGACGGCCCCAAGCAACTGAGGTCGTGATTTTGAGCGTACATATTTTGGTGAACCCGATGTGAGTTACAGAATATTCTGCTTTTGTGGTTTGCATTCCCATTATTTGGATCTCAAAACTTAAACATTCAAAACAAAAATCGTCAAGCATTTTCACTTTTTTCTTCATAGTCGCTTCTGCCGCTTCAACTTCTGTCGCCTTCGCCATCATCCATTCCATTTATTCTGTGGTGTCTACGGCACCCTCGAATATGACGAAACCCGACTTAAACCAAGGGAATATTCTCTCAAGAGAACCAGAAACTCCTTTCGATAAGTATGTGCCACCACATCCGGATGCACCAATCACCAACTGCTACGATTACGAAGACTCAGATTATGAACAAGATCAAAGAGATCAAAGGGAGTCCAGGGGCTCTCTGTCTTTGAACAACCCAGCTTGGGAGCACAATCCGACCATACCAAATGTGCCACATAAATTTAGGAGGGTAAGGTCAGAAATACATCGACCCGATCAACCTTCCACAAGCACATCAAGTACTTATCTCGATGAGGAAGTGAAACGATTAGAAAGACACCTGCAAGAGGCAAGAGACACTCAAGAAGCATTAAGAGTTGCCTTGCGAGAAGAACAAAGAGAAAACGCTACACGAGAAGAAGCATACCACCATGACAATACTCGGAGAGAGAATCCTAAAAATGAGGAAACACCTAGAGCTAGCACTCCGAAAGACTTAATCACAACTCTAGTGCAAAGGATTAGAACTTTAATCCCATGAACAAGACCCAGGGGCATCTCAGAATCTCCCCTATCTCAACTATTATTCATGAAATGCAAGTAACAACACATGTTTGAATGGGAACCCTCCTGTTTAGAACAATCCAGCAGTGTTGGGAAATCCAACAAATCAAACAATGGGTTATCAAAACCCACCTACAGGGTTATTGCTATCAACCCCTCAATCTCAAAGCGCCTTTCTCGGAACATATCTCGAGTACTTGAAAGAACCTCTCGATCAAAACATAAGGAACGTACAGTTACCTCGACCGTTGCCTTATCTCCTAAAATTCAAAGGAGAAGGGGATCCAAATTCACATATTAAAGCCTACACGGCAGTGATAAGAGAACTCCTTCCATGGGATGGGGTTGTTGCCAAGATCTTTCCGAAAACTCTCGAAGGAATAGCTCTGGATTGGTACTATCATTTGCCAGAGGCTTCAATTCACTTATTCAGACAACTAATCGAAGAGTTTATCATGGCACTTGACATGAATAAACTCGTCAAAACAAGGATCAAAGAATTCCTCACCATGAAGCAAGAACCGAATGAATCCGTAGCCCACTTTGTGCCCAGATGGAGGCAAGTCCTCTATTCCTCAACTAGTGCCCCGAACATGGATCATCATGAACTATGCGACCTTTTCTTATATGCCCTAAACAAGGATATGAGAGAAGATGTTCAAAAATTACCATACAGATCCTATGAAGAAGCATTGGAAAGTGCTTTGAGGATAGATCAAGCTGCCATTGACAGTGGCAGAAAAGTTTACTGGTCAAATGGAAAGTTAACAAGGGAAGACACGGGGAACAACGTTCCTATCATCAAGATTCTTAAAAACAACAGAAATGCAACCACAGATGGGGTGACAGACCAACCCCCAGTCAAGAAGATAAGAGACGATTACAACGGGAGAGACTATTATCCTCCTAATGTCAATGCGATTGACTGACCTAGAAACAATGGATACTACCCTAGGGACAACTATCAGGGTTGGAATCCTAACGAAAATGGAAACGATGGAAGGTACGAAAGGCCTCCATATGAGTACAACCAGTTTTTTTCTTTTCATAGAACAAGAGGGCATAGCACAGAATCCTGTAGAGAGTATAATAGATTCATAGTGAGATTGCTGGAAGACCAGCAACGGTTGTTCATAGAAATGTTCTTGAACCTGCAAGAAGTCACGTCGAATAACAAGGGCACAAGACAAACCCAAGCCCCAATAGCCCCACAAAATGTAAACATGAGAATCTATCAAGACCCATTTCCCACGCATAAGGATGCAGAAACATCAAACCAAAACTAAGTAGCCCAAGGTAGCAACATTGGCATCCCACCACAACTAGGACAGAAAGGAGAAGCTAGGATGATGGGATTAGTCGAAATACTCCACAATGAAGAAGAAGAGGAAGACCTTGAGAATGAACAAAAGGAAGTATATGAGGATGTCGTTTCAGTAGTGGAACCAATACCAACTCCGATCAGACTTTATGAACTTATAGAAGACTTAAAAAAGACATGCTCACATATCATTCATTGACCTACTCAGGAATTCCCCTTCACATCGCTCAACACTACTAAAAGCAATAGGGATGAAGTATCTCGATCAGATTACTCCCCCACCTAGTGAGTAGATCAACCATGTGGATTATGACATTAGCTCACCAAATTCAGAACTCAAGGATCTAGGGTTCTTCGACTTAAAGCAAATGCCTTCCGAGGCCGAGCTAACCAAGAAAGGAGACCCTGCGTTGTACTTACAAGTTTGGATGTATGACACTTACATCAAACGAACCTTAATTGATGATAGAGCCATAGTGAACATAGTTCCATTCTCCTTTTAGAGAAGATGGGTTATGGGCACACAAATATCATCACTTCACGAGACACCCTAAGTGGTTACGATAATCTAAAGGCCGCAACGATAGGTAAGATCACCTTTCTAGTGACTCTAGGCCCTAAGACTGTCCCAACCACATTTTACGTCATCGACAAGGACACATGATATACCTTGCTCCTTGGAAGACCATGGATCCATATGATGAAAAATGTGCCATCAACGTTGTTTCATGAAGCTTGATTCCTACATCTATGTAAGGTATACGTTGCGAAAGGGGACCCAGAGCCTTTTAGCATGTTGAAATCAAACACATCAAACAAGCGTATAGGCATCCCCATAGATTATGAACTTCACACCAACAAATTGATTGTCCCTAGTCCTATGCCTCAATCAATATGTATCAAACGAATATAAACTCTAGAAAAGACCATAAATACTGCGGAGATGAAAACCTTAGAAAATGAGGTACCGTCAAAACAAAAGGAAATTGTCCCCAAGGAAAAGACAATTAAGATCATGGAATGGATAGAGCAGGATGGACCTCTCCAATTCCCTCTAGAAGTACTCATGATCAACATTCAACCTGCCTACAAGCTCTTCCCTTGCATAGGGGAGAAACCTCATAGAACTAAAGGTCCAGTGTTCGAAACCACTACGTTAGACTTGAGGAATGCAGACTCGCACACTTTCTCAAATCTTGAGGAAGACATAACAGAGAGTTACACTTCTTTGTCACCCTTAAGCAAATCACGTGTCCCCGAGACACCAGAAGAAACGAAGTCATATGAGCCTCTTACGCCATTAGAGGATTAATATAGACCATTGACACCCATGGAGGAGGTGCATTCTATTATCAATGAATCAACCAATGCAATAGGAATGCTACCTAGAATGTTCATGGTGTCTCAACCACAAGAAAAGCCAACCACCTTTGCCTCGATGCAATCAAACGAACTCGGTGAGTGGGAAGCACCTTTAGTACAAATTGAAATGGTTGAAAGACTCCCAGACGAAGACAAAGAAAGTGAGGGAACATTTCACAAGGAGTGGAAAATGAGAGTGTCAGTCGGCATTGATGATCCTGTCATTTTTAAGTTGCCAGGAAGTTACATCGGGTATTCCATGGATTTAAGCCCAGAACCAAATGGGAGGACAAGTATAAGCTTTGTCCCTCATAATGAGCAAAGCGAGCTACAAACTCCCTTCAAATTGTTCCAATTTTTGCAAAGTATTCAAGACAGACAAGATGTGAAAATCTACATGCAGGAGCAGTTCGACCTGTTAGCAGAGTTATTAAGATGCAACAGAGTCCTGTATTGGACCCCTTCCCATCAACAAGCCTTTTGGGACTTACTTCGTCTCACGTTGCCAAGGGAAACCACCGAGTTGGAAACAATAGAATCAAATGACAAACTCTATAGAATAGGAGAACTTGTCCTGAGAAGAGGTAGTACGAAAAACAAGAAAAGAAGACGGAAAAGAACATTCACGGAGGACTGGAAATGTCCTTACATGGTTAAAGAAGACGTCGGAAACAGTGTCTATCTCTTGTGCACAATGGAGGGAGAGGAATTTGGCGAAACAATCAATGCCTTTCACTTCAAGAAATACTGTCTAAAACCCAAAAAATCATAAAACATATAAAATACAAAAAAAAATTATAAAAATAAAAAAATGTCAAAAAGAATTTGTTTCTTTAATTTCAATATCATTCTGTTCATCTTGCATTACAGTCAATGACTTGCTCTTATACTATTTTCATTACAGTAAGGATCTAAGGTTGCCTAGGTATACGTGATCCTTTCAGGTCCTAGAGATTCCCCATTATCACAATCACCATACCCCTTTTCATTCCCAGTAATTCTAATCAAAGCCTAACTCTTAGGTTTACACTGATCCCAGTCTTAATGAGCCAAGATGTTAGGTCTAAACAAAGTCAATATTCAAACCTACAATGGTCAAAGGAAGCTTGCAAGAAGACCTTCCCAATTCTTCTCTAGTAGAAGAGAAGTCCAACCAGATTACAAAACCTTTAGGTGGCGCTCAACCCCTTATCTTTCTTGGCCAAAAATGTTAGGAGGATCAAAACTCTGAAGGAAGCAATCTAAAATCTGAGTGAATAAAAAAATGAGTGATCAAAATAAGAGTGTTAAAAAGTGAGAATTGAGAGATCAATCTTGCATATCAAAGTTCCAAAAGCATTCATTTCTTAAAAAGTAAAAAAAAATCCAAAAAAAAATAGAAAATCAAGTTCTAGAAAATACAAAAAAAGTGAAAAAGCAAAAAAAAGAGAGAAGATTGTTGAATGTTGTACTCTTGGGTGGAGATCAGTCTAAGCTCGAAGCCTCAAGGGTGACATTCTAACAAAGGAAATAAAAAAAGAAAGGTACAAAGCACACACGCACTAGCTGAGCAATGCCAAGAGTCTAGTAGTCTTTAGGATCATCTTCTATCTAGGGACCTTGGTTCTTTCCCATTTATCCTTTACCTTGGGTCTATCTTGCTTGCCATCTATGTTCTAAGTCTAGCGAACATCAATAAAATTTGTTACTTGTCTAAGTTGAAAGCTTGTCAAATTGTCTTATCTAGATAAGGATCAGTGTCTAGCCTTTAACAAAGCCCAAATTCAAAAGCACTCCATCTCATTCCCGCTCCCCACTTGAGTTTTGAAGTCCTATCTCACAGCCTTAAATAGGTCTCCCATATCAGGACAACTTGCAATCCCCTAGATTGAAAATCGTGTTAAAGAGCAGTCATATTGTTTGTTCCACATTGCATTCATATCAAAATCAGAAAAGAAGTCTCAAAGCAATAAAGTCAATGTCATAACTCGTGACATTTAGTAGAAGTAAAAGTTTCATTTCAAGTATTTCTTGTGTTCTTGCATCTGCATATCGTAAACTGCATCTCATATGTATGCCAAAAAATTACAAAAACATGTCATCGTTATCATACTTGCATGGTTAGAGTTGAAGGTCAAAAATATAATCAAAAGGTTCTTAAACTTCCATAATGCACAAGAGATGAGTACCCATTCGATAGCCAAAACCATAAAAAGACAAACTTTCATTGATATATCCGAAGTTTACACATATATGAGAGTACCAAAGAGCTAAAGACAAAATGCTCTCAAGGGAAGTGAAGGCTCCCCATGCAAGGGGGCACGATTTCAAAAGGAAAAGCAAAGTAAAATCAAGGATGGTAAAACCCTTAGGACTCCTGCTCCTCTGCCTATGTGCACCACTAGTCGCTCCATGAGATCTATGGGAGCGAGGCATCCTGCTATGAGCGTATGATTGCAAAGGCCCCACTGCACTAGCATCTTGCCGTCCAAATCCAAGACGAGCCATCTCACGAAGCACCTGATTCTCACCCTTAAGGATGAGATTCTCGGCCTAAATATTTGTCGGACAGACTATCCTGCAAATTATTTAGAAAGTTGTCTTCATGCCATTTTAAACTCAAAGGCCTTTAGCTCCAAAAGAGAATATGATTTGGTAAAATTCATGTAACATACTGTTTAACAAAGTCCATTGGACAAAGAAAGCCCCAACAAACTTCATCCATAGACTTTATACCTTGACATGGATCATAAAATGTATGTAAATAGGACAAGGAAGAGCCTTACTTTCTGAAAGACTTCTACATATAGTTATTATCAACAGCCTATTGAAGTTACTGCAATTTCTTACATCTCAATTAAAAGGAATAAAAGAAGAAACGGTAAGATACATTTTGGATGTGCATTTTTTATGTTACACAAAGACCATCTATAAAAGTAATTGTCTCTAACTAGTGTATTGATACAAACTACATTAGCAAGCAATCCATTCATGCAATTGGCATGCAAATTATGTGATTAAAAAATGGGATACCATACCATGGTGTCTCTATACTCTCGGTTTGCTATTGATTCCATGCATTATCTTGCAACAACAGAATCCATAGGCCAATACTTAATTATCCAACCACAGAAGCATGTAAATCCAAGTCTATTTAAGGTCCTCTGTTCTAGTACATGCCTACCCTTGCATAGGATTTTCCTTTGGAGTCTAAACCCTTTCATTAATATCACAAACTTCCAAGAGCTATACTGAATACAGTACCTACATTACTGCTTGGGACGAGCCAACCACAGAGAACTAAGAGCACGGAGACCAGAGAAATAATCGCTTATGGCGAGCAAAGCTTGAGCAACTTGACGGGTTGTCAAGATACGATGCATTTGTTGGAGAGTATGTAGCCTTAAGTTATCTGCTTGTGAATCAATGCATCAAAAAACAAGTGTGTAATTTTCATCCCTTTAAGAATCATATACACTCCTAACACTAGAGTCGAAAACAATCCTGACAAGTATCTAGTAAAATCTGGAAAAATCTCAAATATAATATCTTTTGGGTCTATAATCTAGAAGCCCAAGTCTAGTGTTGATTCTCTTCAAGATTTCTGCTTGATCAGATGAAGGTACCTGGTGGACAAATTTTTCCAATGTCCCTAACTTGCCGATTGCCATTGCCATTTGTCTCATGTAATTGGCTACATTTGAAGAAGGCCCAGGTGTACTAAGGGATCCAAATGCAAGAGTTTTTGCTAAGGATTGCTGAAGAGCTTCCGTTCCCTATGAGAAGGCATCTTCTGCCTGCTATGATGATTCTTGTAGATTGCATATACCATGCAATTGATGCTCTGTTAATGGTTCCAGATAAGGAATGAGTATCTGCCAATAAAGCACAATAGATATGATCAGAAGGATATCATATCCATCTTTTTGTGTGCACACACATCAAGTTTGGCAAAACATACGACGGCCAATTGTACAGAGAGATCAACAGCTTAAGAAAAAAGCTCAATCATAAAAAAGAAGAATGAATGTTTATGTTTTTGAGTAGTGCAACGAATCTTGAAGAGAATCAACACTAGACTTGGGCTTCTAGATTATAGACCCAAAAGATATTATATTTGAGATTTTTCAGATTTTACTAGATACTTTTCATGATTGTTTTCAACTCTAGTGTTAGCAGTGTATATGATTCTTAAAGGGATGAAAATTACACACTTGTTTTTTGATGCATTGATTCACAGGCAGATAACTTAAGGCTACATACTCTCCAGCAAATGCATTGTATCTTAACTTATAATGGGGTTATTATTATTAAAATGGGGTTATTATTTATCCATGGGTATTTAATTATTTTATAACTTTTTTGTTTGCAATAGGATTTTCTCTATCTATTGCTGTCTGTAATCATAAATATAAGCTTCTTATAGTTTTCTCACTGTTTGAAATTATGAGGGTTTGGTATTAAAACGGGGTTATTATTTATCCATGGGTATTCAATTATTTTATAATTTTTTTGGTTGCAATGGGATTTTCTCTATCTATTGCTGTTTGTAATCATAAATGAAAGCATCTTATGGTTTTCTCACTGTATGAAATCATGATGGTTTGGTATTAAAATGGGGTTATTATTTAGCCATGGGTATTCAATTATTTTATATATATTTTGTTTGTAATGTGATTTTTTCTGTCTATTGCTATTTGTAATCATAAATGAAAGCTTCTTATGGTTTTCTCACTGTTTGTAATCATGAGGGTTCGGTATTAAAATGGGGTTATTGTTTATCTATGGGTATTCGATTATTTTATTTATTTATTTTTGTTTGCAATGAGATTATTCTTTATCCATGTCTATTGATTGTTTTTTTTGGTTTGCAATGGTTTTCTTCCATCTTTTGCTGTCTGTGGTCATTAAGGGAAGGTTGTTTTGTTTCTTTGTGGTGGAATGTCTAGTTTAGTGCTTAAGGCTCTTTGTTTCTTTAACTTTGTACTGCAGAGATTCAAAAGATTCCAAATGGCAAAACTAGTGTTCAATGGTGTTTGTTGTAACACTTTATCTACTTTATGAGTAGTGTTTATCAACATAGCTTAATGGTCGTTTTCTGTGTTTTGTAACACATTTATTGCTTTTGGAAATTATAATATTCTGTTCGAGCATCACTGCGACTCTTTAATTTAAGTCACAAATTTTAGTTGACAATTTCTAATTGTAGAAAATGGAATGACAAATGTTTTAATGTGCTGCAAATTTTTTTTACAAGTGCATTTTAAGTTTATAATTGATATCATATTGAATACCTTTTAAAGCATGTTTACTGCAAAATTCAATCTGCAATATGTCCTCTTTTCATAGTGGGTCACCCTAACTTGACCCCTCCAACTGGTACACTGTGTTATCCGAAATTAAAAAAATTTGCATCTGCTTCTTGGGATTATTGTTTATCCATGGGTATTCAATTATTTTATATTCGATGATGTGAACACCCTAAATATTTTGTTATGTTCACGAGTCTTATCTCTTTTATCATATATATATATATTTGTGTGTGTGTGTGTATACACATGAAACCAAAAGAACCTTCCATTTACAACTACAGACAACAATAGATATGTGTATGTGTGTGTGTATACACATAAAACCAAAAAAACCTTCCATTCAAACTATGTCCAAGTATTGAAAGATATTTTGCAATATTTGACACTATGTCCTAGTAGTGAAAGATATTCTTTAATTTGTCATCCACACATATCAAATAATTCATTAATTAGTGAAAAATATTGCATGCATAAACCATAGGACAAACATACAGAAATATATTCCCATTGCAAATAGCAAAAACCAAATTGAGATATTTGTTCTGCCCCTTCATTTTCTTACTTCTACCCCTTGATTTTCCTACTTTGAGCTAACTACAAATTTTGCAAAAATTGACACTTTGTCCTAGTAGTCAAAAATATTCTTTAATCTATCATCCACACACAAGAGGACAACAATTTATTAAAATCTAGCACAAACAACGCAAACAAGCATTCAACCAAATCAGTTAACTCTCCATTAATTTCACACCATCGAAGGTTTAAGGCTCACCAATTAAGCAATCAAAAAACATTAAAGGCAATCAACCAATTCAGAGCAAATAAGCATTCGACCAAATCAATCACCTCCCATATTTAATACCAAATTCAATTTTACAGACATCCATCAAATCATTCAAATGAAGTGCAATAAAAACTATAGTCTGAACTCAGAGGACAAGTCTATAGTCATTGATTCAATTAAGATTTCGCATGCATAAACAATAGGACATAAAAACAAAAAAAACTAAATAAATTCTCTTTTTTTTTCAAGCTAGAAAGACCATTGCCTTAGCATGATAGGATATCCTTACCAGGGTCGAAGAATAAACGAGCGAAGCCATTGCAAACAATAAAAACAGAAAATATTTTAATACCCATGGATAAATAGTAACCCCATTTTAATATCAAACCCTCATGATTACAAATAGTGAGAAAACCATAAGAAGCTTCCATTTATGATTACAAACAACAATAGATGGAAAAAATTCCATTGCAAACAAAAAAAATATAAAATAATTGAATACCCATGGATAAATAATAACCCTATTTTAATACCTAGAGCATATATTATGTTTTGAACAAATATATATACACATATATTATGCATATGCATATGCATAAGTATGTGTATATGCATATGCATATGTATGTTTATACATATGCATATGTATATTTATATTACATTCCGATTGTATATGGATAAATAATAACCCCATTTGAATACCGAAGCCTCATGATTACAACCTGACAGAAAACGAAAAGAACATTCCATTTACGAGCATATTAAACACTCATATATATATATATATATATATATATATATATATGCCATATGTAGGTATATATACATACTTGTGATTGTGTGTATGTATGTTTGTAAGAACATGATTGTATATGGATATGCATCCACATTCGGAGGTGTAAGGAACTCCAATCAAGCAGTCAAAAAAAGAGGACAGTGAGTTAACATTTTAGACCACACAAGCATTCAACCAAGTCAATCAACCTCTCCATTATTTCCTACAAAACCATGATGTATTAAACTTTTTCTTTGTATAAACCATGTCAATTGCATTTATGTTTTGCAAATCCTTGTAAATCATTTCTGTATGCCACCTAATATGAATAATAAAATACTAATGAAGTAAATCATTTGACTATTAATTGATTCAATTACAAATAACAACTTGCCCCACTATGGTGAACCCCTATAGTCATAATCTAAATGCATGATAATCCTATCAACTAGGACTACCTTTTAGTAGAGAACTATTCTACATGAACAAACCATTCTACTAAAGAACTATTCTCCTAGATAAGTGCATTGGGGAGACTTGCTTACCCAAAGGCATTTTGGTTTGAGCTATGCTGCAGTCTACAAATCAAATCGATTTGATGATAACTACAACATAGCTTAACACTAAAAATGTTTTTGCATTATCAAGACTCCTCAAAGTAGCGCCATCTCCAAAGCCTATGTGACCCAGTTTTGGTGCCATCTGCAACTACCAAACGTAGAGAGCAGAGTTGATAATGGTGTGAAAGGGTTTGTTGAGTGTGAAGGATGAGAGCATTGAATGCTCCATAGTGTGAAAAGCCAAGGCACGATAACCAACAAAATGTAGAGGGAAGTGGAGTAAATGCATCTGCATGGGTGTAAATGCGTCTGCTTTCCTTTGTTAAAGCAAGAGTGTGATGAAAAGGTGGTGAGTTGCTCGGATGCCACACAACATCGCGAGCACAAATCACGATGCCACTTCACGCCATCGGGGTATGTTGTGTGCGGTCGTCGGTAAAAAATGGTCAGAAATTTGACCCCACCAAACAAACGTGTCGTCCACATGACAAATCGATGTCCAACGTGTAAAAACAATATATTTAGGATGTCCACCTCATTGCACGCATGTTTGAGTATAAATGCATATGACTGAAATGAAGACATGCCATCTATAACAGTGAAGAATGTGAAGCCCATGTTGACCTTGATAGTTAGGTTGCACCACATTCATGCCCTCAACATATCAATGTACTCAAACAAGTTTTATGTTGATGATTGGGTGTTTATTAAATGCAAATCATTGGCATGCCAAACACAGATCTGAATTCCCGTTTCATTGATTGGATTTAAAATACAAATCATGCTATTACAAAATGCAAAAAAATGCCTCCCTAGGCTGTAATTTCAAACTTGTTTGTGTACAATGATTGGTTGTTACCAATCTCATTCAAACAATGCTGGAAAACCTAGTGGACTTGAAGTGGCAGAGGTTGTTGTTGCTTGGTTGCTTGACAAATTACTCTCAATTGCGTTCTCCTCCCTTGCTGGTGGACTTAGAGTGCTACTCAAATGGAATGGCCTTAGGACTAGAAATTGTGTACTGCTCACAATGGATGGAGTTACACTTGGAAATTGAGTGCTGGCCACAATGGATGGGGTTAGACTTGAAAATTGAGTGTTGGTCACATGGGATGGGGTTAGACTTGGAAATTGATTGCTGGTCAAATGGGATGGGGTTAGACTTGGAAGTTGACTGTTGGTCAAATGGGATGGGGTTACAGCTGTATGATAGTTAGGGATATGAATATTCACCATCTCCCTAAACAAGGCATGATTTTTGGGCAAAGGGTTTAAGGGGTTGCTTAAACGCCTTTCTCTTTGTAGATCCTTCCTTGCCATTTCAAGCGCTTTTTCCTTTTTATTCTGCTCCTTTTGAATCCTTTCTTGCTCCCTTTTGAGTTCTTTTTCCTTTTTCTATTGTTCCTTTGCTTGCTGTGCAATCTCTTTATCTAGTTTGGCTTGATCCTTCAATTCCTTTGCAACAACACGTGCTGCCTTTCTCTCCTCAATCTGCTCCCTCTTTCGCAGTTTCAACTCCTGGATTTCTTTCTTCCTTTGCTCTTGTTCCATTAACAGGTTCATGTATTCATCTGTTAATAATTGTGACTGTCAGCTCAACCGAATTCCTCTATCCTCTGCTGTCCCAGGGTTTTCCTTCACAATGTGAACTGACAGTTTCAGAAATTTGCTGATACGTGAATCTACTTAGTTGTAAAGCCAGTTTAGTTGTAAAAAGATTTGCACAGAAAAAGGGCATTGATTTTGATGAGATTTTTTCTCTGGTTGTTAAGATGACTTCTATTCATACTGTTTTAAGTATTGTGGCTGCTGAAGATTTGCATTTGGAACAACTAGATGTGAAAACTGCATTTCTCTATGGTGATTTGGAGGAGGAGATATATATGGAACAACCCCAAGGATTTGGGTCAAAGGTAAGGAGAAACTGGTGTGCAGATTGAAGAAGAGTTTGTATGGCCTGGAACAAGCACCTCGGCAATGGTATTTGAAATTTGATAGTTTTATGGCTAAGGCTACAACCGGTGTAATTTTGACCATTGTGTTTATTTTAAGAGGTTGGATAATGACAACTACATTATTTTATGTTTATATGTTGATGACATGCTTGTAGTTGGGTCTAACATGGATCACATAAGAGAGTTAAAACAACAGTTAGCATAGTCATTTGCTATGAAGGATTTGGGGGCAGCTAAACAAATCCTTGGTATTAAAATTTGTAGAGATAGAAAGAATAGAAAATTGACTCTATCTTAGGCTGATTATGTTGAAAAGGTGTTGCAGAGATTTCTTATGGAAAATGCAAAAGCTGTTAGCACACCTTTGCCTAGTCATTTAAAATTGACTAAGGAGATGTGTCAAAAGACACAAGAGGAGAAAGACCAAATGTCCAAGGTACCATATGCTTCATCTGTAGGAAGTTTAATGTACACCATGGTATGCACAAGACTGGATATTGCACATGCTGTAGGAGTCATAAGCAGGTATATGAGTCATCCTAGATTGGAGCATTAGAATGCAGTAAAATGGATTATCAGATATTTGAGAGGTACATCCAATAAACATATATGTTTTGGAGGCTCTAATACTAATTTAGCAGGTTATGTAGACTCAGATTTGGCAGGGGATATTGATACTAGGTGAGTACTACAGGTTATATCTTTACTGTAGGTGGGACATTGGTGAGTTGGATTTTCAGGTTACAAAAGGTGGTTGCTTTATCCACCATAGAGGCAGAATATGTAGCTGCAACAGAGGCAAGTAAGGAGATGATATGGCTGCAATCTTTCATGGAAGAATTGAGAAAACAATATATTAACAGTTATTTGTTTACGGACAGCCAGAGTGCCATACATCTTGTAAAGAATTCTGCCTTGCATTCAAAGACCAAACACATATAGTTGAGGTATCATTTTATTCGGTCGGTGTTGGATGATGGACAGTTACAGCTGGAAAAGATATATACAGATGAAAATCCAACGGATATGTTTACAAAGGTAGTGACAAGGGAGAAGCTGAGCTCCTCTTCAGCTTCGGTTGGTCTTCTAGACTGAAAACAACAAAAATAGAATAGTAGAGTCCAGGGTGCTTATTTTTAGTGGGAGCTATAGGGTCAGCAGTGTTATGATCAGTCTCCAAGTGGGAGATGATATGGTGTGGAGTTTGATCAATCTCCAAGTGGGAGATTGTTGTTATATAGAGCCTAATCAGACTCAGAGGTTAAATTTATCCCACTTTTATCAGTGCAGTTCCCCCCCAAGTTATTTTTCTATTAACTGACATAAAAAACCCTATTTTGTAATCGACATAAGGCTTGATAAAAGTGGCTAAGGGTTAGGGTTTCCATTGATTGTATTGTAACATTTGCAGTGGTATTGAGTTGTAGGGATTGCTAATTGTAATCGGTTTGATTTACTGGATAATAATATTGGACTCTTTGTTTGGTGGATGTAGCCCGAGTTTGGGTGAACCACGTTAAAACTTGTCTCTCGCTGTTGTTATTTTTGTGTATTTCCATTCCTCTGTTTAATCTTTATTTGCATTTAATTGATATATTCTGCCGGCTGACCCTAACAACCTTGGGGTATCAAAGCTTTCAGACCGTAATGGTCTAGTCGAGGCTCACCACATTGAGTGTATCTTGCAGTAGTGTTATGTTGGAAAATGTCCCCTCAGGGGATTTTCCCTCCTAAGGTTTAGCTCTCGGGTCCTTTAGAATATATTTAGATCATCTTGCATGTTAATGATGACTTCTGGTGAAGAAATCCCTAAGTTTTATGGCCAATGGGACCTAGGGGATGTACTTGTGATGAATCTTACCTAAAATAGGAGGGAGGACTTGGACGCCCATGCCCTAGTCCTGCCCTATTTTGGGTCAGGACCTATTTTCATGTGTCGGTTATGTGACTGTTATTAGGTCCTATGCCAACACCTTAAGTTTGAATTATGAATTTCTTGGTGGGAAGTTGTTTAATTGCATATATAAGCATGTTTAGGCATTCATTTGTAAACTAGAGATGGACATTGTGAACTTGTGACTTGATGTAAAAGCGATTCAAGGCATTCATTGTGTTGTAGAGCAGTATTGTTTTGTTATTGTGTTTGTTTATGCAGATTTGGCTCCATCTCCTCATGGCATGAAAAAAGATTCTTCCTTCCATGAGAGATACACCATCTAGGTGACATTCATTTGTGTTTTCAATCATTTATCAATTGGTTTTTGCCTCTATCCCACAGGGATACACACTCTTTATTTGACAACGATGTTTGGAAGATTTGAATGTCTCTTCGGGGCTTGACCGAGGCAAGCCTCTAAACACTACAACCCCCAACCCACTTTTCTGTGATTGCAGGTTACAGGTTTTAGAAGCGAAAGAAGTGGAGTTATAGGGAGGCATTACAAACTCTCGGAAGTGTAGAGCAAAGAAGAAAATTAGGGCTTGGACTAGGGTGCCCACTCATTAGTCCTCCAGATTCTGATGCAGTGAAATCTTTCTGACAACAGAATTGTGTTGCAGACATTCTTCAGAGATCCCGACAGAAATAGGTACACTAGACTAGGGCACCCGCTCATTAGTCCCTAACTTTTCCACACACTAAACTTTGAAATCTGGTATGTATTTGATTGTCATTTGATATCTCTGTGTGCGATCATTTTCCATGATTTGTCTGTTTGTTTATGATTTTATGAAATTAGGGTTTTGAGCATAATCAGACTTAATTAAACAACAAATTCACACAATTCTAATCTTCCCCTTTGTTCCAAGTGATAAAAGATCTATAGTAGAGTTCTCTACTCGATTGAATGTTCTTGAATGTTGTGGTGAAAGGAGGATTTAACATAAACCCTTGAAATAAACCAAAAACCCTTCTTCCTCTTTTTACCACTAAACATTTTGGTGAACCTGTGTTTTTAATTAATTTTGTACTTTTTTGAGTATTGTACTTCAAATTTACATTCATTTCATTTTCATCTTATTGCATTTGAAAAATTACAAAAAAAATTGAAAAATTGGAAAAATTTAAAAAAATTGACATTTTTAGCTTGCATTTTCAAATAATCTGAATTAATTTGCATTTGATTTCATTTAATTTCTATTATTATCATCAAATCTGATTTAATTTACATAAATTCATCATTCATCATTCATTTACATTGCATTTCCATGCTTAAATTGTTAAAAATTGCTTGAAATTGTGCATTTTTCATATAACCTAATTTTTGCATTAGCTAGGGTTTGTAGTCAAAATCTTCTTTCAGATTTTACAACTTTTTTAAACACTCATTTAGGACTGATTTTTATCTGTAGTGTTTCATCAAAGTGGGTTTCTTGCAAAATTTCATGTCTAGGGTTCGAAAACCTTGTATTTTCACTAGATTTGGCCTTATCGTCTCTCTAGAATTGCCTCATAGACATGTTGTGAAGGATTTTGCTGCACTAATTGGTTGTTATCAGGGTTATAATCTACTGCCCCTCCTTAAAGTCCTCACAACACCTTTTGTATTAGGCATTTGCATTGAAAATTAGTGAAAAATTGCATGTTTTTAGTGTATTTTCACTAGATTTTGACTTATTTGGCATATAGGATTGCATCAAAGGTATGTTGTGAAGGATATTATTACATCATTGGACTTTTATTAGGCATATTATTCACTGGACCTCTTTAAATCCTTCACAACACCTCTTCTTTCACTCATTTGCATTGAAAATTTGTGAAAAAGGTGACAAATCAAGCATTTTGGATCCTAAACATACCTTGCTCCTTGGGTTTGTTCTATTAGTTTGTGCATTGAGTGTTGCACGCTGTTGTATGAGTATTTTAACCTATTGACCTAATAGAAATATCCCTTTAAGAAGAAGTAGAAGACTCATGGGATCTAGTGCTCCTAAAGAAAATAGGATTCCTACCTCTGAAAATCCACCGAACACCTTCTTTACAAAAGGAGAGACACAAATTTTGCAAGATATTATACCCCATACAACCACTATGGAAGATCAAATATTTCATGAAGTTGACGACACTATTGAGGTGGTAACATATGTACCTAATGAGCAAATAAACAAACTTGATAAAGAGTTAGCCGATTTTCAAGCATTCGTTGAAAATAATAGGATAGCGGAAGAAGCTATACCTGTGATTCACAACATAAGAGAGTTGATAAAAGGAGGACAAGATGTTATTAATGTTATTTGAGGTTTAACGCATATAGTACACAATAATATTATGTCGGTGACTGAATGTGCGAATGATATTAATAACATGTCACCGTCTCACACGCAAGTATCAGCACCTATATCGACTATGGGAATATCTACATTTACATCAACAATTTTAACCACTAATGCAAATACTTGTAGTAATGCTACCACTGGTGTTGGAGTATCTAATGGCACTAATTCACAAAATTACAAAGTTGTGGGATTTAAGTATCAAAACTTGGCACCTTAGGCGACTTCTTTCATGAATAATTACTCTCAACCACCTCTCCATCCCACTTATTCTCAACCACCTCTTACATACAGCTACTCGCAACCACCTTCCACTTATCACTATGTTCAACCACCACTCACCTATTCACAGCCTCCGCTTATCACTACTTATCCTCAATCACCTCCACACTTCGGTTCCAATTCCTCACAACAAACCACATCTCCTAATGATGCCATCTTAAACCAACTTTTGCAAGGCATGACTTCTTTACAGCAAAATGTGACAAATTTGACAAATTCTTCACAACCTATCATGCCCATAATCCCCTATCTTATGCAATCTTGAGAACTCCTATGGCTGAGAGGTTTGAGACCCCTCGCTTTGAAAAATATGGTGGAAAAGGTGATCCTAATACTCATGTGGCAGCATTCACGACTATGTGTAGTGATTTTTACTTTGAAGAAGACTTATTGGCAAAAAATTTCCTGCGATCTCTCAAGGATACTGCTTTAGAATGGTTTTTCTCTTTACCTCCGAACTCAATACACTCTTTTTCGTAGTTAGTTAATCAATTTTTACAACATTTCCAAGAAAACATTGGACCTCAAGTCTCTTTAATTGATTTAGTTCATTGCAAGCAAGGTCCGGAAGAGAAGTTATCTGAGTTTATTAGTCGGTATCAAGCACTCTATGCACAAATTCAATATTAGATGAAGGATGAGGATGTTTAGAAGGTGTTTATTACAAATCTACAACCTAACATCCATGATAAGATTCCCTTGATGAAGTACAACTCTTTTCAACATTTATGCACGCCCTTCGTGATTATCAGCTTTCGTCTAGTTAGTATGAAAACCAAAACTCATTGGCTCAAGTTTGTCAGTCCACACGTGGACCTTCACAAAACAACTTTAAGAGGAATAATAAGAGTTTCATCAAGGTTAATGGGTCGAATTCAAACAACTTTTCACAAGTATCTGCTATTACTAATCCAAAAAAGACATTGTTTCAACAAAGAAAATTTACTCCGATATCTGAATCCTATCATTCTATCATGAATCAAGTTGTGAGTAATAACCTCATGAAGCTTCGTCTGATTAAACCATTGGATCCTAGTAGAATGCAAGGACCTTATTTTGATGCTAATGCTTTCTGTCACTATCATCGACAACAAAGACATGATACTGAACGATGTATGCATCTTAAACATGAAATATAAGACCTCATCGACTCAAATGTTATACATGTATCTGGTGTGAATGATAATGGAAATAAGTCAGTTGCTCCTCCAAATCAGAATTTATAGATCTTCACTAATCTATTTCCTAAGCATACCAATAATAACATGATGGAACAAAATACACTCAAAATAGAAGATGACTATCTAAACTACGATGAGATAATTGCTACTATAGAAGTGGATAGGGAAAAGTCTGAAGTATTACCTTGTCCATAAAGAAATGGTATTTATGCCGAGGTTCCTCCTCCGTTATCCCTTCAAGGATCGGGAGATAACCAAAATACATTGGAAAAACAATTAGAACAACAAAAGCAAGAGATCATGACAAAGGAAAAGATTGAAATTGTGCAAGATAATGATAGACAAACTCAACAAAATAAGCTAGCTAAAAGTCGAAAAAGAGTAAGACGATTATCATCAGTTGGAAATAACAGTGGTTCTCCTCCTCACAAGCAACAAAAGATATCACATATACAAGGATATGAGAAACAAGCACCGCATGGATATTTTGAGAACAAATAAAAAGCTAAGGCGAACCACTCAAATGTTACACAAAACTTGATCGAGCATCTCTCTAAGATGCTCACAAGTTCCAAATTCTAGACCGGTTTTACTTACAGATGAGTATTTCTAACCTTGGTGGTCACCTATGTTGCGGCATTATTTTCTCGTTTATGTGACCTCCCCTCTCGTGTTGTGTTATCCATGTGATGTGTTATGTGTTGTTTAGGCCTCCTAGGATGACCTTTGATTCTCTTGTAAGGTCAAGAATGTACCAGGGGACTGCCTCTATTGTGACCTTTTATTTGTATCATCATTCTTCTATATTGCTTCTCCTCTATTTTCATTTTTGTGTGTTGTGTCTTAAGGACATAGTGTTGCGATTGGTGACTTGGGGGCATCCTCCTACGTGATTGTCCCTAAGGCACTTGTTCTCCTCTCTTGATTTATTGTTTACCTTCCTCTAGTGGTTCTATCTAGGAGGCGGATGATGAAAAACAAATAAGACTGATAAGGTCCAAGTGTCCCTTCAGTGAGAAATCAAAAAATGGACCTAGTCCATACATGACGATGGGGTTGATATATATTATCTGACACTTGGCTAGTAGAATCACTTCGTGTGATATTCTGATGTCTTATCGCACTAACAAACTATAACATTCTAGCTGCTCCGTGCACTTTGTTTATCTTTGAATCTTGTCTCATTTACATTCGATTATGAGATCTTGCAGTATAGCCCCATGGTTATACTCGGTTTCTGAATCCATAGTGTAACCTTGGCTTTTTGATGTGGTTATTTTTCATGCATTGCTTTTGATCATGTGATGTTATTATCTTATGGAAATATTTCTAACCTCTTTTCTTCTAGGAATGAGTTTGTGGGAACATTTGGCGATCATAAAGTACATGTCACTTCTGGGGGCATGGGCTTTGCGAGAGCTCTTGTTCCCTTGTGTGTTTTCTTCCTACATTAATGTGCTTGATATTAGTACATGATATTAACCACCTTAAGGTGGGGGAATATAAAGGTAAGTTGTCTGATGATTTTGATACTAACAAAGCATGTTTGTAAGCCCTTTGCAGAGGCAGGATGTTGTATCTCTGCGTGAGTGCACATCTTTATTTCTACATTGCAATCATTAAGCCCTCTATGGAGGCAGGATATTGCGCATATCCTTTTATTCTAAGCCCTTCTGTAGAAGGTGGGGATGGTGTATTTCTTGAGGAGATTGCACAATCCTGTCATTTTCAAAAAGTCCTCCAAGCAGGTGGGGAGCGGATCTAAGACTATCCTAACCCTTAAGCGTATCTTCGGTGATTGTTGTGGTGAAGCCCAATCGTTGGTGTGTGCCTGTAATGTGCCTAAGATGGTTGCGAACCTAGCAATAGGTTTCTTCCATCGCTTGTTTGTTGTGTTTTCTCCATGTCTTCCATGTGTGTGTCTATGGTGTGTTTTTTCCCAAGCATAGTCTAAAGACTGGTGGCGATGAGTCCCTCCTATTCTTTGGGATTTGTATGGTGTGTTTGTTCTCAAGTGCAGTCTAAAGACTGTTGGTGATGAGTCCCTCCTGCACTCTAAGATTTGTATTACGTGTTTGTTGCCCCATATTTAGTTTAAAGACTGGTGGCGATGAGTCCCTCCTGCACTCTAAGATTTGTATTGCATGTCTGTTGCCCCATATGCAGTCTAAAGACTGGTGGCGATGAGTCCCTCTTGCATTATGGGTTATGTGTTTACTTTTGTTGTACTTGCATTTGCATTTATATTAAAAAAATGAAAATGAAAAAAAAGAAATAATCACTACATTCATTGTGTTTTGTGTGTCTTCAATGTTGTCTTCTCCATGTCTTGCATGACTGTAACTGTCTTCTCCATGTTTTACATGCATGTTACTGTCTTCAATGTCTTTGGCATGTCTTCACCGTGCTTGGTGTGTTTGTTGTGAGTGTTGACCTTACTTTAATGGATGTATTGACCTTGCATTTATGCATACATTAAAGTGGGGGCTAAATGTTATGTTGAAAAATGTCCCCTTGGGGGCTTTTCCCTCCTAAGGTTTAGCTCTCGGGTCCTTTAGAATGCATTTAGATCATCTTGGATGTTAATGATGACTTCCAGTGAAGAAACCCTTAAGTTTTATGGCCAATGGGACCTAGGGGATGTACTTATGATGAATCCTGCCTAAAATAGGGGGACGACTTGGGCACCTGCACCCTAGTCCTACCCTATTTTGGGTCAGGACCTATTTTCATGTGTTGGTTTTGTGACATTTTTTAGTTCTTATGCTGATACCTCAAGTTTGAATTATGAATTTCTTGGCAGGAAGTTGTTTAGTTGCATATATAAGCATGTTTAGACATTCATTTGTAAACTAGAGATGGACATTGTGAATTTGTGACTTTATGCAAAAGTGATTCAAGGCATTCATTGTGTTGCAGAGTAGTATTGTTTTGTTATTGTGTTTGTTTATGCACATTTGGCTCCATCTCCTCATGGTATGAAAGAAGATTCTTCCTTCCATGAGAGCTACACCATTGAAGTGACATTCATTTGTGTTTTCAATCATTTATAAATTGGTTTTTGCCTCTATCCCATAGGGATACACACTCTTTATCTGACAATAGTGTTCAGAAGACTTGAATGTCTCTCTGGGGCTTGACAAAGGCAAGCCTCTAAATACCACAACCCCCAACCCACTTTTTTGTGATTGCAGGTTACAGGTTTCAGAAGTGAAAGAAGTGGAGTTATAGGGAGGCATTATAGATTGTCAGAAGTGTAGAGCAAAGAAGAAAATTAGGGCTTGGACTAGGGTGTCTGCTCATTAGTCCTCCAGATTCTGATGCAGTGAAATCTCTGTGACAGTAGAATTGTGTTGCAGACATTGTTCAGAGATCCCAACAGAAACAGGTACAGTGGACTAGGGCACCCGATCATTAGTCCCTGACTTTTCCACACACCAAACTTTGAAATCTGGTATGTATTTGATTGTCATTTGATATCTCTATGTGCAATTATTTTTCATGATTTGTCTGTTTACGATTTTACGAAATTAGGATTTTGAGCATAATCGGGCTTAATTGAACAACACATTCACATAATTCTAATCTTCCCCTCTGTTCCAAGTGATAGGAGATATGTAGTAGAGTTCTCTACTCAGTTGAATGTCCTTAAATGTTGTGGTGAAAGGAGGATTTAACATAAACCCTTGAAATAAACCAAAAACCCCTCTTCCTCTTTTTACCACTAAACAAGCTATTCGACGAGCATTTTCATAAGGATTTGCCCCCAGTGCCTACTTGCTATAGATCTGTCCAGGAGATAGGTGAGGTTACTCAGAGGACAATTACTTGGACTCCCTTGACTCCTAAGGTCTTTATTACTAGAGTTCCTAGATCTTCGAAAGGAGGACAGAGGGGAGGGAGAGGGACTCCTTCCCAAACACTTATTGTGGTCGAGGACTCATATTCTACTAATGAGGACTATGTTTCTGATGGGGATGATTCATCAAATGAGGGCCTACCAGAGGATGCACAGGACGAGGTTCCTAATGGTGTTGATGATGTGGATGATGCTCATGAAGTTCCAAAGGGTCCACCTGGAGTTCCTAGACCTCCTCATTCTGATGAGGTAATGCAACAACTTGACCCTGCCTGGTAGCTGGGTGACTCACGTAAGTCTATGTTTTGCTTTATCATTTTCATACTTTGTCCTTTCTCTTTCCCTTTGTTTCATGAAGAAGTAACACATCTTTTTTGTTTTTGGTTCACTTCGCTAGTACTGTTGAGGAGTGGAGGGCTTTCATTCAAGAGGTTAATATTAGTTTGGTTTCCCCCTTCAACAGGTTGACTCAGGAGAGACTTTTGGCTAATCCTGGTGTACCCCCTACTGCTGGGTGACACACTGATGTTTTTGCTCCTGCCTACCATGGATGTCAGGCGAGTGCGGATTTGAAGGCCGAGAATCTCATCCTTAAGAGTGAGAATTAGGTGCTTCGTGAGATGGCTCATCTTAGATTTGCACAGCAAGATGCTAGTGTTGAGGGGCCTTCACAATCACACGATCAAGTTAGGGTTCCTTTCTCCCAAAGGTCTCATGGAGCGACTAGTGGCACACCTAGGCAGAAGAGAAGGAGTCCTAAGGGTTTCGTCAGAGGGAACCATCCTTGATTTTACTTTGCTTTTTCTTTGAAATCGTACACCTTGCATGGGGAGCCTTTACTTTCCTCGAGAGCATTTTGTCTTAGTTCTTTGTACTCTCATACATGTAAACTTCAGATATATCAATGCATTTTGGAAGTTTTAAGAACTTTTTGATTATGTTTTGACCTTCAACTCTAACAATGTGGTGGAGTCACGGTAGGAGGATTCACAAAATGAAATGTCCAAACCATGCAGCAAGAGTAAACACAACGGAAACAATTCGAAGATATGAAGCAAATGTAGATTCGGTCATTCATTATATCACAGAATTCAAATATAAACTGGTCGACATCATGCGGGTTTACAATTGGGGCTCAAAGGCCTGATTACAGAATATCAGAATATGCACAAGATATGGCTTTGAAGCTCCTTCGCACAAAATCTAAACTATCAACTATGAATCCAAATTCTAGTTGCTTTCCTAAGGATCTATTACATCAATATATATCATCTCTGGTACAAAATATTCCTCCACATCGACCAAGGAAGATCTCAAACTCCAATGAAGAGCTGTAACATGTGTACATGGTTAGGTTAGACCTAAATGAGTAGAAGTCATTCGCAAATGAATGTAATGTTGTGCGGATCTCGAGGAAGGTCAACCACAAACCAAAGATCATTGAATGATGTGTTGTTAGGCTCCATGGATCAAAAAATGCCCCGCAAGTCTTCTCCTTCAGCTGATTGTTTGAGACTATCAGGATGCTTTGTTCTAAGAAAACGGTTGCTCTTCTGATCTGAATTCTAGATATGATTTAGATGAATGAATATAGATGCTAAGTCTAGCTCCACAAGATGTGAAATGCAACTGCGGTAGAATGTAGACCAAAATAAAGAAACTGCTTCAGACTGAACTACCTGAACTGAACTAGAAAATGAAAAGAAACAAACTGAACTTCAAACAAACTGAAATGCAAATGTTTTCGGTTGATGCAAGATTGCTCTTGAACTAGGGATGCTCCTACATCAGACATCTAGGGTTATTGAAAAAGTAAGTCCCTCACTTTGCTGGGGCTAGAGGAAAACCAAGATGGTCTACCTTAACTTGAGAAATCCAAGATGAATTTTCTTCTGGTCTGCCTTTCCACTTCACAAGATATTCTCTGTATTGTCTTCCTCTGGTGTTGTGTCCAACTCTGCTAGCTAAAATGTCTTCAATCTGCTCTGGTGCTTGTTGTGGTAACTACTTCTTCAAGTCTTCTTCAAGGCTGTCACTGAACTCTGCTTCATGATACTGATATAGGTCTGCAATGTTGAAAATAGGTGAAATACCCAATGTTTCTTGTAATTCCACTTCATATGCATTGCCTGAATCAAACTTTCTGAGTATCCTACAAGGTCCAAACTTCTTCATCTTCAACTTGTTATAAGTGCCAACTCGAAATATTTCTTTTCTCAAGTACACCATCACTTCATCTCCAACTACAAATTCTTTATGTCTTCTCTTCTCATTTGCTTGCTCCTTGTACTTTCTATTCATATCCTCCAATGCTTCTTCCCCTGATTATGTATTGCCTCCATATGTCCTACAAATTCTTCTGCATCTGCACTTCTTTTTTCTGCCATACTGATATCTCTCAATTCTGCAACTCCTCTAGGGTTTACTCTAGTAACAATCTCAAAAGGTGTTCTTTCGGTACTCCTATTTACTGAATTATTATATGCAAACTCTGCTTGTGAAAGAATCGAATCCCAATTCCCTGTCTTCTCTCCAACCAAACAACTCAACAAGTTTCCCAAACTCCTATTCACTACTTCTGCCTGTCCATAAGTCTGTGGATGAAAAGATGAATTGAACTTCAAATATGTCTTCATCTTCTTCCAAAGTGTCTTCCAAAAGTATCCAAGAAATCTTGTATCTCTGTTTGAAATTATACTCTTAGGTAATCCATGCAATCTCATAATCTCTTGAAAAAAGGTCAGCTACATGCACTGCATTCGTTGTCTTCTTACAAGGTATGAAATGTGCCATCTTTGAAAATATGTCCACCACTACAAATATTGAATCACGTCCTCTCTATGTCTTAGGCAATCCCATTACAAAATCCATGCTTATGTCTTCCCAAGGTCTCTCCGGTACTGTCAAAGGTTTATACAATCCAGTATTCTGACTACTCCCTTTTGCAACTTGACAAACTCTACAACTCTGCACAAACTTCCTAACATCCTTATGTATCTGAGGCCAAAAGTAATTCTCACTCACCAAAGCCACTGTCTTATCAATGCCAAAATGTCCTGCCAATCCACCACTATGCTTCTCCGTGATCAAATTATCTCTCATTGAACTTCTAGGTATGCATAACTGATTTCCTCTGAACAACATATCTTCTTGAATGAAATAGTCCAACCATTTACTCCTATATGTCACAACAGGTTCCTTGCATGCTTTCCAAGGTTCTGCAAAATTAGTGTCTCCCTTATACATGTTCTTCAATTCATCAAATCCTATCACTTCAACTCTCATCTCTGTCAACAAGTTTCTTCTCCTACTCAACGCATCTGCAACTTTGTTTGATTTTCCACTCCTATGCTTCAACACAAAAGTATAACTTTGCATGAACTCTACCCATCTCATATGTCTCTGATTCAACTTACCTTGACTATTCAAATACTTTAAAGCTTGATGATCTATATACAACACAAACTCCTTAGGCAACAAATAATGTCTCCATTTCTTCAAGGCTTGAATAGCATAGAACTCTTGATCATAAACTGAATATCTTTTCCTTGCATCATTCAACTTGTCACTGAAATATGTTACAAGTCTACCTTCTTAACACTGCTCCAATTGCATTTTTACTTGCATCACAATCTACTTGAAATACCTTATTGAAATTCGGTAATGCCAACATAGGTTGCTCTGTTACTTTCTGCTTCAATAAGTCAAAACTTTTATCTGCTCCTAATGTCCACTTGAAATCTTTTCTGTCACCTCTCATTGTCTCTGTCATAGGGTTACAAACTAAACTAAAATTTATGATGAACTTCTGATAAAAATTAGCTAATCCATGAATTGATCTGACTTCTTCAATGCTCTCCAGTGTAGGCCATTCAACAATTGCTCTTACTTTCTCAGGGTCCATCTTCAATCATTCCACAGAAATCACAAATCCCAAATATACCAATTCTTCCTTCATGAAACTACACTTTTTGATGTTTATCAACAATTTCTCTTCTCTCAACGTCCACAAAACTTGTCTAAGGTGTTGCAAATTTTCTTCTTTTGTCTTACTGAAAATCAAAATGTCATCTAAATATACAATAACAAACTTACCCAAGAATTTCTTCAAGACTTCATTCATCAACCTCATGAAAGTACTAGGTGCATTTGTCAATCCAAAAGGCATCACTAGCCATTCATACAATCCTTCATTTTTCTTAAAAGCAGTCTTCCATTCATCTCCTCTGATTCTGATCTGATGGTATCCACTTTTCAAGTCTATCTTTGTGAAATATCTTGCTCCACTCAAACAATCCATGATATTATCCATCCTAGGGAAGGGAAATTTATACTTAACTGCGATCTTATTTATTACTCTAGAGTTATTACACATTCTCCATTCTTCATCTTTCTTTGGTGCTAACACTGCAGGTACTGCACAAGGACTCAAACTTTCTCTGATCAAACCTTTTCTCAACAACTCTTGTATCTGCCTATTCAATTCCTCATTCTCTGTTGGTGTCATTCTGTGTGCTACTTTGTTAGGCAAACTAGCTCCTGGTATAAGATCCATGTGATGACTGATACTCCTGATTGATGGCAATCCTTCAAGTACATTGTCTGATATGATGTCTTCATATTCTGTCAACAACTCTGTTATCTCCTCCGGTTGTGATTCTTCAGTCTCCTTCAATGTTTCAGGCTTCTTAGGAATCAAGGCATAACACATTCTCATGTCTCAAACCATCTAGAAATTTTCTTCCATCTACCAAACAGATTCTAGCATTCCCACATACTACATTCTTAGGATCATCTTCTAAAGGAATCAAAGTAATTCTCTTCCCATTTGATGTTATAGTGTATGTATTCTTTCTCCCATAATGTATAGTTGTTCTATCATACTGCCAAGGTCTACCCAACAAGATATGACATACATCCATAGGCATAATATCACACAAAACTTCATCATGATAAGATCCAATATAAAATTTCACCAAACATTGTTCACTCACCAGTACCTTATGATCATCCTGAATCCATGCTATCTGATAGGGCTTAGGGTGTTTCAATCTTTCCAACTTTAGCTTAGTCACCATCTCCTCTGAAACTAGGTTATCAGAACTACCGCTATCAATAACAACTTTACAACATTTACCTCCTAATTTGCATCTTGCTCTGAACAAACTCTTCCTCTGCGGTGGTTCCTCATTTGTCTCTACTTGAAATAGTGCTCTCCTCATCACAAGTGATTCTCCTTTCTCTGGCTTGCCAACTGAACTAGGTGATCCAATAGGTTCTTCTTCAACATAAGTTGCTCTTCCACTGTTCTCTGTCCTTTTACTTGTACTCCCCTGATTACATTCAAATGCTCTATGTCCTTCACCTCCACATTTAAAACAAGTGCCTCTAAATGTTCTCCTATCAAGCCCTCTTCCTTCTCTTCTATAGCCTTCATTCCGGTATGAATTGTAATTACCTCTGTGATGAAAATTTATGTGATTGCTTCGGTAGGCATTGCTGTCTCTGTCATCCTTCTTAAATGTGTTGTCAAACTTGTTCTGCTCCAGATGTGACCTGTCTCTTCTGGAAAATGTTTTGCCTTTTTGAAATTTACCTCCTCTACCTCTCTACCTTTGATCATGCCTCTTATTCAACTTCTCTTCAACCTTCAGGGCAAACTGATATGCTTCCTCTAGAGATGTCATCCTTACTAAACTTAGTTCTTCTTGAATGTTCAATCTCAGCCCATTGATGTATCTAGCCACTTTCTCTTTACTTGCTTCACTATGTTTTGTCCTTCTGATCATCTTATGAAATTCTTTAGTATACTCCTTCACAGATTTATCCTTTTGTTTCAGGTTCTGCAATCATTTTAACAACTCCAACTCATAGTTAGCAGGTATAAACTGATTCTTCAATTTTGTCACCATCCTATCCCATTTTGTAATCTTAGCTTTTCCTCTTCTGTTTCTATCCAACTGAACTTCTTTCCACCATATAGTAGCATGTCCTTTCAACTTTGTCTTCACAAATTTCACCTTTTCCAGATCTTCAACTTCTTCATACTCAAAGTATTCTTCCATGTCATTTATCCAGTCAATCAACTCTTCAGGGTTCAAATTACGAGTATAATTTAGTACATCAACTCTAGGTCTCTTTCCAATATTTGAAATAGCTCGCAACATCTTTACTTGATCTGATTCTTCTTCTTTATCACCTCCTAGGGTTTCATCAATTTGTTCAACAGATTGAAATTCCTCTTCATCGTCACTTTCAACATTAGGTCTAGGTGTCAATCCTCTTCGCCTATCTTATTTGACAACATCCAATCAAATTCTCATTGTTTTCATCATTTCTATCATCTCATCCATCCTTGCAGCCATTGTTCCAACAACAGGGATTCTTCTCGACGGCATTCTTCTTAGGATCAAGTGCAAACTACCTCAAGTTTAGCGATTGGGCTACAAGGTGACAACTACCTCACAGTCGGCGATCAGTTGTGACACAAGTAACCTGCCTTGGGTCGGCGATCTGCTTACAACAAGATCTTACATAAATCCTTCGCTCAATTTTGCTCAATTTTCTCCCAAAGATTCAAACTTTCACTCTGATACCACTTGGTGTAGTCACGATAGGAGGGTTCACAGAATGAACTATCCAGACCGTACAGCAAGAGTAAACACAACGGAAACAACTCGAAGATATGAAGCAAATGCAGATTTAGTCATTTAGTATATCATAGAATTCAAATATAAACTGGCTGACATCATGCAGGCTTACAATTGGGGCTCAAAGGCCTGATTACAAAATATCAGAATATGCACAAGATATGGCTTTGAAGCTCCTTCGTACAAAATCTAAACTATCAACTATGAATCCAAATTCTAACTACTTTCCTAAGGATCTATTACATCAATATATATCATATCTGGTACAAAAGATTCCTTTGCATCAGCCAAGGAAGATCTCAAACTCCAATGAAGACTTGTAACATGTGTACACGGGTAGGTCGGACCTTAATGAGTAGATGTCCTCCGCAAATGAATGGAATGCTATGCAGATCTCAGGGAAGGTCAACCACAAACCAAAGATCATTGAATGATGTGTCGTTAGGCTCCATGGATCGAAAAATGCTCCACAAGTCTTCTCCTTCAGCTGATTGTCTGAGATTATCAGGATGCTCTGTTATGAGAAAACGGTTTCTCTTCTGATAGTGATAACTTTCCGGTACTTTATCCAAATGCTCTAAATTCTGGATATGATGTAGATGAATGAATATAGATGCTAAGTCCAGCGCCGCAAGATGTGAAATGCAACTGCGGTAGAATGCAGACCAAAATAAAGAAATTTCTTTGAACTGAACTACCTGAACTGAATTGGAAAATGAAAAGAAATAAACTGAACTGCAAACAAACTGAAATGCAAATGTTTTTGGTTGATGCAAGATTGCTCTTGAATCAGGGATGCTCCTGCATCACAATGCAAGTATGATGATGGTGACATGTTTTTTTTTTGTAATTTTTTGGCATATATATGAAATACAATTTACGATGCGCAGATGTAAGAACACAAGGGATACTTCAAATATAACTTTTACTTCTACTGAATGTCACAAGTTATGACATTGATTTTATTGCTTTGAGACTCCTTTTCTGATTTCGATATGAATGCATTGTGGAACAAACAATATGACTGCTCTTTAATAAGATTTTCAATTCAAGGGATTGCAAGTGGTCCTGATATAAGAGACCTATTCAAAGTTGTCAGATAGGGATTTAGAACTCAAGTGGGGAGTGGGAGTGAAATGGAGTGTCTCTGAATTTAGGCTTTGCTAAAGGGTAAACATTGATCCTTATCTAGATAAGATAATCTGACAAGCTTTCAACTTAGACAAGTAGCAAATTTTATTGATGTTCGCTAGACTTAGATTATAGATGGCAAGCAAGATAGACCTGGGGTAAAGGATAAATGGGAAAGAACAAGGGTCCCTAGATGGAAGATGCTCCTAAAAACTACTAGACTTTTGGCTTTGCTTAGCTAGTGTGTGTGTGTGCTTCATATCTTTTTTTTTTAATTTTCTTTGTTAGAATGTCACCCTTGAAGCTTCAAGCTTAGACTGATCTCCAACCAAGAGTACGGGCATTCAATAATCTTCTCTCTTTCACTCTTTTTTTGTATCTTTTTTTTGTATTTCTCACTTCATTTTCTCATTTTTTTGGATTTTGACTTTTTATGAAAATGAATGCTTTTCGAACTCTTTGGCATGCAATAATTTGATCTCTCAATTCTCACTTTTTCAACACTCTTATTTTGATCACTCATTTTTTTATTCACTCAGATTTTAGATTGCTTCCTTCAGAGTTTTGATCCTCCTGATGTTTTTGGCCAGGAAAGATAAGGGGCTAAGTGCCACCTAAAGTTTTTGTAATCTATTTAGACTTCTCTTCTACTAGGGAAGAATTGGGAAGGTCTACTTGCAAGCTTCCTTTGAACATTGTAGGTTTGAATACTGAATTCATTTAGACTTAACATCTTGGCTCATTAAGACTGGGATCAGTGTAAAGCTAAGAGCTAGGCTTTGATTAGAATCACTAGGAATGAAAAGGGGAAATGTTGATTGTGAAAATAGGGAATCTCTATGTCCTGAAAGGATAACATATACCTAGGCAACCTTAGACTCCTTACTGAAATGAACATAATATAAGAGAAAGTCATTCACTGTAATGCAAGATGAACATAATGATACTGAAATGCAAGAAACAAATTCTTTTTTTGACATTTTGATTTTTATGATTTTTGATTTTTTATGATTTTTATGATTTTTTAGACATAGTATTTCTTGAGGTGAAAGGCATTGACTGTTTCACCAAATTCCTCCCCCTCCATCGTGCATAAGAGATAGGCAATATTTCCAACATCTTCTTTAACCATGTAAGGACCTTTCTAGTCCTATGTGAATGTTCTTTTTCATCTTCTCTTTTTTTTCGTGCTACCTCTTCTTAGGACTAGTTCTCCTATTCTGTAGGGTTTGTTGTTTGATTCTATCGTTTCCAACTTAGTGGTTTCCCTTGGCAGTGTGAGACGAAGCTAGTTTTGAAAGGCTTGTTAATGGGAAGGGGTCTAGTATAAGACTCCATCGCACCTCAATAGCTTTGCTAACATGTCGAACTATTCTTGCATATAAATTTTCACGTCTTGCCTATCTTGAATGCTTTGCAAAAATTGGAACAATTCAAAGGGAGTTTGTGGCTACCTTAGCTCATTAGGAGGGACAAAATTTATACTTGTCCTCCCATTGGGTTATGACCTTAAATCCATGGAATATTCGATATAACTTCCTAGCAACTCAAAAATGATAGGATCATCAGTGCCGATTGACACTCTCATTTTCCATTCTTTGTGAAACGTACCCTCACTTTCTTCGTCTTTGTCTAGGAGTCTTTCAACCATCTCGACTTGTACTAAAGGTGCTTCCACTCACCAAGTTCATTTGATTATACTGAAATAGAAGTGGTCATTTGTTCTTGTGGTTGAGATACCATGAACATTCTCGGGAGCATTCTTATTGCGTTGGTTCATTCATTGTCAATAGAATACGCATCCTCCATGGGTGTCAATGGTCTATATGACTCCTCTATTGGTGTGAGTGACTTGTATGACTCTGTTTCTTCTGTTTTCTCAGGGACACGTGATTCACTTAAGGGTGACAAAGGGGTGTAATTCTCTGTCATGTCTTCTTCGAGATCTAAAAAAGCGTGAGGGTCTGCATTCCTCAAATCTAATGTGGTCATTTAAAACATTGGACCTTCAGTTCTATGAGGTTTCTCCCCTATGCAAGGGAAGAGTTTGTAGACGGGTTGGATATCGATCATGAGCATTTCTAGAGGAAATTGAAGGGGTCCATCTTGCTCTATCCATTCCATGATCTTAACTATCTTTTCTTTGGAGACAACTTCTTTTTGCTTCGGTGGTACCTCATTTTCTAAAGTTTTTATCTCTGCGGTGTTTATAGTCTTCTTTGGAGTTTCTATTCACTTGATGCATATTGATTGAGGTGTAGGACTAGGGATAGTCAATTTGTTGGTGGGAAGTTCATAATCTATGGGGATGCCTATACGCTTGTTCGATGTATTTTATTTCAACATGCTAAAAGGTTCTGGATCCCCTTTCACAATGTATACTTTCCCCAGATGTAGGAATTGAGCCTCTTGAAATAACGTTGATGGCACGACTTTCATCCTATGGATCCATGGTCTTCCAAGGAGTAGATTGTATCATGTGTCCTTGTCAATGACATAAAATGTAGTTGGGACAATTTTTGGTCCTAAGGTTATAGGAAGCATAATATTTCCTATTTTAGCAGCCTTTAAATTATCGTACCCACTCAGAGTGTCTTGTGAAGTAGTGATATTGGTGTACCCATAACCCATCCTCTCTAAAAGGGAGAACAAAACTATGTTCATTATTGTCACATCATCAATTAAGGTTCGTTGATGTAAGTGTCATAGATCCGAACTTGTAAATATAACGCAGGGTCTCCTTTCTTAGTTAGCTCTACCTCAAAAGACATTTGTTTTAAGTTGAAGAATAACCCTAGATCCTTGAGTTTTGAATTTGGTGGGCTGATGTCGTAGTCCACATGGTTGATCTGCTCACTAGGTGGGGGAGTGATTTGATCAAGATACTTCAACCCTATTTCTTTTAATAGCGTTGAGCGATGTGAAGGGGAGTTCCTGAGTAAGTCAATGAATGAAATGTGAGCATATGTCTTCTTTAAGTCCTCAATAAGTTCATAAGGTCCAACCGGAGTTGGTATTGGTTCTACTACTGAGACGACACCCTCATGTACTTACTTTTGTCTGTTCTGAAGGTCTTCATCTTCTTCTTCATCATGAAGTATTTTGACTAATCCTATCATCCTAGCTTCTCCTTTATGTCCTAGCTATGGTGGGATGTTGGTATTACTACCTTGGGCTACTTTGTTTTGGTTTGTTGTTTATGTATCCTTATGTGCAGGAAATGGGTCCTGATAGATTCTCATGTTTGCATTTTGTGGAGCTATTGGGGCTTGGGTTTGTCTTGTGCACTTATTATCCAACATGACTTCCTACAGGTTCAAGAACATTTCTAAGAACAACCATTGTTGGTCTTCCAATAATCTCACTATGAATCTGTTATACTCTCTACAAGATTCTGTACTATGCCCACTTGTTCTATGAAAAGAACAATATTGGTTGTACTCATATGGGGGTCTTTCATACCTTCCATCATTTCCATTTCCATTATGGTTCCAATTCTGGTAATTGTCCCTAGGGTAATATCTGTTGCTTCTGGGCTGATCAATTGCATTAACATTAGGAGGATAATAGTCTCTCCCATTGTAATCATCTCTTACTTTCTTAATCGGGGGTTGATCTGTCACCCCATCTGTGGTTGCATTTCTATTGTTTTTGAGGATCTTAATGATAGGAGTGTTGTTCCTTGTGTCTTCCCTTATCAGTTTTCTATTTGACCCGTAGACCTTTCTACCACAGTTGATGGCGGCTTGATCGATCCTTAAAGAATTTTCCAATGCTTCTTCGTAGGATTTCTATGGCAAATTCTGAACATCCTCTCTCATATCTTTGTTTAAAGTGTGTAAGAAAAGGTCGCATAGTTCATGGTGATCCATGTTTGGGGTGCTAGTTGAGGAATAAAGGACTTGCCTCCAACGAGTGACAAAGTGAGCTACAGATTTGTTCGGCTCTTGTTTCATGGTTAGGAATTCTCTGATTCCTATCTTGATGAGTTTGTTCATGTCAAATGCCATGACAAACTCTTTGATTAGTTGTCTGAATGAGTGGATTGAAACTTTTGGTAGACGATAGTACCAATCCAGAGCTATTCCTTTGAGAGTCTTTGGGAAGATCTTGGCAACAACCCCTTCCCAAGGGAGGAGTTCTCTTATCGTTGTGGTATAAGCTTTGATATGTGAGTTTGGATCTACTTCTCCTTTAAATTTTGGGAGATCAGGCAACCCGAGGTAACTGTACTTTCCTTATGTTTAGATTGAGAGGTTCTTTCAAGTACTTGAGATATGTTCCAAGGAAGGTGCTTTGTGATTGAGGGGTTGATAATAACAACCCCGTAGGAGGGTTTTGATAACCTATTGTATGATTTGTTTGATTCCCAACACTGCTAGATTGTTCTGAACAAGAGGGTTCCCATTTAGACACATATCGTTACTCACATTTCTCGAATCATACTTAAGCTAGGGGGATTTTGAGATTCCCCCTAGTCTTGTTCAGTTCAAATGTTGTTATAAGACTTTTGTCTTCTTTCACGAGCAACTTGTTCTGCTTCCAAGGTTCTAATCCTTTGCACTAGAGTTGGGATTAAATCTGTAGGAGTGGCAGCTCTAGGTGTTTCCTCATTTCTATGGGTTTCTCTTCGAGCATTGTCATGATGATATGCTTCTTCTCGTGCCGCATTATCTCTTTGTTCTTCTTGCAAGGCAACTCTTAATGCTTCTTAAGCGTCTCTTTCCTCTTGCAAGTGTCTTTCTAACCATTTTACTTCCTCATCGAGATGAGTACTTGAAGTGCTTGTGGAAGGTTGACCGGGTCGATGTATTTTTGACCTTACCCTCCTAGCTTTATGTGGTGGATTTGGTATGGTCGGATTGTGTTACCAAGCTGGGTTGTTGAATGATAGAGAATGCCTAGGTTCTCTTTGGTCTTGTTCATAGTCAGAGTCTTCATAATCGTAGTAGTTTGTGACAGGTGCATTCAGGTGGGGAGGCACATAGCTGTCGAAGGAGGGAGTTTTAGGTTCCCTTGAAGGGATACTCCCTTGGTTTAGATCGGGCTCTATCATATTTGGAGGTGCCATAGACACCACAGAAAAAATGGAGCGAGCGATAGTGAAGGTGATAGAGGTTGAAGTGGCGGAAGCGGCTATGAAGAATAAAGTGAAAATGCTTGATGATTGTTGTTTTGAAGTGTTGAATGTTTAGGTTTTTGATGTGATTTGCACATTTGGAATGTGAAAAACATAAACAAAAGTTTTTGCTCTTCACGTCAGGTTCAGCAAAATATGTAGTGAAGTTGACAGCGTATGTGACAGTGATAATGAGATCCAAGTAATGGGAATGCAAAAAAACATAACCAGAAGGCTTTGTGATTCACGCTAGGTTCACCAAAATATGTACGCTCAAAATCATGACCTCAGTTGCCTGGGGCTGTCGAGTCAGATTCCGGTGCGTACACGAACCCTTCCCTCCTTTCCAAATGGGTGAACTGCCATGTCACTCTTGCTCTCATGGAAATAGCCAGTCAAGAGAAGGTGAGACACGGGGGTGGTTTGGCTTGTTGGAGAGCTAGACTTCGTGGAGAGGGGTTGGAATGTCCTGGGGCCTTTGTTGTTATGTGCTTATGTAGATGTTTCGTTCAATGGTCATTGTTGTAGAGATAACTGTATGACCCAAAGGGTCACTAGTCAATCTTCTCCTGTTGGGGTTTCTGATGTTCCACCTTTGTGTGGGTAAGCTATTATTTTCGTTGATTGCCTGTTCACATTGACGTTCTCTTTCAAATTGTTGTATGAACACTTGTTGCAATAAGAGTTGTCTAAGTTCTTGTTGTTGTAAGACAAGTGGGTCCTGTTTTGGTCTCGGATGGATTTCCTTTATCTCATTGAGGATTGCCCTTTACCCACTCACCTCTTAATCATGGGCACATGCGTGAGCGGAGACAAGAGATAGACGTATGCGAACTAACCTTGACTAGATCTAGGGTTTGACTTAAGTTTGGTCGACCTAAGGTTTGATTATGCGTTGACTTTTGCTGACCTTGTGATGGTTCAAGGGTTTGCAATCTTCCTAAGTGCCTAATGTTTTTGTTCTTTTGTGGGTTTTATGAATGCAATACTATATGAAATGCAAAACTTGTTTTTGTGTGTTTTTTGGTATTTTTGGAAATAAAGATGCTTTTTAATCTAGGAATCAGAAAGATGAATGCAACTATAATGAATTTAGTTAATGCAATTATTCTATGTTTTGGGGGTTTTTAAATATTTGAAACGATTTAATCTAAGAATGGAAATTGCATGTAAATGAATTAAACTATGAATGCAAATTACTCTAAGAATATAAAATCTAACTATCCTATCGAGGAAAAAGCAATAAGATTACTGATCCCAAGAGTAATTTCAATTATCTAATTACTACCAATTGATAGAAATCATAGAGGAACCTGAAATAAAGAAGACTTGTGAGCCTCCACTACCCTTAGATTTCCTTTTTTGGCAACCTCGTATCCTCTTGTAGCAGCAGGGAATCCTCTTGGCGACAAGATGACAATGGAAGTGAAAGAAGCTTTGCAAAAAAAGCTCAATGAGAGCTATTGAAGAGCATGATGGCTTGATTTGGGCAGCGTATAGATGTGTGATGAGCTTTATGTGAAATCTTGATGAGCAAAAAACAAAACAAAGGCTCCTTCATCCTGTATGAGCATGAGAATGTTGAATGGAGAGCAATAACTTGCAAGAGTTGTGTGCACAAATGAAATTGCCTTTCTTTGTTTTTGAGGGAGGGGGGTATTTATAGGTTAGAAGAAGGGATGAGAGGTGAGGAAGAGAACTTGAGTTAACTCAATTAGATTGGAGAGTTAACACTGTTGGGATATGATGTTGTACACCATTGCATAATTTGATATATTTTATAATGTTGTAATTAAATAATTATTTAGTTGTGACGCACCTAGGTGGTGTGGTTAATCACACTAGGTAATTATTTGGGGGCCACTTTATGTTGTATTGTAACATTGGGATATTATTTGTATTATTTGATTAATTGGGAAAACTTAGTACCAATAGTCAAATGTGGAGTCAGTGGTTTTGTGTTATCCATGGTTTTGGGGCACATGGTTTTCTCAATTTAATGTGTGAGCTTAAATTTTAAAAGAAAGCACAAGGTTATTATTTGAGGTTGGCTGGATAATTCATTATTGGTGAACAGAGGTTTGTGAGATGTTGTCATTGTATTGAGTTCTCTCCTGTAAGTGCATATTGTGAAGCATGGCAGGTGATGTGCAAATTCATGCTTGGACACATGGAGGATGCATTGGAGGTTCTTGATGGTTTAGCGGTATTCATGGAGGCTCATGGATTGTATTGTAATAATTTATTGTTGAATAATACATGTGAGCATGGATGCTTTTGGAGGTTGGGTTTTTCTCTGAAAAGGATTTCCTAGGGTATATCTTGTCTTCTCTTGTATTTGTCATTTTGTCATTGCATTATGGTTGTTTATGCATCTTATTGTTATGTTGGGCTATTGTGGAATTGGTTTTATTAGACCTGCAAATTCCTAACATATGGTATCAGAGCCATGTTTATGGTTGAGGGAGGTGTGAGCTCCTAAGATGTGTATAACCCTTGTGTGTAGATCAGGTGTAAAATGGAAGCCATGGCAATGCATGGAAGGATTGAAGGCATTACAAGGTTTTGTGCAGGTTGTATTGTAGATTGGGGGTTCTGGGTATTGGAGATTTGTTGTGTATGTTGCAGATTTGATGATTGAAAAATCATGGTTGAAGAAGGTTTTCTGTTGGCAAGAGACACTGCTAGGATTCATAAGTGCTGTCATTGATGGCAACAAAGTATATCCCACACATTCGCAGTGCATAAATTACTCATACCGGAAGTCAGATTGAAGATAGGTTGATCCAGTAGTCAAGAACAGAGCATTTGTTAGGGTCTGACAGATTGAGTCTGGAACTCTTTGATGATGAAACCCAACATGTTGTGGATTTGGGTGAGTAGTAAGGAGTATCTGAACTATTGTATTCTAGAGATTTAGCCTCCGGTGACTAAGCATATGAAAGATATTAGCATCTAAGTATCAGACTTCTGTTAGATAGTGCAGACAGAGGAAGAACTGGTCAACAGGGTATCAGACCTCAATCCGGATGTGCAGAAGGTGTTGATCAAGTAACTTGAGGTGTTATATGATTTTGGCCAGCTTAGGTAATGATTTCTATGCCTAAGATTCTGGTGCGCATCATCTATCAAGTATGAATTCAGTTGAAAGAATAGTATCTTGCAAATATCCTAAGTGTTCTTGTTGCTGATTAGAAAGTTGATTGAAATCCTTGATGCGGATATATAAACCCGATGGATTCAAGCTTGTAAGAGCATTATGGTGTTAAGTGTATGGATTAAGTGCGAAGAAAAGTAGAGAGAAGTGTGAAGGTAGTAATCCAAGCCTGAAATGTGACAAGAGAGTGATACTAAGCAGAGGAAGAATGAAATGTGCTAGATCAGTATACTGAGCCTAATCAGCTGAATTCTTGCATATGTGGATGTTGTTCATCAGGTCAAACACATTGTTATCATCTATAAGTCTTTAGTAGGCAGTGAACCTCTTGTGAGCAGTGTGCTTAGGCAGTGAGCCCTAACTGACAAGTGCCATTCTATACTTCTTTATTCTTTTAATAAAGAATACAATCTTGGGTTAATCACCCCATGGTTTTTCCCTTAACATGGTTTCCACGTAAAAATCCTTGTGTTATGTGTGTTGATTTTATTTCAGTTCTTATGATTACTTATTCTTTCATGCTTTGATATATCACTGAATGTTAAGACAAGAAAAGGAAGTAAAAGTAAGAAAGTTTTGAGATAACTGATTCACCCCCTCTCAGTTATCTACCTTGTTTCCAACAATTGGTATCAGAGCTAAGTTCCTTAGAAAAAGCCTAATAGCTTGAGGAGGATCTAGGAATGTCAATGGATGCATATGGTATGAAAGAGCAACTACAGTCTTCCTTAGATGATCTTGAACAATCCCAGTCTGAAGTCAATGATTTGAGAGAGCAACTTAAGCAAGCTGATGATTTCATCAATGAGCTGAAAGAAAAACTCAGTAATTCCATGAAAAAGAGAAAGGAACTACTTCAGAAGTTAGTAGATCAGAATGAAACCAATAGTACTGATAAGGACGTAAATGAGAAAACAAAGCTATGTGAAAACTGTCAAAAGAAGTTGTTATGATAAGACATGAAATAAAATCAGGGGTTATGAAATTCACCCAAGAAATTGAAGAAAAGAGAAAGATTGAAGATAACTTAAAACAATCCCTTAAGGCGAAAATAGAATACTACCACAAAATGGACAGAATAATCAGACATCTTGAGTTTGATCTTGAAGAAGCCAGATATAATGAAGAACAACTTGAGAGCTAGATTGACACTCTTAAACAAGATCTTCAAACTGCAAATGAATACAAAGAAAAATTCAAGATAAGCTTAGCCTAACTTGAAGTTCTTCTTGAAAGTCAAAAGAGGGTAGATGATAAGCATGGCTTGGGATATGAGAAAGGTGAAAGCTCTGGATCTAGTCAAAAGAACTTTGGATTAGGAAGACAAAGAAATAGGCCTAGAAGACCTCCGGTAAGACAACCTAATGCTCAAAGATATCCATCTTTCAATGGAAACTGCTTCAATTGTAACAAATTTAGTCATAAAGCAACTTAGTGAAGGAACAAAATGAATCAGAATAATCCATCCTTCTCTGGTCAATGCTTTAATTGCAAAAGGTATGGTCACAAATCTCGTGAATGCAGAAATATACAAATGAACAATTCTTTCAATGGTAGATGCTTTACATGCAATAGAATGGGGCATATGGCTAATCAGTGTAGATCAAGAGGATATCAATCAAATAAGAAAAGAAATGTTGTGTGTTACAACTGCAATAAATCCAGTCATATAGCTAGATTCTGTAGGAGCAGAAATCATGGTGGAAAAGGTCTGGTGAAACATGATCAGAAACAACACAAAGGCAAAGGTAAAGTAAATGCATATGAGATTCAGAAGGAGATGAGCAAGACTTAGGTAAAGAAGAGTGTGATGAACACTAGTGATGGGTCCACACCAGAATCTGGTACTGATAATCCTTCCAGAAATTAAAAGTGAGCTCTAGCTCAGGGGGAGCTACAAAGAAGATCAAAATTCCCCTAGTCAGCCAGTAAGTGCCTGAATTCGGCACATTAAGTAAGAATCAGAGGTTGCAGATTTAAGGGCCTTTTGGAGGTTCATCTAAAAATCATTTAGTTAAAAGTTGAAGTAATCCACTTATAGATTTGAAGAAATTATGAATGGATCAGGTTCCGGCAGCCCTTCGGTAAAAACATAATTACACAAACAGATCGGGTATAATATGAAATTGCAATTTTATGGTCTGCGGATTTAGAGACATGTTTTGAAAGGCTAAAGTTACGTTGTCAACTCACTTAGTTGATAATTTGAAGATCTGCACAATGATTTGCGAGAAATTCACTCAAAATAGGGTAACCAGATGACTTAAAAGTGTTCATTTATTGCAATGATGAATTAGGTTTTTGTGCAAGAATAAAAGGCTTTCCATTCATCATTTACAACACTTTGCACTCACGAAGAAGAGAGAAGAGCTCTGAGAAGAGATCCTGTAGATTATTCAAGTTAAAGCTGAAGATCGAAATCAAGCAGAAATTTGCTCCGGCAGTTGCAACAAACCCTAAGGCGAAAAAGGTATTTCTTCTCTGCAAAATTTCTCTGAAAATCATTGCTAGAATGGCTACTCCTATGGTTGTGAATGTCACTGAGAGGCCGAGACCAAAATTCAAGAAACACCCTCATAAATCTGTAGAAGTTGATCCCTCCGATGCGTTTTCCAGTATCCCATACGATGTTCTGCATGTAGAAGATATTAGGGTTTACATTCATGCAAACATTGAAGACTTTGGAGACTTAGAATTGATGGAAATATACCACAAATAGTTGAGAACTGAGAATTTTGATCTCAAACTAGAATTCAAGGCCCTAAAAGACAAGCACTTTGCACATTGCATTCATTTCCCATCTTTTGCCGAGGACGAATGGGTCCGGTATGTGTTGAGTAGGATGCATGATAACTTTATGTGGTTAATGAGCCCATTTAAGATAACCAAAGATGCCATTAGGGCTGTAACCAGACTTCACTCAATTGGTGGGTTGCTTACACTCAAATCTGTGAAAAAATAAACTCTAATAGAAGCCACCGGATCAAAATATGACAAGAGGGCAATGACTATAGATGATATTACTGATCCAGATGTCAAGTTTGCATCACTTGTAATTGGTTACAAGATTTACCACTCAAGTAGGGAAAATTCCGTATCAGGTACAACAATCTATACTGCATATCAGATGGTGGAAGAAAATACAGTTTATGATTTGTGTGAGCTTCTATTGAATCAACTGATGGAGAATCTGTAGAAGATTAAGAAAGATAAGAAAAATTCCTTCAAGTATGGCAATCTGGTGTTGTGCCTATTCTTTTATTTCATGAATGAGTTACTGGGATCAAAAGGTCTGATCTGGGCAAATAATAGACCTGTTGCAATTCAGATCAGAGATTATTTGTATGGACTTGGTGATGCATAAGCCCGAAAGATAGCTCTCTGGGGCTACTTCAAGAATTTCCAGAGCATGATGCAGGTAAGAGAAAGAATACCAAAATTAATAGTGGAGAAATACAAAAACATAGTTTGCTTCATGGTCGATATAGATCAATGCCTAATGGAGACAGTTGAGCCAAGAACTATATGGGTGATGCCCATGGGTTATGAAGTTGATGAAAACATATTGGAGGTACATGTTCAACACTTGCTAAGCCAACCCAAGGACATGTTAAATTAAGGAAGCCTAAGTCAAAAAGAAAAGTGAGGAAGGAGGTTGAAGAAATTGCTAAGAGGTTGGCTTAACAAAGGAGGCAATAGATGCTAATAGAGAAAGATTAGAGAAAATTGAAAGGGAAAGGGAAGAAGCAAAGAAAGAAAGCGTCCCAGTGGAAGCCTCTACCCGGACAAGATCTACCAGGAGTTTTGCCCCTGTCTCTCCTAAAAGTTCAACGACTGTAAAACCGGTAACCAAACCATCTATTACAGGAGAAAAGATAAAGAAGTCCAAGGCCACAAGAACATATGTGAGACTTAAGGATGATGAAGAGACAGAATCAGATGTAGAGGTCAGAGATTTGAAGAAAGCCAAGAACAAACCTTCCAAGACTGACAGGACTGATGAGGAGCAAAAGATAGAAGAGTTTGTTGAGAGACCCACTCTCTTAATTGAAGACATCATTAAGGCAGTCACTGTGGATGGAAACCTATAGCCGATAATAGAATTCTATGATGAGTACAATGATGTAGACAAGAGAATTCTTGAGGAAGCAACGGTAAGGTACCTGAACATTTATAACAAAGCTTTCATTGAAATAATTTCCTTGATTCCTAAGAGCTTAGAAGAAGTTTTGGAGTCAAGAAAAGAAAGTGCAAAAGTAAAAGACTTGGAGATCCGGGAACAGATAGTGATACAGTTATGTCTAACTATCACTCAAAAACAAATGGAAATGGTTTTCAAGGATGCCAAAGAAGAATTCCAGAGCAAGTCCAGAATGAATAAGCTCATGCTTGGAGAAACTGACCAAGTAGCTGATGAGACAAAATAAATTCTCCGGTGTGTCTTGAAAAGGTTCAATCTTCCCATTGTAGAGGAAGCAAATGAAGAGCCTTCTGCCATGGATGTTGAAGGATTAAAGAAAATTGATGAAGAGCCTTCTGACATGGATGTCGAAGGATTAAAGAAAGGTGATGAAGAACAATCTGAGGCCTTAGACTCCTCCGTTCTGGAAGAGGAAGTGCAGAAAGAAGAAACAAATTCTATTGGTGGCAATAAGCAAATCAGTTTGGATGTCCCCAAAGAAAAGGAAGTTGAGAATACAAGAGACACTGCAGAAGCAGTACAAATTTTCTTGGACAAGGAAGTTGTGGAATTAGATGAACTAGAGTTGATACAAGGACCACTAAATCTGGACTCTCTTTCTCCGGTTTAGATAATGAAGATAACATCTTTTGCTCAGGCCAAAGCCAAAGAAAAACTCCTAAAATCTCATATGGAGGACTGTGAGCTATTGAGTATTGCATTCGGAGTGCTGGAGAAGATAATGCCCTCATATCAGAAGGATCCATCTGCCTCTCCATCTGGTAACTTGAAGAACTTAGTTAATTCTGTCAATACACACTTTGAGTCTTTAGAAAAATCAGCAAAAACTAAGGTCCGGAATGAGTTCTTGGGAAAAAGATTCAGTGAGGTACAAGGGCTAATTGCTAATGATAGAAAAACCCTAGACATTGGCATAAAGAGCATTGAAAACGCTCTTAAGGATGGTGGAGACATATAAATTTTGTTTTTCCTGGCCCAAAGTTGCAGAGGACATTGAGAAGAAAATGAAAGAACAAGAAGGAAAATTGACAAATTGAATCTCAGAATTTTGATCCTCTCACTATCTCTCTGGTAAGTCAAGAATGCCAACCAGTTGTTATAATAAATGAAATAAAGAAACTGGGTAAGGAGAAGAAGAATATAATGGATAGAATGGGTGAACTCAGAGGGATAATCATCCCTAAGTTAGAGGCAATGCATGATGCCCTAGCAGATGCTCTAAGTATAGCTCGGACCAGTGATCCAACTGATTTGAAGAGGGCAGAAGCATATGCGTTTTTGTTAAGTGGACACATCTCCATTTTGGATAGGATGAAGAGAAGTTGGGCCACAAAACTTGTACAGTTGAAGACTACATTTGCAGATATACTTAAGTATATGTAAGTTTATCCTATGGATTGTATGTACATATGCAACCTTATATAATAATTTTTGCACATTTTTGGTTGGCGGATCCCACCCTTTGCCATTGATGTCAAAGGGGGAGTACAGAGTAGTGAAAAATAAGGAATCTGGCATTAAGGGAGCACCAGTAAGCAGTGTGGAGAAATGGAGCACAAGCAAAGGGGGAGTTACAACGACAGTCATTTTTCACTAAGTGTTGCCATCAATGCCAAAGGGGGAGATTGTTGGCAAGAGACACTGCTAGGATTCATAAGTGTTGTCATTGATGGCAACAAAGTATATCCCACACATCCGCAGTGCATAAATTACTCATACTGGAAGTCAGATTGAAGATAGGTTGATCTGGTAGTCAAGAACAGATCATTTGTTAGGGTCTGATAGATTGGGTTTGGAACTTTCTGATGATGAAACCCAACATGTTGTGGATTCGGGTGAGTAGTAAGGAGTATCTGAACTATTGTATTCTAGAGATTTAGCCTCCGGTGACTAAGCATATGAAAGATATGAGCATCTAAGTATCAGACTTCTGTTATACAGTGTAGACAGAGGAAGAACTAGTCAATAGGGTATCAGACCTCAATCCAGATGTGCAGAAAGTGTTGATCAAGTAACTTGAGGTGTTATATGATTTTGGCCAACTTAGGTAATGATTTCTATGTCTAAGATTCTGGTGCGCATCATCTATCAAGTATGAATTTAGCCAACAAAACAATATCTTGCAAATATCCTAAGTGTTCTAGTTGTCGACTAGAAAGTTAATTGAAATCCTTGATGCAGATATATATACTTGATGGATTCAAGCTTGTAAGAGCGTTGTGGTGTTAAGTGTATGGATTAAGTGCAAAGAAAAGCAGAGAGAAGTTTGAAGGCAGTAATCCAAGCCCATAATGTGACAAGAGAGTGATACTAAGTAGAGGAAGAATGAAATGTGCTAGATCAGTATACTAAGCCTAACCGGAACTGAATTCTTGCATATGTGGATGTTGTTCATCAGTTCAAACACATTGTTATCATCTGTAAGTCTCTAGTAGGTAGTGAGCCTCTTATGAGCAGTGTGCTCGGGCAGTGAGCCCTAACTGGCAAGTGTCATTCTGTACTTCTTTATTCTTTTAATAGAGAATACAATCTTGGGTTAATCACCCCGTGGTTTTTCCCTTAACAGGGTTTCCACGTAAAAATCCTTGTGTTATGTGTGTTGATTTCATTTCAGTTCTTATGATTGCTTATTCTTTCATGCTTTGATATATCACTAAATTTTAAGACAAGAAAAGGAAGTAAAAGTAAGAAAGTTTTGAGATAACTGATTCACCCCCCCTCTTAGTTATCTACCTTGTTTCCAACATTTTCTTGGTTTGGCTGATGAGGGTTTTGAGGAGGAATTTCTACAGATGACCTCTTGGGACAAAATGGACCTTGCCATTGAGTCTAGGAGGCCCGAGAGGCAAAGAAAAACATATAATATGCCCTATTTTGGCCAGAGGGCTTGGAAGGAGAAAAAAGCCCCCTCCCTAGTTCATTGGTACGACCGTACAACCACAGGCATGCTCTGCAGATTAAAAGAGTTAAAAATTTTTGCGCAATAGTTTTGGTTTCTATAGTTTTGTTTGAGAAATTAAAATTTATTAAAAACTATAGAAATGCGATTAAAATAAAAAAAATTGCAAGGTATAAAAATAAAAATAAAAATTTGAGTGGGGTGGGGGTCTAAAGACCCCCGTACCCCATACCAGGCCTGCGTAGTAGGGGCCAGACAGGGCCACAAGACACCTGTCGGCCACCGGTCGGCAAGGCTAGGTCGGCAGGCCTTACAGCCCCTGGTCCCAGCTCCTTGCCGGATCGACAGGCCCTTGGGTGACGGCGGGCTACTTACAACGGCTGGTAGACCTACCACCACCCCCCCATGGGGTTTGTTTTTAAACAAAAAAATATTTATTAAATTTGGGCAGTAGAAAATATTTATGGCAGCGATAAAACAAAATTAAAATTTAGACTTTGGAAAAATTAAAAACCTCCTTATATGCACTTTGGGGTCTGTGGTGAAAGTGAAACAAATTTGGAAAACTTTTGGAGTCCACCTATGCCACATCATTGATGACGCCATCCCAGTATCACATCATGTATTTTCGCCTAGTCAGCATGCATAGTCATCGATGACATCAACAGGGTACCAAGGTCCCACCGGGGGTCCCCCTTTAGCCCTCGGAGGGCATTTTCTTTTGGGGGGCATAACTTTCACATACGGTATCAATTTTTCAACTTCTTATAGGCGTCGGAAAGGTCTCTCTAAGAACTACACAATGGTATAGGTTTCGTGACCAGATTTTTCTATTTGTGTCAGAATTTGGTGCCTGAAGCCAAGAATTGCTCGGCGATAATTTTATGCTCATAACTTTTGCATACGGAATCAGATTTTCAATTTCGGATAGGCGTTGGAGAGATATTACAGTGTACTACAATTTGGATCATGTAGATTTTTAGTTTGGTGTGCTAAGAGAGATTGGTACTTGTTTGTTCACTTGTAGGAGTCTGACATTCAGAGTGCATTCATGAGTGCATTTGTATGGATTTTTTGGCACAAACCTGTGGGAGTGCATGTTGCTATGAGACCATCAGCATGGTATAGTAGGTTTTCAAATTTGGTGCTTCTAGGTACAGATTTATAGGTGTTTTTTAGAGTTTAAACTTTGATGGAGATGGGTATAGAGGTTGTCTTCTGGTTTGAGGACATGGTTGATATGCGTGTGTGACTTGGAGTCTCGTTTCAGTGGGAGTTGAGTATAGGTACAACAATGATGATGATTATGGTGCCATGGATATGAAGGTACACTTTTGCATAGGCACGACATGATCATGTATGCGATTGATAGGTATGGGCTATGATGTTTGATTCATGATTACAGGTGGTGATGTGGTGTTGTTTTAGGGGATTGTTCTTATCTCCTGGATGCTTGTTTAGTTCCTTGACTATGGTACTTGTGTTGTGGACTTGTTTGGCAAATTGAATCTAGTGTTAATTTGGTGTTTGAGTAAATTATGGCTTAGAGAAGATTGTTCTTGGAGAGAGTCATTATGGCTTGGTGTATTCTGGAGGAGCATTCTCATACCCCACTCTTGGTCTACTCAGCGGTTTACCATCTATGATGTATTGCCCATCCTTTTAGATGCATTTTGCTTTATGTTTTATCTTCTCATAGATATGGATCTTGAGCTACAATTATTGGTTCTGGAGGGTTCATTTGAGGGATGTTAGCATGGTTATCTCCTTGTTCATATGGTTTGATTTATGATGTTCATTATGAGGAGTTTAGGAGATGTGATTGGGATTATTCTTGATTATGGAATGGTTATGAGTTTGATCTACCTTGATTAGAGAGGCTTACATCCATGTTGGTTACATGTTACGTATGTTCATTTGATCTTATGAGATTGAATGGTTGGGTGTTTTTGAGGCTTTTCATTTGGGATTGTAGAGGAGATCATACTTGACACAAATTAGCACTTTGAGGTGTTTTTACAAGGACATTATGATTTATAGGTTTTCTCTCTTTGTCTTATGGCTACTTCCTGGTAGATCATGTTGATATGGTTGGACTTGGGAGAGTTATGGCGACATGTTGTGAGAGAGTATGCAGCAATTTATCTTGCATGTGTGAATCATTGTGATTGTTCTTGATACTATATTGGCTTGTTGATTAGCCGCACCTTGGTTTGAGTGTTGATTGATAGACTTGGTATGCCTTGGATCTATTTTCAAATTTGACATTACCCATGCAGTGGGAGTTCCTGGATGCATGTGTTCTTCATTGACAGGTTTTATACATGGAGCTTGTGATCGCAATATATGGGTTGGATATGTTGGTGGCATGAGTTTATTGATGTTTTTGATACCTATGTGGTATGGATGGCTGGATGTATTAGCATATGTTGTGGGTGCTATTTCCAGTCATGTGGGTTTTTTACCTTTGACAATAGCTTGGAGCCTTTTGTTATCACTTGGATCTGATGCTTGTGTTCTTTGGATTGGTGCATCTTCACCTTGGCATGTTCCTTTTCTTCCATAGGTGGCACGTTGTAGGATGAGAGGAGTTATTTCTTGAGATAGTGGTCACTTTGATTTTGTTGCAGGTATCTTGATGGAGCACGAGAGCATGCTGGAGATTCAAGTGATTTCATATTTGCCTATGATGATTTATTTCATTGACTGACCCTAATGCAATGTATACAAGTGGGAGAATGTTGGGATATGGTGTTGTACACCATTGCATAATTTGATATAATTTATAATGTTGTAATTAAATAATTATTTAGTTGTGATGTACCTAGGTGGTGTGGTTAATCACACTAGGTAATTATTTGGGGACCACTTTATGTTATATTGTAACATTGGGATATTATTTGTATTATTTGATTAATTGAGAAAACTTAGTACCAATAGTCAAATGTGGGGTCAATGGTTTCGTGTTACCCATGGTTCTGGGGCACATGGTTTTTTCAATGTAATGTGTGAGCTTAAATTATAAAATCAAGCACAAGGTTATTATTTGAGGTTGGCTAGATAATTCATTGTTGGTGAACAGAGGTTTGTGAGAGGCTGTCATTGTATTGAGTTCTCTCCTGTAAGTGCATATTATGAAGCATGGCAGGTGATGTGTGGATTCATGCTTGGAAACATGGAGGATGCATTAGAGGTGCTTGATGGTTCATAGGTATTCATAGAGGCTCATGGATTGTATTGTAATGATTTATTTTTGAATAATACATGTGAGCATGGATACTTTTAGAGGTTGGGTTTTTCCCAGAAAAAGGGTTTTCCCAGGGTATATCTTGTGTTCTCTTGTATTTGTCATTTTATATTTGCATTATGGTTGTTTCTACATCTTATTCTCCTATTAGGTTATTGTGGAATTGGTTTTATTGGACCTGTAAATTCGTAACAAACACAGAGGATTCAAGAGTATTCTGGGCTAAAATTGGAGTGATCTACCTAGTAAAAGCTTATCACTCAAGAAGAAGTGAAGAAGAAAGAGTGCATGGGAATGCATGAGTTGTTAATTTTAGATCAAATGGAGCTAATTATGCATTTGTAGGTGTATGAAATAGTCAACTCCATATTAGGCTCGAAAATCCATGCAAACAAGAAGAAAAATGGGCAAAAACATAGCTTTTTTGAGTTAGAAACTCGAGTCTTTCCGCTGCTGGAAATGTGATAGCACCCAGGGGTCGCCCCTTTCACCGATAGGGTCACCAGGGGGGTGACCCATGGGTGACCCCCTAAGGAGGGCATTTGGGTTGGTTTGCAGGATGGGAGATGGAAGAGGAGGGGAAGAAAAGGGGTTCTACCTTTGGAAACAGGTCAGTCATGTGCAAGAATCTAAATCTCCACTTGCAATGTAGGATCTCCCAGTGGGAGATCTGGAAATAATAGGGGGAGATTTGGATTGGTTGAGTGAAACTAAAAATTGAAAGTGGGATATGGCTAGGGGGGCCTCTAGAAGGCTTCTAGGGGGTGGAGAAGGTGAAAAACATAGGGAAAGGTGAAAACTCACCTCCAAGATGTTTACAAGGCCTGGGAACTGGGTCACAAGCTCTGAAAATGCAAATCAACAAGTGTCACAAAAGTGTCGAAAAGTGTCGACAACAAAAAGAGAGAAAATGACAAAGAGGAAACAACACAAGATGAAAGAGGAGACACGTTACCAAGAGAATTGCTACTTAAGAGAATGTCATTTCACACTTACATGTACATGATAAGGATTAAAATCATCATAGGGGTCCTCGTGGAGGCTGTGCATGATTTTTGTGCTTACAGATACTGAAAGATGTGTTGAGTTTGCATTTCTTAGCAAGGCCAATGGAATATATGAGATTTCTAAGAAAATTCATGTTGTGCAAGAAACACGAGTTTAAAATGTGATGTTGATTTTAAATTGACGTCTTTAGGTGGTTTAGAAAGTTTTATTTGAAGTTATTTTCTGAAAATATGGACCTTAGGTATGTACCTATGGGTTGGGGGTCTATTTGTGCATAGAAATAATGTTATAACAAAGTTTTGAGTTTTTTTAAATCCTCTAGGAAGAAAGTGGCGAAATTTATTGGGAAGTGAAAAGTCACCCCCTCTTCAAAGATGAAGAGTCATTTTTCTTTCTTTTTATGTGTCTATGAATAGTGTTGGGGATTCATTTTTTTTGGGGAGGGGGGGAAGAACCAAAAATAGGAAGGAAAAACTAGTTCTTGGTAGTTGGATTTTCGGATTTGGGAAGCACAAGAGTAAGATTGAAGAGGAAGATTTGGAAAGTAAAAAGAGGTAATTTCTGAAATCTCTTGCTTATTTTTGTTGAATAATTTACAAAAAAAAATTGCATATGTGATGTATGTGTATGGAATCCATGAGTATATGTCCATGTGTGTTTGTTGCATATGTGTTTGAAAGGTAATCTGTGTATTGGGTCTAGCTCTCCAAGTCTAATTCAGAGTGATCTATGTCTGGGGTCAAGAGAGGGTGAACGTCCTTTGGGGTATGTTGTGTCCTTGAGAAGGAATTTTATTTTGTCCTGAAGTGTCATATGTAATTTGTAATGGTGCTTTGTTGAACATTGTTGAAGAGGTTGAGCCCTCAATTGGAAGAGCTTCATAATTGGCTAATTATGTATAAGTGATTTGATGGAGTGAGATATGTGTGGAGTTTTAGGAGTTGGGAGAGATGTGAAGAATGGATTTTCTAGAGTTTGAATTTTAATCTCCAATGAAATGATTTCCTTCTAACCTCATCAGAGTGGGTGCCCCTTGACTCCCCCTTGTCTATGAATTCGCCAGAGATTCATATGTGTTGTTAAATTTGTGAGGGTTCTTTGTGTTCAATATAAAATTGTAGTATGTTTCCCTTGTTGTCACATTCTGATTATAGACTACTAGAATGTATTAAATCTCTATTTCTGGAAAGATAAATATTGGTATTATTAATTATATTTTGTATTAGATCATTGAGGAAATATTTGTTTTCAAAAAGAAAGAAGAAAAAATTGCAATCTTTTGCTCAAATGTGTTTTACTGCATGGATTCTTTACAAAGTTGCAATGATATTCTGGAATTTATAAGTACATTCTTCCGACATCTTATTTGATGATAGTAAGTTGTGATATTTCATGCTCAGTTGATTCCGGCAAGATAAAACAAAATAATAATTTAATAAGTATAGAGTAAATCACAAAATTAAATTGATTATTATTACCAATTAATATTATATAAATACTTGATTTTTTTTTAAAAATCAATTTATAATTTCTCAATTGAACAAATTTGTTAAAGTTGAAAATTAGAAGTAAAAGAATTTAAAATAATTATAAATATAACACATTAAATAGAAATTTATGATAATTGTGCTTTCTTTGAAGGTAGGGGTATAGGCCAACTCCTATGGGGTTTAAGTTATTTAAAAAAAATAGTATAAATATATAATAAAACACTTTAATTAACTAAATTAATTTTGTATAATATCTCTGTATCCACACAGATACAACAAAATCATAATTCTTATCAACCAACAACCAAAAATAATAAATGGTGTTTCGGTTGTGAGTGTGTTTGTTATGCCTAAGTAAAAAAAATTGGGCATGACATACTAAGCCTCCTCCAAGAGAGCCTCTTCCTTAAATCATTTGCCTATTGCTTCTTTGCAAAGAGGAAACTTCTATCAACTAGCCTTTGCCTCCCATTATCCACAAAGTTCTTCCATGCAAAGAGGGTAGTCCATCTAACTTAGTTCCACTTGACCAACTTTTTCCATGTGAGCAACAATAAAATTGCTTAGTCATCTGATCAATGTGAACAATCTTGTGTGAGTTGATTTTGGAGCATATAGATGCAGATTATGATTCTTTGTTCCTTAGAAAACAAAGTGTACTCTAGTGATCTATTCTTGTTCTTGCATATATTCACTTATGAATTAATAGCACATTGAATGTTTTTACTTTGAGAGGTGTTCTATAGTGGCAACAAGGAGTCTCATGTCATGACTGTCTACATAAAAACCAATACACAACTGACACACAATTAAAAAAACTAGAACTAAAATTTATGTGTCCATATATATGTAATAAATAAAATAGTTCTAAAGTAAAATAAAATAAATCTTTAAGTAAATAAAATATCTCAAAACTAATATTTATCGATGTTTTTTAGATAGATGTATTTAAGATACCTATACTAGTTTAAATACCTAGATATAGCAATAAGTTGCACAAATGCATGTCAAGTCAGCTCACAACAACTTGTAAAAAGACGTGAGAATTTTGGGAATTTGAATTTTGAAGTTTCAAATATTAGGTTCAATTCCATGTGCCTTGGGATTGAAATAGATTGACCTTGAGCGATGAGGAACTAAACTTGAGGGAAAAAATGGTAAGTTAGAGGCAAAGAGAAAATATATGAAAATAAGTGCTAATATGGATGGATAAAATGGTGAATGTATTGAGTTTTTCTTAAAATGGGGATGAGATAAGGTTGAATGTATGGGGATAGGTGCAAATAGTTATGAAGTGGATAAGGAAAAGGATCAGGGTATGAGTCAAACTTCACACAAGAGCGTGCCAATTGTTGATATGTAATTGTATTAAGATGTTCCATCAAAATGGGCCCAAAAGTAAATGAGATTTGGCATGGGTATGCAAATTTCACCATTATAGATGTAAACATAACTATTGGCATGGGTATGCAAATTTCATCATTATAGATGTAAACATAACTATAATCTTCAACTAAATACAATTACATATTGGCGTTGCTATAATGCCTACCCATGAAAATTGTCAATAATTAACAATAATAAATAAATTTAGTAAGAAATAATGAAAATATATTATGATGATAGGAGAATATTCACTTGTTGAGACTTAATAAAATATACATTTCGATTAAACATAAGTTTAGTATCATTCATTGTAATTGAAAATTTAAGATATAAACATTTTTATACAATTATACACAATTACAGTAAATGTCATATAATCATCCACTCACAAAGTGGGAAATTACTTCTTCAGCTTCAGTATCCTGCACAATTAACAGACCTGGATCTACACACTAAATCTAAACATTAGTTTTGCATAGTCAATTGCTATACATAGCATATATCAATGTAGAAGATAACGAGACTAAGGTCCTAAGGGGCTGACCTAATGTCTCAGGGGCTCATGATGGCCTTGCCTACGTATGTGCAACATAGAGACTTCGTAGTTTGATACTTTGAACTTGCAAACACAATACGGTATCATACAATTTATAACTTGGGTTATCATATGCAATAGAAGTTTTATAATCTCACAACATAAACAACAGCCAATCAAGTCATACTGGTACAAGAAGTTATACATTAAAACACAAGCCAGTATAGTAAGTATATCATTTCAGAACACAAGACTTGTACATGAAAAACCACCCAGTAGTAAATCTATTATAACTTATTTCATAGTGGAATTCTAAAATTCAAGATGTTTTCGAAAGGTAAGAATAAAGGGAATAAAGCCTAGAAAAAAATTAGAGAACTTCTGTAAGATGAGGACGTAGTGTTTACTACAATCATTCCTTTTCCTCAAATCCAAATTTAGCCCAAACTTGATCATAAATAAAAAATGATTTGATTACTCAAAAGTATTCCCTATATTATAATGAATGATAAAATAATAAAAGATAAAAGATCTATTATTTTTCTTTAATTTTGACATTCAAATAACTATACGATATATATATATATATATATATATATATATATATATATATATATATATATATATATATATATATATATATATATATATATATATATATATATATATATATATATATATATATATGCCTGATCTAACAATTGTTCTTATAAACAAATCAACATAAGGGTTTAATTGACCTTCTTGCACTACAAGACTATACTTGATTCAATCTATTTTTTTGCATGCAACTAAATATATGAAAGATTATATAATCATACCCATTCCAGAAAAGAAAATATGAAAATTCATCTAACACACTTATGTAATGAAAATATTTCATTTCCAACAAAGTAAACTACCAACAAAACCCTAGATTTTCAATTTCTTCTACAACAGTAATAAAAATGCGATAACTTTGAAAATACTTAACCAAATTTAAAAACATAAAATGTTCCAAAAAGCTTAAGTAAATATTCTCATAACCCAGAAACTATTTTACAATCCCTTTCCCGTGTAGAGAGAAATTTATAAAACATCAACAGGGTTTACAACAAGGTTTTAGTAGGGTTACAACAGTACTAAAATTGCGATAAATTTTTTAATACTTAATGAAATTTAAAACTTTAAGATGTTTCGGAAAGATGAAAACATGATTCTTAAAACCCAGAAACCTTTTTATAAAATAATTTCCATGAATAGATAAATTTCATGAGACAAAAGCAAGTTTTCTTGAAAACTTTTAGAAAAACATTAACATAAATAATGGTGAGTTTTCAAGGAATCACCTCAAGGATTTTATTAATGAAGAATACCTTCAAATGCCCATGCAGAGAGATTCTAAGATTTCTTAATGTGAAATCTTCCATCTTATTTAGTTGTGCACCTCTTTTCTTCTATCTTGGATTCTATTGTCCTCATAAAATTTAGAGATTTTTCACTTAACAAGTCACCATGGATGTACGCTTTCTTTGCCTCATCGAAATGGATGTAATTCCTTTGAAGAATTATCTTCACAATAAGCTATCGGCATCCTCTTGACCTGCAATAATCAACAATAAACTTGGGCTCTTCTCTTATTTTTCCCCTCTTGCTTGTGGTGTCCGTTTCTTTTCAAGAAAATGTGATTCTTGGGATTTCCTTTTATTTCTTTTTCTTCCTAACTTGGATGCTCGAAGACTCTTCAAGAGAAGATGACTCTTCATCTTCCAAACTCGTCACTTATTTTCTTGTGCACTAAAAATGTATTAAAACAACTCTAAAACATAAGTTTTATGAATAAAGAAGTACCCTACCCATAGGTGATTGACCTATGGTTTTAATTTTACCAAAAATAATGATAAAAGAGCTCTTATTCCCCACAACACACAAGAATAATTAATTTAAATCAATTAACTAAACCATATCAAGACCTTATTGATAAATTCTGATCTCTTTATAACTTATATCATAATTTCATAAACAAATCTAAAATTAGCTCCACTAACTTGAAATTGTAAATAAATATTAATTTCTAAAATTTTCTCTTGAATTACATAATTACCATTTCTTGCAAGTGGCATAGAATAAAAGAATTTTTTATAAAATATGTAAATATAAAAGCATAAAATGACAATGTATGATTTTGTTTTGAAAACAATACTAAATCATCTAAATAATTATGCTGAAACAATGCAGTAATTAATTGTTCTCAATAAAATATCATAATTAACAAATAGGGTTCAGGTATCCTTACATTCTTGCCCCCTAAGAATGGACTTCCTCCTGGAATTCATCAAAGGAATGAATACTTCCTAACTTCAACACATCCAACAAAAGTTAGATTTCATCAGAGAATTCATCTGTACATTATTAAAACAAAGTAATCGATATGACAATGCTCCATTTGGAAATCAAACACAATACAACGTGCAATGGAAACCAAAATTCACTAGACCATCTTTTATCCATAAGCAATTTCCACAGTTATTAGAAACAACAAGAATTATCAACTCTATCATTCAAATTTCGGGTATACCATTCTACCCATTAGAATTCTGTAAAATCAACAACATCATTACTTAACCAAGGAGCATGTTTATAACATCATTATATTACTGCTAATCAAATTCATTGCAACATATTCTTTCATAATAACTCTTAACATTTAATCATCACAGATATCAATTCTATACATAATACATCATGTATACTTCCAATGAGGATGATTAGTGCCAAATAGAACCATAAATATTACACAATTTCACAATAAACATTCCCCAGGCCATCTACTCACCTATACAATCTGCCAAGGACCTCTCTTGGGTATGGCAATCTCACAATTCACATTTCTAAACACAGGCCAACAATAACAAACACTGCTAAAGCCTCAAAATAAAGAAGTTTACAATGAGTAAAAATTTCAAATAAAATCAACTTTATATAAAAAATAAATTAGATAGCGAAAAACAACAGTTCAATTCAAAACCAAAAACCTTAATAGAGTAGTCCTTGAGGCAAAAGGTCAATCACACAAATATCTTAAATAAATTTTAAAACTGTTGGCTTGATTAAGAAAAGAAAATAACCAAATAAAATTTTCAAATATTTTCACAAAACTTAACATCACAACCACCACGTGACTTCAAATGAGCCACCTAAGGGGAGGAGGGGAATGTGGTGGTCTCAAACCACATGAAGCTCCATAAAAGATTATCATATCATAATGCTCATATACCAAATCTAATCACAAACATTATTATTTCCAATAAATTATGTAGCTAAAATAATCATAATTTAGAAAACTCCCTTTTCACAAATGTAACTGTCATTTCACAAGTGTAACTCCCATATCACAAACTCCCACAACACCATTCCATCAGCCAAACCCCCATCACAACACCAATCACCAACATCATGAATATCCCTAAAGGGGCATATGTCTCTATAACTCCCTTATCGTAACTCCTAATTCACAACATAACTCTCAAACCGTAGCTCCCAAACCACATAATATAACAATAAACAACCATATATATTATGTCAAATCACATTAATGCAAGTAATTCCACATACCTCATTTTAGACAGCTAAACATGTCCTTAATTCATCTCTACTATCATGAAGATATCAATTTATAACTAAGGAATTGAATCAAGTCACCATATCGTGTTCCAGTCAATAATTTCTAACACCTAATTCTCGACAATGCTTAGTGACACACATATCACATAAACTAAACTCCACATAAAACACATTATTCAAAATATAATCTTTTTCACATCGCATACCTCTTCTAAGTGAAACACATGATGAAAACCATACATGTATCAACTATACTCATCATAAAGACATCACATGACTCACACCACAAGGCTCATTGAGAATGGGTATTATGAGGAGGACATCTTTAATATATCACTAAGTAATCCATAGTGCCAAATAACTGATTAGAAAAGATGGTCTTAGGGTCCTCTCAAAGATCCCACCATACATTTCCTAGTATAAACAAGATCCCCCAAAGGGTATAGATCCTTATAGCTCCCTTTCACACGTAGCTCCCTTCAAAAAATATCTCCCATAACACAACAATATCTCCCATAATAGCAACAATATCTCCCATAAACAATAACAACAATATCCCCCATAAACAATAACAACTCCCATAGACAATAACAACATCTCCCAATAATATCTCCCATAAATAATAACTCCCAGAACTCCCATAAAGTAATGGCTCCTATAAAACAATGACTCCCAAAAACATATTTTTCACTCCCCATTTCACCAACTCCCATCAACTACATAAGTCATAGCGCCAACACGAATCTCCATGATAATACCCCAAAGAGGTATCCACCATTCTTTCCCACTCAAGATTAACTCCACATTTAGACAACAGATTTCTATCAACTTATCACTTGCAAACATTCATCTCAATCATAAAATTCATATAAAACAGAAATAACATTTAATTTTCTTACCTTGGCTATCCAAGTTAGGATCAACCCATGACACTTTCCTAGATATCATCCTCTATCAATCCAGCAACTCACAGCAACCCCACAATTCCAGAAAGATTCAGTTATAGAAAGACTACAGCTCTATGATGAGATCCAACAACATGTTTACATTACTAACACTTTTACCCCAAAGCTCCCAAGTGTTGCAACCTGGTGCTCTGATACCTATGTAATGCCTACACATTAAAATTGTCAATAATTAACAATAATAAATTAATTTAGTAAGAAATAATAAAAATATAATACGATGATAGGAGAATATTCACTTGTTGAGACTTAATAAAATACACATTTCTATTAAACATAAGTTTAGTATCATTCATTGTAATTAAAAATTTAAGATATAAACATCTTTATACAATTATACACAATTACAGTAAATGTCATATAATCATCCACTCACAAAGTGGGAAATTACTTCCTTAGCTTCAATATCCTGCACAATTAACAAACCTGGATCTGCACACTAAATCTAAACATTAGTTCTGCATAGTCAATAGATATACATAACAGATGTCAATGTACAAGATAATGAGACTAAGGCCCTAAGGAGCTGACCTAATGTCTTGGGGGCTCATAATGGCCTTGCCTATGTATGTGTAGCACAGAGACTTCATAGTTTGAGACTTTGAACTTGCAAACACAAGATGGTATCATACAATTTATAACTTGGGTTATCATATGCAATAGAAGTTTTATAATCTCACAACATAAACAACATCCAATCAAATCATACTGGTACAAGAAGTTATACATTAAAACACAAGCCAGTACAATAAGTACATCATTTCAAAAGACAAGACTTGTACATGAAAAACCACCCAGTAGTAAATCTGTCATAACTTTCTTATTTTTTAGTTGAATTCTAAAATTCAAGATGTTTTGACAAGGTAAGAATAAAGAGAATAAAACCCAAAAAACAATTAGAAAACTTCTGTAAGATGAGGAGGTAGTGTTTACTGCAATCATCCCTTTCCCTCAAATCTAGATTTAACCCAAACTTGATCATAAATCGAAAATAATTTGATTACTCAAAAGTATTCCCTATATTATAATGAATGATAAAAAATAAAAGATAAAAGATCTATTATTTTTCTTTAATTTTGACATTCAAATAACTATGCAATATATATGTTTGATCTAACAATTGTTCTTATAAACTAATCAACATAAGAGTTTAATTGACCTTCTTACACTACAAGAATATACTTGATTCAATCTATTTTTTTTTTGCATGCAGCTAAATATATGAAAGATTATATAATCATACCCATTCCAGAAAAGAAAATATGCAAATTCATCTAACACACTTATGTAATGAAAATAATTCATTTCCAACAAAGTTGTTACATCCCTCTTTTTGAAAACAATTATGTTATTTACTTTCTTGCAAATTTCAGTAATTTATTATGTTGTGAACGACATAAAAATTGATGATTTATCTTACAAGTTGTTATATGGAATTGTGGAATCTAATGATTACGATCAAGATGATATTGTAGACTAAATGTCTTTATAATAAATGCAATGATGTTTGGATATATTATATTTGGATCATAGGTGCTTTGACCACAAAATTGTATGTGAGTCTGTCGATGCAGGAACAGGTGGACCGTGTTCAACGGAAGAGAAAGTATCTTCGAGAGGGAGTATAAACTCTAGAAATTAACCATGGGTGTTTGTTAATGAGAACGCCAAACAGGTAGATGAACCTTGGAACCATCATTTTAGTCTTGGTTGTCAGTTGGGTTAGTAACTAGATGTTGACGCCAGAGGATAAAGTATAACATCCTAGTCGAAAGTCGTCATATAGAATCTTGGAGTCGTCGATGGCATCGTAAGTTCCTTATAGCAAGTCGACTTAGTTAGACGTATACTATTTCCGTTTATAATTATTTAATGAATCCTCTTGTGGTGAAAATCGTAAATCTTGTCTCGTAGTCGAAAGATACGAGAAGTTGGCTTTGTGCGTCTAACGGTGTAAGAAACTCGTTTGTGTTACGACCAATCCGTCGTGATTGTCGTAAAACGCATCGAACTTGTGTCGTGAATTTATTTTCCTTTCTCGTAGGTCGACGAATGTTAATTTGAAGCCATAACGTGAAATAATTTTTTATGTTCGTCGTTTAATGTGAGTCCTTTCTTCTATCTCTGACCGCGAGAGTTACCGATCTGACTTTGAGTTTTCTTTATAAGATAGTCCTTGTCTCCTTTTTCGTTTCGACCAAAACGACGCTCTAGTCATTTCCCAACCACCGCCATGTCGAGTTTAACTTCACAAAAGATTAATCTTTATTGGTCTCGGAAAGCGAGATGCCATTATGTTCGAGTAAGTATGGAATTGCTATGTCCATTAGCAAAGTTTTGTCGTTATAGGAGCCATCACCTTTTTGTTTGGACGTGATAGTAAGAAGTCGGGTTCAAGATCAGTAATGTCGACCCCTTGAGTTAGGCTAGTGTCGATAAGTGGTAGAATGTCTTAAGTTCCTCCTCCGCGGGCGAGAGAGAGAAAATTTAGCGATGGAGATAGAAGTGCGACCGTCGCATTTAATGACAATGCTGTCTCATTGTTGAGGGAGCGAAATTCTTGTGGTGCTGTTTGGGATGAGGCTAACCAACCTTAGTTTGAGGAGCTGCGTCATCATGGGAGTTAGTGGAGCGTGCTAGAGAAACTGCAGCTTATGATGGATGCCCCGTTACTAAAGGGGGTGCAAAGGCATCGAATGACATTGGAAAGAAAGGTAAGGAATTTGAGTTTGTTGAGTTTTTTTTGCTGCGCGGAGTAGAAGTGGTGAACGTGAGTTGCAGATGAGGGAGCGACGGAAAGCAGTTGAGGGAATATTGGACGGGTGAGGGAGATACTCCCGTCGGATTTGGAGGATAAGGCAGCGAGAGGGGCTGTCACGAAGAGAGGAAAGTAACCGCGAGGTGAGAGGAAAGGGGAGATCGTTGGATAGAAGATAGTGGTCGGGAGAGTGAGGAAGGGTCAGCAGTAGTTAGAGGAAAAAAAGAGAGGAAACGACACAGACAGTGGGAGACGGTATTTCTGGTCCTGCACTGTGAAGAAGAAAAAGACAGCAGTGAGAGAGAGTGCCACGAAGTTTAGTAGTAGGGAGAGAGTTTGGTTTGGTTTAGCTATCGTGATTAGTAGGGGAGACTACAGAGTTTAGTGGCAGTAAGAGAGGGAACTGAGGAGAAAAACGTAGAGAACTACGGGTAGAAGTTTCTGTGTAGCCAGCGAACAGTAAGAGATCGACAAAAGCTTCGAGGTAGTATCTAGCAAAGGAGATATCTGCGAAGCCTTCCTTTGACTGGAATAGTGTCTGACAGGGAGAGGGGTTTGTTTTAGTGTGGATTGTCGTTATTAAGAAGGAGATAAAAGAGATAGCTTCGAAGAAAAATAGAGAAGAACGTGGGATTGTCACAGCGACCTCCAATTTCATCAACAGGTTCATTTCCTTCTTTACTTTTCTCAATTTAGACCTGTAAGTAAGTGAGTCACACTATTACAAAAGATCAATACGTTTAAAATGAGAAGAAATGTATGACAACGTAAACCAAGTATGATATCTGTGTGCGGTCAATCCATGAAGTAGCATCATTGCTGTGTTTGTGATTTAAAAACTCAGAAGTAGAAGTATTGCTGTCTTCTAGAATTCGTAAACTCAGGAATTGTAGCATTTCTTGCCATGAATGAAATTGTACAATCAAGAACGCAGTTCTCTAACGTATACTCATTTAGGAATGAACTTATTTTGTTGCAAGATGTCATTTAACTTCCTTGAACGATAGCTCCACAGCAAGTAAACACGTTGTTTCATGTGCATGCTGTGTAGGAGCCAAAACCACAGTTTTAAGCACGTTTGGACGTAAAATTTAGGTTGTTTGATAGTCGAAAAATACAGTTGTAAACAACTGATGTTTGATCCGTCATACACCTTTAGTTAGAGGTCGACCATGTGTTGGTCAACTCCATTAATATAAGAAGGATTCCATAATCATTTATAATATATTTACGACTCCCATCTTGATGAACCATGTGAAACCAATGCCACGGAAAGAGGAGTAGGAAGATAAAGTGATGGTAACGATTAAGAAACCGTCATGGTTCTGAAATGAACAAGTTGAGTTGAAAACCTGCATGTGAGTCGAGATTACGATGCATGCGACGATGCTAGAAACATTTTGCCTTGTAAAACCATATGAGTCTAGAATCTTCAAATTTCGGGATAACGGGAAATGATTTAGATACTTGAATATGTTGTGTAAATATGGGAACCAAGTAAAGAAGTATGAAACCACTTAGGAGTGGACATTTTTAAACAATGATTTTTTCAGGATAAAAGGATTATGAAAACTCTAAACTCGAGATTAGAGTAAATATTGCGCCTTGCGCTATTATAGGAGGATATCCTAAGCCCTTGAGGTCATCAAGGTCGTCAAAGTGTTCAAACTATACAAATAAGAAACTGTAGGATTTCGACTAGTTCAAGTCGAGTAGGGTGGGTGAACCAAGTTCATGCGTTCTTAGAATGCTAAATAAAAACAAATCCTTTAGCCAAGGTGATGTACTATCCTCAAGTGCATCAAACGTTCACCGTAACTGGATGGCGTTTCTTGTGGAGGGTCGTGCATGACTAGAGGGTATCTAGGGATCTGCACGATAACAAGACACGTAGGTTACAACACCAGAGCTCAGATGGCAAACACCGATGGTTATCCTAAGTCTATCCTCTTGAGTAGGGTAGGGCCACTTCCGGTTAGGAAGGAGTGCGGGAGACCGACGGTCTGTGGTTGGAGGTTAAGCTCCTTGAAGATACTTTCTCTTCCAAATATTGAGGAATTACCGAGTCTTGAACGTGATGGGTTGACAATCGAGATGCATGGTAACGGTATGTTTCCGATATTTGTGGTTTCAAGAAAATTTCATTGGTTAGAAAATAAAGAGTTTAATGTATATCATTTCTTTCAGTTTTTATGAAAATGCAATCATGTTATGATAAAATGAAAAATGTTGTAATGGATTACAGATAAGTTTATTTTGTATTTGACTACCTGGTAAAAAAAAAAATTACCGTTGTGAAAACTTAGTTACTTTTTGTCTTTTCGGATTGGATGTTACAAAAGTAAACTACCAACAAAACCCTAGATTTTTAATTTCTTCTACAACAGTAATAAAAATGCGATAACTTTCAAAATACTTAACCAAATATAAAACCATAAAATGTTCCAGAAATCTTAAATAAATATTCTCATAACCCAAAAACTATTTTACAATCCTTTTCTCGTGTAGAGAGAAATTTATAAAACATCAACAGGGTTTTAGCAGGGTTACAACAGTACTAAAATTGCGATAACCTTCTTAATACTTAATGAAATTTAAAACCGCAAGATATTTCAGAAAGCTGAAAACATGATTCTCAAAACCTAGAAACCTTTTTATAAAATAATTCCTATGAAATGATAAATTTCATGAGACAACAACAAGTTTTCTTGAATTTTTTTTAGAAAAACATTAACATAAATAATGGTGAGTTTCAAGGAAATACCTCAAGGATTTTATTAATGAAGAATACCTCCAAATGCCCATGTAGAGAGATTCTAAGATTCCTTAATGTGAAAGCTTCCATCTTATTTATGTTAATATGCATAGGACAACTGAGAGGGGGGGTGAATCAGTTGTCACAAAACTTTAACCACTTATCAATACTTCAATTGTTCAATTACTATTTTTAAGATTTAATCATGAAATAATAAAACATGAAGTTTAACACAATAACATATTCAACACATGAGACACCAGACTTTTTACGTGGAAAACCCTATAAGGGAAAAACCACGGTGGGTGTTAGCCCACAGAAATATATATGTTATAACAATACTGAAAAATAGAGGCTCACTGCCTAAAAATGCTCACTGCAAAGATCGGCTCACTACCAAGGGGTGGTTCACTGCTAGGGATTTGCGAACTGATTTCAAAGCATCTACTCCATGCCTGAATTCAGTTCCATTGAAGCGCAATACTTCTTCTCTACTATGCTCTTCTTACACTTCTCGCTTATCTTTGCATTTTTGCACAAGTATATCTTTTTTGCAATTGCATTACATGTTTTTATACAACTTATCAACCTTGGAATGAACATCAAGGTCGGCATTACATTCATCAACCGTTGGAACAATCTCCAAGGTTGGCATTACAGTCATACATAAAAATAGGTTTAGACCTAATACCAAATTTGCTAAGGTAAAGATGCAAAGATGTATGCGGATCACACTACACCTTAGCTGGGACTCAAATATAATCTTCGACGCCACAACACACTACTACAAACTTCAAAGCATCTCCGTAATTAGTGAAAACAACCAGGTCGGCTAAGACAGGTGTTAACACTAAGTCTTCTAAGAACAGTCTTCATCCACGATCCAAAATTCTCTTTGTAGACCAATCCAAAGGTAGGAAAACAATCAAGAGACATCCACAAGTACATTGTAATTACCAAGAACATACGCCCAACTTCTAACTGATTTGTCAAGAAGGATTTTCAAACCTGAGCACTAAAACAACACTGTCAGCCACTTTCATAAAGAAAAGATTACTTGCAGACCACCAAATCACGAACCATAGGAGTTGAATGCACTTATCATTACCAACTTGATTCTAGAACCACAGACTAAAATACTTAAATGTGGAGGAATACAGAGCATAATACATTCTCCTTGTTACCACCAAACATAGAGAAAAAGTAGTTTTCACTCTGGTGAACATAACTAACTCAGATCTTCATATTGGAGGCTCAAACTTGGAGCATAGCTTCTACATGTATCTAAATAACTTCCAATCCACAGATAAAGATATTCATTCTACAAGGAATGTGGAGCAATCTGTTGGACTATTCTTCTGTAGACAAAGATACTTTGCAACACACTGTTTCCATCGGAGGAGCAAATTTTCTCAATATCTTCAATACTATGATCTCCAACACTTATATAGGCAAGTAGAAAACATCTAACTCATTGCAAAAAAATATCAAAACAAGAGCATAGTTGACACCAATGACAACACTGATATGTTGACATCAATGACAACACTGGTTAGGCACATACTTGCAACAATCTCCCCCTTTGTCATTGATGGCAATATATGATGTGAAAAATGGTAAAGACCATCAAGACCATATTCTCCCCCTTTCTCTTTACATATCTGCACTCTTTCTTCTCTAAGTTTGTCACATGATTTCTCTCCCCCTTTGACATCAATGGCAAAGGGCACATACTTGCACTTTGCTACTCTAATCCAACTAAACTTTCTCTGTTATCAACACTTTCTTTCTCAAGAAAATCTAGCTACTCCCCTTGAAAGGTAGCCCTCAAAACATCAATCCAGATCAAAGAATGGGATTTTGACCACCACTGGACTGATGCATTCCTATGCATCTTAGTTTAGAGCAGGAGGGGTAATGACCCCTAACTTTTCTCTGAGATAATCAAAAGAATCCTTAGGCAGAGGCTTAATGAAAATATCTGCAATCCAATCCTTTGTGGACTCATATTCCATCTTTACTTTATTCTCTTTCACTTTTTCTCTTATAAACTGATACCTTATAGATATATGCTTTGTTCTTGAGTGCATCACTAGATTTTTTGAAATGTTTATAGCACTTGTATTGTCACAGAAGATTGCAATTGGATGTTCATACACAACTCTTATATCCTTCAAAGTCTACTTCATCCACAACACTTGAGTAAAACAACATGCTACTACAATATACTTTGCTTCTGCAGTTGACAAAGATATTGAATCTTGCTTCTTACTTAGCCATGAGACCAATCTATTACCCAAGAAGAAAGCACCTCCACTTGTACTTTTTTTGTCATCAAGATCTCTGGCCCAATCTGCATCTGTATAAGCACTGAGAGTGAAATCATTATCCTTTGGATACCATAAGCCATGATTTGGTGTGCCTTTTAAATATCTCAAGATTCTCTTTACTGCCATCACATGTGACTCTCTTAGATCTTCTTGAAATCTTGCAACAAGACAAATTGCATGCATTATATCAGGTCTGGTTTGAGTTAGATAAAGCAATCCTCCAATCATGGATATGTACCTTTTTTGATCAGTCTTAGGTGATTCATCAGTTTTGCTCAATTTGTAGCCAGTTACCATGGGAGTAAATACCAGTTTAGAGTCTTCCATCCCAAACTCCTTCAACAACTCTTTCACATACTTGGACTAAGCTGTGAAGATTCCTTTATTCGATTGATTAATTTGCAAACCCAAAAAGAAGTTCATTTCACCAAACATAGACATCTCAAACTCACTTTGCATTTCACTTGCAAACTTCATGCACATACCTTCATTTCCTCCAAAGATAATGTCATCAACAAAGACCACAATAATTAGTATCTAATTATCATTGATTTTAAAATACAAGTTGCCATTAGCAGTGCCTTTATTGGATCCTAATTGTAACAAATACTTGTCTAGCCTTGCATACTAGGCTCTAGGGGCTTGCTTTAGTCCATACAAGGCTTTCTTTAATCTTCACACCATATCACCCTATTTTGATAATTGACATCCTTCCAGTTGCTCAATGTAGACCTCTTCTTCCAACTCACCATCCAAGAATGCAGACTTAACATCCATCTGATAGACTTTGAAGTCTTTGAATGTTGCAAGTGATTAAAACATTCTGATTGCTTCAATTCTTTCCACAGGAGCATAGGTCTCTTCAAAATCTATTCCTTCAACTTGAGAGTATCCTTTGCATACCAACCTTGCTTTGTTCCTTACTACCTCTCCATTCTCATTCATCTTGTTTTTGAAAACCCATTTTGTGTCAATCATGTTCTTATCAGCAGGCCTAGGAACCTCTTCCCAAGTTTGATTCTTTTCTATCTGCATTAGCTCCTCCTCCATAGCTTTTACCCAATTTTCATCATAGCAAGCTTCATTCACAGTTTTAGGTTCAACTTTTGAAAGCAAACAATAATTCACCTGTTCTTCAACAACTCTTTTCCTTGTCAATACCCCTTTTCTTTTGTCCCCTATGATCTGATCTTCAAAATGATTAATTCTTACATACCTGGGAGTCTTATCAGTGCTTTCTAGAGCCTTTTCTTCTTCATCTTGACTGTCTTCTTGATCAACATTTTCTTCATTTGTTATATCAGCAAGCTCATCTGATTCATAGTCATTCAGATCTAAAATTATTCCTTTGTCTTCATTAACTTTCACATTAGCACTCTCAATGATTTTCTTCAATCTCTTATTGTAGCATTGGTATACCTTACTCTTGGTAGAGTAACCAAGGAAGATTCCTTCATTACTCCTAGCATCAAACTTGCCTAGATCTTCTTCTCTTCTGATATAACATTTGCTACCAAAAAGTTTGAAATACCTCATTGTAGGAGCTCTTCCATACTACAATTCATAAGGAGTCTTAGCATTGTTACCTTTAACTTGAACCTTGTTTAGGATGTACACTGCAGTGTGTATGGCTTCTCTCTAGTATACTTCCGTACGGTTAGCTTCCTTCAACATAGACCTAGCAGTCTCTTGAATTGTCATGTTCTTTCTTTCAACAACTCCATTCTGCTGAGGAGTCCTACGTGCAGACAATTGTCTCTTTATCCCTTGTTCTTCACAGAAGATATTGAATTCATTTGATGTGAACTCACCTCCTCTATTTGACCTCAAGCATTTGATCTTCAATTCTAACTCATTCTCAACCATTGCCTTGAAATCTTTGAATTTGTCTATGGCTTCTGATTTATCATTTAGAAACGTGACCCAAATCATTCTGGAATAATCATCAATAAGCAATATAAAATACTTATCTCCTTGTAGACTTCTTATTCTTGAAGGACCAGACAGATATGTATGAACCAGCTCCAACAATCTAGTAGAGAATTGTTCTTTGCTTTTGAAATTTGTTCTTGTTTGTTTCCCACATTGGCATTATTTGCAAATGGTGTTGGCATGCTTCACAAGTTTAGGCAGATCTCTTACAGCCTGAATAGAACTTATCTTTACCAAGTTGTCAAAATTTATATGACACATCCTTTTATGCCACAACCAACTTTCATCAATCTGAGCCAATAAACAGTAATTATTAGTTCCTTTCAAATGATACACATTACCTTTGGTCTTTTTACTAGTAGCAATCATAGTTCCAGAGCTTTCCATGATCTTGCATCCATTGTCCTTGAATCTTAGATCATAACCTTTTTTACACATCTAACCAACACTCAAAAGATTGTGCTTTAAACCCTTCACATACAAAACATCATTAGTATTGTTCTTTCAATCAAAAGAAATAGATTCTCTTCCACAAATCTTACCAGTTGTATCATCTCCAAACCTAACCAGTCCACCATCATACTTTTCCAAACTTATAAACTTACTTTTGTCACCAGTCATGTGATGTGAGCATCCACTATCAATAACCCATTCATCATTATCTTTCTCAACCTAAACATCCAAAGCACTTTCTTTCACTAGTTTTTCTTTCTTCACATAGCTAGTAGGATTAGTAGACACAGGTTCTTCTTTAATAGCAATAAACAAGCATTCATTTGCACTAGTACTAGCATCATTAGATTCATCATCTATCACACCTTCATCATCAATATCTCTAACATAATAGCATTTCTTTGGGATCCTAGGTTTATTTTCAAATCTTTTTTCTATTCCTTTCAATTCTCTCCGGACACCTAGAAGCATAATGACCAACCTTACCACATGTAAAACATTTGAAAGGTAATTTTCTTTCGAACTTACCAGAACCTCTTTTTAGTTTGTCAACAAAGTTTGCTTCAATTTCATCATGCTCATCATTAGGTTCCACCTTGTACTTTTTCAGTCCTGGAGATCTTCACTGAAGTACTGGCTTTGAAAGCAGTCTCAATCTTCAGTAGAGCATCACCAAGTTCTCTCATCTCAAAGGTTGTAAGCTTTCCTAGCAATTACTCCTTGGTGACCTCTTTCACAGTCATTATTTCTTCAATTGCAGCTACCTTGGGACTATAGGATTTAGGTAATGACCTGATAATTTTCATCACAACTTCCTTCTCCTCAATAGTTCCTCCCATAGCTTTGATTCCAGTGACAAGTTCATCAACCTTTTCCATGTAGGATGTTATGTTTTCATCTTCACCCATCTTTAAACCTTCATATTTAGCTTTCAGTCCCTATAATTTGGCACTCTTTATAGATTTATCTCCTTCATATAGATTTTCCAACTTTTCCTAGACTTCTTGAGCAGTTTCATAGTCCATGTCCTTTATCAAATCAGCGTCAATCAATGCACTTAATAGAGCATCTCTAGCTTTTATATTTAACTCATATTATTTGATTTCATCTTCAGTTGTCAAACCATTCTGAGGCATGTCATATTTAGTCTCTGTCACTTTCCATTCTCTATAACCAATATAAAGCAGATGGCTTTTAGTGCGTATCTTCTAGGTTGCATAATTCATTCCATCAAACTACGGAGCCTCCTTCCTGTAAGACATCCTGGATCTACCTCAAGCTGTTAAGCTTACCTTGGAGGAACCTTGCTCTTATACAAATTGTTAATATGCACAGGACAACTGATAGGGGGGGTGAATCAGTTATCACAAAACTTTAATCACTTACTGTTTTTAAGATTTAATCATTAAAGCATGAAACATGAAGTTTAACACAATAACATATTCAACACATGAGACACCAGACTTTTTACGTGGAAAACCCTATAAGGGAAAAACCACAATGGGTGTTAGACCACAGAAATATATGTTATAACAATACTAAAAAATAGAGGCTCACTGCAAAGATCGACTCACTACCAAGGGGTGGCTCACTGCCATGGATTTGCGAACTGATTTGGTAGCATCTACTCCATGCCTAAATTCAGTTTCATTGAAGCGTAATACTTCTTCTTTATGTGTGGTTACACAACACGCCCCATTTTTCCTTAGCAAAATAGGGACCCAACTTTTCTTTCTGCTTTAGCTTGCTTGTTTCTTGCTTTAGGCGGTTTGGTAAAATCAATCATGTGGGTCACCTTGCTAAGGTAGATGCATCACAAGATGAGGTTAATTGCCAAAGTCATCATTTGCTATCATAAACCTCATGGATGAAAGGTTTACAAAATTCCAAGTAGGTTTGCCTTTTGGATCACCCAAATATTGTCTAAGGGTAGAGAGTTATGTTGAGTCAAAGTTTGGTCAACCCTGATATTTCCCTTAGGGAGGTCATACTTCTAACATCAATCATATTCGCTAACATCACCTAGACTTAGAAAAATCATCTGAAAAATGTTAGGTACTCGATACGCGAATGTCAAAATTAAACGGGAACAAGTATCTACCTGTCGAGAACATCATATATTCACGGGGGGTCATATTTCTTACTATCAGTCATCTTACGAATATCACCCCTACAAGAATATCACCCTGCACCAATATGACTATGACATCATTTAGTTCCAATGAATGAAGGAAGTCACCTGGTGATGACGTAATCATTACACCCGACCCACGGAGGGTCATATATCAAATATCTGTCATATTTCTCAATATGATGATGATGTCACCAAAACCTGATAACTAAAGAGTGTTGATGGGATGGTGATGTCATCATGATTTAGCCAAAAGGTGGGGGTCATATTTTCAAGTATCCTTGATCTTAATTTCATGACCCGACTTAGTTCCTTGGTCAAAGGTTGACCATATCACCTCGATCTTGGTAGATGATTATCCCGCGCAAGAGGGGGGGTCATATTATCTGTTGGGGGGTCATATTTTCAAGTATCCCTAATCTTCCAAAGATCACCCCTGGCATTAAATGCAATTAAAATGGTAGATGAAGCCCCGCCAATTTCAAATACAAATTGAACACTTGGCGGCATCTATGAGCTTCATGCAAATGATCGACGGATCAGACCATAACAACACACTGTGCCCTAATTTGTTGTATTGATCCGTTTAAAAGTAAAATACGAAGGTTATTTACATTTACCTTGCGATTAATCAAGAATTACAGAGCTCCAGAAGTCAAACCCTTATCAGTCACTTGCTAGTAGATCGTCTTTCCCATTATTAGTCATATAATCAGAAAGGAAAGCGATATCAGGTAAGTAATTTAAAGCCCTCTCCATTGTCATTATTTGCAATAACTAGGTAAATAAATCTTTACTAGGGTAAATCTGCATGATGATGCATGAAATAGTTAGAATGATAAATAATAGAGATTAGATGCATGATATTGTTGAATGTTCATACAAAGCATCATAGGGTAAGACCTGCATATGTCTATTACAGGAGTCAATGACGGAAGTTAGAAGGAATAGGTCTGAGGCCGAGTTCTTAAAGCCTATGTTTGTCCAACCTGAGGGAGTGGGATTTAGATATGGTGTTATTAGTGACACACATCACGGACAAACAGAGTTGGATGCATGGTTGAGGAAATTGGATGAGGATACTGACAATCCTATATTGGATAGGATATTTACAACAGGTATGTGGCATGCAGCTGGATTCCCGTATGCCATGGATGCCATAGAGTTGGTAGTTGAGTGTGCCAGAAACTATAACCTAGAAACCAGGAGAGTAGAGAAACATGGCAGGGTATATACTGACTTTTCAGTCAAGGGCCTCACTGCCACTTTCAATCTACCAGTGGGAAATAAGGTAGTCAGTGTGGACCTCAACAAACTAGAGAAAAAGTACAACAACAATAAGAAAGATGCTAGGAAGAGGATATATTAGTGGAGGGCAAAGAACAACACCTACACGACCTCGGCCAAATTGCCAGTTTACCTATACAAGTTTAGTTTTGATGATGAATATCAATACATAATTGCTTTGTTGAGCAGGATGACCGACAAACCTCATGCTAGGAACTTTTAGAAATAGATGTTGGAATCATCTAGATGGTATTATACTCGGATAACAATCCTCAATGGGCCAAAATCATCAGTGATTGCCTAGACAAGGGGATGAGGAAGCTAGGTGGTCAAGCATGCATGTTCTATATGACTTCCTATGTTGTTTATTCTTGTGCTGTCTGAGGAATTTTTGATGCCCTACAAACAATAGGCAAGGTAGGAAACAACACTGGTGATGTTCATAAATGGGATCATTATCCCCAATTGCAGAAAAAGGCATACCTCCAAGATTACAAATTGGTGAATGATGCATTTTCAATGCACCTAGTCAGAACAATGGAGGAGGATCGAACTAAGAGGCTGAGTATGGAAGCTCAGGAGATTATTTACAAGTATGGAGCTTGGTTTATCCAATTCTCCATTTTTTCATATATAAGGATTGCAGGATTTCAGGGACAACCCCTCATGTTACCAAGATACCCCATTGATAGGGTCATCTTGATGGAGTTTGTCTGATAAATAGTTGCTTTAGTTGAAGCTCATATAGAACAAAAGAAGATCCCCCCTATAGTATTCCCAGTATATATAGGATGGTACTTATGCCTAGATAGACAGAGCATCAAGCATGCTATTGGAGGGCTAAAACTCATGTACTTGCAGCCATTCCCTATTGCCATGTCATGTGACCCTTATGGCAGGATGCATAAGCTGTTAGGAAAAGAGATACATCAAAGGAATCTAGAGGACTTCTGGACTGACTGTGATGATGAGGTAGAGGTGAGAAGAAGAAAGTATCAAAGGCTCACCTTGAATCAAATCAAGACCTTTGATTGTATCTCAGTACCCACACAACTGCACAAGGATGATGGAAAGATAATGTCCAATGAATATGAGGATAAGAAGGTGTATAATGACACCATTTCAGCCCCTGACCTGACACAGCAGGAGGATATCTCCTTGGACCAAATAATGTAAGGGGTGATTAAACTGATCCAAGGTTGGGTAAATGCAAAAATTGCTAAATTGAAGAAGGGCATGGCCCTTATTGTTGATAATAAGAAAAAGAGATAGGAATTGTTAGATGAAGAGTATGATGATTTTCTCATTGAGAAGAGAAAATCTAATGGGGAGAGATTGCCCTTTGAAAAAAAAAAGATACCCTCAAAGGGTAATTGTTGCAAGTATGGGCCTAACCGGTGTTGTCATTGATGTCAACATACTCCAATTGCATTAATGAGAAGGATTGGATGAGCTGTGTGCTAAGGATATTGAGAAAATTAGTCCTAATCAGGTACAGAGAAGAACAGTGAAGACAGTGAGGTAAAAATTCTTGCTAAGATGAATATAAGAGGATACGCTTCAAAGGGTTTGTAGATATATGTCTTAAGATGATCTAGTAAAGATTTTAGAGGTCCACATGAAGATCTAAAGAAGTTATGGCCACTTAAGTAAAACCGGTTCTAACGGATGTTTAGAGGTGACAGAGTGATACAGATAGGTCTGGTGAGATCCAGAAATGAAATATCCTGTTCTACGGATTTGGTGGAGTGTTTAGGAAGTCAATGTGAAGTGACAACTCAATTGGTTCATGGTCTAGAGGTCCGTAAGCATCTATTCTAATATGGCAGTGATGACAGACTGTGTTCTTGAGGTTCTAGATGAAGGAGAGAATGATTTTAGTAAGAAGAAGTAGTGTGGATGTTCTTGATGTCTCAGGCAAGCTTGTGGAGGTCTTTGGATTGTGTCCAGTTCATGTTGATGGTCCGCATTGAGGATTGAGCTCGTAATTAAAGATTTACTTTCGGATGATGATGTTCTTCTTAAGCTTGGCCGACCGGATGAGTTACACATCCTGTGGATGATCTGGAAGGTGTCCTGTGAAGAATGGCATGTTCCCAAAGAAATATTGAAGTCTCAGATCTGTGTACCTGACAATGTGTTGATCTGTGTGAAGTCTTTTTGTAATAAGTCATGTTGTATTTATGTACTTGCTCTGTATGCCAACTTGGATGATAATTCCTAAGTCGATGTCTTGTATAAATAATGAGTTGTAAAGTCATTTGAAAGTATGGTGTGGCGATGAGAGTGTGGTAGAGAGGAGCAGAGAAAAAGGTAGAGCATAAGTATTGAACTTAAATGGAACTGACTCAAACATGGTGAAGATGCTATTCTCCAGTTCAAGTATGTGATACTTATTATTCTGTAGACAGTGTGTCTCTTGTAGGTAGTGAGCCTCTTGTGAGCAGTGTGCTCGGGCAGTGAGCCCTAATTGACATGTGCCATTTTGTTCTTTCTATTCTTCTAATAGAGAATACAATCTCTGGTTAATCACCCCGTGGTTTTTCCCTTAACCGGGTTTTCCACGTCAAAATCTTGGTGTCTTGTGTGTTAATGTGTTTCTGCTCTTGATTTAATGCATTGTGTTTCCATGATTGATTTATTATTATGCTGTTGAATTACAAAGTGGATTTAAGTGTTTAATTAGAAGAAAGCTTTGGACAACTGATTCACCCCCCCTCTAAGTTGTCTGCTCAAAATCTAACAATTGGTATCAAAGCTAAGTTCCTCTAAAAGAGCTTAACCACTTGAGGAGATCCAGGATGTCGTCCTACAAGAAGGATAGTCTGAAGTTTGACAGAACCAATTTTACTCTTTGGAAAAGCCACATGCAATGTCACTTGCAATGTATGGTAATGCAATATTGGACTATGGCTTCAAAGAAGTATACTCCTCCATAGAATGGTCCGAAATCTGTAGATGAAATCACAGATGTTGAAAACAATCCACGGACTAAAGAAGCTCTTCTAAGTGCCTTGTCTAATTCAAAGCTGACAAATGTTGTTGACCTACAAACTGCTTTTGAGATTTGGGAAAAAATAGAACTTCTTCATAAAGGAGACAAGTATGTTAAATGTGCCAAGCTACAGAGTCTGAAAGGAAAATTTGAAAATCTGAAGATGAGAGAAGATGAAAATATCACTACATTTATGCCAAGAGTAAATGAGCTTGTTTGTGGCATGAGATGTGCTGGTGGAGTCTTGGAAGAAGATGAGATCGTTGGAAAAGTTCTCAGATTCCTTCTTGATTCTTACAAGTACAAGGTTGCTACTATTGAGGAATTTAGATCTATTTCAGGTATCACAAGAGATCAATTGGTTGGTAAATTGGCTGCTTTTGAGTTGACTGAATTTGGAGATGCCCCCCCAAGATTGAATCTGCATTCAAAGCTAGTGCCTCTATTAAAGGAAAATAAAAGTATGATTTGAGAGAAAACTCTTCAAGGAAATTGTCATGGTATGAAAAAGCTAGAAGAGACCTAGAAGAAGATGAAGCAGAAGCTGCTCAACTTGAAGCCCTTATTGCAAAAAGACTGCCAAGAGGATCCGGTAAGTATGAGGGAAAATTGTCTTTTAAGTGTTTTAACTGCAATAAGATTGGTCATTTGCCTCCACGTGTTCAGAAAGATTTTCAAGGCCAAATCCTAACAGATCAAGGTTCCAAAAGAATTGTTACTATGTTCATGAAGATGATGATAATGAAGGAGTAACATATGATGAATCAGAGACAAGAAACAAATCCAGAAGTGACTGGGTGTTTATTGCCATCAAGGAAGAAGATCCAATGCCCTCTGAATCTGTCAATCATAAAAATTTGGAAAGAGCTCTGGCTGCCCAAGTTGAAGAAAAGGATGATTGTGTCATTGATAGTGGATGCTCTCACCATATGACAGATGACAAAAATAAGTTCATAGATTTGGAAAGGTATGAAGGAGGAGTGGTAAAGTTTGGTGATAATTCTACTGGCAGAATCAAAGAAAGAGGAACTATTTCTTTTGATGGAAAGAACAAAACCAATAATGTACTATATGTTGAAGGTCTGAAGCACAATCTTCTCAGTGTTGGATAGTTGGTAGACAAAGGCTATGATCTCCAATTCTAGAATGGAAAATGCAAGATCTTTGAAAGTTTCAAAACAAAGATTGCATCCGGTACTCAAACTAAAGGTAATATCTTCCACTTGGTTGGTACTGGTAAAAGTTGCTTATTTGTTCAAATTGATCAGAGTTGGTTGTGGCATAGGAGAATGTGTCATGTGAATTTTGATAATATCATCAAGATAAGCAACACTCAAGCTGTAAGAGATCTTCCAAGACTTGTGAAACCTACTAATAGCTTGTGCAAAGAATGTTAGATGGGTAAGCAGAGCAGAGTCGCATTCAAAAGTAAGGAACAATCCTCTACCAGATTATTGGACTTAGTTCATACTGACCTATGTGGTCCGGCAAGAATCAGAAGTGTGCAAGGTGATAGATACTTCATGTTATTAATTGATGACCATTCCCAGATGATGTGGGTTACTTTTCTAAAAGAGAAATTAGAAGCTCTTGAGAAATTCAAAATATTCAAAGCTATGGTAGAGAATGAAACCAGATTAAATTTAAAATGTCTGAGGTCTGATAGAGGTGGAGAATTCACATCCGGTGAGTTCATAGAATTCTATGAGAAACATGGAATAAAAAGATAGTTGTTTGCTCCTAGGACTCCACAGTAGAATGGAGTAGTGGAGAGAAAAAATTGGACCATCCAGGAAGTATCTAGAACCATGATGATGGAAGCAAATGTTCCTCAGATCTATTGGAGAGAAGTTGTAAGCACTGCAGTCTATACTCTCAATTGAGTACAAATTAGAAGCAATACCGATAAGACTCCTTATGAACTTTGGTTTGGCATCACTCCCACTGTGAGGTATTTTAGAGTCTTTGGTAGAAAATGTTACATTAAAAGAGATGAAGATCTAGAAAAATTTGATGCTAGAAGTGATGAAGGAATATTCTTGGGTTATTCTACTCAAAGCAAAGCATACTGGTTTTATAACAAGAGATTGAGGAAGATTATAGAAAGTACAAATGTGAAGGTTGATAAAGGGATTGAAAAACCCTCAAGGTTTTATGAATATGATGAAGATGATCAGAATGATGTTTTGATCCAAGGAGTCCAAGCTCCTTCTGAGATTCAAATCTAGACTGATCCGGTAAATCAGGAAGAGGAGATAAGTTTGAATGAACCTGTTCAAGAATCAGGAGTGCAAGAAACTCCCAAAGTTCCTAGGTATGTAATACTGAATCACTCTGAAGATCAGATCATAGGCGATAAAAGTAAAGGTGTACAAACTAGGAGAAGGATTGCTCAAGATTCAGAAGAGTATTGTCTGATTTCAAAGATTGAACCTAAGACAGTGAATGAAGCTTGCAATGATGAAAACTAGACTAAAGCAATGGAGGAAGAGCTAATGCAAATTGAGAAAAATCACACTTGGGATCTTGTTCTAAGACCTAAAAACAAGAATATGATTGGAACCAAATGGGTCTTCTGGAACAAACTGAATGAAGATCGTGAAGTAGTTAGAAACAAAACCAGATTGGTCTGCAAGGGTTACTCCCAAGTAGGAGTTGATTTTGAAGAAATTTTTGCTCTGGTGGCAAGAATTGAAGCAGTCAGATTATTTCTTGCTTTTGCTGCCTTCAAGGATTTCAAAGTATATCAGATGGATGTCAAATCTGCCTTCCTGAATGGTGACTTGGAAGAAGAAGTATACATTGAGCAATCGGATGGATTTCAATTGTCTGATCATGGTGATATGGTCTGCAAGTTGAAGAAAGCACTGTATGGACTGAAGTAAGCCCCAAGAGCCTAGTATGAAAGATTGGATAAGCATCTTTTGAAGATTGGTTTCAACAAAGGTACTGCTGACAGTAATTTGTATTTCAAAATTGATCATGAAAATATCTTGATAGTTGAAGTGTTTGTTGATGATATCCTTTTTGGAGGAAGAGATAGTACGTGCAAAACCTTTGCAAATCAAATGAAAAGTGAATTTGAGATGTCCATGTTTGGGGAAATAAATTTCTTCTTGGGTCTACAAATCACTCAAACAAAGAAAGGAATCTTCATTTCTCAGACCAAATATGTGAAAGAATTGTTGAAGAAATTTGGAATGGAAGACTCAAAACCAATGAATACTCCCATGGCAACTGGATGTAAATTGAGCAAAGATTATGACTCTCCTAAGACTGATAAAAAAAAGTATAGGTCAATGATTGGAGGACTGTTGTGTCTCACTCAAACTAGACCTAACATTATGAATGATGTTGGTCTTGTTGCCAAATTCCAAGCTGATCCTAGAGAATCTCATGTCATGGAAATCAAGAGGATTTTTAGATATCTAAAAGGGATAGCTGAGTATGGATTGTGGTATCCCAGAGATCATGATTTTTCTCTTCATGCATATACAGATGCGGATTGGGTAGGAGATGTGGATGACTAGAAGAGTACCAGTGGTGGAGCATTCTTTTTAGGGAAGAGATTGGTTTCTTGGCTAAGCAAGAAACAAGAGGCAATATCTCTGTCCACAGCTAAAGTAGAATATATTGCAGTAGCAGGTAGTTGCACTCAAGTTTTGTGGATGAAGCAAATGGTAAGAGACATCAGAGTGGAGTATGAGGAACCTATCACAATCTTCTGTGATAATTCAAGTGCAATAAATATATCTAAGAATCTGGTATTGCATTCAAAGACTAAACATATATCCATCAAGTTTCACTTTTTGAGAGAGCAAATACACAAGAATGAAGTCAGATTGGAGTTTGTGCTTTGCAAAGATCAGATTGCAGATATCTTTACTAAACCTCTACCTAAGGACTCTTTTGAGTATCTCAGGGAGAAGTTAGGGGTTATTACCCCTTCGGTTCTGAATTAAGGTGCACTAATGTACATCAGTCCGATGGATCTCACAGTCATATCATGTGATCCAGATTGATGTTTGGGAAGCTGCCACTCAGGGGGAGCAGCTGGTATGATTCTGAAATGATACAAGTATGTGCCCTTTGCCATTGATGTCAAAGGGGGAGAGAAGACATGTGAAAAACAAGTGGTTGCTAATCAAAGGGGGAGCAGGAAAGGAACATAAGATATGTGAATGGTTGTTGTTGATAGGGGGGTTGTGTCAGCAAGAAGAAGTTCTTGTCTTGATGGTTAAAACAGTTTTTCACATCATATGTTGCCATCAATGACAAAGGGGGAGATTGTTGCAAGTATGGGCCTAATCGGTGTTGTCATTGATGTCAACATACTCCTGTTGCATTAATGATAAGGATTGGATGAGTTGTGTGCTAAGGATATTGAGAAAATTAGTCCTAATTAGGAACAAAGAAGAACAGTGATGACAATGAGGTAAAGATTCCTGCTAAGATGAAGATAAGAAGATGCGCTTCAAAGGGTTTGTAGATATATGTCTTAAGATGATCCAATAAAGATTTCAGAGGTCCACATGAAGATCTAAAGAAATTATGGCCACTTAAGTAAAACTAGTTCTGGCAGATATTTAGAGGTGACAAGTGATACAAATAGCTCCGGTGAGATCTGGAAATGAAATATCCTGTTCTGTGGATTTGGTGGAGTGTTTAGGAAGTCAATGTGAAGTGACAACTCAATTGGTTTGTGGTCTGGACATCTATAAGCATCTATTCCAATATGACAGTGATGACAGACTGTGTTCTTGAGGTTTTGGATGAATGAGAGAATGATTTCAGTAAGAAGAAGTAGTGTGGATGTTCTTGACGTCTCAGGCAAGCTTGTGGATGTCTTTGGATTGTGTCCAGTTCGTGTTGATGGTCCGCATTGAAGATTGAGCTCGTAATTAAAGATTTACTTCTGGATGATGATGTTCTTCTTAAGTCTAGCCGACCGGATGAGTTACACAACTTGCGGATGATTTGGAAGGTGTCATGTGAAGAATGGCATGTTCCCAAAGAAATATTGAAGTCTCAGATCTGTGTAGCTGACAGTGTGTTGATCTGCGTGAAGTCTTTTTGTAATAAGTCATGTTGTATTTATGTACTTGCTCTGTATGCTGAATTGGATGATAATTCCTAAGTTGATGTCTTGTATAAATAAGGAGTTGTAAAGTCATTTCAAAGTGTGGTGTGGCGATGAGAGTGTGGTAGAGAGGAGCAGAGCAAAAGCAAAGTAGAAATATTGAGCTTAAATGGAACTGACTCAAGCATGGTGAAGATGCTATTCTCTAGTTCAAGTATGTGATACTTATTATTCTGTAGATAGTGTGTCTCTTGTAGGCAATGAGCCTCTTGTGAGCAGTGTGCTCGGGCAGTGAGCCCTAGTTGGCATGTGCCATTTTGTTCTTTCTATTCTTCTAATAGAGAATACAATCTTGGGTTAATCACCCCATGGTTTTTCCCTTAACCGGGTTTTCCACATCAAAATCTTGGTGTCTTGTGTGTTAATGTGTTTCTTCTCTTGATTTAATGTATTGTGTTTCCATGATTGATTTATTATTATGCTACTAAATTAGAAAGTGGATTTAAGTGTTTAATTAGAAGAAAGCTTTGGACAACTGATTCACCCCCCCCCTCAGTTGTCTGCTTGAAATCTAACAGTAATAAGGTGGGAGATGAACCGAAGGGGGTGTCATCAAGAGACTTGCATCAAAAGGTGATGGGGAATCCACATCAGCCCATGCATCCACATCATAGCCTCCCCCTAAAAAACCAAAGACCAAAAGGATATTGAGGCCTACTACTAAAAGTACAGAGAGGCAGGTAGAGGATCAGGATCTACAAGATGAATTAGAAGAAGGTAATCCCTTAGAGGAAGAGCAATTGAATAAAGAACCTAGGGACGATGAATTGTTGATAACAAGAAAGAAAAGGAAGACGATACTACAAACACCACCACCCAAGAAGCAAAGAACAACCATGAGGGGAGATGTTAGCATTGACCCCATCATGTTAATGGGTATGGGTGGTGCAACCTTCAGGAGAGAGCTACAGCACGGAGTCCCCATTCTTGAGATAATTTAGTTTAAGACTGATAAGGCTGAGGAATAGAAAGAAAATGAAGTACTTATTGATGAGTGCCAAGTTGCACCCATGAAATACATCTTTTTTTACCTCTCTTTTTCTCCTTCCTGAGTCCATCTTTCCTAATGTCTGCACCCAAATAAGCTAGCAAGATCGTTCTAGTTAATGATTAATTGAGATAGATTACTTAAGATCATAATTTTTGATTAAGTGACTAATGTACATGGAATTGATGGAAAAATGCAGAAACTTCTCTCTTTTTGAATCAACAGGTGTAGATGCCAGGAACAACAATTTTGTGCATCTCCAGAGATAGTCTTCAATGATCTCCAGAGACAATACCAGAATACCACGACACTAGAAGTTTTGAAGGAAAGAGAAAGCCTCTCCGAAGCTGAACAAAGAAGGCTACAATGGTATCTCCAGAGCTACAGACATCTCCGGAGCTGCAAACATATCTTTGGAGCTGCAGATAGGGATAGATATCTTTGGCACCTCTTGAGAGCAAGGCATATTTCCAGCATAAACTGCCGACCAGGCACTCTCAGCAGTGATCACAATACCCCTTATTTCACTCAAATCATCACCTAAGTGGTGAAGGGTCATCTTTAGTTAAATTGCTGGAGTTTTTATCTTTATAAAGTTTTTGCATGAGTTACAGATAGAACTGATTCAATACCCATATTTTCAGGGCCTCGCTGCCCAAATGTATTAAGACTCAAACTTAGAATTCTGAGTGGACTTCTGTTCCACTCAGTCTACTTTTATTGCATGATTATTTTCCATAGTTAGACAACTAGTGTAATAAAGAGATGGATGTCATCTAATAAAACTATAGATAAGATAAGTGATATGTCATCACTCATTTTCATATATACTGATAGAAACAAGAGAAGAAATATACAATGATTGATTTATTCTGATTCTCACTAATCTCAGTTCGGTGATATCAATATATTTCATGAATGTAAAGTGAATGGAATTAGGTTGAATTTAGTTGTGATCTTCTTTTGTGTTGATTCCCTATTGTAGCCTTCAGCCCCAAGGGTGTGGAGCAAGGGCCCACTCTCACCACCAAGGCAGAAGGCTAGTACCACTGTTTTATTACTTCAGATTTTGATATGAAAAGTATTTATTGATTTTGATAGATAGATGCATGTTACTATTTTTAAGATTGCCTTGAGTAAACTTCCTATTCAATTCTATTTTCAACATTCCTTAAATTCATTTAGCAAGTAGACAGATTAATCTCTTCAAATTAGTAGAAGCTTTTAAGATTAGCTAGAGAAACTGGTAACTGTAGAATCCCTAATTGCAGACAGCCGATGACACAACCCCTAGATTTTGACATCTGAAAATAGATTAAATGATGAGGTACAACGACACCTTGTCATTTTTGGTGTCGTTGCTGGGGACATCTTGTGTTAATTAGGGAAACTTAGTTAAAACAGTTTTTAGGATAGATTTGTATGGTTAGAGCTAGAGATTTAAAAGGAAGATATATAAAGCAGACACCCCAACAACAAGCCATAGGGGGAAGCAGTGGGGTGGCACAAGATCTTGTTGAAGAGAGAAACCTAGAACCTACTTTGGAAGCTGCACCTCAAAACAATAATCCCTTAGATCCTCCAAATCTTCTACTTGCCGATTATATCCAGGAATTACAACAAAAGTTTCAGGCAGATCCTTTGATAGAACCTAATTTCCTAGAACCCCAGGGAGAAGAACCACTACTAAACATGGACAATCATAATCATGAAGAAGAGGAAAATCAGGCTCCAAGAACCTTCTCATATCTTATTGTTTTGGCTGCTGGAGACAATGCTCCTATGAAGAATATCTCACTAGCACACTTGCTAAATTTTAGAGGACTTTCTTCTGAGGATCTAGATCAGTTTTTGTTTGAATTCAAAGTAGTCTTCCAAACTTATGATTATGGATCAAATAACCAAAAACTCAAACTGTTCCCTTCAACTCTGAAAGATTCTGCGATGAGATGGTTTATGGGTTTACCCCAGAATTCTATCCATTCTTGGGATCAGATGGAAATAGAGTTTTTGGAAAAATACCAAGATTACTGTAGATCCAGTAATAAAAATGAAGAATTGTTTAAAATTAGGCAGGGGGAGGAAGAGACCTTAGAGGACTATGTGGATAGGTTTAATATCACCTTGAGAAGGTATGCCAACCCAGTAGATCACTCCTTGGCTAGAACCCTGTTTGTAAAAGGATTGGATAAAGAATCAAAATAGGCACTAGATTTAATGGGAAAAGGAAATATCAACAAAATGCATATACTTGCTATAGAAGAACTTTGCAGGAACTATTCTAGAACCCAAAATGGAGTGAGGTCATCCAAAACTTTTAAAGGGAAAAATAAAATAGGATAGTTAATGGAAGAGATTGCAAATCTAAAAATAGATATTTTGGTCCAATTAAATACCACATTGGATGGGATTCAAGCAAAAACTAGAACAGTTGATCAAAATAGAACAACTGAACCACTCTCCATCTATTGTCCTAGGTGTAGAAACAAGCATCTATTGAGAGAATGCCCTTTGGACAAATCAGAGATTTGTCAGATTTGTGATAGGGAACATCCTACCAGTCAATGTAGTCAACTTCTAGCCTTGAAAAGATTAAGTAAGAAGAATGTTGTAATAGAAGAGGAATTGAACTATGTGGGACAAAAACAAACTGGGAATTTCCCTTATAATCAGTATCCAAACCAACCTTCTTACAGGGGTCCTTCTAATTAAGGAAATAATCAGTGGAATCCAACTTGACATGGGCCTCAAAATAATCCTCCTTGGGGATAGCAGGATTGGCCAAGTCAACATTGGCAAAACCAAAATTGGTAAAACTAAATTGGCAAAATCAGCCTTGGGGAAATCAACAGTGGCCACCACAGTTTGGATCACAAAACATGCAACCTCAATGGGGTTCTCAATAGGGATATAATCAACAATACCAGGGACAACCTAGACGTTTCCAACCTCAACAACAAGCTTTACTAACTGGACCCTCCAACACACAAGGTCAATCACAAAATGAACCAGTTAGCCAACCACCTTTACCAGCTCAGCCTATACCAAACCCACGGAATAAATAGGGAGTAGCTGTTTACATGACAGAGCAAGAAAATTTGGCTGGAATTAATGCTATATATTCAAATAATCTCTAGTTGCGTTCTGGGAAAGCATTCCCAAGACCATCTCCTCCAACTATAGTTGAAGTAACCAATGATGAGGAACCTAAAAATTCATCCACTCAACCCCCGGAGGAGATTACTAACGAAAAAGTGCTAGAAGAATCATCCTTGGACAACTCCGGAGTTGCTCCTAAAAGACCGACTCCGGAGAACATTCCTAAACACAATTCTGACAAGAGCTCCGAAGATTGAAAAACTAGCACCATATCTAGAACGGCTTAAACAGTATGTTCCCCAGAAAAAGATCTTACAAAAACAAGTCCAAACCAACCTAGAATCAGAACTTTTACAAGAAATCAAGCAACTAAACATTGAAATTCCTCTTCTCCAGGGAATCAGATATGCATCAGAACTAAATCAGTTCATTAAACAGTATTGTATCAAAACGTAGGGCTGGAAGAAAAACTTTCCCTCCACAATACAGGTGGAAGGAAAAGTAGTAGATCTATTGATGGGAGAAATTCTCCTCCCAAAATATGGAGACCCTAGAAATCCTGTCATAACTGTTTTTATCTCAGGGGTGGAAATTTCAAATGTTTTGGTTGATCTGGGAGTAGCAATTAATGTGATGACAGTTCACACAATGAATAGATTAGCTCTATCAGGTATCCAATCCACAACTACAATTCTTCAACTTGCTGACCAATTAGTAGCTGTTCCAAAAGGAGTAATCACTGATGTACCAGTTGTGATAGATTCATGGGAATTTCCAGTGGACTTCCTGATATTAGAACCTAGAAACCAGAGAAATGCTTATCCACTGATTTTAGGAAGACCATGGCTGGCTACAACAGCAGCATCTATTGATTGTCGAACTGGAGATATGGTCATTTCTAATGGGATAGATTTGAGAAAATATCTTTATATCCTCCAACTAAACCATCAATACATTATACAGCAAGAGTATGGGTGGATGACCCAGAGAACAATGACAACAGTGCCTCAGTAGCTATGGTAACCATCAAGGAACATCTGGGAGAGTTAGAAGAAGAAATATACTATGATACAACATAAGACATCACTCACATCCTAATGAATAAGGATGTGATGGAACTCGCCCAAGATTCTGGGAGAGAACTTCTTACTTCTTCTCATTGTACCCTCACCAACATCATTCCTTGTGGGGAAACCTTTTACAGAGACTTAGCCACTTTCCACATATTGCTTCCACATTCTTGTCTTCTCAATACCATGACTCCAATGTATGGATTAACTACATCTATGGATCAAATCAAAAAACAAGTTATGATTTTACGAGGGAAAACACTTAATATCAATACTCAGTTAACAACAAATTAGGAAGAAAAACTTATCCAACTTCTGATTTCCCATTCAACATCTTTTTCTTGGGAATACCAAGATATGAAAGGCATACCTCCTGAGATCTGTACCCATCATATATACAATGAGGATATTAAACTTGTTAGACAGCCCCAAAGAAGATTGAATCCTACTTTAAAGGACATTGTCAAAACTGAAATAGAAAAATTACTTCAAGCAGGGTTTATATATCCAATCTCAGACAGTCAATGGGTATCACCCCTTGTCATAGTGCCTAATAAGAATGGGAAATTGAGGGTGTGTATTGATTATAGAGAACTAAACAAGGCCACAAAAAAAGACTACTTTCCCTTACCATTCATTGACCAAGTACTAGACAACCTTGCTGGGAGAAAGTATTTTTCTTTTCTAGATGGATTCAGTGGGTATAATCAAATTCAAGTAGCACCTGAAGACTAGGACAAAACCACCTTCACATGCTCTTGGGGAACTTTTGCTTACAAAGTTCTTCCCTTTGGACTATGCAATGCCCCAGCTACATTTTAGAGACTTGTTTTAGCTATTTTTGCTGAACTAGCTAATGAATGCGTGGAGGTCTATATGGATGACTTTATTGTGTATGGGGATAATTTTAAAGAAGCTCTCACAAACCTTGAGAAAGTACTGAAATGTTGTGAGAAAAATCAATTATCCCTTAGCCATGAAAAGTGCTTTATGATGGTGGAGGAAGGAATTGTTTCGGGACACCACATTTTAGAAAAGGGGATCAAAGTGGATCTAAACAAGATAGAAGTGATCACACAGTTGCCTTCACCCAAAAATCAGACAGATGTTAGAAGTTTTCTAGGTCATGCAGGCTACTATAGGAGATTCATAGAAAATTTCAGCAGAATAGCTGCCCCCCTGTTTACTCTGCTTAATAAAGACTCATAATTTCTATGGACAGAAGAATGTCAATCAGCATTTGAAACCTTGAAAGAGAAGCTTATTGTCACACCAATTTTGAGGGGACCTAATTGGACTTTACCATTTCACATACAGACTGATGCTTCAAATGAGTCCATTGGGGCAGTTTTAGGACAAAAGGAGGAAGGAGAAAGTATGCATGCCATTTATTACATCAGCAAAAACCTTACCTCTGTAGAAAGAAATTACACCACAACTGAAAAAGAATTCTTGGTAGTCATCTATGCTATAAACAAATTCATGCATTATATCACTGGATATAAGATATTTGTACATACTGATCATGCACCCATCAAGTACCTAATGAATAAACCAGTAGTGGGTGCAAAGATCATCAGGTGGTTATTGCTATTGCAGGAATTTGATATTACCATAGTTGATAATCCAGGAAAGTTTAATTTGGTTGCTGATTTTTTGTCAAGATTGCATATAGGAGGAGAAAACCAACCAGTGGAGGACAAGTTCCCAGATGAACATCTTTTTGCTATCTCCTCTACTGCACCTTGGTTTGCTAACATAGCTAATCTTTTAGCTATATGCTTGTATCCATCCCATTTTACCTCAAAACAAAAAAAATATTTAGTCAAAGAAAGTTTATCTTACAAATGGTTGAATGGTTTACTATTTAAATGTGGTCCTGATTTCATTCTATGCAGGTGTTTAAAAGCTGATGAGATTTTTGATGTGTTGAGAGCATGTCATGATGAACCATCTGGTGGCCATTACTCCTTCCACTAGACAGTCCACAAGATCCTCAGAGTTGGTTACTACTGGCCCTCTCTTCATAAAGATACAAAGAAATATGTGCAGCACTATGACCAGTGTCAAAAGATGGGACAACCAACCTTTACCCAGGAGATGCTATTGCATCCTCAAGTTATAATAGAACCATTTGAGGAGTGGGGTTTAGACTTTGTGGGACCAATTTCCCCACCATCATTAGGTAAGGAGTACATTCTAGTATGCACAAACTATGTTACAAAATGGGCTGAGGTTCAAGCATTACAATTTGCAAGAGAAGAAAAAGTTGTTGATTTCCTTTATAATAAGATTTTCTTAAGGTTTGGAGCCCCAAGATCAATAGTTTCAGACAGAGGACCTCAGTTTACTTCATAGATAATCAAAGCATTCACAGATTTATATCAAGTCAAATATAGAAAATCTTCACCTTACCATCCCCAAGTGAATGGGCAGGTATAAGTAACTAATAGGGAACTTGAAAATATTCTGACAAGGACAGTAGCAATGAACAAAAAAGATTAGGCTAGCAGATTACCTGAAGCAGTTTGGGCTTACAATACCACTTGGAAGTCCACAACAAAGTTTTCACCATATGAATTAGTTTATGGGAAAAAGCCTATTTTGTCTATAGAATTTGAACTCCAGACACTTAAAACTGTATTGGATATTGGTCTACCATTGTCTATAGCTCAACAGAATAGAATTCTTCAGCTCAATGAGTTGGATGAAATTCGGACAGAGGCCATTCAACAAACATAATTGGTTCAGTATCAGAGGAAGCAATGGCATGACCAACACATCAAAAGGAGGACATTTCAACAAGGTGATTGGGATCTTCTTTATGATTCTAAATTCAAAGAGTTCAAAGGGAAATTGCAAACTCACTGGAGGGGTCCTTATCAAATAAAGGAAGTTTTTGAAAATGGAACAATATTATTGGAACCTATTGATGGAAGCATAGACACATTCTTAGTAAATGGTCACCGAATCAGATTCTATAAAAGACCATCTACTAAAGAAGAATTTCTTAGTGATTTGTTTTTGATACAGGGGATACCTCCTCTGTCACAATGTTGGATTGATAAAAAAAAGGTTGAAAACCAGCAAATGGCGGCCTTCTAAAAAAAAGGAGGGTTGAAAACAAGCAAATGGCGGCCTTCTAAAAAAAATAGAGAAAGATGGAAAACTAGTAAATGGTTGTCTTTCTCAACCAAGGGAGTTGAAAACCAACAAATGGTGATTCCCTTCTTTAGGACAATTGAAAACAATCAAGCTACAGAGGTGATCAGGTGCCAGGTGTTCGTCAAATGCACCTCCGGTGCTTCCCAAACTAGGAGCACCTCCGGCGCTCTGTCAATAAAGAAGTCAATTTCAATAATAAGGGAGGGGACCCACCTCTCCAGGCAATAAAGTGGACACATCACATGATGAGGTCATCATGACTCATCCTCTAGTTTATCACAGGAATAAAATAAAATCCGCACATATTTCATTTGCAAGGGTATTCACAAAGACGACACTGACGTCACCCAAAGAATGTGGATTCTCGAACCACTTAGTGCAATGATTGTAGGTCACGTACCAATGGAGTAGTGGGTGTCATCTCAAGCCACCAAAAGCTGCTCATGTGACGCGACGCGTGCAGTCTCATAAAATGACGCAGCATCTTTGCCATGTACATTGCCCTCATCATTAAAAATGATTGAGGTAATTCTATCTTTAATTAACCATTAATAGCAACTGTCTTGTCTTTCTATTTTTGGGTGCCACCACTATGACACGTCCTCCTGCCATCATTTCCTTTTCCAAATTCACGCATGCTGCCATCTGTGCTGTACTGCCACCTTGCCTCCGGAGTGTCCTATCACTCTGTCGCATTTATGACTACCTAAGTACTCTAACTAATCTGCAAATCTTCCATAAGCCTAAACTAAGAAACATCACAATCCTCATTTGAAACTCTAAAGTACCCTGAAGAACAGAGCAAATTGAACAATCCTTCGGAGCCTATAGAGTTAAGAGGAAAGGATAAACTGTAGATTGAGGAGAGTGAGGAATTAAGCACAGAAGGTGGAACCAATTTGGTAATGGGGGTAAAGAAGAAGTCTGAACCAGAGAGTACTGCAGGTCTTCTGCAAGATGAAGCTGTAACAAACATTCTAAGAGCTGCAGGATGGCTGGACTTTCTAGAAAAAATTAAAGGGTTTCAGGAAGATGTCATGGATGAATTCCTCAAAAATCTAATGGACAATCAGACAGCTATCAGAGGAGTTTGAATCAATCTCTCCTCAGCCACTATCAGTCACATTTTTGGACTTCCTGAAGAAGGTGAGAGGTTTTATCACTTGAAAACCTTATACATTGATTTAATTAAGAATTTCTATGTTTGAGGTGAACCTGCAATTCAACTGCATTCAAATAAAAATGAAGTAAAAGGAATTCTTAGGTCCACCCTTCCAAACCCTTGGCAATCTGTTGCCACCTAGCTGATGAAATATTTTACTTGTGATGGTCAATTCTCTCTAGTTTTAGGACCAATCATGAAAATGCTGATTTTTCTAAGGCATGGGAATGCACACCCTGAATTTAGCATAAACATTCCCAATTTCTTGTATTCTGCCATCAGGGCAACTGCAGAAAAATATCAGCAAAATAAGGGTCCCATGAAACATCATGGCCTCATTTTTCTAGTAGTCAAACACCACTTCCTATCTCAAGCCAACGGGGAGGAATTATGGCAAAGCTTTCTTAAACAGAATTCCCAGGACAGAGGACTAGAGATGACACAGCCAGGAGGTGAGAGTTCTCCTACTCACCAAGAAGAAGGAACTGAGCCTTTAGCCTCCTCCATAGCTGTTCAAAGAGGAAAGAAGTCCTCACAGGAGGCAACTTCATCTGCAGCCCCTGTTCCTAATAAAAAAAGGAAAGGCAAAGAAATTACAGAGTCTGCCCCTAAACAAATCCTATATATGACTCGATCAGTTCAGAGAAAGATGACTCTAACTGAGGAATCTTTCCCTAAGGAATTAACAGAGGAGAGGTCAGGACAGAGAGCAAAGAGATTTTGGGCTGAAGAACCATCTCATGATTCGGATGAGATCCCTCTAGTCAGGAAGAGGAAACAAAGAGAAGTTTCCCCAGCACCATCTATTCATCTGAGGACAAGTCTAATCTCAGAACCATCATGTGCTTCGGAGACAGAACACACACAAACTCTTACTATTTCCTCAGATTCTGAGGATGAGAGACCTGCTCCGGAGGCCCCTGCCCCACCTCTGCTATGGAGAAGCAAAAGGAAGAGACAACTCTCACAGGTCGAGAAAGATACTGCTCTCCTAGCTGAGGTACTCCTAGGTTTTAGAACATATGAGGATAAGGTTGGGCCTTCATCGGTGCCAGCAGAAGTAGAGGAACCCCAAGAGGACCCTCATGACAGGCAGTCGGCGAAAAAAGATGAAACATGGCAAATGGGTACAATTGACAGTGCAAGGCAAATGGTCATGGAAAACCCTGATGATCAACAAACAGTAACAGAAGCAGAAACCTTCTCTCATCCCTCTGATCAAGAGGATGTTGAAATTTCAAAAGAACAACAAATGATAGAAGAAATTGAAAACCTAAAGAGACTACTCTGGGGGAAGAATCTGATTATCACTGACCTCAAGAAGGTCAGAATAGAGGTAGAAATGGAACAAAAACAAGTCATTGAAAATCTACAAACAGAACTCCAAAGCAAAAACAAGATCATCTAGGAGAAAGAAGCAGAATTAGAGGCCCAGAAAATTGAGGCAGTCAAACTGTTGGAGGAAAAAGAGAAAGAAGCAGCACAAAGTGTTTCTGAGCTCACCAGGGCTAGAGCCAATTGCCTCACAATAATGGCAACATTGATTGAGAAAATACATAGCTAGGATAGACAGTTAACTTGGGCCAACAACAAACTAGATGACCATGAGGAATATATTCAAGAGTTGGCTGGACCAAGGGCAACCAATGAACAAGAAATCCAAACAAATGCATATGTGGGTCCAATCCCCATTGACATTCCTAAAGCCATGTTCCATTGGGAGAAGAAGTGTAGAGAATATGAGGCTTCCAAGCCTATGTTGCAATTACAAAGGGTAGTCACTGCCAAAACAAAAAGAATAGCAACTCTAGAAGGCAAAATCATTGAAATGGCCTCCCTTTCTTCAGAAATTCTATCTTGTAGGCCTCCAAGTTCTAGCTATTCTATGTTCTTACAAGAAAGAGTACTGCAGAGGAAATTCTCTTTAGTCCTGTCTGACTTGGTTGAGGATACAGAGACAACAAAAGGATTCATGACAGCATATACAAGGAGTGATGATGAGGACAAGAATTTCCTATGTGAATTATACCTGCATGGTTTCTGTGTTAATGATATAACTTTCATTCTTAATCATTTTGTGGGGGAATGCCAGCTTAAAGCATTTATGTCCCTAATGAGAAATCATCAGATCTAGAATGAATGGATGGAAGATCATCTCAAGAAAGATTTAGAAACAGATCTCTTCATCAGGAAGGAATGTCCCAATCCCAATGCTTTTAAGATCCAATTCAGGTCCCTTATCTATCACCCTAAGAGTAAGAACAAAACTTTGCCATTATACCTAAAAATTTTGCAAGAGTGCTCCATCGATTTTGGTCTTTCCATGATCAGTTCAGAAAATCCAGTACTTTCCATAGCAAAGAAAAGATGGAATATTTTGACCTCGGAGAAGAAAATGAGAGAGGTGGTCACACTTGCAAACTTAAGATTATTTATGAGAAAAGCAAAGTTGATATCTAAAATGATAGATAACCATAAGCAAGAATGGATAGGTGGACGGTTCAGGCCCCCTCTAATAATTGAGCCACTTCCTATCTGGGTTGAGCAGATAGAAGATGAGAAATTGCAAGACTGGTTGAAGCAGGTTGATCAATACAGAGGCAATGGTGATACCAACTACACAACTTGGACCACCTATGCACATGATTATATCTTGACTGACAAGCTACTTCACCAGAATAAATCTAGATTGTGAGAAGCAGGAGGACCTGCCAAACCTTAGGTATGGGGTGATGATGAGTGCCAAGTTGCACCCATGAAATACATCTTTTTTTACCTCTCTTTTTCTCCTTCCTGAGTCCATCTTTCCTAATGTCTACACCCAAATAAGCTAGCAAGATCATTCTAGTTAATGATTAATTGAGATAGATTACTTAAGATCATAATTTCTGATTAAGTGACTAATGTGCATGGAATTGATGGAAAAATGCAAAAACTTCTCTCTTTTTGAATCAATAGGTGTAGATGCCAGGAACAACAATTTTGTGCATCTTCGAAGATAGTCTTCAATGATCTCTGGAGACAATACCAGAATACCATGACACTAGAAGTTTTGAAGGAAAGAGAAAGCCTCTCCAGAGTTGAACAAAGAAGGCCACAATGGTATCTCCAGTGCTACAGACATCTTCGGAGCTACAAACATATCTTAGGAGCTGCAGACATGGACAGATATCTCTGACACCTCCTGAGAGCAGGGCATATTTCCATCATAAGCTACTGACCAGGCACTCTCAGCAGTGATCACAATACCCCTCATTTCACTCAAATCATCACCTGAGTGGTGAAGGGCCATCTTCAGTTAAACTGTTGGAGTTTTTATCTTTATAAAGTTTTTACATGAGTTACAGATAGAACTGATTCAGTACCCATATTTTCAGGGCCTCGCTGCCCAAATGTATTAAGACTCAAACTTAGAATTCTGAGTGGACTTCTGTTCCACTCAGTCTACTTTTATTGCATGATTATTTCAATAGTTAGATAGCTAGTGTAATAAAGAGATGGATGTCATCTCATAGAAGAACTGGTAGATAAAATAAGTGATATGTCATCACTCATTTTCATATATACTGATAGAGACAGCAGAAGAAATATACAATGATTGATTTATTCTGATTCTCACTAATCTTAGTTCGGTGATATCAATATATTTCATGAATGCAAAGAGAATGGAATTAGGTTGAATTTAGTTGTGATCTTCTTTTGTGTTGATTCCCTACTGTAGCCTTTAGCCCCAAGGGTGTGGAGCAAGGGCCCACTCTCACCACCAAGGCAGAAGGCTAGTACCACTATTTTATTACTTCAGATTTTGATATGAAAAGTATTTACTGATTTTGATAGATAGATGCATGTTACTGTTTTTAAGATTGCCTTGAGTAAACTTCCTGTTTAATTCTATTTTTAGCATTCTTTAAATTCATTTAGCAAGTAGATAGATTAATCTCTTCAAATTAGTAGAAGCTTTTAAGACTAGCTAGAGAAATTGGTAACTGTAGAATCCCTAATTACAGACAGTAGAGGACACAACCCCTAGATTTTGACATCTGAAAACAGATTAAATGATGAGGTACAACGACACCTTGTCACTTATGGCTAGTAGGGAGTCCCCTTTCCCTCTAGATGATATTGTGGAACTATCAGATGATGAGGTAGTCCAAGATGTGATTGTCCAGCGCATGGAAAACTTGGTTGCTAATACCAAGATGACTCCTCATGGGACCCCATTGGCCTAGATGGGGACATTATAGGAAGAAAAGAAAATGGATGAAGCAGGGCAGGATAGTCCTATTGTGATGTCCACAACATGCCCCATTTTTACATGGAGGCAAAATGAGGACCCTTGTTTGTTGTTGCTTGTGGTTTGGTTCTGTGTGTCGGGGTGGTACGGGCAGAATATCTTTGATGCTTGCAAGTCATAATGGACATAACTCATGGTAAAAAAAGACGAGATCCATGTATTCTCTGGTGAGGGTCTAGCTTGAGTTGTCTTTTGTGTCATTTGGAAATTCCATATATTGTGAAAGTTAGGCATTTTTGTTGTGAGAATGTATTGGCTGAATAAATTTTGTATACAAATTTGTATTGGCATATTGGTCGAATTTCATATATAAATTTTTTATGAAGATGTATATGTTAAATTGTCGTGTTTTATGCTATGTTTTATGAAATGTAAATCCGCATTTATGTATATAAGCCGGATCTGAGTACTTATTTAATCAGCCCTAAATTACATTAGTGCATGACAAAAGGGAAGGAAAATCAATGTTAACGTGATTGTGTTTTATGATTTGTTTGTATTATGTATATGATATGCAATTTAAGATGCAACGCAAGATAGAATATAATATACAACAAGTCATATAACTGTTACTAATTTTTTGTTCACACTTAAAATTAGTTGGACCTAAGTGTAGTTGTTCAGAAGGAATAATAGAAAACTTCAAAGTTATGCATTCATTGAATAGCTGATGCCTTGACAAAGCAGAGAATGATATTCAGTTGTTAGGATAACCCATCAATCCAATCAGGAATGATAAGTTATCATGACAAGAAAATTGATTGTCAAGAAATCAAAGATTCAAGAAATACAGTTGTTCTACACAGTTTGATCTTTCAGGAGTTATAAGTTAAATTGATTATTCAGTTAATTAGTTTTGAATAAAAGAAAGAAAGATATTTGTATTGCACTGTTATTTCATGTCATGTTTTGAACATACATTCAGGTATCTGTTACTTTTTCTCATGCATTGATTGAAAAAGGAAATACATATACATCATATGCATAAGAGAAATTAACCGATCATGTTTAAAAAGAAGAGTTCAAATGTGTCCCACACAAGCCATAGGAATAACTAGACTGAGCAATTGTAGACATGCAAACTATGTATCTGTTTGATAAAAGAAAAGAGAAAAGAACATATGATAAATCTAAACATCCATCATTGCCTGATGATGGAGATTGCTGTTGAAGTCGACCTTCAAGTCTTCAGTCATCAGTCTTCACTCCAAGCCATTATCATTTGAACTAGCAAAATTTTGGGGACAACCCTGTTAGTGCTCCAGATATTTACAGTTATCACATGCTTTTATCAAACAGAGACATCTAATTATCATATCAGACATTCAGATAAGAGATCAGACCAGATATATGACACAAATTAGGAAGATATCATAAAGGAGATCAATCGATGCTATCAAGTATTTTTTTATGCTAACTTGTTTGTTCACTGTGCAGGTACAGGACAAATTTTGTTGCTGATTTGAAGACAAATAAACATGTAGATTAAATGTGGCTCCCACAAGGGTTTGAGCCCAGCATGTTTCTTTTCATTTTTTGAAAAGAGTATCAGAAAAGACAAGATGCATCATTCTGAGCTATATCATGCATCATCTAATCAACTTGCAGAAAGGATATGTCATCATGGCATTATTAAAGTTGATTAGAGCAAATCAGATTAACATGACTGAATGCAAAAAATTAGATTATAGTCATCCAGGCTACATGAGCCATCTAAGGTACAGTATCATTTGAATGCATGTATTTATTTCATCATAGCTAATAAAGAGCAACTGACAGAGTGCATTCATAGTGCAAGGATATGATACAAGTTTTTTAGATTAATGTGCCTTATAAAGAGATGAAAGACAACATAGAGAAAGATACAAGTTATGCCTTTAAAGAGACAAATCAAAACAACAAGGCATTATTAGCTCTAGGCTGATAGATGGCAATATGATGGTGCAGTGATGGGTCATGGAGTTGTTTTCCTTTCTTGATCTCAAGTTGCATATGGAGATATAAGGTGGTTTAGAAAATGTAATGTATGTGCACTAAGGCAACAAAGGGGAGTCATAAGGATGTTTATGCATATTGTTTTGTGCATAGAGTGTCATGATGCATGGAGTGACTCAGTTTTTTTTATCTTGCAGAGAGAGATAATGTTTCTTTTTATTGATCATGGAGTGATAAGGATATAAATTTTTTTGCCTTAATGTATATTTAAACCATGCAAAATAGGGATATTTTCTTACAAGGAGTTATAAGGAGTTTGTATTTGTCCCTAAGTCCTCTTTTTTGCTCATATCATGCAAAATCATGCAAATTGATTAGTAGAGTTAACTAGGTCACCTAGGAGATTTTGCATGACTTTTAGGAGTATTTTTAGGGTCCTTGGTCAACGTTTTGGTCAAGCATATGGAGAGGCCCAAATTGAAGCTATTTTTACTCAATTTGTGGCAGTTTTAGGCCCTAATTTTGAGGATTTTTGAGGTTGCTTGGGAATGAGTATTTTTAGAGGCAGTTATTTGCAAGTCCATATTTTTTGCATGCCTCTTGGAGAGAGCAAACCTATATATTGTAAAGCAAAAGTTTGTTTTAGCTAGTTCTTGATTCTCATTCTGATTTAGACAGTTTAGAGAATTCTTGTAGCTCACTTTTATAGTTTTATTGAGAGATCGGCAGGTTACAAGTTATCTTTTTATCTTATTTGCAAAGATTTCCTTTGTTTATTTTAGATCAGTTGAATTACCTTTCCTTTTTGTGTTGTTTGTTGAAGTGATTTGATGAAATTTTGTTGTGTTTTATTATTAAACTTTTAAAATTATTGTCTCACTTCCTTGTTTGCAACATTAAAGCATATATTCATCACAGGTCTTAGGTTGTGTTAACCAGAAATAGTCTTTTTATGCTGTGAAAAAATTATTTCCTTCATAAAACCTATTTTCAAACCTTCCATAGAATCACTTTTGTGGTATTTATGCCAAGTCTGGATTGTGTAGAAGTCAGTTTTCTAAGCAAACATTGTGGATTAGATTGCATTATCTTTACCCAAATCAGGTGCATTACCATTTTATCTTTTATATTCAATTAGTTTCTTTCTTCCCTTTTCCTAAAAAGTAAAAATATACATCTCAATAGAACATTTGAAGGGAACCAGCCCACAATCTAGAGGTCTAGTTTCGTCATAGGGCACCCACAACCTGAAATTAGTCCCATGTTACACAGAATTGCAATGCTTTAGCCAGCCTTGCATATGGGTACAATTCCCAGTGATAACAGTTTTTGGCACGCCTGGTGAGACTTTGAACTGATTTTCAGTTCAAAAGGACTTATTTCTTTTTGCTATTTTTGGTATGAGTAGCAGAATTTCAGCTTTTTAGAGGTTCACTATCAAGTACCTAGTGACTCTAATACTTTGGTTTTTTCAAATCAGATCTTGTAGCCTATGAAAAAATACCAAACAAGGTCAAGTGAAAATTATGAGAAGAAGCATAATCAGTTATCTCCACCAAAGAGGAGAATAAAAGCAGATAAAGAGTCCAATATAGCAGATTTATCAGATGTTACAAATTTGCCTAGTACACATCTTGAGTTTGCTTCACATCATAATCCATTATTTGCAAGTACATCATCATAAATTTTCAATTCTCCACCAGCAAGCCCAAAAGAGTAGATTCCTGTTTTTCAAAAGAAACCTCTTCTTCTTGAGTTTACAGAGGAAGAACCTATGTTACAAGAAATTTTCCAAGTAGTTTCAGTCCAAACATCAGCTCAAGTTCTACCCACTCCAATGTCTTTACTAGGAGGAGGAGGAGGAGTATTACCACCTCTTGGTAGAGGAGGTGGTGGAAGAAATCCACCACCACCTCGAAATCAGCCTTTTGTGTCATTTAATGGAGGTAGCCCTTTGAATCTGAATCAACATGATGACATACCAATGGCTGTGTTGAAAAATTTACCAAGTTTTACAGGAGAAGATGGGACTACACCCATTAAACATATCAGAGATGTTGCTTCTTTATGTGTTGTTCACCACATCACCGAAGAGAACATTGCAATCAGGTTGCTAGCAGTATCACTAAAAGGTAAAGCTCTTCAATGGTTTAGAGGCTTAAGAGTCAATTCAATTAGATCTTGGAATGAATTAGGTACTGCTTTGAATAGGCAATTTCATAACAAATCTGATCATTTATCATTATTTGAACAAATGACTACTATTAAGAGGGGTCCACAAGAGTAAATGACAGATTTTAATTTCAGATTTTAGAAAACATGGAATAGAATCCCTAAAATAGTGAAACCATCACCAGAGCATTTTTTTTTGTATTATTTAAGAGCATTAAATTTTGATATTGTTGTTATGATACAATCAATGGGAGGGGTAACTTTACCAGCTGCTTTTGATATTGCAATTAGAGAAGAAAACAATTTAATACAAGTTGGTAAGATAGAACCTAGGCCCCCAATGCCAATCTTTCCAGATATACAACCTTTAATACCAATTTCACCCCCACATATTTCAGTAATACCATCTTTTGGTTATTCAGCAATACCATCTTTTGGTTATTCAACAAATACACAAAACAGTACATATCCCATTCATTCTGAATTTCGAGAGTTCAAAGAAAACCAACAAAGCATAGCAAAAATACTGCAGACTATGAGCGATGATCTAGTGAGTCTGAAAATCCAAACAAACCACAATAATAGACCTTACCAAGCAGCCCCTTACCAAGCAAATAGACTTGGTTATCAGGCATATTATCAAGGTCAAAGGAGAAATTACAACAATAGGCCAAATTAGTAGTACAATCCAAATGTTGTCAGTACATCAAAAGAAATAGTGCCTATGCAGAACAACATGGTTCAAGACTATGCGTGGTGTTATCCCTGTAATTAGCCTCACAATCAAGCCACTTGCCCAAATGAAATAGTAAATCAAGCTTTGATGGTATAGAATAACTATGTTGCTGCTGAAAATTCAGCAAGTGATGTAAACAACCAGCTGGACATTCAGACTCAGTATGTTAATCCTGATGTAGCTTTAATGAATTGGCAGGCTAATAATTTTTGTGGTGTAAATCAGTTGTCAAGTCAAAAGCAATCTTTTACTAATATTGTAGCAAACACAAGATTGAAAAAGAGAGTTGTTGACTTGCAACAATAGTCTGGAAATACAAATTAGCAAGGTGAAACTGGTAAACAACAAGCTGGGAATGTATCACAGCAAGCTGATAAAGGAAAAAATATAGTTTCTACAGCTCATAATGAATAGAATCAAGCCTCTACATCAAAGGATTTGCACATTTTATCAAGATAGCCAACTACAAAAAATAAACAACTAGCAAAAGACCAACCAGAGGTTGCTGTCCCAAAAGTACAACAAAAGGTTAGTGGCTCTGTTTTTAATATTTTGGATCATATGAAAAAGACAACAGTAAGCATGTCTATTTTATATGCTTTACACATTCCAGGACAAAATGATTTGTTACAAAATGCTTTATCTCAGTTACCTTTGTCAAATGAAGTACAAAAATCACATCAACCTCAGATTATGATTGCAAATGAGACAGGAAAAAGAATAGACCAGCCTAAACCAGTAGGCAAACCTCTACCATTTTATGTCACTTTGATTGTAGGTGACTATTTAGTACATAATTGCATGATAGATTTAGGAGGCAGCAGCTCAGTTATGCCAAAACAACTAGCTGATAAGTTAGGTCTGAAATACGAACCTGTTGTTAGAGGTGTTGTACAAATGGATAGAACTGAAATGAGTATAGTTGGAATGTTAAAAAATTTGGGCCTTACTTTACATGCTTCTCCAAACTTTGTTATATACCAGGACATTTATGTCATTGCCATTTTCTTATCTAAAGATTTTACAGCAAGGTTAGGAGGGTATTTATCATCTGATTGGACACATTTATTCTTCAGAACTAGATATGGAACTAATGTTACAATCAAGTCTGAACCACTAGCAAAAGATCATTTGGAACCTTACACACCCAGTTCTATAAATGCAAATCTTCCCATTTTTTATCAAGAGGATCTGATTCCTGTCCAATATCCAAACACACCTTTAGAAGGAATTCTAGATATGGTTTTAGATCAATGGGCAGCAGAAAATCATAAAACAGATCTATTTGAGCAAATGAATGATATTGGCCTTGGTGTATACATGATTCAAGAAAATAATACAGTTATTCTAAATCTGATTAAAGAGGAAAAACAACAAACTGTAGAGTCTGAAAATAATGTTTGGGAACTATATTTTGATGGTTCTAGAAGCAAAGTAGGAGCTGGAGGAGATGCTATTTTAGTTTCTCCCATAGGTGAGAAATATTATTCATCTTTCGTATTTGTTTTCAGCTATTCTAACAACTCGGCTGAATATGAGGCTTTAGTTCATGGACTAGAATGGGCAAGGAAAAGAAAAATTAGGTGTTTAAAGGTTTTTGGAGACAGTGCGTTAGTGGTTAAACAAGTCAGAAACCTTGCCGCTACGCAAAATGACTTGCTGAAATTATACAAACATAGAGTTTGGGACATGATAGAAGAGTTTGATGCATTTAATCTGATATCTGTACCTAGAACTGATAACAAGCAAGCTGACAAACTAGCTACTATAGGAGCTGAGTATGATATTCCTGCTGAAATGAAGAATATTCACTCTCCTTTATATGTCAAATTTGTTAGACCATGAGTTCCAGATAATAATGTCAGTTGGCAAGTGTTTGAAAGTGATGAACAGATTGTAAATTTCTTAATGGAAGAAGCTGAATTTTCTGCAGGTAATTAGCAGAAATTTGTACAACAATATGATGATCAAATACTTTAATTAGGATCAAACAAGCTTCCCAAGGGCTTAGTGACCTTGGAATCTATCTTTAATACTGATGATCAAGTAAGAAAAGACAAGGCCAGCTTGTTAATAAAGTAAGAACATTATGAACCTATTGAGATCTTTAAAGGAAAGTTGCTCAAGCTGGGAAAGATATGTACAAAATAAGAACAACAAGCATTCATCCAGCTTTATCAAGAGTTTAGTGAAATTTTTGCATGGGAATATGGATATCTGAAAGGTTTCAACCCTAAGTTAGCTCAACACACAATAGAGTTGAAACCCAAAGCTAAACCTGTCAAACATAAGCAAAAACCATTAAATCCCAAACTGGAAGTGCTCATGAAGACATAACTCAATAAACTCATTGAAGGTAATATCATTTTTCCTATCAAACATACTTCATGGGTTTCTAACTTGGTTCCTGTCAGAAAGAAAAATGGAGAAATCAAATTATGTGTTGATTTCTAGGATTTAAATAGAACATCTTTAAAGGATCATTATCCTTTACCATCTATGGCACAGATATTGTAGGTTGTTTCTGGATCAGAGAGATTTTCTTTATTGGATGGTTATTCAGGTTATAACCAAATTCTTGTAAAAGAGGAAGATCAATACAAGACATCTTTTACCACAAAGTGGGGCACCCTAGCATACAGAAAGATGCCATTTGGCTTATCAAATGCAGGTGCAACATTTCAGAGAGCAATAGACATGGCTTTTCAAGGCCTAATTAATAAAATTGTACTTGTATACTTCGATGATGTGACTATTTTTTAAAAAAAACTGAAGATCATTTTCATCATTTAAGACTAATCTTTGAAAGATGTAGGGAATTTGGGGTATCATTAAACCCAAAAAAGAGTATTTTCTCTGTTCATGAGGGCAAACTGTTGGGACATATTGTGTCTAAGGATGGAATATCAATTGATCCTGAAAGAATTACTACAATATTGACATTACCTCTTCTTGCACATAAGAAAGGCTTACAGAGCTTTTTGGGAAGAATTAACTTTGTAAGAAGGTTTATTCCAAACATAGCAGCACTTTTACAACCTCTTACAACAATGCTGAAGAAGAATATTCCCTTCAGTTGGACCAAAGAAGGAAAGCAAAGTTTTGAAGAGATAAAGGAGGCACTTGTTGCTGCTCCAACTCTGATAAATCTAAATTTTGATAAAGACTTCATTCTATATGCATTTGGCAGTGTGGATACTATATCAGCTATGCTTTGTCAGCAAAACAATGAAGGAATGGAACAACCTGTGGCATTTTTCAACCAGGTTCTACATGACTACGAGGTAAGATATTCTTTTTTTGAAAAGCATGTATTAGTTGTTATTAGGAGCTTAAAGAAATTCAAACATATGCTTTCAAATAATAGAATTCAGTTAATGGTTGCTCACCCAATAGTGAAAGAATTTTTGCTCAGTAAAGATTTAAATGATAGGAGAGCAGGGTGGATAATAAAGGTTATGGAATATGACACACAAATTAAGGTAACCAAGCTGGTCCGAGGCAAAGGACTGTGCAAATAGCTTGCAGAAAATCAAGGATATAGCAAGGAACTTGAAGGAGAGGCTGAGACAGTGCTTCAAAATAATGAAGCAACCGCTGTCCCAGACCCCCTGCAAGTTGGGTGCATGATATGATTCATTATCTTCACATTGGTGATTGTCCACAAGGCTTGGACAAATTTAAAAGAAGATATTACAGATTACAGGCAATCCCTTATGCTATAATTGATGGAATTCTGTACAAGAGAGATTTTAACAATGTTTTACTGAGATGTGTACAACCAGATTAGACTCAAAGGATTCTAGAAGAATTTCATGATGGACTTGCTGGAGGTCATTTTGCAGCTAGAACATCTCTAAAAATTATGAGAGATGGTTACTATTGGCCTGACATGTTCAAGGATGCTCATGAATGGGTAAAGAAATGTCTAAAATATTCATTTTTTGCAGGTAAACAAAGGATGGCAGCAATGCCCTTACATCCAATTCAAGTGGAACAACCATTTGGCAAGTGGGGATTGGACTTCATTGGTCCTATCAACCCACCTTCAAGCCAAGGACACAAGTGGATTTTGACTGCTACTGATTATTTCACTAAGTGGACTGAAGCAGTTGCTTTGAAAGATGCTAATGAAATATCAGTCCTCAATTTTTACCAAGATCTAGTGTCCAGGTTTGGAACTCCTGACTCAATTATTTCAGATAATGCTTTATCATTTATTAGATTAAGAATATCTGATTGGTCTATCAAAAATAACATATTCTTGAATACTTCATCAAATTATTACCCTCAAGGTAATGGACAGGTTGAATCAACTAACGAAAATCTGATTAAGATTATAAAGAAAATAGTTGATGAGAATCAGAGATCTTGGCATGATAAGTTAAAGTTAGCATTGTGGGCTGATAGGATTACACCTAAAAGATCAACAGGTAATTCACCCTATGTGCTTACATATGGAAAGGAATCCAAGTTACCAATAATAGTGGAGTTGCCAACACTTAGCTATATAAAAGATCTAGAGTTACTTAAAGAATAGCCAATAGAAATCAGGCTTGCACAACTTATTGAACTTGAAGAGATCAGAAAAGAGGCCTTAAAAACATTGGAAGTACACCAGGCCCAAATGAAAAGAACTTTGATAAAAGAATAGTACTAAGAATTTATAAAGAAGGAGATCTAGTTTTCAAATGGAATGAATTGAAAAGCAGGCTAGGATAGCATACAAAGTTTGATGCAATGTGGGATGGACCATATATAATCACAGAATGTAAGCAACACAATGCATTTCAGTTTGCTAAGTTAGATGGTGAGGTGTTGCCAATCCCGGTTAATGGGATTCACCTCAAGTTATGCAATTAAGTAAGGCAGCCTTATGCTACAAATAAGTGCTTTTGCACAGTTAGTTTCAGTTTTGTTGTTTTGTTTCCAAGAAGTGCTTTTGCACATGTAGCTAGTTTTGTTTTAAGCAAATCAATTTTAGTTTCAATTTTCAGTTAGTTGTTGCTGCTGTTTCCAGTTAGTGTGAGTTGCAGAATTTCTCTAAATTCAAGGCAGAAATGACTCTATGCCCAATGAGAAGGCAAGGCTACTAGTTCTAAACTATTTAGTAGGCAAACACCCATGAGAGGTTGCCATAAATGTCACTAATTTTTTGTTCACACTTAAAATTAGTTGGACCTAAGTGTAGTTCTTCAGAAGGAATACTAGAAAACTTCAAAGTTATGCATTCATTGAATAGTTGATGCCTTGACAAAGTAGAGAATGATATCCAGTTGTCAGGATAACCCATCAATCCAATCAGGACTGATAAGTTATCGTAACAAGAAAATTGATTGTCAAGAAATCAAAGATTCAAAAAATACAGTTGTTCTACATAGTTTGATCTTTCATGAGTTATAAGTTAAATTAATTATTCAGTTGATCAGTTTTGAATAAAAGAAAGAAAGATATTTGTATTGCACTATTATTTCATGTCATGTTTTGAACATACATTCAGGTATCTATTACTTTTTCTCATGCATTGATTGAAAAAGGAAATACATATACATCATATGCATAAGAGAAATTAACTGACGATATTTAAAAAAAAGTGTTCAAATGTGTCCCACACAAGCCATGGGAGTAACTAGACTGAGCAATTCTAGACATGTAAGCTATGTATCTGTTTGATAAAAGAAAAAAGAAAAGAACATATGATAAATCTAAACATCCATCATTGCCTGATAATGGAGATTGCTGTTGAAGCCAGCCTTCAAGTCTTCAGTCATCAGTCTTCACTCCAAGCCATTATCATTTGAACCTACAAAATTTTGGGGACAACCCTGTTAATGCTTCGGATGTTTACAGTTATCGCATGCTTTTATCAAACATAGACATCTACTTATCATATCATGCATTCAGATAAGAGATCAGACCATATATATGACACAAATCAGGAAGAAATCATAAAGGAGATCAATCAATGCTATCAGGTACTTTTTATGCTAACTTGTTTGTTCACTGTGCAGGTATAGGACAAATTTTGTTGCTGATTTGAAGACAAATAAACATGTGGATTAAATGTGGCTCCCACAAGGGTTTGAGCCCAACATGTTTCTTTTCATTTTTGAAAAGAGTATCAGAAAAGACAGGATGCATCATTCTGAGCTATATCATGCATCATCTAATTAACTTGCAGAAAGGATATGTCATCATGGCATTATTACAGTTGATTAGAACAAATCAGATTAACATGACTGAATGCAAAAAATCAGATTACAGTTATCCAGGCTACATGAGCCATCTAAGGTACAGTATCATTATGAATGCATGTATTTATTTCATCACAGCTAATAAAGAGCAATTGACAGAGTGCATTCATAGTGCAAGGATATGATACAAGTTTTTCAGATTAATGTGCCTGATAAAGAGATGAAAGACAACATAGAGAAAGATACAAGTTATGCCTTTAAAGAGACAAATCAAAACAACAAGGCATTATTAGCTCTAGGCTAATAGATGGCAGTATGATGGTGCAGTGATGGGTCATGGAGTTGTTTTTCTTTCTTGATCTCAAGTTGCATATGGGGATATAAGGTGGTTTAGAAAATGTAATGTATTTGCACTAAGGCAACAAAGGGGAGTCATAAGGATGTTTATGCATATTGTTTTGTGCATAGAGTGTCATGATGCATGGAGTGACTCAATTTTTTTTTATCTTGCAGAGAGATAATGTTTCTTTTTATTGATCATGGAGTGATAAGGATATAATTTTTTTTGCCTTAATGTATATTTAAATCATGCAAAATAGAGATATTTTCTTACAAGGAGTTATAAGGAGTTTGTATTTGTCTCTAAGTCCTCTTTTTTGCTCATATCATGCAAAATCATGCAAATTGATTAGTGGAGTTAACTAGGTCACCTAAGAGATTTTGCATGACTTTTAGGAGTATTTTTAGGGTCCTTGGTCAATGTTTTGGTCAAGCATATGGAGAGGCCCAAATTGAAGCTATTTTTACTCAATTTGTGGCAGTTTTAGGCCCTAATTTTGAGGATTTTTGAGGTTGCTTGGGAATGAGTATTTTTAGAGGCAGTTATTTGCAAGTCCATATTTTTTGCATGCCTCTTGGAGAGAGCAAACCTATATATTGTAAAGCAAAAGTTTGTTTTAGCTAGTTCTTGATTCTCATTCTGATTCAGACTGTTTAGAGAATTCTTGTAGCTCACTTTTACAGTTTTATTGAGAGATCGACAGGTTACAAGTTATCTTTTTGTCTTATTTGCAAAGCTTTCCTTTGTTTATTTTAGATCAGTTGAATTACCTTTCCTTTTTGTGCTGTTTGTTGAAGTGATTTGATGAAATTTTGATGTGTTTTATTATTAAACCTTCAAAATTATTGTCTCACTTCCTTGTTTGCAGCATTAAAGCATATATTTATCACAGGTCTTAGGTTGTGTTAACCAAAAATAGTCTTTTTATGCTGTGAAAAAACTATTTCCTTCATAAAACTTGTTTTCAAACTGTTAGTATGAACAGGGTTACTTTGCTATCTAGCTCTTTCTTAGCTTGTTCTCCACCTTAACTCTTTTCACACTAGGTTAAGCTTACTTAGGGAATTTTTCACTTTATCCCACATTGGTTGTGTACTGAGTCTCTTGGGTGGAATACCATATATATACCCACCTCTTGCTCTCATATGAGCACCCCATTCTATTGTAATGCTTTGCATTCTCTTGAGTTGAATATAGTTTATTTAGCTCATATCTGATTTCTATTTTACTTTTTCTTAATCACTTGCATGCTTGGGTATAAATCTAACATGGTATCAGAGCGGTTGTGAGTTGTGGGTTAACATTTTTTTTAGAAATCTGAGTGTAGAGTTGTTTTTCGAAGCACATGAGTATGCTCTTCTCTTGCATCTTCAGATGATCTGGAGAAACAAAAAAGTGTGGAGAAAACTCTAGTTTCTGGGGGGGTTCATATTTTGACTTGCCTATTGCAAGTTTTTTTCATAGCTTCCTCAAGACTCTTTGAGCTAAAATCTAACAATCGGCTTGCATTTTATTTATTCTAATCAATCTTGTAGGTTGCAGCATGCCTTTGTTTGTCTTAGGTAGCTGATTCAGTCTTTGCATGCCGTTTTTTGGTGCTAAACATGTTTTTCATTAGAGTCACATTTTTTGTAGATCACAGAGAAAAATGCCTTCTGGGTTTTGTTCGCAGCGCTGAAAAACTATCTGGGTATCTGTTAGTTTTTGTATACAGCTTATATATTTTGCAGAAACAACATCAGAAAGCTACAGCAAAACCCCTCTCCATTGGCGTTTTAGAAATTGCAGTTCAACTTCCAAAGGCTGTAACTCGGGCTCCCGACCTTGGATTTGCGAGATTCTTTTTTTGATTTTGGCTAATTTTTCATGCTCTACATGCTGGTATAATCATTTTTTATTTCAGTGTACAGATTTTTCAGTAATCTCATATTCTCACACGTGACTCTGCACAATTCTCGTTTTTGGGAACTTCGGAGGATCATAACTTTCACATACGACCTCGTATCGAGGTGATTCTTTTTTTGAAAGTGCATGATTTTCGAGTAGATTGCAATGGTATTGTTTATTTATCTGAGTATTGTGCCAAAGTTGTATTTTTAGCATATGCTCTTTGTGAGGGTTTTGCAATGCATTGAAATCAAGACCACTTAGTATTTCTTGCTAGTGGCAGCTGTAAATGCACTAAATATAAAGTGCCAAATCAAATTTTCTTGGGGGGGTTCTTTGATTGAGTGGAAAAGGGGGTGTCTTATGTGCTCTCTTTGAGTCACATCTTTTATGGGGTTATTGTAATCATTTTGGGGGTTCATAATGGATATCGATTATTTCCATCCTTCTGTTGTTAATTTAACCTTAGAGAACTATTTGTCTTGGAAACAAGGAATAAAGAATCATTGCCTTGAGCAAGATCTATTGCCCCATCTCTTTGGACTCGTTCCTGAGCCAAGTGACTATGAATAGAAGAATGCATGGTTTAACAATAATGACATGGTCTATGGACTAATATGTATTACTATTTCTGAGGATATTCTACATCACATAGAGCACACCGAGTGCCCTTTCACTGCTTGGACCATCATCCAGCAGTTGTATGGAGACTTGGGATCTTCATCTGAGAGTGATGTTTCCTTGGATGACCAGGCTCTGGTGGATGATACTAAGTCTTCTTTTACCCTATCTTGTGTGACATACCTTGATACCCCATCTTCAGATACAACACCTGTTGCTTCATCAAATTCCAGAGATGCTTCTTTGAGAGCTTCTAATGATTCTTTGCAACAGGATCATTACAGTCTTCCTGATTGGGATTCCTATTTACCAGACATCTCATCCTTGTTTATAGAGTCCCACATTACAGATTTGGGAGACACTATTGATTTTATTCATCTTCTCTTTGATGGAGTTGATTCTTCTTCAGATGTTTTGAGGGCACATTCAAACCATCTTGTTTCTTCTTTGCCTACATTTGCTTCTAAAGTGACAGTTTCTGCAGATACTCATGAGTCCACACATCTGACTCAGTCATCATTCATGTTGACATCCTCCGCAGAAGTACCAGATTCTCATTGGTCCAGTTGTCTTACCGATGGTGAGCACCATACATCCATGGTTACTGTACCTGAATCTTCTATGGTACCTGATCCATATCAGTATTTGTCACAGTTTGGCATTGGCTTAGAGATCATTGGGCAACATTTGGAGAAGGTTTCCTTGTCTTCAGAGAAGATATCATCTTCTGAGATTGTTCTTCATCCTCCTATTCAGTCACAATTTGGTAGTGGATTGGAGACATTTGAGCAGTTTTTAGGAGCATCATTGTTGTCTTTAAATCATGTGCAAAGTTCAAAGATATTTATCCTTCTTCCTTCATATTCCTTTCAGGAATGGGAAGAAATCTTGCATACATTATGGTCTTGTTTCTTCCTAAGGGGAGGAACATTGTTCGGCAATCATGGATCATCTTCAATAGTCATTGTCGGGCATCTACCATCAGTGCAAGAGACTCTACATTGAGGGGGAGCTACTTGGCCTCTCTTCTTTTCCTCTCATGGGGGAGTTTTTTCCCATTGGGTTTTCTCCTTCCTTTTCTATTTGAGTGGATTCTTTGTACATGGGTACCTCATCAGGCCTTGTTGCCGGGACCCATCTTTGCATTTTGTCACATTTCCCCCTAAGTTGCACTTAAGGGGGGGTGTTAGTGTGAACAAGGTTACTTTGCTATCTAGCTCTTTCTTAGCTTGTTCTCCACCTTAGCTCTTTTCACGCTAGGTTAAGCTTACTTAGGGACTTTTTCACTTTATCCCACATTGGTTGTGTATTGAGTCTCTTGGGTGGAATAACATATATATACCCACCTCTTGCTCTTATATGAGCACCCCATTCTATTGTAATGCTTTGCATTCTCTTGAGTTGAATATAGTTTATTTAGCTCATATCTGATTTCTATTTTTCTTTCTCTCAATCACTTGCATGCTTGGGTAGAAATCTAACACAAACCTTCCTTAGAATCACTTTTATGGTATTTATGCCAAGTCTGGATTGTGTAGAAGTCAGTTTTCTAAGCAAACATTGTGGATCAGATTGCATTATCTTTACCCAAATCAGGTGCATCACCATTTTATCTTTTATATTCAATTAGCTTCTTTCTTCCCTTTTCCCAAAAAGTAAAAATATACATCTCAATAGAACATTTGAAGGGAACCAGCCCACAATCTGGAGGTCTAGTTTCGTCATAGGGCACCCACAACCTGAAATTAGTCCCATGTTACACTGAATTGCAATGTTTTAACTAGCCTTGCATACGGGTGCAATTCCCAGTGATAACAATAACACAATATATAATCTGTCATAAACGACATACAAGCTAACATACAAAAGAGTATACAAACATAACATGCAGTGCAGATACAATGATACATACAAGCGGCAGAATCGAGGGCACGCACAAATGTTATTTATATGCTTATGAATTCTGTTGTGTATGTAATGTTTATGCAAGAATGTTATACAAGGGTAAAAGTGGCGTGCAAATGAACAAGATACAATTGCGGAATTAAAGCTAATTTTGATTCGGTTTATAGGTTGGTGGGTCCCGATTTGTTGTTGTATTGGGCATGTATAAGTGACATGCAAAAGGTAATACGATATGGTTTGCATACAAGAACGGAACTGAGTACATTTTAATTCATTTGATATTCTTGTATGTCTGGTTGTGTATGTTTGTTGAGATACAAAACCAAATACAAGCTAACATACAAAAGAATATACAAAAGTGATATACAAGCAAAGTTGTACGAGATGAAAGGGACGGAACCGAATATACTTTTGAATCCAATTTATAAACTTGAAATGACCGGATTTTTATTCTTTTGGGTTGTATGTGATATACAAAGTGTTTTGCAATAAGTGGTACATGTTGGTTTGTATACAAATTCATGATCGGAGGTGGGTTTCAATTCAGTTCATTAACTAATGCCTATGGATTCATTGGCGCGGTTGTTTGTATCTGGTATACAAAATATAATATGCAGAAAGGGATGATACTGAGACAAAATAGAATGCATTTACAATGTGTTTCAGAGACTTATGATTTCCGTTTTGTGCATTGAGGCGTTTGTATTCTGTATATGACCACGGGGTTGAATGCAGTTCTAATGCATTGAATAAACTGATGGTGTCTATTTCTTGTATAGATTGGTATATGGTATGCACAGTGAGGAAAAGTGAAGAGTAAGCAATATAAGATGCGTATGCAATGCTAGATATAAAGGGTCGAATACAAGGATAAAATTGAATAGTCTCAAATTCAATTTATAATGGTGTGATATCTGGGTGTTGTATGTCTTTAGATGCAATGAGATTTATAAAGGGAGTATGCAATGGGGTATATGATAAAACGTATGAGCAACGGAGCTAGGCATAGCTTTATTTCATTTTATAAGCTACTAAGATCTAGATTTGCATATATTATGTTTATATGATATATAGGGAGATGGTTCCAGTGTATTTGATAGATTGACTTATATCTGTTTGCATGTCTTATCAGGTATACGGAGACAAATGCAAAAAGTGAGTTATAAGGGGCGAATGCAAAGGCAATAATAGTGAATTACAAAGGCAGAGTGGGGATGATTCCAAGACAGTTGATAAATTGAATGTCTATGCATTAATCAATATCAAGTGGTATATAGAGGAATAGGAAAATGAGGGAGTTGTGAAAGCACAGTGGTGAGAAAAATTACAGAAGGCAGAGTAAATTGGAGAGGGTAAACCAAAATCAGAAGTGGAGATCATGGCAAGTTGAAGGGAAAATCTGATGCAGAAGGCAACAAAATTGTGAGGATTCCAAAAGGGCATCTTCGGTGCTGGCAAATATGCTTCTGGTGTTTTTGGCGGGCTTCTCTCTACACCGTTGATGTTGCATTTGAAATTTGGACTGTTGATTGACCAAGTCTTGTAACCATGTTGGGGATAATTAAATCTATATATTGAACCCCTTTATTTGTAATAAGACACACAGGAATACATAGAGGTCTCAAAAGTGAATAGAGTATGCAAGAGAGGTGACTGAAGAGCAGTGCCTTGAGCAAAATTAACATTAGGAATTCACCTGTTGTCTGTAGTCAAGAGTACGCAGAAGTGTCTGGTCTCTTTGCTACATCTGTGAAAGTGTCTGTAAGTGTTTATTGCTGGTAATTCAAAGGATTGAAGTCATAAAACATTGTAAATTTGAAATGGTTGTCGTATGTTAGTAAATACAAACATCAATTTTCTGCATCTATCTTCGGAGTGTTAATTGATTCAGGTATTTTCTAATATATTTTCCTTTGAAGATTGCAATTCAATATGTAGATTCATGAAACTGCTCAGGATTTATGTATGAGGATTTATTTGATTTTGAATTGATCAGGATAAATAGATTTATATGCATGAGTAATAGAGAACTGTATGTGGATAAAATTTAGTTTTCTAACCTTTTTTCTTTCTAACTTTTCCAAAACAATCTTTAAATAATTAGCTGAAACGTAGTTATCTAAAGGAAGTTAAAAAATCATGTTAAATACATGGAAATGCTAAAGATTTTTGATGATTTTCATAAAGTTTTAAAAATCAAGTCTATGTCTGTAAAGTTCATGTAAAGTTTGACTTGAAAGTTATAAATAGTTGTAAAGGATCATTAAATTGAGAGCTATTTTGAGATATTTGCACATAGAAAATGACAATTGCCAGTAACACATCCTTAGATTGAGTAAGGTCCCTTGAACATTACAGCTTCACGTCAACCTGCTGAATTATCCACAAGGTCAAGAACTGACCACACAGAAACTTGAGATTAAGAATTCTTAGTTAATTCTTTATATCTTTCAAGATAGTTAAGGTTCCTTTGTGAATTTTACACATTCACAAAGGTTACAAGTCTTGTAGCCATAGACCTAACATACAGGGGTGACATGAGCCCAAGTAAAGACAATAATCCACCTCTGGAGCCTAAAAGGGCTAAAGATGCAGAGCATACTTAGAGGGGTGATGCTCCACTTGATCAAGACAAGGACCAAAATAAGGCACCCACAGGACCAGAATAGTCAGAAGCACAACAACAGAGTGGGGGTGATCAGGACATGCCAGACAAGAATGCTGGTCAAGACTAAAGTGGTCCATCGCTACCTACTATAGGGGGTGATCAGAGTAAAGGCCCAACATCAGAGGAAAAATTAGCTAAGAAAGAAGTTAATACAGAAGAAGCTGATACATCTAAGGATAGGGAACAAAGTTTGTCACAGGGTGATGGTACAGAGAAAGAGATAGAAAATGTGGCCAAGGGTGATCAAGGTGATCCCCAAGGTCAAAACACATAAACTTCTCAAGAGGCCAGTGCATCACAAGATGAGCAAAATGAGAAAGCTAAAGAGGTTCCAAAGGAGAACTTACAAAGGGAGGCACAAGACCAAAATGTTAAGACTTGACAAGAACCTCCTCCACAAAAGGAAGTCCCTGAACAAGAGGAACCCCAGCAAGATTCCCCTCATGATAAGGTACATGAGGAAGAAATTAGGAAAGAACAATCACCACTAAGGGCAGAATCCAATATAGGAGAATAGGACACCCAAAATACAGGGGGTGATCATTAGGAGCCTAAGGGTGATGTACCTCATTGGTTGCAATGAGAGATACATCTGCAATAGGTAGAGGAGGTACATGATTTTGATGTGTCTACATTGTTTGCTGGGAGTATGATGAAACCTAGAAGAAAAGCCAGGCTAACTTCAGTGATCAAAAGGAACCCTACTACAGGTAGGAGAACTGCACAAATAGCCCTGCCTACAGTAGAGAAGGAGAAAGGAAAAATAAGCCTTGATGAGTTCCAGATCACTAATGTTGATCTAGGTTTTGCAAATGAGGACCAAGAAGGTCAAGAAGGAAAAGACATAATTGACTCTCTAACACAAAGGGTGAAGAGAGAAAAGGAGAAGAATAAAAAACATTAAGAGCACATTGCTTAGCTACATTCTTTTATTAAAGGGTTAATTAACCTTGATCATGCACCTGCTGATCCTGCCACCCCACTATCGATTATATGACAAGAGGAGGTTACTAGATTGGACCTGATGAAGCATAAAGCACAGGTAATGGAGAAGTGGATGATGTCATCAATTTTTGAAGCTGAGGATGTAGTGAAAACCTCGTTGGAGAGGTGGAATTGTTTGAGTACATTGAAGAGAAAGGTAGACAAATTGCAAGATGAAGTAGGAAGAAGATCCTTTAAACTGGAGAAATATATGGATGCACTAAGGGAAATAAGGAGGATAGATACATAGATCCTGATAAGCAATAGTATATTAGACAATAATACCTCCCAGCTGCTGAGTATCTGGTATGAAGATACTGGATTTGAATGTGACATACTGAAGAGGTGCAACGGAAAGCTTAGGGATATAAGTGTCAAACTGCATAGCCTGATGGCACATGAGGCAGAGACCTGAGAGGCTTTGGAAGGAAACGTAGAAGGGAAGATTGAAAATCAAGATGTAGATTTTGCTATTAAGGCCTTCCATGATAATTTCAAGCAAGTTACAAAGGACCCCCTGAACCACTTGACAGAGGAAGTGATGAATAAGGTCATGAGAATAAAGGCCAGGGTAGAAACTTATAATGAGACATTGAGTAGTAGGAAAAGCAAGACAGAGGCCCTCCAAGACAAATTCCATTCCCATAAACATGCAGCAATGAAAGCTAAGACTCAGGATGGAGGCAAAGTCGATAGGATAGTACAAGCATATGAGTCCATCAGGGCAACAATAAAGGTACATATAAGAGATGATCTACATCAAAGTGATAGTGATGATGAAGATGAAGATGCTGTAGAGAGTGATGAAGAAGAAGAAAGTGAAGAAGAAGGAGATAAAGAATAAGCAGAGATGCATCATAAGGTAACATATGCATAGGCTACTTGTAAGAAGTAAGTTTTTCTAGATAGTTGCCAACTGGTAACTTGTACCACGGATGAAGATGTTGACTAAGTCAATGAAGAAGTGTTGACCGTTGATCTGAATGAATGAATCTTAACCATTGGTCATTTGTAACTGCCTCTTCTCCTTATTCTATAAAAGGGGAAGGAGTGCATCTTTTTAGTCATTAGAAACTTAATTGAAATTTGAATGCTGAAGAATTCATGACTGATTTCAAGGCTATTGTGAATGTACATGTTTTGCATACTTAATGAAAGAGAAAGTTGTTTGATTACAAATTATTGTAAATCTTGAGTAATCAGTGAGTGGAATCTGGATTGTGCATTGATTAGCTACATCCCTTGGAGTGCTTGTCAGTCTGCATGTATTGTTTTCATTCCTTGTTCCTTTGAAGTTAGCATCAACCATACCTAGCTGTAGAACAACCTGGTGAATTATGGTTTGATTTCTTCTCTTCATGACTGTATCTGGAATGTATGTGACACAATAGCTAAAGGTTCACTAAAATTAGAAGTATTTCTTTAAATTTCTTTGAATTTCATCACAAATCACCTCCATAATTGCAAATAATATACCATCTAAAGCAAATAAACATGAAATATGCCTATATCTCGTGAATAATTGAAAATACAGAGCATATTTTGAGTGAAATCATGTCAAATTGACAAATATCATGCAAATACACATTAATATCCATGATAAACATATAAATATCCACTTATAGGCACATCACTTGAATAAATACAAAGTACAGAAGCATATTCAAGTTCCTAAAAGTAGATGCTTAGAAGAATTGATCAGACTTATAAATATAGTCATAATTTGGTGAGCATATGAATTTATAGTAGGCAGGTATACAATTAATCTTTCAATCAGCATAAGACCCCTTGAAATGGAAAACAACATGTCACATCAACCTCTAAGTAATATTAGACGATCATGACCTGATCAACGAAGTCTTGGAGTCATCAATTTATCTCAAATTGATCGTAATTTACAAGATAATAAAGGTTTGTTGTGCAAATTTTTATGAGTGTTGTTATAAATAACAATCATCATCAACACTTCGCTGCTCTACTCTTCTTACACTTCTTGCTTATCTTCACTTTTTTGTACAAGTATATCTTTTTTCGCAACTGCATTACATGTTTTTATACAATCATCAACCTTGGAATGAACATCAAGGTCGGCATTACATTCGTCAACCGTTGGAACAATCTCCAAGGTCGGCATTACAGTCATACATAAAAATAGGTCTGGACCTAATACCAAATTTGCTAAGGGAAAGATGTGAAGTTGCATGTGGATCACACTACCCCTTAGCTAGGACTCAAATATAATCTTCCACGCCACAACACGCTACTACAAACTTCAAAGCATCTCCACAATTAGTGAAAACAACCAAGTCGGCTAAGACAGGTGTTAACACTAAGTCTTCTAAGAACAATCTTCATCCATGATCTGAAATTCTCTTTGCAGACCAATTCAAAGATAGGAACACGATCAGGAGACATCCACAAGTACATTGTAATCACCAAGAACATCTGCACAACTTCTAACCGATTTATCAAGAAGATTTTTCAAACCTGAGCACTTAAACAACACTGTCAACCACTGTCATAAAGAAAAGATTACTTGTGGACCACCAAATCACGAACCATAAGAGTTGAATGCATTTATCATTACCAACATGATTGCAAAACCACAGACTAAAATACTTAACTGTGGAGGAATGTAGAGCATAATACATTCTCCCTATCACTACCAAACATACAGAAAAAGTAGGTTTCACTCTGGTGAATATAACTAACTCAGATCTTCATACCGGAGGGTCAAACTTGGAGCATAGCTTATTCAAACATGTATCTAAATAACTTCCAATCCGTAGATAAAAATATTCATTCTACAAGGAATGCAGAGCAATCTATTGGATTGTTATTCTGTAGACAAAGACACTCTGCAACACATTGTTTCCATCGAAGGAGCAAATTTTCTCAATATCCTCAATACTATGATCTCCAACACTTATATAGGCAAGTAGAAAACATCTAACTCGTTATAAACAAGCATCAAAACAAGAGCATAGTTGACACCAGTGACAACATTGATATGTTGACATCAATGACAACACCAGTTAGGCACATACTTGCAATAATCTCCCCCTTTGTCATTGATGGCAACATATGATGTGAAAAACTGTAAAGACCATCAAGACCATATTCTCCCCCTTTCTCTTTACATATCTGCACTCTTTCTTCTCTGATTTTTTCACATGATTTCTCTCCTCCTTTGACATCAATGGCAAAGGGCACATAATTGCACTTTGCTACTCTGATCCAACTGAACTTTCTCTGTTATCAACAGTTTCTTTCTCAGGAACATCTAGCTACTCCCCCTGAGAGGTAGCCCTCAAAACATCAATCCAGATCAAAGAATGGGACTTTGGCCACCACTGGACCGATGCATTCCTATGCAACTTAGTTTAGAGCAAGAGGGGTAATGACCCCTAACTTTTCTCTGAGATACTCAAAAGTATCCTTAGGCAGAGGCTAAGAGAAAATATCTGTAATCCAATCTTTATGGACACATATTCCATCTTTACTTTATTCTATGTCACCTTTTCTCTCAGAAAGTGATATCTTATAGATATATGCTTTGTTCTAGACTACACTAGATTTTTTGAAATGTTTATAGCACTTGTATTGTCACAGAAGATTGCAACTAGATCTTCATACACAACTCTTATATCCTTCAAAGTTTGCTTCATCCACAACACTTGAGTACAACAACATGTTGCTGCAATATACTCTACTTCTGCAGTTGACAAAGATATTGAATCTTTCTTCTTACTTAGCCATGAGACCAATCTATCACCCAAGAAGAAAGCACCTCCACTTGTACTTTTTCTGTCATCAACATCTCTAGCCCGATCTGCATCTGTATAAGCACTGAGAGTGAAATCATTATCCTTTGGATACCATAAGCCATGATCTGGTGTGAATTTTAAATATCTCAAGATTCTCTTAATTGTCATCACATGTGACTCTCTTGGATCTTCTTGAAATCTTGCAATAGGACAAATTGCATGCATTATATCAGTTCTGGTTCGACTTAGATAAAGCAATCCTCCAATCATGGATCTGTACCTTTTATGATCAGTCTTAGGTGATTCATTAGTTTTTCTCAATTTACAGCCAGTTACCATGGGTGTACATATCAGTTTAGAGTCTTCCATCCCAAAATCCTTCAACAACTCTTTAACATACTTGGACTAAGATATGAAGATGCATTTATCTCATTGATTGATTTGCAGACCCAAAAAGAAGTTTAGTTCACCAAACATAGACATCTCAAACTTATTTTGCATTTCACCTTCAAACTTCATGTACATACCTTCATTGCCTCCAAAGATAATGTCATCAACAAAGACCACAACAATCAGTATCTGATTATCATTGATTTTGAAATACAAGTTGCTGTCAGTAGTGCCTTTACTGAATCCTAATTGCAACAAATACTTGTCTAGCCTTGCATACCAGGCTCTGCTTTAGTCCATACAAGGCTTTCTTTAATTTGCACACCATATCACCCTATTTTGATAGTTGAGATCCTTCTGGTTTCTCAATGTAGACCTCTTCTTCCAACTCACCATTCAAGAATGCAGACTTAACATCAATCTGATACACTTTGAAGTCTTTGAATGCTACAAATGCTAAAAATATTCTAATTACTTCAATTCTTGCCACAGGAGCATAGGTCTCTTCACAATTTATTCCTTCAACTTGAGAGAATCCTTTACATACCAACCTTGCTTTGTTCCTTACTACTTCTCCATTCTCATTCATCTTGTTTTTGAAACCCCATTTGGTGTCAATCACGTTCTTATCAGCAGGTCTAGGAACCAGTTCCCAAGTTTGATTCTTTTCTATCTGCATCAGCGCCTCCTCCATAGATTTTACCCAATTTTCATCATTGCAAGCTTCATTCACAGTTTTAGGTTCAACTTTTGAAAGCAAACAGTAATTCATCTATTCTTCAGCAATTATTTTCCTTGTCAATACCCCTTTTCTTTTGTCCCCTATGATCTAATCTTTAGAATGATTGATTCTTACATACATGGGAGTCTTATCAATGCTTTCTGGAGCCTTTTCTTCTTCATCTTGACTATCTTCTTGATCAACTTTTTCTTCATTGGTTATAGCAGCAGGCTCATCTAATTCAATGTCATTAAGATCTAAAATTCTTCCTTTGTGTTCATTGACCTTCACATTAGCACTCTCAATGATTTTCTTCAATCTCTTATTGTAGCACCAGTATGCCTTACTCTTGGTAGAGTAACCAAGGAAGATTCCTTCATCACACCTAGCATCAAACTTGCCTAGATCTTTTCTCTACTGATATAACATTTGCTACCAAAAACTTTGAAATACCTCACTATAGGATCTCTTCCACACCACAATTCATAAGGAGTTTTAGCACTCTTACCTTTAACTTGAACCCTATTTAGGATGTACACTGTAGTGTGAATGGCTTCTCTCCAGTATACTTTGGAAGGTTAGCTTCCTTGAACATAGTCCTTGAAGCCTCTTGAACTGTCATGTTCTTTCTTTCAACAACTCCATTTTGTTGAGGAGACCTAGGTGCAGACAATTGTCTCTTTATCCCTTGATCTTCACAGAAGATATTGAATTCATTTGATGTGAACTCACCTCCTCTATCAGACCTCAAGCTTTTGATCTTCAATTCTAACTCATTCTCAACCATTGCCTTGAAATCTCTACACTTGTCTAGGGCTTCTAATTTATCGTTTAGAAAAGCGACCCAAATCATTCTGGAATAATCATCAATAAGCAACATAAAATACTTATCTGCTTGCAGAATTCTTGTTCTTGTGGGACCACATAGATCTGTATCCAACTCTAGCAATCCAGCAAAGAATTGTTCTTTGCTTTTGAAACTTGTTCTTCTTTGTTTCCCAAATTGGCATTCTTTACAAATGGTGTTGGCAGGCTTCACAAGCTTAGATAGATCTCTTACAGCCTAAATAGAACTTATCTTTACCAAGTTGTCAAAATTTATATGACACATCCTTCTATGTCGCAACTAACTTTCATCAGTCTAAGCCAATAAACAGTAATTATTAGTTCCTTTAAAATGATACACATTACCTCTGGTCTTTTTACTAGTAACAATCATAGTTCCTGAGCTTTCCATGATCTTGCATCAATTGTCCTTGAATCTCAAATCATAACCTTTGTTACACATCTAACCAACACTCAAAAGATTGTGCTTTAAACCCTTCACATACAAATAATCATCAGTATTGTGATTTCCATCAAAAGAAATAGATCCTCTTCCACAAAACTTACCAATTGTATCATCTCCAAACCTAACTAGTTCACCATCATACTTTTCCAAACTTATAAACTTACTTTTGTCACTAGTCATGTGATGTGAGCATCCACTGTCAATAACCCATTCATCCTTATCTTTCTCAACCTGAACAACCAAAGCACTTTCTTCCACTAGTTTTTCTTCCTTCACACAAATAGTAGGATTAGTAGACACAGGTTCTTCTTTAATAGCAATAAACAAGCATTCATTTGCACTAGTACTAGCATTATTAGATTCATCATTTGTTTCACCTTATTCATCAAGATCTCTAATATAATAGCATTTCTTTGGGATCCTAGGTTTGTTTTCAAATCTTTTTCTATTCCTTTCAATTCTCTCCGAATACCTAGAAGCATAATGACCAACCTTACCACATGTAAAAATTTTGAAAGGTAATTTGCCTTTGAACTTACCAGAACCTCTTTTCAGTCTGTCAACAAAGTTTGCTTCAATTCCATCAAGCTCATCATTAGGTTCCACCTTGTACTTTTCAGTCCTAGAGACCTTCACTGAAGTACTAGCTTTGAAACCAGTCTCAATTTTTGGCAAAGCATCTGATGCAGTCAAGGAGGGAGGGTCTGGTTAGGGACTATCCAACCTTACAGCCTTACATAATTAACTCCATGGTCATACAGATATGCAACGGAAGCTTATAGCTTAACAACATAAAGATAAAACAAATTCACGAACACATAACAACATATTTATCCTAGGAAAACCCTAACAGGGAAAAACCCATCCTTCAAAGCTCATTCTTCATCTATTATACTTCAAATTGAATTACACATTTCTCAAGGGATTTACAAATACTAGGCCAGAGCCTAGGGATTACAAAAGATTCATACAATGATTTCTTTCTTCTACAACTCAATTCTTTGCTCTGTAACTCACTTTGCTTCCTACTTTGCCTTCTACTCTGTTCTGCTACTCCTCCAGATCAAAACAACTTCAAATCTCACTTCATGTCTTAATGCTATCAATCACTGCTTAGAAACAATCCCTTATCTCTTATTTATATCATCCACAAGCTTTCAAATTATCACCAGGTCGGCCTAATTGCAACGGCTAGCTTATGTAACATGTACACAAAATAGGTCAGGCCTAAACATAAGGCACTACTTTACAAATGCATAGAACTTCATGTGGACCTCACTAAAGGTTGGCAAATCCTTAAACTTCATAAACCAATTCTTCTTTTCACTCTGCAAGTCACAGAAATGATCCGCAAGCCGATTCTACTTCACTAAACACAATCAGCTTTGTTCTATCAAAACAATCAATCTTCAAACAGTGATAACTTTCTGGAATCAAAGCCAAACAATCTAAATTCTTGATATGTTGTAATTTCCTATGTCTAGATGCTAAGTCTAGATCCACAGGCTCTCATACTCAAAGTCCAGAATTCTCCAAGGTCACTTTCTCTACATACTCAAGCTTCTGTCAACTGTCTTAATGGTTCTAAATTCTTCTAGATGCTTCTACATCAGACTTCCATATGCTCCTACATCAGACTCTCGGGGTTATTTGAGAAGTGAGCCCCTTCACTTAGGTCTGTATTAAGTTTGATTCAAGGTTCGGCAATCTATTTTCAAGTACTTGCAACTGCCTCAAGGTCGGCGGTCTATTCAAGTCGACCCTGCAAAACTGCCTCTGATTCTTCTAGATTCGGTGTCTACCTGTAAACCTTGCACTGCCTCAATGATCAGCGGTCTGAGAAAGTCTTCTCCACAAGTTGCCTCCACATCAAAGTTTGTTTCAATCAAATACATCCTCCGAAACAATCAAGTCAATACACTTTCTTAGTTTCTCTGCAACACTGTCTATTCTTTGGTTATTAACACAATTTCATCTGCACTCATCAAAATCTTACAACTTCCACTCTGCTTACATTGCTTCTGTACTTCACTTTGTTTCCCTTACCATAATCACTTCAATCCGATACACAATTCTTCTCATCCGGTCCAAACTCTTTTCTCTGCTATGCTTTACACTTGTTCACATAAACTTTACAAGTTGCCTCCAGATCAAAGTCTGTTTCAATCAAATACATCCTCCAGAACAATCAAGTCAATACACTTTCTTAGTTTCTCTACAACACTATCTATTCTTTGGTTCTTAACACAATTTCATTTGCACTCATCAAAATCTTACAACTTCCACTCTTCTTACATTGCTTATGTACTTCACCTTGTTTCCCTTACCATAATCACTTCAATCCAGTACACAATTCTTCTCATTCGGTCTGAACGCTTTTCTCTGCTATGCTTTACACTTGTTCACACAAACTTTCTCTTGCACAATTCTATAACACAAATCTTCTTAAGATCAATTCTTCTCCTTCTTTTAGTTTCTCTATTATACTCAATGATTCAAAAGGTTCTTCTTCCTCTTCTGCATAAACTATCTCTGCATCATTTTCTTCTAGTTCATCTATCAAACTTAGTGATTAAATCAACTCTTCTTCTTCTGCACAAATCATCTATGTATTAATAGGCTTTTCATCTTCTGCACAAACTATCTCTGAATTACTTATTGCTTCTCCGTCATTAGCTTTTTTGATAACAAGTTCTTGATGACTTTCCTTGCTTGATTCTTTTCTCCTCCAAACTTGAAAATAGGTACTTGCAAATGGTCTTCTATCAAATCCTCTTACATCTCTTTTGTATCCTTTAGTGTGATAAGAATTATGACTCCTGTCACTTCTCCCTCTGTAGTTTGAAATTCTTTCCTTGTTCTGCTCCACATAAGGTCTTCTTTCTTTGCATTCCAATCCAACATATGAACATTTCAGTCTATATCTCCCCCTGAACATACTAGTAACATGTTTCTATTCTTGTCCATCAATCCACCCATAGTTCTTCTATATACAACTTGTCATAGGCTTTCTTCTCTTTAACTTATTCCAACACAACTTTTCAGAATGGTTCCTCAATCCACATAACTTACAAGGGTGTATATACCAACAAGTTTCCTCTTTATGTCCATGCCTATTACAATGTGAACAAAACATACCTTTTCTGCTTTGATTTGATTTAAAGTTTGTCATAACCTCCTTAGCTCTGTCATATCCAATCCTTTCACTCCTTGATCTGATCATTGGTTCAATAGGTTCTATAATTCCTTGTTGTTGCTTTCCCAATTATAGTCCTTGATCTGATCATCACTTTCTAAAGAAACTTCTCCATCATCACACAAATCATTAGTATCACAAGAAACATCACAAAGTTTAGGTTTAGATCTCAAATTTTCATTCTCTTCTCTGCATGCTACAAGTGACTGTTCTAACTGATCTTTCTTCTCTTTTAATTCTGATATTTCACTTTTATGCAAACTATTCTCCTTCTTCAATTCTTCCAAACTGTGTTTTAGATCTCTATTCCTTTGTTCAACCTTATAAAACAACTTAAATCCTTTCTCTAATTCTGTAAATTTCTTTTCAACATCTTCAAACAATTTTAGCTCTGCTTCTAGGTCTTCATTTTTGCTCTTTACAACTTCCAGTTCTTCTTCAAGGGCATCAAACTTGTCTACACCTAGATCTTTCATCTTCTCCAACAATTTTGCATTATATTTCTTGATTTTGCACAATTCCCTTTCCAAAATATCCCTTTCACACATTAGGGTTTCATTTTCTTTCTTCATCCTCTTTCCAATCTTCCCCATCTGAAACAAACTAAATAAACAACTAAATTTGAAAAGCTTACCAAATATCCCTTGCATTGGTTGTTACTTCTAGGGTTTCGCACAACACTCCAATAGATTCGCCACCTTCTAACAATCGCAACCAACCCAGCAGATTCGAAACCAACTCTAATACCACTTGATGCAGTCAAGAAGGGAGGGTCTGGTTAGGGACCGTCCAATCTTGTAGCCTTACACAATTAACTCCATGGTCATACAGATATGCAACGGAAGATTATAGCTTAACAACAGAAAGATAAAATAGATTCATGAACACATAACAACAGATTTATCCTCGGAAAACCCTAACAGGAAAAAACCTAGCCTTCAAAGCTCATTCTTCATACATTATACTTCAAATTGAATTACACATGCCTCAAGGGCTTTACAGATGCTAGGCCACAGCCCAGGGATTACAAAAAATTCATACAATGATTTCTTTCTTCTACAACTCAATTCTCTGCTCTGTAACTCACTCTGCTTCCTGCTCTGCCTTTTACTCTATTCTTCTACTCCTCCGGATCAAAACAACTTCAAATCTTGCTTCATGTCTTCATGCTATTGATCACTGCTTAGAAACAATCCCTTATCTCTTATTTATATCATCCACAAGCTTTCAAATCATCACAAGGTTGGCCTAATTGCAACGGCTAGCTTATGTAACATGTACACAAAATAGGTCAGGCTTAAACATAAGGCACTACTTTACAAATGCATAGAACTTTGCGCAGACCTCACTGAAGGTCGGCCAGATCCTTAAACTTCATCAACCAATTCTTCTTTTCACTTTGCAAGTCACAGAAATGATCCACAAGCTGATTCTACTTCACTAAACATAGTCAACTTTGTTTTGTTAGAACAGTCAATCTTCAAACAACGATAACTTTCCGGAATCAAAGCCAAATGATCTGAATTCTTGATATGTTGTAATTTCCTATGTCTAGATGCTAAGTCTAGATCCACAACCTCTCATACTCAAAATCTGGAATTCTCCAAGGTCACTTTCTCTGCATACTCAAGCTTCTGTCAACTGTCTCAATGGTTCTGAATTCTTCCATATGCTTCTGCATCAGACTTCCAGATGCTCCTGCATCAACATCACCAATTTCTCTCATCTCAAAGGTTGTAAGCTTTCCTAGCAGTTAATCCTTGGTGACCTCTTTCATAGTCATTATTTCTTCAAGTGTGGCTACCTTGTGACTATAGCATTTAGGTAATGACCTGAGAATTTTCATCACAACTTCCTTCTCCTCAATAATTCCTCCCATATCTTTGATTCCAGTGACAAGTTCATCAATCTTTTGCATGTAGGATGTTATGTTTTCATCTTTTCCCATCTTTAAACCTTCATATTTAGCTTTTAGTCCCTACAATTTGGCACTCTTTACAGATTTATCTCCTTATAGATTTACCAACTTTTCCCAGACTTCTTGAGCAGTTTCGTAGTCCATGACCTTTATCAAATCAGCGTCATTCAATGCACTTAACAGAGCATCTCTAGCTTTTATATTTAACTCATATTATTTGATTTCATCTTTAGTTGTCAGACCATTCTAAGGCATGGTATATTTAGTCTCTGTCGCTTTCCATAATCTATAACCAATACAAAGCATATGGCTTTTCATGTGTATCTTCTAGGTTGCATAATTCATTCCATCAAATTATAGAGCCTCCTTCCTATAATACATCCTGGATCTACCTCAATTTGTTAAGCTTACCTCTGAGGAACCTTGCTCTTATATCAATTGTTAATATGCATAGGACAACTGAGAGGGGGGGTGAATCAGTTATCACAAAACTTTAACCACTTATCAATACTCCAATTGTTCAATTAATGTTTTTAAGATTTAATCATGAAACATGAAGTTTAACACAATAACATATTCAACACATGAGACACCAGACTTTTTACGTGGAAAACCCTATAAGGGAAAAACCACGGTGGGTGTTAGCCCACAAAAATATATATGTTATAACAATACCAAAAAATAGAGGCTCACTGCCCAAAAATGCTCACTGCAAAGATCAGCTCACTCCCAAGGAGTGGCTCACTTCCAGGGATTTACAAACTGATTTGGTAGCATCTACTCCATGCCTGAATTTAGTTCCATTAAAGTGCAATACTTCTTCTCTGCTCTTCTCTTCTTACAATTCTTGCTTATCTTCACATTTTTGCACAAGTATATCTTTTTTGCAACTGCATTACATGTTTTTATACAACTCATCAACCTTGAAATGAACATCAAAGTCAGCATCACATTCATCAATCGTTGGAACAATCTCCAAGGTTGGTATTACAGTCATACATAAAAATAGGTCTGGACCTAATATCAAATTTGCTAAGGGAAAGATGTAAAGATGTATGCGGATCACACTACACCTTAGCTGTGACTCAAATATAATCTTCCATGCCACAACACGCAACTACAAACTTCAAAGCATCTCCGCAATTAGGGAAAACAACCACGTCGGCTATGACAGGTGTTAACACTAAGTCTTCTAAGAACAGTCTTCATCCACAATCCGAAATTCTCTTTGCAGACCAATCCAAAGGTAGGAACACAATCAGGAGACATCCACAAGTACATTGTAATCACCAAGAACATCTAGACAACTTCTAATCGATTTGTCAGGAAGAGTTTTCAAACCTGAGTACTTAAACAACACTGTCAGCCATTGTCATAAATAAAAGATTACTTGCAGACCACTAAATCATGAACCATAGGAGTTGAATGCACTTATCATTACCAACTTGATTCCAAAACTGCAGACTGAAATACTTAACTGCAGAGGAATGCAGAGCATAATACATTCTCCCTGTCACCACCAAACATACAGAAAAAGTAGTTTTCACTCTGGTGAGCATAACTAACTCAGATCTTCATACCGAAGGCTCAAACTTGGAGCATAGCTTCTTCAAACATGTATCTAAATAACTTCCAATCCGTAGATAAAGATATTCATTCTACAAGGAATACAAAGCAATCTGTTGGACTATTCTTCTATAGACAAAATACTCTGTAACACACTATTTCCACCGGAGGAGCAAATTTTCTCAATATCCTTAATACTATGATCTCCAACACTTATATAGACAAGTAGAAAACATCTAACTCATTACAAACATGCATTAAAAAAAGAGCATAGTTCACACCAATGGCAACACTCAAACTCATTTTGCATTTCACCTGCAAACTTCATCCACATACCTTCATTGCCTCCAAAGATAATGTCATCAACAAAGACCACAACAATTAGTATCTGATTACCATTGATTTTAAAATACAAGTTGTTGTCAGCAGTGCCTTTACTGGATCCTAATTGCAACAAATACTTGTCTATCCTTGCATACCAGGCTCTGGGGGCTTGCTTTAGTCCATACAAGGATTTCTCTAATCTGCACACCATATCACCCTGTTTTGATAATTGACATCCTTCCATTTGCTCAATGTAGACCTCTTCTTCAAACTCACCATTCAAGAATGCAGACTTAACATCCATCTGATACACTTTGAAGTCTTTGAATGCTACAAATTCTAAAAACATTCTAATTGCTTCAATTCTTGCAATAGGAGCATAGGTATCTTCAAAATCTATTCCTTCAACATGAGAGTATCCTTTGCATACTGACATGGTGTCATTGTACCTCATCATTTAATCTATTTTCAGATGTCAATAATCCAGGGGCTGTGTCCTCGGCTGTTTGCAACTAGGGATTCTACAGTTACCAGTTTTCCTAACTAATCTGAACAACTTCTCCTAATTTGAAAAGATTAATCTGTCTACTTCATAAATGAATTTAAGTAATGCTGAAACATAATAAAACAGGAAATTTATTCAAAGCAATCTTAAAATAGTAACATGCATCTACCTATCAAAATCAGTAAATACTTTTCATAACAAAAAGCTGAAGTAATAAAATAGTGGTACTAGCCTCCTGCCTTAGTGGTGAGAGTGGGCCCTTACTCCACACCCTTGGGGCTGAAGGCTACAGTAGGGAATCAGCACAAAAGAAGATCACAAGTAGATCCAATCCTATTCCATATGCTTTGCATTCATGAAAAATATTGTTATCACAGAACTGAGATTACCGAGAATCAGAATAATTCAATCATTGTATATTTCTTCTGATGTTTCTACCAGTATATATCAAAAAGAGTGATGACATATCACTTATCCTATCTATTAGTTCTTCTATGAGATGACATCCATCTCTTTATTACACTAGTTGTTTAGCTATAGAAAAATGATCAAATAAAAGAAGACTGAGTAGAACAGAAGTCCACTCAGAATTCTAAGTTTGATTCTTAATACATTTGGGCAGTGAGGCCCCGAAAATGTAGATATTGAATCAGTTCCATCCATAACTCATGCAAAAACTTTGAAAAGATAAAACTCCAGTAGTTCAACTAAAGATGACCCTTCACCACTTAGGTGATGATTTGAGTGAAATGAGGGGTATTAAGATCACTGCTGAGAGTGCTTGATCAGTAGCTTATGCTAGAAATATGCAATGCTCTCAGGAGGTACCGGAGATAATTGTTCCTGTCTGCAGCTCCGAAAATATGTCTGTAGCTCCAGAGATAACTGTAGCATCCTTTGTTTAGCTCTGGAGATGCTCCAGACTCCCGCAGAGCTCTGGAGAGGCTTTCCTCATTTCTTCAAAACTTCAAGTGTCATGGTACTTTGGTATTGTCTCCGGAGATCATTGAAGACTATCTCCGGAGATGCACAAAATTGTTGTTCCTGGCATCTACACCTATTGAAGCAAAAAGAGAGAAGTTTCTACATTTTTCCATCAATTCCATGCACATTAGTCACTCAATCAGAAATTATAATCTTAAGTAATCTATCTCAATTAATCATTAACTAGAATGATCTTGCTAGCTTATTTGGGTGCAGACATTAGGAAAGATGGACTCAGAAAGGAGAAAAAGAGAAGTAAAAAGATGTATTTCATGGGTGCAACTTGGCACTCATCACATACAAACATTGCTTTGTTCCTTACTACTTCTCCATTCTCATTCATCTTGTTTCTGAAAACCCATTTGGTGTCAATTACGTTCTTATCAGTAGGTCTAGGAACCTTTTCCCAAGTTTGATTCTTTTCTATCTGCAACAGCTCCTCCTCCATATCTTTTACCCAATTTTCATCATTGCAAGCTTCATTCATAGTTTTAGGTTCAACTTTTGAAAGAAAATAGTAATTCACTTGTTCTTCAGCAAATCTTTTCCTTGTCAATACCCCTTTTCTTTTGTCCCCTATGATTTGATCTTCAGAATGATTAATTCTTACATACCTGGGAGTCTTATCAGTGCTTTTCGGAGCCTTTTCTTCTTCATCTCGATTGTCTTCTTGATCAAACTTTTCTTCATTTGTTATAGCAGCAGGCTCATCTGATTCATAGTCATTCAGATCTAAAATTATTCCTTTGTCTTCATCGACTTTCACATTAGCACTCTCAATGATTTTCTTCAATCTCTTATTGTAGCACCAGTATGCCTTACTCTTGGTAGAGTAACCAAGGAAGATTCCTTCATCACACCTAGCATCAAAATTGCCTTGATCTTCTTCTCTTCTGATATAACATTTGCTACCAAAAACATTGAAATACCTCACTGTAGGAGCTCTTCCATACTACAATTCATAAGGAGTTTTAGCACTTTTACCTTTAACTTGAACCCTGTTTAGGATGTACACTACAGTGTGTATGGCTTCTCCCTAGTATACTTTCGGAAGGTCAGCTTCCTTCAACATAGTCCTAGCAGCCTCTTGAATTGTCATGTTCTTTCTTTCAACAACTCCATTCTACTGAGGAGTCCTAGGTGAAGACAATTGTCTCTTCATCCCTTGTTCTTCATAGAAGATATTGAATTAATTTGTTGTGAACTCGCCTCCTCTATCAAACCTCGAGCATTTTATCTTCAATTCTAACTCATTCTCAACCATTACCTTGAAAGCATTGAATTTGTCTAGGGCTTCTGATTTATCATTTAGAAAAGTGACCCAAATCATTCTGGAATAATCATCAATAAGCAACATAAAATACTTATCTCCTTGCAGACTTCTTGTTCTTGTGGGATTGCATGGATCTGTATGAACCAGCTCCAGCAATCCAGCAGAGAATTGTTCTTTTCTTTTGAAACTTGTTCTTGTTTGTTTCCCAAATTGACATCATTTACAAATGGTGTTGGCAAGCTTCACAAGCTTAGGCGGATCTCTTACATCCTGGATAGAACTTATCTTTACCAAGTTGTCAAAATTTATATGACACATCCTTCTATGCCACAACCAACTTTCATCAATTTGAGCCAATAAATAGTAATTAGTAGTTCCTTTCAAATTATACATATTACCTCTAGTCTTTTTACCAGTAGCAATCACAGTTCCAGAGCTTTCCATGATCTTGCATCCATTGTCCTTGAATCTCAGATCATAACCTTTGTTACACAGCTAACCAACACTCAAAATATTGTGCTTTAAACCCTTCACATACAAAACATCATTTGTATTGTGCTTTCCATCAAAAGAAACAGATCCTCTTCCACAAATATTACCAGTTGTATCATCTCCAAACCTAACCAGTCCACCATCATACTTTTCCAAACTTATAAACTTACTTTTGTCACCAGTCATGTGATGTGAACATCCACTATCAATAACCCATTCATCCTTATCTTTCTCAACCTAAACATCCAAAGCACTTTCTTCCACTAGTTTTTCTTCCTTCACATAGCTAGTAGGATTAGTAGACACAGGTTCTTCTTTAATAGCAATAAACAAGCATTCGTTTGCACTAGTACTAGCATCATCAGATTCATCATCTGTCACACCTTCATCATCAAGATCTCTAACATAATAGAATTTCTTTGGGATCCTAGGTTTGTTTTCAAATATTTTTCTATTCCTTTCAATTCTCTCTGGACACCTAGAAGCATAATGACCAACCTTACCACATGTAAAACATTTGAAAGGTAATTTGCATTTGAACTTACAAGAGCCTCCTTGCAGTCTGTCAACAAAGTTTGCTTCAATTTCATCAAGCTCATCATCAGGTTCCACCTTGTACTTTTCAGCCCTAGAGATCTTCACTGAAGGACTGGCTTTGAAAGTAGTCTTAATCTTCGGTAGAGCATCACCAAGTTCTCTCATCTCAAAGGTTGTAAGCTTTCCTAGCAACTGATCCTTGGTGACCTCTTTCACAGTCATTATTTCTTCAATTGCAGCTACCTTGTCACTGTAGGATTTAGGTAATGACCTGAGAATTTTCATCACGACTTCCTTCTCCTCAATAGTTCCTCCCATAGCTTTGATTCCAGTGACAAGTTCATCAACCTTTTGCATGTAGGATGTTATGTTTTCATCTTCGCCCATCTTTAAACCTTCATATTTAGCTTTCAGTCCCTACACTTTGGCACTCTTTACAGATTTATCTCCTTCAAATAGATTTTCCAACTTTTCCTAGACTTCTTGACCAGTTTCATAGTCCATGACCTTTATCAAATCAGCGTCAGTCAATGCACTTAACAGAGCATCTCTAGCTTTTATATTTAACTCATATTCTTTGATTTCATCGTCAGTTGTTAGACCATTCTAAGGCATGTTATATTTAGAATATGTCGCTTTCCATACTCTATAACCAATACAAAGCATATGGCTTTTCATGCGTATCTTGCAGGTCGCATAATTCGTTCAATCAAACTGTGGAGCCTCCTTCCTGTAAAACATCCTAGATCTACCTCAAGTTGTTAAGCTTACCTCTGAGGTGTTGGGAATTAAGGTGTCTCAACCTTGGTAATTCTCTACATTTGTAATGTTTGTATTTATTATTTAATTGCCTATGTTGTAAATAATTAGAAATTCCACTTTGTCATATTGTGGGATGTGGCACGGTGATGTGTCAATCCTACATGGATTATGACAACTTGTTATTTTGTCCTCACATGAGGAGATAGGAAGCCCACTTAGTGGTAGGAATATTCTGCCATGTGTCGGCATCTTCTATGTTGTGTAAGGAATGTTTGACCGAAACGGTTATGACAGATTCCTATGACGAATCTATGACATGTAAGAGTCAAGAATAGAAGGTTGTAAGACAGGTAATGACATGTGTCATGAAGCATCTTTGAATGAGGCATATTTGGGCACCCCAAGGTGGAATATGACATGTTGTAAAAGAATATGCTATTTATAGCATGTGTATGACAAATTCTCTTACAGCTGTAAGTTGTAACCGCTATGATAGATTCTATGACGGTCGTAAGTGTCGTAAGAGCATCTGTCATAGCCCATTTTGGAAATAGGTGACCTCTTTGGAATGGGAGTAGTGGACAAGTGTCAGACACATTCTACAATGTTGACCAAGTGTCCCTAAGCGTGGGCTTTGGTCCAAGATGCCATATTGGACGCCCATTCCAAGAAAGGTCCAAAATTGCCTTGTATGTTCTATTTAAACAGGTGCTTGGACATGGAGTTAGTATCATAGGTTTACAGGTACTGTTATGCTGTCAGATTGACTCTAGACATGAGTGTCAAAGACCATTGAAGCTTGCATTGCAAGTGTATTGTAAACATTCTTTTAGATTTGTTAAGACATTGTGTAGGTTTCTGAGTGTGGGGTTTTTCACCCAATAAGGGTTTTCCCCACCATAAATCTTTGTCTCTCTTCTTCTATCTACTTTCTGGTTCTTGTGTTTTGCTGTAATATCTCATGTTAATGGTTTAACATTGCTATAATAGTTAGGATAAAGTTGAATTTGCATAGCCCTCTCCTCAATAGATTAGTGTAGGAAGCGTTTGCCACACACCTAGCTTCCTTTCAGTTGGTATCAAAGCTCGATCACCTTTGGTCCTAGTTGTAGGGTAGGGGTTTTTTGAACTAATCTTAGGTTGAGTGGGAGTCAATGCAGAGAATTCTATATCTTATTGCAGCAAGGAGATGGCAGGCACATCAGGAAGGTTTGAAGTAGAGAAGTTCAACGGCAGTAATTTTGAGCTGTGGAAGCTCAAAATGGAAGACATGTTAGTTGACCGAGACCTTTGGGAAAGTGTGAATGGAACTAAACCAGCTACAATGACACAAGCTGATTGGGATCTCAAGGATCAGAAGGCTAAGGGTCTCATAAGACTTAGTCTTGCCAATTTTTTTTGTTAAATGTCCATGAAGAGACCACTGCAAAACTCCTTTAGAAGAAGTTGGGGGATGTGTATCAAGCCAAATCCCTAGTCAATAAACTTTTCCTGAGAAAGAAGTTGTATTCTCTTCGAATGGAGGACGGAGGATCCATGGCTGAGCATATGAATGCCTTTAATATGCTAGTTGCACAATTAACATTTATTTGTGTAAAGATGGAGGAGGAGGATCGGTGTATGACCCTGCTTTGTTCTCTACCGGACTCATGGGATCATCTTGTCATGGCAATCAGAAGCACCACATCCACATTCAAAATGGATGAAGTGGTTTCTTCGCTATTGTCTGAAGAGATGCGGAGAAAGTCTTCTGAGGCAGCCAAAGAAGCCCTTGCAGTTTGTGGAAGACCCAAGGAGAAAGGGAAGAAGAAGGACAAGAAAGATGAGAAGGGTAGATCCAAATCTCGTGGGAGATCCAAATCTCCTGGAAAGTCCAAGGCTCTTTGTTGGAACTGTGGCAAGACTAGGCATTTCCGAAAGGAATGCAAAGAGGAGAAGAAGAAAAAGAAGAAAGCTCCTGATTCAGATTCTGACAAATCACAAGATGACAGTGATGCTTTCATCGCAGCCCTGGCAACCCATGCATCTAATGATGTGTGGCTAATCGACCCTGGTGCAACATTCCACATGACCTCGCATCGAGACTGGTTCACTAAGTATGAAGTGTTTGATGGTGGAAAGGTGTATCTGGGTGACGACTCTCATCTGAAGATCGTTGGTCGTGGAAGAGTCTCTATCTGATTCCCTGATGGTCGAGTGAAGGGGATCTCTAGGGTTATGTACATCCCAAGCTTAGCACGGAACCCGCTTTCTGTAAGTAGTTTGAATGATGCAGGTGTGCAGGTTATCTTTTCGAAAGAAGGATGCAAGATGACTAGAGGATCTATGGTGCTTGCTAAGGATACTCGGAGAGGTACTTTGTTTCAGCTGGAAGCATGCATTTCACAATGCAATAGTTCTTCTGACTCAAGGAAGAGGGCAGCAGTCACTTCATCCCCACCATCTGAACGAGCAATGAAGAAATCTGTTGTTTCTAGTCTTGATGGTTGTAACTGTGCATTGGAAGTTAAACTTCCTACAGAAAAGACAATGTTATGGCATAAGAGATTTGGCCACATTGGTGAGAAGGGTCTGCGTACCCTAAAAAATAAGAACCTTGTTGAGGGGTTAGATGATTGTAATCTTGAGTTCAACTTTTGCGAACATTGCATTTATGGAAAACAAAACCGTTTTCAGTTTTACTTGAGTTCTCATAAGTGTTTTGGTGTGTTGGACCTTATTCATTTTGATGTGTTTGGTCATGTTAATGTTCCTTTGTTATCAAAATCTATATACTTTGTATCTTTTATAGATGATTACAGTAGAAGGACATGGATTTATTTTCTCAGAAGCAAATCTAAAGTCTATAGCAAGTTTAAGGAGTTTAGAGCCTTTGCTAAAAATTAGACTAGCAAAAAGATTAAATGTTTGAGAACTGACAACGGTGGTGACTTCTGTTCTACAGAATTTGATAAGTATTGCAAGGAACTTGGGATTGAAAGGCACAAGACAACTCCATACACCCCACAGCAAAATGGAGTTGTAGAGAGGATGAACAGGACACTGATGGAGAAGGCTAGGAATATGCTTAGTGGAGCTGGTCTAGAACAAAAGTTTTGGGCTGAAGTTGTTGCCACTACTTGCTATCTGGTAAACAGATCTCCTACATCAACTCTTGTTGGAAAGACACCCATGGAGGTGTGGTCTGGTAGAAAGACTTCAATAAGGCATCTTCGTGTTTTTGGTTGTGAGGCATATGCACATTTGCCTAGGGAGAAGCGGTCAAAGTTGGAGAACAAAGCTGTTAAGTGTATCTTCATCGGCTACGGTGTTGGTGTGAAAGGATAAAGCTTTGGGACCCCGTGGCTGAAAAAGTGTTGTATAGAAGAAGTGTCATCTTCAGAGAGCTTACACCTTCTTCCACTATTTTGCAGCCAGAAGAAAAAAAAAAGAAAGAGGATGTTGTTCAGTTTCCTCTCACCCCTAAGAAGATTGAACAAAAAGACAATGTTGGACGTGATGATGAGGAGAGCTCTAGCAGCTCTGAAAGCTTAGATGAAGAAGCTGAACCTCAACCTTAGCTCTTGAGGAGGTCTACATGGATAAGAAAGCAACCTGAAAGGTTTGGTTTTACATTGCTTGATTCTAGTTGTGCTTGTGCTTTGCTTACTAACAGTGATGAACCTAGAACTGTATCAAAGGCTTTAGATATGAAGGATGCAGTTTCCTAGAAGGAGGCCATGGAGGAAGAAATGGCTTCTTTGGATAAGAATCAAACTTGGGACTTGGTTCCTTTGCCTCCTAGATGGAAACCCGTTGGATGCAAATGGGTGTTCAAGAAGAAGATTGGTGCAGATGGCAATATTGAGAAGTATAAGGCCAGATTGGTTGTGAAGGGGTATTCACAAGTGGAGGGTATAGATTATGGTGAGATCTTCTCTCCCATTGCAAAGCTGACATCCATTTGATTCTTGTTGTCACTCGCAGCAGCTTATGACTTCGAGGTAGAACAGATGGATGTGAAGATAGCTTTCCTTCATGGTGACTTGGAGGAAGAAATCTACATGTCACAGCCAGAGCATTACATGGTAAAAGGTAAAGAAAATTTGGTTTGCAAACTTAAGAAGTCTTTGTATGGTACTTGAAGTTTGATACCTTTGTGTTGTCAATTAGATTTGTGAGATCGAAATTGGATCACTATGTATATTATAAATTTGATGGTGATCGTATTCTCATTGTTGCACTTATGTTGATGATATGTTGCTCATTGGGAAGGGTAAAAATATGATTTCTGATTTTAAATCTTAGTTGTCAGCTTAGTTTGAAATGAAAGATTTAGGGGCAGCCAGGTACATTCTAGGAATGGAAATCAGAAGAGACAGAACCAACAGAAAACTTTGGTTAAGCCAGAGTAAGTATGTGAAGTCTGTGTTGGACAGATTCAGCATGGCAGATTGTAGACCATTGTGTGTACCTGTTTCTTTGGGGACAAAGTTGTCTGTTGAGGATTGTCCAAAATCTCCTAGTGAGGTGGAGGACATGAGCAGAGTACCTTATGCTAGTGTTGTTGGCATTTTGATGTATGCTATGGTTTGCACAAGACCAGACATTGCCCAAGCAGTGGGAGTCCTTAGTCGATTTATGGCTAATCTTAGACGGGTTCATTGGGATGCAGTTAAGCGAGTGTTCAGATATTTGAGGGGTACTTCCAAGTATTCCATTTGCTATCATGGTAATGTTTCAGGACCTCTGCATTCTATTGATATTCATGGATTTGTGGATTCAGATTGGGCAGGTGACATTGACAGCAGGAGATCCACCAGTGCTTATGTTTTTACACTATTTGGTGGTGCTATTAGTTGGATGAGTAAGCGACAACTAGTTGTTGCTTGGTCCATGACAAAAGCTGAGTACATGGCAGCAACTCATGCTTATAAGGAAGCCATTTGGTTTAAGAGATTGTGTTCAGATATTGGTGTTGATGCAGGTTAGATCACGATCAGTTGTGACAGTCAGAGTGCAATTTGCCTTGCAAAGAATCCAACTTTCCATGCTAGAACCAAGCACATTGATGTTCAGTTTCACTTCGTGAGGGACATGGTTGAGGATGGAAAGGTAAATTTGGAGAAGGTAGATACTTTGAAGAATGTTACAGATGCATTGACGAAACTAGTGGGCACACAGAAGTTCAGATGGTGTTCGGAGTCTATTGGCCTCTCGGCCTATAGCAGTTAAATCATGTTTTTCTATTGACTCTTACAAGGTGTTCAACAAGTGGGAGAATGTTGGGAATTAAGGTGTCTCAACCTTGGTAATTCTCTACATTTGTAATGTTTGTATTTATTATTTAATTGCCTATGTTGTAAATAATTGGAAATTCCACTTTGTCATATTATGGGATGTGGCACGGTGATGTGTCAATCCTACATGGATTATGACAACTTGTTATTTTATCCTCACATGAGGAGATAGGCGTCCCACTTAGTGGTAGGAATATTCTTCCATGTGTCAGCATCTTCTATGTTGTGTAAGGAATGTTTGATCGAAACAGTTATGACAGATTCCTATGATGAATCTATGACATGTAAGAGTCGAGAATAGAAGGTTGTAAGACAGGTAATGACATGTGTCATGAAGCATCTTTGAATGAGGCATATTTGGGTGCGCCAAGGTGGAATATGACATGTTGTAAGAGAATATGCTATTTATAGCATGTGTATGACAGATTCTCTTACAGCTGTAAGTTGTAATCGCTATGATAGATTCTATGACAGTCGTAAGTGTCGTAACTGTCATAGCCCATTTTGGAAATAGGTGACCTCTTTGGAATGGGAGTAGTGGACAAGTGTCAGACACATTCTACAATGTTGACCAAGTGTCCCTAAGCGTGGGCTTTGGTCCAAGATGCCATATTGGACGCCCATTCCAAGAAAGGTCCAAAATTGCCTTGTATGTTCTATTTAAACAGGTGCTTGGAGATGGAGTTAGTATCACAGGTTTACAGGTACTGTTATGCTGCCAAATTAACTCCAGAAATGAGTGTCGAAGACCATTGAAGCTTGCATTGCAAGTGTATTGTAAACATTCTTTCAGATTTGTTAATACATTGTGTAGGTTTCTGAGTGTGGGGTTTTTCACCCGATAAGGGTTTTCCCCACCGTAAATCTTTGTCTCTCTTCTTCTATCTACTTTCTGGTTGTGTTTTGCTGCAATATCTCATGTTAATGGTTTAACATTGCTGTAATAGTTAGGATAAAATTGAATTTGCATAGCCCTCTCCTCAATAGATTAGTGTAGGAAGCGTTTTCCGCACACCTAGCTTCCTTTCACAAGGAACCTTGCTCTTATACCAATTGTTAATATGCACAGGACAACTAAGAGGGGGGTGAATCAGTTATCACAAAACTTTAACCACTTATCAATACATCAATTTTTCAATTACTATTTTTAAGATTTAATCATGAAAGCATGAAACATGAAGTTTAACACAATAACATATTCAACACATGAGACATCAGACTTTTTATGTGGAAAACCCTATAAGGGAAAAACCACAGTGGGTGTTAGCCCACAGAAATATATATGTTATAACAATACTGAAAAATAGAGGCTCACTGCCCAAAAATGCTCACTACAAAGATTAGCTCACTTCTAGGGATTTGCGAACTGATTTGGTAGCATCTACTCCATGCCTGAATTCAGTTCCATTGAAGTGCAATACTTCTCTGCTCTGCTCTTCTTACACTTCTCGCTTATCTTCGCATTTTTGTACAAGTATATCTTTTTCGTAACTGCATTACATGTTTTTATACAACTCATCTACCTTGGAATGAACATCAAGGTCGGCATTACATTCATCAACTATTGGAACAATCTCCAAGGTCGGCATTACAGTCATACATAAAAATAGGTCTGGACCTAATACCAAATTTTTTAAGACACTACACCTTAGCTGGGACTCAAATATAATCTTCCACGCCACAAAACGCTACTACAAACTTCAAAGCATCTCCGCAATTAGTGAAAACAACCAGGTCGGCTAAGACAGGTGTTAACACTAAGTCTTCTTAGAACAGTCTTCATCTATGATCCAAAATTCTCTTTGCGGACCAATCCAAAGGTAGGAACACGATCAGGAGACATCCACAAGTACATTGTAATCACCAAGAACATCTGCACAACTTCTAACTAATTTGTCAAGAAGATTTTTTAAACCTGAGCACTTAAAAACCACTGTCAGCCACTGTCATAAAGAAAAGATTACTTGCAGACCACCAAACATGAACCATAGGAGTTGAATGCACTTATCATTACCAACTTGATTCCAAAACCACAGACTAAAATAGTTAATTGTGGAGGAATGCAGAGCATAATACATTCTCCCTGTCACCACCAAACATACAGAAAAAGTAGTTTTCACTCTGGTGAACATAACTAACTCAGATCTTCATACCGAAGGCTCAAACTTGGAGCATAGCTTCTTTAGACATGTATCTAAAAAACTTCCAATCCGTAGATAAAGATATTCATTACAAACAAGCAATCTGTTGGACTGTTCTTCTATAGAAAAAATACTCTGCAACACACTGTTTCCACCAGAGGAGAAAATTTTCTCAATATACTCAATACTATGATCTCCAACACTTATATAGGCAAGTAGAAAACATCTAACTCATTACAAACAAGCATCAAAACAAGAGCACAGTTGACACCAATGACAACACTAATATGTTAGTATCAATGACAACACTGGTTATGCACATACTTGCAACAATCTCCCCCTTTGTCATTGATGGCAACATATGGTGTGAAAAACTATAAAGACCATCAAAACCAAATTCTCCCCCTTTCTCTTAACATATCTGCACTCTTTCTTCTCTAAGTTTTTCACATGATTTCTCTCCCCCTTTGACTTCAATGGCAAAGGGCACATACTTGCAATTTGTTGCTGTGATCCAACTCAAGTTTCTCTGTTATCAACACTTTCTTTCTCAGGAACATCTAGCTACTCCCCCTGAGAGGTAGCCCTCAAAACATCAATCGAGATCAAAGAATGGGACATTAACCACCACTAGACTGATGCATTCCTATGCATCTTAGTTTAGAGGAGGGTAAATGGCCCCTAACTTTTCTCTGAGATACTCAAAAGCATCCTTAGGCAGAGGCTTAGTTAAAATATCTACAATCTGATCTTTTGTGAACACATATTCCATCTTTACTTCATTCTCTGTCACGTTTTCTCTCAGAAAGTGATACTTTATAGATATATGCTTTGTACTAGAGTGCATCACTAGATTTTTTGAAATGTTTATAGCACTTGTATTGTCATAGAAGATTGCAACTAGATCTTCATACACAACTCTTATATCCTTCAAAGTCCGCTTCATCCACAACACTTGAGTACAACAACATGTTGTTGCAATATACTCTACTTTTGCAGTTGACAAAGATATTTAATCTTTCTTCTTACTTAGCCATGAGACCAATCTATTACCCAAGAAGAAAGCGCCTCAACTTGTACTTTTTCTATCATCAACATCTCTGGCCCAAATCTACATCTGTATAAGCATTGTGAGTGAAATCATTATCCTTTGGATACCATAAGCTATGATCTGGTGTGCCTTTTAAATATCTCAAGACTCTCTTAATTGTCATCACATGTGACTCTCTTGGATCTTATTGAAATCTTGCAACAAGACAAATTGCATGCATTATATCAGGTTCGGTTTGAGTTAGATAAAGCAATCCTCCAATCATGGATCTGTACCTTTTCTGATCAGTCTTAGCTGATTCATCAGTGTTTCTCAATTTGTAGCCAGTTACCATGGGAGTACATATTAGTTTAGAGTCTTCCATCCCAAACTCCTTCAACAACTCTCACATACATGGACTAAGATATGAAGATTCCTTTATCTGATTGATTAATTTGTAGACCCAAAAAGAAGTTCATTTCACCAAACATAGACATCTCAAACTTATTTTGCATTTTACCTGCAAACTTCATGCACGTACCTTCATTGCCTCCAAAGATAATGTCATCAACAAAGACCACAACAATCAGTATATGATTATCATTTATTTTGAAATACAAGTTGCTATGAGTGATGCCTTTACTAGATCCTGATTGCAACAAATACTTGTCTAGCCTTGCATACCAAGCTCTAGGGGCTTGCTTTAGTCCATACAAGGATTTATTTAATATGCGCTCCATATCACCTTGTTTTGATAATTGACATTCTTTCAGTTGCTCAATGTATACCTTTTCTTCTAACTCACCATTCAAGAATGCAGACTTAGCATCCATCTGATACACTTTGAAGTCTTTGAATGCTGCAAGTGCTAAAAACATTCTAATTGCTTCAATTCTTGCCATAGGAGAATAGGTCTCTTCAAAATCTATTCCTTCAACTTGAGAGTATCCTTTACATACCAACCTTGCTTTGTTCCTTACTACTTCTCCATTCTCATTCATCTTGTTTTTGAAAACCCATTTGGTGTCAATCACGTTCTTATCAGCAGGTCTAGGAAAAAGTTCCCAAGTTTGATTCTTTTCTATCTGCATCAGCTCCTCCTCCATATCTTTTACCCAATTTTCATCATTGCAAGCTTCATTCACAGTTTTAGGTTCAACTTTTGAAAGAAAATAGTAATTCATCTATTCTTCAACAACTCTTTTCCTAGTCAATACCCCTTTTCTTTCGTCCTCTATGATCTGATCTTCAAAATGATTAATTCTTACATACATGGGAGTCTTATCAGTGCTTTCCATAGCCTTTTCTTCTTCATCTTGACTGTCTTCTTGATCAACTTTTTCTTCATTTGTTATAGCAGCAGGCTCATCTGATTCATAGTCATTCAAATCTATAATTTTTCCTTTGTCTTCATCGACCTTCACATTAGCACTCTTAATGATTTTCTTCAATCTCTTATTGTAGCACCGGTATGCCTTACTCTTGGTAGAGTAACCAAGGAAGATTCCTTCATCACACCTAGCATCAAACTTGTCTAGATCTTCTTCTCTTCTGATATAACATTTTCTACCAAAAACTTTGAAATACCTCACTGTAGGAGCTCTTCCATACCACAATTCATAAGGAGTTTTAGCACTCTTACCTTTAACTTGAACCCTATTTAGGATGTACACTGCAGTGTGTATGGCTTCTCTCCAGTATACTTCCAGAAGGTCAACTTCCTTCAACATAGTCCTAGCAGCCTCTTGAACTGTCATGTTCTTTCTTTGAACAACTTGGACATTCTGTTGAGGAGTCCTAGGTGCAGACAATTGTCTCTTTATCCCTTGTTCTTCATAGAAGATATTAAATTCATTTGATGTGAACTCACCTCTTCTATCAGACCTCAAGCATTTGATCTTCAATTCTAACTCATTCTCAACTATTGCCTTGAAAGCTTTGAACTTGTCTAGGGCTTCTGATTTATTGTTTAGAAAAGTGACCCAAATCATTCTGGAATAATCATCAATAAGAAACATAAAATACTTATCTCCTTGCAGAATTCTTGTTCTTGTGGGACCACACAGATTTGTATGAACCAGCTCCAGCAATCTAGCAGAGAATTATTCTTTGCTTTTGAAACTTGTTCTTGTTTGTTTCCCAAATTGACATTATTTGCAAATGGTGTTGGTAGGCTTCACAAGCTTAGGTAGATCTCTTACAACATGAACAGAACTTATCTTTACCAAGTTGTCAAAATTTATATGACATCCTTCTATGCCACAGCCGACTTTCATCAGTCTGAGCCAATAAACAGTAATTATTAGTTCCATTCAAATGATACACATTACCTCTGGTCTTTTTACCAGTAGCAATCACAGTTCTAGAGCTTTCCATGATCTTGCATCTATTGTCCTTGAATCTCAGATCATAGCCTTTGTTACACATCTAACCAACATTCAAAAGATTGTGCTTTAAACCCTTCACATACAAAACATCATCAGTATTGTGCTTTCCATCAAAAGAAATAGATCCTCTTCCACAAATCTTACCAGTTGTATCATCTCCAAACCTAACCAAACCACCATCATACTTTTCCAAACTTATAAACTTACTTTTGTTAGGAATCATGTGATGTGAGCATCCACTGTCAATAACCCATTCATCCTTATCTTTCTCAACCTGAACAGCCAAATCACTTCCTTCCACTGGTTTTTCTTCCTTCACACAACTAGCAGGATTAGTAGACACAAGTTCTTCTTTAATAGCAATAAACAAGAATTCGTTTGCACTAGTACTAGTATCATTAGATTCATCATCTATCACACCTTATTCATCAAGATCTCTAACATGATAGCATTTCTTTGGGATCCTAGGTTTGTTTTCAAATCTTTTTCTATTCCTTTCAATTCTCCCTGGACACCTAGAAGCATAATGACCAACCTGACCACAAATAAAACATTTGAAAGGTAATTTTCCTTCGAACTTACCAGAACCTCTTTGCAGTCTATCAACAAAGTTTGCTTCATTTTCATCAAGCTCATCATCAGGTTCCACCTTGTACTTTTTAGTCCTAGAGATCTTCACTGAAGTACTGGATTTGAAAGCAGTCTCAATCTTCGGCAGAGCATCACCAAGTTCTCTCATCTCAAAGGCTATAAGCTTTCCTAGCAAATGATCCTTGGTGACCTCTTTCACAGTAATTATTTCTTCAATTGCAGCTACCTTGTGACTGTAGGATTTAGGTAATGACCTGAGAATTTTCATCACAACTTCCTTCTCCTCAATAGTTCCTCCCATAGCTTTGATTCCAATGACAAGTTCATCAACCTTTTGCATGTAGGATGTTATGTTTTCGTCTTCGCCCATCTTTAAACCTTCATATTTAGCTTTCAATCCCTACAATTTGGCACTCTTTATAGATTTATCTCCTTCATATAGATTTTCCAACTTTTCCCAGACTTCTTGAACAGTTTCATAGTCCATGACCTTTATCAAATCAGCGTCAGTCAATGCATTTAACAGAGCATCTCTAGCTTTTATAGTTAACTCATATTCTTTGATTTCATCTTCAGTTGTCAGACCATTTTGAGGCATGGTATATTTAGTCTCTGTCGCTTTCCATACTCCATAATCAATACAAAGCAGATAGCTTTTCATGTGTATCTTCCAGGTCGCATAATTCATTCCATCGAATTGCGGAGCCTCCTTCCTGTAAGACATCCTGAATCTACTTCAAGCTGTTAAGCTTACCTCCGAGGAACCTTGCTCTTATACCAATTGTTAATATGCACAGGACAACTAAGAGGGGGGGTGGATCAGTTATCACAAAACTTTAACCACTTATCAATACTTCAATTGTTCAATTACTATTTTTAAGATTTAATCATGAAAGCATGAAACATGAAGTTTAACACAATAACATATTCAACACATGAGACACCAAACTTTTTACATGGAAAACCCTATAAAGGAAAAACCATGGTGGGTGTTAGCCCATAGATATATATGTTATAACAATACTGAAAAATAAAGGCTTACTGCCCAAAAATGCTCACTGCCAAGGGGTGGCTCACTGCTAGGGATTTACGAACTGATTTGGTAGCATCTACTCCATGACTGAATTCAGTTCCATTGAAGTGCAATACTTCTTCTTTGCTCTTCTCTTCTTACACTTCTCGCTTATCTTCACATTTTTGCACAAGTATATATTTTTCACAACTGCATTACATGTTTTTATACAACTCATCAACCTTGAAATGAACATCAAGGTCGGAATTACATTCATCAATCGTTGGAACAATCTCCAAGGTTAACATTACAGTCATACATAAAAATAGGTCTGGACTTAATACCAAATTTTCTAAGGGAAAGATGTAAAGATGTATGCAGATCACACTACACCTTAGCTGGCACTCAAATATAATCTTCCATGCCACAACACGCTACTACAAACTTCAAAGCATCTTTGCAATCAGTGAAAATAACCAGGTCGACTAAGACAGGTGTTAACACTAAGTCTTCTAAGAACAGTCTTCATCCACGATCTGAAATTCTTTTTGCAAACCAATCCAAAGTTAGGAATACGATTAGGAGACATCCATAAGTACATTGTAATCACCAAGAACATCTGCACAATTTCTAATTGATTTGTCAGGAAGATTTTTCAAACCGGAGCACTTAAACAACACTGTCAGCCACTGTCATAAAGAAAAGATTACTTGTGGACCACCAAATCACGAACCATAGGAGTTGAATGCACTTATCAATCACAAACCAACTTGATTCCAGAACAGCAAACTGAAATACTTAATTACGGAGGAATGCGGAGCATAATACATTCTCCCTGCCACCACCAGACATACAGAAAAAAATAGTTTTCACTCTGGTGAACATAACTAAGTCAGATCTTCATACCGAAGGCTCAAAATTGGAGTATAACTTCTTCAGACATGTATCTAAATAACTTCCAATCCACAGATAAAGATATTCATTCTACAAGGAATGCATATTAATCTGTTGGATTGTTCTTCTATAGAGAAAGATACTCTGCAACACACTGTTTCCATCGGAGGAGCAAATTTTCTCAATATCCTCAATACTATGATCTCCAACACTTATATAGGCAAGTATAAAACATCTAACTCATTACAAACAAGCATCAAAACAAAAGCACGGTTGACACCAATGGCAACACTAATATGTTGACATTAATGACAACACTGGTTAGGCACATACTTGCAACAATTTAGTTGTGCACCTCTTTTCTTCTATCTGGAATTCTATTGTCCTCCTCAATAAAATTTAGAGATTTTTCAGCTAACAAGTCACCATGGAGGTACGCTTTCTTTGCCTCATCAATATGGATGTAATTTCTTTGAAGAATTATCTTCACCATCAGCAATCAACGTCCTCTTGACCTGTAATAATCAACAATAAACTTGAGCTCTTCTCTTGTTTTTCCCCTCTTGTTTGTGGCATCCATTTCTTTTCAAGAAAATGTGATTCTTGGGATTTCCTTTTATTTCTTTTTCTTCCTGACTTGGATGCTCGAAGACTCTTCAAGAGAAGATGACTCTTCATTTTCCAAACTCGTCACTTATTTTCTTGTGCACTAAAAATGTATTAAAACAACTCTAAAACATATTTTTTATAAATAAAGAAGTACCCTACCCATAGGTGATTGACCTATGACCTTAATTTTACCAAAAATAATGATAAAAAAAACTTTTATTCCCCACAACACACAAGAATAATTAATTTAAATCAATTAATTAAACCATATCAAGACCTTATTGCTAAATTCTAATCTCTTTATAACTTATATCATAATTTCATAAACAAATCTAAAATTAGCTCCACTAACTTGAAACTATAAATAAATATTATTTTCTAAAATTTTCTCTTGAATTACATAACTGTCATTTCTTGCAAGTGGCATAGAATAAAAGAATTTCTTATAAAATATGTAAATATAAAAGCATAAAATGACAATGTATGGTTTTCTTTTGAAAACATTATCAAATCATCTAAATAATTATTCTGAAACAATGCAGTTAATTAATTATTCTCAATAAAAATAAATTCAAAGTTTTATTTTCATGAAGTAAAAATGCGAAAAATGTGAAAAAGCGCAGAACTCCCGCGACAAGATTACAATGACAATAGAATCAAATCTGTAAATAGGGCAGAGCACCCTAGAAACGATTTGCCATGGGAGGAGAAGAGGGTTTATGGGGGCTGGGCTCCCCCTCTGCAACCCCTCATGGAACAAGGCTAGCAAGTGGTGAGGAGGAAATCGCAGAGAGGAATTACGACAGACAATGCTTCAAGAAAGAATGCCCAAGATAGGGTTTCAGGGATTTGGGCTATCCCAATTACTTCAGCAATCCCAATATTTGCATCTGGAGCAAATCGTACTCTAATAGATAGGGAAAGAAGCCATAATGCTCAATTCCCCCTGCTGTCTCTCAACCTCCCCTTCAAAGGCAAAAAGTTGTGGAGGGTTTCTCAAAACCGACACCCGGGATCCTTCATTCGAAGCCTTCTCTAAACAATTCGGCGAATCCTAGAGCACTCCTTCATCAATCAACTCCCCAAAACCCTAATTCCAAAATTACTGTGGCCAACATTCAGGGGAGGGGCAATAACCAATTAGCAATTCAAGAGCAGGCAATCCCCAGATCCCATTGGTCAAGGCTACATATGAATTCAAAGCAGTATCAAAAGCCCGAGACCTTGGGTAAGAAAGCATTGGTAAATATTAGCAGTATCTACTCAGACAGTCTGGGGAATCACTGTAGAGCCCATGACTTCTTTATTTGTTGGTGTGGGATTGGGCAGCCTGTGAAGGAAATTGTGGATTGGGTCTAGGTCCTCCTCAAAGATCAGGTAAGTATCACTATCACTTCCGAAGATTTCATTTTCATTGATTGCAAAAGTGTAGACCTTAAAAAAGAAATTTTAAATAGCAGAAGATTGCTATACAAAGGGTATAAATTTGAATATGTAGACTGGCAACCGAATTTTGACCCCGGTAAAATGAAACTTAAAGTTGCCAGATGGGTCAAACTACCAAATCTCCCGGTTGAGCTCATCCACAGCGAAATCTTAAGGGAGATAGGTAATCACCTAGGAGAATTTATAACAATTGAGAAGGACTTCTTAATCCATTCAGATGTTCTCATGTCAGTTAAAATGGATATAAGCATTAAAAACATCGAACCTCTTGAAATTAACACTAATTTGGCTAATTATTGTATCCAGCCAGTATTTCACCAGGGTCCTACTCCCAGTAATACAATCAATAGTATTTCAAAAGAATAACCAACAAGAACCCCAATCCCTAGCCGTCGGGTGTCAACTTTAGATTCAATGATAACAAGGGCGGATTTATAATGGATTATTAGAGGACCAACCCTCCGTCCCTTAGCGGCAGAAGATATTTGGCTGGACAAATTCAGAACCTGGGTATGGTAAAAGCTCAGTCCAGAAAAAGCCCTAAACCCTCTCAAAATACCATAAGAAATACCTAGAGTCAGAGTCATGATCTCATTTTATAGAATTTTAACCTCACACAGGAAAGTACATGCAAAGAAACATCCATAGGTGCTAAGTCTCCAGAGTACACTTATAAACGTCAGTTAGGTAAAGGTAGGAAGGAGCTTGAAGAGGGAGAAGTCCCTATTGAAGAAAATAGAAATAATATTCCCCCAGCAGAGGAAGGTAATACAGAACCAGAGGTATTAGAGACACTAGAATGGGTTCCTAACACTTATGAAACAGAGGGAAAACTTAAAGAGATGGGATTTCAAAAGATTTCCACAGATAAGGTCAGCCACAGGGAGCTAGAAGAGATATGTGATGGGATCCTCAAGGAGGCATTGGAGGAAGTAGTAATTGAGGAAGCGAATAAAGAGAAGGAAAAGCTAATCTCCAAGATCCTAGAACTTGAAGAATGGGAGAAGAGGTAGGAGAATAATAAAGAGGACCCAAAGGAACAGGGAGATAAAGAGTTAGAGGAAGCAGGCCTACGGCTAGGCATTGCAATAACCGATTTCAGTAAGGAGACCCCAGATTGTGCCAAAAGCAATAAAAAGAGGGGTAGGAAATCACTTCTGGAATTAGGAGAGAAAGCAGGTGAGGCAATAGATCAGACCAAGATAACCACACTTTTTAATGCAGGGAAGGGGAAGTACCTTCCCGAGGCGCCATGAGAGTCCACACTTGGAATGTTAGGGGTCTCAATGCCCCTAACAAACAACGAATCATAAAACATTGTATAACGAACACAAAACCAGATATACTAATGCTTCAAGAAACTAAACTTAATAAAGATGAGATAGACGCTCTAAATAAGAAGCTAGGAATATGGGAACTAGCAGGAGTTCCAGTCGAGGGTGCTTCAGGAGGCCTTGGGGTAATCTGGGATCCTAGAGCGGTTTCATTCTCAGTGATAAGTGGTAGGAAGAATTGGATGGTTGGGAATGTTAGAAGCATCAGAAGCAATCTACACTTTTTTCTCCTTAACATCTGTGGCCCTTCTCAGAACTAGGATAAGAGAGTAGTATGGATAGAAATAGAACAATTCGTGGGAACTTTACAAGATCAAGTATGTATTTTGGGGGAGACTTCAATGCAATATTGGATCCTAAAGAAAAACTGAGAGGTCATGTTAGGTTATCTACAACAGCGAAAGACTTTAAAGATTGGGTTCAGAAGAACAATTTATTGGAAATTAAAATTGCGCAAGAAGGTTTTACATCAAACAACAAAAGAGAAGGTTTTAGCAATATTGCAGAAAAACTTGATAGATTCTTGTTAAGAGGTAATTGGGCCAATTCCCTTATATTCTGACGACAGAGATCTTACCATACTCGAGCTTTGATCACTACCTAGTGCAGCTGAGTATCTCAGAAGATTGCCAACCCAAACATTGCCCCTTTAAATTTGAACAAATGTGGATTAAAGATAACAACCTTATTACCCTAATTGAGCAATGGTGGAAAGAAACTAGAATATCTGGATCTAAGGCTTTTTGTTTAGTATCCAAACAAAAAACTATTAAATGTAAGCTTCTACGCTGGAATAAAACTAACTTTGGTAATATCTTTGAGTCCAAAACTAAGCTAGAAGAAGACCTAGAAAACCTAAACAGAATCGTGATTACCAGAGGAATGGATGCTGAAATGTTTTTAAAAGAAAAATAGCTAAAAATTGAATATGAAGATATCCTAGCCAAAGAGGAAATCTTTTGGCGTCAAAAGTCAAGAGAAACTTGGTTGGAAGAGGGAGACAAGAACACTAAGTTCTTTCATAACAGCACCAAAGCACACAGAAACGTAAACAAAATCCTCAAAATTAAAAATGCAAATAATGACTAGATCAAAGATCTTTAATAAATTGCACGTGAAACGGTTAGGTACTTTGAAAATATTCTTAATAATCAGGAGGGATCAAATTGCATGTACCAACAAGCCATTCTAGAAGATATCCCAAGGATTATTTCAGAGGATCAAAACAAAGCTCTTAATGGTAAATTCACCAAAACTGAGGTAGAGCTGGGAATCTCTCAAATGCAACCAGATAAAGCTCCTGGTCCCGATGGCTTCCCAGCCTTCTTCCAAAAATGTTGGCACTTCATAGGAGATGAAGTAGTCGAAGCACTAGAAGGGGTAAGAAATTTGGGAAGTATTCTCAAAGAGGTAAATAATACTTTCCTTACACTTATTCCAAAAAAAGAGAAGCCAGAAAGTCTAGGGGATCTGCGGCCTATATCTCTATGTAATACTATTTATAAAATCCTCACTAAAACCCTGGCTAATAGGATTTAGACAGTTCTTCCAAACATCATTAGTGATGAACAAACAAGGTTTGTTCTGGGTAGATCTATATTTGATGGAGTTGTTACAGCCCAAGAAGCCAGTCATACCATACAGCAAAAAAAAAAACCTAGCATGTTAATTAAACTAGATATAAGTAAAGCCTATGATAAGGTAGACTGGGGTTTCCTCTGCAAAACCCTAAAGGCTTTTGGTTTTAATAAACAATGGATAAACCTCATTTATGCATGTATTTCTAATCCCAAGATTTCAGTCTTAATCAATGGAACCCCGGAAGGGTTTTTTTAGCATTTCAAGAGGATTGAGACAAGGGGACCCTATTTCCCCTTTTCTCTTTATTATAATGGCAGACGTATTAGGGAGAATGATCACCAAGGCTAGGGAAGAAGGAAAGATCGAAGGGATCAAAATCGCTTCCGGTGTTGATCCTACAACACATCAATAGTTTGTAGATGACACTATGCTCTTCGGTAAGGGGTGCATAGAAGAAGCTAGGGCGTTCAAAGATATCTTGAACTCTTATTGTAGGGCCTCTGGACAGGAGGTAAATGCTGATAAATCAATAATTTATTTTTTCAACACGGATCCTGAAACTGAAAAAGAAATATGCAGAATCTTGTCTTTTAAAAAAGGGGAAATGCCTTGTAAATATCTAGGTATACCGTTGGGTAAAAGCAATAAGATTAATGATCTCTGGGACCATATTACTTCCAGGATCAGGAATAGAGTAGAATCTTGGAAAGGCAAATGGCTCTCCTCAGCAATCAAAGTGACAATGTTAAAATCGGTTCTCTCAGCTATCCCAATTTACTAATTATCCTGTATGAATCTTCCAGTAGGAAAACGGGAAGAAATCAACAAAATTCTAAGAACTTTCCTATGGCAAGGTTCGGAGGATAAAAAGAAAATGGCACTTGTGGCTTGGGACAAGATTTGTAGACCAAAGGAGGAAGGTGCCTGGGCTTAAAAAACTTTACAGAATAGAGTAAGGCTTTAGGCGCTAAACTTGTATGGAAAATGTATCAGCAGCCTAATTCAAAATGGGTTAAAATCCTTATAAACAAATATTTGAGAGGGGGGGAACCGACATCCCTCTTTAGGATGGCTAACCCCCCTAAAGGATCCCGCCTCTGGAATTTTATGATGGATTGCAGGAAGCTCGTTATGGACAAATTGACTTGGAGTTTGGGAGATGATAACCAAGCACTGTTCTGGGATGACTCATGGGGGGGGTTTGAGGCGATAAGCAGCTTGGATAACTTAGAGAATGCCAAAAGGATCCTAGAATCCCATTGGGGGAAATATGTAAAAGACTATATAGATTTTCCAAATCAAGGGGAGAATAAGGGTTGGAAATGGAAAACCCTAGATAATATGAACATTCCGAATAATGAGAAAAAGAAACTAATTGACATGCTTAACAAAAGGAGGGTATCTCTCAAAGGAGACTCAGACAGATTAGTCTGGGACGGGGCTAAATCAGGAAATTATAAAACCAAGGACGGTTACAAAACTTTAATCAAACAACAACTAAGACCAAAATCAGAAATATCACTGAGACTATGCTGGGATAAGAACTGTATCCCAAAGGCTGGGTTGTTTGCGTGGTTGGCCCTGCAAAAAAAAATTCTAACTACAAATAGGTTCACCAAGATGGGATATGAGGGGCCTAGCAAATGTTCCCTCTGTGAAGAGGATCAAGAAACAACAGACCGTATTCTTCTTAACTATCAATTCTCTAATAAATGTTGGAATTGGCTAAGTAATAAGTTGGGATAGATTACTGCCCTGCCTAATAACATTTTGAACCTTTTCCAATGCTGGCTTGAGACTCACAAACAAAGCATCTACCATATGTTATGGACAATTACCCCTTTGATCATGGTTTGGGAGCTGTGGAAAGAAAGAAATAGAAGAATCTTTAAAGACAGAAAGTTGACTATTGGACAGTTAATTATTAAGATGGAGGCTGTTATTATAGAGATAGTCAATAGTAGGATTCTAAAGAACTCCAAAAAATAATCCACAATGACTCATTGGGATGAAAAAATGCGGGGGAGATGGGTAGGACTAAAACTGCCCTCCTTTGTGGGACCAGGTAACCACAACACCTCCAACAAGAGATAGGAATGTAAGTGGCAACCTCCTAAAGTAGGTTGGTTCAAGCTAAATTTCGATGGGGTTTCTAGGGGCAACCCCGGAGTCACAGGAATAGGCTGCATAATCCATGATTCTGAAACTAGAGAAATCGCAACCCTAGACAAACCCCTAGGTGAAGCAACTAATAACACAGCAGAATTAACCACCTTGATTGAAGGTCTGAGAATCTGCAAAGACTTGAAAATTAAAAAATTAGAGGTCGAAGGAGACTCTGCGATCGTCATTCGACCTCCACGATCGTCATTAATGGCCTGCGGAAAGGGAACATGCCTAATTGGAGACTGAATTCCCTGTTGGCTAATGCCCTTGACATCATTGCTTCTTTTAGAAGGTGCACATTCAATCATACCTATAGGGAGGGTAATAGCAAAGCAAATTCCCTTGCCAACAAAGGGGCTGATGGCTTCTGCCTTTCTACTAAAGCTAACACCGATGGAGTATTATTAAAATCAAATTGAAACAAATGAGGAAAGTTGTTCTAAGGCCAATCAACTCTTCACTTGCTCTAATGACATACCTTGGACCTTGAACTAACATTGAGCATCTAAAGATTCTAACCTTAAGTCAGTAGTGGAGTATAAAAGAACAATTGAGAACACTTCACAGATCCTCACCCGGCTGGGTCAATCTCAGACCCCTTCAAGTTAGTTGCAGATAACTCCAAATTAAAGATTTGTAGCCTGACAGTGATTGGAAGTCCATTCATCAATTTAACTAGAGTTACTTTCAAACTTCTTTGTAACAGGGGGCAGACCATATTAAGAACTCATAAACAAAGATTTCAGTTTTGGCTATTTTTAACAAAAAGCATGTCAGAATTGCGATAGCAGAGAAAGTTTTTGGGACTTAGTAGGGTCTATCTTTGATTTCCTCTATAATAATATCTCTTCTGTTCAAACATTCTACAGGCAGATTTAACTAAACTTGTTTTTAGCCTACAGCTTGCCCATATTGACATTAACAAAGGGACTAAAATCTTTTGCAGATCTTAGTTCAGAGAGAGCAATTTTAATCTTCATATAAAGTCTAAAAGATGAGAAATCTACTTAATTTATCCTTGTAGGAGATTAGAACAGTCAAAGCCATTGATTGCCTGATTGGTGTTAGGTTGAGATAAACATTCATCAAATTTTAAGGGCTATTTGGAGAGGCAGATGCACAGAAACTGGTGGCCGATGAAAAGTCATCAGGTCTGGATCTTCATGAATATCGGTGTAAGCTATGCTGAAGCACTTTTCTTCAATCAGTGAGACTTTAGAGTATCAGAAACTCCTTGATTTTTCTTTCCGATGCTTATCTCCTACCGATGACTACTAGTTCCCTCCATTCCACTGAATGATTGGTGAGAGTCCTACCGAACTCCACTATCGGCATGACTTATACTGTCGGGAGGGTTTGTAGAGTATTCACCAATAGTATTTCCTTATGCCGATTCGTGTGACCATGCATTTTCTCCCCGATGAAAGGTCATCGATGCCACTTTCTCCATCAGTGTCTTCCAAAACATTCTCCCCGATCCTTATTATCATGCTGATAGCCATTTCAACTAGTTTCTCATGGAGCATGGATCGGTATAACAAAAGGAAGGTCTTGTCAATGTTAAGAAATGAGGCCGTTTCAACTAGTTTCTTTGTATATTGCCATTTGTATGTTATCTTGTATAGGCGCACATACAAAGCATCTCATACAAATCCTCTCTTTACCTTTTATCCCCAGCGATGCTTTTTATCCCTTTGTATATCGGGTATGTATATTAAAAATATACAAGCACCCCGAGCATACAAAGACTTTTTAGTATTTAACTTTCTTTTCGCATCCGTTTTTTATCTCTTATTTGTATCCTTTTAACTTGTATATCGGCTTGTATATTGAAGATATACATTGTTATTTATACAAGCCCGATATGCAAACAATGGAGTCCACATCACTTTTCTAATTGTATCTTCCGAATTGCAACAATACTCCTATCCAATTTTTAGATACAAAGCCGAATACATACAAACTCCTTTGTATCACCTCTTCGAACTTATCATTTTTATAAACCACAGTTTACTTACTTTTCGGCTCCGCAATGTATATAAAGTGCAATGCATCTTCCGATATACTTTAAGTCATGATGCATCATTTTAACCAAATTTCAACCTTTCTTGAGTTCCACATTGTATGTATATTGAAATGTATACCCTGAAACATACATACAATACACGAAACATACAACAATAAAACCTCATTTCATAATCTTTTCAGTTCTGCGACATGCATATAGCTTTGTATATTGTCTTGTATGTTTCCCTTTGCCAAACATACAAACTCAAATTACATCCGACGGACTTGACCAATTATTTATTTAATCTCTTAACTCTGCCGGGTCCGGTTCTATGAAAAGTCATCAGGTCCGGATCTTCATGCATATCGGTGTAAGCTACGTCGAAGCACTTTTCTTCAATCGGTGAGACTTTAGAGTATCAGAAACTCCTTGATTTTTCTTTCCGATGCTTATCTTCTGCCGATGACTACTAGTTCCCTCTGTTCCACTGAATGATCGGTGAGAGTCCTACCGAACTCCACTATCAGCATGACTTATACTGTCGGGAGGGTTTGTAGAGTATTCGCCGATAGTATTTCCTTATGCCGATTAGAGTGACCATGCATTTTCTCCCCGATGAAAGGTCATCGATGCCACTTTCTCCATCGGTGTCTTCCAAAACATTCTCCCCGATCCTTATTATCATGCTGATAGCCATTTCAACTAGTTTCTCATGGAGCATGGATCGGTATAACAAAAGGAAGGTCTTGCCGATGTTAAGAAATTGAGGCTGTTTCAACTAGTTTCTTTGTATATCGTCATTTGTATGTTATCTTGTATAAGCGCACATACAAAGCATCTTATACAAACCCTCTCTTTACCTTTTATCCCCAGCAATGCTTTTTATTCCTTTGTATATCGGGTATATAAACATATAAGCACCTCGAACATACAAAGACTTTTCAGTATTTAACTTTCTTTGCGCATCCGGTTTGTATCTCTTATTTGCATCCTTTTAACTTGTATATCGGCTTGTATATCAAAGATATACATTGTTATTTATACAAGCCCGATATGCAAATGGTGGAGCCCACATCACTTCTCTGATTGTATCTTCCGAAATGCAACAATACTCATATCCAATTTTTATATACAAAGCTGAATACATACAAACTCCTTTGTATCACCTCTTCGAACTTATCATTTTTATAAACCACAGTTTACTTACTTTTTGGCTCCATGATGTATATAAAGTGCAATGCATCTTCCGATATACTTTAAGTCGTGATGCATCATTTTAACCAAATTTCAACCTTTCTTGAGTTCCGCATTATATGTATATGAAACATACATACAATGCACGAAACATACAACAATAAAACCTCATTTCATAATCTTTTCAGTTCCGTGACATGCATATAGCTTTGTATATCGTCTTGTATGTTTCCCTTTGCCAAACATACAAACTCAAATTACATCCGACGGACTTGACCAATTATTTATTTAAACTCTTAACTCTGTCGGGTCCGGTTCTATGAAAAGTCATCAAGTCTGGATCTTCATGCATATCGGTGTAAGCTACACTGAAGCACTTTTCTTCAATCAGTGAAACTTTAGAGTATCAGAAACTCCTTGATTTTTCTTTCCGATGCTTATCTCCTGCCGATGACTACTAGTTCCCTCCGTTCCACTGAATGATCGGAGAGAGTCCTACCGAACTCCACTATCGGCATGACTTATACTGTCGGGAGGGTTTGTAGAGTATCCGTCGATAGTATTTCCTTATGCCGAACGACGTGACCATGCATTTTCTCCCCGATGAAAGGTCATCGGTGCCACTTTCTCCATCGGTGTCTTCCAAAACATTCTCCCCGATCCTTATTATCATGTCGATAGCCATTTCAACTAGTTTCTCATGGAGCATGGATTGGTATAACAAAAGGAAGGTCTTGCCGATGTTAAGAAATTGAGGCCTTTTACATTATTTGTGATAAAAGTCATGGGATATATCAGTTGTTTATTCTAATTTTGGGCGAAATATTTTTTGGTTTGGTCGGAAATAAGTGAGTAAGAACACAAGAAAATTTCAAAATTTTAGGTCCCAACAGTGACTCTCATCATTACTTAGTGAAATGGTTGATCACTTACCTATGCCCACATTTAGGTATATATATTTAGACGTTGGTATATATAGTGGATTAGTCAACCAGTATGGGATATCCCCTTACAACCGGATTTAAGTTAACAGTGATGCAAGTGTGTTTTAGTATTTTGATAAACTTGGCAAGAGCAAGCTTTTATTCTTCCCTCTCTGGCAAAGGATTTAGAGAACTAATAGTTGTTTGCAGGAAAATGATTTCTATGTATCTCTTTTGTATAGATAACTTGTGAAAAGAATTGGAAGTTTGTTCCTGTGGTTTCAGGTAAGACAGGTATATTGGTAGGAGAAAGACAGGAGAAGTCCCCTCACTTGGATTATAGATAGATGATTTAATGATATATGTCATGGAGGACATCCCAGGTGCCAGAGAACCAAAAAGCCATTCAGCAAGAGGATATCAGAAGAAAAGCCATGGATATGAGCAATGTCTTAACTTGTATTTCAGAAATGGTATAAGAAAGGATGTATCCTTGTGGGGCTTGACCCCATATAAGATGTATAAATTCAAATGAACTAGACTACAAAAGTCCAGGGCTAGACTGGAGGTTTTCTTCGCTCTGTTCTTTCCTACCGGTGCCCGCACTAAACAGAGCTGTATTTTATTATTAATTATATATATTAATGGCCTCAGCTTTTTACCAATCAAAAAAAAATATATTCTCAATAAAATATCATAATTAACAAATAGGGTTCATGTATCCTTACAGTTGCTAGAAAAAAGTATAAGGCTAGGGCTCAATAGAAGGAACTGTAAGCACCAAAATCACGCACAACCTCCATGAGGACCCCGATGATGACTCACAATCCTTGTCATGTACATGTAAGCATGGAATAATGTCCTCTCAGCAGCGATTCTCTTGGTAGCATGTGGTTTCTTCTTCCTTTTGTTGTTTCCCCTTTGTCATGCTAACTCTTTCCTCGCTTTCGACACTTGTCAATTTTTGTTTCCTGTGCTTGCGACTTTGTCCCTAAGCCTCTTATTCATCTATTTGTTGTAATTGACCTTTCACGTCCATTCTTTCTTCCCCACCCATCCAACTCACTTTCCAATTGGCTAGTGAACTTTTTAGGGCCTGAGAGACCGATAGGATACCCTGAGAAAAATGGTTTGGAAGTATAATTCTATGACACTTTCAAGAAAAACTAATGGCACCATTGCGTAGCACTCAAAAAATCATGCACTTTCAGAAGAAAAATAAAATAAATAAAAAATAAAAAAAGAGTCTGTACGTGCCCGAACGAGCTCCCGAAAGTTCTATGACCAATTCAGAAAAATTGTTTCAAGGTCGCCCCCTGTTAGTTCAGGGTCTCCCTTGGGTGACCCAGGGTCACCCCTGGGTGATGTGGACTAATGAAAGGGGTGACCCACATCATTTGCATCATTTTGACTTGTTTCTTGAGCTTGATGGCTTCCTTACCCCTCCAAAATCATTCTCCAATTATCAATTTTCACATAGAACCCTATGCAACAGGATCTCCCCTTGTGCAACAGAATCTCCCCCGGGAGACCCTGTTGTGCAACCCGGGCGACCCTGACTGGTGAAAGGGGTGACTAGGTGGCGACCCAGTCGTCTTTTCCAATCGTGAAAGAACTCGGGTTTTTGGCCAAAAAAAACTCTGTTTTGACATGTTTTTGCTTCTATTTGCATGGGATTTTGCCCTAAACTTAGAGTTAACTATTTCATGCACCCAAGCATGCATATTTAGCTCCTTTTTAACTTAACTTGTCAATCCATGCATTCTTCTAACTTCATTATTTTTTCAGTGATAAGCTATATTGGCTTGTTCACTCCCTAATTAGCCAAGATCACTCTTGTGTTTTCAGAGTTAACTCTCCAATCAAAGGGAGTTAACTCTCCATCCTCTCTACCTCTTTTAGCCTCTTCAAATCTATAAATACCCCTCCCCTCTTCATTATTTCTCAAGTTGGAGAATACTCTTCCCTTCTTCACAAGTTTTTTCAAGCTTCTTCACAGGCCTTAGAGCCTCTTTCTTCATTTCTTTCTTTAGTTTCCAAAGCTTCAAAGCTTTCATTGTTACATAGCTTCAAAGCTCCCATTTTAGGAGGCAATTTCATTTGTGCACACAATTCTTACAAGTTTTTGCTCTCCAATTAGCATCCATATGCTCATACAGGATGTCTGAGCCCTTTGCTTTTTATTGTTGTCTCATCAAACTTTGTTATAAGCTTCATTTATCATCGATGCGTTGCCCACATCACAAGCCACAGTGCTCACAAGCTCACATTGAGCTCTCATTCTTTTTGCATCCCTTTCTTATTGTTTTTCAAGAGGATTTCCCCGCTGCTACAAAAGGTTAAGAGGTTGCCATACAAGAATTTATGAGGCTAGTAGAGGCTCATGCGTTTCTTCATTCTAGGTTCCTTCATGATTCTATTTTATAGTAATTAGAAAATCACAATTTTCTCTTGGAAATAGTAAATGTACGTTACTTTTTCCTTGATAGGCCAAGTAGATCTTACATTGTTAAAGTAGTTTACCTTTGAAAGTTCATAGATTAGATTCATTTCAAAGCAATTTATTTTCCTAGAGTAATTGTTCCACATATTCAGAAAAATAAAACAAAAACATAGATCAATTGCTTGAGATAACTTCATATTAGATTGCATACATATTTTAATTACTAGAATAGAAAAAAGCACAAAAAAATGTTTTGCACTCATAAAAGCTTGCATGCATCCAAAAACTTAAAAGAACAAAAACATTAGTATCATAGAACGTTCACAAACCCTTGATTCGAACACAAGGTCAACAAAAGGTCAACGCAAGGTCAAACAAACCTAAGCCGAAACCCTAGGTCAAATCGAGGTTAGCTTTAACTATCTCTCTTGGTTTGGGATCACAAATGTGCCCTGGACTTAGAGGTGAGTGGGTGAGGGCAATCCTCAACGAGATAAAGGAGATCCACCCTAGACCACAACAAGATCAACATATAATTCAATAATAAGAAGAAAGGTTAAGGACATTCTTAATACAAGCTATCATCCAACAGTTTGAACAATAATGCCAACTTGAAAGAAGTATCAACGAAAACAACAGTCAACCCCCACAACGTTGGAACCTTAGAAACCCAAACAGAAGAACGATGACTAGTGACCCTTCAGGTCATATAGTTATTTTAATAACGGTCACAGAACACCACATCAAAACAAACGCAACAACAAAGGCCCTAGGACAAACCGACCACTCTCTACACAGTCCAACTCTCAAGCGAGTCAGACCACCCCTGTGTCTCGCCTCCTCTCGACCGACTACTTCCACAAGAGCGAGAGTGACGTGGAGAATTGCCCTATGGCAAGGAGAGGGGTCCATGTGCACGCCAAAACTGACTCCACCGCCCCGGGCCACCGAGTCGTGTTTTTTAGTGTAATAGTTTTCTTTACACATTTATTGTCAAGCCAAATGTTGTTAAGCAATTAACCATTCAACTTGACTAACTAGGTTGAAAAATAGTACTAATGAGTTAAATACCCTACCAAAGGATTTACCATAGAAAAATACATTAACACAAGAAGCATCATGCAAGAGTTAGGCTCCAAGATCTTGAGCAAATTGAATAATAGAATGCTCCTAAGAGTCTTTGTTCTCATTACACATAATAACAAACTAGCCAGCTCTCATCAAATTTATGTTGTTGGTAAAGCATTTGTGTTGAAAAAGAGATCACTAGTTAGAACCTTACAGGGGGTAGGGTATGTACACCTCACTTAATGCAACCTAAGGAGGCGCCTCCTCACACAAGAGTGACGAGGTAGGGTATGTATGCCTCACCCAAGGCTTAAATTTAACAGTTGTATAGCTGTATTTAGACATTTTAATTGTAAAATACAACTGAAATTTTGAAAAGCTTGTATTATATGAAAGGAGAGATTTTGAACAAACTGTCAAAATTTATATAAGATTATGACGGTATATATATTTGGTTTTTATATAATTTATATATACTAAAGTATGTCATAGTATTTGAAAGGCAACATTGAATAGATAACTGTCATAAAAAAATTGCTTGACAAGCAAAATTGACTCTCAAATTTAAGCCCTGGCCTCACCTAATGCGGCCCAAGGAGGCACCTCCTCACATAGGGGTAACTATAGATCAAATATTCTTGTACAACATAAAAAGATGCAGGTTGAAAAAGAACGAACCACACACCTGAGAGAAAAGGTGCTGGTAGATGTGTCATAAAGTACCCCATACATAGATTTGAGTCTTAGCTAATCAATGGAGAACAACAAAACATTCACGTAAATCCATGGATGCCCAGTAAAATTTCAGAATTTATGTACATAAATTCTCTGTACTTCCCTTGCTTTGTCAAATTTTTAAGAGAAAGAAGAGGATCAGGTCACGGCTTAGGAGTAGGGCATAGAAAGTCTAAACGAGGTTTAGCAAGTGCAAGCAAAGGGACCTTCATGGGACAAATAACTCCAAATCCTTCCTCCATATTTACATGTTGCAGCCCCTGTGGAAGAGACCATTCAAATGCCTGCACAAGAACAGCAATCACATGTTGCATCTTCAAATATGCCAGATTAGCGGCAGGGCACTTTCTCCTCCCGCTAGAAAATGGTATAAATCTGAAGTCATTTCCAAAGACATTTGAGTCTGGGCACGCCTCAAATCGTTCAGGCCTGAACTCAAAAGGCTCATCCCACAATTTAGGGTCATGTCCAAGCCCCCATATGTTCACAAACATAACGAAATTTGCTGGGATTTCGTAGCCGCTTAAATGTACGGCCTCTTCATTGTAATGTGGATCTGTCAATGGCACCGGCGGATGAAGACGGAGAGCTTCCTTAACAATGCTATCTAAATAAGAAATTCGGCAGATGTCGGACTCATCCACTAAACGGCCGTCAACGGCACCATCAATTGCCAGTTGGATCTTTTTCAAAACCCTCTGGTTTTGGATCAGCTCGGCCATGGCCCATTCGATCCCAGTTGCTGTGATATCTACGCCGAACAGGAAAACATCCGTCATTAATCCCATGAGAGATTTTTCTGTCAGCTTTTCTTCACCTTCGAGTGATAGTAATATGTGTACAAAATCCTTGGCCTCCTCAGCATGTTCCTTCTCCAGATCTTTCCTATGGTCGTCTAGGATGAGCCTGTAAACCCTCTCCAGTTTTTGGCTTACCATTTTGATTCTACGCTCATAGCCCTGTGAGGAAAAAGGGAAAAAAGTGTTGGGCATGCGAGTTAATCACAAATTAGAATACTTATAAAAATAAGCTTCAGAATACAGATAATTTTGTGGTCCATTACCATGATAATTTATAGGAATTACATATCAGAACTCCTTATATAAGTAACTTCATATTGTGAAGTAAAATAGGGTTTATAAGACATGATTTCAAGTAAAAGAAGGTTTATATGACATGATACAGTATAGGGTAGAAATCGTTCAACTAAGCAAACAAGAAAAAGAAGGTTTCTGAATGCTCAACTCGGAAACCTTTGTAAGCATCTTCCAACGTTGTGACAAAATAGGAGTGTATGGTGATTAAGAAATAAAGCACAGGAATTGTTTGACAAAACTGTCATATGAACTGCAACCTCTTTTCGAAACAGAAAAAGAGTTTAAAATACTATTAACTAAACCAAATTATATAACAGAGCAGCCTGCTGAATTTTCACAAAACTAGTGTGATCACCATGCCCAAAATTATGTGGGCAGGTATATACTTTTCAGACCCCCTGCCATAATGAATCTGAACTAATTTACAGAACAAATAATAATCAATATCATAAGCATGTCCGGGTTGTGGTGTTATGGTTAAGTGGTGCATTAATAAAGAGAGAGACTCGAGTTCATATCTTAACTTTGTAATAAGGCAATCCACAATTCAGCTGACATGCACATGTAATAACACATCCAGGAATAGGCACGGTTCATCTCTAGAACCTGTCTGGGCCCTGTAAAGTTCTCAGTTACCATTTCCAAAAAAAGTGTCATCATAAGCAGTAGTATAGTATGAAGTCTAAATTTAATGAAATTTCAGCATTCAGACCAATAGCTAAAATTATCATCCTCTAGGAAAGCCATCTTTCTAGGTGAGAAGACACAGCAGACTGTCAATAGGCAATATAACTGCAGCAGCAAACATGCTAAATATGCACAAAATGGGTTTGCTAAGAATATATTGGAGATTTTAAAGCCAATTCTTGTAAGCAAATGAAATTGGCTGGTGAAAATTCAGGTTCTTCAACCTTTGCCAGCATCCTTTCAACATGCCAAGGGAGCTTAGCAGCAAGCATCCACAAAGCAATGTTATAATGGAATATGTGAGCAAAAATATTCAGAATTGTTCAAAGAACTTAATGCCCTTAAAGCTGGCAGGATAGTGTAGAGTTTACCTGACTTGTATGCTGATTGATGATGAAATGCATGCTTGTAAACTTTCAGTTGGGAGATACAATTAGCGATATTGAACATGGTTTCGAGCATAGTAATAGGATGGTAGGGTTAAACTGTTTCCAGTAATAAGGAAATATAGCAGAGACAGTAATGCATACTTAAAATGTTTAGAGTGCTAAGATTTAGAGTAATTCATGTGCTCTTTGGAATTACAGTATTATTCATTTTGTTCTTTGCCATTATACAGAATTCAGTAGTTAAGTAAAGGAGGACAATTGTTTTTTCTTACATTTAGAAGATGATGACTATGGAACTCTGGGAAGCTGGTATGGTAGGATTGGCAAACTGGTCATTCTCTGTTGACATAGAGGGATATACATATTGTTCAAATTTTCAACTCCTTAGTTTTGTTCTCATGACTAAGCTTGGTAGTGAACTAGAATTTGCCAATTGACTTAAGGGGAACAACATTATGTATTTTTCTAAAAGACTTAGAAGGCATTTGTAGGATAGAGGGGCTATTACTGCAAGTTTTCTGAGGCAGGCGGTCCCAAACAGTATAAGATAGAATCTTCGCCAAAATGCAGAGCAAGTTATTATTTACGGAAGGATTGTCATTTTTTTCTGAGAGTATTGTGATGACAAATTCAGAGTCATTTGCACGACAAAGGTTGGATGGGAGATAACTAGAAAGGTCTCATTGCAGATGGAAATTTCAGCTCCCCTACAGCTTTTTTTAGTGAATTTGCAGTATGATTGCACTTTATATCTAAAGAGATGTAAAGAGAAATTGATGAACAGGGAACGTGCTATTTGACAAAAGTATTTCCTGAAATATTTGTAACCACAAGCAGTCACTCAAAATCTCCTGCTAAAAATGTGGTCATTCTGAAAATTTAAGGTAAAAAGTGTTTTTTTTCCCTTGCCAAAGATTGGGTCCTTACAAATTTTAAGGTAATTTTTTTTATAATTTCCCTTGCTAAAAATGTGTCCACTCAATATAGGGGCTGCAGCCCCCTCTATGGAATTAATGTGACGGATGGAACTTTGCAGCATTTTTTTATATATTTCAGCAAATTATTGTGCCAAACAGATATAAGTAATTTAATTAAAAGTTTCAAACTTTAATTCCTGATCTTAAAATGAAGATTTCTGCAGGCAGACATCCTAAAATCTTAGTAAAAGAAGAACAATAATATTAAAACAAAGATTCTGCAAGAAGACAGGATTCTGCTTAGCTTATTAAAACAAAGATTCTGCTTAGCTTATTTTGGCTAGCAGCCACTGTTCAATTTTTTTTTAAGGAGATATTTATAGAGCTAATGATCCCATGAATATTTTATTTTTCTATTTTAAGCCGTTATCTTAATTTGTAGTTTTTTACTATATAAAAAAACAAAAACAAATTATCAATAAAGAATTATTTATTTATATAGAAAATTTAAGGGATAAGATTTAATAGAAAATTTAAAAAAAGAGGGAAGGAAATATATGCAGCCACATGGCATATTTTTCATTTTACAGTTGCTGCATAACTTCAGCACTCCCTTTTTTCACAGCTTATTTTCAATCCTTAAAATGTAGCTGCTTCAGTATAATAGGGAAAGATTCCAAATTATCCTTTATGCATAATTTAAAATTTGTATGGGGCTACTTGTGCTGCTCAAATTTAAGGAGAAAATCCATTTATGCAGCCTTATGGAGACATGGAATAAATAGAAGAAAAACAATCTTCATATGCCACCCCTTTATGGGGAAAAGGCCTACTCCAACAGTTGAGGTCTCCTGCATCTGATTATTAAGACAAATGGTTGTTTTAACTGGAGTATTTGCATATAGGGTTAGACAGTTGTTTTAACTAAAACAACTGGAGTATTTGCCCTTTTCTTAGTACAACATAAACATCAACGAAATATGCTTTCAAAATTATTGACTCTAATAAAATATCTCTAAATGATAATAATTTAGGAAGCACAATCACTACTACTACTACAATATAGAATGATAACCCCAAGCAAAGTAGATGAGTTTTCCTATTAAAAAGAAATATTACCTGCAAATCAAGCCAATCTAACCCAGGAACAAGATCACTGACAATGAGCGCACCGATCAGAACCATGGCCTCCTTCACAACCTCCATAAACAACTCCATCTCCTTGGCCATGGGATGCTCTGGATTGGAATACTTGTTACCAAACAACATTCTTTTCACCATACTCAACACCAGAGAATCACACATCTTTCTCATATCAACAACAACACCCTCGGAACACCCATCAGAAGCAATTTTATCTACCACTTTTAAAATTTCTTCTCTCCGGATATGTGCTTGCATCTTTAATCTGGCTGGACTGAACAAGTGGGTGACACAGATTTTTCTGAGATGTCGCCAGTGAGGGCCATTGGGCGCAAAATCCAGGGAATGGAAGTCAAATCCGATATATTTTCCAGCGGCTGATGGAGGCCTGGAAGACAATTGGCGAATTCAACAGCTTTATGTAATCTTATATCGGAAAATTTGCAAATAGTTTTTCAAAAATTTACTCATTGGCAAAGTCTATTTGCAAAAAACCAACCAACTGCAAGAACGAATGCCAATTTAAAAAAGTCATATACATCACCTGGAGGACCATTCCAAGTCTCTGTGTTTAAGCACTTCCATGGCCAGTTGGGGACTGGAGACAACAAGAATGTTGGAGACTCCAAGGCGGAGATGCATCAAGGGGCCATATTTGTTTGCTAGCACAGCAAAGGTTTGATGCCTGTAGCGGAATCCTACTGAGAACAAGGAACCCACTACAGGCCATTGAATTGGTCCAGGAGGCAGATTATGTTTGCTTCTCATCCTTCTAAGAAGTACCCATACCAACACAGCAAACAATAGGGACCATACAAACTTTATGTTCTCTAAGTCCATCGCAATCCCTAGTGGGTTTGATGGTCAAAATCTCATAGGGAGCAGATTATGTTAATTAGGGGAGATACAAATTTTAACAGAAAAGATAGAGTAAATGGGCACTGTAATCTAAAGCTTAACCATTGCCCTGAAATAATCATTTACAGAAACAATTATATTCAATACTCATATTCATATGCAGAAGTGCTACCCAGTCATATTGAATTTAAGCTTGGCAATCTAAACCTTGTGTTTCAGGGAAGGAATAAGATATACTCACCTCATAATCTAAATATAACTCTTTACATCCTGATGATGGATCATAGAGTGTGAATAGAGTGTGATTTGAAACCTGATGCTAACAAAATTCTTACACAGTTAAATCCAAAAACTCTCCTTGCACAATATTATGAACTGTGGAAATCTGATGTCTTTAATCTAAATACAATTAAATATACTGCAAGAATGACTGTTATCTCACAGCCCAAGTAACCTAACATACTTAAAAAAATCTATAATTTAAATAGAGTCAAGAACTAGTGTTAAATTCGAACATTTCATATGCAGAAGTTCTTTGCAGTGATTTTAAATTTAAGCTTGGTAGTGTTTAAAGGAAGTGCAAGGTAAGATATAGACGCCCCATAATCTAAATGCAATTAAAATATACTACAAGAACCACTCTTTTATCTTACAGCCAAAGATATCTAATAATATATTTCAGAAGAATCAATCAAGTGCAGAGAGTACCCTATAATCTTGAAAAAGAGATTTTGTTTTACTTTTGTGTATCTTTCCAATGAATTTAATCCATGCACGACACTGAAACGCACCCAGATGTCAATGAGGACAATAAACAGCATTGTCATACCACATCATCTTTGTCGTCGGATTCTCAATTTTCAAGGTGTGGGACATTAGCAAAGTTGAAGACTGTTAGAGTTGATAATTTGTTTGAACATTAATAATTGCATGACCAAAACATTAAATTGATTTCTTATATTCATTTAATGCCTGTAACATCTTTAACCGTAGGAATGGATACCGCACACTCTTCACATTCCTTTCGGAGTCATTTTTATATGGTTATCAATTGTTATCTACATCATTTTCAATCATTATCTTTGGAAAGGAACATCAATTTTCATTACAAATAATAAACTATTACAATTGGTTCATACTAAGGAGACCCTTGCCTAGATCAAGTTATATACATAGCTAAAACATATATAAAGACTTTTCTTGACAACATATAAATTTGTTTTAACCAATAGTTGATTACTATAGACTCTAAGACTTTCACCAGAGCGAAAAGCATGCACAATTATTATGTAAGATAGGCCCAATCACGGACCACCACCTAGCTCCCACCCAAGACAATGGTATAGTAGATTGAACAAAGTGTGAGTGGTCACCAATTTGACATGCACATGTACATACACATACTTACAAATGCAAGAGGTTAGATATCAACCTATAAACAAGGTTAGATATTGACCTATATTGGACTTCTACCAAAATGCCAAACCATGTCATGGCCTTGTGGTGACAATTTAGCTTACTATAGGGTGATGTCTAGCACTGTTTAGAAAGGGTACAATAACCCATCAACACACACACATTGAGTTTACTTGCACACACTATGAAATTTAATGATAAACATATCAAACTTAGGTGCCAAAAGAAAACGAGATTCATCACCCTACACAATCCAATACCATTCATAGTTGAAACATTGATTTTGTGAGAAAAGTTAATGAAATAAAACTCAAATTCAACAATTAGAAAGATGACACAAAGAGTTCTCAAGACATAGTGAGGCAATAAACCAAAGACCAATATGTGGATCCAAAATCCAAGACCCCAAATCCAACCACATTATGAGTGTAATTCGAAAGAGCATACCAAAGAATACAAATCCTTGAGTAAGTCAATGATCCCATGCCACAAATCATAGAGAAGTTCAATAGTCAACAATTACAAGTATTAGGATTATGTCTCATTCACCTTGCAAACCATAAGTCTTGTAAATTGTATTTAATTATGTGGACGATAAATATTGTATGATCTTCAAACATCATGGAGTGGGCAAAATGAGATGCCCATGTGAGGGTGGGGACATCATATATTCTCCAAGATACTTGGGATACTGTGTAAGAAGACATTGAACATGGTGGTTACATTGAAAAGGTCAAAATTGGGAGTTATAGAGCATCTTCCTAATTTGGTAGTTTTGGCAAATGCATTGAATACCCTCATGGAGCACCTAATCTAGGAAAGCGGTCAATTTAACTATTATGATAGAATCTATGACATGTAAGAGAGGTGTAAGATGTATAAGAGGTGTAGGAGGAGTTACGATTCTAGGTTGCTTGACCATGACTATAGGGGCATTACTTTTTTCTATGGCTCATGGTTTTGACTCATAATTTTGGCTACCATTTGATGGTTTCTATTTTCTAACTTTTTTATAAATTGGAGGCATGGGACAGAGGTTTGTGTTCTTGGTTATTTTTTAGGCACTGTTATGTTGTTGGATTATTGTCAATGGATAAGTGATTATATTAGTGTACACATTTAATTGTGATTGATACCAGCTTGGATCTCTTTGGTGGTGGAATTTTTTCCCAAAAGGGTTTTTCACCTATATCTAGTGTTATGGTTTACGTGTTTATGTTTGCTTCTCCATTGTTACATTAATATTATTGGCTTAATCACATGCTTAATCAGGTTAATTTTTATTATGTTAATATTCTCAATGTGTCATTTACTTTTTTAATCAACATTTGGTATCAAAGCTATGACTTGATTTTAGAAGGGGATGTCTTTCTTGTAGTGTTGTAGTTTTTTGTGGTTGTAGTGGCAGTATTTTGTTTAGTAGTTTTGCATATCTGAGTATGGTTAGAGAAGCCATGGCAAGCACAACTCAGTCAAAGATTGATAAGTTCAATGGCTCCAACTATGAGTTGTGGAAACTAAAAATCGAGGATCTCTTGAAGGAAAGAGATCAATGGAGGGTTGTGACAGACAAGAAAAAACTTGCTAGGTTATTGAATAAAACTAGAAGTTTAACAAGAAGGCTCGAGGAATAATATGGTCATCTCTTTGATTTTGTCTTTCCAAATGTCTCTAAGGAGACTACTACATACCATCTATGGAGAAGGATAGGTGAAATCTACCAAACTAAGAGTCTTGTTAATATGTTGTATTCAAAATATAAATTATATTCCTTGAAAATAAAGGAAGAAGACTTTGCAGTCGAGCACTTAAATGCTTTTAACCTTATTTTGAGTCAGCTAGGAGGTATAGATGTTAAGCTTGATGAGGAGGATAAATATATTTTGTTGCTTTTCTCTTTACCTGAGTCTTGTGAAAATCTAATAGTTACAATTACGGTGGTATTGTAGAGCCTTCAATGGATGCCCTTGTTGCTACTTTCCTTAACAAAGAAATGAGACATAAATCTATGGACGAGGGTTCCAAGGATTCACTACATGTTTGGGGTTGACCCAAGGAAAAATGTGGTAAGAATAAGGTGGATAAAGAGAGGCCTAAGTCAAAAGGATGGTCTAAAACCTCTAGTAAGTATAGAGTGAAGTGTTGGAACTATGGGAAGTGGGGCCATGTAAAGAAGGACTATAGAAATAAGAATAAGTCTTCTAAATATTTCTCTAATGAAAAATCCTATGATAAGGAAAATGATGCTTTATTCATTTCTACTAACATTGCTAGTGATGGCTCATGGTTGATTGATTTGGGTGCCTCGTATCACATGACTCCTCATACGGAGTGGTTCTCTTTATATAGAACATATGATGGTAGTGAGGTTTTCCTTGGCAATAACAATTCAAATAGAATTGCTGGAAAAAGGAAGGTAAAACTTGTGTTTAGTTATGGGAGAGTAAAATCTCTCGATGTGTTGCACATTCTAGGATTAACACAAAATTTTAGTTTAGTTTCTAAGATGAATGATGTTGGAGTGCATTTCACATTTGATAGAAGTGGTTGCAGTTTGGCTAGAGGGAATCTAGTGATAGCTAAGGGAACTTGATGTAAAACTCTATTTAAGTTTGATGCATAAATACATATTGCCTATGTAACTAAAACTCATATCCATGTATGTTGTGGCACCATAGGTTGGACCATATTGGTCAAAAAGGCTTTAATACCCTAGTTAATAAAAATATGGTGGATGATTTGTTTGGTTAGTCTATAAATTTTATTTTTTGTAAGCATTGCGTGTTTGAAAAATAGAGTAAAGTTTAATTATGGTAGCACCATAGCAAAGTGATTATTAGAGGTTATTTGTAGTGATGTTTTTGGTCCCATGGAAATTGTTTCGATTGAAAAGTCTCATTATTTTGCTTCCTTTATCGATGACTACTCATAGTATACTTGGATTTATTTTATGAGGCATAAATATAAATTTGTTAGCAAATTTAAAGATTTTAAAGTCCTTGTTGAAAATCACATGGATCAAAAATAAAAGTATTAAGGTCATATATTGGAGAGAAATATTATTATAGAGAATTTGATGATTTATGTAGACATGCAAATATTGTGATATAGAAAACAACTTTGTATATGCGACAACAAAATGACACCGCAAATAGAATGAACATGACATTAATGTATAAAGCCAAAAGTATGTTGAGTACTGCTTAGTTGGATCAATGTTTTAGGGCTAAGGCTATAAGTACTATTATTTGAAGTTAATAGATATCTATGTTTTGCTATGGTTGATAAAACACTATATGAAGTGTGGATATGTAAGAAACCCTCTATTTCACACATTAGAGTTTTTGGTTGTGAATTTTTGTTTATGTGCCTAAAAAATGGGATAAGTTGGTTTTTAAGGCTAACAAATGTATTTTCATTAGTTATGGAGATAATATTAATGGTTACAAGCTTTGGAATCCTCTAACCTTGAAAATGATATATTCTAAACATATTATTTTCATGGACCTTAGAGTTAAGTCTAATTAGGTACAATGAAAAGAACAAAAAGAGGACTATACATTTTGAAACCAAAATATAGAAGTAGGAAGATGCATAGGTGGAAGAACAACAAGTTGGACATGAGGATGTAAAGGAAGAAGAAGGTTTAGATTCAGAGAGATAAAAGGAAAAACATGAGGAGCCTCTTACTACACCCTTGAGAAGGTCCACGAAGCAATCAAAACTAGTTGAGAGGCATAACCCACTAGATTTTTGTTGTGTATTTTCTTTATCTTGTACTGATGATGAACCTAGATTTATGAAGTAAGCTATTTCTTTAAGTAGCATGAGTCTTGGATAGATGCCATGGAGGATGAGATGATGGCCTTGGATAAGTGTGAGACTTGGGATGTAATTGAGTTGCCCAAGGGAAGGGAGCCCATTGGTTGCAAGTAGGTGTTTAAGAAGAAATTTAGAGAAAATGGACAGTTGGAAAGATACAAGGTAAGACTAGTGGAAAAAGGTTACTCCTAGGTTGAGGGAGTTGATTTCTGTGAAATTTTCTCTCCTATTCCAAAACTAACTTCTATTAAATTCTTAATTTCTATTTTAGCTTCTTATAATTTAAAAGTACAACAAATAGATGTTAAGATTGCATTTTACATGGGGATATTCAGAAAAAAAAAAATTATTTAAAACAACCTCATGGTTTTTTGGTAAAAGGGAAGGAAAACATGGTTTTCAAGTTGAAGCGGTCATTGTATGGTCTAAAGTAGTCACCTCAGATGTGGTATCAAAATTTTGATTCTTTTGTGTTAGAACTTTGGTTTGTTAGAAGTGAATGCGATCATTGTGTTTATTTCAAATTGATTGATGACCACTTACTAATCATTGTCCTATAAATATTGATGACATCTTCATTAGAAACAATAAGGGTATGATTAGGGAGCGCAAAACTTATTTATTTGGTGCCTTTGACATGAAAGATTTGGGGGCTAAAACAAACATCTTGGGTATGGAGATAAGTAGGGATCAGGTTGGCAGAAAGCTTTGTCTTAGAGTACATATGTTTAGACTATTTATAGTCATTTACTAAGGACTATAATCCAGTGAGTATTCCTTTACCTATCGACACCAAGTTATCATTGGATCAATGTCCTAAGTTAGATGATGATGTGGAGGATGGGTGATGTTATATGTAAAAAGAGAGATGATGGAATGTATGGATTCACTAGATCAAACCCTCCTTTCACTCTACATTCAAGGACAAAGATTGAGCCAAGCCACTACAAAATGGAAGAGGGCTTAGCTATAGATCTTTGTGCTCTTGTTTGTCAAGGAAAGATAAGATTCAACCAAGCTTTTTATCAAACCCTAGGCTAAGTGTGAAGGAAACCCTAGTTATAAGATAATCATCTTGAAATAGATGATCGACAACAGAAATCTAGAAACCAAAAGTACAAAGAGGATCAATAAGATGTTGGAACCTGTCTCCCAAAAGCAGAGGTGTTGGAGGACAAATTTAGCAACCACCCAAGTCCAGATGTTTGAATCTTCCGGAGCTCAAAACTGATGGAATATTGCAGATGATGTCATAAACTCAGATCTAGAAGCTTGAGGCCCTATAGACTATGGCGGCAACCACCCAAGTCCAGTTAGAGAGATTTTCTGACACTATTTTCAGATCCTAAAACAATGATGTCTACACTGCTTCCCTATAGCTCCACTTTTCTCGAAACCTGTACATGTAACTGTTGGGATGAAATCTTGTCCTCCTTTTTATACTGTTTTCATATGTTTTAAAGACCTTTTCTATATGGTTCTGCAAGGACTCCACATACATTATCTCTATTTTATGTTGTTTCATATATACTTTCCTAAGACTTGGATCATACGATGATGAATGAATTCAGGTGGTTATATTATCAAATGGGTGATTTGAATTATTGATATGCATGAAAAATAGATAGGATTTCATAAGTTTATTATAAGAGGTTGTTTTGTATATATTTTGGAATGATTAACCCTGTGCAGCCAAATAAAGAATCTGAGGAGTAACTACAACAAAATGAAGAACAGAGTAATCAATGAAGATGCGGTCCAAGTGCCATACATGGTGATCAGTGGAGACAAACGTGGTCATCATGGAAGAATAAATGTAGAGGATAAAGAAGATGCATTCTAGGAATCTCACCAAAATTCATGCATCTTCTTTATGAGTTGTTGTGGGTGGAATTTCTGATTGGATAGGAATCTGTTTTCTTGTTTAGTTAATAAGTTGATCTCAAAAACAATACCCTGATGTCTAGGAGTTAATTGATGATCGCAGTTAGTTAGAAGGTTGAATCAGACTCTCCCATCTTTATATAGGAGAGGATTTTATTTTTGATGAGTTAGTTGTTATGTTCTACTTTCAATATAGTTGTTACTGTTGTTACAGTTATCAGTTGTTACAGACATGTTACAATTTTGAATAAAAATCTGAAGAAGATTCTGCCATAGATATGATTTGAATTTAATTGTATGTTATGAGAAGGTTGAAGATCTGAAGTAGATTTAATTTCCAGAAAAAGTGAGATAGTCCCCTAAGCTGGCCACTCAAGGTACTAACTCTCACTTTACATGTTCTCTTATTTATTTCTGCATTTTTAGTTTATCTGTTTCATTATACTTTCTATGTTATATTGTGAACTAGTAAAAACTATTGATTGATACTTCTAGTAGCTGTGATTCATGAGTAGAGTGCACGTTTTTAATCCTCCGGAGGTTAGTGTTAGCTTTTTCATCATTCTTGAGATGTTAGATTAAAACTGTGATTTTCTGTTAAATATAGTTATCTTCAGCCTCTGCTGAAGGTACCCGTAGAAACTAGAAAATTAAATTGTTTTTGTTGTTTTTCATTTTTGTTTATTGTTTTACATTCCTATGCATTCTAGTAAATAGGATTGGGGTAAAAAGAGTTACACAAGATTAGCTTAGAGTAGAAATGAATCTTGAAGGCATAGACATTGTAGGCATCATCATAAGCTTACGCTCCTTGGTTGATAATTTGATGTAGGAACACAATGACAGTGGACTATTCAGTTAGGCTAAAACCCTAAATTTATTTAAGTCTACAACACATTAGTTTTCCTCTACATTTTTGGCGTCGTTGCCGGGGATGGTGCTATCTTCATAATCTCATTTGATAGGTTTCATATGTTTCAATAAGATTTTAGTATTAGATTCTATAACTTCATTTTTCAAGAGACACCAGACATTCTACTAACATTGTGTAGGACCGCTGAAACATAAAGCTTAATTTACTGCATATGGAGACAAAGAGACATTCTGGGTAGATTCCTCCCATCAACTTCTCAGAACAACAAGGGTACAGCCGATTTCAACAACTACACAATAGGAAGTGCTTAAGGAGAATTTCCTTTTACGTCTCCATCAACATCCCCTACATCTCCATCAGCCTCCTCTACTGCCACAGAGAGAACTTTCAGAACCATGGTAGATGAAGTAGAGGATCCTCTAGGACAAGCTACATTTGAATTCCCTATACCAGACCTAGCATAGGCAGCTACTTTGAAAAATATACCACCATCTGCATTGCCTGTTTTCTATGGTTTGGTGACAGAAGATCCTGATACTTTCTTGTTTGAATTTGATGTTCTGTGTAGAAGTTATGACTATATAACTAATCCTTACATACTCAAGCTGTTCCCTGCTACCCTTAAAGATGTTGCTTTGAGATGGTTTATGAGACTGGGAAAAGATGCTATTCCAAATTGGGATACCATGAAGAAAAAATTCCTGACAAAATACAAAGACTACTGCAGAGGACATGATAAGAGGAAAGATGACATCTTTAGGATGTCACAGAGGGAGGATGAGCCATTGGAGGACTATGTGGAGAGATTCCAATTTGCTTTGAAGAAAAACCCTCAGAATGGGTTGTCTAAAGAATCATTGAAGCTCGTCTTTTTAAGAGGAGTCAATGATGATTGCATGGATGCCCTAAATCTCATTGGAACAGGGGACATCTCCCAACTACCCTTTGAAGATATTTGTATATCCTGCAGAAACTACTCCAGGACCTTCTCCAGGAAGCCTAGGGGAGAAAGAGTAGCCATTGTAGGCAAGGCAACTAATGGAGTTTCTAGGGTGGAAATTAGCAATTTATTGACCAATATGAAAGAAGACATCATTAGCCATATGGCTATGTAGTTGGACACTCTTCACATCAAGAAGAAACAAGAAGAGGCAAATGCAATGCTCACTGAATATTGCCCAAGCTGTAGACAAAGGAAGGCAAACTGTAAATGCAAAAGAGTAGCAAGTATCCAGTAGGAGAAGATTGAAAGGCTAGAACTTCAACCATTTGAAGGTGACGATGGGAAATTATTCTTTATTGCTCAAAGAAGACCTTGGCAGCAAAGGCAAGGTATGCCCCTTGATCCAATCAATTATAATTCATCTTTCCTAGTTGCCAATCAAAATTTTTCTGCTTGGAATAACTAGCCTTGGCCTGCTAATCCAAATGCTTGGCAAAACCCACCATGGTCTACTCCATAGGCAGGGTGGAACTAGTAGCAACAATGGCCTCAGCAGCCTTTCCAAGGCCCTACCTATAACCCCCAATGGCCTACTCAACAATAGCAATGGCAACCTCAATGGAACAAGGGCCAATCATGGCAGCCAAAATCCCAATATCAGCAACCCTTGCTTCCACCATAGCCACAGTAGCAAGCCATCATGCCTCCACCTGCACCTCCAAATCTAGCTCCTAGGCCTACCCAAATCCCTGCCCAACTTGCACCTAACCCTAACAATAAGCCTATTCAATAAGCTTATACTAACGAGGTTATACAATATCTCACCTATGGGTTGGAAGTGAATAATGTTCATCTAAGATCAGGAAAACAAATTGCAGGACCTTCATCCCCCCAAATTGCTGAGCTTGAAAATGAAGAACCCCCTACAGATAATCTAGATAAACACCCCTTGGAACCTGAACCAAACCAAGATGCCTAACCTACCTTGTAGCAGAAGTCTCCTCCTTTCCCTGAGCATTTTGCCATACAAAAGCAACCATCCCAAGCAAATATTGCCCTTCTCAACCAGCTGAAAGATATCAGTATTAAGATTCCCTTAATTCAAGCCATTAAGGATATCCCTATCTATACCAAAACTATTAGGGATCTTTGCATAAATAAACCAAGAAGGAAGTGAGTAGACCCCCAGACAGTGCATGTGTTAGGTAATCTAGTAGACATTATGTTGGGTAATATAACTGTTCCAAAATATATAAACCTAGGAAGTCCGGTGGTGGATGTCCAGATCAACGGAACTTTGATTAAGAACACTCTAATAGATTTAGGTACTGCTATTAATGTCATGACCAAGGAAACAATGCATATACTCTAGCTAAACAATTTGAGACCTACCCAGACAGGTCTTCAATTAGCTAATAGGTCCACAGTTAAACCTGAAGGTGTTATAGAATATTTGGTCATTACATTAGACTCTTGGGAGTACCCAGCTGATTTCATAGTTTTGTAACCCAAAGTTAATCTCGCTGGATACCCTCTGATTTTAGGTAGACTATGGCTTGCCACTGCTGATGCGTTTATAGGTTGTCAGTCTGGTAACATGGTAATCTCTAATGGGACAGTGACCAAGAAACTGGTGTTGTACCCTCCATCCCAACCATTCCATGAGCTCGAGCAAACAGTTTGGCCTTTCCAAGAAGATGAGGACACTTACTCCTTGCAAACATTAATGACTATTGAACGTAGTCCCTTGTTAGATGTTCTAGATGAAGATGAACTCATTTCTCATGTCCTTCATAATGACTATGGGAGGCATCTGAAGCAGCAAGATTGCTTATCTTGCTTACAAGACCCTTTGAGCACCACTATACCAAGCAGTTCATCAGAAGAAGTGTCTCAAATATTTCATGCTTTACTACCCCAGCAATGCTTACCTGTGTTACCCAGCCTTGATTTATCTTCTGTGCAAGAATTGTCCAAACAACTAGAGGTCAGACCAAGAAAGATGTTGAATATCAATAATGCCTTGACTGATGAACAACAACAATCCTTGCATAAAGACTTAGATACACACTCAGCAGCATTTGCATGGGACTATAATGATATGAAAGGCATAGACCCTGCCTTATGCATGCACAAGATATACATAGATGATGGACACAGGCCCATCAGGCAGCAGTAAAGGCACATGAATCCAGCTTTCAGAGACATTGTTAAAATTGAGCTACATAAACTTTTGGATGCAGGTTTCATATACCCCATTTCAGACAATGAATGGGTGTCACCATTGTTTATAGTTCCAAAGAAAGGAGGAAAGTGGAGGGTTGTGTCGACTATAGAGAATTGAATATTGCCACCAGGAAAGACCACTTTCCATTGCCCTTCATTAACCAAGTTCTTGATTCACTAGTTGACAAGAAATATTTTTCTTTCCTTGATGGTTTTAGTGGTTATAATCAGATTAAAATTGCTCTAGAAGATCAAGATAAGACAACATTTACCTGCCCTCGGGGAACATATGCATACTCTGTCTTGCCCTTTGGCTTGTGTAACACTCCAGCTACTTTTCAAAGAGCAGTTTTAAGCATTTTATCTGATTTTGCACATGACAGTATGGAGATTTATATGGATGACTTCACTACATATGGTGACACATATGATGAATCTCTACACAACGTAGAGAAGGTATTGCAACGATGTTCAGATCACAATCTCTCTTTGAGTAATGAAAAATGTTTTCTTATGATGACACAAGGAATAGTTTTGGGGCACTTATCTTAAGTGCTGGAATACAAGTGGATCCCAAGAAAATTGAAGTTATTTCCACCCTACCTATTCCACAGAAGCATAAAGATGCTAGGAGTTTCCTAGGACATGCAGGTTACTACAGAAGGTTCATTCAAGATTTTAGCAAAATTGTTGCACCTCTCTTTACTCTGTTAACCAAAGACAGTGAATTTGAATGGACATCAGATTGTTAGACTTCTTTTGAAAAGCTAAAGGTGTCCTTGACACAAGCTCCTATACTTAGAGAACCTAATTGGACCCTACCTTTTCACATCCATACTGATGCATCAGACTTTGCAATTGGTGCAGTCTTGGGCCAACAAGAAGGATCAAAAGAATATGCCATTTATTATGTCAACAAGAATCTACAAGGAGCTGAACTGAATTATACAGTGACTGATAAAGAAATGTTAGCAGTTGTTTATGCCATAAACAAATTCAGACACTACATAACTGGTTACAAAGTCTTCATCCATATGGATCATGCAGCCATCAAATACTTGATGAATAAACCTATAGTAGGTGGCAAGCTGGTAAGATGGTTATTGTTGCTACAAGAATTTGATATTATCATTGTTGACAAACTAGGCAAAGCCAATGTTGTTGCTGATTTTCTGTCCAGACTCCCTACACAGTCTTCAGATGGAGTGGTTGATGATTCCTTTCCTAATGAATATTTATTTGCTCTCACTACATATACTCCATGGTATGCAGACATTGCCAATTATTTGGTTACGGGGCAAATTCCAGGATATTTGTCTCCAAGGGAAAAGAGGCAACTAGTGCATAAGTGTTTCTCTTACTCTTGGATCTCTAGATTTCTATTCTACACTAGACCAGACAATATTATGCATCGATGTATCAGAGAGGATGAAGTGTTTGATATAATGAAGGCTTCTCATGATGAGCCTTGTGGGGGACATTTTGCAGCAAAGCAGACAACCTTTAAAATTCTCACCATAGGTTATTATTGGCCAACCCTTCACAAGGATGCTATCAAATACACTAGGAGCTGTGATAGATGCCAGAGAATGGGGTGACCTACTAGAAGGGATGAGATGCCTCTTCAGCCACAACTCTCCCTAGCTCCCTTTGACAAGTGGGGCTTGGATTTTGTGGGGCCTATATCTCCTTCATCCAACAACAAAGAATATATCTTGGTATGTACAGATTACTTAACTAAATGGGTGGAAGTGAAAGCATTACAGTTTGCACGAGATGGCAATGTGGCCAAATTCTTGTATGAAGACATCTTCACCAAGTATGGTGTTCCAAGAGAAATAGTCACTGACCAGGGTCCACAGTTTACCTCTGATTTAATAACAAAATTGGTTGTCGAATATCATATCAGGGATAAGAAATCCACACCTTATCATCCCCAGGCTAATGGTCAGGTTGAAGTTAGCAATAGAGAAATTGAAAATATCCTGACCAAGATAGTACAACTTCACCAAAGAGATTGGGTTTCTAGGCTCCCTGAAGCTGTATGGGCATATAGAACAACTTGGAAGACAACTACAGGGTTTGCACCCTATGAGTTGGTCTATGGAAAGACTACAGTTCTCCCTATTGAATTTGAGCATAAAACCTTGAGGACAACAATGGACCTCGGGATGGATTTGACCACTGCACACTAGGAAAGGCTCCAACATTTAAATGCCTTGGATGAAATGAGACTAGAAGCTATTCATCATACAGAGGTCATACAACAGAAAAGGGCTAAATGGCATGATAAATATATAAAAACAAAGGAATTCGTTGCACGAGACTGGGCCTTACTTTATGACTCCAGGTATAAGGACGTTAAGGGGAAGCTTCAATCACGTTGGTTAGGTCCTTATGAAATCCAACAAGTTTTTCCTAATGGTGCAGTTCAACTGCACACTATTGATGAAGTTCAATTTTTACTATTGGTCAATGGGCATAGGCTCAAATTATACAAGAAGCTACTCCAGAGAGAAGACTTTCTGGTATCTCTATCTTCTCAGTATGCTCCTCCTGACACTGTAGATTCAGATGCTATGACACCTGATGTTGTTGATTCAGATTCTATGACACTCGATGCTGCTGATTTAGATGTTGTGACTCCAGACAATGCACATTCTAATGTTGATATAACCACAATGACCAGTGATATGGAGGTTGAGTTGCCATACTCAACCCCTGTTGCTGCCAATTAATTTTCTTTATTTTCTCATATGCACACACTGCATAGTTCCATGGTTACAACTTCCTATCTCCGTTGGGACCTCTTACACACTTCTTCAAACAGGACCTGACTTAGCTGGGACCTGTTAAACACTTCTTTAGACGGGACCTGACTCAGCTGGGACCTGCTATTTTATGTTTTCATTTACACAGTCGGGACCTGTGCTGCAGGCACCCGTAGCAACACCTATCTACTATTTTGTTTTGTTACTTGGTGCCAACTCCTCAATTTTCCCACCCATTCCCTAAACCCGTACTCTTTTCAAATTTCCTCCATTCACATATTTCCAATTGTCCATTCCAATTTCTACATGATACTTCTATTCGCCATCTTGCACTCCTCAATTATCCCTGTGTAACCGTACACTCCACTTTCCATTTGCAGCATGCCTATTCTATCGCATCACCGATATTGTTCACAATTTCCAAGGTATGTTAATTATTCCATTTCAATCTATATATACAATTCACACATTCCTATTAATATGCTTAGCTTTCTTTATTTATTTTCATGCTTATTCATAATTAATTTCATGCATGCGATGTATATTTCCACCAATTCTTTTTATCACTCCTTCTCCATCCATACTACTTGCTATTTGAAGTGAGGTCACTTCATCATTAAGTTGGGGGGAGGGGTTTCTTTTCGATGATTGATGATTGTCATTTCCTCATTGCTGCCTTTACATTTTTGCCTTTCAAAACCATGATTGAAACCCTGCCCTTTTGGACAACTAGACAAAATACTCTGCGTTATGAACTCATCTTTGTCAAATACTAAATTAATACCCTAAAAAGAGTTAAGGAATTATAGTGGAGAAACAGCAAAAAGCAAATTGAAAGACTAGTTTTTCAGGGTGGTGAGCTAAGGCAGTTGAGTTAAGACAATAGAAATTGGTTACTTGGCGTTGTGCAGAGAATTGATATTGCAGAGTCCTAATTCACAGTCTTAATGGGAGGAGACGTAATCAGAAGGGAACCTTCGGTACACAAGGAAATATTGGAAGATGTGTTGGTTCTCCCACTTTTTACTAGAGTGGGTTGGCTTGATTACTTCCTCAAATTGATGATGAAATGACAAAGGAATTCACACTTACTCTGCAATATGATGAAGCATTGGTTAGAGGGTTGACAGTAGACACTTCCGAGCTAGCAATTGCTCAAGTTTCAGGGTTGCCAAGAACAGGGTCTGAGTATCTAGCAAGAGCTGATGTGGCTGCAGCCAGGGAGGAGTTTTGTGAAAGAGGTGAACACCTAAACGCTACCACACAAGGTACCAAATGATTATCTCTTCCATATTTTTGGGGGAAATGTGCTACCTATATTATCAAATATATCACTTGTGATGGTAGATATAATATGATGTATACTACATATTTTAAACTGCTTAACCATTTGAGGCATGAGAAATTTGTCAATGTTCCCAATTATTTGTATTATATGTTGAAAAGAATGTCTTCAGAGTATCAGAGGCAACAAGAAGACAACTCTTTCTCACCATTGTTTAATAGCTTTGTTAGTAAAAAGAAGCTTAAGAATTCAGTACTCACAGATTGAGTGGGATGCTTTTAAACAATGTGTAGACATCTCAATACTCTTAGAAGCACCAGAGCTAGAGGAGGATATTCCACATGAAGACGAACCCCCTGTAGATACTGAGCAAGAAGAAACTCAACCTGAGAACCCTCTAGAGTTTAGGCCTATGTCAGTAGAAAAGCCCTCAACCTCTGCTCCTAAAACCAAGAGGACCACTTCTTCAACACCTAGGAAGAAAACAAGAAGTCCGAGGGAGAACAACAAGAAGAGGAAAAAGGTGGAAAAATATGAAACAGTTGCTCCTAGGCGATCAGGGAGGTTGAGGAGGCAGAGTGCTAAAGAGAGAGTTGTTGAACAAGAGAGAGATGAAAATAAAGGCTAGCAAGATACTAACCCAACTCCTCAGAATCTAGATTCAGACGTGGGGAAATCCCTATTGAGGATATTTCTGCTAATGCTTGTGTAAATGATAGCATGTCTACTAGGAAAAGAAGGTACATTTCCTCTTTTGATTCTGAATCAAAAGATCCATTTATTGCTAGAAAAATGGGAGAACCTGTGACAGAAGGCACTGCTAAGGAGATCTTTAATGCCCCTGAAAAGGAGAATGATGAAAATCTTGGAGACAGGGAATTAATAGAGCACAGAGATATTAGGAAGGAGTTGCAGGAAGCCCTAGCCAAGATAAGGCAACTTGAAGATCAAGTAAGGGGTTATGAAGAGAGAGATAGAGAAAGGGAGAAGAAGATTCAGGAATTGGAGGAGAAATTCCAAACTTATGGCCAAGGTTCTAATTTAGATTTGTTAGCTCATCTGGCTGAAACTAAAGTTGTGACTAATGAAGAGGTAGCACTTACTCTCCAACCTCCTGTGATAAAGACCCCAACATACCATACTACATTGTCCTTGGGTTTTGAACTGATGAAATTAACTGATGAAAATAAGCAAAAGGAAGGAAACTGGAAAAAAGAAAAGCATAACCTTAATGAGTCTATTGCAGAAAAGGATTTGAAGATTAAATAGTTGGAGTAAAAGCTAACAGAGGTTATTGAGAGGGCTAAACAGATTATGGGATGTCGACCTCCAGCAAGAGTGTATGCATTATTTTTAAAGGAAAAATTTCTCAATTTTTAGTTTAACAGGTTTATTAATGATCAACCCGATTTGCATTCAAGTTTTATCTTTTGTAATTACTTCTAGGAGATCAGCTTAGAAGAGTAGGACTAGTTGTGTGAGTATTACTTACACAACTACATAATGGATGAAGATACACAATGGAATCCCTGTATTTATGTTGGAGATCTCTAGGTCAGGACATTGATGTCATATTTCAAGAATGAGCAACTTAGAGGGTTATTGATGGACCAATATGAAGAGCAGGAAAAGAAAGTACCACTGCAGCTGAGGTAGGAAGCCTTGGAGCCTGAAACCATTCTAATCCAATGGATGACATTATTGACTCATAAAGGGCCAGGAAAAGTAATAATGGATTTAAGACTTAGGGACTATAGGAGAATACAAAAGATGGTAGTGTCCATTATCCAAAATTGTCAGAGATATGTACAGGGAAGATGGGATGGTTTAACTCCAGAATTACAGAGGAAGGAACCCCATTCCATCCACAATTTCATGAATATACTTGAAAGACTGCGCAGGTATATCCAGATATCAGAACAGAGGGGAGTATCATGGTTATCTCTCACCTTTCACCCTCCTATATTTCTCTATCCAATACCACATTAGACAGGAAGGAAAGGTGAGCAGTGTAGGCGTGCTGAACAGATCAGGATGGAAAGACTTGCAGACTCTAATGGGTTCTACCACAAGCAAGGGGAAGGAGTTAGAACAGACACAGACCTTAGAAGAATTACCCTGCATTATAACCTTTTGCCTTAAGAGTCCAGTTCTTTAATTTTGCTTAGGGACAAGCAAAAGTCTAAGTTGGGGGGAATGTTGGGATGAAATATTGTCCTCCTTTTTATACTATTTGCATATGTTTTAAAGACCTTTTCTATATGGTTCTGCAAGGACTCCACATACATTATCTCTATTTTATGTTGTTTCATATATACTTTCCTAAGACTTGGATCCTATGATGATGAATGAATTCAGGTGGTTATATTATCAAATGGGTGATTTGAATTATTGATATGAATGAAAAATAGATAGGATTTTATAAGTTTATTATAATATATTGTTTTGTATATATTTTGGAATGATTAACCCTGTGCAGCCAAATAAAGAATCTAAGGAGGAGTAACTACAACAGAATGAAGAACAGAGTAATCAATGAAGATGCAGTCCAAGTGCCATACATAGTGATCGGTGGAGACAAACATGATCATCATGGAAGAATAAACGCAGAGGATAAAGAAGACTCATTCCAAGAATCTCATCAAAATTCATGCATCTTATTTATGAGTTGTTGTGGGCGGAATTTCTGATTGGATAGGACTCTATTTTCTTGTTTAGTTAATAAGTTGATCTCAAAAACAATATCTTGATGTCCAGGAGTTAATTGATGATCGCAATTAGTTAGAAGGTTGAATCAGACTCTCCCATCTTTATATAGGAGAGGAGTTTATTTTTGATGAGTTAGTTGTTATGTTCTACTTTCAATATAGCTGTTACTGTTGTTACAGACATGTTACAATTTTGAATAAAAATCTGAAGAAGATTATGCTGTAGATATGATTTGAATTTAATTGTATGTTATGAGAAGGTTGAAGATCTGAAGTAGATTTAATTTCTAGAAAAAGTGAGATAGTCCCCTAAGCTGGCCACTCAAGGTACTAACTCTCACTTTACATGTTCTCTTATTTATTTCTGCATTTTTAGTTTATATGTTTCATTCTACTTTCTATGTTATATTGCGAACTAGTAAGAACTGTTGATTGATACTTTCAGTAGCTGTGATTCATGAGTAGAGTGCATGTTTTTAATCCTCCGGAGGTTAGTGTTAGCTCTTTCATCATTCTTGAGATGTTAGATTAAAACTGTGATTTTCTATTAAATACATTTATCTTCAACCTCTGCTAAAGGTACCTATAGCAACTGGAAAATTAAATTGTTTTTGTTGTTTTTCATTTTTTTTTACTGTTTTACATTCCTATGCATTCTAGTAAATAGGATTGGGGTAAAAAGAGTTACACAAGATTAGCTTAGAGTAGAAATGAGTCTTGAAGGCATAGACATTGTAGGAATCATCATAAGCTTACGCTCCTTGGTTGATAATTCAATGTAGGAACACAATGATAGTGGACTATTCAGTTAGGCTAAAACCCTGAATTTATTTAAGTCTACAACACATTAGTTTTCCTCTATAGTAACCTGCACACAAGATGACAAGAAAGGGGTTTGGGGGTTGTGGTGTTTAGGAGCTTGCCTCAGTCAAGCCCCGGGTTTGAATTCAAGCTTTCCCAACACCGTTGTTAATGAGAGGGTGTGCTCTTGCAGAGTAGAGGCCAAAGATAATCCAAATGATGAAATAATTCAAATGATTCAAATAGCAATGATGTCACCTTGGTGGTGAAGCCCTTGAGAAGATGAAATCTTTTCAACTCACAAGGAGATGGATGATGAATCCATATCTACAACAAACACACAAATACTAACACAAATCTGCAACAAATACACAATGAATGCCTTGAATGCTCTTTGCTCCAATATCATAAGTTCATGTTATCCATCTAGGTCTAAAATTAAGTCATAAACTCACTTATATATGTTTTCCTGCTAACATTTAGGAATTTAAATCACAAGATCTGACAAGGAGAAACATTTTGGAAGGGCCCAAGCCGACATACCAAAAGTTAGCCCTAACCAATTAGGAGAGACTTGGGCAATTGGCGCCCAAGTCCAGGGGCCTAAATTGGGTCAAGGATAAGTTAAAATAGGTCCCAAGGGTCCCAAAATCTCCTAGATTTTGGGAAGTTTCCTTCAGGATGATCAATTATAATGTAAAATTAAGTATAAGGAAGCAAATAGGGCCTAGGAGCTAAACTAGGAGGTAAAAAGGCATGTGGCCACTTTTTACTCCATAACATTTAGCCCCCACTTTAATGTATGTATGACGTTGCGATCCATACATGCATTAAAGTACGGTCAAAGCACATTAGACACATCAAACACACCCTAAGTTTGAAGACTATTGTTAGTCCCCAAGCTTAGGCAAACATAAGAAAACACTTAATAGTCACATAAGACACAATGAATACAGTAAGGAAGCACACAATACATGGAGAATACAGTGAAAGAAGGCGATACATGAAGAAGACATGAATGCAGTCATGCAATATGCGAAGAAGACATGAATAGAAGACATGATTAAGCAATTACATATATATATATATATATGAAATGCCAAATAAAGTAAACAAACACATAGCGTGGGGAGGGACTCATCGCCACACAACTTTAGACCACATGAAAACATGCAAAGCACATAGAGCATAAGGAGGGACTCATCGCTACACAACTTTAGACTACATCGTAAACATGCCAGACACGCAGAGAAGACACATAAAACACATGGAAGACACATGAAATACATGAGCGCCGCATAGTATGTCATAGACACACTATACGTCTTATACACAGCAAACACAAGTGATAGGGAGGAGTTCATCACTAATCCACTATCTAAAACATGTCAAACACACCTAACGGTTGAGCTATGCAATCACAAGCACCAAAGACACGCTTAAGGGTGAATAGCTCAAGATCCAAACCTACCTCGCGATGAGGATTTTGTATAAAAGGATGTGCACTAGCTCAAGAGATACACCATCCCGCCTCGCGATGAGGGCTTTGTAAAATACAACCCCACCTGCATCACGGAGACGCCTTACAATGAAAAGGAAGCATGTTATCAAGGTATACAACCCCACCTACATCACAAAGATGCCTTATGATGAAAAGGAGGTATATGCAATAGATAATATACACAACCCCACCTGCATCATGGAGATGCCTTACAGTGAAAAGGAAGTGTACACAAACACGCTTTGTCCGCTTTGTCAGTGTAAAAGATAATCAAGAAAATACCATTATATATGCCCCCACCTTAAGGTGGTTGATACCACTTGCCAGTATCAAGCACATTAAGGTAGAGTGAAAATACACAAGGGAACAAGAGATTTCGTAAAGCCCATGCCCCCAAAGGTGACATGTGTCACGATCACCGAATGTTCCCACAAACACATCAAAATTAGTTGATAAGATAATGAACAAGATATAAGCTTTGGGTAGAAAATCTTACTCTAAGATAACAACCAAATTAATTCATAGAAGTTGCACATGAAATTATATCACATGAGAGACCAAGGCTACACTTGCAGGTTCGGTACTGAGTATAGCCATTGGGCTTATACTGTAGGTATCTCAAAACTGAGTGTAACGACAAGGTGAGATACAAAAACAATCCAAAGTGCATTGAAGCAGATTGAGAGTATTGAAAAATGTTTGTTACAAGAAATTCCACAGCACAAATCACAACACAAAGTGATTCTACTAGACAAGGTTTATTTTTTCTTTCTTATTGAAGGGACGCACAGTCCTTATTAGTATTTATTTATTTTCATCATCTGTCAGCTTTTTATCAAACCCTAGGCTAAGTGTGAAGGAAACCATAGTTATAAGATAATCAGCTTGAAACAGATGATCGACAACAGAAATATAGAAACCAAAAGTACAGAGAGGATCAGTAAGATGTCAGAACCTGTCTCTCGAAAGCAGAGGTGTTGAAGGACAAAATTGGCAACCTCCCAAGTCTAGATGTTTGAATCTTTCAGAGGTCAAAACTGAGGAAATATTACAGATGATGTTAGAAACTCATATCAGAAGCTTCAGGCCCTGTAGACTAGGGCAGCAACCACCCAAGTCCAGTTAGAGAGATTTTTCAACCCTATTTTTAGATCCCAAAACTATGATGTCTGCACTGCTTCCCTGTAGCTCCACTTTTCTCGAAACCTATACCTGTAACCTACACACAAGATGACAAGAGATGGATTTGGGGGTTGTGGTGTTTAGGAGCTTGCCTCAGTCAAGCCCTGGGTTAGCATTCAAGCTTTCTTAGCATCATTATTAATGAGAGGGCATGCTTTTGTAGAGCAGAGGCCAAAGATAATCCAAATGATGAAATGATTCAAATAACAATGATGTCACCTTGGCAGTGAATCCCTTGAGAAGATGAAATCTCTTCAACTCACAAGGAGATGGATGATGAAGCCATATCTACAACAAACACACAAATACTAACACAAATCTACAACAAATACACAATGAATACCTTGAATGCTCTTTGCTCCAATATCATAAGTTCACATTATCCATCTAGGTGTAAAATGAAGTCATAAACTCACTTATATATGCTTTCCCGCTAACATTTACGAATTTAAATCACAAGAACAAGGAGAAACATTTTGGAAGGGCCCAAGGTGACATACCAAAAGTTAGCCCTGACCAATTAGGAGAGACTTGGGTGGTTGGTGCCCAAGTCCAAGGGCCTAAATTGGGTCAGGGATAAGTTAAAATAGGTCCTAGGGGTCCTAAATGTCCTAGGTACAGGGAAGTTTCCTTCGAGATGATCAATTATAATGTAAAATTAAGTATAAGGAAGCAAATAGGGCCTAGGAGGTAAACTAGGAGGTAAAAAGGTATGTGGCCACTTTTTACTCCATAACAGGTGATAACACAGTAGTCTGTCCCACTATTTAGCCTAAGTGTGACACTCAAAATAACATTTTCAACATTTTTAGTTTGTCAATTATACTAAACAAATAGTTAAGAATTTAAGGATGATGTAAACTAATGAGTTGTGGCATTTTCTATGTAAATTCAATTTGTAGTTTTTTTTTAATTTTTAAAGAATTATTTCTATCATTTTTATTTTTCAATCAATTTTTTATTTTTCTATTATTTTTAATGAGTGTCATTTTACCATTTCACATAACTTTCAGTAGAAATAAAATATTTCCAAGATTTATTAGAATTAGATCATTAACTCCAATGTCTAGGGAACATATTTTTTAGTAGTTTTTTATTGAAATTTTTATTTATTATTAATTTTGAATTTGTACTAACAAATTTTTTAGATCTATATTTTGTCATCTCACATTTATCTTAGCATATATATTGAAATTATTTTTTTTCTTTTTCATTGAAAAAAGGACATCCATGTGGAGAACAGTGCATTTTTTGAGATTTCCCTAATGAAATTTGTTATTTTTTCTACTACCTTGAATAGAGGTCATTGGACTCATTATTTTTTTGTAATGGACTTGTATTTGTTATAAAATTAAGAATATTTAATATTAAAACACATAATACATATTATATTTTTCAGAAAGCTAACACTAAGGGCTACATATTTGCAAAATGATAATTCAAATGACTTCATTTGACCCCTCAAAAGATGAAGCGAAATTATTTTTGTCAGCATTGTGATAGGCAGGGAGGACATTCCCCTAGAGGTTTTATTTAAGCCTAGGGAGTTCAATCTAACCCCTTAGATGGAACCCCTCTAGGCTTAAATCATGCATTCTTTTCTAAAAATACATGATTTGAGGCAAAAATAAAGATGTCCCACAAGTGGGACAAAGCTTTATGCTTTAACTTGGATATGTATAATGTTCCTTATGCTAGTGTTGTAGGAAGCCTAATACATACTATGGTTTGTACAAGGCCAAACATTATCCAAGCAATGGGAGTTCTTAGTAGGTTTATGTTTAACCTTGGTAGAGAGTATTGAAATTAATTTAAAAAGGGTTTTCAAATATCTATGAGTGACTTCTAATTATTGTATTTGCTAGCATGGAATTGATGATGTGGGCAAGTTGCTTGATATACAATGCTTTGTTGATTCAAATTGGGCTAGTGATTTAGATAGCATGAGGTCCATGAGTGGTTATGTGTTCACCCTGTTTGGAAGAATTGTCAGTTGGATGAGTAAGTGACAACCTACAGTTGTGTTGTCCACTAAATAAGTAGAGTACATGGTTGTGATACATACTTGTACGGAGGTAGTGTAGTTATAAAGATTGTGTTGTAGTATTGGCTTTGAGTGTAAATAGGTTAGGATAAGATGTGATAGTTAGAGTGTTATCTGTTTGGTGAAGAACCTAATTTACCATACTCATACGAAGCATATTGATGTTTAGTATTACTTCGTCGGTGAGATGGTTAAGGGTGGTAAAGTCATGATACAGAAGATTGACACTTTGGTTAATGTTGTAGATTCTCTCACTAACCTAGTGAGCATAGAGAATTTTAGTTGGCACAAAGAGGTCATGGGCCTTGCCTCTTCTACCACTTGATTTGTTTTTAGTTCCCTTTATGTATTTTCTATGTAAATGTCAAGTGGGAGAATGTTAGAATTAGGCATACTATTTACCTTATTTTATATTACAAAATAGTTTAGAAAAATAGGTACAATATGATAGCCTTAGGCTACAACAAAGTATTAGCAAAGGCAAAAAATGAAGAGCACATTTGAACTATTACAATATTGCTTCTCATATAATAAACAAAATTAGGGGGAGATATAACAAAAATAAACTGTCAAATATTCATATCAACATTCAAAATTTATTATCTTTTTTTTGCATTAACAGTATTAGTATCTATAATTGTTTTTTATTTGGACTCTTTAGTAGCTTCATTTTTTTGCATATCAAGGACCAAGTGCTCATCTAATGATAAACTAGCATTGTGATCAATTAAGTTTCTCTTGAACCAATCTTTGATCTTCTCAACAACTTAATCATTACAAATCCACTCCTTAGGAACAACTTCATCCTTGTTTTTTGAGTAGCTTGGCAAAGCAGGGTCATCATTAGTTTCTTTGTTATCTTCATTTGAGTCAAACTCCAACCACCATTTAGACTACAACACATCTTATTTTTAGTTTGATTGATCCTTTATTCATCATCTTTTAGAACTCCTTTTTGTAAATACCTAGTCATCATAACCTAAGAAATGATCAAAGAGGAGGTGACTTCATAGACTAAGTCAGTAAGCACCAACCCTTATTCTACTTTGGAATAACTCATTATTCCTTGCCCTCAAAATAAAGCAAAGTATATATTGTTTGAGAAGCCAAGATTAACTTGCAAAATCAAACAATCCACAAACAAGAAAATGCAAGACAACAATATTGTCATACAAAGTATTTAAAATTGCATAGAATTCCTTACATATAAAGGCAAGGATGAGGAGGTGAGAAGGTAAGATTGAACATCTAACTACCCTTCCAAAGATGTGACACATGTTGGCTCACTTGGGACAAGTGTGAGGACACATGTAAAGTACACATGAGGTGAGACAAAAGTGACAAAGTCTCTCTAAATGAGCTTAAGTGTAGCGTGAATAGGACCTAGTAGCTAGAAGATTAACTAGATAGGTAAAAACACTTTTCATACTAACATCCCCCTTAAGTGATACTTAGGGAGAAAGATAAACACTAAAAAATACAAAGATGCATGGATGCATCCTGAAAACAAGGTTTGTTAAGGTACCTATATACAAAAGATCTCTCACAAACAGAGAAAAGGAGAAACCCTAGGGAAAAAAATTCTCTCCAAAAGAGAGAAAGAGAAGGACAAATAAACCTCCTCGAAAGTTGTCCTTGAAAGATAGGAACATGAAGAACTCCTAAAACATGAAGAAGCTATAAACTCCACCAAAGAAGAACTAGTGTTTGTTGGAATCAAAGAATCCTCCAATGAATGTAGATCAAGATAAGTGAGGCACAAAACTCTACATGAGTGCCATCAATTACACTACTCAACCATATATGTATAGAAAACACAAGGGCAAAAACAATCCATGAAGTCAAAACTCAACCATATATGCACAAATAACATAAAGGCAAAAACAATATGTGTGGTCAAAAATTGAAAATGGTACAATGATTAAAGAGACACAAACAACACTACATGAGTGACCCCATTAGCACTATTATATGTGCATGTGGTGCTCTACAAAGATACTGGAGTCTCATAAATATTGATCAAATGAAAAGGTAGAAGGTTGCCTCTATAAACATGAATGCAAGAGTGTTTATATGGTATCAATTCCATCTCACCAAAATGCATGGGTAACCAACTGTTGCATCCACCTAGTACATAGGAACAAAAACTAGATACATAGCTCACTCCAAAATGAAACCAAAGAAGCATTAACCATGTGATGATACCCCTCATTATGTAGATAAGGGAGAGGTATTGGTAGATTAATTGAAATGTGACACAACGATGTGTAAAGAGATGCAAAATCATGTCCAATATGATGTACAAGCAACTGAAAAGGGTGTACAAAAGCAAGGCACACACACGAGGCTAGATCACTATCATGGAGAGACACTCACCAGACAAAGTTGTGATGGCAAAAACAAGGCACGTACACAACCCCCTAGCACTTTATAAGATAGTGTTAGTACAAAATGACATAAAATAATGTTCAATAATCCCCCCAAAGAAAGATATGGCACTTTCTATTAGTGTATTTACAAATAGATGTGTTGGTAGAGTTCTTATAAGTGTCCAAAAAGGATAATTTTAGTTTATGTCATGAGGGGACCACAAGAAGACATATACCTTACAACCATCAAAAAATGACAAAAAATAAAAATTAAATCCCCCAAAACAAATAATGCTATAAAATATGCCTCCCCAAAAAAATTACAAGCTTATGAGTACAATTGTGCAAGTTGAAAGCCTAAATCAACTGTTTATAACACACAATGATTTACAATTTTTTTAGGAAAAAAGCTTTCTAAGGAAAAAATTACATTACCATTAAATTCCTTGCATGTTTCTAATAAATTTCATAAAAAATGCTAAATTTTGACATCGTGAGAAAAAGTTATGCCTTGTCAAAAAAATGTCAAAAAATTATTGAAAATAGACATTCAAAGGCAAATCCTAGAAAAATACAACAGAATGGGGAAAAGAAAAGCACACCATGATGAAATAGATGGAACCAACTTTCCATCTCCTATAAGAAGTCAAAAATACAACTCTCTGAGTGCAAGTTATAGTGAAAAGAAAAAAGAACCCCCCTTACAAGCATTAAAAATGATGTGGTGGCCATAGGGGTGGCTCTACCAGTGGCTAGATGGTGGAGGAGGTGCCAAGGTGGTGCTAGGGCTATGGAGGGATAGAGTGCCACTTGGTGAGTGGAGTGACAACTACTGGTGGCATGCCAACAACGCATAAGTTAAGTGTCGATAGGGGCTATGTTTTAAGTGCTTACTGGTGGTGCAGCTGGGTGTAGATGCCCATGATGAAAATGTGTATAAACATTATAAAAACTTGACAAATGTGCAAATATTTTATCAGGTTACAAAATAATATTTACAAACTTTGGTTTGTAAAAAAATGCCTAAAAGAAATTTAGTGGTCACAAACCATAGGTCCATCACTACTTGCAACATCAAACCAAACACACAATGTGTGATTTATAGTGGTGGTCAAAGAGTCTCCTAGCAGTGATGTAGAAAAAACAAATAGTTGATGGCTTGGGAGGATGGTGGAGCTAGAGTGGTGATGAGTCAAATCCATGACTCATTTATTTCTTTATATTTCCTATTTCAAACGACTTTTATAAAACATTATGGCATATACATATATATTATTATAATTATATTTGTCTCTTGGATGGATTATGCACATATTTAGTATTCATTTCCTTTTGATGCAATCTCTTAACTTATTTACTCGAATTATATTTTCAAAGTGCATATCTCATGAATTGTGGTATAAGTGGTTTGTGTTTGCACAAGGATTATGGTGGTGAGACTTCCAGTGTTCTCTGGATCCCTCCGGAGCCCCTTTTCCTGTGAAGAGCCTAAACTCCAGATGGCTCCAGATGTCGTTACCCTCCAATAGAGTCATCCTCCCCTTGAGTTGATGACTATCACCGGTCGATCCTAGGGATACCCAAAAGGTCCAGCAATGCAAACATGACCCACGCCTCAATTAATATAGCTGTTATGATCTAAATCTCCACGTCACTCAATTTTAGTGACTAACTAAAATAGTTATTAATTGGCATCAGTTCCAACTGAAGTCACTACCACCAAGTGCCACGCCATTCTAGAAAATCACTCAAGTTCACCAACAACCAAGTCGCTATAAACCTCTGATCTTCAGTGGAATCATCAATGTAATAAATAAGCAACTGGTTTTAATTCCAGTTTGTTGTAGTTAGGATTGCTCGTAGTTATCTCCTTTTAATAAAGCTCGACTGTATAAATAGGAGCAAGTCATCTCTTTAGGTTAGTTCCAAATTTTGATAGCAAGTTGTAATCCTTTTATATTTCAAGTTAGGGGAAAACTCTTTGTTTTTTCCAGTTCTATATCCATGTCCATTTCTAGACTTTGATTTAATGCAAATGAAGGGTAAATACTTCTGAAAGTTTGTTCAAGCTCAGAGGATCATCTCCAACTGGGAAAGTAGGGCCTGCTTCACCAAACTGGAGGAGATCACTCGGTATTTTATGCAATTATGTTTTGTCTTCCTATTTAGTGAAATTATCTGTGTATGTTTTTGGTATTGATAAGATGCAAACATGGGTGCAGATCCTAATAACAAAAGCCAAATAGGCAGCAAAATAGGCCCATAGCCACGGACAACACAAAAACATCTAACTAGAAGCAGACGATTAAAACAATATTAAAACCAAGTACATAGCAAAAAACATAGGAGAAACTAAATAGACATTTATTTTTAGTCATCCTTTAGCAACTTGATTAGGTTCTCCTTGTTCTCATTCATGGTGTCCACTCCAGTAGTAGAGTGATCCTCCTGCAGAACATAAAAGGTAGAGGCTGCCCTATGAAAGACTTTCATGCAAACCTTCATCAACAAATTAACTTTGTTCTCTACAGTAAAAATATGGTATTTAACATCCTCCAGTTCCTGAGCAAGCTTCCTATTGGGGTCATCAGTTCTGGTACTCACCACCTCCTTGTCTGGCGTCTCAAGGATTTCGACATCATTGGGTTCACTATCATAGAATGAATTATTTGTCAAGTCAAAATGACTCATACCTTCCTGTTCTTACATTGGTGTTGTCTTGACTTCCTTGATTTCCATTTCATATTCGAGGTCATCATGCTCTGAATTCAAAGAGTAATCCACAATCTTGAGTACCTGGGGCTTCCCTCCTGCCAACCTAGAAGACCTTCTAATGCTCGGCCTTCTTTCATAGCAGTCTTTACTCATCGTCTTCCCCTTGTCCATAGCCATATCCTCCACATTTTGAAACTAAGAAATGTCCTGCATATTCACAGTCTCTGACTCCTCAATCCTCAGACTCACATCACCTATTTTAGCTTTCTTCTTTCCACCCTTGGCAGAGCTAGGTTGTTTACGTTTTTGGCTGCCTTGAGGAGGTGGACTATTTTTCAAACCACAAAGTCCCTCCACCGCTTCTTCAGGGGATTGGCCATGGGACCCGTCAATCCCACTAGAAACAGAGAACGCAATGGCCCTACCTGGGAGTTGAGCCATAGGAGTAGAAACACCTTTCAAGGTGGGGCTAGAACATTGGATAGCAAGGGACTTAGGGAGGGGGTCCACAGGGTTACTAGGTATGTTAGCAGCAAGGGGTTTGGCTTTAGGTTTAGAGGGACTACCAAACTTGACACTGAGGGGAATGTGATCATATGAATCCTCCTTAACATTTTCTTCAACAAGACAGGCCTTAAGAGGCTTAACCAGACACAGGGCAAGATGAAAGTGATAAAGACGAAAGATAAGACCCTAGTGCAAGGGCACCGCAATCACCTCCAGGTTATCCTCACGGGACTTCTTGGTCGAATTGACAGAGGAATCTAGGCTAGAGAGCAAGTAGAAGGGAAAATTGACCAACATTTTGTGTCTGAAATGGTTTAAAAGAGTGAAATGATAGTGATAGAAACGCCTATAATGACCTTCCAGGGTAAAGAATTTCATGATAAGATAACATACCCGGTCCCATGGGTTAACCAAGCTCTTGCATTTGAAGCCTCCTTGGAGTCTAACCTATTTTTCACCTTCCCTATAAAAAAGATTCAAACCCTCCAAGTCTTGAACTTTCATTTGTTTCTTCAAATGTTTTCCCTTGTGTTGCAGCGTCATGGCCTGAGCAATGGCATCCTATGAGACAACAAATTGCACACCACCGACCTGAATCCTCCTATCTGCATCCCATGACATGGTGAACTGAATGGATAAGCCTTCTTTAAAGCCATTCAAACATTCAATGAATGGCCTCACCCCCCATCGTAGGCAATACTCTAAACCTGTGAGTCTTCTTTGAATTCCCCACAGGACGTAGGGTCTGTGTGCACCTTATCATCTCCCATATTTCTTAACCAGCAAAATCAGCAATGTAGACCACAAATCCAGTAAAAGGCAAAAAACAAGATTTTCAAAATTTCTGGAAAATAAGTGGTAATCATTAGCATTAACGCCAGCCACATCCTTGAAATTCCATACATGTCCTTCAAAATCCTAGGCGCATTAAAGGAATTATTGCATTCATAATTTAGCTCGTGCGAGCCTGCTACAGCCCAAACGGCTAGCCAAGGATGAATTTTGGTGCCACCCTAGTGAGGGTTCACGAGGATTGCTTTGCTAACATATATCTATGTGGTCCAACCAATGAGTCCAACTCGATTGGGGAAACTGAGTTGTCATCATCATGACATCATTCTTCCAACACCATCCCTGATAATGAGGTGTAGGCAGAAAAACACCAACATGGGCATAAAGTGAAATTATAAGATCCATGAAACTTAAGAGGTTGCCTCTAAAAGAATGTTAACAATAACATTGTGAGGAAGATTATTGATGTTTCTCCAACACCTTAGAGGGTGAAGATTAATTCCATAATTAGCCATAATGTCAATAACTTGATTGCCTTCCCTATAGATATGCCTCACTTCATTACCCTTAAAACTTAGAAGAAGGGCTTTTATGTCTTGAATGATATCCTTAATCTGCTACCCAACCCTAGCTTTGTCTTTAACAACTTCAACGATAAGCTTAGAGTCACCTTCAATAACAAGACAATTGATCCCTCTATCCAAGGCAATTCTAAGACCCAAAGGAGAGCTGAGGCTTCCACAATATTATTGGTATTCACACCAAGTCCCCTAGCAAAGGCTACCAAAAGAGCCCCCTTATCAGATCTAAGAACACCACCCCCACTATCCAACCCAGGGTTTCCCTTAGCAGCACTATCGTAGTTGAGTTTGGCCCAACCAATCAAGGGGGCAACCATTTAGTATTAGCCCGAGCTCTTCTCCTAGTGTCATCCATTATGCAAATACTCATCGAAATGCACCACTCCCTTATGATGGAAGATTCCAACTTATTGGGGGGTTCTCCATAGCTTTTAAAGTGTTGTTAGAGAGATTGTCCTACAGGAGTTTGACCATGGAACAAAAGACCTCCTTGGGATCCTTAAATTTTTACTGAAACAGTCTGTTATTCCTTTCCTTCCAGAGGCTCCAAGTCAGAATAGGAGGCAGCTGGAACCAGATTTCCTTACTAATGGGGTGGGAAAGAGGAAAGTACCAGGACCTTAAGAAATCAGATAAATCACCACACAAGCACTAGGGGATTCCCAGTTTGATCAAAGCTAGGCACCAGATTTCCCAGGAGAATTCACAATGTAAAAGAAGATGGGAGATAATTTCCTCCTCCTTGAAGCATAAGGTACACCTGTTCAAAATTTGAAAACCTCTAACCCGAAGGTTGTCTATAGTTAGAATCTTATTTTGCACTGCCAGCCACCAAAAATGGTTGATTTTAGGTAAGAGATTGTGATTACAAACCCTTTTCCAAAAGTTGTCTTCAATCCTAGGCATAAAGAGGTTATAGGCTGATCTAATAGGGAAGCTCCTAGACCTCTCCCTTTCCCATAGTAACCTATCCTTCAGAGGGAAGATAGGAATTCTGCAATCTCTAATAGAAAGTTGAACATCCTTCACTTTCTGCATAAGGTCAGCCTGGCTCTGACAATAGTCTGACAGTTGTTTCCACCCTTCACGATAAGGAAGGATATAATCACAGGCCCTCCTGCCAAAATAAGAAACAACCATATTGATCAAGCCTTGGGAATTTTGAAACTTATTTAATGGCCCCCTTTACACCAGTTATCTTCCTAGAACCTTATAGTTCTACCATCTCCCAGCTTCCACTTGACACCCTGCAGGAGCATCGATCTGCATTTGAGCACATTGTTCCATATGATCAAACCTTTGGGTAGGTCCTGGGAATGTAGAAAATCCTTTGGGGCCAAGTGCCCAAGGTACTTGGATGTCATGATACTACCCCACTCCTTATCCCCAGTTAAAAGATTCCATCCAATTTTGGTGATGAGGGCTTTATGGAGAAGATTAATCTTTCTTATTCCTAAGCCTCCCTGTAGCTTTGGTCTGCACACCTTATCCCAACTAACCAAGGCCAATCTCTTCTTTGTTTCCACCCTAGTCCATAGAAAGTTCCTCTGAATTCTTTCATATCTTTCAACAATATACTTAGGAATTTTGAAGAGGGATGGGAAATAAACAGGGATGCCTGGAGAGAGGCCTTCAATAGCTGGTACTTTCTAGCCTAACTAAGCAGCTTGCCTTTCTATCCAGCTAGTTTCTTCTAAATCCTTTCTAAAATTGAGTTCCAGTAATCAGGAGAAATTATTTGTGTATGTTAACTTTGTGACATGTTCTCTCTTTTCTGTATAACTGTTTAGCTAGTTGTTACCTACAAGTTTGTTTTATAAATTTTGAAAATACCAAAAATAGGATTGTGATTTCAATAGCACTGATATATTCAGAGTGTGTCTTTGCTATGATTTTACAATGGATCCATTTACCTTGAAGTTTTGTTTTAGCATTTAAGGTAGTTTCCTTCTAGCAATTTAACTAGTTTCCCTTCAAGCAAAGTGTGTTTATTTCTTCAGCAATTAGACTAGTTTCTTTTCCAGCAATTGTGTTTATTTCCAAAGAAATTAGAATAGTTTATTTCCAAGTATGTGTGCTTCCTTTCAAGCAAGTAGATAGTTTCCATTCCTTGCATGTGTGTTTCTTTCCGCAAGATAAGTAAACTGGACTTTGTCCACCAACCACTGATTCGGATTCACTCCAAAACCCCCCACACTAAGAGTCTTATCACAGATTGCTTTAGACACCTTCAGATTGATAATTAAATGATGTTGAATTAATGAACACTACTACGACCTCATCAAGTGGGGCCACCCTCTAGAATGGTGACCTCATGAAAAAACTTGACTAGATCAAATGCTAATGCAAAAGACCCACGGTGACCTCTCCCAAGGCCTGCTTGGGAAAAATGACCTCAAGGTAAACACTGCAAAAAATGGCACTGTCCCAAAACAATTACTAAAGGAATGAGGTTGACCTTAGGGCATAGTGACGACCTGCAAAACCCAACAAATTCAACAAAAAATAAATGAAAAATGCACCCACGAACTTGAAGTCTTTAGAAAATTTACCTTTCAAAAAACATCCAGAAACTCACCTCTACAAAAAAAAAATTGTATAGGTAATTCCATATGGGTACTATATGGAGTCTTGTATGGTGCAGGAACAAGCCCCCCAAGAAAACTAAAAAAAATGGTAGTGTAAAAATTTGATGAAATAACAAGAAATCTTAGCTATCTCGAGCGTTTTGAACTCAATGATGATGTTTGTTTGGCTCCACGACACATTGTTGATAGGGCTAAGTGTGAGATTCAGCTCAAATGGGAAGGAATTTGTAGGCCTACTCTAATACCATGTTGGAGCAGCCAAGATCAACTTGCAAGATCCAAGAACTTCCACAAAGCTAAATGTGCACAATGAAAGCCAAAAACTAGCATACAATGAATCAAATGTAAAGTTTGTAAAATACAAAGAGGCTCCTTGTATAAGTAAGACAAGGAGGAAGATGAAAGGTAGGAGTAAACAATTGAATAACCCTTCAAAGTGAATGACACATGTGAGCACACTTGGGACAAGTGTGAGGACATATGTTGAGTCCACATGAGGTAAGATAAAAGTGAAAAAGTCTCACTAAGTGAGCTTAATTGTAGTGTGAATAGGACCTAGTAGCTAGGAGATTAACTAGATAGGTAAAAATACTTTTCTCACTAACACTTAAGTGGATAAAAAAGCTAAAATTTGCACATCTTATTCAAACCTTTAATATAACTAAACACATTTGCCTAAGAAATAGACTCAACCCTAGTCTAGGACTTATACTTATTAGTAAAAAGACTCCAAACTTTATTAGCAAATGGGCATTCAAAAAAGATGGATATATGACTCAATAATATTACACAAGGAACATGAAACATGCATATAACCCTTAAGACCTATAAAAGAACCAACAACAAGTTTTTGAAGTAATAATAACCACCTAAAGCAAGATCTTTTAGGTTCTAACCATGAGGATTTTACTCCACTCTCACTCATTTAAGCTAACCCCCATCTAAGAGCAAGATAGGTGAATATCTCTAGGTAGCAATCAAGTTGTCATATAAACTTATGCTAGAAGCTTTAGTTAGGGCCATTCCATTAATCCAGTTAATATTATCCAAACATTCATGATTAAATCTCATATGAGGGTTAATAGGGAGATTCTTGGTATCCTTAATTAATGAGGAGTGTGTTCTTTTCTAAGATTCATAAATTTTATATTTCCCTTTCAATGTTGACCATGACAACAACTAATTATCCTTAAAGATGTCCCTAATTATTTGAATCCCTTTGTAAAATCATTCTTTGGAAGACCACCCTTGGATCAAAGCTAATGATTTATTTTTATGATATAGGGACCACTAACAAATATGAAGACATAAATATTTCCCTCCTTTTTTGAAAATATCTCTAACTTTTTAAGAACCCCTTGATAGCCTCCCAAGCCCCTCAAATTCTAAAAAAACACTAGAGCCAACTAGTTTGATAACCAAATTTCTAAACAAAATATCATGTGGGTGCAAACCCTTCCATGAGATTTTTTGGTACAACATTGTTTATATTATTTTGTAATAAGGACCTTCCAAGGTTCCTCTCCCTCAAATAATGTAATAATACATTTGGTAGCTAAGGAGATATTGTGAAGTTAAATATTCTTCAAACCCATATGACCATACTTCCTAGGGAGACAAGACCATTTGTAGCTAACATGTCTTTTTTTATTCTCTTTTCCTTTAGACTGCAAGAAATGTCTCATCATTTAAAGAATCTTCTTCACTTGGTAGCTCCTAAATAGCTAGGAAAAAGCATAATATAAACTTTTGAAAGAGCAATGACAAATAGGGAAGTAGCAAGAGCACGCCCTTGCCTAATAGATCTCTATAGCACCAGAGGAGGAGACGATTTACCATTAACATCAAATCGATCATATACATCATTAAAAATAATATTACATCCTTAAAAATAAAATTGACCCATCTATAAAACTTTTCTTGGAACCTAAGGGTCTCCAAAACTAGGAGTATGAAAGATAATTCAATTCTATCATAAGCTTTTCAAGGTCTAGTAAAACCATGCATATCTCCTGATGAGACCTCTTATCCTACTCAAACCCTTTCCAATTAGTAATCAAAATTTCTAAAATATATATTCCTTTCACAAAGCCTACTTGGGACCATGGCATCACTAGGGGTAGAATTTTTCTTAATCTAGAAGCTAGCAGTTTTGCCAAAATTTTATATGAGACAATAAGCAAAGTGATTGGTCTCTAAGTTTTGACAAGGGTCTTATACCCATTCTTTGGTAAAAGTTTTAACACCCCTTTATCGATGTCATCACCTAATGAGCCACATTAGATGCTTTATTGTATACACCCATGAGATCCTTGATAACCTGCTCAAAATTCTTCTTGTAAAATTCAATAAGGACACCATCACAACTAGGAGACTTGTCATTCTTAAGGGACTTGATAACAACTTTGATTTTAACTAGACCAATATCTTTTTCCAAATCCTTAAACTCTTATTTAACTTCTTTGGAATAATCTTATTGCATAATTTCCTTATTTTAGCAATCTTCACTTCATCCCATCTAAAGTGAACAAAATTTTATAAAAGGAATAAAATTCATTTGTAATGTTATCATGCTCCTTAGAAAGCTGACTATAAATAAGTAATGGCCCAATCTTTTATCTACTATGTTTATTTCTAAGAAAATTAAGGAAATATTTAGTGCATTTGTCCCCATTTTTAATCCAATTAGCTTTAGCTTTAATCCTTAAACTCTTGGTAATATAGCTCTAATGGTATCTCCATGGTGTCTTCTCTTATTTACAAGCATTTGAGTGTTGATATCACTCGGGTTCTCTTGCATCTTTTCCTTAGCAAAAATTAAATCTTCTTCTATGTCTCTACTCTAGTTCCTCCTACTAATTGCATTAGTTTTTCCAATTGATCTAAAGAACTTCTATTGGTAAATAGTGCACATATTCCATTTGGAGGTGATATCTACATTATTATTTTTAGCCCATATTAAATCCCTTACCATTTTAGTAGCATTTATGCAAACCCTATCTTTCAAAAGTGAAGAATTTAACTTAAAGAGACCCTCCTTACTAGAGCTAAAATTTATTTTATCCTTAACCACAATCTTAGCCTTTATAGGGTGATGATTAGAGAGTGTATGGTTGCACCAAAATATTATTATTATCGTCAGGTCTTCTAAAACTAAACTTACTTTTATTTGTATAGAATCTATGTAGTTTGGTATAATCCTTTTTTGTCCCACTTTGTTTATTAATGTCACATCTCATTTTTGGACTTTATTATTAATTTAGATTATTGGACTTTTACTATGATTGTTTTACTATGAGTGATTCCACGTGTGTAAAAGTAATTGTCGTTAATGTTATAAATGCGTGATTTTGAAAGTCAATTTAACAATTGAACATTAGTGGTATGATCATGGATGTACATTTTATTTTGCTTTGGCTATGATTATAAGGACTCACCTATTAATAGAAATCTAAGTGTGACTGATTGCAAGAAGAATGTCGAAGACGAGAACATGGTTGACGTAGAAATGTTCTAGCCACCCAACAAGAATTGATAGGATGGATAAATCTGATGCACGCACATGCTCACGTAGTTTCATATCATATTGCATCATTGAAAGGTTTTATTGTGCATTGTTGTGTGTGTTAGGACCTAAAATTTCACACCAAAATTTGCAAATTTTTTAGGTTACCATGATGAATAATCTGACTGCATCACTCAAAATACACCTTAAAAATATACCTTAGTGGCCTACATCAGAGAGTTGCAATTCAAAGGTGTACCTATTGATTCAAGTGAACTTGAGCTTAAAACCACAAGGTTGGCTTAAAGTCACAGTAGTAAGGGGTTGTAAGAGCCACCCAGAAATACTCTAATAAGGCGCTAGGAAATCTGCCCGAGTTACTCAATGATGGCACTATGAAAGCCATCCCTTTTACTGATATTCAGCACTGTACAAGCCATTGGAAACAATGTGCATACAACTTTATATAAGCCGTGTAACCCAATGTTGAACCTTTACAAGCGATCACCAATCAAAAGCATGTGCAAGCCGCAATAAATCAATATTGACACTGTATAAGCAATCACCACCACAATCATAAATTAGCCCTTTGCAAGAGGCCTTAACAATACTCACAATTCATCTCTATATAAGCAGCCTTCTAAATATCATGTATAATCACCCCTGATTAGGATATGGATCTTCCTTGAGGTTTGGTGCTCCAAAATGATGTAATGACTCAGCAACAATACAAATCATCTCTAATAAAGAGCCAATTCGTTGAAAAACATGGAGATGATTGGAAAATCTAACCCATATGTTGTCTTACATGTTTGAGCTCTCTTTAAAGTAAAGACCAAAGTGGTTAATAACAATCTCAGTCCTGAGTGGAATGAAACCTCTGTTGAAGACAAAGAGACTCAATCCCTTATTCTTGAGGTGTTTGATGAGGATATTGGTCAAGATAAGAGACTAGGTGTTGTTAAATATCCTTTGCTTGAATTGGAATTTGAGGAATCAAAGGAGGTTATCTTGAAACTCTTGCCGTCTCTTGAAACCAATAAGATCCAGGACAAAAAGGATAGAGGAACAATTACTATCAAGGTTCATTATCATGAAAATAACAAAAAGAAGCCGCTAACATGTTAGTGGCAAAATTGGGAAGAGAAGCTCACAACATTCGATCAAAAACATCCTAAACCAAATAGTTATGTCTTGAAAAAGGGGCACAAAGATTTTCAAAATAGGGTTGATTATCTTAAAAAACAAGCCAGTATATATGAAGATAAAGGCCCAGTAATAGATGTTGTTGTTTGGAATGATGGTGATGTATGGAGAGCAGCATTTGACACCCAGGATCTTGAGGAAGACGCAGAATGTGGAAAAATTGCAAATTTCACTCCTCTAACAAGTTTTAGAACCAAAAGAAAATATGGGGTATTTAGCAAATTGGATGCTTGTACATTTTCAATAAACATCTATAACAAAGGTAGCATCCTTAGTGTCGTGACAGACTGTTCTCCTCATGGAACACATGTAGCTGGCATCACCATAGCTTACCATCCAGAGGAACTATTGTCAAATGGAATTGCATTAGGAGCACAACATATTTCATACAAAATTGGAGATTCTCGGTTGGGCTAGATAGAAACAGGAACTAGTTTAACACATGCTTTGATAGCAATACTTGAGAAAAAATGTGATCTTATTAACATGAGTTATGATGAGGCTACCATGCTACCTGACTACGGACACTTCATCAAGTTTGCAAATGAAACTATAAACAAATATGGGGTGATATTTGTAAGTAGTGTTGATAAAAATGGACCTGCATTGAGCACTGTCTCAGCTCCAGGTGGCACAAGTTCAAGCATTATAGGAATTAGAGCTTATGTTTCACCTGCCATGGCTGCTGATACTCACTGTATGGTGGAACGACCCACTGAAGGGCTTGAGTATACATGGTCTAGCCGTGGACCCACTATAGATGGCGATTTGGGAGTCTGCTTAAGTGCTCCTGGTGGTGTTGTTACTCCTATCCCTACTTGGACATTGCAGCGATGTAGACTAATGAATGGCACTCTTATGGCATCTCCATGTACTTGTGGTGGTGTTTCTCTTTTGCTCAATGTCATAAAGGCTGAGTACTTTTTATTTAGTTCCCACACTGTACATAAAGCCCTCAAGAACTCAACACCTGATGTTACATTCACCATAACGTAACTTTCACACATCAAGGTGAAGATAGAAGTTAGGAAAGTCATGAAGAGAAAGAGTAAGAAACCCTAATATTGGAGAGACATGTATGATCGGAGTGGGATTTTTAGATCTCTCCGACTATGTGGGTTACTCCGATAAGGAAGACAGTCCTTTTTGTGATGTCCTTGGATTTGAAAATGCACGCATGAATCTTTTAATACACGTTTCATTTGTTGATTGCCCAGGTCATGATATTCTTATGGCTACTATGCTAAATGGTGTTGCTATTATGGATGGCACATTACTTCTAATTGCAAGTAATGAGAGCTGTCCTCAGTCTAAAACTTCTGAACACCTTGCTATTATAGAGATAATGCGCCTTCAACATATTATTATTCTGCAGAACAAAATTGACTTGATCTAGGAGAGTGTAGCCAATAACCAGCATGAGGCACTTCAGAGACTTATTTAGGATATTGGTGCTGATGGAGCTCCAGTGGTACCAATATCTACATAACTAAAGTACAACATCGACATTGTATGTGAATACATAACAAACAAGATTCCTATTCCTAAGCGTAATTTTGTTGCTCCACCCAACATGATTGTAATCAGATCATTTGATGTGAATATACTTGGTACTAAAGTTGATGGAATAAAAGGTGGTGTTGCTGGTGGAAGTATATGGAGGGGCATTATGAAGGTGAATCAAAACATTGAAGACTATCCTGGCATTGTAGTCAAAGATGAAAGTGGAAATATCAAGTGTACACCTATCTTTTCGAGACCTCAACCAAAGAGGATCACAGCAGGGTGATTTTTTCTTCTGAGTTGGATTTTGAACGAGATATATAAGAGGATGAAGAGCGTCTTGTCTTAAACAACAATTCCAAGCCTCCTAAGCCTCAACTTCAGCCTGTTGCTCCCTTCACAATACCATTCATTAATGACATGGAAGACCAGTATGAACCAGGAAGAGATATCTATGGTGAAAATGATGGAGACTACATTCACACTATTCATAGTGCTAAAAATAACGACAACAATACTGACAATACCACTCCTTATCCTAATCATCTTTCTTCTCCTCTTTCAAGAGAAGAAGAGGACATAAGGATAAAAGATTTTATTAGTAATTCATTAAATGAATGGGAAAGGTACTTGTGGTCTGGAGTAGAAAATAAATTAGTGAAAAGAAAACTACTGGTAGGATCACCACCAGACTGGTATATTGGCAATCAGTGTGGAGTGAAAGGCCATTTCATTTAGTATTGTCCCACTTTAGGGGATCCTGCTTATGATAACCTCAATCAAACAAGGCAATATCAAAGAAGACACAGAGGCTATGCAAATCATTATTATCATAATCCTACTCCTAAGCCTGATGAAGAGTCATTTGAGAAGGCAATCCAAGGCATTCCAACATTGATGGGAGCTCAATTAGCTAGAAATGGTCCTAAAAGTAGTACTGTAGAAGGGCAATCTGGTGTTTCTACTTATGTTAGGCCTAAGCCATATGCAGGCTATGTCTGCTTTCGCTGCAATATTCCAGATGATCACTGATATCAAGAACATCCTGCTCATAGTAACCCTTCTATCCATAGGAGGCTCGTAAATGTCAACTACCCATCTAATTAGGAAAGAGAAGGAAACATGAGATCTATAGAAGTAAGCAATAATCAAGTAAATATGAAAGCACTTGTACAAGTAGCCAATACCCAAGCAACACCCACTATCCCTTCAGTTACGAGTTTATACTCTCTTCTAAGAAACAATCACCAAAGTTTAAATGTTAACTCATCCAGGATTAAAAGGACTAGAGATCCTGATGGGAGAAATAATATGTGTCATCAGAGAAGCTATTCCAAGTCCAAACCTGGTCCTTTACAAAGAAGAAAACCTAACTTATGTGATTACATGGATGTGCACAAAATAATGGTTTTGATGAGGCTTTAAGCCTTTTTAAAGAAATACCTCAAATAAATGTGGTCTCACGAATAGAAATAATCGCAGCATATGTGAAAATGGGATCATGAAGCGGCTTGATAAACTATGAAAGCAAATGCAATCGACCGATATATAGCCAGATTCCACAACCTTAGCCAAAATCTTCACATCCTGTGACGAGACAAGAGCTTTGAAAAAAGACTATGGTTAGGGCAAAAATAAAAACTCAGCTGAAACCCTAATATCCAACAGATACTGCACCGATGAAAAACTCATCGGCAAAAGCAAGCTAGTCAAAGTGATATTTTTAAATCACACCGAGCTTGTGCATCATGGCGATGGATGCCTTTTTAGGGAGACATTTGCTTATCTGCAGGAGGTCATTTAAAGTCACTCCAATACTTCGATACACAAGAAAAACATTTTATTGGAGTTTTCCATTTGATAAAATACAATACGGAATGGAAGAAATAAAACAAAGTGGGATTTATTGAGATAATGATAAAGCATAAATGATAAAACTTTACACTCAATAGTGAAAAATGCAATTACATTTTCATTGAGGGAGTTGTGAGAGGTATTTTTCACCGAGGAGGTAAAAGGGGTAAATTTTTCACCCAAATAAATATAAAAGTGACAAGAGAAATGGGATAAATATTAAAATATTATTTCCCATAAAGTATCTGAAGAAGATTAATATTGGAAATAATTAAATGAAGAATGAAATACACGCAGAATGAAGGCACATTATTGACAAATCCTAATGAGGGGTATTATTTCAAAGATACAAATGCAAAATGCTTTCCAAATAAGTAAAACATTTTTACTCAAGGAATTAATCGAGCATGAAATCGTCAGGGTGGTTAGTTATTATCATCCAAAGAATACTTTACGAGAAAAAATGCATACAAGAAACTACAAAAGTGAAATTGCCGGAATATACTTTATTATTGGCAAAATTATTCATCAGATGGAAAAAGATAATTAAATTTTTGTGAAGGACAAACAAAAAGTTAATGTTTTTATTTCATGGCAAACAAAGAGATGCACAAGATGGCAAGCGAAGGGTCACAACCCTAAAAATATGCAGCATTTATATAAAGCACAAAATCAGAGGAATAAAGGATCAAAACAAGTAGCAGTAGGTTAGAAAATCATGAGTAGGATTAGAGAGGTTCATCCATTCAGACATAATAACCATGTATCACCTTTCACTCATCCACTCTCATTTCAAAAACTTCTTCTATTAATGTATAAATTCTGAAGTATAATTAATGGAGAAGATTGTTCAAAATCGGTGATTTATTTCCAGTGTTCAACTGTTGTGTTAATATTTAATCTTATATGTTGTTGTACTATCTCCAAAGTGGTTTTCCTCTATTATTCAAATTTATACAATTTTTCAGGACACATTTCTTGTTGCTGTGTGATTTTCTCGATTGGGTTCTGGCTAAAGTGAATTAAATTCCTTTCAAGTAATTCATCTTAATTGGTTCCTGCCCGAGATTAAAACCCTTTTAAATTAATTATCTTGATTGGTTTCCCTCAAGTCAAGAATTAAAAATCCTTTCATGATATCACAATAATTTGGGAAAATATCACTGGGATTATTAAAGAAGAGTACAGTAACTTACAGACCTGCACGTTTGTACAAGGTGCAAACATTCCAAGTGCCCAACAAGTTAGAGTTAAGCTGCAAAATAGATCCACTTATCCTACACATCTGCCTCCATAATCATCATTCATCCATTGACTCCATCCACCCAATAGATTAGGCATTGGTCAACTTTGGGAACATTTTTATACAAATCCAATCCACACACTTGATTCAAATACTTTCATTAGGAACTAGTAAGTAAGCTCTGCATCTACCTCACACATGTGTGCCATAGTGAGTAGATTACTCAAATTAGAATCCATTTAGACTTTGAAATCTACTTTATTATTTAGGTACACCTGTCTAAGCCTGGCAGAGCCTAAAGAGTAGGGGGTTTCCAATTACATAAACCCTGTTTTGTGGGCTAAAAACGTATCAAGAGACTGGCACCCTCTTGTGGTCTAAAAACATACATTTTTGAGACCCAACAGATTGGCGACTCTGCTGGGGAGTAATCCAGAATCTAGTTAAAGATCATATCAATTCACAGTCATTGATGTTTTGAATTTGAATACAAATTGGTAACTCTGTTGGCAAGGACCTAGAAAGGTAAATTTTCCTCTTGTAACAAGAGGTGGCAACTCTAAAAATAAACTTAATGAAGAATGCAAAGGACATCTCAAAACTATAATATTTCCAGTCAAAAATAAAAATCACAAGCTAAAGTATGTATAACAATTTATGTTTGCCCTATACACATTATGATACAATTGGGAATCTTGGCAATGAAAGCAGTGCACATCATACACAATAGGACATTTCTACACTACAATTCCCAAATCAAATAAATGTCTATCTAGTCCCACCTGGCCAAAGATTTGTGGGCTACCAAGGTCATGAATGTAACCAGTATATTGGGCATTATCAATACCAAATTCCATGTCAAAATCTGCAAAGCAATGTTGGCCCTTGTATCAATCAAAGTCTACAAGAAGAAATAGGATGGCAGCAACTACTTTTCCAACAGAGGGTAATAGATCTTGAAATGCACAAACCAATTGATTTCAGAGACATTCAAGGTTACCCAAATCTTCCTCCCCCTTTGAATGTTAAAAACATTTGCCAAAATTTAATGGATGTAAATCGGAATCAGCAAATATGCACCTGCAACAATTCATTGATGTAGTGGTGAATTGGCAAATCAGTAGAGAAGACATTATCATGAAGCTATTTGTGAAAACATTAGAAAATGTTGCTAAAGATTGGTTTTACAGCCTTCCTATGCTTTGAATAACTTCATGGAATGAACTTGCAAATAAATTCGTGTCCCAGTTTAAAGAGAAAAATGATGAGTATTTTCTGGTGCAGGAGCATCCTTGGTTCAAGACCAATCTTGCATCAACCAAAAAACATTTGTATTTCAGTTTGTTTGCATTTTAGTTCTTTCATTTTCCAGTTTAGTTCAGGTAGTTCAGTCAAAAGTAGTTTCAGCTTGTGGTCTGGTATTGGCATTTCACATCTTGCAGATCTAGACTTAGCATCTACATTCATTCATCTACATCATATCAAGAATTCAAAGCATTGGGATCAGTTACCAGAAAGATATCTCTATTAGAAGACCAATTGTTTTCTCAAAGCATGGTATCCTGACAATCTCAGACAGATCAGTTGTAGCAGAAGGCTTGCGGATCATTCCCTAACTTGCAGATCCTCATTACACAACATTCAATGATCCTTGGTTCATGGTCGACCCTTCCCGGAGGTCCGCGCGTTGTTCCATTCATTTGAGGAAGTGTTTTATATATTTAGGTCTGACCTATCTATGAACACATTACATCTCTTCATTAGAGTTTGTGACCTTCCTTGGCCAACGTGGAGGAATCTATTGGTCCGGAAATGATATATAAAGATGCAATAGATCCTTAGGAAAGAATTTAGCAAGTTCTCATGATTTAGAAAATTGATTGTTAGATTCTTTGCGAAGGAGCTTCAAAGCTTTATCCTGTGCATGTATGTAATCAGGCCTGTGAGCCCTAGTTGTAAGCCCACATGTTGCCGACTAGATCGTATTTGAATTCTCTGATATACTGAATGATTGAATCTACATTTGTTCCATTTATTTGAGTTGTTTCCGTTGTGTTTACCCTTGCTGCATGGTTCGGATAGTTCATTCTGTGAACCCTCCTACCATGACTGCACCATTTTCAAAAGGGAAATCAAAGTAAATTTGGAGAATCTAGATTTTCTTTATTTAAAAGAACATTAGAATCTTGATTTTCTTTGTTCAAAAGAACGTTGGATATTTATATGCAAATACTTGTTAATGTTAGACCTGATAAATCTGTCTGCATTGAAACATTCATGAAAGCACATGTGCCTAATTCAGATAAGTGGCCTGAGTCACAGAAACTAGTTACTCTTGACCAAGTGTATGAAATGATTGGTTTCGTAGAGAAAATCAGGTATGAGCATACTGGCAATGTTAAATCTACCAACACAAATAATGGAATGGACAAATATGAAAAGACCGATCAAACAATGCAGCCAGTAGATAATACATGTGCAAGTGAAAATTTCAGTGATGATATTTCAGATTTAAATGATGATGAAGTTTTAAAATAGCAATTCTTCACCCGGGATCACAATTGCAATCATGAGGATTTTGCACAAGACTTGGAACCCCAGCATATTCCAAAAAATGAGAATAGTCTTCAAAATGTGGATGTTCCTTTTGTCCCAGCCCACCCACCACAATACCTAAATCAACAGTTTCAGGAAAAAGAAGTGTGCACATCTGAAACTGATTTTCAGATTTATTCAAACCCCTTATATGATGAAATAACAAAAGGAAAACAAATGACATTTTACCAAGACATGCCAAAACATAAATTCCATGTATATTCAAATCCATTCTATGAAGGGGATGAAACATTTTTAGACAATCAGAGTGCTGCACCAATTCATGAAGAAAATGAATATGCTAATATACATAATGATGAGCCCATAAATAAGAGAAAATTAGATGATGGAATGAACATGGATAGCTATGAATGTCTTTTGCCCAGTTTACATCAAAGGTCCTATGATGGTTACGGATTTATTATACAAACTTTTGATGATCTTGGCTACATAATGGATAGTGAATGTTCTCAGTTTTCAGCCCAGCTAAGAGATGATTCCATGATATATAACAGTGACCTAGTAAGTGTTTTCAAGTGAAGTTCAACAAAATTAGACCAAAACAAGGTGTATGGCAGAGGAAAATATGGTCTTTTCTTTCTATGATGGCCTTGACCCATCAGTTGTGATGTGATTTTCAAACCATATTAAGGCAAAAATAACATTTGGACTCTAATGCCCAATGGAGTAGGCATTGGTCTGCTCCCTAGAGATCTAGGATCTTACTATGGCCACAAGGGGCATACATTCCCAGACAGAGCCACTATTAGGACCTAAAATTTTACACCAAATTTTCTAAAATTTTTAAGTTCCCATGATGAATAATCTGACTGCATCACTCAAAATACACCTTAACAATATACCTTAGTGGCCTACCTTAGAGAGTTGTAATTCAAAGGTGTACCTGTTGATTCAAGTGAACTTGAGCTTAAAACCACAAGGCTGGCTTAAAGTGACAGTAGTAAGGGGTTGTAAGAGCCACCCAGAAAAACTCTGATAAGGCGCTAGGAAATCTACCCGAGTTACTTAATGATGGCACTATGAAATCCACCCAAACTGCTCCCTTTTACTAATATTCAGCGCTGTACAAGCCATTAGAACCAATGTGCATACAACTTTATATAAGCCGTGTAACCCAATGTTGAACCTTTACAAGCAACCACCAATCAAAAGTATGTGCAAGCCACAATAAATCAATATTGACACTGTATAAGCAATCACCACCACAATCATAAATTGGCCCTTTGCAAGCAGCCTTAACAATACTCACAATTCATCTCTATATAAGCAACCTTCTAAATATCATGTGTAATCGCCCATGATTAGGGTATGGATCTTCCTTGAGGTTTGGTGCTCCAAAATGATGTAATGACCTAGCAACAATACAAGTCATCTCTAATAAAGAGCCAATTCGTTGAAAAACATGGAGATGATTGGAAAATCTGACCCATACGTTGTCTTACATGTTCAAGTTCTCTTTAAAGTAAAGACCAAAGTGGTTAATAACAATCTCAGTCCTGAGTGGAATGAAACCTTTGTTGAAGACAAAGAGACTCAATCCCTTATTCTTGAGGTGTTTGATGAGGATATTGGTCAAGATAAGAGACTAGGTTCTGTTAAAATATCATTCGCTTGAATTGGAATTTGAGGAATCAAAGGAGGTTATCTTGAAACTCTTGCCATCTCTTGAAACCAATAAGATCAAGGACAAAAAGGATAGAGGAACAATTACTATCAAGGTTAATTATCATGAAAATAGCAAAAAGAAATAGCTAATGTGGCAGCGGCAAAATTGGGAAGAGAAGCTCACAACATTCAATCAGAAATATCCTAAACCAGACAGTTATGTCTTGAAAAAGGGGCACAAAGATTTTCAAAATAGGGTTGATTATCTTAAAAAGAAGCCAATATATATGAAGATAAAGGCCCAATAATAGATGCTATTGTTTGGAATGATGGTGATGTATGGAGAGCAGCATTTGACACCCAGGATCTTGAGGAAGACACAGAATGTGGAAAACTTGCAAATTTCACTCCTCTAACAAGTTTTAGAACCAAAAGAAAATATGGTGTATTTAGCAGATCGGATACTTGTACATTTTCACTAAACATCTATGACAAAGGTAGCATCCTTAGTGTCATGACAGACTATTCTCCTCATGGAACACATGTAGTTGGCATCATTGTAGCTTACCATCTAGAGGAACCATTATCACATGGAATTGCATTAGGAGCACAACATATTTCATGCAAAATTGGAGATTCTCGATTGGGCTAGATAGAAAAAGGAACTAGTTTAACACATGCTTTGATAGCAATACTTGAGAACAAACGTGATCTTATTAACATGAGTTATGATGAGGCCACCATGCTACCTTACTATGGACACTTCATCAAGTTTACAAATGAAACTGTAAACAAATATGGGGTGATATTTGTAAGCAGTGCTGATAACAATGGACCTGTATTGAGCACTGTCTTAGCTCCAGGTGGCACATGTTCAAGTATTATAGGAATTAGAGCTTATGTTTCACCTGCCATAGTTGCTGATACTCACTGTGTGGTGGAACGACCTGCTGAAGGGCTTGAGTATACATGGTCTAGCTATGGACCCACTATAGATGGCGATTTGGGAATCTTCTTAAGTGCTCCTGGTGGTGTTGTTGCTTCTGTCCCTACCTGGACCTTGCAGTGATGTATGCTAATGAATGGCACTCTTATGGCATCTCCATGTGCTTGTGGTGGTGTTGCTCTTTTGCTCAATGTCATAAAGGTTGAGTACTTTTCAATCAATTCCCACACTGTACATAAAGCCCTCAAGAACTCAACACCTGATGTTGCATTCTCCAGAACGTAACTTTCACAAATCAAGGTGAAGATAGAAGTTAGGAAATCCGTGAAGAGAAAGAGTAAGAAACCCTAATATCGGAGAGACATGTATGATCGAAGTGGGATTTTTAGATCTCTCCGACTATGTGGATTACTCCGATAAGGAAGACAATCCTTTCTGTGACGTCCCTGGATTTGAAAATGTACGCATGAAGCTTTTAAGACATGTTTCATTTGTTGATTACCTGGGTGATGATATTCTTATGGCTACTATGCTAAATGGTGTTGCTATTATGGATGGTGCATTACTTCTAATTGCAAGTAATGAGAGCTGTCCTCAGCCTCAAACTTCTGAGCACCTTGTTGTTGTAGAGATAATGAGCCTTCAGCATATTATTATTCTGCAGAACAAAATTGACCTGATCTAGTAGCCAATAACTAGCATGAGGCACTTCAGAGAATTATTTAGGGTACCGGTGCTGATAGAGCTCCAGTGGCACCAATATCTGCATAACTAAAGTACAACATTAACATTGTATGTGAATACATAACAAACAAGATTCCTATTCCCGAGCATAATTTTATTGCTCCACCCAACATGATTGTAATCAAATCATTTGATGTGAATATACTTGGTGCTAAAGTTGATGGAATAAAAGGTGGTGTTGCTGGTGGAAGTATACGGAGGGGCATTTTGAAGGTGAATCAAAACATTGAAGATTGTCCTGGCATTGTAGTCAAAGATGAAAGTGGAAATATCAAGTGTACGCCTATCTTTTTAAGACCTCAACCAAAGAGGATCACAGCAGGGTGATTTTTTCTTCTAAGTTTGATTTTGAACAAGATATATACGATGAAGAGCCTCCTGTCTTAAACAACAATTCCAAGCCTCCTCAGCCTCAACTTCAGCCTACTGCTCTCTTCACAATACCATTCATTAATGACATGGAAGACCAGTATGAACCAGGAAGAGATATCTATGGTTAAAATGATGGAGACTACATTCACACTATTCATATTGCTAAAAATAATGACAAGAATACTGACAATACCACTCTTTATCCTAATCTTCTTCCTTCTCCTCTTTCGAGAGAAGAAGAGGACAGAAGGATAAAAGATTTTATTAGTAATTCATTCAATGAATGGTAGAGGTACTTGCAATCTACAGTAGAAAATAAATTAGTGAAAAGAAAACTATCGGTAGGATCACCACCAGACTGGTATATTTGCAATCGGTGGGGAGTGGAAGGCCATTTCATTTAGTATTGTCCCACTTTAGGGGATCTTGCTTATGATAACCTCAATCAAACAAGGCAATATCAAAGAAGACATAGAGGCTATGCAAATCATTATTATCATAATCCTACCCCTAAGTCTGATGAAGAGTCATTTGAGAAGGCAATCCAAGGCATTCCAACATTGATGGGAGCTCAATTAGCTAGAAATGGTACTAAAAGTAGTACTGTAGAAGGGCAATCTAGTGGTTCTACTTATGTTAGGCCTAAGCCATATGCAGGCTATGTCTGCTTTCGCTGCAATATTCCAGATGATCATTGATATCGAGAACGTCCTACTCATAGTAACCCTTCTATCCATAGGAGGCTCATAAATGTCAACTACCCATCTAATCAAGAAAGAGAAGGAAACATGAGATCTATAGAAGTAAGAAATAATCAAGTAAATATGAAAGCAACTGCACAAGTAGCCAATACCCAAGCAACACCCACTATCCCTTCAGTTACGAGTTTATACTCTCTTCCAAGAAACAATCGAAATAATGTGTCATCAAAGAAGCAATTCCAAGTCCAAACCTGGTCCTTTACAAATAAGAAAACCTAAGTGATTACATGGATGTGCACAAAATAATGGTTTTGATGAGGCTTTAAGCCTTTTTAAAGAAATGCCTCAAATAAATGTGGTCTCATGAATAGAAATAATCACAGGATATATCTGAAAATAGAATCGTGAAGCGGCTTGATAAACTATGAAAGCAAATGCAATCGTCTGATATATAGCCGGATTCCACAACCTTTGCCAAAATCTTCGCATCCCGTGACAAGATAAGAGCTTTGAAAAAATACTGCAGTTAGGGAAAAAATAAAAACTCAGTTGAAACCCTAATATCCAACAGACATTGCACTGATGAAAAACTCATCGGCAAAAGCAAGCTAGTCGAAGTGAGATTTTTAAATCACACCGAGCTTATGCGTCATGCCAATGGATACCTTTTCGGGGAGACATTTGCTTATCTACAAGAGGTCATTTAAAGTCACTCCAGTACTCTGATACACAAGAAAAACATTTTATTGGAGTTTTCCATTTGATAAAATACAATACGGAATGGAAGAAATAAAGCAAAGTGGGATTTATTGAGATAATGATAAAGCATAAATGATAAAACTTTACACTCAGTGAAAAATGCATTTACATTTTCATCAAGGGAGTTGTGAGAGATATTTTCACTGAGGAGGCAAAAGGGGTAAATTTTTCACCCAAATAAATATAAAAGTGACAAGAGAAATGGGATAAATATTAAAGTATTATTTCCCATAAAGTATGTAAAGAAGATTAATATTGGAAATAATTAAATGAAGAACGAAATACACGCAGAATGAAAGCACATTATTGACAAACCCTAATGAAGGGTATTATTTCAAAGATACAACTACAAAATGCTTTCCAAATAAGTAAAACATTTTTACTCGAGGAATTAATCGAGCATGAAATCGTCAGGCTAGTTAGTTATTATCATCCAAAGAATAATTTACGGGAAAAGATGCATACAAGAAACTACAAAAGTGAAATTGCCGGAATATACTTTATTATTGGCAAAATTATTCATCAAATGGAGAAATATAATTAAATTTTTGTGAAGGACAAACAAAAAGTTAATGTTTTTATTTCACGACAAACAAAGAGATGCACAAGATGGCAAGCGAAGGGTCACAACCCTAAAAATATGCAGCGTATATATAAAGCACAAAATTAGAGGAATAAAGGATCAGAACAAGTAGTAGTAGGTTAGAAAATCATGAGTAGGATTAGAGAGGCTCATCCATTCAGACATAATAACCATGTATCAACTTTCACTCATCCGCTATCATTTCAAAAACTTCTGCTATTAATGTATAAATTTTGAAGTATAATTAATGGAGAAGATTGTTCAAAATCAGTGATTTATTTCCAGTGTTCAACTGTTGTGTTAATATTTAATCTTATATGTTGTTGTACTGTCTCCAAAATGGTTTTCCAATTGTTGACCTATTTTGCCTTTGCCCAGAACCAAATATTTCACCTTGTATTTTCCTTGAGAATCTTTTAGAAATGCATGTACAAGGTGTAAATTATTTAAATACTCATGCATGCCTTGTCAAAAAATCCTAAGATCTTGCCTAAAGGAATCCTTGCAGAAAACCAAAAAAAAAAAAAACCAGAAATCTTTTGTTTTCAAGTGCTTTCTATCGCTGGGATTTTCTCATTTCTATAGCTTGTATTTGTATGTATTTTTGAATGTACATTTGCATATACATTTGCCTTTGTACATATAAAGGAATATGTAAAGGATATATACAAGGCAAAATGTACATTGGCGGGCTTGCAAAATCTCTATCGGCCTTAGAAAATGATGAAAAAAGTGGGTTTTATGCATTTTTGAATGTATATCAGGCTTAGGAAGGTGCATGTACAAGGAGGAATCTTTCGCAGATTCCTGGGATATTCTCGGTTTGTATATCTAGTTGCAAGGAGAAACATACAAGGAAAATTATACAAAGCAGGAGATACATTACAGGAATATTCCCTCAATGCATATCGGCTTTCGGATGCATATTATGTTGTATGTTTGCACATGCAACGAAAAGATACAAGGTTTGACATACAAGTGCATCCACTACAGTGGAATGTACATTCGGCCCTGTATGTTTCTTTGTATATTTCGCTTGTATGTTTTGCACATACAAGTAAAACATACAAAGAAACATATAAGGCCGAATGTACAAGAGGTGGCGCCCCGGCACATACAAAGCTGATTGTATGTTAGAAGATACAAGTGAGCATGAACAGTAGAATGTATATTTCGCTTGTATATTTGCACATGCAAGCCAATATGCAAAGAAAAGATACAAGGGTTGCATGCAAGGCAGACTTGAATCGAAGATCAAATTCAACGTTTCAAGTCTCGGGTCCGCCTTAGATATGTATAAGTGTTTTGTATATTTGAACATGCAGGGAAATATACAAAGAACGTGATACAAGCCGGATCCGACCCAGCAGTCAAAGCAGTTGATAAATTTTTGGGGTCCGTGGCTTGGATATTTGGCGCTTGTATATCATACGATATACAAGCAAACATACAAAGGAGGTATACAAGCCAGATTTTAATGTCTTGTCAGGCTATTTCATAAAATTTGAAGTCCGCAGCTTGCATTAACAATTGTGCTTGTATATTGCAATATGCAAAGGGCAGATATAGTTTTCAGTGATGCTCCTTGAACCAGCTCAGCAACGAATCAGGCGGTGCCACGTGGCGGCAGACATACATGCAAGTTAACATACAAATGTTGGGGCCCGCATATACAAAAGGAAATTGTATGCATATACAATTTCAAAATTCAAAGGGGATATTCAAGTCCGATATACAAGGCGCCATGCATAGACAAAGGAGTTGCAGAGAAGGTTTTGGATAGCGATTCAGGCGGCAAATGCAAGCGATATATATAGGCGGTTGACCAAAACTTTGACCGCCTGTATCTCCTCCGTCCTAGCGAATTTCGACCTGCTGTAAAAGGTAAAGTTGCATATTTTGGTCCCCTCTTTCATTTGGCAGGGTTTTTAGGAGTTTTTGTTACCTTTCCATTTTCAGATTTGGCTTTGCATGTCTTGGGCAACTGGACGTTTCAGCAACTACATTGAGCAGATGAAGATATTTTTGGCATTCATTACTGCACCGTGATGAGGCAGCTTGCATTGATGGTAAAGGATATTTCTTTACCATCTATTTTTAGATTGAGGAGTAAGCAGCTGCAATAAAGACTAACAAATATCTCCTACCTGCCCAATGCTAGATATTTGACGCCATAACTGATGCGGCTGGATAGTCATTCATATAGATATTTTTCTGTCCCAGCTCTTAGAGCGAATTTTGTAACCGACTGAGGCAAAATGAAATGATATATATACATGTAAAAATAGATGTATTGGGGGTTGCTTGTTCTTCTGGGCTATTCTTTGTAATGGCTATTTAGCCTCTATGATCAATATAAACTGGTATTTTTGCCTCTCTTATTATTTTTTGGCCTGTGTCTGCTCTTCTGGACCTCTCTAAAATTAATATGGGTCTGTGTAATGTCTTTCCAGCTATGAGATTATTACTGTGTCTATTCAATTGCAGCCAAACACATTTAAATCTGGTGTATCACTTAGTTTATTTCAGCATTTCTTCTAACCCTTTTCCCAACAAGCATTACCACTAGGTTTAGATGAATTTCTCTGAGCATTAGGCTTAGAGAGAGGAAGCCGGCCTTCTCCGGAGGTTTGATCTCATTTCGCAAGGTCCCACACTTCGAGATCATTCCCATGTTACTCTAAATTGCTAAAGTTTCACAACTGCAGCATAGGGTGCAAATCTGGGTGATAACAACTTTGGCACGCCCGGTGGGACCAGTTCGATGAACTTCTCATCAAGATACTAAGAGATTTGGTGTTTCTCCTAGTATTACCAGCCTTTGGAGGTGATACAAACAACACTATGGCGACTCTACTGAATAAATCAGCTGGATTCAGTAGCCCAAGTATCTAAACAATTTTTAAAGATCAGGATTTTGGTGGTTTTCCTGGCCTATTCAGCTTCAAGAAGCATTGCAATCACCTAGCGACTCCCTTTTTGGTATGTATCCAATCTTTTATGGGTTGCAGACCTATTTTGCTTGAATTCTGACATATTTATGAATATCCAGCATTTAGATGCTATAAGATGTCAGAATTTTATGGGAATTATGGCTATTTCCCTACCCCTAGTCCAAATACAGGCTATTGGCCCCCATATCAGCAATACAAGGCCCCAAATGCCTCTGATTTTATGCCATACAGCCCTGCCACTGCAGAATATCAGCATCCTCATGATGCTTACCTTCCTCCTACCCCTAATGTTGCCCCTAAGAATATTGATGCTTTCAATGAGCTCATGGAGGGTTTTCTAAAGCTTGACAGAAATTTAGATAAGGCTAAAGGAGCAGCAGAGTACAGTCGGCCTCAGCGGTTTTATGACCTCAGCATCATAAGTATGTATGGTCTCAAGAAGTTGTCTCTAGATTTGAATAGGGAGGCTGATGAATTTATAGAAATGTTAACATGTGACCAGCAACGAGAAGCACAAGAGGAGGTTTTTCAAGAAAACCTTGCTATAAGGACGACACCTGCTCAGCCTATTGCTAAAGAAGTCCCAAATTTTAAAATTCCAAGCTTTAGGTAGCCCTTCCAAATTCCCTTATCAGATGGACCCAGCATGGACGGTTATGATGATACTGCTAAGTTAAAGGAGCATGTGTTTACAATTCCAAATTTCAACCAGTCGCTTTCTTCTGCACATGTTCAGCCTACAGAGCAACCTAGAATCCACAAGTTTCCAGGCTTCAACGCCTATATCCCTTCACAAGTCCCTGTTCCTGTGCAAACTCAAATTATCACTCCCCAGGAACAAATTTGTCCAGAACCCTCTCCCCTCCAAGAAATTCAAGAACTTATTCAGGCTTCTTTACCTGATGCTATTTCAATCAAAATGGGTGGGCAAGTTGTCTACCAAGATATTTGGAAAGATAAGTCAAAAGAGGAGGTGGAAGAAAATCAAACTAATGAGGAGCAGTTTGTTCCTACACTCATAGAGATAGAATTGTTTGAATCTATTACACCTATGAGTAATGTTAACCCAAATAAGGGATTGAGTCCTTTAAACTTTAATTCTTTTGAAGCCTTTTCTCATGCGTCTGATCAAGCAAACAAGGTTGAAATGCAAAGAGTGCATGGGGAAAGCCTTCAGCTGCAGAGACAAATTAACCAAAATTCAGAAGAGCTACAGTCAAAGGATGGAGGCATAGGGAAACAAGTTGTTAAGGTCACTTCAAAGATGGATGATGCTGCCCTACTTCATGAGCTACCTGATTATGTTGAAGATGAAGAATATGTACAGCTGGTTGTGAATAGGCAGCAACAAGAGAACAACGAAAGTGGTGACCACTCGTTATGCATAGAGGCCCAACACGGCAGTGAATTTCTAGCTCTTGAAGTCTTGGAGGAAGCTCTTTTCTGGGATGAGTGCGCTATGGTGGAGGCTATTGCTGAATTTGCTCAGAAAGCAGATGATGCTGCCTTGTTGGATGAATTCCCCAACCACTTTGACAGGGATGAGGGAGGCAGTGAGCATGATTGTGAGTTGTTGGCATGTGAAAAAGGATAGGGATATCGGCTTCTTGATGGGGAGGTCTTCTCTTTTGAGCATGTGCATGGCTCATTTTCTGAGCCTAAGTTAGAATATCATGAACATTTTGTTCATAAGGTGGAGGCAGCCATATTTGTAGTAAAATCTCAAGAGCTAAGGTATTCAAACCAGCAAGAAGAGGAAGAATACAGCCATGATGACATTATATCAGCCTTCTTGGTTTCTTTGAGGGAAGAAGGAGAAAGCCATGGCGTCCCAAGTCAGCTATTTCACACACAAGAGCAACACGAGAGAAAGGTGGAGGTCACCATCATACCAAATGAAGAGCAAGAAGAGAAAAAATCAGAGCAGAGACATGAAATCAGTCATCATGATTTGCATGTCACTTCAAGGGGATGCCCAATTAGGCATCTAGTTCAGCTGGAGACATATCAAGAGGAGTCACCACTTGTCATGCTTACTTCTAAGCATGAAGTTGAGCATCAAAATAAGTGGGATCAGCCCATTTATTCGCCACAAGTTAGCAACATCAGCAATCAGTCTAGGTGGATAGGTGAGTTTATCTCCACTTTGAAGGGGGTGTTTTATCAATTTGTCATATGTACATTTCCCCCTTACCTCTTTTTAACTGCCCACATGAATGGAAAACATTGTAAAATGTTAAGAAAGGGTAGTTACTTCCAAGAACTAGTTAATGGCTTTGTTTAAGGTCACATCTGACTGGTTAGTTTAGGATTAGAGTAGGTTTCATTTCTGTTTTAGTTTTCCTTTTCCATAAGTGCTTTTGCATAGGTTGCATTGTCATTAGGAGAATGCAAGCCCTCTCCCCTTTTTGTATTTTGGAGGCAATTTCTAGTTTTCTAGCATGTTTTAGACTTGACCCCATGCCCAATTGATGCATAAGGCCACTGATCTCATGTTTAGCAGGCAAACATCCCAAAGAAGTCGCCAAATTGTTGACCTATTTTGCCTCTACCCAGAACCAAATATTTCACCTTGTATTTTCCTTGAGAATCTTTTAGAAATGCATGTACAAGGTGTAAATTCTTTAAATACTCATGCATGCCTTGTTAAAAAATTCCAAGATCTTGCCTAAAGGAATCCTTGCAGAAAACCCAAAAAAAAAAAAACCAAAAATCTTTTGTTTTCAAGTGCTTTCTATCGCTGGGATTTTCTCATTTCTATAGCTTGTATTTGTATGTATTTTTGAATGTACATTTGCATATACATTCGCCTTCGTACATACAAAGGAATATGCAAAGGATATATACAAGGCAAAATATACATTGGCGGGCTTGCAAAATCTCTATCAACCTTAGAAAATGATGAAAAAAGTGGGTTTTATGCGTTTTTGAATGTATATCGGGCTTAGGAAGGTGCATGTACAAGGAGGAATCTTTCGCAGATTCCTGAGATATTCCTGGTTTGTATATCTGGTTGCAAGGAGAAACATACAAGGAAAATTATACAAAGCAGGAGATACATTACAGGAATATTCCCTCAATGCATATCGGCTTTCGGATGCATATTATGTTGTATGTTTGCACATGCAATGAAAAGATACAAGGTTTGACATACAAGTGCATCCGCTATAGTGGAATGTACATTCAGCCCTGTATGTTTCTTTGTATATTTCGCTTGTATGTTTTGCACATACAAGTAAAACATACAGAGAAACATACAAGGCCGAATGTACAAGAGGTGGCGCCCGCGCACATACAAGGCCGATTGTATGTTAGAAGATACAAGTGAGCATGAATAGTAGAATGTATATTTTGCTTGTATGTTTGCACATGCAAGCCAATATACAAAGAAAAGATACAAGGGTTGCATGCAAGGCAGACTTGAATCGAAGATCAAATTCAGTGTTTCAGGTCTCGGGTCTGCCTTATATATGTATAAGTATTTTGTATATTTGAACATGCAGGGAAATATACAAGCAAACATACAAAGGAGGTATACAAGCCGGATTTCAACGTCTTGTCAGGGTATTTCATAAAATTTGAAGTATGCGGCTTGCATGTACAATTGTGCTTGTATATTGCAATATGCAAAGGGCAGATATAGTTTTCAGTGATGCTCCTTGAACCAACTCAGCAACGAATCAGGCGGTGCCATGTGGCAGCAGACATACATGCAAGTTAACATACAAATGTTGGGGCCCATATAGAATTTCAAAATTCAAAGGGGATATTCAAGTTCGATATACAAGGTGCCATGCATATACAAAGGAGTTGCAGAGAAGGTTTTGGATGGCAATTTAGGCGGCAAATGCAAGCGATATATACACAGATGCAAAGCGATATATACAGGTGGTTGACCAAAACTTTGATCGCCTGTATCTCCTCTGTCCTAGCGAATTTTGACCTGCTGTAAAAGGCAAAGTTGCATATTTTGGTCCCCTCTTTCATTTGGCAGGGTTTACAGGAGTTTTTGTTAGCTTTCCATTTTCAGATCTGGCTTTGCATGTCTTGGGCAACTGGACATTTCAGCAACTACATTGAGCAGATGAAGATATTTTTGGCATTCATTGTTGCACCGTGATGAGGCAGCTCGCATTGATGGTAAAGGATATTTCTTTACCATCTATTTTCAAATTGAGGAGTAAGCAGCTGCAATAAAGACTAACAAATATCTCCTACCTACCCAGCGCCAGATATTTGACGCCATAACTGATGCGGCTGGACAGTCATTCATGTAGATATTTTTCTGTCCCAGCTCTTAGAGCGAATTTTGTAACCGACTGAGGCAAAATGAAATGATATATATACATGTAAAAATAGATGTATTGGGGGTTGCTTGTTCTTCTGGGCTATTCTTTGTAATGGTTATTTGGCCTCTATGATCAATATAAACTGGTATTTTTGCCTCTCTCTTATTATTTTTTGGCCTATGTCTACTCTTCTGGACTTCTCTACTATTAATATGGGTTTGTGTAATGTCTTTCCAGCTATGAGATTATTACTGTGTCTATTCAGTTGTAGCCAAACACATTTAAATCTGGTGTATCACTTAGTTTATTTCAGCATTCCTTCTAACCCTTTTCCCAGCAAGCATTACCACTAGGTTTAGATGAATTTCTCTGAGCATTAGGCTTAGAGAGAGGAAGCCGGCCTTCTCTGAAGGTTTGATCTCATTTCGCAAGGTCCCACATTTTGAGATCATTCCCATGTTACTCCAGATTGCTGAAGTTTCACAACTGTAGCATAGGGTGCAAATCTGGGTGATAACACCTCTATTATTCAAATTTATATAATTTGTTAGGACACATTTGCTGTTGCTGTGTGATTTTATCGATTGGGTTCTAGCTAAAGCTAATTAAATTCCTTTCAAGTAATTCATCTTAATTGGTTCCTACCTGGGATTAAAACCCTTTTAAATTAATTATCTTGATTGGTTTCCCTCAAGTCAAGAATTAAAAATCCTGTCATGATATCATAGTAATTTGGGAAAATATCACTGGGATTATTAAAGAAGAGTACAGTAACTTACAAACCTGCACATTTGTACAAGGTGCAAACATTCCAAGTGCCCAACAAGTTAGAGTTAAGCTGCAAAATAGATCCAGTTATCCTACACATCTACCTCTATAATCATCATTCATCCATTTACTCCATCCACCCAATAGATTAGGCACTGGTCAACTTTGGGAACATTTTTATACAAATCCAATCCACACTCTTGATTCAAATACTTTCATTAGGAACTAGTAAGTAAGCTTTGCATCTACCTCACACCTATGTGCCATAGTAAGTAGATTGCTCAAATTAGAATCCATTTAGACTTTGAAATCTACTTTATTATTTAGGTACACCTGTCTAGACCTGGCAGAGCCTAAAGAGTAGGGGGTTTCTAATTGCATAAACCTTGTTTTGTGGGCCAAAAATGTATCAAGAGACTGGTACCCTCTTGTGGTCTAAAAACCTACGTTTTTGAGACCCAACAATGTGGTTGCTAATCATGTTGAGCATGTTATATGGTAAATGAATGTGTTTAATGTTTAATTGTTATTTGAGTATATGCATTGTCGTTGCTACGGAATGTCCTTTAAATTTATAGAAGTTGGCCAAGTATGTGATATTACGTTATTCCGACTTAGATATATTATAATTACATAAGCTATTTTCTTTAAATTATTAATAAATAATTTAAGTGTTTTTCTATATATAAAATATTATTGTTTGAAAACAATATATTTGAAGTGTTTTCTTTATTGAATAATTTGACTAATTAATATATATAAATATTCTTGATATACTTTTAAATAAAATAAGCTTTTTGTCATGCAAAAGGGAAGTGACAGTAATGAGGTTGTTAATTATTTTTCTATCAATAATATCCACTATTTTGAGACATCAAGCGCCATGCAAATGGAAGGCAACATGAGTTTGAAGAAAAAAATAAAGTCTAAAGATAATGGATGCCAATTATAGGAAGGAGGGGAGATTCATTAAAAACTAGGGAACAGGCAGAAAAATGGACCATTATCTTTCTCAGTGACAGCAAGGAAGAGGTGATCAATAACAGTGACAGGAGGAAGGGAAGTACAGAGAGGAAGGAAAGACCAGCATTTGGAGGCAAAGATCACCCCTTTTGAAGCCACCAAGGGAAATCAGGTATTTTTCTGTGTATTATATTGATAAATTAAGTTGATTGTTATACTATTTAAATCTGGTCTATGACTTGTCTATTCTCTGGTATGCGTGATAATTTGATCGGCTTGTTTGTTGGACACCAATTATACCTTGTTTTACCTTCCTGACACCTCATAATTATTCTTGATATCTATTAGATACCTCATGTCTGAGCGTTCATTTTCTGTGTCATCATAAGACCATCGCTTCCAACTGTGGAACGACCTGCAGATCGATTATAGATTTTGGGTTACTATTTTGAGTGCCTAAATTAAACCTATATATTCTAATTATTGGTTAATCTGTATTCCTTTCTCTATGGTTGTTTTGGCTTTTCTATCTGTTGGGCGTTAGCCTCTTAAATCACCTTGTTCGGTCAGTATCTCATCGGCCTGCTTGACTGTCACCGCTCTGAGTCTCTTTGTTTTGTCCTCTGTGTCAGATAAATGATCGACTACCTCCATGTTTTGTTTGATCTAGTCTCAAATTGCCTTCTTTATGCCTTCAGCCTGGACTACCTTCTAAACGGCCTGAAATGGCCTCATCGAAGGTTTAAAATTGCAGTTGCGATCAGCTAGCACATAACCACCCTGTAATTTTCTTTCTCTATGTTTGCTAAATAGCTACAGATCTTTTATCTGGATAGCGACAATATCTTGATCTACCCCGTCGGCCAAAATCTTCTTTGTCGACCTCTATTATGGTCTTGCTCGACCAACTTATGTATATTAGCCTCATTGTTAACAGCCTGAGTCACTCCTTATATCATCGCTAGATTTTCTACTAGTTTTGTCTATGTTTCTCCTCTATATCTGTTACGTTTATCCGTGGCCTTTTTAAAACTTAAGTCGGCTGCATTCAATCCCTCTTCGCAATTACGATACTCAACGTTGTTGGTTATTTTTATTCCCGAAGCAGTTTTCTAGTTTTCTATCGCCATTTATATTTTCACTATTGTAGAACCTTGTTCTAATTGTATGAATTAAGCCATAGTTCTTAATCCTGTAGCAATTTATTTTGTTCCTGTCACAGCAGTTTATGTTATTCATGTCACAGTTGTTTACTCCTGTAGCGGACTTATCTGCCTTTCCTGTAGCTAATTTAATCTTGTAGTGAACTTGAATGTATCCCCGTAGCAGAGATAGGATATAAATATTCAACCTTCCTTCTTATGATTTCTCTTAATGATGTTTTATTGGCAAATATGACATTGTTAAATTATATATATACCTTCATAAATCCCTGTCGTCAATTGATTGTATGAAAATATGAACTTGCTTGTGATTATGCAATTCTAGACGTAGATATGTTTATGGTGAGAAATTATATTTGAAATGTGGAATAAAGGTTATGACCAATTTATAGGTTTTTGTATGCATCTTGAATGAATAAGTGAAGCTCTTTATTAATTTTATTGATTGAAATGTATTCTAGTTGATAGAGAAAAAGTAAAGAATGTGTAGCTATATCTAGGCAAAAGTATGTGATAAAAGATCTAGACACAAGATTCTTTTGAGTAATTATGAATGGAATGAGTTAAGATATCTCCAGTTTATGTCTCATTTATATATCTTGAATAAACATATGCTTAAGCTTTTTCATTAGAATTATTGCTTGAAAGAGAATTCATTTTTTTTGTGTAAAAGAAAGAATTAGTTTACTTGAAAAGAAAGTAGTATCTCTTTTGTGTGTGTTTAGGGTTACTTCTTGGGCTAGGATACCAAATGTGGACAAACAAAGATGGCTTTTCCTCTTTTTGAGATTTAAACCTTAAACAATTTTAAATGCTTGGGCCTACGCTGTGAATTCATTGAAATAGATGAATATTTGTCTAGCAAAACTTTCTTTAGATATATCTTCGCCACATCCTATTGTGATACATTTGCACGTCATCATTTAGATTTGCATTTAGACTTCAGGTTGTATCGGGTGTTCCCTCTTGCCTTTTGTTTCCAGGTTGCTATACGTTTCGTGCAGGTTTGGGTTTCCTTTGTGTCATGAAGGGATCCAAGGAAGTGTAATTGCTTCATGGTTGGGTGGAAAAGCACCTGAGCCATGTTCTCATCTCTCATCTTGTGGATAACCATGTGGGTCGGTGGCAGCTGGAGAGTGTGATTGATTTATTATTGTACTTGATTATTGTACCTTGTTGGAGGATTTATGGCAAGAAAGCCAAATGGACATTGTATTTTCTTTATAGTGCTAACACCTAGATTAAGCATGTGATTTGTAAGATTTAATGATATTATTGATTAATGTTTATGGGATCTATCTTTTTACTTGAGTTGATGTAAATAAGTGGATTATTTACTTTAGTATCTTTTGTTTTGGAATGCATACTTTACAATTGCACCACGTATACCATATCCCTTTACTCCCCATTTTACAAATTTCTAAAGGATATTTAAGATGAATAACTCTTCATTTTTTCCTAGAAGAACCTCTCATTTCCTTTCCACCCAAATTTAATACCACTTTATTTGTCACAATCATTTTCAATCATATTAAAATCACCACCCATAATGAGAGGTAAATTAGATAAATTAAGAGCCATCCAATTCCATAATTTAGATCCATCCATACCACATCATTTATGAGGTGAAACCATTCCATCTTCTAAACTTGCATTCTTTGTCTTATTTGTGTGTATTAGGACTTCATAAGTTTCCATAAAATTACATCTCTTGTGTTCATCTCTGATAGGTGTACATACTTTTGAGAAGCTTTAGATCTTTCTCAAGATCCTCCATATCAATTTTTATGGCCCCACCATATTCTAGGTCAAGGTTGCACCTTGGTCATTAAATTGTTACCTTGGCTTCCAAGGGAGGTCATTGCTATCAAGCTGGGTGTAAGGTTTTATATGGCCTTAACCCCATGATACTAGAGCTCCCAAATTTTACAAGTAGCCTTTTTACCTAATTCTAAGCATTTTATTATTAGTGAACCGAGTTCCATAGGTGCATCTACATCCTCGTATTAGCTGATATTTCATTTTTATACTTAGTCATTTTGTTACTTTTCTTGTTTGTGCATCCTGATTTTCCTATTCGAGCATAGTTTGGTCTAGTTTCTTATTGATTATTAGTCCCAACTATCTTGATTATTAATTAGTATTAGATTCATTTGAGATAGTCTTAGTGAAACATTAATTAGATATTTAAATAAAAAATAAAAATAAGAACTATTCACACAACATATAAAGTTTATTTTCTATTTATTTCATTTGGTGAACCCACTGCTCCTACACTTCCTCCTTCTACCTTTATGGTCCTTGGCCTTAGTTACTCATAATGGATTCTAATAATCTATATGCTTTGCACTTAATATTCATAGATCTCATTATTTCTCTTCATTCATAACCACCTACGTGTGTATCCTTAACCATATCCTAGGCTTTCTTAGTCTCCTTTCTTCCTCTTCTCTATCATCATCGGCTATCCTAAACCACTTTACCCACTTCCCAACATTTTATACATTTTTTATCACATCCCTTTGACCTTGAGTACCTAGGTTATCCCTCTTGTATTAGACCTCTTCAATGCCCCTAATTTTGATATCTCTATTCTTTCTCCATCCTCTTCCCATATCTCTTCTCTTAATTCACATCTTCCCCATATTTCTTTTTCTCATCCTTCCACCACTAAATTATAATCATACTCTCCATTATCCCCTCCTAATCCACTCTCTTATCCTAATCATAGTTCATCATACTCTCCTATGCATATTCCCTCCTTATCCAGTTTTCCTTCCCTACCTAGTTCACCTTATTCACACTTACTCATTCCCCCAATTCCCTCAAACCCCACCCACCTCTTCATAACTCCATATATTATGCTTTCGTGTCCTTTAAAGCATTAGATCATCTTACTTATCTCCCTAGTTTTTCTTCTCTTTCTAATGCACCCTTATCCATATACTCTCCCTTCAAACCATATTTGTCTCTCCCTCCACCTTCTAACCACTCTTTTGATCCTTTGATCTCATGATCATCCTACTCACCTCTTTCTATTCCAGTTGATCTATCTTCTTCTTTACCACCTCTTGATTTCCCTAATCCTATATCTTAGCCACCACCTTTCCCATACATCTCCAAACCCCACCTTCTCCTTATTCCTTAATGGGTTCCATTCACTCGGTCTATGATGAAGATAATGTAGTTCATGATGATCAAGATGCCTTTAGTACAAATGATTCTTAGGAATACTACAATAGAAATGGTAATCCTAGGCAACACTTGGATATGTTTTTATTGCATAGAGAACACATGGAACAAAATGATCAAAATTTGATGTATTTTTTCACAAACTTTAAATGGATATGCAAGCATTTGGTTTGATACATATGGTATAGATTATACTTAATTTTAACAATTAGAATTGGCCTTCATTAATTTATTTTCCCCTAGTGTAAATGTCTTTGACAACATAATTTGCATGTCTTCCAAGTCACGTGTTGTTTGACAAGGATTAAAGCAACCAATGGTATATACCTCAAGATGTCTAAGATAAACCGTGCATTTAGCCCAAATCATGGCAACCATCCCAATCTCAACATGAATATTGTTAGTCACATACTCTATTTAATAGTTAAAGGGGCCCCTCGAGACTTCACTCCAACTATAATGCAAGGGGCCTCCCCTCCCACAATATATTTCTACACAATGGGCACACTTATGATACTAGACATAACCACAAGAATGTCACAAACTATTCTTCTCTCCCTTCTACCACGATTAACCTTTCCCCTCCACCACATATTCCTTGTAGAGATAATAAATACTATGACCTTTTAGAGAAGTACAAGTGACTCAAGCAAATATTTATCTCTGGGATTTATTATAAAATTCTACTACTCACCGAGACTTGCTTCAACAAGCATAATAAAAGATCTTAGTCCAACCCTCCATGCAACCAACAAGAATCACCTCTATGGTAGAATCCAAGATAACTATTTCATTTTCTAAAGGTGAATTTCATCCATGTCAGTCATTTAAGAAGCTTTCCCCATAATCATTCTTGTAGGATATAAGACCACAGAGATTAAGCATGTTCTTATTGACAAAGGATCAAGACTAAACATTTGTAGTATGAATTTTCTTTGATTGGTTCATATTAATTATTCAAACTTAAATAAGTTTGACTTGGCCATTTGTAATTTTGATAACATTATTAGAGAACATCTCGACACTCTCTACCTATCATGGTCAATCATATGACTATCAACACCTTTCCATGTCATAACTAGAAAATTAGCCTACAATTTACTTTTAGGTTGACCTTGGTTACATGCAATGTGAATTACCCCCTCTACTATTAAGTAATTTTGTATGGGATAGGGATTGCTTCAAAAATTAGAGATTAATGTTAGAAATGAAGGTGCAAACCACACAACAGAAATCTGATTCAAACCTTATTTATGTCCTCTAAACAATGTAGAATCAATGGAGATTGCAACAGAAATAAAACCCACTACACATAAATGACATGCATTAAGAACTGAACACATAACATAGTATGTAACGCGGAGAGAACCATTTCAGGTAAAAAACTCCACCAATAAAAGAGCCTCCAAGTTGTATTATCTTTAAATATGAGATTACAATACATGCACTTCCTCTTCTTCTTCAATCTTCAATCCAATGGCTCTTGTTACTCTCAACTCTAATAAAAAATGTAGTACAAATATCCTTATAAAAAGGGGTTGCCTTCTAGGACAAAAAAATTGACATAATATCGACCGTCAGATCTATGACCTAATGACGAACAGTCTAGATTTACAATGATAAAATTTGGCTCTAGGGGCACTGCCCCCGAGCCCCCATTGGGGAACGTGGTCCCCAGACCCCTCATCAGGGGATGATCCCCCTGGACCCCTCACAGGGGGAAATCCCCCTCCAACCCCCCGTCACAGATGAATTAGCATCAAGGACTAGATATAAACATGCAGCTGAAACAAGATCATTGCTAGTGAAACATTTCATCCCTTATGGGTGACTTACAAACAATATTAGGAGTAATTAATTACACAGGATTTACAAGGTTGATGGCACCTTAATCCTAACAATTAAAACACAAAAAAACACATAGTAAAAATATTTTATTAATTTTTAAAAATTGACTTCCTTGAGTCTGATTACAAACTAAATTTTCTACTTACAAAACCCTCTGCTTCTTACACCTTTCTTTATTATTTTTCTACACCACACAAACTAAAAATAATTCTTTTGATATAGATCGAAAGCTCCTAAAAATAAATGATAAAATAATAATTAAAGCAAACCTAAAATAAGTTGCCTACATGCAATTTTCAAAATTGGGCAAATAACTCTAAAGATAAAACTAAAAAATAGGGCAAATCTTCTACACAAAAAATAGCAATAAAACAACCAAATTTAACTTCTTAAATATGATCTTAAATGCCTAAAATACATTTTTCTATTTTTGACTTCATCCAAGATTATAGAGAGCTATAAAAATCATAAACACATCTTTAGCAACTGTTGGGATTAAGGTGCCATCAAAATCCTATGATATGGTTTCCACTATTCTTGGAAAGTTCCAAGGTTCTTGAAGAGTTCCAATATCCTTGGAGTTAGGGTGTTAATTTTATAAATGTATTCATACGGGATGAAGGTTCAATTGACAACAGTTATTATTTAATTATTGTTACCGGTAATAGTAACAATGTATCATTTACTATGGTATTTATTTTGTTACAATAATAGTAACAATCTATAGTAAATAGTAAAGGTAATAATGTGAGTTTTCCCTTGGGAAGGTAATAGGTACAATTGGGATGCCCAAGTCTATTATTGGATTATGACATGGTGTAAGAGCATCTGTTATTATTAGTCTCTTCATGTTGTAAGGAATCAATTAATTTTGGGATCGTCTATTGATAAAAAATTATGACAACCTATAAGAAGTTTTAATTGAGGCTATTTTTGGCCTATTTGAGAGATTCCAAAAGGTGGACATTAGATTTCCCAAGTCGGGTGCAATTCTCCATGTACTCATCAATAATGCATGTAATGTATATTAATAGAAGCATATTATGTGGGGGTTTGAGCAAGGGAGAGCAGAGAAAGAATAGTGTTGAATAGAACACTCAGAGAGGAGGTTGTAGCTACAAGATTGAGGAGATGTGTTGAGATTGTTCATAGGTACACATGTGTGCTGTCAAATTGGAGGCAATGAGGAGATTAGGAAGTATGGTTGTATTGTAATCTTGTTTTCAAAGTTAATACAAGCTTGTCCTCTCTTCTATGTGGAGCATTTTCCTACAATGGTTTCTCCATGGCAAATTTTGTGTTATGCAATGAATAATGGTGTTTGCTGATTTTTCTTATTTGTTGATTTAAATCTATTAAATCTTTTCGTGGTATTTCAAAGAATAAGAAAACTTAATTTCATATTTGCATACAATTTTCAGATTTATATTTTGTAGTAGTCAAATCCTTGTATCTCATTAATTGAGCAAATTGGATTTGAGATTGAAAATTCCCAACAATTGGTATTAGAGCAAAAGGTGATTTCATAGCATTTGCATGTCATAGCATATGATGTTTCCATGGAATTTTGGTTCTGGGTTTTTCTCCATTTTGATTTCTCTAAACTAGGTATTCCTTGTTTTTTAATTTAGCTTGAAGAGATTGTGGGAATCTATTGGAAGGAATTGTGGAATGTTGGAGGTTTTTTGGGTTACAGTGGATGTTCTGTATGTTAACATTGTTTTGCAAATATGTGAAATTGAAATCCATGGCATCTACCTCTGGATTGGATATTGTCAATAGAATCTATGTTGGGCACTTGAAGCTCAAGGTTATGGATCTTCATGGAGTTGGTCTTGTGGTAGTGATCTAGAACTTTGGTTTGACAATATGTGAATATCCTCTTGATTGGTGGTTTTGTTCCTTTACATTGTTGTCATATGTAGTGAAATGGTGTTCATGTTGGATGGTTACTTTTGGTGCCCTAGTTACATGGAAAAACACCTACTATTTGGACTACAATATGGATTGCTTATGTTGGGTTCATGGTTTCAGCCCCTGGTTACATGAAAGCACTAGATGAATAGCCATTGGTTTCCTGTGGGTTGTGGAGCTGGTATGTTTTATATTTTGTAATCTTTTTGACAACTTGGTTCCTATGTTTCCTTGTGATTTGTGGAATTGGTCATTCTATGACCTTAATGTTCTTTGACAACTTGGTCACTTTGTAGGTTTTGTAGTTTTCATGTTTCTAAAAGTTGTGAGTTTGTAGATCTATGATATTTCATTATTTTAGATGACATATTTGGTGTGAATGTATGGATGTTTAAGTGATTTAAGATTTATAAGGAGAGATGGTTTTGCAAGTTTTACATGTTAACCAAAATCTATGGTTTTTAGATCTGTGGAAAGATTGTGCTTAGACTTGGAGTATTTTGAATGGAAATAATTGTAGATTTTTAGGGCTTTTTGTTGGGTTCTTATTGATCTATGGTTACTCTTATGTGGATTTTTTTGGTAAATCAGGTCAAGAGTTGATCCTAGTGTTTGAGTCTTGGAAATATACATGTTATACCTAGTTACTTCTATTTTGCATGTTACTAATGTGGTGTTGAATCTATTTATTCAGTTATTTGAGATTGGACCACTAATCATGTTTTTCTCCTTTAAGATGTTGCATGTGTGTAGATCTTGTAAATTATCCGATGTGGAATCTATTGGTTATGCCACGTTTTGGTCACCTTGATTACATTGGTATGATTATTGCAGCGAGAAAAAGAAAAGGTTTTGGAGTACCGAATATAGTTGTCCGTTGGGACCTATAGCAATAAGTTATGGTGCGTGAGATGATTTGTTCACTTTTAGTGGAGTTTTGGTAATGATGTTGGTCATGATGCCATGTATAGATTGGTATCACTTTTAGTTGGAGTTTTTTGCAGTTACATAGTGTGTTCTATCTTCTTTATTTGAAGGTTTTGGTTCTAAGTTGTTGTAGTGTGTAGTTTAAATATGTGATAGCCATAGATAATATTTGATTAGAAGATGTATGATCTTTTGCAATGGTTGTTAGTGTCATTAGGAGCTCTTGGATTCTGTCAGGTTATGTTGTAGTGAGGGTTCATTGACATCTTTTATTTTATTAACAAAGGATGCTTGATCTTCATTGAAGAGGTGTTAACATCTTGTTTCATGGATAACTCTTAGAGTCTTTGGTAAAGGTGTTATTGTTCTTCCTTTGGAGAGGATGTAGTTCTCTTTGATTTTGAGTATTAATCATTTTCTTAGAGCTTCATGATTTTGTAGGTTGCATTTAAAGTCGGCATGGATTGATTGGTAGATACTCGTGGATACTAGAGAGACTTGGGTTAGGTTGGATATCTCTTGTGAGCTTAGAGATATGTATTGGAATGGTTACTTGTTATGAATCTTTTCAATAGAAAGTGTAGACACCTAAAATTTACCACTGCATCTTAACCCAATTCTTGTTATCCATCCCCCACTAATTAATTAAATAAATTATTTAATTAACTAGGTTATCCCTTTTCCATCAACGAATTAAATAGATTTTATTTAATTACTAACTAGTCTAAAGTCCTAATATTAGTCAATTAAACAAATCATTTTATTTATTAACTAAACTAATCCGCATCACTGTTTATTCTAATTAAAAATTCACTTCCTAACTAAACCCGTTTTAATAATAATTCCTAATCCATTTCATCAATCCTAAAACAAATCAATTCTAAAGCTGAGCCATTAATCTATTTAGCCTAATCCTATCCATCCATCTCTTAATCCAAAATGAGAATAAGTTTAAATCCCCACCATCTATTATCCCAAGGAAATCTATACCCTCCATCTCACACGTGTGAGATGTCCCATCACAAATCCCCATGAGTCTTCTCACACATTTGTGAGAGGTTTTAATCTCTACCCTTCATTCTAATCAAGATAATCTCAACCCTCCATCTCTCTTAATCCACATCCCATCAACTTGCACCTCTCCCAAATTGACACTTGTAATCTTCTCATCCCCCCATGCAAGCTAATCAATCTCCACCATCCAATCCAAGATCAAATCTTAGCCCTCCATTCCTCTCCCCTCAAACCTATAAATTCAAACCATCTCCAACCATTTGGCATCAACATAAATTTGCAAGTATACATGTTACTACATCGAGGAGATCAAGAGCAACCAACATACAACATCATCATCAACATCGTTTTGGAGTACATTGCAACATCAAGTGGAAGGTATAGCTTTATATTGAGTTTTGCATTTTTTAGTTTACTTTTCATTTATGCTCTATTGGAAGTAGGAGGTTAGCTATATAGTTTTGCATTTTGCATCATTAGCTAGATTTTATCTCTACATTTTGATACACTTGGTAAAGTTAAGAAAAAAAGTAAAAGTTTTTTTAGAAATCTTTGTTTGCTTTTATTTTCCTTTCCTTTTTATACAAATTTAAAAAAAATAGATTTTTAAATTTTTAAATTAGACTTTTAAATTGTAAATTTTTACTAGTTTCATTTTATTAAATAGTTTAGTTTTAATAGTTTTAGATAAATTAATTTTAGTTTTATACAATTTACCTTTTTTACATTTCATAGTTTAGATTTTCAATTAGCTTTTAACTTTTATATAGTTACTTTTTATTATGTTTTAATTGTATTTCAATTTTAAATATTAATTAATAGTTTTTTATTTATTAATAGTTAATTTTACTTTTTAAGGTTTTAAAAAATTAAATTTTAAAAATAGAGGGCATGGGATTTTAGCCCGCGCCCCCTTTGATCCCCCGCCCACTTTTTTTAAACCATTTTAAAATTTTAAAATTTGAAAAAAAAAAACATTTTAAAAACCTAAAACCTAAACTTAAAGCAACCTAAAAACCTACTACACAATGCCAACAATTGTCGTCCCACCTCCACCCTGTTAGTGCCCATGGGCCGCTCGACCACCTCGCCCCCATTCCAAACCATTTTTTAATTGTTAATTTTCATTAATCTTTTCTAAATAGTTTTGCTAATATAGTTTAATACATTTAATATTTTTTTAAATAGTTTTTAATCTTTAATTTTCCATAATTAATCATTTAAAAATCAAAACTAAAAAAAAACAAAAATAAAAAATAAGAACATTTTTCTTTTTTAGTTTAATCCTTCATTTTTCAAAAAAAAAAAATTGCCTTTAATTTATTCAAATAGGCATTTTTTCAACCACTCACAACTTTCGCCCACCCTAGCCTTTTTTTTCATTTTTATAGGGGAAAAGAAGTTGATTCCACCACCTTCACCATGGGCTAGACCATTTTCCATCATTGCGACATCAACACTACTTGTAGCCATTTCAATAAGGATTTTACATATTTTTCGCTTGTCGCATGAGCTACTAATGTTTTGCTTGTAGTATTGTTTGCATGTTAAAGACCTTTTGATTCAACTACTAATGTATTTGTGGGTGCAACATGCTTGCCAAAGATCTCATTTTATGACTAATCATTGGGCACACTTCACTTTTTAAGGGGAAGTTAATCTTTGTTTGACATGTATTACTTAGTTTAGATCTTTCTGTGTTTGTGGCTAAGGGTGTGTATGCTCTCCTCTCACGCTACATGACGAACTTGAGAATCAAAAACACCCTTTCTCATTCGCATCATCCAAGAATCCAAGTTGTGTATGGTCTTGTAGAACACATAAATATTCTGAGAGGGGGGTGAATCAATATATCAATAAATTTCAACCTCAACTACTCTGCCAATTATTATCAACACATTAAAGAGAGCATATCAATAGTGCAAGCAATGAACACAACCACACAAAAGAACACAACACTAGATTTTACGTGGAGATCCTAGAAGGGAAAAACCATGGCACTGAGCAAGCTGTTTGGATCTATTGCCCAAATCCAACCTCACAAAGAAAATTTATTAGTACAATATGATTTGAAGGCACCAACCCTCAAGAGACACCAATCCCCTAGCCAATACAAGGTTTATGGGCACCTGTTAAGGGAAAATTGGAGTAAACATGAATAATCAATATATCAATATCAAAATACCCAAAACTCAACGAAATACAGAAACAAAGAGATTAACCGAACAAAAGAACTTCAAAAACCTTTGCAAACCTCAAAGCTCCATAGCTTCCGTTGGTTGCCTGTCTCAATTGATCTTGCATGTATGAATAAGGCCCTCAGAGAGTTCACTTCCTTGCTATGATTCCAAGATTGTCAATGGAGAACGGCTATGATAATTTCACTATGAAGAGGAGCTTCACAATAACAATAGTAGTATGGTAATGAGTGTGATCACAAGCAATGGAGGAATTGGTGCCAAAGGCGCACTATAATTCCTGCAGAGTAACAATACTTAAAGCTTGGATAATTGAAATGGAAGAATAGGGTTCAATTTATAGAGTTGGGAAAGAGAAGATCAACGGTATAGAAAGAACAAGAAGATCAACGATATAGAACGGATGAAGAACGTGCGCGAATAAGAAAAAGACATGTATCCTGCTCTATTTTGCATGAGGAATTAATAAAATAGAAGAATGAGTTAACTGAAGAGATAAATCAATTAAAAGAATAGATCAATCAGTTAAGAGAATAGAACTAGAGAATAGAAATTGTATGAGGATGAGAAGATATTTTGACTCAATTAAATATTTAGAATATTCAATTGCATGTGCACAAGGATTGAATTATATTTAGATATAACTCAATTTTAGAAGAATTGGACAACTTAAATAAATATTTGATTTATTTAAATTTAGAGAAGATATTATTGGAAGAAACAATTAAATAATTGATATTATTTAATTTAGATTGATTTTGGAAGAACAAATAAAATATTTTATTATATTTTATTTTTGGAGAGTGAGAGGATTTAAATAAATTTGATTGATTTATTTAAATTTGGAAGAATGATTTGATTTAATTAAATAATTAAGAATTATTCAATTGTTTAGAAGAATTTAATTAAATAAAGGATTTTATTTAATTTTGACTTTTAGAAGAGATAATTAAATATTTTGATATTTAATTAATTTAGAGGAATATGAATCAAATAAATATTAAGAATATTTGTTTATTTATTTATTGATAGAAGAATTATAATGAAATAAACATTAAGAATATTTATTGAGACCAAGTCGTGTCATTTTTAGGCGTATACATTTTGCCCCTCTTTGATGCAATGCAGTTTACAGCGCTGCTTCAAAGAATAGATAGTCTGACAATGATACATGCCCCAGTTTGCCCCTGGTACAGGTTATGATGATAGGATGCCCCCTCGAGAGATTAGACAGGAAGAAGGCAGAAGGCGTGAGACAGATGATCTCACGAAGACGAAGGGAAAGCTTGGTTAGGTTTGAAGAAAATAGGATGCGTTTCAGAGAAATGGGAAGAAATCAGGAAGAAAACGGGTGCGAGAAGTAGTCATAGTCACCACATAGCCAGTTTAGGGTTTGCATGCTATATATAGGAGCTAGGTCCACAAGATAATTCATTTGCACACTTGGCTTTATTTGATTTGCTTCTGAGAGCTTAGGAGAGCATAGAGCATAGAGTAGTCAGCACAAGGATGGATATTCCATGTGAGGACCATCGCTTTGAGCGAGTCTGACAATTCGACCGGCCAGCAGAGGTAGGAGCCCCGGTATGTATCGCAAAAAAAAATCCCTAGAGTTAATTTTTAGTGCAATAAATGCTAGGAGAAAATAGGATAGACAAATGCGCCAGATCGCAGTTTGGCGCATCTAGCATGCGAAACTGCGCATCTGTCAAACTTTGGCGCATTTAGGATATGAAACGGTGCATTCACTCAAGTTGTGCATGCATGAGTTAAGTCAGTGCATGCATAATTCTGCGGTGCATTTACGGTATGAAGTGGCGCATGCAACTGGGCGGCGCATTTACGGTATAGGATGACGCATGCATGGAATCTTGCGGTGCATGCATCAGAAGTGGTGCATTTGATAAGAAATGGCACATGTACCATCTGTTATGGTGCATATGATATAGATAGGCAGCTTACTTAACAAAATTGATTCGATTGGCATCCTGTTTGACGCGTCAATCGATAAGCTATCTCTGAGATTGCAGGAATCTAGTCAAGAGATGTAGTGTGCTATTTTGATCAATTTGATATGTTAGTTAGTTGATATGTTTCTATAGATATGTTAAGTATGATACTTGCAGCTTTAGGTTGACACCTTGCTTTGCGTGCTTGCAGGAGGATATACGAGATACGCTGATGTCTAGGGAGTAATTTCCCATGCCTATGTTGCAGTGACATATGTTGCCAGAGTTGGATCGAGAGGCGCTCAGTGCGATGGGATTGGACTACGTTTGCTTTATGCCTGAGGTTCGAGTGAACCGTGGGTTACTGATTATAGCAGTAGAGAGGTTCCACAACGAGGACTGGACCTTCCACTTCCCAACTAGCGAGATGACAATTACATTGGAGGACGTATACAGGATACTCCACTTGCCTATTCAGGGAGAGCTCATGGAGTACGATCCAGAGAGGGACGTAGGACTTGCAGAGTGTGGGCGTGTATTCGATGACCCCATGCTGGTAGGACATGTCATCTCCTAGCAAGACATCCATGACTACTATGACTATTTCCCAAGGATTATTGCAGGACTGATCGGAGGCGTTGTATGCCCCGATAGGAGATCACATGGGTTCCCGATTGGATGGGGATGGATCATGGAGTGGATGGTTACAGAGGGCACCCATTATGCTTGGGGTGTTTGCGTGCTCGCACACCTATACCATGACATGCATCAGGTGGTAGACCACAGGGGTGCGAGCCTATCAGCAGGTGTGTCATTGTTGCAGTTTTGGCTATGGGAGCACATAGCGATCACTAGAATGATTTGTGTTTTTGACAGACAGAGAGGAGAGCCATACAACTATGGCTACGCAGGAGTAATTTCCTAGCATAGGCTAGGGAAGCCCGAGTATTGGAGGCATGCATTGGATGGAGTGGATGTGGTCGTCTGGTGACCATATCTAGACTGTGAGCCCTGGGAGGATGAGGCGGATGAGCTGCCATACTGTTACTAGACGCGGTGACTGATAGGCCGGACACGGTTCATTTTGGAGAGCCAGATTGTCAGTCGAGCTTGGAGACAGTTTGGGAGGAGACAGGGCATGCCACAGGGGCAGGCTCCGTTTGCGCGGACTCATGTCGAGAGATTCAGATGGGGGCCAATGGCGTCTTATGAGGAGGCAGTGGTAGGGTTTCAGCAGACTCCCTATGTTTCCTGGGATATGAGGAGAGAGATTGCAGACACTGGGATGACACAGGACTATGAGGCGTGGTTCATTGTCCATCCATTTCTAAGATATTCTGGGCCTGGAGAGCTAGTGCCTCATATAGACGAGGCAGATTTGGATGATGAGGGCCAGGTTGGTAGGAGGAGGATGAGGAGATGGTGGAGATGATAGAGGAGGGGGAAGTGGTGTAGACAGAGCCAGACCTAGGCAAAGGAGGAGAGCTAGGGAGGGACCTTTGCACGCTCAGCAAGTAGTGCCAAAGTAGGTTGCACAGTAGGCACAAATGCCGCCACCTCAGTAGGTGACACAGCAGCAAGTACCCTAGCCACAGGGGCAGGGACAGGCACAGGCACCTCAAGGTCCAGCACAGCCAGATGTTTAGGAGAGAGCCATAGCCATGCTAAGGGGACAGGTTAGGCAATTACGGGCTCAGCTTAGGATGGCTGAGGCCCAGTGAGAGACAGATGCAAAGGTTATCTCAGGGCTCACTAGAGAACGAGATATGGCAGAGGCGCGGATATGAGTTATCTGAGTAGAGCGGGATACAGCAGTGTCAGCCCTTGGGACAGACGCGACTAGCATCTTTTTGGTTGGGTAGGTGCACCAGGCACAGGCATAGCTAGCACAGGCACAGACATAGCTAGAGTAGACATAGACATAGTTGGCGTAGGTGCAGGGGTAGTTAGCGCAGGTGCAGGGGTAGTTAGTGCAGGTGCAGGGTGAGCTTGCCAGAGCGCGGGCTCAGACATAGTACTACCGAGGTTTATACCATGGTGTTGTGCTAGTTACTTAGAGGGCTCCGAGCTATAGGAGCTAGTCTATGGCTTATCAAAGAGCAGGTGGATCAAGGTCAGGAGCCTCCGTGATGGGCCAACAGCAGTCTGGGGCCAGCGGAGGAGGAGATTCAGGAGACACTGCTGGGAGCAGCAGTTCACAGTAGTAGGGATAGCAGACACTTGCGCAAATTTTGGCTCCTATGTACACTTTTTTGATGGCTTAGATAGCCGAATATATATATGTACCACTTTTGTATTTTGAGACATGTATCACCATCCTTGAGATGTGTTTATTGTATACGACATTGACTTAGAGATGGACCACTTGATATTGTACATTTGGACATATTTATGACATTTATATGATGATGTAGCTTATTTGATGCTCTCTATATGTAGTTTTCTCATTCTATGTTATGGATGCATTTCTATTTGTATGATGGTACTCATGTGATGCATATTTTGACTATATCTATATGATGCTATGTGATGTTTATCTAATGCAAACTTTAGATGTTTTACTTGATATGCTTCTAATGCGCAAATGCAAATGGTATCTATATGATTATGCAGTTTGTATGATGCACTTATCTATGTTTTTGATTTTTTTTTCTGCTGATACTATGTGATGATTGCAAAATGTATATGGATGACCTGATGCACTTACTATGTATGCAACTGATTTAATCATGTAAATGACTATCTCATGTGATATGATATGTAACTATATGCTATGTTTTTGTGATGTCCAAATGTACTCTATCGACACTGAAATGACAGAATGATAGATAGAAAATTGATTGAAAAGAATGACTCAATAAAGAAATTCACAAGCTTCACTTTGTATTGTTACTCTGCATTGTTCAGATCTTTTATTGCATGGGATATGGATGTATGGATGTATAATGGATGCAAATGGTGTTTTCTTTTGACATCTTGATGGTGCAAGTATTTTGAAGTGCCTATTTCATCATTAGGCAATTTTTTTGGTACTTTTTTTGAATGTTGTAAGTTAATACAAGCATCTAGGTATAATTGAACCGAGATGACCTGAGTATTTCTTACATGAATTTTGATTTAGCAAGTTGATACAAGCATCGAGGTATGATTGAACTGAGATGACCTGAGTATTTCTTGCGTATCAACAAACAAGGATTGCCCCCTTTCGTGTTAGACCTTTGATGTTCTTTTGCCGATCATGTCGTTAGACATGGCGTCACATTACTAAAGTTTAATCCACAAACAACAAACAAAGAAAATAATCATGCCCCCATCATAGCATCTCTATCTTTTGGCATCCTTGAGTAGCATAGAAAGACATGATAACAAAAATCAAGACCCTGTAACCTAACCATGATTCCAATCCACAAAACATATTTGCATTTAGATGTGTTTGTTTCTTTCCATAATTTGGGTAAAATAATTTAGAATGCCTTAGGTGTTTGTTTGCTTTGTTTTGGATAGGTTAATGTCTTGCGTCAGGATTTTTGCTTGAAAAGAGCGGGTTTTGTTTGTGCCTGCTTGCCTGGTGAGAAGATTCCACAATCCTTATTGGCGAGACAGACCCTAAGGGACTGACCTAGTGCCTCGGGGCTCATTGCTAAATGGCCTTGCCTATGTGACGACGTAGAGGCAGCGTAGTTCGAGGTAAACCCTAACAAACCTAAGACCTAGGCGGTAGAAAGTGGCATGGACTCAGATAGATAGAAGGACTAGACATGGGATGGATGGGACAGTGAAGCCTCGGGGACGCATAGAAATATGGCCTTGCCTACATGACGACGCAGAGGCAACGTAGTTCATGGACTTGGACCATGGATACTAACGAGAGACACTATGCTAGGCTGACACTATGGATAGGATATGGGATAAAACCTTGGTTGACAAGGCAACAAAGAGATAGAGTATCAAGCCATGATAGATTACCGTTAGGTCTTTATTATGGAACAGATATGGATCAAATGGGACACGAGTGAAGGAAGAATGGACACAAGGTGATTGGTTTCCCAAAGATGGAGGAAGCGGTTTATCACAAGTAACGCATATTTACCAAGTTGTCACCACTTGCTTTTATTTGCATGAAAGGTAGAAAGTATGCATGACGCCTGTTTGCCAGGTTTTCATCATGATACCTATCCAAGGCCCCTGTTTGCCAGGTTTTCACCAAAGGACATTTTTTTGTATTTTTTTTATTTTTTGTATTTTTCTGATTTTTTTATTTTTTTGTATTTTTATGATTTTTTGATTTTTTTTGTATTTTATGCCCCCTTACATTGGGGTTCCCCTAGGTATAGAATCGGCGAAGATTCATGTTGTTGATTGGGTCATCAAATAGCTCACCCTCTGATGTTTCTAACTGATATGCCCCTGATCCATAAGCAGCTACGATCACATAAGGCCCAAGCCAGTTGGGTTTGAACTTGCCTTTATTTTCCCTATCCTATTGGTTGCAGGGATTCTCCTTAATTACTAGATCTCCAACCTTGAATACTCTTGGACAGACTCTATGGTTGTAGCTTCGTGGCATCATTTGTTGATATGCTTTGAGATGATCAAAGTCTTTCTGTCTCCTTTCCTCTAGCAACTCTAGTTCTTGTAATCTGGAAACTCTGTATTCTTCATCTGTTATGAGACCTTTTAACGACACCCTGAGAGATGGTAACTCAACCTCAATGGGGAGGATAGTTTCTGAGCCATAAACAAGGGCATAAGGGGTAGCACCTGTGGGAGTGTGTATACTGGTTCTGTAGGCCCACAGAGCGAGATTGAGTTGGATGTGCCAATCACGGCCAGCATCGTTGACTATCTTCTTGAGGAGTTTCAAGATGGTCTTGTTGGATGCTTCTACTTGGCCGTTACCTTGGGGGTAACAGGGTGTGGAGAAACGGTATTGGATTTTGAATCGGTCACAGAGTTCTTGGACATCCTAGTTTTTGAAGGGTCTTCTATTATCCATGATAATGGATGAGGGAATTTCGTATCTGCAGATGAGGTAATTGAGGATGAATGAGGAGATTTGTTTACCTGTGACGGTGGTGAGGGGAACGACTTCAATCCACTTGGTAAAGTACTCGGTGGTGGTTATTATGAATTTGTGGCCGTTGGATGAGGGTGGATGGATTTTACCCACAAGGTCAAGTCCCCATTGATAAAAGGGCCAAGGTGTTGTTAAAGGTCTTAGCTCTTGAGTTGGTGCATGTATCAGGTTCTTGTGTATCTGGCATTGTTTGCACTTCTTCACAAATTGATATGAATTTGTTTCCATGTTCGGCCAATAATAACCCAAATGCATGAGTTTCTAAGCCAAGGAAGGACCGTTAGAGTGTGTTCCACAGATCCCTTCATATACGTCTTGTAAGGCAGTTTGGGATTCTTCTCATTCTAAACAATGGAGTAAAGTACCATCTAGACCACGTCGGTATAGGGTGTCGGCAATATTGGTATAACGAGAGGTATGGCGTATAAAGGTTCGTCATTGGTTTAAAGACAAGTCAGGTGGGAGGATGTTGTCCTTGAGGTAAGTGTAAACCTTATCATACCAAGGTGAATCAGATCCAACTAATAGGCATATGGAATGGGTTTCAGGAAGATCATAAGCTGGTTGTTGAATTGATTCCACTAAGAACTCGTACCGTGACTCATTCTCTAGGATTTCAAGAAGAAAGGCGATGGTTTCCATGGCATCTGCTACTTTGTTCTCAATGCGAGGTATCTGCTCAAAAGAGATGATCACAAAGTATTCCTTAAAGTCCTCAACCATCTGCTTGTATGGGACAAGCTTTTCATCTTTGGTTTGGTAATCATCATTGACCTGATTGATTACTAGTTGAGAATCACTATAGACATGTAGCTCTTTGATTTTCCACTCTGTTGCCATTTTGAGACCAATGACTAAGGCTTTATACTCTGCTATGTTTTTGGTGCATGGGAATAATAGACGGTAAGACTTCGGTATGGTGTCTCCATGAGGAGTTACAAACAATATCCCTGCCCCTGATCCATGGTTTGTGTAGGACCCATCAAAGTAAAGTTTCTAGGAATGTGTTGATATATTGAATAGGGATTCATCTGGAAACTCAAATTCCATTGGTGTGGTGTCCTGTAGTGGTACATCCACTAATTGATCAGCAATGACTTGCCCTTTGATAGCCTTTCTGTCTACATACTCAATGTCATATTCACTTAGGAGCATTACCCATTTGGCTAGGCGACCTGTTAGCGCTGCTTTGCTTAGTAGGTACTTCAGTGGATCTATTTTTGCAATAAGTTTGACTAGATGTGCTAGCATATAATGCCAGAGTTTTTGGGAAGCAAAAACTACAGCAAGACATGATCTTTCTATCTGAGAGAATTGCAACTCATAGCCCACCAATGTGCGACTGATGTAGTAGACGGCTCTTTCTTTATTTTCATAATCTTGTTGTGCTAGAAGGGCCCCAAGAGCTGTTGGCGTAGCAGATATGTATAATAATAATGGTTTCCCTTGGATAGGAGGCATGAGAATAGGTGGATTCATAAGATATTCTTTCAATTTGTCAAATGCCTCTTCACATTTCTTATCCCATCTAAATGGAATGTTCTTATGTAGGAGATGATTGAAGGGTTGACACTTGTCTGCCAGTTGTGATATGAACCTACGGATTGCTTGTAGCTTGCCCTGCAGAGATCTTAGTTGAGTAAGATTCCATTTGGCAGGGTCCACCTCTATTCCATTTGCCGATACAATAAAGCCTAAGAGCTTGCCTGAGGTGACTCCAAACACACACTTCTTTGGGTTCAACCTGAATTTGAATTGCTCTAATCTCTAAAAGACTTTCTCTAACACATCCAGCTATGATTCTCTTGTGAGTGGCTTTATGAGGATATCATCTACATAGTCTTCCATTGTGACATGCATCATATCATGGAATATAGTGGTCATAACACATTGATATGTGGCTCCTGCGTTCTTTAGCCCAAATGGCATGACATTCCAGCAGAAAGTGCCCATGGACAAGTAAAAGATGTCTTGTGCTGGTCTTCCGGTGCTATCTTGATCTAATTATATCCTGAGAAGCCATCCATGAGAGATAACATGGTATGTCCTACTGTCAAGTCAACTACTGTTGGGAGCTTAGGTGGTTCTTGTTGTATGTTCTCCTCTTCTTCTGTGTAAAGCCATTGTAGGATATCTCTTTCCTTTGTTTCATCTGATAAGGTCCCCCATTTTACAAAGGGAGTTGTGGGAGGTGTAGGAGGAGCAGATGGCTTTGGAAAATGCTTGGGTTGACCAAAGGATCTAGGAGATAAAGGCATCTTGGCTAGATTGAGGTTGTGCTCAATGGAGTATTCCCCTACTCCCATTTCTTTGATGGTAATTTTCTGCTCTTTGGGCTTGGATGAGGAAGCTTCAGAGGTAGAATCATGCTATGGGGTAGGGGATGTAGATGCTCTATTGTTTGGTATGATGCAATCAGGTTTTGAAAGGACAAAGTTGCAATGCTGAAAGGGGTCTAGATCACCTTGGATGGTGACTTGCTTGCCGTTATGAGGGAATTTTATGCATTGGTGATAGGTAGAAGGCATAGCTTTCATGGCATGAACCCATGGTCTACCTAGGAGAATATTATAGGTGAGCTCCCTATCTAGGACTTGGCACACAATGTCTTTTATCACCGGTCCTACTTGTATGGGTAATACCACTGTTCCTTTGGTAGTTCTCTCCTCTTCATCATAGGCTTTGATAGTAATCTTCTTCCTTGGATCAACTGCATTTTTAGAGAACCCCAATGTAAGGACTAGCTTCAGCATGCAAATATTTAAACTGACTCCCCCATCAATGAGAACCCTCTTGATGCAGTGCTTGTGGATGAAGGTGACAATATGTAAAGGGGTGTTATGAGGTTGAGACACTGAGAGGTCATCTTGTTTGGTAAATGATATTGTACTTGAGGAGGTCAGATTACCTACCATGGCTTGGAGTTTCCTTGTGGGAAGGAGATAGACGCAACAACTCTATGATAGAAATGTGAGCAGGAGTCTTCCGTAGTTGGTCTATGACACTATACTAATGGAAGTTGGACTGAGAAGGTGATGACCTTGGAGGAATGGTATTCAACATGACTTTACCACTGCGGGTAATGATACTGTAATTGGTTTGGTTAGGCTCTGATTGTTGGTTGGGTGTGACCACATTGATTTGTGGTATGTGTTCTATTATGCAATTGATGGTATAATCAAATGGCACACTTGCGTAGTTGGCATTACTATTCCCACTATTCTGATTTTGCCTGTTGCGGTTGTTGTTGTTGCTGTTGTTGTTATTGTTGTTGTACGGCCTGTCATGATTGAGAAGTGGATCCTTGTAAGCCACATGTGTCTCATTGGAAGTATGTTGTTGAGTTCCTCCTTGATTTTGATCAAGTACGTCTTAAATAACATGTTTGAGATGGATACAATTGTTGGTTGTATGTCCTCTTCCTCTATGATACTCACAATAGTCGGTGTCTTTCCAACAGTGAGGTTTTATTTGAGGCTCATAATCACTTGTTGGCGGTAGGGAGATTTCATTGTTAGCCAATAGCTTTCTTAATGCGGATTCTTGGGACTCACCCAGCGGTGTGAACTTTTGCCTTGTGTTTGAGTTGAACCATGGTCTTGGCTCCTGAGAGAATGTTTTGTTGGGTGTAACATTGCTTGCCTCTCCTTTGAGAGTGAATATAGTGTTGATAACTGAGAGGGGGGGGGGGGGTGAATCAGTTATCCTAATTGTTTCTTCTTTTGATTTTTCTCATTAATCAAAGCAGCATTGAATTAAACAAACAAACATTATCATGAAATGAGAAACACATGACACAGTATTTTTGACGTGGAAACCCAGTTAAGGGACAAAACCACGGGGTGATTAACCCAAAGATTATTCTGTTAGAAGAATAAGGAGTTACAAAAATGGCACTTGCCAATTAGGGCTCACTGCCCGAGCACACTGCTCACAAAGAGGCCCACTGCCTACAAGGAGACACACTGTCTACAAGAATGTTATATAATACTTGAACTGATTGGAAGCACCTACATATGCTAGGGTTCAGTTCCGGTTAGGCTCAGTACACTGATCTGCTGCACTTCATCTTTCCTCTGTTCTTTATTCTGCTATCTTTTCACATATCGGATCTTTCTTACTACTTCTGCTCTGCTCTGTACTTATTCGCATACACCCTCACACAATCACACTTTTCACAACTAAATCCATCCTCTACATATATCCGCACAAGTAATTTCATCACCTTTCTAGTCGGCATCCGGAACAGTCTGGTTTCTTACAAACTCTGTTCTGTCGGCTGAATCCTTGCTCACCAAGCAATGCGGATCAAGCATATACTTGTAGATATCATTAATCATGTTGGCCAAACATGATTCATGCCTTCACAACCTTTACCATCAACAGTAACATATCCGGAAAAGATTCTGATGCTCTGTCAATCAGTTCTTCCTTCTGTTCTCATTGTCTTTCAGGAATCCGGTACTCAGCTATTCATATCTTTTTCTTTGTCCATCACCGGAGGCTAAATCCTTGGAATATACTGCTCAAGGTAGTCCTCTTGACTTCCCCAAATCCGCACTGCACCAAGACACTTCCTCTGAGAGGTCCGGACCAATCTGTCGGACCTTGCCACATGCTCTGTTCTTGTTCACCGGACCACAACAGTTCTTCATCCTGACTTCCGGTAGAGGCACACCATGACTTGCGGATATGTGGGATGACCTTTGTTGCCATCAATGACAACAACCATGAATCCATATAGTGTCTCTTGCCAACAATCTCCCCCTTTGGCATTGATGGCAATACTTAGTGAAAAATGACTAAGTGTTTACACTATGCTCCCCCTTTGCTGATGCTCTATCTTTATATACAATTTCTGGAACTCCCCCTTAGTTGGATTCCTCATTTTTCACTGCTCCTCACTCCCCCTTTGACATCAATGGCAAAGGGTAGGGTCCGCACACCAAAATTTTCAAAAAATTTCTATACATAGCCGCATATTTACATACTCACATAAACTGAAGAATGTCTGCAAAAGATGTCTTCAGTTGGATCAGTTCTGTAGCCCAACTTTGCTTCATTCTATCCAAAATTGAAATGTGACCACTCAACAAAAATGCAAAAGCTTCTGCCCTCTTGAGATCTGTCAGATCATTTGTTTGGGCGGTAGTCTGAGCATCACTGATGGCCTCATGCATAGTTTCTAACTTAGGGATTATAATCCTTCTAAGTTCTCCCATCCGGTTAGTGATATTCTTCCTTTCCTTCTCAAAGTTCTTTATTGCATTTGTGATTGCAATAGTTTGACATTCTTGATTTACTATGGATGAAGAAAGAGGATCAAAACTTTGAGACAAACTTTGTAGTTTGTCCTGTTCCGCTTTTATTTTCTTATCTATTTCTACTGTTGCCTTTGACCAGGAGATACAAAATTTGTAAATATCACCGCCATCCTTAAGAGCATTTTCTAAGCTCTTTATTCCAATACTCATATTTCTCCTATCGTTAGAGATTAATCCTAATACTTCTGAAAATCTTTTATCCAAAAATTCCTTCCAGACCTTTTCTTCAGCTGATTTTTCTAGAGAATCAAAATGTGTAGCAACATTGCTGACTAAGGTTTTGAGATTACCGGAAGAGGAGGCTGTCAGATCTATCTGGATTGATGGCATAATCTTTTCAAGCACTCCGGAAGCAGCCTCTATCAACTCACAGTCTTCCATATGAGACTTTAGGAGTTTTTCATTTGCCTTAGCATTTGCAAATGAAGCTATCTTCATTGTCTGTACCGGAGAGAGAGAGTCAAAGTCGAATGGGCCTTTTAGAAGCTCCGGTTCATCAATCTCTAAAGTTTCTTGGCTTAGAAACTTTTGAACAGTTTGTGCAGTGTCTCTTGCCGGAGACAGATGTTTCTTTTCTTCTGCAGTTTTGTCCTTAGGAGTCTTATCTCCTTCCACATTCTTACCACTTACAGTTGTGGTTTTCTCTATTGGATTTTTCTCTTTCTCTGCATCCTTGGTGCTGTCAGCCTCTTTTTCTTTTTCTGCTGCTTCTTCCTCCTGTAATTTTTCTTCTTCTTGGGATCCGGAGACTGTAGGAGAAGCCGGAGAAGAGATGTTAGTCTGTTCTAGTGGCACTTCTTCCGGAGCAAATGATCCCAAGTCCGCAGCTGTTTCTGCACCTGAGTCCTCTGTAATAGGAATATTAAACCTTTTGTATGTATTCCGGAGGATCTCTTCAGTGTCCTTGGCTACTTTGTCGGTCTCACCAAGCATAAGCTGATTCATCCTTGCTTTGCTTCTGAATTCATCCTTGCAGTCCTTGAATATCATGTTCATGGTTTTGTGATCAATTGAGGGATATAGCTGAATAGCTATCTGTTCCCTGATCTCAAGGTCTTTTGCCATGGCATTGTTCTTTCTTATTTCTAGTTCCATCTCTAGACTCTTTGGAATTTCAGATATAATCTCAATAAAAGCTTTATTGTAGATGTTCAAGTACCTAATTATAGCTTCTTGCAGGATCTTTTGATCTACCGCATTGTAGTCATCATAGAATTCAGCCACCGGTTGAAGGTTCCCATCCACAGTGATTGATTTGACTACACTGTCTAGAGATAGGGTGGGCTTTTCAGAAAATTCTTCTGTCATTTCTTCCTTGTCTCGGCCAGAGGAGGGTTTACCGGATCCTTTCTTCTTCTATTTCTTTATTTCTTTCACTCCCTCATCTGACTTAGTTTCTTCTTCATCCTTTTGGCTTTGATAAGCTCTTGAGGCTTTTGTCTTAGATCTCTTACTGGATCCCTGGACTTCCGGTTTTGAGCTTTTGGTTTTGATAGGTGTAGATCCTTTTGATGATCTGGTCCGAGTTGAGGATTCCACCGGAGCACTTTTCTTGCTTTTCTTTTCTGCCTCTTTCTTTTCTTCCTCAGATTTTCTTCTCTTTTCCCGGTTGGCATCAAGTGCCTCTTTTGAGATGCCTAGGCCTTGAGCAATATGCTCTACTTCTTTTCTCACCTTCCTCTTTATCTCAGGTTCCCTGAGTTCTACATGGATCTTTACACTCAACTCCTCAAAGGTTCCAAACCTTTCTGCCTTTGGATCTTTGGGCTGACTTAGCATGTGTTGAACATGCAGCTCCACTATCTGTTCATCCACTTCATACCCCATGGGCACGATCCAGACAGTCCTTGGCTCCACTGCCTCCATTAGGCACTGATCAGTGTCCACCATAAAGCACACTGAGTCTTTGTATTTTTCAACAAGAGACTGGGGAATTCTTTCTCTTGCTTGCATCATGCTTTGGAAGTTTTTGAAGTATCCCCATAGGGCTGTATTTCTTGCTTTGGCATCCCCAAGCCCATGTAAATAGTCTCTTATCTAGACTGCAACAGGTTTGTCATTCTGCCATGCCCATCCACTTGATCCGGGCAGCTCATTCATGAAGTAGAAAAATAGACATAATATAAGAGTACCATACTTAAAAGAATTCTTTTTGTCCTTCTTGATTTTCTGTATATTTTCCATTAATTGGCTTAAGAGCAGTTCGCAGAGATCATATTCTGCATTCTTCCTTAGCATTTCATAGGCAGTATACACTGTAGTTCCAGATACAGAATTCTCCCTGCTGGAGTGATAGATCTTGTATCCTATTATCATGGATGCGTACTTGATATCCGGATCCGAAATATCTTCAATGGTCATTGCCCTCTTATCAAATTTTGATCCGGTGGCCTCAGTTACAATGTTGTTCTTGACAGATTTGAGGATAGGTATCCCTCCGGAAGAGTATAGACCAGTTACTGCCCTAATTGCCTCTTTTGTGATCTTGTAAGGTCTATCCATCCAGAGGAAGTTGTCATGCATTCTGCTCAATACATATCGGACCCATTCTTCTTCTTCAAAGCAGGGGAAATGAATGAATTGATCAAACTGTTTCTTCTGGATACCCTTGTACTCTGGTTTAAGCTCAAAAGCATTGTCTATTAGTTGTTTGTGATAGAGATCTCTCAATTTGAATTCCCTGAATTCCTCAATGCTTGCATGTATGTAAACCCTAATGTCTTCTGTGTGTAAAACTCCATGAGGAACACTGGAAAATGCTCCTAAGAGATCTACCTCTAATGACTTGTATGGATGTTTCTTAAATTCAGGTCGGGGCCTGTCTGAGATTTTTACTATATTTGGAGTAGCCATTTCTTCAAAAGATTTGTAGCAAGATATCGGAAGTGGAAAATACCTTTTGCATCTTCGGTTACACGGAGTGGTTGGATTGATTTCTGTATGTAATGACTTCGGCAGGAGATCTTCGGTGAACTTGATGAATTTTGTTGCAGAGCTCCGCTTTTCACTTCTTCTTGGATGTGGAATGATCAAGTGATGGTTGAGAAATCCCTTATATCATTTTGCAAACCCTAATATCAGTTTGCAATAAATGCTCCACCTATATTATTCCGGTTTGCCTTATCCAGATAGCTTGGAGTATCCCGGATCAGTCCTGATCTATGAACATCATGCGGATCTTTCAATCATGAATAAATCGAGGTGACACATTACAAGAACATCCCAAACGTTCTATCCAGTCCGCAGAGTAAAATAATGTACTTCCGGATCTCTCCGGACCCTTTTGTAGTCCTCTGTCATTCCGGAGCATCTCCCGGAACAGGGCTTACTTGATAGATCACAACTTCTTTACATCTTCATGCGGACCTCTGAAATCTTGTCTGGATCATCTCAAGACTTATATCTTCAAACCCTTTACTCCGCATCTTGTGTCACATCTAGCACCACTTGATTGGCTGGGAGAACAGGATTTTCTTTGAGTCTCCCCCTGAGCCAGAGCTCACTTTTTAATTTCTGGAAGTAATATCAACACCAGAATCTGGTGCGGATCCAGTTTCTGTATTCTCTGAACTTTTCTTTACCCAAATCTTGCTCATCTGATTCTTAACTTCATCCGCATTCATTTTTTGTTTACCCTTGTCTTGATTCTGATTATACACCGGACCTCTTTTGTCCTGATTCTTGCTTCTGCAGACTTTAGCATTATGACCGGACCTATTACAGATTTGGCAAATAACATTTCTTTGCATATTTGACTGATAACCTCTTGATCTGCATTGATTAGCCATATGACCTACTCTATTGCATGTAAAGCATCTACCATTGAATGATTTGTTTACTTGCATATTTCTGCATTCATGAGACTTGTGTCCATACCTTTTGCAGTTAAAGCACTGTCCGGAGAAGGATGGATTAGTTTGATTCATTCTTTTTCTGCACTGATTAGCTTTGTGACCAAAGTGATTGCAGCTGTGGCAGTATCCATTGAAAGATGGATATCTTTGAGCATTGGGTTGTCTTACCGGAGGTCTTCTAGGCCTATTCCTTGGATTTTCTAATCCAAAATTCTTTTGACCGGATCCGGAACTTTCTCCTTTCTCATATCCCAGGCCGTACTTGTCATCTGTCTTCTTTTGACTTCCAAGAAGTACTTCAAGTTGGGCAGAACTTATCTTGAATTTTTCTTTAAATTCATTTGCTGTTTGAAGATCTCTTTTGAGAGAGACAATTTGATCCTCAAGTTTTTTTTCATTATCTTTGGCATCTTCAAGATGAGATTCAAGATGTCTGATAATCCTGTCCATCTGGTGGCATTCTTCTGATTTCTCTTTAAGAGATTGTCTTAGATTGTCTTCAGCTTTTCTTTTTTCTTCAATCTCTTGAGTAAATTTTATAGTTCCTGATTCCATTTCATGTCTTAACATAATGACTTCTTTTGATAACTTTTCACATAACTTGGTTTTCTCAGTCAATTCTTCATTTGTATTGCTTTCTTCAGTTTGGCTTGCCAATTGTTGGAGCAGCTCCTTTCTCTTTTTCATAGAGAGACTTAATTTGTCTTTTAGTTCTCTCATGAATTCATCAGCCTGTTTGAGTCTTTCCTTTAATTCATTGACTTCAGAATTTGACTGTTCAAGATCCTCAAGGGCAGTCTTGAGTTGCTCCCTTAAACCATATGCATCCATTGGAATTCCCAGATCTTCCTCAAGCTGTTAGGCTCTATTAGGAGGAACTTGGCTCTGATACCAATTGTTGATAACTGAGAGGGGGGGGGTGAATCAGTTATCCTAATTGTTTCTTCTTTTGATTTTTCTTATTAATCAAAGCAGCATTGAATTAAACAAACAAACATTATCATGAAATGAGAAACACATGACACAGTATTTTTGACGTGGAAACCCGGTTAAGGGACAAAACCACGGGGTGATTAACCCAAAGATTATTCTGTTAGAAGAATAAGGAGTTACAAAAATGGCACTTGCCAATTAGGGCTCACTGCCCGAGCACACTGCTCACAAAGAGGCCCACTGCCTACAAGGAGACACACTGTCTACAAGAATGTTATATAATACTTGAACTGATTGGAAGCACCTACATATGCTAGGGTTCAGTTCCGGTTAGGCTCAGTACACTGATCTGCTGCACTTCATCTTTCCTCTGTTCTTTATTCTGCTATCTTTTCACATACCGGATCTTTCTTACTACTTCTGCTCTGCTCTGTACTTATTCGCATACACCCTCACACAATCACACTTTTCACAACTAAATCCATCCTCTACATATATCCGCACAAGTAATTTCATCACCTTTCTAGTCGGCATCCGGAACAGTCTGGTTTCTTACAAACTCTGTTCTGTCGGCTGAATCCTTGCTCACCAAGCAATGCGGATCAAGCATATACTTGTAGATATCATTAATCATGTTGGCCAAACATGATTCATGCCTTCACAACCTTTACCATCAACAGTAACATATCCGGAAAAGATTCTGATGCTCTGTCAGTCAGTTCTTCCTTCTGTTCTCATTGTCTTTCAGGAATCCGGTACTCAGCTATTCATATCTTTTTCTTTGTCCATCACCGGAGGCTAAATCCTTGGAATATACTGCTCAAGGTAGTCCTCTTGACTTCCCCAAATCCGCACTGCACCAAGACACTTCCTCTGAGAGGTCCGGACCAATCTGTCGGACCTTGCCACATGCTCTGTTCTTGTTCACCGGACCACAACAGTTCTTCATCCTGACTTCCGGTAGAGGCACACCATGACTTGCGGATATGTGGGATGACCTTTGTTGCCATCAATGACAACAACCATGAATCCATATAGTGTCTCTTGCCAACATATAGGTTGTTGTTTGGGAGCGGCCACCTTGGCATCAACTACTCCATCATTGACGACATTTTTGTTTTTAGTCCAAAACTTTGATTTGTCAGTCGTGTAGTTGGAGGTAGGTGTGTCCTTGTATAACTTGATTTGTCCCTTAGCGATCATAGCCTTTTCGATGAACAATCCCATTTCAATGACCTTTGAAAATGAAGTAGGGCATTGAATTTGTATTTGGTAGCTAAGATTGGAGTTGAGGTTGTGGACAAACATCTCCATTAATTGCTTCTCGGGTACATCATATGAGCATTTGCTTGCTAGTTGTCTCCACCTTTGTAGGAAGGAGGCGAATGATTCGCCACTCTTTTGCTTGGTGTTGCATAGGTCAAGCATGGAGACTTCGTGTTCAATATTGTACGAGAAGTGCATGATGAATTTGTTGACTAACTCATTAAAAGTTTTGATGCCTGGTGGAAGCCGTGAGAACCACTCCATGGCTTGACTACCTAGAGATCTAGGGAATAGTCTCATTAAGTAAGTCTCATTATGAGCTACTTCTATGCATGCTACGTTAAATTCCCTAATGTGATCTCCTGGGTCCCCTTTCCCTTTGTACTTGTCAAACTTAGGAACTTCGAATCGAAAGGGAAATGGTGTCATGTTCAAACTTTTATCAAAGGGCTACGTCTTGAGATCCATCATTTGTTGCGTTAAACCCTCGATTTGTTTCCTCATTTCTTCCATAGGAGTGCTTGGGTCTATGGCTTTCTTTCCTTTTTCATGATTATCTTCTACGGTTTCTTGGATTTTGCTTAGATCAAAATCGGCGAGGAGTTTAATTCCAAGATTTGCAAGATGATAAAAAATATTTGTGAGGGTCCTCATGGAGCACTTTCTCTAGCAAGCATTGGAATTTCTGATCTTGGAGGGTTCCTTGATACTCTTCGTGAGAGATTTCCTCATCACTATCATGAGGGGTGACAATGTGGTTGGATGATCCGGCCATTTCAAGTTGCTTTTTGTATTGAGATCTAGTAAGAACCATGCAAGGTGACGTGGGATGAGGTGGGATGAAATTAGAGATTTTGGCAAGATGCCAATGAAGACTGCTGAGAATAGGATACTTATGACAAGATTTGGACAAGGGACTCTTCCGATCAATGATTCCAAGTAAGACGACTGATACAAGACGATAGCCACTAGTAAGGGTACTCGATACCTGTCTTACTGTGTAGGGACTAGTCATGCACCAAGACCACTAGCGAAGTTCTATGACTTACTAGGGTTACTTGAATCCAAGATGATACAAAAAAGGGGCCTATGCTGATCTGATATGGAATACTTTGACTTTGGACTAAGAAGACTGATAGAAGGTGAATGGGATGACCAACGAAAGAGGGGATATGCTATGGAATGGATGAAAAAAGTGACTGCAAGGTAAGATCTAATCTCAAATTTTGGAACTAGGCTGAAATGGGTATCCAAAAATGACAATTTGTTTCTCTCAAAGATTGTGGAAGTGCTCATTGTTACGTAGGTGCCGGAACAGATGCACCGCAAAAATTGGTAAATGCGCAACAAGTCGGCATAGAAGCGTCACACTGGTAGATTGTAGATGCATCGTAATAGGTAGCAAAAGCATTGCAAGTTAGTGCATATGCCCCGCAGGTTGGCACAAATGCGCATCAGAAGAGGACGAATGCGCCACTCTAGTTTTCTCAGTATTTTTGCAAGTTTTTGGCAATTTTCTGATGTTTTTAGTACTTTGGTTGCAAGAAGGTCTTTTTGATCTAATTTTTTGAAATTATGGCAAGAAGACACAGCAAACACAAAGAATGTTTTTATGGTTTTTTAGTTTTTTGCAATTTTTTTTACTCTTTTTGGACTAAAAAAGAAAGCAAGCACAACCCTAGGTTTCAAAGGATAGTATAAAACCGAATTCTCACTATCTCTAGTGAAGCATCTTCGGGAGGTGATAATCTCCCTTCCCTGCACCAGATTATAGGGGTTTTTGGTCTACTAAAACAAAGGATGAGTAATAAAGGCAACCGTTCAAGTGGTTATACATGCGGCAGCACTACTCTCCATTATGGAGTCTCCCAGCCTACAAGGGTTGCGCCTTGGAGGGTTTTGGGGGAGGTTGGTTGTCGGTATAACACAACTGCACTCGTTGTTTGAAGCTTTCACTCCAAACACAATTTATTTATAGTGGCTTGGAAGGGCTTGGCATCTAGCCTGTTACCACTTAGGGTCATTCCTACTTAGATGAACAGTATCTAAGAGCAGGCCCCTCTAAAGGAAAAACACATGCAAAAATGATATGTCTGGTATTTTGGTCACCTAAGATAGGGGAAAGCATAGGCCTGGTATCATTTCCAAAACATAGAATACAGTGGTTCTTTTTCCCCTAGTTAAAATGAGAAAACCTAGATGAGCTATCTACTTGGGCAAGCACAGAAATTTGTTAACTTTGAAGTGATAACAAGATAGCAATGGTCAAGTTTTACCAAGATAGTAATGATGTGTTCAATTTTAGCCCAGATAGCTCAAATTTGTTAACTTTGAAGTGATGATCGAGATAGCAATGGTTCAGTTTTACCTAGATAGCAATGATGTGTTCAATTTTATCCAGATAGCACGAGTTGTTAACTTTGAAGTGATAATCGAGATAGCAATGGTTCAGTTTTACCCAGACGGCAATGATGTGTTCAATTTTATCCAGATAGCAATGAGTTGTTAACTTTGAAAGATAGCAATATAGCAATGATTCAATGATATGCAAGATAGCAATGATTCAATTACCACCTTCTTAGTTAAAACTATGTGAGATTTGTATGAGCATCCATTTACTTTCCCGTTAGAAATCAAAGTGTGAGTTAACAAGTGCAACTATATGATTCTAAACCAGTACCTAGCCTGCAAAACAGATCAAGAGTGTTCTTGTAAAAAGACGTCAGCATTAGCAAAAACTTCAAGAAAACCCTAAAAATCACTGCTTAGATCAGATGCGCAGCTTTAGAGACTAAATGCGTAGAAATAGATCTCAGAAATGCCACAGTACATATGCCTCTAAGATAGAGGTCAAAAGCGCAGAAAAATAGTGTATATGCGTTGAAATGATATATGCACCATATCAGAGGGTAGATGCGTCATAACAGAATCTGTATGCACCAAAAGGATGTATGCACTAGAACAGACAGTATATGCATCAGATCAAAGACGGTATGCATTGTAACAGATATCAGATGAGTGTTAGGATGTGTCAGATGTACTGTTTCCTCCTGTGTACGACTTTCTAAAACACAAAAACTCAGTTTTTGGGTTAAATTTGGGGCTATGCCCCACAGTGGGTACCAAAAATGTTAAGGGAAAATTGGAGTAAACATGAATAATCAATATATCAATATCAAAATATCCAAAACTCAATGAAATACAGAAACAAAGAGATTAACCGAACAAAAGAACTTCAAAAACCTTTGCAAACCTCAAAGCTTCATAGCTTCCATTGGTTGCCTATCTCAATCGATCTTGCATGTATGAATAAGGCCTTCAGAGAGTGCACTTCCTTGCTATGATTCCAAGATTGTCAATGGAGAACGGCTATGAAATGCTATGAAGAGGAGCTTCACAACAATGATAGTAGTATGGTAACGAGTGTGATCACAAGCAATGGAGGAATTGGTGCCAAAGGCGTGCTGTAATTCCTACAAAGTAACAATACTTAAAGCTTGGATAATTGAAATGGAAGAATAGGGTTCAATTTATAGAGTTGGGAAAGAGAAGATCAACGGTATAGAAAGAACAAGAAGATCAAAGATATAGAACGGATGAGGAACATGCGCGAATAAGAAGAAGACATGTATCCTACTCTATTTTGCATGAGAGGAATTAATAAAATAGAAGAATGAGTTAACTGAAGAGATAAATCAATTAAAAGAATAGATCAATCAGTTAAGAGAATAGAACTAGAGAATAGAAATTGCATGAGGATGAGAAGATATTTTGACTCAATTAAATATTTAGAATATTTAATTGCATGTGCACAAGGATTGAATTATATTTAGAGATAACTCAATTTTAGAAGAATTGGACAACTTAAATAAATATTTGATTTATTTAAATTTAGAGAAGATATTATTGGAAGAAACAATTAAATAATTGATATTATTTAATTTAGAATGATTTTGGAAGAACAAATAAAATATTTTATTATATTTTATTTTTGGAGATTGAGAGGATTTAAATAAATTTGATTGATTTATTTAAATTTGGAAGAATGGTTTGATTTAATTAAATAATTAAGAATTATTTAATTGTTTGGAAGAATTTAATTAAATAAAGGATTTTATTTAATTTTGACTTTTAGAAGAGATAATTAAATATTTCGATATTTAATTAATTTAGAGGAATATGAATCAAATAAATAAATTTGTTTATTTATTTATTGATAGAAGAATTAGAATGAAATAAATATTAAGAATATTTATTTAGACCGAGTCATGTCATTTTTAGGCGTATACAACACCAACCCAAAGGAGACTACAATCCCCTAAACTAAGCACCAACCTAGATAAATAGAAGCACCAACCTCACAAGGATCAAGAGGCACCAACCTTTGGAATCTCTAAAATGAATATAAAAGAAATCATATACATACGCTGTCACTAATAATCTCTGCACAATATATTCACTGATCGAAGGTAGAAATCATTCATGCGTTGGAAACTTACTTTGTCATCTTTTCATCGGCTAGCTAGTTGTCGAGAAAACTAGCCATTAGTGAACTTAAGAGTTTGCAAACCTCACGATTCGCCAATTGAAGGCTTAGTCATGCCTTAGAATCTTTTAGGATCAATTTCCCTTTGATGTTTTTATCTTCATGCCTTAGAAACTTTGTGACGCATTTAACATCAATGACAATATTTCCAATAGGTCTTCCCTCATGCCACAAGGAGATCTTGGGAATCAAAAGCACTTGGAATTCTTTCCCTTTAGTGACCTACCTAAGGATTTCATCACATTAGGGGACAACCCAAACCATATGTTCCGATAGGGTATACTAAAGGGGGGGAGTGAAAGATGTGCCTCAAAGGAGTCATCATTGTGTCTAGCATAGCCTTGGCGCCCCTTTTCGTAAGGAGTCAAGGTGAAGTGTGATTGGGTTTGCTCATGAACACATACTTGTAGATGGACTCTGATTCATATAATTAGGCCTTGTGTACCCTTGGTTATATGGAGGATATCCCCTAGAAAGATCATAAAGCCTAGTTTAGGACCTACCAGTCATCTTTTCTCATGGTGCACCGATAAGCAATTATCCCTGAGAAGTTACTCATACTGAATACTTCTGAGTTTATAGAGATAGAGCTCATTGTGGGGAAGGTCTTGGCCTCCATGGTAAGGGGTGTATAGGTGGTACATAACCTTACATTCCCTAGCTATCTGCAACTTAGTAGATAGTATAATCGTGAGCCTATGAAGATTAACACACCCTCTTGATCCAACATCAAAATCTCTTGCAAACCATTGAATGTTGATTGAGTCTTTTGATTGCAAACATAAAAAAAACTTTCCCAAAGGTCTTGAGCATCCCACGTATCCATAATTATCCCAAATCATTCCCAATCCACCTCATCCCCTAATCATCTTAATCATCCACCTTTTCCTAATCATCCCCTAATCATCCATCTTATCCTAATCATCCCTTAATCATCTTAATCATCCATCTTGTCCTAATCATCCTAATCATCTTTTCCACATCATCCCTAATTCAAATCCATTAGCAAGGGCCCTAATCCAAACCAATTTTCCTAATCCAATCAAGGTCCTAATCTTAATCCATTCAATCAATCAACTAATCCAAGGTCATGTGTCAAATCCTTAAGTAATCCCCTAATCCAAATTTACTCATCCAGGGCCCTAATCCAAATCAATTTTCCTAATCCAATCAAGGTCTTGATCCTAATCCATCTTATCCATTTCCCTAATCATCATCAATCCTTAACCACTCCCATCATTGAGCTTTGTCATCATCCCTAATCATATCCTAATCCAACCCTCTAGCCATCATCCATCATTCATCTTAATCTAATCCAAATCCCTAATCAATCCACCTATCTTAATCTAATTTCATCATTCATCCTAATCCCCTAATCAAACCCATCCATCACCTAATCCTAATCATTTCATCCCTATCTCCGTCTAATCCACTATCCTAATCATTTCATCCATTGTCCACCCCTTATCCTATCCACTTATCCATCAATCCAATCTCCATCATCATCCTAATCTAATCCCCATCCCTAATCATTTCTTCATCTTATTCTAAGAATCCTAATAATCCATCCACACCCTAATCTAGTCTAATCAAACTATCATCCCATATCCATTATCCATCTATCCATCTCAATCACAACCAAATCCAACACCCTTAATCAAGACATCTCCATTGCAACAATCAAAATTGGTTAAGAACTTAACCCCTTTCAACCCCATCTAATTCCATCCAAACCCTAATCATAATTTATCCAAATCACCATCTAAATCATCATCAAAATCCTTCACACAAGGGTCCTAGACCTAATCCTTCATCATCCAAACCAAATTCAACTGCATCCATCATATAATCAAATCCTTAATCCAAACCCCATCTAAAATCAATACAAAATTAACATCCAACTAATAGCCTAATCCTAATACAAACCCCACAAACAAAGCCTCATGGATTGGTTTGATCAATTCATTATGCAAGCTAAAACTCCTATGCCTTTGCATGAAGTCCATACAAAACCCAAAATCAAAGTCAAAACAAAAGTCATGCATCCCTCATATAAGATCCGTTATCCAAATGATGATGATAAGAACCTTGTAGATCAAGATGAATATCCTAATGATGAGAGCCTTAATGAATATCTTGATAACCCTAATGGTTCCCTCCACACTATATAAGGTTCCACCCCACTAGATCATCACCCCTTACTTCAAAACATGGATGCCATGATTAAGTACCTCATTAACACTATTTTCATAGCAAAGAGGCCTTTCTTAGGTATCTTATCAGTATAGGAGTCAAGCTTCCCCCAAACTATAACCTCAATCCATGCATTGCTAACCCTAATCCTAATCCATCTAACCATGCTAATCCTAATCCTAACTCCTCAAACAAACAATTAGCAATGGTATCCTCTTGTGCAAGTCCTGCATCAACCAAACCTTCAAAACCTAAGCTTGAATATGATCAATTCCATCCAACTAATCAATCCAATCATTCCAACTTAGCTACAAAGGATGTCATCCAATGGCTATTTGCAAGGAATCATAATAAAAAAACATGAATTTGAGGAGTTGTGTTGCCTTGGCCACAAAAAATAAGCATGCTGAGGTTATCCAAAATTTTACTAGCGCTACCATCTCCATGAGTCAACCCATGTGGGAAGCTAAACAAAGACATTTTATGCCATCCATAAAATCCCTAAAATCCAAAATCCATGTGTCCTAAAGTCCAAAATCATCCCACTAGCCAAAATATACTCTTAGGAGAATATATCAAAGGCCTAACTGATATAGGGGACCTTGAAGTGAAACCGAATACATCCATCTTGTCAGAGCAAAAATTGTATCTATATCAAGATCTCATCCCAAAGCATGATCCACCTTGCCCATCTCCAAATCAAGATAAAACTATCCAAGTTACTCCTATCTATAACCAAGATCCTCTCTATGATCCAAAGAACCAAGATGATCCCCTCAACCATATTTACACCATCCATGATCAATAAATCCAAACTAATCCCATCCATCATACAATTATTCCCATCCAACATCCAACTAATCCTATCCATCATCCCCCAACCCCCCTTCCCACGAAGAGATCATTGTCCCCATTGAACACATAGACAAGCAAAATGATCATAATGAACATCTCGTCAATCAAGGTGTACATGACATGGATCACATCAAGAACGAGGACAAGCATGTCACAAGTGATCACATTAAGCCTATAATTGACCAAGGCACTACCATCATAAAGGAGGAGAAAGCACAAACATCTTATCAAGTTGGTCCAACAACCTTCATCAAATCCGGTCTCCTTGCAGATGAGAAAATTATAAAGGGTTCTTGGCAATACACTAATGGTCTAGCATCATGTTTCAAATGCAACAAGTATCCCATTACAAAAAAAAGTGTCAAATCATGGGTTGCAATGGAAAAGGCTTGGGCCTTCACGAGCAAGGAATCTTAGAAGCTATGCAAGTATATGCAAATCATGGACCTCAATGCATTGGCTACAAGAAATCTAATGATATTAGTGATCCTTTGACAATTGTTGGGGCAACTTCATCCAATGTAAACATCAAGATAGAGGCCATTCATAGCCCCTGCAATAATCTCGCTGCCACTAATCCTTTCACCCCCACCTCTAACCATCCCATCCATCTTCACCTCCCACATCGTAAACCCACTAATTTGGACCAACAAGCTTATACATTGTACCAAGTGAAGAGTCACATCGATGCAAAGGATCAACATCAAGCACCAAATAAGAAACTAGAGGCAAATCAATATCAAGCAAAACATCCAAGTGAATCCAAGTGAATCCAACAGTGACATGAATTCAATCCAAAGAGAAGCCAAAAAGCAATATGGATCCCAAAGCAAAGTGAAGCACTAAATATGATCAAAGAAAAATATCGCAAGGAATCAATCAATCAAAATATGTGCATTACATACAATAGGTGTCCACCACCTCCATAATTATTATAGATCCCAGCATGTAAAGCTCCACAATGCAATAAGGTTGCTGGTCCTCATCCTGATACTAACCCCAAATCCAAATCCACATCTCCTCAACTCAACCCCATCATCAAATCCCCACATCCTTCATCCCAATCCAAATATCCAATCTAAATCCTAATCCCAAATTCCTGAATCCAAACATCTAAATCAACAATCCCAATCTAAGCTCCCTGATCCTAAATCCAAGAACTCAAAATCTCACATCCACCATATCCTGGTAGCAACACTTTACCATAAGGGCTATGATGGATCCTTATTGAGATGTGCACATTTGGATAAAGCCAACCTAGCTATCAAAGGGAATCACAACACTTGTGGATTGTACATTAGTGGAACAATCCTTGCCAAGAAATTACACAAAGCAGGTCACTATTAGCATGCCATGATAGGATCCTCCAAATCAACAACATCATCTAGACAAGCCTTCAACACCTAAAGCAACCAGAGTCAAAATTATGCAAAAAATCCAAAAGGAATAAAAATAAATCAAAAGAGAAGATAAAAAATATCATCCAATAGTGAAAACCACTCTCGTGGCACCTTGGGCAAGTACCATGATGAAAACCCATTCATGAGCGTCATGTGTAAATCAATTGTCTACATGAACCTTGCACTTGGGGGAAACCTTCTTCCATTCAATCATCCCCATCCCTTCCATCCATATCATCCCCATCCTTTCCATCCATGTCATCCTACCCTACCCATCCATCATATTTTCATACCCATCCATCCTCCCCTCCTACCTTTGATCTTGATAAGGATAGGGGCATTTATATAATTCTAAAACATGCTTTGTGCATCTATTGATGTATCCCTTCTTTTTGCAACACATCCTACCATCTACCATCATAAGCATCATAGTGCATCATCATGAAATGAATGGAATATCTAGAGTGGGGCATGTTATTCCTATGCAATGTAGTCCTTGGAGGTCACATCTTTAACCCCTTCATTCATCCATCATGCATCCTCCATCCAGTCCATCCACTATTGAGAATTCCTTAATCCATCCATCCAATCCTTCCTTCATCCTTATCCCTAGAATCGATTTGCCCTTGTCATTGGTTCCAAGAAAAATACTACTCAAAATCCATCCCTCTAAATGAAATCCATCCAAATCCATAGCATAATCTAACATCGCTATCCTAGCACTGCAATCCAAGCATCACAAGCAATTCCTAATCCACATAAATCTTGCCAAGCAATCTATGCAAATCATCCAAAATCATACATTGGTTTTGTTCCCAACCTTATTGCAAACCTTGATCTCCTATAATCCAATCATCATCATCAAGATATATCATTCCCAATCCTCATGTTGTTTCAGGATATATCGTTCCCACGTGAACAACACTATCCTCATCAATCAATCAATCATCAATTCATCTTGACCAGGGGCAAAATCTTGTTTTTATTTGTATTGTTTGTGCATGCTTGCTTATATGTGTTACAGTTTTGGTTTGTATCTATCATGGTCCTTGCAACACATTGCCACAATGACATCATGGTCTTCCATATCATGGTGCCATATGGCATATGCTTGTTAGTGACCTTTTCTTTTGGGTTGGTCCTTTATGCATTAAACACCACATTGAATTTATCTTTATATCCTCATGCATCTCGTTTTATGCTATAGAAAAAGAGTTTCTCAATACATTTAGAATCTCCTTAATGCTTCCCCCCATATACCTACTTTGACCAACATTCGTTCTCATCCTAAATCATAACACAATAAAAATCCCTCCAATCATTAATCATCCTTCAATCAATCCACTCAATCAATCCACTCAATCAATCAATCAAATACAAACCAAACCATCAATTAATCAAATCCTTGAATCAAACTATCAATCCATCCTAAAATCCATATCCCAATTCTTGGGGCATAGTTACTCCATTTCATTCTTCCCCTCCATCATACCCTCACCTTTCATCCTATTCACTACTTGATCACTAACATTCACCTTCCATCTCCTAATTTGCATATATTTAGCATCCAACTACCTTAACAACCATCTTCTTTCATTCATCCCTAGCATCTTTGTTATCTCTCTATTTAATCCATTTCAAGAGAACAATTGTGTTCTTCAAACCCGCCTATCCTCTCGAGGGGGCATCCATATCTATTTATTAACTTCATTTTCCTTTAGCTAACTGGGGCATCTTGCCTCCCTCCTCACCTCACCAAGCACCTATATTTTATCTTTCTTTGAAACATCATTGCTTCTTCTAATCACAATACCATTTCAAAGAGGAGAAAAATGTAGACACCTAAAATTTACCACTGCATCTTAACCCAATCTTGTTATCCATCCCCCACTAATTAATTAAATGAATTATTTAATTAATTAGTTTATTCCTTTTCCATTGGATAATTAAATGGATTTTATTTAATTGGTCTATCCTAACGTTAATTAATTAAATAAATCATTTTATTTAATTAACTAGTCTAAAGTCCTAACATTAGTCAATTAAATAAATCATTTTATTTAATTAACTAAACTAATGTCACCTTACCCAAAAATCCACATCACCACTTCCTCTAATTAAAAATTCACTTCCTAACTAAAACCCACTTTAATAATAATTTCTAATCCATTTCATCAATCATAAAACAAATCAATTTTAAATCCTAGCCATTAATCTATTTAGCCTAATCCTAGCCATCTATCTCTTAGTCCAAAATGAGATTAACTTTAAATCCCCACCATCCATTATCCCAGGAAATCTACACCCTCCATATCACACATGTGTCTCTCATACATGTGTGAGATGTCCCATCACAAATCCCCATGAGTCTTCTCAACATGAGTGAGAGGTTTTAATCTCTACCCTTCATTCAAATCAAGATAATCTCAACCCTCCGTCTCTCTTAATCTATGTCCCATAAACTTGTACCTCTCCCAAATTGACACATGTAATATTCTCATTCCCCCATGCAAGCTAATAAATCTCCACCATCCAATCCAAGGTCAAATCTTATCCCTCCATTCCTCCCCCCTCAAACCTATAAAATCAAACCATCCCCAATCATTTGGCATCAACACAAATTTGCAAGTATATGCCGCTACATCAAGGAGATCAAGAGAAACCAACATACAACATCATCATCAACACCTTTTTTTAGCACATCACAACATCAAGTGGAAGGTATAGCTTTGTATTGATTTTTATTGCTTAGTTTACCTTTAGTTTATGCTCTATCGAAAGTAGGAGGTTAGCTATATAGTTTTGCATTTTACATCAATAGCTAGATTTTATCTCTACAAAAAGACCAGGGTGCCTACACCTAGAAATGGATGTGAGTCCATCATGGACTTGATGAGAAGGTTATTCTTTTATTTAAACCGTATATTGCTTGGTGTTGTATTCACAAGATAATCTTGTACCCCATTCTTGATCTACGCGGCAGGTAAATGATCTAAGAGGTGTTGCCCGCCTAATTATTAGATGCATTATTTATGTGTATCTTGTCTTCTCTTGTGTATTAGTCTTGAATGGTGAATTCTGAGGGTTTTTTGAGAAGTATATGCATGGTTTTATGTATTTTCCTTGTTCTTCTTATGATCTTGATCTTGGGTTAGTTAAGTGGATTTGTTAGGAGAGGTACATGAAACAATTAGTGGCTTTGGGAATATTCCCTTATGCTATGGTAATATTTGGCTAGTTTCATCTACTTTTTTTGAGAGGTTTACATCTATTGCTTCCATGTTTTCATCATAATTTGAATGTTAGATGTTGATATCCTTTCATTTTGGGAGTGTTGAAGGAGATCTTACTTTACACAGTTTGGGATATGTTAGTGTGGTACAAGGACATGGTTTGATTTCAAGGTTCTCTCTTTCCTAGTTTATTGTCTTCTTCCTGAAGGTTCTTATGTTTATGGAGTTGAGGTTTTGTATGGAGTCAAGTGATGTTGTTTGTACTTCATTATTTTTTGGCAACAGTTTGGTAGCTCCTTGATCTCTTTCTTCGTTGGTTTGGAGGACTTGGGAGAGTTATTTGGATTGGTAATGAGAGATGTATTTTGCATATCATTGTATGTTTCTTTGAAACTATGTGATAGAGGAGTTAGCCACATCCTCTATGTGAAGTTCTATAGGAGGACTTATTAATGCTTTTATCTTGTTTTTAGATTTAACATTAGCCATGTAGTGGGAGTTCTAGAAGGTATATGTATTATATATGAGAGTGGCCACTCTCTTGGACTAGTTTCACTTTACTGTAGTGAGTTACTTCAAAGGTTTTTATCACATGTCTATGTGTGTCGTTACCTTGGAGTCTTCTTTTGCAAGATGGTGGATATACAGGGACTTGTTTGCATATGTGGGTTGTTATGTTGATAGTATGAAGTTCTACCTATGATGGTTTATTTACCCTAGTTTGAGGTATGGATAGTTTGTAATAAGATAGCAATTTGTTGTGGTTTCTATTCTAGCTGGTATGAGTGTGGCGATCACTTAGAGTCATTTGTTATTAAATTTGAAGTGTTAATGTATAAAGTTATGCACATTTTAGTGATAGTTGGTATGTTTCACCTTAGCTTGTTCCTTGTCCTATCATGGGTGACATGATGTGATAAGTTCTTGCTTGAGATGGTGGTTATCTTGGTTGCTATTGTAGGTATCTTGTTGGAGCACAAAAGCATGTTAAGGAATTGGTACATGGTTGAATAAGGGATGTTTTCCCTTGTTGGTTATTCCTATAGATATGTATTTACAATGTATGGTGTCAAGTGGGAGAATGTTGGGATTAAGGTTTCATCAACCTTGTAAATCCTATGATTAGTTTCCATTATTCTTAGAAAGTTCCAACATCCTTGGAGATAGGGTGTTAATTTTATAAATTTATTCATAAGGGATGAAGGTTCAACTGACAATGGTTATTATTTGATTATTGGTACCATTAATAGTAACAATGTATCATTTACTATGGTATTTATTTTGTTACGGTAACAATAATAATCTATGGTAAATAGTAATGGTAATAATGTGAGTTTTACCTTGGGAAGGTAATAGAAAAAAGTACAACACCCATGTCTATTATTGTCTTATTACATGGTGTAAGAGCATTTATTATTATTAGTCTCTTACATGTTGTAAGGAATCAATTAGTTTTGGGACCGTCTATTGAAAGAAAATTATGACAACCTATGGTTTTAATTGAGGCTAATTTTGGCTTGTTTGAGAGATTCCCAAAGGTGGGCATTATTTCCCAAGTTGGGCACAATTTTCCATGTACGCATGATCAATGATGCATGCAATTATTAAATAGAAGCATATTGTGTGGGGGTTTGAGCAGGGAAGAGCAGAGAAAGAATAGTATTGAATGGAACTTTCAAAGAGGAGGTTGTAGTTGTAGGATTGAGGAGATGTGTTGAGATTATTCACAGGTACACTGGTGTGTTGTTAGATTGGAGGCAATGAGGAGATTGGGAAGTATGGTTGTATTGTAATCTTGTTTTCAAAGTTAATACAAGTTTGTCCTCTCTTATGTGTGGAGTTGTTTCTTGCAAGGGTTTCTCCTCAATAAATTCTATGTTATGTGATGAATAATGGTGTTTGCAAATTTTTTCTTATTCATTGATTTAAATCCATTAAATCTCCTCATGGTATTTTAAAGATTAAATAAACTTAATTTCATATTTGCATACAAGTTTTAGATTTCTATTTTGTAGTAGTCAAAGTCTTGTATCTCATCAATTGAGAAAATTGGATTTAAGATTGAAAATTCCCAACAATAGCAACTTTGCCATCTTCATCAGCAAATTCGTTAGCAATTGATTTTCATCTTCAACAATACCTACTTGTACATGTCATCTTGAATAGTAACTAAAATATCTTCAACAACTAAAATTTGACTTCATCAGCTTCTCCTAACTTCATCAGAATTTATGAAATTTGTTAGCATAAGTTAATCATCTGTTAATGTCCCTAGAAGCCATGGTCTTGGACTATTAGGAGAGGAGGAATGGTATAGGCATTTATTTTCCTCATTTTCCATTCTAGTAAACTCGCTACCAATTCCAAAATTTCCCATAAGGAGAATCTTGGTCTTAAAAATCTAAGTAAATCTAATAATAAAAACCCTATGGTCAACCCCATATCCTCTATCAAATAGCCTCAGGGTCAAGGTGAGGAGCCTTCTACTTATCAATTTTCTAATTTCATGCCTATGGTTAAAAAAGTTGAGGTTGCCAATTCTCCAAAGAAAGTCCCCTTTAAAGGTGCTAAGTTCAAAATGGAGGTTGGGCCTAAATCAAGCACTAGTATTTTTATGAGTCCTCTTGTTGAAGATGTAATCACTATCTAGGATGATCCCCAAATCCCACTTCCATGTTCTACTCCTAAACACCCTCCCCCATTTCATCAAATCCTAGAGTTCCAATTAATGATATCTTTGGTAAGGTGGAGACTTTGGAAAAGGTGCTTAATTCCCAATTGGGGTTAATGAAAGGGGTGATTAATGACAATAAAAGGTTAAACAATGACTTAAAAGACCTACAACTTGACATGTCCAAGCATAAAAAGGAAAATGATTGCTTCAAGGCCCTCTTTCAGGAAATTGCTAAACTTAAGGAGATTGTATCTTTTTTTTTCTAGGATTGGAAAGATTGAGCTGGAGTTGCAGGAGGTGAAAGGATTTCAAAAAGTAGGTTTCAATGATTGTGGGACACTATCAACATAAGGGAGGATCCAATCAGTGCTAAAAAGAGAAAGATTTCATATATGTAGGAAGGAATGAGTAAAAGGACCAGGGGCCAATTGAAGAAGCATGCTAACAATGTGGAAGTCATCGATGACAAGCCCCTTGCCCTCATAATTAAATCCTTGCAAGAAGATTGAGAGGTTATAAAGAGCCTGAATAATCTATCTATCTAGTGAGTTGGGGACTCTTGCCTTACTTTTTACTATCCTTTGGCTGACTGTCAGCTAGCCCTTTAATATCTTTTTCTTGTCTTTGTTTGGTGTGTGGTAGTTTATAGGCCTGGACTTTATTTTATTTCTTGTGTTGTGATTTATTTGATCATTGGTTGAGTGTGTATAAGATTATGGGGCCCTTGTAAAACCCTTGCTTTTATCCTTATAAAAAAAATGGATTGCGAACTTAACACTAGTCTATTTTATGTGTATTATGTACTTGTATGTTTTGCACGAAGTTGGTGTAGTGAAATTGAAGATTAGCATAATGAGATTATTATACATGATTATTTTTAAGTGAATTTAGTATTGAATTATTAGATGCTTAATGTATGATTGATAAAGAAAGTGTTAATTATAATTTCTCTCTCCCTATCTATCTATGATTATAATTTTTCTTATGTAGTAGACAAGAGGTCTATCAATATGTATTTTGTGATCTCTCTATCCCTCTTATCTTTTTATCTTTGATGATGAAATGAATGAGTAGCTAACATGAATGAACGAATTTAGACTTTAGTTTAAACAAAAGGAAGGTTCCTTCCTTGTTAAACATTCTTCATATATTAATTAAATGAACTTAAGGAATGTTCTAATTTTCCTTATGTTATATTCTCTCTATCTCCCTCTCCTTAATTGGAAACATGAATGATTCTTATGAAAAGGAACACTCATGTGTTTGTAATGCAATAAATAGATGAACTTTCCTTAGTATTGAATCTAATTAAATAAATGAATGAATGTTACATGATTAAATGTAATTCTACTCATGGGGATGACCCTTTGGTGAAATGGTGGGGCTTCTTGCCTATAGTGCCAACAACCAAGGTTCAAACCCCGCGGGGTCGCCCTCTACCACGTCAAAAATTGAGGTTGCTTACCCTCCAAGAGGGGAGAATCTATGGTGAAATAGTCAGCCTGTAGAGCTAACAACCTAGATTCAAACCTCCTGGTTTTTAAAGTGAATGAGGTTGTGCTTGAATGACAAAGGCCATAAGGTTCTCACGATGGAGATCTAAGTTCGAATCCCCCAAGTAACATATGTGGCTTATGTGGTTTCTATGTTAGATATGTTGATGGGGAGGAGGTCCCCCTTGTGACCTCCACGATTACGAATAAAAAAAAATGTAATTCTACTCATGATTAGGATTGCCTCTTGATTCTTAAATTATGAAGGTGAACTAGACAATGATTCTATTATAAAATGGATTATGTTTAAGTTTTCTCCCTATTATCTTTCTCTCAAAGAAATGTTAGTAAACAAACTTCTAGATTGATTATGGATAGGGTAGGTAGAGAATGAAAATAATGCATTCCCTTGATTTATGCATTTCAATAAAAAAATATTGCTAAAGATTAATTAATATATATTATCAATAAAGTTGGTGAAAATTAGTAAATAATGATTGCATCTTCCTTGCTTAAATGCTATATTCTCATTACTTATGAAGGGTCTTATTATTCTTTCTGTCATCTAGGCCCATCTTGGAGTGGGTCATCTATAAGATGACATTCCTTTGAGGCACCACGTGCAATGGTGCCCATGCTATTGGCTTAGTAGTCTTGCATAGTTTAGGGTGTACCATATGGGATGTGTCACTTGTAGTGTTCTCTTGTAATTTTACCATTACCTTCTTGACTGCACATTGACACATACTACTACATGTCATTGACACTAAGTGGAATTACATGTGGCAATGATACTTGGGTGTCTGTCACATTGCTATTATAGTGATTATTATTATCAAAAGTTTTTTAGTTGTGCGTTTACATGTTTTGTCCATGTTTGATTATGGACATTATAAAATGCATTACATTTAGACTTTAAAGGTGTATTTTATGATATTTGTTTGATTGAAAAATGGGCTAACAATGAATCTTCATATTATAATTAAGAGCATTTAATTTTATATTTTTGAAATACAAATTTTCCTTTAACATAGACCTGTTGGAACCTTCCCTGCAACAATTTTCTCATGGATTGATCTCTCGGTGTGTGCAATGGTTTAGGGTTTAAGAACATGTTATGTGTTATTTGGGGGTTGTGAGGTTTATCCCTTTGCAATTGTTATTTCCATGTGTTGACTTGTTGCCCTAGTTTCTTCACTTAATGGTAACCGCTTGATCCCCTTGAAGTCCATAGTTATTCCTAACCACATGCATTGTTATTACTTGTTTCTATCTCTCCACCTTTAGAATTTATACCTTGGTCACATGGTCCCTAGGTGCTTTGTTAAGTTATCACTTTGTTACATGGTGGTCTCCTATTGCATCATAGCTTTAGAGGTGGGTCCTAGTATTTAGAATAAAACATGTGATGGTCATTGATCTAGGTTGGTGAGATCCAACAGTGGTGATTTATCCCATACCAAAAGGTTCCTAGTTGTTAAGGTGCATGCCATGAGGGTCCCTGATAAAAATGCCACATGTACCTCAACCTGCCCAGTTGCTCAATTCTCATTGGGTTGCAAGATGGTGGATTCTCTACTAGTTTCAAATGGAGGCAAAGAGATAAAACAAACATGTGTTAAGCTTGCATCTTGCCACAAATATACTTCACTTCGCAGTCTTAAAAGGACATCTAATTCCCAAGTGGTGATGTGTGATAGCCATTGATCCTTTTTAGGATCAACATCAGCTGTCACGATTCAAACATAATTGAAAGGTCTAACCATGGTGGCATTAGTTGCACAATTTTTCATGTTCATTCACCAAGAAGTTGTGAAAGTAAAATTGATTCATCTCATGCGGAGGAATAGCACCCCAATATATTGAACTTGAACTAAGGAAACTATAAGAGAGGGAGGTGTTAAAATGGGTGGAATTACTTCAGTCTTCAGCATTCTAAGAATTATGGATGGTCATTGTAGTTGGTAAATGGTAAGTTTAATATTCAACTTGCAAGCCCCTCTATAGTTCTAGAATTGAGCTAAAATTCTCTGGGACATTATGATGTTATGAAAAGGCTTGTTGCATTGTGAGGGTTATTTTTGTTGAAAATTTATATGTCCTCCATTACTACTATAAAAAAATCCTACCTATAACAAACCTTATAAGAATTATATGCCTCCAAGGTAAATGGTGATATGATTAAGCATTAGGTGAATCACTAGCACAGGTAAAATCAAGAGTACATTGAATATTACATGATCACCTAATGGGAAACCTAACAGATTGATAGAGAGATGAGCTCAAAGGGTATCCATGACATTTGTTGTCCCTTCATGTCTGTAACTTCCTACACCCACTTATTATGGAGTGTGTTGGTACGTGCTTCATGTAAAAAATGAGATTTGATGTTACAGGAAGGAGGCGGTGTGTTATCTTCAACATGTGTGTTCTACCTTTTGTGCTCTGATGGGAAATATGGCTTGAGGATTATTTTCATATCACACATGTGGCCTTTCTTATTCTGTGCTTTTCCAACTTGGCACTTATCCCATTTTTCTCTATTTAAAGAAGGGATTGCCATTCTTCTTGTCATTAATTTTGTTGTTGTAAACAATGAAGTTCTTTTGTTCTTTGCTTAGCTATGGAAAGAGAGGATCTGGAAATAAATTCTAGTTTTATTTTTCTTAATACTCCTTATCCAAGTCTTTCTCTCTACACTCCTTCCTCTTCTGGAAATATAGGTTCATCAAGGGGTTTTAGTTTCTCTGGAACAAATTTCAAAGAGAAGAGGCTATAGGTAGAGTCGTGGGCTATATTTGAGCACCCCCTTAAAGCATGCAGTCTAAAGCATAATGATTAGCACAAGTAGACTTGTGTGGAGGAAAATAATGAGTTTATTTTTTGTTTCATGTTGTCTTCTAATGCATGTCTAGTCAAAAGAGGGTCAAGATCCGAGCCTTAGAGCATTATTATGAGAGCACAATAAGCTTTCTATGCTCTATTTCAAAACCCTCTTGGCTAGGCAGTCATAAATGAAGGAGATATTGTTTTTGTGTGACAACATACTCAACCTAAAGATCTTGCTTTTGATTCTTCCTCAAGCTTGTGCTCATAGTAGAGGTTTCATGAACTTGGTGATGTTGGCCCTGAAAAGTGTGTTGTTGATACTCCAGCCTCTCCTTTTTCTGGCAAGCATAAATATGGAGCTAAGATTGAATGAAAATATAGGGCTATTTTAGGTTTTCTTCCATTTCATTTTAGGAAGGTTCTTTCACGTGATAGCTCCATGAATGCCAGAAGGAGAGCAAACCCACTTTGTATACTCAAGTGGGTGTGAATTGTTTTGCAACCACATATTGTATCTGAAAGTGACAAGTCTCAATCATCCACATGAGATGAGCATTATCTTTTCCTTTAAATAGATATTTCATTCTATTGTAAAATAGAGGTTGGATTAGTAGGGAAAATTATATAAATGTTAAAAGGCTTTCTTCTATGAAATAAAAAAATCTTAAGTTTTGCATCTTTATGTTAATTCATCAGTCTAAAATGTATTCTGAGTATGTGTCTATTTATGCAATTGTCTTGTCTATTATGTGTTCTATCTTTAAGACAAATTACCAAGGGTGATCCAATCTTAACGTACACATTTGTTGTAAGTGTTGCCAGTGTTTGTTAGTTCAAATTCAAGGAGTCTAGTAAAATATTTCAAGACTAATGATGAGACTGATAGCATTTATAGAGGATAACTAAGAAGAATTACATTAAAACAAATCTCAAATAGTAGGTTTGTGTTATTGCAAGGTGATAATGCCTAGATTAAACCATCAGGATAATGATTTTAAAATAAAATTGTAGTATCGTTCAGGTGACTCTATTTTCCCAGAGGATAGGCACCAATCATTCTCTAAATTCCTCCCAACCCCATTCCATTTAATGAATTAAAATCTTTTGAACCATAATTTATATGTAACTTATTATGTTCATGAACAAGACTAAAGGTACAAGGAATTGGAAGCTATTGTGTAAAATTTATAAACCTTTGCTATGTTTCAATGAACATCTTATCACTATGATAAACCCATTGCATCTCATATAAAATCTAGTGAATATTGGTAGGGTTACCCCCTAGGTCTTGTAGATCCTAAATTGCATGAGAGATTTGCTTATCTCTTGTTCTTTGGCCCATCCTTTCAACAATTTTGAGTATAGAAATTTGTAACTTCTTAAAAATTATTAAAAGCAAGTTGGAGAACCAACAAGGCCTAAAATGGGAGGTGTCTCCTTTATAAACCCAATGTTGTTGCTAGGGAAATGGTTAATAAAGCAAGAATATAAAAGTAGATCAATATCTTATCACTTTAGTTGGCAATACCCATATATTTTAGAGACTTTATTTATTGTTGCATGTAGATGATTATATTCAAATACTATAATCACATCATGCTTTGTTTCTTTTTGCATAAACATATGTCTTAAATAAATTGAAGAGAATGTTTTAATAAGATTGAATGCACTTAGTCCTAGGGCCTGACACTTGGCTACAATATCATTGAAAGCATACAAAAGGTCATAAAGACAATGCATCATGTTTAAGTTGATAATGGTGGCCTAAGAAATGTAACTATTGATTATTCTTGCTAGTCATTTAATTATCAACATAGAATGGATTGGATAAAATAGTATGAAAATGAGTACATGACTGTAATGTATCTTATTGTAGCTCATTTGAGTTAACAGTAATTGTGTAGTCATCCATAATAAATTTACTTTAAGGGTGATATGAACTTGATGGAGTGGTTGTCTAGATCGTCCTATTATAAATTTATCTCTCAAGTATATCTTATAGCCAAGAATCTCTTGGAAACATATTGGAAACATCATTGAGTGATCACTTGGATTCAAAATTGAATTTATAAAAGACCTTGAAATCCATGCTTATTTAATACTTTGTCAAGGTATTGAGGCATGTGATACTCTCTTAATCCATTAGTATAAAGGGATTGTGATAGTCCTATTACTATGGTATTGAAGTGGATCAAGTGGATAAGTATGAAACCATAGCCATATTGACTATAAAATGTTGTTGTTTATCATCAACTAGAGATTTATGAAGTAAGGTAGTAATATGTCCTTTCTATGAGCACCTTCTATTATTGAATGAATGAGAATTGATTCTCAAGTGCTTATGATGGGTTGTTTCCATATTACTCACCAATTGGAAAAAATGCATCTTGCAAATAGGTTTGTGAAAGAACATAAAATAAATGGTAGATTGTTAAAGTAAAATGGGTTCTTGTTTAAATTAGATGTTTATCAAAATTCAGAGGCAATGATAGTGGAAATTGTGCGGTACATTTGGATAGATTTATGAATGGCCGCTTGTTTATTAACAAGGGTTTATATTGTTGAGACCCTTTATACATTCTCTCATGGGAGAGAGTGAAGAGCATTTTGTGTAAGTTCAAGTGTGCATTATTGCATGGAATATTATGCTATCACACTTAAGGTGGATTTAGAATATTCTTCCACCTATGTAGATTGTAAATAACTTAGTAACTAGAAAATATATCTTTTAAAAAATCTATCTAAAATATGCTAAGAGATATCCTTCTCGAGACACCTATTTTTTAATCAATTTGTCATATATAAGTGAAACATGCACCTTGAGAAGGATATCTCTTGGTGTATTTTAGATAGATTTTATAAAAGATAGATATTTTAGTAGCATCCATAGTTACAACATGTATACACCTTTATTATAATGAATCAATAATTTAAGTTTAACCAATGATACTACATTTCTAACCCTAACCCTTGTTGCAAGTATGTGCTAACTAGTGTTGTCATTGATGTCAACATGTTTGTGTTGTCATTGGTGCCAACTATATCTACTGATATTGTTGTTTGTTATTTGATTAAAGAACATTGTCTGAGTATTTTGCTCCACATTTTCTCTGTATTAAAGATCAGAGTATGAACCTTGGATATCATTTAGAGAAGTGTTTGAAGATGTTAAATCTAGAATTTGGTGGTCCGGATTGCTATGCAGAAAAAGTTCTATTCACTAGTTTGAGGATTGTGCCTGGCAATGTTTGCAGAGTGATAGGGAGATAGAATTTTGCTCCGCATTTCTCCGTAGGTTGGAATTTGGTCTTGCGGTTCTGGACTTAATCTTATAAGGTCCTTAGCTATCTTCATTCCAAAGGACTTGTTATTTGGTGCTCTAGAAAGTAAGTTACTGATCAGCAAAGTTTGACAGTGTCTATTGAGAAGTAGTATGTGATGTGTCTTCAAGTGATATCTGTTGTCTTCAAGTGAGATTTGTTGCAGTTGGATTTATCAACTCCCAAGTGATTCTATGTTGTTCATAGATATCTCCAGAATGTATTGAAGGCATGTGCTTGATCCACAAGCTACAATGAAGATCTTGGAAGCATGTATCTAAGTGTTCTTGATGTTGTGCAGTTGTTCTAGCTGACCTGGTTAGTCACACTTATTGTGGAAGTAATTCATGGATTGTAGAAGCATGTCCAAGCGTGTGAAGATGTATTTGTGTCTGACCTAAGCTGTGAAGTGTTCATCCTTCATTATTTTGCTCTGTAATTTTGTTTAGGTCTAGTCCTAATTTGATTTATGTATGTATGCCGACCTTGGAAATAGTTCCAATGGTTACAGAATGTAATGTCGACCTTGATGTACATTCCAAGGTTGATGATAGGTATAAATGTATGTAATGAATTCATGTTTGAGATGTTAGTGGGCAAAGATGAGAAGATAAAGTGTGAGTTGTAAAAGCAAAGCAGAGCAGGTGAGGTATTGTGCTTCAATGGAACTGAACTCAGGCATGGTGTAGATGCTACTATATCAGTTCATCCTGGTAGTGAGCCACCCCTGGCAGTGATTCAACCCCCTGGCAGTGAGCCAACCCTTTGGCAGTGATCCTTCATTTGGGTAGTGAGCCCCCTTTGGCAATGAGCCTCTTTGATATTTGGTATTGTTACTACATTATATTGTGAGCTAACACTCACCGTGGTTTTTCCCTATTTAGGGTTTTCCACATAAAAATCTGGTGTTTATGTGTGTATGGTGTTGATGTGTTCATGTTTTGATTCTGCTATTCATGCTTAATGTTCATAATAGAATAAGGAGTTAAATTAAGTGAATGTGAAAGTGTTGTGTAAAGAAGTTAAAGTTTTTGATACAAATGATTTACCCCCCCTCTCAGTTATCGTATGCCTCTCAACAATTGGTATTAGAGCAAGGTTCCCTGGAAGAAAGCCTAACAACTTAAGGTAGATCTGGGATGGCACACAAGAAAGACATTCCTTAGTTCGATGGATTTGACTATGCCTACTAAAAGGTACGAATACAAAGTTATCTTATCTCTATTGGTTATCATGTTTGGATAATGGTTAAAGATAAGTACACAGTACCTAAAGATGGTCTGCAATCTAAAGAAGAGATTAAAGATTTTGAATCCAATCATAAAGCTAAAAATGCTCTATAAAATGCCATGTCTAACACTAAAATGGCAAAAGTTGTGGATCTAGAAACTTCTCATGAGATTTGGGACAAGTTGAATAAAATTTATGAAGGTGACGCATCTGTCAAGAAGGCTAAGTTGTAGAACTTGAAGACCACATATGAAACCATGCGAATGTCTAAAGATGAGAACATAACAAACTACATACAGAAGATTGATTAAGTTGTCAACAGCATCAAGGGTCTTGGTGGAAAATTAAAGGATGAGGATGTGGTAGATAAGATACTCAGAACTCTCCCCAAATCTTATAGTCACAAGGTATCTGCCATTGAAGAATTGTTTGATATGGGAAAACTTTCAAAAGATCAATTTCTTGGTAAACTAACTACTTTTGAGATGAGAGAGTTTGGTACTACTGATGGTGCTGTGAAAACTGAGACTGCTTTCAAGGCCAAGGAAGAAAAGGCTTCTAGATCAGAGAAATATGTTGTGGAATCAGATGAAGAGGACTTTGCCGAGCTTGAGGCAAAATTTACAAGCAGAATAAAAAGGGGCAGCAAAGGAAAGTTCAAAGGTAAGTTACCTTTCAAAAGTTTCAGTTGTGGTAAAATCGGTCACTATGCTTCAAGATGTCGTGACAGAGCTTTGAAAATCAATGAAAGTAAAAGAAAAATGGTAAGAAAGAGTTACTATGTTAGAGATGATGATGGTGTAACTGATGATGAATCTAACTCTGATGATGGTAATAGTAGTGAATGCTTGTTTATTGCACTTAGAGAAGAACTTGTTTCTACTAATCTTGCAAGCTGTGTGAAGGAAGAAAGTCCAGGAGAGTTGTCTGCATTTCATCCTAAAAAGGAAGATGAATGGATCATTGACACTAGATGTTCAAATCACATGACAGGAGACAAGAGTAAGTTTGTTAAGTTTGAAAAGTATGATGGAGGACTTGTTAGGTTTGGTGATGATGCAACTGGTAAGATTTGTGGAAAATGATCTATTACTTTTGATGGCAAGCATAATACAAATGATGTTCTTTATGTCAAGGGCCTAAAGCATAATCTTCTAAGTGTTGGACAAATGTGAGACAAAGGGTATAATCTTGTGTTCAAGGACTATTGGTGTACGATAAAGAATAGCTCCAGAACCTTAATTGTTGCTGGTAAGAAGACTCATGGCAATGTCTATCATATGAAAGGTACTGAAAATTGTTATTTTTTGGCTAAGACAGATGAAAGTTGGCTATGGCATAGAAGTATGTGTCACATTAACTTCAATAATCTAGTGAGAATAAGCACTATTCAAGTTGTAAGAGATCTGCCTAAGATTGTGAAGCCTGCCAATATTATATGCAAAGAATGCCAGTTTGGAAAGATGACAAAGACTACTTTCAGAAGCAAAGAACAATCCTCTACTAGTTTGCTAGAGTTGGTGCATACAGACCTGTGTGGTCCTACAAGAATAAGAAGTCTGCAAGGTGAAAGGTATTTTATGCTTCTTATTGATGATTTTTCAAGAATGACTTGGGTTACTTTTCTTAGAGAAAAAGCATAAGCATTAGATAAGTTTAAAGCATTCAAAGCTATGGTTGAAAATGAGTTGGATTTGAGAATCAAGTGCTTAAGGTCTGACAGAGGTGGTGAGTTTACTTCAAGTGAGTTCAATGCTTTTTGTGAAGAACATGGAATAAAGAGACATTTGTCTGCCCTCGGACTCCTCAATAAAATGGAGTGGTTGAAATGAAGAATATAACTGTTCAAGAAGCTACCAGAGTAATGATCAAATAAGCAGACCTACCAGAAGTATACTGGAAAGAAGTAATACACATTGTTGTCTACATTCAGAACAGAGTGCAAATCAGAGCAAAAGAAACTGTGTATAGATAAAATTGAGCTTAGGATAAATCAAAACAATGATAATAAACTCAATCCTATAACATCAAAAGATCGATCTAGGAGATAACCAAATCAATAAATAATCAAAATACGAACAAAGAAGCTATCACCTAGATTGTATTGATCTCTTGGATTTATGTGGATTGCTCAATACGTCGTGTACCCATGGTTGCAACAAGTGGATGTAGATAAGTGCTCAAAGTGCTCAAAGATATGATATGTGCTCAACAATGCGATGAATGCTCAATGCGCTATATGGATGCTTGAGAATAAATGATCGAAGAGTGCTCAAAAGTTAGATGATCAAAGAGGATTTTTAATGAAGTGAAAGGGGTATACATAGGTTTCAAGGTTAGATCGATCAACGGTAGAGATAAATCAATAGAATGGATGGATGAGATAAATCAAATAACTCATGATGAATGTGCACATGCCATGTGTCATTTAGAAAAAGCTATTTTATTGAGTTAATTGCTTTTTGGCTAAAGATAGGATTTGATTTCATAAATTAGAATGTTTTTTTTCTAATTTATGAGTTGATAATAAATATGATTAATTAAAGCCAATTAAACTCAACTTTAGATTTGCTTTTTTGAAGTTCTAAAAATAAGACTGATTGTGCACATAGAAGAAAATATTATTTTTAGAAGAATTAAATAAATAAATTTATTTAATTTATTGTGCATGGAAGAATAAGATTTTTTTTGGGAGATAATTGAAGATATTTAAATAAATTAAACAAATAAATTAATTTATTTTATTTTGCATGATAGAGGAATAAATAAGATATAAATAAAACATTGATTTTATTTATTTTTAGAAGATAAAATCAACATATATAAATTTGATTTAGAGGAATAATTGATTAATTAAATAAATAAAATTATCTAATTTAGAAGAATAAAGTGAATTTTGATGAAATTAATTAAATAAAGAGAATTTATTTAATTAATGTTGAATTTAGGGAAAATAGAGGAAATTGATGAAATAATTAAATAATTAGATTATTTAATTAACGTTGAATGCAAGCAACCTGCGAAGGGTCATTTTTAGGTGTCTACATTTTGCCCCTCTTTGAGATGGTGTTGCAAAGTAACATCATTTCAAAGAAGTTTAAAATATAGTGTTTGATTTGGTAGAAGAAGATTGATTTACAAGAAATTGATTGGATTAGAGATGGTGATGCCACAGTCACTCAAAGCGAGGGTGACAAGTAAAGATAATGGTAAGCTAATAAATAATGGTGATGATGATGATAATTCCAAGAACAAACAAGGTACCGCCCCTGTCAAGTTGTAAATCAATGATTAATTAATGATGATTGATAAGGATAGTGTTTGGTTTCAGAAATAAAACACCTTGTATAAGACACCTGGTTTGGTTTTGAGAGTGTGATAATCTGTGATTAGATAAATTGACTAGATTTGATTAGCTAGATTGGATAAGATGAATGCTGATGAGGATGAGGATAAGGATGCCCCCTCGAGAGGAAAGTTGGGTTCAAAGAACACAGGTGTGCTCTCGAAATGAAAGAAGAGATGAAGGTGAAATGTTAGATAAAAGATGGAAGAGATGATGGAAAAAGAATAAAAGAAGTGATATCATAGAATAGAGAAATGATGATTGATCGATCTTCATGAAAGCTATAGATTTTATTAGGATGCATGGGTGAGATGGATGGGATGAAGTCTTTTGAGGATGTTTAGGTGAAATGATGATATCTTATGTACTTGAGTACTGGATACTTCCTTCGTATTCCAGACTGCCTACATACCCGTATCCACATGATCAAGGTACCTTAAGATTGAGATGAGATGATATGTAGTTCTAGAAATGTGATGAGATGGGGTGATGTTGCAACAGTTATGCAAATATTATATAAAGAGAAATCCTTATTTTGATATAGCATTTGGATGTTATGCACCAGGGTATAGAAGACCAAGGTGATGATGTATCCAATGCATAGGACGTTGAATTTGCAAACAAACAGTTTGAACTTATATCTACTAGATATAATAGAACCTTGTTGGATAATGTGAATGAGCCATAGTCTTTAACATATAATAAACTTAATACATAAATGCAAAAGAATATTAATATGTAAGATGCTAGGTTGTAACACACATAGAAGACAAATATTAGCCATAGTAGGATAATAAGGTCATCCCACAAACACGGCATACGAAAGCAATGACTATGCCCCAATCCATACTACAGCGTAACATACCAAGATATAGAAAATCAAGGCAATCTTAACTAGGTATTAGAAAGGAACAAAAGATAAACCAAAAAGAAAAAGACTGAATGATAAAGTAAACACACAGCCAACATATTCTCTTTCCAAAGAGGTTGCTCAGGGTAGATTGGTAGATAAAGCCTTATTGTAGGAATGATATATCTATTAAACACTGTTGATCTAATCTAGGATAGATGGATTGTTGTAGAAGATATGGCAAGCAGTATGTAGGACAACATATGGCTTCATGAGTAGTCGTTTTGTTCCAGGTTTGATGAGTACTTGAGCTTTCAAAGGAAGCATAGTTCATTTTCTGTATGAGTTAGTCAAGTCAAGGGATAGGATGGATTGTGATAAATGAAAGATGAGAGAGATGGAAGTGTTTGATGGATTGGGATGACTGGGTGGCATTGGATTGCATTTGGATAGCCTTAGTACTAGATACCAATGACAAGGGAAAACCAATTCTAGATGCAAGGAGAAAGATGAGATTATATAAGTGAACAAAAGTATGGGAGATAGCAAATGGAATGGAAGACTCATGATAGAAGGATGAATAAAAGAATAGTTCAATAGTGGATGAAATGGATGAGGTACGTAGGATGTGATCACCAAAGACTATGTTGCATAAGAATAACATACCCCATTCTAGGTATAATGCTTAGGATTTTACATGACAAAGCTTATGACAATAGGATTGATTGGATTGGTTAGAAATGATGAGGTATATCAAGAGATTTTTCAAAGCATGTTTCAACATTTTGCCTCTATCTTTAGCAAGATCAAAAGGTGGAAAGGAGAATGGATTGGATCAAGGGGATAATTATGCGGATATAATGGATCAAGAATATATGATAGGAAGGATAGGTAAAAGAAATGATAGGATGGGTAGATGAGACAACATGCCCCCAAGTGTGAGGTACATAGACAATCAATCTACACATGACGCCCATTTGCCAGGTTTTCATCATGGTACTTATCCAAGGCGCCTATTTTCCAAGTTTTCACCATTGGACGAAGGATTTCTCTTTACTATTTTGATTTTTTTTTCTTTCTTTTTTTTTCTCTTTTTTTTTGACTTATTTGGATGGGATTGTAGGATGAGGACTCAAGCGTCTGTTTCCAATAGCAAGGTAGTATGTTATCACTTTAATGTGTGTTCACACATGGACTATATCAGGTAGCATTACATGCATGGATGTTGGTAGATGTGGGAAGATGGAAATGGAATGGATGATGGATGGAGATGGAAGGATAAATGGTTGATGGAGAAAAAGCATGGACTATCGAGGTGTGATGGGGGAAATATGGAGGATAATGGATATAAGATGAGGGGATGGAGGTATGTGGAAATGGTATGGAATTGTGGGGAACCAAGACCAACGGTTGCACACATCGTGATAGATTTGGAAGCCTTTGACTAGGATGGGGAGTGGGGAGTAATGGGAATCGGGATAGAGGTTTTAGGAATCGTCGATTTAGGAGTTTAGGAACCCAAATGGACTTAGGATTTGTAAGATTTTTTAATGGGGAGTGGGATTTTTGGAATTTGGGGATAGATTGAGATATGGATGCTTCTTTTGGGGTAATTGCTTGTTTCTTGGGGACCCACACCATTTTCTTATTTGCTTTGAGGTGTGTGGGTGTATGCAACTTTTGAGATGGATTTAACTTTGAATTTGTGTATTGATGCCCTACGACATGATATTCTTGAGGCTTTTGTAGATATTCTGCTATATGTGTGTCCAAAGCATCCAATTTTTTATTTTTGAATCTCATGGGGTTTGGGATAGCTTCATATGTGGCTGATGTGTGCATTCGTTGGACATGATTAGGAATGTGAGGGGATTTATGGATGGAGGGCATAAAAGTGGATTTGTGGATCAATGGATAAGGGGATTTAAGGATGGGGATATTAGGCGTTGAGAAAAGTGGAGGTAGAGTGGATGGCGGGAGATGTATGGTCACATGCTTTTGCAAATGGTATGACAATGGAGGAGGGATGGTGACATATGAGTGAGAGGTGCAATAAGGTGCACTAAGATATGGAGTGGAAGAATTAGCTTGTGGAGGCGTGGAGGTGGTACCAACATCTTTAGATTGTTTTTCTTGGGATGAAAAACCAAAACCATGTGCTTGAGGATGGATTGCGACATGGATGGGCTCTAAGATACCTTGTTCAGGAAGGCCTAAACCTTTGCCTTGACATTTCATGTTTTGGAACATACGGTATGCAATGGGATGTTTTTTTTTTGAAACAAGACGTGAGTCCATTATGAGATGGAGAAGGTGAGGTGGTAGATAATGGTTGTTGCTCTCCTAAGGAGGAACATTCATGGATGAAGGTGGTAAGACCAAGAGGATAGGATAATGGATTTGGAATGGGATTGATGGGAGATGGTGGAGGATCAACATGAGATAATGGAGGATCATGCAATGGATGACTTGGGATGCTTGGATCTTGACTAACATTATGCTCAGTAGGAGGTGAAGGGATAGGATCCAAGTTATCTTTTTGATTATCAATGTTGTCTTGGGGACCAATTGTCTCATCAAGGGAATTGGATGTTGTTGGATCATGGATAGGGCTAAATGGAGAATGGATATAAGCAATTTGGATATCTTGCTCATGGATGGTTGTGGGATTATAGATAGATGAAGTGATAATCTTTTGACCATGGAATTCATAAAGTAGGATTAGAGGATCATCATGGTTCTCTTGATCATAGATAGGATTGTGATCATAGATGGGACCTTGATCATAAATAGGACTAAGTATGCTATGGATGGGATCAATTTGCTCATGTATAAGTTCTTCATCAAAGATAATATCTTGATCATAGAAAAGATATAGGTTATGGATCGGTTGGATGGAGGTGTTTTGATCTTGATTTAGATAAAGGGTTGATGTTTCCACATGCTTTAGATTATACTCTTGACATATCTCTTGATTTTCTTGAATGGAAGTGGAAGTGGGAGACTCTTGAATAGGCTTGATAGGCTCTTGATAGTCAACAATGTGAAGGTACAAATAATCTTGACTTGGACTCATGGTAGAATACACTTCAATAGGCTTGATAGCCTGTGGACTATATGATGTATTTGGAGGACTAGAAATGTTGTTTGAAGGCTCTTGGATAAGCTCTTGGATAGATGTTTCATGACATGGAGATAGTTGATTCCTTGCTAATAGCCATTGGGTCACATCCTTCATAAGAGTATGGGTGGATGGGAAATATAATGGATGGATGATAATGGTGGAAGGTGTTGTAGGCTTACGATTAGAACTGGAAATATCCCACGGTGGAGGGATGAAAGGGGTTAATGGAATAGGATTAGGGTTTTGACTTTGATTAGATAGAGGGTTAATAGGGTTATTGGATGGATTAGGATTAGGAGTGGGTAGATCCCATGGTTGAGGAATAAAAGGGATGGAAGGTGATGAAGAGCTTGATGGAGTAGAAGATTGAGGGACCAATGGACTATGATAGGAACTACATGGTGGTGTGGGGATTGGACTAGTAGGCTCTTGTATTGGTATATGAGTGGATAATGATGGAGGGTACACATAGGATGCATAAGCTAGAATGGTGTTCTCTTTGTCAATGGTATCATAAGGACTTAAGGACACGTGAGTTTAGTGCAAAAGAAAACTTAGACATTCTTGTTGTAAGGGAACTTGATAGTCTTGTAAATAGGTTTGATGATGAGTTGAAATGTTAGAATAAGGCGTTGGATGATCTTGGGGTGGATGTTGTTGGGTTTCAATGGGATAGGTTGATGTAGAATTGACATGATATGTGGGTAGGCTAGGTTGGTATGTTGATGAAGGTGACACATGGTATTGAGGTGTAATTTGTTGAGGTTGTGGTTTTGTTTGGTATTGTTGTTGTTGAATGTGGAATTATTGTTGTTGCACGGTTGGAATTGTTGTTGTTGCAGTAGGAATTGTTGTTGTTGTGGTTGGCATTATTGTTGCGGTTGGAACTATTGTTGTTGTGGTTGGAATTGTTGTTGGGATTGTTGGTGTTGTTGTTGGGTAGTGACTTGTTCCTTTCTATATAACCACCTAAGTTCAACAAACATTTTTGAAAACCATAATGATCTTGTTCTAGGTTCGTGGTTTCTATTGGTGGAATGGGTTGATAGATATGTTTAAGCCTTTGTATTTCAGCTTGTTCCTTAAGATATGCCTCATAATCTACAAGGTTCTCATGATCATTATTGGAGCTAGAAGGAGGGCCTCCTCGAAGTGGGATTTTGGGTTTTGGATTTGACCTAGGTTTGTTGATGATTAGAACCATTTTGACAAGGATTTGTGATGATGTGACTAAAGTTTGACTCTTTTGCACTAAGACAAATTTAGGGATTGACTGATTTTGGACTGATTTGATTAAGTTGAGATTACTATGTTGGTGGATTTGATATGGGTTACTTGTGGAATATTATAGGACTAGATCAATAGTTGAACTGGATAATGGATTACCTATCAAAGAAGTAGACTAATGACTTCAAATGAAGGTGGATAGGGCTAATGGCATTAGACCAACTCAAGAGAAGTTCGTTCTCTAAGCTAATGCAAAACCAATAACGGATATTAATTCCTCTTCAAAGACCTAAGAGATGTAATCACTCTCAAATCAAAGATGAACTAGGGGATTGATGTAATCTAGAATCTACGGTGGAGACCAAATTACACAGCTAGAAAAAAGCATAAGGATTTAGGCTTGTTTGGTGAAGATGGAGTTGATAGATAGTAACCTCAAGGGGATAAATGGTTCAAAAAGTCCAAGTTTTGGGTATGATAATGGATGAAATGGTCTGATGGTTGATGGAACACGTATGATAGTGTTATAAAATGCTAGATCAAATGGTATTTGATCAAAGATTTGAAGTTTACTATGTTCTGGGTTAAGAGGATGAATGTTTTCTTACATAAACCAAAAGTACGGAACTATGATTCAAATGCGTGGAACTGTGCACCAAAAGCATGGAAATGTGCACCAAAAGCATGGAACTGTGGTTCAAAAGCGCGAGACTATGGTTCAAAAGTGTAGAACTGTGTTGCAAAGGTGTTGTTTTTGTGACAATGATATTGTAAGGCAAATTTTGATAGATTTTTGGTTGGATTTTGATAGGATTTGCTTTGACAAGAGAAGAATCACAATAAACAAAGTGGTCAAGGACTAACACAACAAGTAGTGTATGTTTGAGGCTTACGAAAAAGCCCAAGTTTTCACAAGTATACCACAATTGACAAATAGATCAATCACTTTTTATTCCTAAGGACAAGCTTCATTGCGATACATTAGCCCACAACTTGGAATCTTCATCGACTCAAGCGTCATCACACCTAGAGTGGGTGCATACACTTTTTTGTCTTTGCGAGAGAGGACAGATAGGGACCTCCAGGACTGGAAGGATGACCCAATCACCCTTTCTATGCAAAGCTACAAGTAGCTTATTCTATACCGAGGATTTCTGTCTCATCTCAAGGGAGCCTTATGGTGAGTAATCTTGGGGGCAAAACCTTCTATGCCCTTGCACAAAATTATCGCAACATTCGGGGGTAGATCAGGTAGTCACTAGCTATGTTGTTTTTAGTTATTTTGTGAGACCAATGCCTTGCGAGCATGTGGCAAGCTACTAAAATCTTTTACCAACTTTACTAGGAATGCAATATACCCTACACAAGTGCAAAATTTCTTTCACAAGAGTGTTACGTACAATTCCTTTCGAGTTGGCACTGTAAGGCAAGGCTAACACTGGTTAGGACTTGGTTTTTGCCTCAACCAATTTATATAGCAGTCCAAAGGAAAGATCCACTTAGGGTCATCCCTTTTGGATGAATCGCAATCCAAAAGTAGGCCCTTCTAAAGGATAAAATGAAAGTAAAAGATAGATGAGTCTGGTTATTTGATCACCCAAGTTTTCACAAGGGGAGAGCATATACCTATCACCTTACAAGCACGGAAAACACTTATTCATTCACCCTATTTAGTAAGAAAAATAACTAAGTGCAACTACCTAACAACACAAGATTGCAAATAATAGATGTAGATTTCCTTTAAGAAATTGAAGTGTTTCTAAGACTTAGTGAAAAAGATTGCAAATCTTCAATGTTCGTCCTACAAAGATATGTTAGGAAAACATATTGGCTATGTTTGAGTGATAAGACGTTGCAACAAGATGATTAGTTCCACAAAAACCAAGTGATTAGCAAAAATAAATCAAAGGACCAAAAGTGCAGTATTGTGGCTCAGAAGCACGTCGAAAGTTACATATGCGCTGGACTGTGGTGCAGAAGCGCTTGATTTTGGACCAAAAGCGCTAAGATTCAGTGTAAAAGCGTGTTTATTCCAACCAAAAGTGCACGATTGTGTTGCATATGTGCGCTGGAAAACCAAAAGCACTTGATATCGGTGCAGATGTCGTTTTTAATATAGACTTAGCAAAAAACAAGGTTATATCAAAAAAAGCAAGATTGGATGATGATTTGAATAATTGTTTGATAACCCAGGATGTTGATAAGTGATGAGATCTGTAGCCTGCAATTGAGAACACAACACAAACACCATGAAATGATAGGTTAGCTCAAAAAATGTAAATACTCCTAAATAAATCAGCTTAGGAAGTATAATGGAGGATTGTAAGGCAAATAAATCAGCTTTCCAAACAAGATAAGATCATATATATGTGTAAAAGACCATGCAAAACTAGTAATAACACTCAAAAAATCAAAAGCCAGAAGCACGTTAATTCAGTGTAGAAGTACTTGACTATCGACCAAAAGTGCTGGACTGTGCGTCAGATGCACTGAATTGTTGACCAGAAGCGCGGGTCTGTGCGCCAAGAGCGTGGAACTGTCGCTTGAAGGTGTATCAAATCAGGCCAAAAGCACCTTTCTTTGGTTTAATTACGCTTTTCTGTGTTATTTGTGCTTTTCCATAGTGTACCTCAAAAAATCAAATTTTCTAAAGAAAATCACAGTTAGTGGGTCCCACCGAGCGTGCCAGAATGTGTATAGGTAAAATCGAGCTTAGGATAAATCAAAACAATGAAAGTAAAATCAATCCTATAACATCAAAAGATCGATCTAAATCATAACCAAATCAATGAATAATGCAATTAATAATCGAAAGCTATCACCTAGATTGTATTGATCTCTTAGTCGAATGTGAGTTGCTCAATATGTCGTTTACCCATGGTTGCAACAAATGGATAAATGATGAAGATAAGTGTGTGCTCAATGTGCTCAATAATGCGATGTATACTCAATGCGCTATATGGATGCCTGAGAATAAATGATCAAAGAGTGCTCAAAAGTTGGATGATCGAAGAGGATTTTTAATGAAGTGAAGGGGGTATATATAGGTTTCAAGGTTAGATCGATCAACGGTAGAGATAAATCAATACAATGGATGGATGAGATAAATCAAATAACTCAAGATGAATGTGCACACTATGTGTCATGTAGAAAAAGCTATTTTATTCAGTTAGTTGCTTTTTGGCTAAAGATAGGATTTGATTTCATAAATTAGAATGTTTTTTTTCTAATTTATGAGTTGATAATAAATGGGATTAATTAAAGCCAATTAAACTCAACTTTAGATTGCCGATGATGGCATGGTTCGGTGGTTAAGTCGCTTAGGATGTAGTGGCGGCCACCAGAGTTCAAACCCCCGCTGGGCCAACGAGCTCGCAAGGCTTTACGCCTTCGCTGGGCCAATGAGCTCGCGGGTTTGAAGTGTTCTTCCTAGGGGATGAGGTCCCCCAGTTGTGGCCTCACCGGTTCATTGCTCCAGGCAAAAGCATTCGCATGGAGCCGGAGGGCGTGTCGCACCAGCATCGCCGGTCACGTTAAAAAGTTTACCAGGCGCATTATCTTTAAAAAAAAAAAAACTCGACTTTAGATTTTCTTTTTTGAAGTTCTAAAAATAAGACTGATTGTGCACATAGAAGAAAATGTTATTTTTAGAAGAATTAAATAAATAAATTTATTTAATTTATTGTGCATGGAAGAATAAGATTATTTTTGGGAGATAATTGAAGATATTTAAATAAATTAAACAAATAAATTCATTTAATTTATAAATTTTTGCATGATAGAGGAATAAATAAGATATTTAAATAAAACATTGATTTTATTTATTTTTAGAAGATAAAGTCAACTTAAATAAATTTGAATAATTTATTTAAATTTAGAGGAATAATTGATTAATTAAATAATTAAAATTATCTAATTTAGAAGAATAAAGTGAATTTTGATGAAATTAATTAAATAAAGAGAATTTATTCAATTGATGTTGAATTTATAGAAAATAGAGGAAATTGATGAAATTAATTAAATAATTAGATTATTTAATTAACGTTGAATGCAAGCGATCTGCGAAGGGTCATTTTGAGGTGTCTACAGAAACAAAGACACCTTATGAGATGTGGTATGGTAGAACTCCTATTGTCAAATATTTCAAAGTTTTTGGAAGCAAATGCTACATCAGAAGAGATGAAGAATTAGGAAAGTTTGATGCTAGATGTGATGAAGGCATATTTCTTGGATACTCTACTAAGAGCAAGGCTTACTGGTGCTATAATAAAAGACTGAGAAAGATCATTGAAAGTGCAAATGTGAAGGTAGATGAAGATATCCAACCAGATGGATATGAGTCAGATGGACCTGCTGATACAGAAAAGGTTGAAAAAGGGAAAGAAAAGGAAGTTCAGACTGAAGAGCAAGTTGCTCCAGAAGAAGAAGAAACTCAGGATGAAGCTCCGATAAGAATTCCAAAACTCCTAGGTATGTGCAAAGAGATCATTCTAAAAATCAAATTATTGGTGACAAAAGGAAAGGTATGATGACAAGAAGCAGGGTTGCAGAAGAACAAGTAAATCTTTGTCTGCTTTCAAAGGTGGAACCTAAAATAGTAAATGAAGCATGCAGTGATGAGCATTGGGTTAAGGCAATGGAAGAAGAATTACTACAGATTGGGAAGAACAAGACTTGGGAACTTGTCCCCAAACTTGCAAACAAGAATGTAATTGGAACAAAGTGGGTTTTCCAGAATAAACTGAATGAAGCTGGAGAAGTTGTGAGAAACAAGGCAAGACTTGTGTGTAAAGGCTACTCACAAGTGGAAGGAATTGACTATGAAGAGACCTATGCTCATGTGGCAAGAATGGAAGCTATCATACTATTCTTGGCATTTGCAGCACATAAAAGTTTCAAGGTATATCAAATAGATGTGAAATATGCCTTCCTAAATGGTGAGCTAGAAGAAGAGGTCTACATAGAGAAACCATATGGGTTCCAGTTATCAGACAAACCAAACATGGTATGCAAGTTGAAGAATGCTTTGTATGGATTAAAGAAAGCTCCCAGAGCTTGGTATGCAAGACTAGATAAGTATCTGTTGCAACAGGGTTTCAGTAAAGGGTCCGCAAATAGTAATTTGTATATCAAAGTAAGCAAAGATCAAATCCTGATTATTGAAGTCTATGTAGATGATATCATATTTGGTGGAAATGAAGAGATGTGCAAGAATTTTGCAAATGAAATGCAAAAAGAATCTGAGATGTCTATGTGTGGTGAGATGAACTTCTTTCTTGGACTACAAATCAATCAAACAGATAAAGGCATTTTCATTTCTCAATTTCAAAGTATGTCAGGGAATTACTGAAGAAGTTTGGAATGGAGGACTCTAAACCAGTATGAACTCCTATGGTTACTGGTTGCAAAGTAAGCAAGAATGATGAATCTCCTAAGGTTTATCAAAGCAAGTACAGATCAATGATTGGAGGACTGCTTTACCTGATAGCTACCAGACTAGATATCATGCATGCAGTCTGTCTTGTGGCCAGATTTCAATCAAATCCCAGAGAATCACGTGTGATGGAAATAAAGAGGATATTTAGGTATTGAAGGGCACTCCTGATCATGGCTTGTGGTATCTTAAGAACAATGATTTCTCTTTAAGTGCCTATACAGATGCAGATTGGGCTAGATGTGTAGATTACAGGAAAAACACAAGTGGAGGTGCATTCTTCCTTGGAGATAGGGCAATGTCCTGGCATAGCAAGAAACAAGAATCAGTCTTCTTGTCTACTATAGAAGTAGAATATATTATTGCAGTATCATGATGTACTCAAGTGCTATGAAAGAAACAAACCTTGAAGGATATCAAAGTTGAGTATGATGGGCCAATCCCTATTCTTTGTGATGGATGTAAAGAGGATATTTAGGTATTTGAAGGGCACTCCTAATCATGGCTTGTGGTATCCTAAGAACAATGATTTCTCTTTAAGTGCCTATATAGATGTAGATTGGGTTGGATATGCAAATGATGGGAAAAGCACAAGTGGAGGTGCATTCTTCCTTGGAGACAGGGCAGTGTCTTGGCATAGCAAGAAACAAGAATCAGTCTCCTTGTCTACTGCAAAAGCAGAATATATTGTTGCAGTATCATGTTGTACTCAGGTGCTATGGATGAAACAGACCTTGAAGGATATCAAAGTTGAGTATAATTGGCCAATCCCTATTCGTTGTGATAACACAAGTGCATAAACATTTCAAAGAATCCAGTGATGCATTCAAAGACAAAGCACATTTTAATTGTCACTTTTTCAGAGAGAAAGTTACAGAGAATGAGGTGAAGCTTGAGTATGTGCCTACAAAAGATCAAGTTACTGATATATTCACTAAGGCTCTTCCAAAAGACACATTTGAGCATCTCTAGGAGAAGTTAGGGGTTATTTCCCCTCCTTCCCTGAACTAGATGCATAAGAAGATACATCAGTCCAGTGTGCTTCAAAGTACATTTCTCTTGTTTCTGGACTGATGATGGAGGCTACCTCTCAAGGGGAGCAGGTAGTGGTTTGAGATGATTGTTGCATTCAGAGGGAGTAAAGAATGATTTTAGACTGATCAAAGCAATTGTGTTTAAGTTTGTGCAGTAGAAGAGATATGATATCCTCTGTCATTGATGTCAAAGGGGGAGAGAAATCATGTGAAAAACTCAAGGGAGAAAGAGTCCAGATGTGTAAAAAATAAAGGGGGAGTTCTGATGCAAAATTGTATCTTGATGGTGGAAAATGTTTTTCATATCATATGTTGCCATCAATGACAAAGGGGGAGATTGTTACAAGTATGTGCTAATTGGTGTTGTCATTGATGTCAACATGTTTGTGTTGTCATTGGTGTCAACTATATCTTCTGATATTGATGTTTGTTAATTGATTAAAGAACATTGTCTGAGTATTTTGCTCCACATTTTCTCTGTATTAAAGACCGGAGTATGAACCTTGGATATGATTTAGAGAAGTGTTTGAAGATGTTAAATCCAGAATTTGGTGGTCCAGATCATTGTGCAGAAAAAGTTCTATTCACCAGTTTGAAGATTGTGCCTATCAATGTTTGTAGAGTGACAGGGAGATAGAATTTTTCTCCACAGGTTAGAATTTGGTCTCACGGTTCTATACTTAAGCTTATAAGGTCCTTAGCTATCTTCATTCCAAAGGACTCGTTATTTGGTGCTCTGGAAAGCAAGTTACTGATCAACCGAGTTTGATAGTGTTTGTTGAGAAGCAGTCTATGATGCGTCTTCAAGTGATATCTATTGTCTTCAAGTGAGATCTATTGCAGTTGGATTTGTCAACTCCCAACTGATTCTATGTTGTTCATAGATATCTCTAGAATGTATTGAAGGCGTGTGCTTGATCCGCAAGCTACAATGAAGATCTTGGAAGCATGTATCTAAGTGTTCTTGATGTTGTGCAGTTATTCTGGCCGACCTGGTTAGTCACACTTGTTGCAGAAGTAATTCATGGATTGTAGAAGCATGTCTAAGCATGTGAAGATGTATTTGGGTCCGAGCTAAGCTATGAAGTGTTCATCCTTCATTCTTTTGCTCCACAATTTTGTTTAGGTCTAGTCCTAATTTGACTTATGTATGTATGCTGACCTTGATGTACATTCCAATGTTGATGATAGGTATAAATGTATGTAATGAATTCATGTTTGAGATGTTAGTGGGCGAAGATGAGAAGATAAAGTGTGAGTTGTAAAAGCAGAGGAGATATTACACTTCAATGGAATTGAATTCAGGCATGGTGTAGATGCTACTATATTAGTTCATCCTGGCAGTGACCCACCCCTAGCAGCGAGCCAACCCTTTGGTAGTGAGCCTTTCATAGGCAGTGAGCCTCTTTGATATTCGGTATTGTTACTGCATTATATTGTGAGCTAACACTCACCATGGTTTTTCCCTTTTTAGGGTTTTCCACATAAAAATCTGGTGTTTATATGTGTATGATGTTGATGTGTTCATGTTTTGATTATGCTATTCATGCTTAATGTTCATAACAGAATAATAAGTTAAATTAAGTGAATGTGAAAGTGTTATTGTGTAAAGAAGTTAAAGTTTTTGATACAACTGATTCACCCCCGTTCTCAGTTATCTTGTGCCTCTCAACAACCCTAACCCTAACTCTAATATGTAATAATAATAATAATAATAATAATAATATAGTATAGTATGATATAATATAATAATTCTAACCCTATTCCACTTATATATGACATTGATTAAAAAACTTATGTAAAGTGAAAGATAGATATGCTAACCCTAACCCTAATTGTAACCCTAACCCTAATTCTAAGGATGTCTATCTTTATCTCTACTATAATTATATGACAAATTGATTAAAAAACCTATGCTAACCCTAACCCTAATTTATCATATATTCCACCTAGCATAGATTTTTCTAAAGATAGATTTGCTAACCCTAACCCTAACCCTAAAATTACATATAATTCTAACCCTAACCCTAATCCTAAAATTTGTCACATATAATTCTAATTCTAACTCTAAAACTACATATAATTCTAACCCTAACCTTAATCCTAACCATAAAAATTACATATAATTATAACCTTAACCCTAACCATAAAATTACATATAGTTATAACCTTAACCCTAACCCTAAAATTTTTCATATATAATTCTAATCCTAATCCTAAAAGTACATATAATTCTAATCTTAACCCTAACCCTAACCCTAAAATTACATATAATTATGCAACCTTAACCATAATCTAACCCTAATCTTAAAATTGCATATATTACAATAAATATTATAGTTATATATATTTATAGAGGGTTATATATATATAGGTGGCCCCTTCTAGAGGAAAACTGAAACTTAATTTTGACGGGGCCTCTAGAGGTAATCCCGGGGCCTTAGGTGTGGGTTGCATCATTAGAGATGAGGTAGGAATCCTTATTTGGGCTTTATTGAAGAAGCTCAAACATGGAACCAATAATGAGGTTGAATTGGAGGCACTTTATGAAAGACTCAAATTATGTGAACAAAAGAAATAAAAATGTGGAAATTGAGGGGGATTTGTTGATCTGCATCAATACTATAAAATAAAGATAATGAATAACTGGAAACTTAAAAAATGGATAGATTTAATTTGGAACATTCTTGGAATGATGGAGGAGTTCACATTGGCACATGTTTACCAAGAAGCTAATAGAGCGGCTAATTTTTTGATAAATCAAGGAAATGATTAGATGGATGTGATCAAACTATCAAATCAATGTGCGATTTGGGGGATTTAAGTAGGATTATTGAGTCAAAAAGGACTTTGTCTTCAGCCATTGCTGAACAAAAAAATCTGGAGGATGATTCACTATATTTGTAGAATATCAACAAAGGATAAATTATGGTAATGGAATGCTAGGTAGTGGTCTCAGGATTTTGATTACCAATTTTGTAGATTACAGATTCATTCAGATCAAATGGAGTTCATGTAATGCCCTGCCACAAAACCCTAGAGAAAAGCTCAACTAAGTAATGCAAAAGGCAAATATTAATTTATTTTGTTTTATAGAGAAATATCAACAGAATGCAAATCATGTTTATTTATAAATCTCAGTTAAGCTTTAACCTCTAAGGATTACATCACTGCATTACCAAATGACAAGATTTAATTCACATTATGAGTTACCTAACAACCATAGATCACTCTAAGTCTATTTGCAACAGATGAATACACACATACAATTCCTTATTATAACATTAGATAAGTATTCATTTAGATCCTGTATAAAGGATTACAAGAAAAGATACATGTTTGATAAATAAGCAAGGTTTATTTTACAACACCAAGTTGGATGATCCTATATTACTCACATCTATAATGTGACAACTAATAATCAAATACTACAATTCAGTTTCTAGTTAACTAGTGTATCAATGATATAACAGAGGTACTACATAATTTACAAATACATAGTAAAAGATCCTTTTAATTAGGAACAAGACATCTCTAATGCAATTACAAACAAGTATAACAAGAACCAGATACCCGTCCTTAGCATAGTGGAAAACATATTCTTTGCTCCAGTAAGCTACTCAGTTGACAGACGTGTATCTATGGCTTAGAGATCTCAAACTACACATCTAATGAAACATTAGTCCTGCATAGTTACATAAAACAAATATCAACTGCTTAAAATGACAAGCCTAAGGCCCTAGGGGCCGACCTAATGTCTCGGGTGCTCATCCAAGATGGCCTTGCCTACGTACGCGTAGCACAGAGACTTCGTAGTTCAAAACTTGAACTTACAACCACAAGATGGTATCATACAATTTACAACTTGGGTTTACATATGCAATAGAGGCTTACTAATCTCTAGAACTTATGAGGGAGACAACATACACTACAAATACAATGCCCCAACAATGTGTTCTCATAAACAAACCAACACAAGTCCTTACAGTAAGTATATTATTTTGGAAAACATGTCTAAATAACTTCTTCTAAGATGTGAAGCAGAAGACTGAATTAGCCCAATCCAAATCATCCACACATAAATCCCACAAGTTCCCTCATGATCCAATTCACATTAATAAAGTTTTCTAAGTTTATCTCATTTGTTACATCACATATCATTATCCATACATACTACGGATTCAAAAATCATAGAGATAACATTAAGCAATTAAACATGTAAAACTATTCAATCGAAAACAATAATGTTCCAAATACATAGTTTCTATTAATGTAATTCATAGACCAAATAGACATAAAACAATTCCATAATCATCAATGTTAGCACTACACCAAATTGAACAAATTTCCTTTGTACCTTTGACTTGTTAAACCCACCATAAATATGCTACAAGAATATCATTCTTAATCAAATCATTTATTCCTCTTTACTCTGTTTTATTTATGTACAAGACCTAGCAACTTATTAAATCAACTTAGAACATCATAATATCTAGAGTACAAATTATAATTTTCTATAGCTAACGAACATTCTACCATAATCTTATTCATCACATGAGTAGAAAAGAAAGTAACCTAGATTACTACGAATGCTTTTATGATAAATGATCAATATCTTTTAATCAACTACTAAATTCTATATCCCACCATTCTAATAACAAAGAGATATACTAAATATTATCTTTACCAAACATCTTATAATACCAAACTAATAGATATTCCAAAACGAAATTTGATTGACTCAAAGATTTGTATTTATGCCTAGCAATAAGGCTTATCTAACTAGAATGCAACCACAAACACCAAACAATACAACAAACATATTTATTACTGCCACGAAGATGATTGCTTTCTAACACCTTCCTTTCATTTTGAATTTGCCATGTACCATGATATCATCATATTGAGAGTGGCCCATTTACATCTTATGAGCACCTTAATAGTATATCAAGAAGGTAATATGCATGTTTACTAGCCTTAAAAGAAGTATTACACTAATGAGGTTATCCTAATTTCCTACTCTATTAAAATTAATAATTAAACTAAATTTAAATAATTCCATTTGAAGAAATGATATTCTTTAAAGAGTAATATTACTTTGAATAACGCATAAGCAATTTCTAAAGGAAAATCTCTTATTTATTAAATTTTAAAATAATTTTCTATTCAAAAATACAAAATAAAAATCATTTCTCTTTTTTTTTAATACATACAAGATAGTAACTTTCTATATAACCAGATAAATGCTTTTTACAAAATAATTTATTCTCTTACTTTTCTTTTAATATAGAACATAAAATTCTAGTATAATATATAAAATAAAAATAATCCAAAAGGAATAATTCTATTCTAATATGATTCTAAAGAAGAAATAGTTTTCTAATAAGGAAGATTTAAGTTTCTAATTTAAAATGTTTAAAGAGAGAATTCGGTGGATTCTCTTCATTTCTAAATAAAACATATTTTATGATTTAGGAAATAAACCGATTCATAATAAAAACAAATAGAATCTCTTAAGAAAGCAAATGGAATCCTTTATGATTTGAAAACATTTATAACTGCCAAATACTGTAATGCCATAAGAATGCAAGGGAATCATTACTATGTAATGTAACGCTTTAAGAATGTAAAGATCACAAATAATGCCTTTGAATTATTCTATTTGAAAGGTTTTCACCTGAATTTAATTATCTTCTTTGATCATATCATGCAATTGTGGATGAGAATGCTTAAATGGAGGTCTTGGGTGAAGTGTGTTTAAGTGGACTGAATGCCCATCAAATTTCAAAGGAAGCGAAATCATTGCCATTATTTGGTAGTTTTAAACATAAAGATATATGCAGAATTAATATCAATAAATTGTAGTCATATACATTAACTTTAAAGAGGGTTTAAACGCTATTTTTAGTTAATATTAAACATAAAGTTTCAACGCCATCATTTGGCAGATGTTTAAGATGGGAAAACTCCAGTATACATACATGCAAAATAAAATGTGAATGCAAGAACAAGGTATGCGGACTGTTTGATAAAATGCAATGATCATAGGCTAATACAAAATAGATTTGCAATGATTTGGTAGTTTGCCTCAAAGGGATTATATCTCAAGGAACGTAATGATTATTGGATTTGCACAAAAATGGATTTGTTGAAAAGGTTTTAGAAACTTTTAAGCAAAATGCTATTGAAATGCCACAAGAAGTCGAAGGTATACGCCGATAGAACAATCAATGAATTTAGGAATTTTTTGGGCTTGAATCTTTTGTTTACGGTGTGAGACAACTTTGAGCCATAAATGCATGAATCATTTACTTATGCAAAGAAGAAAATACTTATTTGTAACTAATGAGGATGAGTTAACGACCTTATCAGAAGAAAGATAAATAGATTTATATGAGTTCCAATTTAAAATCTAACACATCCATATTTCTAAATATTGGTCTCTATTCTTTGAATGATTAGAAACCAATGTCTTCAACAGAGTTAAAGGTGCATGAGAAGGGAAATTTCTAGCGTGAACATTGGCAGGGGAAACATAGTAAAAGTGCATGAGTTATTTGACATAATGCCTCACAGGCGACATGGAAAGCAATAATTGCAGAATATGCACAAAATAGATTCATTGGAAAGGATTTAACAATTTCATGGAGGTGTGATTTTCTAGATATTGTGATTGACATGATATTGTGATTGTCATGATAAAATAAAAGATCGATTCCTAAGGAAAGATCGATTGCCTACCAGTTTGGAGAGAGCTCACAAAATAATGCCTACAAAATCAATTAAGCAATGATGGATTGAGTCCTCATAGAGGATATTGCAGGCACAAGTAGACAAGTAGCTCAGGAACAAAAGATTAATTGCTATGGCTAGAACGAAGGTTTTGACATTGATACATGTAGCCATGCATGTTTATATATATATATATATATATATATATATATATATATATATATATATATATATATATAACAAACTTGAATGATATCATATAGATTCAAAAAAAATTGACAAATAAATCATTTCACCAAAGCCACAGATAAAATCTTTTAAAGAGGGAATTAAGATTTGGACACAAATTCATAAAAAAATTTCATGCATATTCATACAAAAATAAAAACCATTGCATACCTGGTCGAAAGTCTTTCAAAGTTTTCTCTCTCTCCTCTCTAAACTTCTTATTTCTTTTCTTTTCTTTCTTTCCTCGAATAATCTCCAATTTTCTCCCCTATCGAGTTCTGAATCTCATATATTTATTAGGTGGTACAACAAAAGCAAGAAAATAGGTATCGACCTTACCAGCTGTTATAAGACAACCCCACTTAACTCTTCTTCTTCCATAATCTAAAATTAGCTCCATAAATTAGAAACTAAAAAGAAATATTCATAACATAAAATAGAAAATGAAATTAATTTCTTGGAAAGATTCCATCAAAGAGGTGGATAACCACCACTTCTTGTTTGACTAAAATTAGAAAACAATTAGGAATGATAAAGCATAAAATAACTATATATGATTTTCTTATGGAACAATATTAACTCATATAAATAATTACTCCAAAACAATACAATTAATAAAATATCATAATTAGTAAATAAGTTTCAAGAATGCTCTATACCTCTCCGTGGAAAGAGTATTCCGCACTTGAGTCAAACTTAGTCAATGATCGTTAAACTGCACATTCACGGTGAGAATAGAGGGGCACTACAGTTCACCATAAGATGCTCATAGTTTCCAGTTGGGCTTGCATTTTTCTACAAATTATGGAGCATTGTTGACTCACAAATGGCATAGCATCTTCTGATCAATTACATCTACCAATGCTTAATGGAGCACTATTCGTCCTAGTTGTGAAGGCTTTTCAATGTGGACTCAAAGGCTATAGTAATAGCCATTAAACAGGTCATAGGATCCTAATGCTTTGCTGGTGATCACACTCATGATGGGATGTTACTAGAAATATTTTTGACAAACATTAAATCCTTGTGCTGGGAAGAAAATGTTGGGCAAAACAAATTGTTCACAACTTTATCAAACTCCTCTGCATGACATTGCAATTCAAGTTGTCTCTAACTTCAACAAGCGACATGTGGTTGGCTCCATGGGTGGTGTTTTTGATATCAAAACAACAATAAGAACAATAATTTGATGGTCTGATTCATAACAATCTGGAGGTTTTCAACTGTTTATTGGACCCTATGATTCTCTTCTCTCTCATCCATAGTATGAGTGAGCCTTTGAATTATCTAACGGCATTCACTTCTTGATGTATCATAGGTCTGAGTTTAGATGGATGGATGAAATATAATCAAATGGGCTTCCTTGAGAGCCGCTATAACTTTCTCTTATTTTAATATATGGGAGTTGTCCCCTCGGCAACACTTATGTATCAAAATAATTATATATATATATATATATAAGATTATATTATAGTATAATATTATAAAATAATATGAATTATATATATGTAAATTTTTATATTTTTAGAGGATTATATATATTTGTAAATCTATATATTTATAGAAGATTATATATAGAGAATATTTTATGTATAGCTTATCCAACTTTAATATAGTATATATGTAGGATTATAGATATAAAGGATTATTGTATAATATAATATCATATAATAATATGAATTATATATATGTAAATTTTTATATTTTAGAGGATTATATATATTTGTAAATCTATATATTTATAGAAGATTATAAATAGAGAATATTTTATATATAGCTTATCAACCTTTAATATATATAATATTATAGTGAAAAACCAAACAAAGTCCAATAAATATTTTGAAGAGAAAATAATGTTATATAAAATGCTTAGGCCTCAATTTCAAATTCATTATTGAATGATATTTACGTTATAGTAAGTTAAGCGAAGAGATGATGTCTTGACATTCATCCCCATAATTCTGTTGTACTTTACATAGAACTAACTCATGAAACTATTCATTTTCAAAAACTCATATGTAGAGAACTTCATAAAAGTTGACTCTCTATATTGGCTTTGCATGCTTGAGTACCATTCAGACTAAATCTCTTAATCTATCAAACCAAATAATTCCCTTGATAACACAAACAAAAAGGTTATAATAACAAATAGAGGAAGTTAAATATATAAATTTAATAAAAAGCCTTCCATCAAAAAATATATATAACCAATAAAAAAGAACAAATGAGGGAGAATTTGAAACTTTTCCACACCATTGAACTTTTGTGTTTCAAGAAAAAGAGAGTTCAAAATTTAGATGACATTCAATTTGAAAGTTTTCATCTCAATTTCATTATCTTGGATGTATTGACAAACTAGTACGAGGCTTCATAAAAGGAGGAAATACATAACTATAGTGCTTTGGATCTGGCCATTGATCAAAATAACTGATAAGAGTGTTTTGTGCTTGTGTTTTAATGAAATCCCCGAGCTTAGTAGTTTAGAAAAGATATGGGTGTTTGTTTTTCTCTTTTGTGAGCTTCAACATCCTCTCTAGGCCTTCAAGGTAAGTTTGTGTAAGGCCTTTGTTGCCAAGTGTAATAAGATTAGTAAGGAGATTTATACAATCAAGATCCACAAAGTATTCCACCTACTCATAACACCTGCCTATAATACCACTAAAAATAGCATAAGTTGCTTCTTCCTTTATACAATCAACTACCTCTACAAGGAGCCCCACAAGTGCAGAAATTACTCTTGCATTAATTGTAATCTTGATGTCATCATGGGTGAGTGTTGTGATACTGAATATGAACCTACAAATCTCCATATAAAGCTACCTCATTGTGTTTGACTCTATCTTGTCACCACTTGAAACGATTATCACAATACATGAGAGTACTTTGTCATTGATAACCACCTTATAATTCCCATATTCTATATTGTTGGCCATAGTTTCCATGACATAAAGTAGTATATGTGGAGAATTGTGAAAGAGAAGCTCAACAAGGCTGTACAAATATAATTTTTAATGATAAATTCAAGACACTCACCTTCTTCAGAAAAATATAGAACATCCTTGCAAGCAAGCCTCTGCACTTGAAGGTATTCCTCTATTTCAAGAAGCTCCTTCATGGTTGTAAGAGCAATAATTGTGTCCTTGGGTTTACAACAAATGATGTATACCAATGCCTTGAGGGAAAACAAGAAGAGCTTAAAAGGGGCCTTAGGGTGATAGAAGAAAGGCAATAGATTAAAAATAATGTCATCAAGGATGGATTCAAAGTTGTGAGAGTGGAATGCATGGTTTTCAAGAATGGCTATATCCTGAAGTACCTCCTCCTACACTTCTTCACTGAGGGAAGTCACAAGGTTGCTAAATAGAGCCACTATGCCATTTTCAATCAAAATAGAAGCATCAACTCTAGCTAGATAGCATAACATGTGAGTTGCCTCATATTGAAGCTATGTTGAATCATCCCTATTTAGACAATCAACCATCACAAGCATTATTTCTATGTTGATGTGGTCTCTTAGAAACTATAAATCTTTTGGAGTTGATGGAGAACATTAAGTTGTCTTGTCGGATCTCCATGTTTCACTTCATCTATAGATGATCGAAGATTATTACTACTAATGCTCTCCCCTTCATTTGTTATCAACTCTTGATTTTCACCTAAATAAAAATCTAGATAAATTTTGGCATCATCTTCTCCTTCCACTAATTCTTCTTTGTTTCTTGAAAAAGGGACCTGCTCTTTGCTTTATTTTATCTTTACAGGATACTATTTTGGTAGAACGAATACCTCATGTTTAAGAAACACCCCAATCCTGACAACACAAGTGTAAATGGGTTAGAAATATTCATGCCAAGAATAGGCTCAATTTAAAATATATTTATGCAAAAACCATTCCCATTCATTGGTTCACATGGTTCCACAATAAAAATAAAGAACACATACCACATAAAAGTAAAGAACGCATATTGCATAAGAGCCAATTTGCACACAAAATAATGAGACAAAAATGCATAACAAGAAAGAAAGAAACACATTGAGTCCATTTATAGAAAAACAAAAAAAATACACACAAAAAATACAAATTCAAATGCAAACTAGGAAAAATATAGATTCTATTGAAACTAGGGATTGGCCAATTTCCATCGCCACTATCATCCCCAAGGAACAAAAATCTATGATCCGATCATTTTCAAGCACTTTAAACATCAATGTTTTGTAGCCAATCTTCTCTTCCATTGATTCCCCAGTAAGTATAAGTTCTAAGATTGAGGCATACAATACAAAAGTTTTGAGAGTTATAAAGCACAAGGAGTCTCATGATAGCACTCGAAACTAAATGAAGAACATAGTTTTAAGGACTCGATAATTGGATACCTAGGTATTCAAGTACAATACAAGCTACTAGGTATCATGACATGACCTTAACAATTAGAACAAGATTTGTATTATACCTTGTCCATAGTAGTTTGAATAAAATTGTGGACTATATGATCTATAGATGATTAAAGGAAACCCAAAGACTCATGTCCATCGACCATAGGGTCCTCTCTATCGCCACCACACTCAATTATCCATGATGTAGAGCATGTTTTTCTCATTGCTCTCTACTTATAGTATGTGGTCTACACCACACATTTTCACCTACCCATCACCCTTCCCTGTAGTGGCTATTGGCTTCATCACGTTGATCCTTTCTTCCATTCCTTCTTATCTCCTCCTACAATTTTTATTAAATGAGGAAATAAAAATGCCAACTACCAGATTTAGAGTTAATGCTAGCAATAAAAGAAGGCTCATGATTATGAATATTATGTTGTAGTGAGTGGATCCTCGAATCCATACTTTGCATGGTCATTTGTTGGGGCAAACTGAACTGAAGAGGCATTCCACTAATTACAACCCACCTTGTTATTTTTAGGTTTTTATGTACACACTAATAGGAGAGCTCTCACTTCCACCATGTTTGCCTCTCAACGTAATCAAGAAGTATTTTATCTTAGGATAATGTGTCAACTTGATGGTTAATACTTTGATTTTTTTGTATTGATAATTAAAGAAAGTATATTTTATATTTTAATTTATGGCTTGGACTAATTAACATGATGGTTAATACTTTGATTTTTTTGTATTGATAATTAAAGAAAGTATATTTTATATTTTAATTTATGGCTTGGACTAATTAACATGATGTGTTTAACGTTAAAGAGGTTTGATTTATGGTTAAGATTAATTAACGTGTGTTTATATTAAAAATTTCAGGATTGTTGACAACTTATTAATGCTTTTTGAAGTTATTTAAATTGCATGAGTAGGTTCAAGAATGGTTATTGATGTAGTATTTCCACTTTTGGAAATAACAAAATAAAAAAAAAGTTAGTTATTTATATAAATTTATACATTACAAAGGAGTTACACCTATGGCAATTATGTAAGATTTTTTTTTAAATTGAAAATATTTCACTATTAATTCAAAAAACATCTCAATATAGTCATTGTGGCCTAGGAAGCCACAGAAATAGAAGTTACATCATTTTCAATTCAAAAAAAGCAAGCATCTACAACAACTCTTTTAACAAAATTACTACATAGTTCAGTGCTATATTTGAAACATAACAAAAACATATGTAATTTTGTCGAGACATCTTGTAAATCTACCTTCAACTATTCATTATCAAGTATCATCCCTGGTAGCAAAAGTTAGTTTGTCTAAACTCCCTCTTTGTAACAGTGTACATGTTCACATGTATATATCAATATAGGCCTAATCATGCTCCTCCTGAAGGATCCTGCTAGGTATGCTAGTGTCACTGGCCTGTAGGGTGGCTCTGTCCTCAATCTCCTGACCCCTGTCTCTATCCAGTCCATCCAGATAGCCTTGGTTGTCATTGGCATAATAGGAATCCACCCCTCTAAAGGTACCAATAAGTGGAGAAACTCTGAGTTGATTACTCTCTACAGTGAAGTTTTGAAAGGTAAACTCAAAGTCTCTTAATGCTTCATCTCTTAGCTTTTCCATCTTGTGTTGCTTGCAATACAGGTTTTGGAAATCTATGTATTCATTGTTGAATTTTTCATTTACCTTTTTCAAATCATGTGGCCACAACTTTGCATATTTGATGTCTGCCCTGTAGATAACCTATGATCCTTCATCTATTATCTTCATTAACCTTTCTATGGGTAGTTCCATGGTCATGACCACATGTTCATAGATATTAGAAATCATGAGTCTAAAGCTAGACCCAGTAAGAGTCCTCCTCTTGCCTTGGAAATGATCCTCATTTCTTTTTTTCCACAACAACCATAAAATCTTAGTAGATAAAAACAACCAAAATATGTTAGACTTAACACTCATGCCACTAATGTACCCACAAAGAATCTCTTTCCAATTTAGTCTATTCAAGGAAAACCAGTTTTTAATATTCCCCATAAATAGTGACCAGACCTTAACAATAAAAGGACATTCAAAGAAAACATAATCACAAGAATCTACAATTTTACACATAGAACAAATAGTATTATCAAAACCAATGGGGAGGTTTTTTAGCATCAAGAGCCATCTAAAACTACCTTTTTTAGGTTCAATAAATTTGGACCAGAATAGACTGAAGGAGAAAGACAAGACTATGTGGTCTAGCTTAAGTCCCCAAACCCTGTTAATATGCTCAAACACCTCATGGGAATTGGTGACCAACTTATATAGTTTCTTGGATTCCACATTCAAAAATTTAGTGCCATCTTTCCAGACCAACTTTCCCAACCAATCTATTTAATTTAGATTTTCTACTTGACTCAAATTGATTAAGATAGTTCTACATAAGATGGAATAAGTCCTTTTTTGAGACTTAGGGATGCCAAACTCCAGTTTGATCTTATTGTTGGAGTATAGAACAACACTGAGAGGGGGGTGAATCAGTGTTGTATAATTTTTAACATTTCAAAACTAGACTCAAAAATGTTGTGCAACGAAGTTCACTGAAAACATAGTCATCATGATATGTAAAACTTAAATAAAGATGATCAAATAGGTGCAACATAATCAACCACAAGAAGAAGACATGACACAGGTTTTGATGAGTGGAAAACCCTCATAGGGATAAAAAACCACTCTAAAAATTTGCCTCATTGGCTTATTTAAATCTCACTGATTACAACAATAGTTATCTCACTGACAATTAACCATGCCTCACTGGCATACAAAGCCTCACTAGCAAATACAATCACCATTATCAAAACATAAGGTCCAGTGTGCAAGAAATGATTACAAGTCAATATGATTTTGCACCATTACATACCCTGTGATTCATAACTCAAAGATTTAAATACAATCACTTAAATCATCTCATCAAATCACCTGCAAAATATATATCTCATTCATTTCTCACAATCACTTATATCATCTCATCAAATCACCTACAAATATATATCATTCATCTCTCTCAGTCACCTTCTGAATAACTTGATTCATCTACATTTTCTTCTTCAAAAACCACAGAAAAATTGCCTTCAATCCTACATATCTCAGACCTTCAAATCATACACATAATGCACCTATAAATTCATTAAAAAGAATGACACTTTTGATATTCTCTTCTTTGCATATTCATCTTCATATAAAAAAAATCAATTCAGCTGCAAAAAATAAAATCATATATCTCTTCTCTTCAAAACCATTCACATTCCTCTATCTCTCTGAAAAAAAAAACTTTGCATTTACTTCTTCTCTGCATATATCTTTTCTTCAATATTCTTCAATCTTTCATCTTCCCTGCATAAAATATTTCTTTCATTAAATGCCTTCCATGACATTTTATTAATCTGCCCTTGTAAGAAAAAAAAATCTCTCGGATCCTCTTCTAAAAAAAATTCATTTGCATACATTTCATAATCACCATTCTAAAAAATAGGATCTCCATAAAGTGATTTTCTCACATTTAGAAAAAGCAATAAATACTCCTTTGTTTATGCCTTCAATAGCACGAGAGGATTTAGAAAAATAGAATTAAATCTCCAAAAAAAAAATCCTTTAAAAGTATCTTCTAATTGCCTTTAGAAAGAGACCAAAAATAGCCTTTAAAAAGCATTTTTATTGTAGCCTTAAGAGAATGACGGCTAAATGCATGTCAACGTTCATGCTCGAGGAGAGACGGTTGAGTTTAAATTTAAACCATTGATAAGGATCTGCACGCTCATAGAAACTTTTAACCTTAACCATCGATTTTCCTCTTGGCGCCCAAACATATAAACTATAACTGCTAACAAAGGTGAAGGGGGCCAGTCATGTATGTTATAAAAGCCCCTCTAGCAGGTCACTATTAGTGAAGTGACCTACTACAACAAGTCAACTGCCAATTAAAAGAAACAGTGCACTTATATATGATGGGCAGTGGAGTATAAAGAAAGACTTCAAGATTTTAGGATTTTATGCTTAGAATCAAGAGTTATAAGGAACAAAGTCTTAATCACCAAAATTAAAAACAAGTATATCTCATCTGCATATGACTTTTGTGGCAGAAAACATCACTTTATGGATGACAGATGATTGTAAAGACACCTCTGACATCAATGAGAGACATAGCAATTAGGTCTCATATAACTGCATATTTCTTTGATCTGACTCCCTGAAAGCACCAAACACCTTACATGAAGCATATGAAGGATATATACTGATGAAGCATGAGACCTTTCAACTATACTATAAAGTCCTGATGATCCCAAGAGAATGATCTCTACATTGGACTCAAGTGGACAACCTGTGAACAACATGACTGCATGAAGCAACACCAAATTATCTGAATGGAAGATCAACCATTACTTTTGCATACCAATCTGACTGAGAGCATGTAGAAATCATGTTTCATCTTTCACAACAACATAGCAACTCTAAGAGCTTGAGGTCTTGAACATCCTGAGGCATAACAATCATCAAATGTAGATCAATAATATCAAAACATCAAATGATCAATATCAAAACATCAACACATCATGACATGTAAATAGGCAACATTATCTTGTTCTGAGTCATCTTATGAACAAGTTATCTCCTGACATAGGATGAAGCATGATCACCTTCATGTGAAGCCTCCTGTTAAGCATGAACAACTCTTAAACACAATGAGTAAGACAAACACCATCAAGATACCTTTTGACATTAATGACAATCAACTCAATGCCTTTTGACATCAATGACAAACAATCTCCATCACTTATCCCATCTTTTTATGCCTTCTTCATCCAAAATATCATTAATGGTGGAAAAGCCTTTCTTGTTCCATCTCATTATTGAACAACCCTGTAACAAATCCAGTGGTCTATTCTTATGCCTTAAACTCCACCATAGGGACCTATATCCCCCAAACCATTTTTCCCCAATATTGACAACCTCCTTATTTTTAATAAAGTTTTTAACAACTTCCCAAGCTTTCCAGATATTGACAAAAACAACAGACCCAAAGGGTTTAAAATGAAAATTCCCAAACAAAAAATCATGCAAATGCAAGTTTTTCCATAATGGTGCCTTCTTAGGACAAAAATTCTTAATATTATTCCTGATGAGAACCTTCCAAGGTTCTTCACCTTCTAAAGATCTGATGATCCACTTCGTAGCTAAAGTTACACCTTGAATATTCAAATCTTTCAACCCCAGACCACCCTTTTCTTTTTCTCATGCAACACCATTCCCATTGAATAGCATGATTTTTCTTCTTCCCTTTACCATTTGACCATAGAAAGCCCCTTATCAATTTTTGAATACTTTCAATTTGATAGTTTGAGAAAAGACATATAAAAGCATAATAAATGGAGTAAGCAAAAAAAAAATTTAACAAACCTGTGCTCTCCCTGCCAAAGAGAGGAACTGATTGTTCCAATTTTAAAGTTTCCACTCAATTTTTGAGAACATCCAATTCCACATTTTATTCAGAGATGGATAAGGGGATACCAAGGAACCTAACTTGTTTGTGAGGTCCTCCCCACTTCCATTTATCCAAATCAAACCGATCGGGTGGCTTTTCAATCCAACTAAGCAATATTGATTTGTTAAATGATATCTTTTCCCCAGATGCGTTACAAAAAATAATAAGTCTATCTTCCATGTTCTTCAAATTATCTTTATCTAGCACCTGAAACAATGTTGTGTCATCAGCAAACTGCATGTTCAATAACATGCTTCATCTGGTAATTTAATACCCAACATTCTACCTGGTATCAAGTCTATTCTCAAGAGGTGAAAAACAGATTTTGATGCTATCACAAAGAGGGCAGGTGCTAACGGGCACCCTTGTCTTATAGATCTCTCCATATCAAATGGTTTTGATAAGGAGCCATTTATGTCAATTTGGGCAGAGGCATCCTTAAACAACATATTGATCATATTGTAGAAATCTAAGGAAATCCAATTTTTTAAAAAACATTTAAAACAAATGACCATTCAACTCTATCATAAGCCTTTTCAAAGTCTAGAAAAAGAATTCCTATATTTTTCCCTGTAGTTTTGGCCCAATGCATAGCTTCCCAACTTGTTACCAAATTTTCTAGAATATATCTTCCTTTGATGAACCCTGTTTGAGTATATTGATGATACTAGGTAGGATATCTGTTAATCTCCTTGCTAACACTTTTGCAATAATCTTATAAGAAACATTTCACAAAGATATAGGCCTCCAGTTCCTAATATTGGTCTTGTCCCCATCTTTGGGCAATAGTTTGATGATGCCTTTATTGATATTCTTTCCCAAAGTTCCTTTTTTGCAAGCTTCCTGATACACTTCATAAAGATCATCTACCACCCATGAAAAGTTGACTTTGTAAAATTCCACAGGTAACCCATCATACCCAAGGGACTTGCCCTCCTCTATTGACAAAATGACATCTCTGATTTTTGGTTTAGATATCTTTTGCTCTAATTTTTTATGTGAGATTTGGCTATGGAGATAGCTACAAAAGATCAAGGAGCTTCAATGGAAGCAAAGAAAAGACCCAAAAAATGAGAGAATAATTCTATTATATCAAAGGATGCAAAATACAATGATGAGAGATTGAATTACTCAAATGAAAGCTTTAAGTGGGTATAAATAGGATACACCACCAAGATGTGAATGTACAACCAATGTGGGATAAGTGACATGTAGTCACATGTGTGCACAACTTCTCCACCAACCTAGGAAAGTATAAGTCATGTGATGTAAATGCAACCTACCTAAGTAGATATCTACATAAGAAAGTTTATCCTATCCTAGGTGCATAATATATAATAAAGTAAGTAACTAAATGCAAGAAAATAAATTAATGCACCACTAATCTCATAACTATAGGTTAGGTGGGTAGGAAAGATAGATGGATGGGTTCTAGAAAATTTGTAGTCATGTTAGGCACCCATGTATAAAATGTGTCCCTCAAAAAACTAGGAAAGATAAAGCCTCATACGAGGGAAAACTTCCATAGGAAGAAGCCTACCAAGAAAAGAGAGAGAATCTCAACAAAATAAAGAGACAAGTAGAGAGATCATGAAGCCCCCTTGAGAAGTAGTCTCTTGTGCTGATGGTAGATGCTTGACTATGAATGCTAAAGAGAATTCATGATCGCTTAACAACATTTCTCCCATTAGGAAGAAACAAGCACAAAGGTGTATATAGGATATAGATTCTGAATCTAAAAATGAATATGAGGGAAGAAAGATAAGAATGTGTGATGTGTTTGGAAGTTTCTTAGGTGTTTCCATGTTAGTGTCGAGAGGTGCCACAATCAAATCAGGAGTCTTAGGCCTAACTGAAGAAAATGACAATTCATAATCATGTGGAATTTGATGTATAATAGAAACCAAAGATGAAGAGACAATAACTATGATGGAACTATCATCAAAGAGGATATGAATGTCCTCAATGGTGTCCTCCAAATCAATAAGAAGGGACTCACAAAAAAAACCTAGTAGATCTATTAAGTACTCATCCCAGTGAGCTATATTTGGAAGACTATGAATATCTTGCTAAACCAAATCAATGGAAGCCATGGATGAAAAACACTAAACTAATTAGAAGTAGGAGAAGGAGATGAGATCTCAATGTAGGTCATCTGACTACACTACTTATCCCTGGATAATGTGTCCACACAAGATGACTAAGTATGAACACCAAATAAATCTATTAATGTTGGAATAATAGAGTCCTCAACCTTAAGATGTTGACTCAAAGACAAAGAAGATGATCCCTCTAAATCTATAATAGGAGTCATAGAAGTTAAAGAATCCAATAAAGTATTTCTAAGAGTAAAGGGAGCATCAGGAGAAGTCTTTATGCCATCATGATGATCAAACTCTTCTCATTCATCAAGCACCTCAATTGTATCACCGTCATATGGTTGAGAAACATCAAGTGGTATAAGACAATCCATAGTGGGGTCTTCTGGGAATGGAGATTCATTTGAGTCTCCAAACATATCCCATATTCTCATCCAAAGGTCATGAGGGCACTCAATGTGAGTGGTGGCCATCATAGTGTCAATATTGACATCACACATAATCAATTCTATGATATGATCAATCTTGTCATGCCACACAAGTCTCAACTAAAATAAATTGGGTTTAGGAACAAGTCCATAAAGAATGGGCATGAGTTTGACGCATCTGAAATGCTTCAGGAGTCCATCTCACCAAGACTTATAGGTTTATGTATTCAATTTGATAATATCAAGATAGTTTTTAATACTCATGATTATCTCATCAAATTGGTCACATAATAGACCAATTAAGAAACTCAATCGACAAAAGCAAATGAAATCACCACAAGATCACACTCCCAAATTACACAACTATGAAATGCCACAACATAAAATGATTTTGGTACCTTTTATATTTAATGAATGTACTTTCCACTTACCAAAAAGTGTAAAGTGGTCTTGATCTTGATGTGTCATAAATGCAAAATAAGGCTACAATGATAAAACTATAGATCTACTTCAACCTACAACATATAACAAGATCTAACAATTTTTTTGAATCCGTGATAGAAAAATTCATCAAAAATCAAAATCAAAGGTCAATTAGAGTATCATATCTCACCAAATACTACTCCAAATCATTATTGTGACCACTTGTTGAAATCTCTCGAAGTCCTCCTTATAATCAATCCAAATTTATTTTCTAAGACATGTGAGGTGTACAACCTTATGCAAATAGGTAGTTTTAAAAAAAACAACAAAAAAAATTGTAGGGGTTTCAACCAAAGTTATCCAAAATGGATAAATGGATAGGTGATCTTATGGTTTTTGGGCTTTTTTAAGCAACAATATGGTTAGATTTTGCCTCAAAATGCTCCAATTAACAAGTGATATGTAGATGTTCAATAAAAAATCCTTTTTTCAAATCTTTGTAGATTTGGTCTCCTATGTTTGATTTGGATGCAATAAAAGATAAAAATGGCTTTCTCATATGCTCTAAACTTAATGGTATGCTTATCTTTGATCCATCAACCTCCAAAATGCACATACAATACAAGGCCACAAAGAGGAAACCCCAAAATCTGGTATTTCTATCAAGTTTTTCTAATTCTCTTGATCATCATTCGATGCAAGAGAAGAACATAGTCAACTTTTTAAGAAAATAGAAGATCTGCAACCTAGATCTCCAAACTAGATAACAAGAAGCAATCCCACAAGTTCAGATACCATGTAATATTTGATTAGATAGATAGCCACCCAAAATCAAGGAGCTTCAATGGAAGCACAAAAGAGACGTAAAATGAGAGAATAATTCTATTATATTAAAGGATGAAAAATACAACGATGAAAGATTAGATTGTTCAAATTAAAGCTACAAGTGGGTATATATAGGATACACTACCAATATATGTGAATGCACAACCAATGTGGGATAAAGGAAATATAGTCACATATGTGCACATCTCCACCAAGCTAGGACAATACAAGTCATGTGATGCAAATACAACCTACCTAAGCAAGTTTATCCTATCCTAGGTGCATAATATGTAATAAAGTAAATACCTAAATGTAAGATAATAAAACAATAGGCCAACAAATTAGGATTGTAAATCCATAGTTTGTTTCTCAAATAAAACCACACCTCTCTTAAGGGCATCTATAAATTAAGGGTTAGGATATAACCCATGGGCTCGATCATTCCTATTCTTTTGGTTGAATTTTTTATCATAGATGTTTTGCCAACTATCTCAAATGCCAGCACTATTATAGCATAATGTTGTTAGGGGCCATACCCATATAACATTTATATATTGTTATAATATAAGGTTATAAAACCTTATGCTTATTATATGCTTTATAAAGCATATACCATCTAATAATTAATAATCTAATAAACTATTAGATTATTAATTATTTAAAAATCGTTGTCTTGAATAGGTGTGACTAATACCCCTTTAGGTATTTTTCCACCCCTTCTATATTTAAGGATCTTCTCTCTCATTGAGAAGAATAGAAAAAAATAGAGTTTTATAGTGAGTTCTATCACTATGTACAATATGTATTATTGCCCATGTGGAAGTGAGAAGTGGTATCCCCAGGTTCTATCAGTAATTTTATAGATAATTTTGTAAATGTTTTATAATAAAATGATGCTTTATGAGATTTTTAACCCAGAAGGATTTTCCCGATGTATATGTTGTGTAATATGTTAAATCTATGTCTCTATAATTCTCATTTTATTTATTTTATATTTTATTTGTAATGATTAGTATCCTAAGATCCTAATTTCTAACATTGTATAAGAGCTAGTTAGGATATAGTAATCATTTTTATAGGATATATATTAGAAGATGTGTAAAGCTTGATAAGTATGATTGTAGAGTAGATTTTTTACATCACCATGTTTATACATTTTATGAATGTTATCCAAACTTGCCTTTATAAGGTGCATTTGAGCATTTGCTTCCTAATAGCCACTTTTTTTAATCTCCCTAATCCAACACATTATTTCCTTTGAATTACTATTTAAAAAATGATTTGGGAACCTCTATATCTAGTTTTTGTTTTGTTTTACCTTCTCAAAAGACATGTATATTCACAAGGAGGCATGCCCCTTTATATCACATAGGAAAACTTAATCACTCACTCCTTAGAAAGGTGCACAAATTGTAATATGCAATCAACTTTATAGTTTATCTTTATTCACCATCTATTTGGCACAAGAGTAACAAACCTTAAATCATAATAATTGTCTACATTATATTCACCTTCTCTAACATCAAATGCATGCTTCAAATAGTTGAGGTGCCATATGAGAGTATGGTGATTGGCAATAAATTCTAAGATGTTTCATATCTCTTGCAATATCATGGATTAGCTCTTTTGATGTAGTATGGTCATTTTTCAAGTGAAACATCTTCAAATCAATGGGAATATCAAAGCATTTATACCAAGTTTATTCCTAAATATTTATTCAAGATTCAAATAAGATCAAGTTAAGTCTAAACTTATTCATGTGGAGCCTAGCCAATTTTTATAAATCAAGACTTTATAAATTTAAAGGAAATTCTAATAAGTCTTTAATAGATAAAGTCTTTATAAAACTCAAAGTCATTATAAAAGTTGAAATCTTTATAAAAATCCAAGTCCTTATAAAAATTGATAGGCTTTCTTTTCAACCTTTTGAAGGAATATCGAATGAGTCGCAACCTTTTTTAAAGGTCACCCATGATGATATATGGAGGATACCATTTTGAGTCTCTCCATGGAAAGTGATCAATGATTTTTGCATGATAATCATTTATTTCTTCCTTCTCAAATTTTGATGTTTTCCTATATCATTGAAGTTTTCTAATTCCCCCCACAATGTTTAGTATTTTGAGATAAGAAATAAGTGTGGTATGAGTTGTGAAAAATAAAGAGCTATATGTTATACTAGGAAATAAATTTACACCGACCATCCTTGGGATGAGGGTGAGAGAAGAGTGGGTAGTGATAGGTGTCTTCACACAAGTTTGTTAGCTTATTAACGAGGCAATGAAAGGTTTCCCAGAGCTCAAGATATCACTCTCTACTAAGTTTTCAAGGTATCAAGATTATCCATACTATGATGTAATTGGTGAAATCTTAATGACCATATTCTTACCTAATGCTAATGGATATATTTAATGGGAATTTTCTCTGAATCATGCTAGGAAAATATACAAATAAACATGTCATTTATAAATACTTTTTTTAATTGACCTAATGCACAAATTATTTTAGAATCAAGAAAATTTTCTCATGACATCCACTTTAGAATCCATTTTTTCCCCATTTATCATGATCCAAGCCAAATAAAAATGTTTTGGTAGGGTTTGGAAGTAATTTAGAAAAAAAAGGTCTTAAAGGTTTTTATACATATTTTTCTTATTTGTATGGAAGAATTTAATTGGTAATATGATATGTAGTTCATATCCTCGCCCTTGGTGTAGACATGACATCTTTGTGTCACTCGAAGACCTATCCCCTATCTATATATGGGATGGGGACAAGGAGTACTATTCATGTGGCATGGGTTTAGCTTCATCATTCTCAAGTTATCTAGGGTTGCCTTCCAACATATCCTTTAATTGATCTTGCTTCATATTCATTAGAGTTATAATGAATACTTTGTGGCATTGAGGGAGATTTGAACTTGGGAAAACTCTCTTATGAGTGCTTTGCATTATTCCCCACAATCATTTGACATGCTTATATAACTCAAAGTTAAAATTAGATATTTTTGTCACCTCCAACTGACTCACTTTCAAGATTTTTTTAATATAAAACCATGCATATGTATACCATATTATACAAAAATGTAAATGTTGTAGTCTTTTCTCTCAAGGCAAGAAACCTGAAACAAGTTTATGTGTTTCCCTCCAAAATATACATTGCAATTCTTGCTATGACCATGGACAATATTATGTTTAGATGAAACTTTATGAAGTAATTGGAGTTTTGACTTAATGGGATCCCTTTTTCCATTGCAACCTGAGCTTATTGGATAACCTTGTAGAGGGTAACATTAAACCTTGCATTCTCCAAGGCCGAGAAATTAGAGATCCCCTCAATCTAATCCATCAATATGTCCTTGGGATTTTTTGTTAAACTTTTGATTAACCATCTTTATTTGTTTTTCTATTTATAATTATAATTAAATGAATAGTGTTATTAGCAAGTACTTAAATTGGTATGCCTGGTAATTTAAATTGGATTGACTTGACTTAATAATAAGTGCATGGCCACTTCAAGAAAAATATGCCATTCTTATGATTGAATTTATAACTTTCCTAGGTCATTTAGATCTAGTAGCAATATTTAGGATGGATTTGTTTGGATTTATCAACTCCCTTTGGTTAGCTTATTTGACAAGTGTATCATACTCATATGGTCCCAATGATTGTAGGACTAGGGTAATATGGTCTAGTGGAAAGACCTAGCACATACATCAGGGAGGCCAAAAATGAAAATATTTCCATCATTAGAGCTATGAAAATTGAAGAACTAATTCCACTGATTATCACCTAACATATCTTATAAGATACTAATGCTAAATGAGCTAGACCCCATCATGCTCTATGTTTGAACATATATATAAACTACCTTTAGGGTATGTATACTATTATAGACAACAATAGTTGATAAATCCTTGATATTGTTGATGCTTTTTAAAAGATGTAAGCAACACTTAAAAACATAACTTTATTACGATTTTTGTCATAACCATAGAGGATGTTTTATCTTAGAGGTTAAAGAGAATCATCACCTCTAAAGTAAGAGACGTCATATGATTTGCATTGTCATGCGTATAAGCTATTGTCATATATAAAGGCTCCAATTTTAGATAATTACCATGTATGTGAAATAATTTGATAAGAACCTTGGATGAGTTTGCATCTAGCTAAGGAATTGATAACATTTGATATTAGTTATTTGAAGATTTCCATATTACAACTAACATAATCAAGAAGTAATTTTATCTATATGTCATAGAGAAGAGAGGTCCATTGAGGGGCAATACTACAAGCAAAAAGAAGAAGAAAATAGTCTATTCTCTTTCACAAAATCACAAGGACAACAAAGTTTATTAAAAGCCCAAGGTTAAAATAATGAATAAGCTTGGTGCATTTATTTCTACTAAATCTAATAAATATTGTGATGTTGGTCATGCCCATGAAACATGATGTAAGCTATATTAGGAATTACAACAATAAAAATGTTACACCATACATAGTACATAAGTACATTAAGCAACATGCTTAGAAACCAAAGTTATTAATTCTAGATACTTTAAGATGCAATTATAATTGAATTTTCTAATACATTTATTCAGAATAATGGATTAGAATCTCATAACATTCATTCAACAATCTCATATTTTATAGGTATACAACATATCTTGGGTGTAATTAAGAGGTTTAAAGTGAGATCACTAGGGTTTGAGCAGGAAATTTTTACTGCTATAGATGGAGATCAGGCTAGTGGGGCATCTCCATGTGGGTCATCATCTGCATTAGTTGGAGGGTCTATTTGGAAAAAGGTTGGAGTTGATGAAAATTAGGACCTAAAATCTTGGATAGACTTGTTCAAATCACCTAGTCACCAAGTCGTTGGAGAGGATGGGGCATTATTAATTTCTTTAGAGGAAGGCATTTATTTGAAGATTGTGGACAAAACTATTGATGGGATTATTTCCAAAATGGATAATGTGTTGGTAGACAAGTTTTTGTGTGTCATCCTAACATATATTTGGTTCATATATAGACAAGCTCTAAATGGAGAGTAAAATGAAACCTAGAGGTGAGTGCCCTACCCAAGGGACTCTTCCTTTCTCTTAAGGAGGACTGCACCCATACTCTTATTATCAATCCTTGGTTCCTCAGGAAATCTAGTCTTTCACTCTGTAAGTTGAAGCCAAGTTTTGATCCTGACAATGATCTCTGCACAATGGATCCAACATGGATTCAGCTCCTCAATCTCCCTCTAGAGTACTGGGATGAGGAAATTATTGTAGGCACAACAAACTCATTTGGGCATTTCTCAATGCGTGATAATGTCACTAGATGTAGAAGCATAATGGTTTTTACGAGATTTGTGAATGTTACAATTATAAAGTTCTCCCAACCTCCATCTCATTAGAGTCTAAAATTGGTCAATGGACACAAAGCATACTTTATAAAAATGCCTCCCTTTTCTACCAAAATTGTTCTAAATTGGGACACCTGATTGATGTCTATCCCAGTGTGACAAAGAAAAGAGAGACAATGTTGAAACGAAGAAGCATAATAAATACAAAATACGTGAGTCAAATATTGAGGAGGGAGCAACCTCTAATTCTAGCCTAGAGGTCATCATCTATAATATGATAGCTAATCTAGAGGGAGAAATAGAGCCTCATAACATGGGAAATACAAACCACAATGTTATATCAATTGATAGGAGAGAGAAAAAAAGCATCAATATCTGGGAAATACATATCTTTCTACATAAAGGTGTCCACCAAACCCAATAGATAAAGGTGTAGAGGAACCATTGTTGTCTATTATTAAAGGTAAAGGTTGGTCTCTTCAGAAGGAGTAGATTTGTAATAAAATTGAGATCTCTTCAAACATTGTTTCCCCAACTTCCACATAAACGGGAAAGGGAAAAGGTACCCCAAAAATTAAAGAAACAAGCAAAACAACATATGTAGGAGTGGACTTAAAACCAGGGAGGAAGCCCCTTAGGAAAACAAAAATGAAGGAGGTAGCCCATGAAGTAGTCAGTAGGAAACAAAAACTCTAGAGATGTCATTCTCTAGGAAGTTATAAAAATGAAAATTATTTCATGGTATATATAAGGGCTCAATAGCCCTCATAAGTAGAACATCCTAAAAAATTGCCTGAAAGATCTTAAGCCAGATATTATGCTTTTACAGGAAATAAGAATGACTTTTAATTCTTTCTCTGTTGTCAGCAAAAAGATTTGGCCTTATGTGGAATTTTAGGTAGTGGATGCTAAACGAGCAGGTGTGTTATCACCATGTGGAGATCTTCATTAATGGAAGGTACTTTAATTTCCATGCACAAGAATTTTCTTAATGTTCTTTTCACACATACTTTTTTTAAAGATTTTTGGATTTTATCTAATGTTTATGCCCCTAACACTAGACCTCTAATAAAACATTTGTGGGAGGAACTAACTATTTTCAAGAAGGATTATCTAAACTACAGATGGATGGTGGTGGGGAATTTTAATTCCCCTTAAAAAAATGGGGGGAGTGACTAATTATTCTGATAATATGGTACATTTGGCTAATTTTCTCTCAATAAGGGGTCTAATGGATATTGAGCTATATAGTTCTTCATTCACTTGGTCTAACAAAAGGGCATACAAGAACCTTATTCAGGTTAGATTGGATAGGTTTCTTATTTCTTCTAACTAGTTAATATTGGATAAATGTTGCCTCTCAGCTCTCTTAAGAATAGGATTAGACCATCTTCCTCTTTTGATGTCATGGGAAATGGATATTAGGAAAGGGAACTACCATTTTAGATTTGAAATAATGCGGACCTTCCATCCTGATTTTAAAAATCTCATTGAAAATTGGTAGAATTTTGAGGTGAAAGGGAATGCAATGTATAGACTAATTAACAAACTCAAAAATGTTAAGAGGAACATAAAACTCTAGAACAAGCACTCTTTTGGCAACATTTTTGAGCAAAAAATGGAGGCCAAGCAAAAGCTTCAAGAAATCCAACATGAAATGGATATTAATCGAGACTTAAAAGAAATTTGTCGGAAAGAAAAATAAATTCTTTGCAATCTGCATAATATCATTGAAAAAGAGGAAATTTATTAGAAGCAAAAATCTAGAATCTAATGGCTCAAAATGGGGAACACAAATTTTTTCTGTTACCCAGATTTTCACTACAGCTCAAATCAGGTAGAGCCTATTGTTTTAAATAAGGAGGTGAAATTCTTTTTTATACTTTCCAATGTTACATTCAATTGTATAAGCAAAATCAAGAAAAGAATTACAAAAAGTTGTAATGGATTATTGCATTGACACAAGTGCATATAACAGAGAAAAGTAATCTTTATTGAATGAAAAATATCCATTGTCTCACACAAGCCATGAGATTAGCTTTCACTTATTCAATACAAATTGATAAAAGCATATACATGAATAAGTAATGAAAGTAAGTAAAGAAGTATAGAATGAGGGTAACCAGTCATTGCCTGAATGACTGGTCTATTTGGCTGGTGGAGTTGTTGACTTGAGCTTCCTTGGTCCGTTGTCCTGTTTCCCTGTAAAAGATGAGATAAGGTGTTAGAGCAATGTTTCTCTAAGCAATGACTGATTACATTCATTATATATGCATTCATTATGCATGTATAGGATTTTCAACAAGATGCATAAAATTAGTCATGTATACCTTAAATGTACCAGAAAACTACTGAAGTTATCTAATGCATCCAGGGTATGCATTTTTTTATTAACAGGTTTGCTTCATGTGTAGATACAAGTGTAATTAGATTTCTGTTTGATTCATCAGGTTACATTATGAGTGGAGAAAATGTGGTTCCCACAAGGGTTGAGCCTAGCTCATAAACATTGCAGAAGATCTCAGTCAAGGACAGTGTGCATTTCAGGACAGTCAAATCATCAATGTATATGAGCATAAATAAGATATCATTCATTGCTACATAGAAGTTACAGCTTATGTAAAAGGTTCATACAAGATAAGAACTGCCAAATGATCAAGGTATAGTCATATGCTTGCTGCATAGAAAAGAGGATAGTCACATGCTAGATGATTGTCATTGTTGTTAGAGGATTAGTGAAAAGAGGTAGGTAGAGGTATCAAGTGAAACACCAAGTGTGGAGCAGCATAATGACCTAAAGGCTGCACATAGTTAGAAGGGTCTCAAAGGCTCTTAAAGTTTTTTGAGGATACAAGTAAGATATAAGGACAATCTAAAGGGACAATGGAGTTTTTGGACCAGTTAGACAATTGAGAACAAAGAAAACACCACCACAATCTCATGGAGCCTTTATCAAAGGGGTCATACAAGAAACTTAGCCATCATGAAGTGTAAAAGCATGAAGACCACTATGATAGCCTTGACAAATGTGAAAACATAGATCATATTCATAGCATGAAGGAATAAGCAGTCATGATGGTATGACTGTGACAATCATAATTTTGGGCAAAAGACATAAGAGGAATGATAGTATGCTGTCAGAGTATCAATGGGAGTGTCATTAAAGAAGAAACAACAACTCTCATAAACATCTTCAGGAGCAGTCACTTTAAGATTTTCCATCTAATGACTATAAGAAACCATCAAGTAGAAATGGAAAATTGCAAGATACATCAGTCATGTTACAAAATGAAGAAGGCAGAGACATTCATGAAGTTGTTGCTTAAAAAATGATAGATCTACAAAGAAAATAAAATGTTGTTACTTTTCCAGAGAGGGAAAATCAACAAGACTTGCATTTCTTCATGGCCAGAACTGAAGATACAACAGTCACTACCTCCACTGAGAACTTCCTAAGGCATGAGATAGGTTTAGACCTGTATGTTTCAAGATGCATAAGACAGTGATAACAAAGCAGAGTATATAGTTTGACAGTGAGATAGCATGCATAAACGTATTCTTCATCAAATCTTGCATAGGCACTATGAGTCTTTATTGCACAAAAGGAATGGTGTACCGGTATTAGATATTCCAATCTGGATAGTGATATACACATCTCTGTCAAGTGATTTTTCTTAGAAGAAGACCAAATTATCAGACAACAGTCTATGAGACAGAAGAACAAATCATCAGATAGGTCAGTGAGAAGAGTTTTAAGGTCATTGTGGAAGCAGCAAAATGACAAAATGAAATACCGTCAGGTGAATAAATGTCACAAAGAGGTCTATAACAAGAATGACAGGAGCATTTATCAGAAAGATAGTGTCTGTTGGCAGCCTAAGTCTTTAAAGGAGTACAATGTTAGCATGAACAAATGGTAGCCATACATTTGACTGTGTTTTAGACTCTTATTACTGTCATGATAGTTACTAGACTGTGTCTTGACATTTTTGAGCATAGAGAGTTATTACTATCTTAAGGATAGTCCACATAAGCCATGGAAGAACTTTGTCTCACATAATGAGGAGAGTTTGTGACAGTGAGAAAGGGTTTTGACAAGCTTGAAAACAGTCAAGATATGCCAGAGATGACAAGATAAGTTAAGAGACAGTCATGATAAAATCAAACACTGCCAAAATAAATGCAGAGCCTCCAATAGCATTGACCAAGGAAAGCACCGGATATGTAAGACAATGTACAGAAATGGAACAACTATAGTTTTGAACATATCAAAGATAATGTCAAAATATGCCATGAATGCTACAACAAAAGACAGAGCAACATGGAGATTTAGCTACAGAAATGCAAGAAAAAACACAGTGAGGGTTTTCCATCAAAACCCTAGTTCTGTAAGTCATCCTTGTGTTTTATTTCAAAAGTGCCTTCTTCTCACAATAGAGTACATAAAATTTCATGCATGATATACATAAACGGAATAAGGGTTTTTGTTTGTTCATCAAACCCTAGATTCATTTTTCCATAATGACAGAAAGAAAGAAATGCATTGTGTTTTCATTTCAGAGAAGCAAAACAGAGCCGTATACAGGAATATCATATCTTGCTACTTTTTGTAGCATCATATCTGAAAGAAAGACAATCATATATGCATAGAATAAAGCCCTCCATCACAATCACACAAAATGCAGAAATATACAATCTAGCGTTTGTTTTCTTTTCAAAACCCTAGATGTCAAAAGCCAACTGCTATTCTTTTTCCAGGTTGAAGATTAAAACACAGAAAAAGCCAACAAAACTTGCATTTCTTCACAGCCATAACAGAAGATACAGTATACAACAAATATAGTGAAGAAAAGCTATAGAAAGTCATGTGAGATTTTGCAGTTTTGTTCCAGAAAAAATGAAATTAACAGACTCACCTTCAACATCTAGAGTTTTTCATCAAAAACACAGTTGAAATGCCTTGAGAAGTAGCATAAGATCATCTACAAGACTCCAAGAATCAAACCCTTGTGTCAGCGGTGAAGAAAAGTGCAAAGCAAGATTGAAAAAGTGTAAAAATGCAAAATGAGGGCACAAAAGTTGATTTTGTGTTTCTTAGGGTTTCAAAACCCTAAAGACCCAATGGGTCTTTTATTTTGTCTTTTCTTTTGCATAAAACTTTAAAACTGCTGAGGTCCAAGACATGGACAATGCAATGCCTAGCATGCCACGAAGGGGCCATAGGATATATGAAGAATTTATTTAAGTCTTTTACTTCCTTGTATTAGAGTGTGCACTTCGGTGCTTTTTATCACATTTATGTTTATTTCTCCTTGCACATACAATGTAATGTAAAACAATAAACTCTAAATGATGATCATATAAATCATTTAAGATTTGTTGTTGCCTTTTAATGCAAGGGAGAGTAAAGGAGAGTATGGTGGAGATTATTTGATAGACTTTATTGCCTTTGAGGAGTTATGGTTGAAAATATGAGGATGTGGGGAGCACATGCCTTTGTTGTAACATCTTTTTCTGCCTTGGAGGAGAGAGTGTTTGACTAGGTCATGGTGACAGCTAGTAGTTGCCTTGACTACTTGGAGAGTATCTAGGAGGGCTTTATTGCTTTTTTGAGTCCTTTTTAGACTTTTTCTCATGAGCCATAATGTTTGGCTAAGTCCTAATGGACTTTTTCTTATAGTTTGGGCATTTTTGGAGAGGTTTTAGGCCCTAGATTTGAGGCTTTTTCTGGGCATCTGACCCAAATCAGTTTGGTTTTCCTACTTTGGTGGAAACACTTAGAGGGATATAATCACTTTTGATTGACTCATTGGAGTTAGTTCTGATTATGCTACTTACAAAGACTTGTGATTTTGTGATCCTTGCTCTAGATTTTGGCAAGATTTGTAACTCATGTTACCAGTTTAATTGATATGATATACAGTGAGAACCTTAGAGATGGTTGATTGGAAATTGTGCCTATCTATCTTATGCAATCTTGTGCTCATTATCTGATTTGATGGAGTTAATTGTGAAGTAAGTTTATTTCCTCGTAATTTTGTCTTGGAAAAGAGCCTTTTTGTAGAAAGTACTTATGTAGGTTACAAGTTGTGTCTAGATATGCATTAATATTAAGTGTGAAATACTATTTCCTCTTAAAAATTTTGCAACTATAGACCTGTTTGTGAAATATTTATGCAGAGGTATAACTGATAAGTTGTGCAAGAGTTATTTTAATCACATTAACAAGTGTTTGGGCTGTTATTTTCATGTTCCTCATTGAAGATAGGTGTATCACCCTTAGAGTTAAATTTCAGTTGTAGAATAGAGCTTTCTTACCCTTTTCCTTGTCATAGTCATAGAATAGTAAAGTTTTAAGGGATACAAAGTTAGGAAGCCGGCCTTCTCCAGAGGTTGACCTTTGCCTATAAAGTGACCCACAACTTTAGAGGTCTTCCCATGTTTCATCAAATAGACTAATTTTTGCAAGTTAGTCAGGGTGCATATTTAGGTGATAACATTTTCCATTAGTCAATTTTGAAACATAGAAAAATAATAGAATTTCAGAACTTATTAGAGAGGATGAGACAAAAATCTCTAAAGAGAAGAAAAAATTCAACAAGAAGGGGTAAGGTTTTTCTAAAATCTTCTTAATTCCATCCCTAATGTTGACCCTTCTAAAGAGGAGGATCTTCTAGCTATCATTCCTCTTTCTTTGTCACCTAGTGATGTTGAGGAGATGGGCCATAATGTTTTGGAGAAGATTAGAGCGACTATTTTTTCTTTTGACCCCTATAAATTCTGAGGCCTAGATGTTTCCCGTTGGATTTCTTCCAAACTTATTGGAATATTGTTAGCAAAGATGTAACCAAAGCAGTTCAATAATTCTTTGACACTAGGTGTATCATGAAGGAATTCAACAACACATTCTTGGTCCTTATTTCCAAGAAGATGTGTGCAAATAAACTTAAGGATTTTCAACCAATAAGCCTTTGTAACAGTCTACAAAATTTTAGGCAAGCTATTGGTAATGATAATTCAACCTTTTTTGGAGAAAATCATACATATCAATTCAAAATGGTTTTACCCTAGGCAAAAAAATTTAGATGTGTTATTTCATTCCATGAAGTTTTTCACTCTATGGACAAGAGCAAGAAAAAGAGCATGACACTAAAGCGTGACATCTCAAAAGCCTATGATAAAGTCTCCTAGGACTTCTTATTGAAAGTCTTACACAAATTTGGGTTTCAAGGCAAAGATTTAAACATTTTACAATGTTGCTTCACTATCTAATGTTTTCAATGATAATTAATGGCTCTCCTAATGGTCACTTTGCCTCTATAGAGGGGCTTAGACAAGGAGATCCATTATCTCCTTATTTATTCATCATTTTGGCTGAGGTGCTTAGAAGAAATATAGCTCAAAATATTAGTAAAGGCAACATAAAAGGTTTTAAACCAGCATCATCCCTAAGCTCTAGTTCTCATCAACAGTTTGTGGACGACACTATTCTTCTTGGGATAGCTACAATAGTAGAAGTTAAGGGTTGGAAAAAGATTTTATCCTAATATATTGTAGTTGTTGGTCAACAAATCAATTTGGATAAAAGTGGGCTATTCTTCTTCAATCTCAACCCAGCATCAAAAAATCAAATTGATACTACCATAGTTTGGATCATAAATCAACTCCCAACCACATATTTGGGAATGCCCCTATGTTATGGAAGAATTCAAAATAGCACTTGAATTAATTTAATAGAGAGAATTTAGTGGAAACTTGTTGCTTGGAAGGGATGCCTCTTGAGCCAAGCAATCAAATTACAACTTATCAAAAGTTCTCTTCATTGTATCCCCATGTCTTGCTATCTCTATTCAATATCTCTCACCTCCTAATAGAAAAAGTGAAACAAATCCATAGAATATTTTTATTGTTAGGAATGAAGGATAACCAGAGAATCTCTTCGGTTACTTGGGATAGTGTTTACCTTCTAGAGAGACATGGTGGGTTGGGGTTGTGTAAAATCAAGGATATTAACAAGGCCCTAATTGCAAAGATTGGGTGGAATCTCATGACAACCAACGATGAGTGGAGTAGAATCATGAAAGATAAATATTTGAATAATTAAAATGGAATCTCTAATTCCTTATCCTAGTCTCCCTGATGGTTCAACAGCCTAGAACAATATTATGAAGTTTAAACAATTGTTAAAAAAGGCATAAGGTGGAAGGTAGGCAATGGAGAAAGAATCCGGTTCTAAGATGATCTTTGGATTTCTCAAGTTCTTCTTGAACTCTCTTATCCTTGTGCTTGAATCAAAGAAGAGATTTTTGAAAGAAATGCATGGTATATTATGGATTACTGGAATCATGTCACACAAGATACTTCATAGAAGATTACTAGAAATATGTCAGGTGTTTTTGATATTGCTACACTGGATGAATTAATTACTATAATCAAACCTTTTAGATTTAATTTATTTCATAGATAAGATGAAATAGTGTGGACAACAGACCCAACTGAAACTTATCTGGTCAAATTTGGATTTGATTATGGACTTCTTGACACCTAATTTCAATTGGAACTTCATATGGAATCATAATCTCATCCCTAAGATTATTTTTTTGGTGGGCCACCTACTAGGAAAAGATACTCATAGTTGACAATTTGAAGAATAAAGGATTTTCTCTTGCCAATAGATGTATCTTATGCAAAAAAGCTAAGGATTCCATTAATCATATGTTAATTGAGTGTCCTTTTGCCTAGAATATCAGGCAAGTTATTCTAAGTAGATTCAAAACCCAATGGGTTTAGCCTAGGGAAATTATAATGTTGGCTATCATATAGGTACCTCCTTTTGGTCATCTTACTATCAGAGAAATCTGGAAGCAAGCCCTTCCACCCATCTATTAGGGCATCTCGAAGGAAAGAAATAATATGATATTTAGAAGCAAATGTAGGCCTTGGAATGTGGTTCTCATGAAAATTTGCCAGAATATTCAGGAGAATGTTGATTCCTCCAAAATCAAAAGGCCCAAAAATATCCCCATTGTTATTGAGAGGGAAATTGTTGTTAATTAGAACATCCAATCCACCTTGGATAATGTGGCTACTACCAAAATTTAGAAAAGGCTCAGAGCTACTATGTAGACTCCCCTCGATACAGGATGGATAAAACTTAATTTAGATGGATCTTCTAAAGGAAATATTGGGAAGCCTGGTGGAGGTGGAGTGCTTAGGAATAACAAGGGGGAGCTTATTACTACTTTTGCTACGAACTTGGGTTTTAAAACCAACAATAATGTTGAAGACTCTGCGAGTCTTCTTGGTGTAACTTTGGCTAAGAACCTTGACATAACCAACATCAAGGTTGAAGGGGACTCGAAAATCATTATAGACATGCTAAACTTGAAGGTTGTCCCTCATTGGTCTTATAAGAACATTATATATGATGACAAGGAACTCCTAAAGTCTTTCCAAAACATTAAAATCATACACATACAGAGAAGGTAACCAGACTGTAGATTTACTTGCAAATTTGGGTGGCCTAATTAGTGATTATTCTTATTAAAATGAGGAGGGGACCTTCCTTGTAATGTTAGAGTGAGCATCTCTAATGAATCTGATAATATCCCTTAATTTCCAGCCATCGGTCTTATCTATAGACCTGACTGTCTTATCACAAGGTAGTTAAAAGACAAGTATTCAAGTAATCATAATAGCTTAGATATCACTATGGAGGGGGAGATTGATAATTATGATAGGTCCTTTTACATCAGCAATACGAAATCACTCTACAACATCCTCAACATTTTTCTCTGCATCAACCTCAACTTTGGTTTGTGGCATAATATCAAGATTAATAGGATTGTAAACAAAATTAGCATTATGGGAGGAGATATGCTCAGAACTGAGCCCTCTTTATGTGAGAAGGTTAGAAACAATGTCATTGTCTAGAATATTTTTAGGAGGGGTGGTCTCACTTCCTTCATGGAAGCCATCAACAGGTATGATCTCATGATTTCTAATGAATTTCCTAGATCATGGAAGAACATGACTATTTATGTTAGAGGAATTTCATTCAATATCTCATAGGAACTCATTACTATGGCTACGAGATTAAAAATGGAGGGTGTCAAGTTGTAGAAAATGATTAAGTATAGAGATCACCAACATATGGAGGCATTTCTTAAGAAGGGGAAAATATTTCTAGGTTCTAGAACGGGTTAAAAAAAGATGACCTCCCCAAGCCTTGGGTTGAAGTGGTAGACATCCTCATCAGGTATTTCACCCTAAAGGGTAGGTATAAAAGGATATACTCTTATCACTTTCCAATGCTCAATCATCCTTGTCATAGGAAGAAAATAATCTTTCCTTTTTTCTCATTAAGTTCCCTCGAATATTCTATTCAAAATGTGCTATTGGGAAAGTTTGAATTGCCCCTACATCAAGGCCTAATTTATTACATTTACAAGTTTGAATTGGCTAAAACCTCCACCCCATCGCTATTCCCTAGGATTGTTAACCCTACTAAAATCTTGTGCAAGTTGAATGATATTACCCCCCTCATTCCTTCCTTGGCCTTTGCTAACTCTATGGGTGGAATTACTCCTAAAGATATAGTCATCGATAAACCTTAAGTCCCCCCACTGTTAGCCTTATGATTCTAAACACAATGTGCTGGTTACAATTCTGGTTCCTCCCAAGCCTCAATTAGAGGAAACTAAAACCCTAGATCCCAATCCCATAGGTAAACTTGTTAATAAGGGTAAAAAAATCACGAAGGATGTTCCCTTTGCTAGCCCCCTTCCTAGTTCCTTTGTCCCTTTGTTAAGGATACCAACCCCCTAGTTCCCCCTCCCATGGATAAAGTTAGGTAAAATACCTTCATGGAAAGGAATCCCAAAGAAGGGATGCCTTTGCAAAAGGAGACAAATGACCACTTGAGCAATCTTGGTAATGTGCAAAACCCAAACTGCCCTAATTGTGCCAACTTGAAAGATCACATGACACTCTAAAGGAGAGAACAACATCCTAAAGTGGTTTCTTTGGTAGCACCAGAACATTAGAAAGTGTGTGCAGGAGATTAAGAAGGAACTATTCAAGTCAGACAAGGAAGAAACCATAGTTCACTTTGATGAAGAGATTTGGTAGGAAGTTAATAAATTCTTTGCCACTAATCAAAGATGGGAAAATATGGAGCAAAAAATCCTCACTATGTAGAAAAAAATAGGACGAGTTGACTGAAAATTTGGTTCAAGTTGTTGCTTTTAGTAAAAATACCATAAAAAACTCAACTGCCAGCCTTTATGTACTTGAGAATGAACTCCAACGAAGGAAAATGGATACAAACTTGGCTGCCAACCTTGATGTTCTTCAAAATGAACTCCAAAGAAGGAAAAGGGATACCGAGTTGGAGGGTTCGACTAGAAGAACTAGAGTGAAGGTAGAGGCCTAGAAAGCTGAAATAATTATCATTGAGAGATCCCTTGGAGGTATCCTTTGTGGACCAAGTGAATTTCTTAGCTAAAGAATGGCAGGTTGCATTAGGCTTGTAGACATCAATTAGGTAGTGCTTTAGTCTGGTTTGTCTGTCCTTGTGTTGTACAATTGTTGATCCTCTTCTTGGTTCTTGTTCTTGTTGATTTTGGTTGTTTTGGTTGTTCCACATCTCATGGAACTAGCTCCTCTCGCTTGATGGCTGTTCCTTTGTAAAAAGGTTTGACCCTTTCAAAAACCCATTTTTTACCTTTATCAAAAACATATCTTGGGTATAATGCATAATGCCATTTTTCATTTTAATTGTATCTTTCAAATTTCAAGAATGATCAATTTTCATAATAACCCTCTTTCTACATATAAAAAAAACTTGTTTGTCCTTGGAAAATAAAACACCTATTAGATTTATTATCCCATGTATGAAATCTAAAAGTGGAAGCAATAAAATAGGAAAATTAACTTTAGTTGTACAAAAAAAAAATTTGCAATTCCATGTTGAAAAAGTAAAGTATTCATACAAACCAAGGGCCATGCTTGATAGTAGTTGCACAATGCTTAGGTTTAGAAAACCTAAAAACGAAAATAAACCATAGTTAAGTTTTGCACAACTTTAAGCTTAACTCCACAGGGTGTCCATGTGGCTTTGACCTAGCACTAAAGCATGCTTTCATACGGGATTTTGCCTATGATATATGAAAATAAAGTAAAATTTTCAACATGATTTTTTAAATTCATGGATTTACAAAACATAATATTAAGATTACCTTGAGCAAGATTATCATTATATTTTAAAATATCTTAGTATTGAACTTGTAGGCCTTTTTGAATGTCACAACTACTATCTCCTTCAATAATACTATTTTCTCAAGAATGACTAGTTCCACATAGAGACAAATTTGTAAAAGGAAAATAGTCATCAAAAAGTTGGGGGACTTATAATGCTCAATAAATGCACAATAAAATTAAAAAATTACACAAGAGACAAGTCAACAATGATGTGATAGGAAGATGGTTAGAGAACTCTCAAACATAACCATATGAGACATACAATATAATCCATAGTTAAAATTCTCTTCAACCGAATTTTTGAAGGTTTAATTCTTCTTTTAAATATTTAGGATTTTTTTTGGGAGAATAAATATTTTATTAAAGGATGAATCATCAACTAAAGGAAGTTCAGTGGTTAGGACAACATTTGAACTCTTGTCTAATTTCTTATAGTATCAAGCCTTTATACTAAGAGGAATAGTGAGTTTTTGGTGGACCAAATATTCTCACCAATATCATACCTAAAAATTTAATAAAAAGTTAAAAATAAAAATTTACTATCAACCTAAAATACAACATGACTTTGTGTTATATCAGCTCATCATTTCAAGCAACCTAACCGACTTCATTCCTTTCCATGGTAAGAACTTATGTTCTTCAATAAACAGTAAAACGGTCGGTCAGCAAGTCGTCAATTAACTCTGTAACCACAAATATGTACAGTGTTCGACTCGTAGACTTGGTGGAAGCAAGTCGTCAATTAACTCTGTAAGCTAAATATTCCGACAAACGCCGGAAAAAAGTAAGTAAATATGATTACTCCTGCAATTCGTTCTAGTTTCTTCAATTTTTGCGTTTTAAAACCTCCCCACTTTTTTTTCAGGGTTATTCTCAATTCAATCCCGTTTTTAGTTAGGAAATGGAGAATTTACATAATATACAGCCATATATCTATCGTCTAGAACTAGCCAAAATCCAATAAAACAACATATATGCTATAAGAAATGTTGCCCACCGTACGAAGCCATACGAAACAATTTTTATTAATACCCTGTGAAAAGCTGAGGAAAGAAAACGTTCTTTAAGGTTCACCACGTCTGCTGTCGTGTGCACCTAACTGTGCTTAGATTATAGGGTATTTTTTTGCAGTTTATGTAACTATATTATTGAGACTCAGACTTGGGAGTCCTGGGATTCAACTACACCAATCAAATTGATAATAGTTTGGTAAAATTCAGCGAATTAAATTGATCAGATTGCTATCAAAATCATCAAGAACATTGATCATTAAAAATGAGCTCCCTGTGGGTGCAACTGCCATTTTTGTATTGTGGATGATGCAAAACAGAAATTTAGATGTTGATATGAGGGAGAGGAGGGCAGTTTCAGATTCAAAAAATTTTCCCCTTTAATTTGGGTGGATTATTATTGAGTTGCGAGTCTCCTTTGTGGCATCAACTGGCTTGCTAGGGTTCACTTGGCTTGGTAGTTGGCGAGTTTTACCATAACTCAGCATCTCACAACTATATATTAGACCATCCCACATACCTGACTGTACTTAGACCATAGAGTGCACACACCTTACTCCCTCCTGATTTGAACCTGTGTTTCCACCACTGAAGCACAATATCTACATTATCAGGCACACTCATGTGTAGAGGAGCCAATGGATCTCAACTCGAAAGAGCCAAAATTGGCAAAGAAAGAGGTGATAGTGTTGAACACCCGGAATACTAAGAGGGGGGGGGGGAATCAATATTCCTTTAAACCCTTCACATAATAAGCATTTAATCCATTTACCAAATTCAATAACAGTAAAGGAGATTAAGCATAAAACATATTGCCACAAACCACAACACATGAACACCGGGATTTTTACGTGGAAAACCCTAAAAGGGAAAAACCACGGTGAGGAATATGATGTAGTAGCAATACCGAATTACAAAAGGCTCACTGCCCAAAAGAAAGAATGCTCACTGCAGGTGGACTCACTGTCCAGGTAGACTCACTGCCCACTGAGAAAGAAAGATAGAAGAGAAAAGGAGTGGCTCACTGCCAGGATTTGAACTATTATAATTGCATGTACATATGCATGGATTACAGTTCCAATGGAGCTCAAGTTACAGAAACAAAACTTCTCTTACTGATCTGAAACATCTCATTGTCCTGCTCTGTATTTCCTCAATTCGCATCTGTAGGCACTTGTCGTATTCTTTGGGTCACACACACATCACATCATCGCCAAGATACCGGAAACATTCCTCTATATATATCCGTAACATCCACAACACCAATTAGGTCGGCCTAATTGAGTGTAACGGTCACAATATCAAACTTGCAAGCAGTCAGCCCCAAATCTTCATGCGCACGCTTCGCACCTAGAATCAAACTATGAAACAACTTCAAATAGGTCGGGATGAACCTAAAATAGCTCCCACTTAACTTCATAAAACATGTTTACCTCCCACACACCATCACTACCTTCAGGTCGGCTTCACTGGCAAAGTAACACTAATATAAACCAACTGTCAAACCACAAGATGGTATCCAGAACTCCAAATTGCCTCAAACTTGGAATATACACACTTCAGGTAATCATAAACTTGTCTTCAAATCCGCACAGCAAAAGGTTCACCTGCGGTGGAATGCGGAGTAATTCAAATCACCTCTGGCATTGTCAATGCACTGTCTATTTAGGATGCAATACTCAGACAACCCTAACTTTCATTCCGGAGGACACCAATAGACAAAATTTTGGAATTAGAAGCATTTAAGGATAAATAACAACATAGCAAAGCCGCAAGACCTGATCTTCAATGGCGGAACAATGAGGACCAGAAAACTGGAACACTGTACACTGAAAGCAGTTATACTGACACTTAGCAAAATTACCTTACCGGATCAAGTCTCTTAGCACAGTTAACTTCTAAGAAAGAGTAGATGAATCCTGAATGGAATAGGATCAAATCCTCTTGCAAAAATTCCCATTCAAACTGCTCTGCACCTTACAACTGTTGTTGCCATCAATGACAACACTGTATAACATCATTCTCTGCCTTATCTTCTGCATGCTAACAATCTCTCCAACATTGATGTTGCCAACAGATAGGTGTGATACACACACTACTAAGCAATGTTAGTAGCGGAGAAGAGGCAGTGGTTAACACAAGAACTCATAAACTTGCACCTGGAATGTTGATTCTGAATTGACAAAGCTTTTGGTGTGTGGAATGCTGTCTATGATCCTACTTTGACTTATTATTGTTACAATTATTATGATTTTTTTATTTGATTGGTAAAATGGGGGGATCTATTTGGGGCCTTCACCTATATATAGAAAATACAAAAGACTATACCAAAAGAAGCAGCAAAAACTACTTAACAAAAACTTCCCGAAGGGAAACATACAATTGAGAATATACAAAAAGACACAGTCCACTAAGGGTAGGAAGCATTTGACACTGGAGAACTGAAGACCACCAAGGACATGAAGTGTTTTAACATCCAACAAAAAACCTCCACAGTCCTTTGCTCCATTATCCGCCACCCCACGTAAAAAGAATCAAGTATCAATCAACAAAGTCCCTACTTTGGCAATTTTCCTCTAACAGCTGCCCTAGAAGCCTTCACCACAAATGAATCTACCATGTTGATTGTGATCAGACCAGATCCCCACCCAGAACCAACCTCCTCTGCTCCATCACCAGTCTTAGCAATTACTTTGCCAACACACCTTTTCAGGTAGGATGAATAATAACCCTTGGCTCAACTTTTGGCCACCTTAGGGCTCACTGAAAGCCCTCCACTGTGAGCACAAACAGCACATTGCATGTAACATCCAACCTTCCATCCCAATGTACCACTCTCAACCCCTCTACATATTTCTAAAATTCTTTGCAATATTGCTCAAGCATGACAATATGATTCTGCAGCTTTGTAACCTTGTGCTCAGCCTCAGCTTTCTTTAACTGTTCAGTTCTGAACTGCTTAGCTTCTTCCAATAGATCCTTTGCATCCTTCTCAGATTGATCCGCATCCTCTTTTAAAATCATACACATAATCCATGCAAAAATGTTGAGATTCCGCCTCACCCTTCTTTGACTGTTCAGTTCTGAACTGCTTAGCTTCTTCCAATAGATCCTTTGCATCCTTCTCAGATTGATCCGCATCTTTTTTTGAAATCATACACAGAATCTATGCAAAATCCTCCTTGCTCTTTACCAAACCCACAGGCTTGACTTGGAAATCGTGGGCAATAGTTGCTTGAGTCTGCGGAAACACCTGTTTTTCCAACCCCATACAAGTTAAGAACAACACGTATCATTCTTAAGGAAGCTGCCAAGCCCATTGCAAAAATGTTTCTAAGTTTGTGGTCAGAACTGCACCATTGTAAGGTGAATCACACATTTCACTGCATCTCCACTTCCTAGCCATTTCATTCCACCAATAAAATTTAACCAACACCCTATAGCAGAAGAAACAACAATAATATGAAGCAAACACTGAGCAAGCAATTAAAAGGTGAGCACCAAATCCCGCATGCTTTGAGGGGTGTCATCTAAGCCCTGGCAGGCTTATTGCCACATACAAAATTATGAGGGGGAAATCTCAAAGGAATGCACTTATTCGTCATACTCTTACATAAACACACATTTGACCAAGTGCCACCAACCATCATTTGAGAGAATGAAGGATGGCATGTAGTCGCCACCTCAACAAATTGCACATTATTTAATTAATTTTTAAATTTTATTATTATTATTATTATATCTTCCCCATCTAGCAGATTGAGGAGTGCAAGCCTTGATCCACCTTCAGAATCTCCTCTAAACCTAGCTTGTAATGCCTCCAACTATTTTTTTTTGAGTTTTTTACAATATTAAAGATGCAATGCAAGTCCTCACACTTTCTGATCACCCAGGTCCTGATGTGGGCAAGGTGAGAGCATACAGTGTTTGGAAAAAACACTATCTAACTGAATGCAATGCTAGAAAAGTAAATAGACGGCATAGCCGACTAGATCAACACCTCTTCTGCGGACAACTATGCATGCATGCACAAAGCCACTGGCAGATTATAAGCAAGTTTGATCAAGCCAAATTGGCTGATAATAAGTGGATTTGATTAATGCCAAAACGGGCTAGAAAAGAAATGCAGATGCAATGGGGATTTGGTGGTAAACCTTCCAGGATCTTTACAAATATGAAATGTGTTTCAGGAGGCTTGGTTAATTTCTGTATACCAGTCAATTGCTACACCTCGCAAGGTGGCTAGAAAAGACCGTAGCCAAATTGCTTTATCATCTTGCCCATTTGCTGTCCAGATTGTTTCACAAATCTTACAATGCCTGATGGGATCCTCTAATCCATTGCCTGTAAACCTAGGCAACATTTGCTTTTCTACACTGGGGCTTACCATGGTTTTGTGCTGATGCAAACCTAGCGCTTGGAACCTGCTTGCTAGGGAGTCTTGATTCGGACATTCCAGTGCTTTTCTCGCACTCTCGGCCATGTGAGAATCCTCCACTCTTCTCGCAACTTCAACGTTCCGTGCACTTGTTTCGCCTTTAGACTTTCTTTTATACACCCTTGGCTCAGTTTCCTCTCCTTCGATTGACAACCCTTCCATGCCTTGAAGGTTACTCTCATACGCATTTGTGAAGGAATTTGACCCTGTCTCCCAACTTCCCTCATCTAGAGAAGGTTGTCGTGACTTTTCAACTTGATCTGAAAGATTGATCCACGCTTCGTTTGGTAGTGGAAGGTGCTTTGCTACCTCGTCACACTCTGTCTTCATGTAATTATTTGTAGTGGGAATGTGTTGTCTCTCCTAACTACGACTCCTACTCACTCTTCGATTCCAACTTCCGCTTCGGACTTCAGCTTTGGTGATCTCTCTTAGTCTTCTTCTGCATTCTCTTTGTTCTACCAATCTTAGAGATCATCTGATCTCTTGACCTTGACCACGTTGTGGTTTCTTCCCGCCTTTATTGGGGTCTAAGGGCATGAATCTTATATTGAACCCGATTTCTTTTAAGGCATCGACGCCAATGTTTACTCTCCTATCTAGTAAAACAAATACTTGAAATAACTAACATAATTAACAATGCATACCCGATAGAGGAGTAAAAGTATATCTTTATTCGCACATGAAGTTATTATAAAAGTAGACTAGAGATGGTCGGCCAAGGATTAGAGTCGATCATACTAGATCATACTTCCTTTCCTTGACAATACAAAGACTATTTAAAAGACTTGATGGTTGCCAAGAACACAACCGTCGACCAACCAACTCTTATAACTACCCAAAGCCGACAAACAAGTAATACATAGTCGGATAAACCATATTATTGAAACATAATAATAGTCATCGTACATTGACAACACACTTGACCCTAGATTTATTAGGAGACTTAGGTCCCCCCTTAGATTTAGATCGCTTGTCCTCCTTGATCTTGCCCTTATCCTTCAAACAACCTTTGACGGTCAAAGCATCTTTGACAAATTTTGATATTTTCCACCTTGTCTCCTCGAGAGTAATGCACCAACCACCTCATCAAGCTTCAACTTTGAGACAATACTACTAATCACCATAACTAGGTTGTCTCACAAACCAAACAAAGAATACAAGAGGGTTATACATTAGTCTTGTCCATTTTCACACCAAGAGTTTCCAATTGGCTCACCACAATGTTGAAGGTGCTCCAACATAGAGTCTCCATCACTCATCCTCAAAGAATACAATACAACTTCTTCTCTAGAAAAAGCTTGTTTACAAGGGACTTTGTTTGGCACAAATTCCCTATCTTCTTCTAGAGGTTCTCGGTGGTGGTTTTTCTCAAGACATTCAGGAGCACTTTATCTGCAAAGCAAAGTTGAACCAAGATTCTTGACATCCTATTAAGCACTACCTAGTCTTCATCATTCATGCCAGAGGGTTTTTGACCAACAACCACAACCCACAAGTCTTTGTCAACAAGAATATCCTCCATCTTGAGCTCCCAAAGCTCAAAATTGGTTCTAGTAAATTTCTTGACCTCCATTCTAGATGTGACTGCTATATTTGTTCTTGAAAAAACAAGATCACACTGCAAAGCTCCCATGCAAGCAGGATTAATAACAATAGCCTATCCCTCCAATCGATCTAACAAGTTGGCCAGGATCTTATACTGAATGAAAGGAAATACAACTAATTCCTACTTAATCTAAAGAGGAGAACAATGCAAGTAAACTAGATATATAACAATTTTAGTAGAGTAACGACACAAAAAAGAAATCCAAGAAGAGAATTAGAGCCATAACACATAATATACCCTAGGAAGACCCTCGTAAGGGAAAGACCCATCCTCCAAAGCACACCCAAAATGTATTACTCTTCAAACAGGTTACAATACACTTTCTAAGTTGCAGTGTTTCAGTGGAGATTAACGCTCTGAATTTGGAGGAATTCCAGAAGCATGACTCTGCATAAAACTAATCATTCAATCTCCGTACCAAGCCCTCAATATATATGCCAAGGAGACCCAACAAACCATCAATGGTTTTCAAAACCATGGGCTCAAAGCCAAGAGCCAAGTCTTGGTCCAACTAGTCCAAGTTGAACCCATGGACCCTCCTCCAAAAGTAACTCCTCCCATAATAGATTGTAACTCGTGAGTTGACTCTTTGACCCCTATGACCTGGGGGTCCAATGTAACTCCTAAGCACTCCAAGATACGGCCATAATTACACTTGCACACCTTTTATAGATGGCTATATTGTCAAAGATGCTAGTCATAGTCCACCTAGTAACCTTCTATTCAATGACTTCTTACAACTATCATAAGATTAATGACACATGGCAAAAGTGCCAACTAAGGAATATCAAGATTCCATCCAAGTGGGGAGCCTTTTTCCATGTGGGCACATTATTTACAATATTATATAAATATTAAATAATTCAACTAGACCTAGGATTTGCAAGGTGTTCAACACTTAGTCCTAACAGCCACACCATGACAAGGAACAAATCGAATTAAAAGACTGTGATAGCAATAATGGCATATGAAGAAGAGCATAGGTTAGTAGCATGGAAATACTAAATGTTTGAAAATGGAGATGAAATGAAGTTAATAAATTTTTGAATAATTGCATTGCAAGGATTGAAATTCAAAGAGAAATTGGTAAACAAAGCTTTTTGCAAGTAGTAACATAGGAATGTCACGGACAAGATACTCCAACCTTGATATGGCACTTTTGAGGCCAGTAGGTAATGTTTTGTGCTTGGCAGAGATTTAACCGGTTTTAGTAAAACATCTAAAATATAATAACTAGATTCCGATGTTAGATGTATAGAAGACTTCAGGTTTGGTATTGGCTTCATAGTTCCAAAATAACCCCAAAAATAATTGTAGAAACTAGTGATGATCCTCAATACAAATATTTGTAATGAACCTTAGAAGCAATTGTCTCTCAGAGTTTGCAAATACCTTTTTGGGATATGTTGGGATTCAAGGGCCTAGAAGTTAGAAGGATCAAAACCAAGGAAAGAAGCAAAAGTACACGATATATCATTGAAAGACAACAAAAAATGTTAAGTGATCATAACTTCAGTAGGGAATCCTTTAGAAATTTCAACTAAATAAACTTTTCCTTCATAGATGAAAATTTAGAAGTGTGAATCCCAATAGGTTTCAGATGCACCTGTGATATCCCTGTGACTACTGGGTATATTCTATGAATACAGAGTTCAAATCTATCTTTATTCTGTCACAGATTTATAATCTCAGCACATGCAATTACCACAGTAACTCAAATATATATGTATATATATCCAAAAAACAGAGTCAATATATGGTCTGATGATATTCAGGAATAAAATTATATTCTGACTCAATATTCTGTTCCTGCCAAAATGTCTATAGGCCACGAACCTTACGCAGTCAATGGCTTATAAACTTCGCTTCACACGCCCTTTATCCCGTCTGGAACTCGACTCTGCTGGTAGATGGCGAAATACAGTGATGTCTCCTTTAGTGTTAAGTTCATTCTGGATTCCCTTCTTGCATTGGTAGTGCGTGTATGGTGCTTCAAGGCACGTACGGCTCTCCCAGCTTCCGTCCCCTTAAAGCTTGATCCAGATAATGAAGGCATTTAAACCAGATGCGGCTAAGGTAAGTTTGGCGCCTGTGAAATGCGATCCCTGGATGCTTCCCTTCGTATGGATGGCGGGTAAATCGGTGTCGCAGATACCTCAATATTGCAGAACCTGTAGATGCTCCCCCTCCCGCGTGAAAGATGATTTCCTGAAGAAAAGACAAATGATTCGTATTAAGCTTAGTGCAGATACTTGAATAGAACCTGCGCAAGACCAGGATCGGGTTTTCGTCCAAACCTGGCTTAATCAACACTTGAGGTTTTCATCTCAAATGAAGAGAAATGCGAGCAACAACACGAAGATATATAAAATCGGATATGTGACAGATGCCAAAACTCCTTGCAGTGATCTCCTTTTATAGTGATTGCCCTTATTAGATGATAAGTTGGCCTCTATGATTTGAAATGTCAAATGGGCGCCAAGGTGTGGAATCCAAAGTGAGTCGGCCCCAACAAGTAACTTATTATTATTATTATTATTAAAATATTAATATCATTATTATTTATTATAAGATTAATATTATTATTTATTATAATTAATATACTTATATATTTATATATAGGGTGTTGAAAAACACCATGGGTGGGTGAGAGGGTTTGACCCCTTACGGAAGGGACATGACAATCCCTCCGCCCCATATTTGCTTGCCCACAAGCAAAGATTTGATCAACTGAAAGATACTGTCGTGCTTGTCCACAAGCCCTCCCTTGTCCGAGGCAACACCTGAAAATTTCTTCGTGTCACCCTCAATTGCTTCCATTCTTTTCACCCTTGCCGTGCTTGGGATTCCATTCGTAATGCCTCGCAATGTCATGTCCTTCCCATCCGCTTTGAATTGGAACTCCATTGTTTGGTAGTCTTGCCAAAATCTTCCAAGTGAGTGCAACCATTGCACGCCCAAGACTACGTCCGTATTGCCCAATCCCACAACATAGAAATCATCCTTAATTTGATACCCTCCCAAAGATAGGTTGGGTTGACGTATTTGTCCCTTACAAGGCATGATAATTTGGCCATCCCCAACCATCACATTAAACCCATCAATTTTTGTAATGTCCCTTATAGGAACAATACTAATTTTTCCCTAAATTATCAATTTCCAAGAAAAAGATTTAGAGAGTACCTTGGCTTGATTTAATTCCTGCAAACAAGTTAGAAAATACTCACAATAATATTTCACAATCAAGTTAACATGATTAGCAAACTCATAATGGCATTATTAATTCAACTCAATCTAACTATCTAGGAGACTCAACCATAAGAGAGTTGAGGAATGTGATTTCGATGGGGTGTCTTGGATCCTCTACCCTAGGCCCAAGAGCGGTATACCATCCCCCTTGGCCTCATGTGGCCCATGCCATCCATATGAGGTGGTCTACCTAGTGAGGTATCGTTCCCGTTATCCCCTCATCTTATCATTTCCTTTCCCTTTCTGTATGATTGGTTCCTTTGAGTTTACATGTCTATGATAGGAGAATGAGATCACAAAAGGTGCCCTGGAAGCCATCTCTTCTAAGCCCAAGGGCGGTACCCTTTGTACCCCCTTGGCCCTAATGGGATTATTCAATCCTGCCTATAGGGGTGGCGTACCTAGAAGAGTGCCCCATCTCCGTTATCCCTCTTGAACCACATTTCCTCCATCATAGTAACCATGGCATTCATGCAAGAATCCACATTAATGCGTAGTAAACTCATCAAACTCATAGTTGCAAATGATTCTATCAGCCATACAAATGAATCATGAAGATGATATCACAATATGTATGATCATATCTAAACACACATAGATCCTACCACACATATATTAACCTTCAAATCTTTCTAATTCCCACATCCAAGATCTATATAGTCTTCTTGATGCCTCTTCTTTAAATGCATATATATATATATTCACTCAGGAATGTAATCATACTTCTTCCCTTTTTTATTATTGTTATCTTCTTCTTAAATCTATATTTTTCTATTCGCCTCCCACCTTTTCTCTCCATAAATATGTCCCTATAACTCTATGAGGAGAGCCATCCCTTTGGAAGGGTGATGACTCTCCAAAGAGTTATGACCCTTGGTGAGGATCGCTGCCTTCCCAAGGATGAACGTAGTTCTGTGTATTGACCCCTCCCTCTTTAATCAATTGCAAGTTATATGGGGATCGCTGACTAAAATCCTTACATTGAAATATCAATAAGATTCGTTGCATTACTATTCAGTGATTGCCTTTCATGATCGCTGCATAGCATAAACAATAATTGCTGCCATATATAAATTGTAGACACCTAAAATTGACTTGCTCCGCAAACCAATTTCTCGTATCTCTACACCACCAATTATCCCTCCTATTAATTAAATAAATTCATTTTATTTAATTAATTTATCCCTAATCATCTACCCTTAGCCATTTATCCATCCTTTGTGATCAATTAATTTAATTTATCACTATACCTTACCACACTATCCTCATTAATTAAATAAATATTCTCAATATTTATTTAGTTAATTTCTCCATCTCCTAATCCTGATTAATTAGATAAATCATGCTTATCTAATTAATCTACCCTACTAATCAAACTAAACCTAGCCTAGTTAATTAAATAACAATTATTTAATTAGCTACCCTAGCCTAACTATCCTCTAGACCTAAATTAATTAAGCTTAACACTTAATTAAACCTTACTTAACTCATTCTCCCACACACTTTGAATAAAAATAATCTTTTATTCAAAGGGTCACATCTCCCTCATACACATGTAAGTGTACATATGTCCTCACTCCTTACACGTCATAGCTCATTAATGGAACTCTTCCCCATGAATGGAGCTCTTCCCAAAATGAATTTTTAGTTCATTTCTAATCCTCCTCTCTTCCCATTGTGAATTTTTAATTCACAAATAATGAGAGCCATCCAATCTCATTGACCAAACCTCAACCCTCGATCTCTTTCATCCACTCCTCTTGTGACACTTGTCACAAGGCTATGACTCCAATCCAAACCCGAACTCTCAAGGATTTTTAGACCTTGATCTAAACTTTCAATTCTCACCCTCCATCCTTTTATAAAAAATCTATAAATAGAACTCTCACCCAAGCCATTTCAATCACTTCTTGCATCCTTACTATGTCAAAATCTCTCCAAAATCTCCTCATCCTAACACCATATTGCCAAAATTATTCTAGCCTATCTATCCTCATTTCTATCTCTATCCAAAATCCAAATCCTTTCATCTACATTTGTGGTGAAAACAATAGAGCAATCCACATTTCACACTATATCAACTTGGGAAAAGCTAGAGTATTTGAGTGCATCACTCTCCTCCTTATCTTGGGTTTTTGGATCACATTTGAAGGTATAACACGTGTTTATTTGCATTTTATTGTGTTTGCTATTCATTTTTGTTTTCCATCAACTACATTAGCACGCCCGGTGGGACCCACAAGGTCTCTAACTAACGTTTTGTGTGAGCTTTTTGTGCTTTGAGTCGTGTTTTTGCAGGTATAGCGCCTTTTCTTCGCGCAGTGGCGCTATTTCTTCGCGAAGAGACGCCATTTCCTCGCACAGTGGCGCCATCTCCGACTGTTCTGGCGCCATTTTTGGGCGACAAAAACCGACTCATCTTTGACTTAAATCCTCTCTTATTCTTCTTGTTTTTTGGCATTTTTAGCATTCTAGCTCTCGGTTTTTGCAGGAAACACACAAGAACAAGGGGAAACTATGGCAAAATTTTTCTAAAGTCCATCCTACATCTTCTTTGACCAACACTGTGCTGTATTGGCGCTATCCGAGCCCAGATCGACGCTATCCTATCACACCGACAAAAAAAAAAAAAAGCAGCAACGACATTCTAGCACCTTCCTGCCCTTTTGTGGCGCCATCCTCTGTATCGGCCATTTACCAAAGTAGCGCCATCTATTTATGTGGCGCCATCCTCTGTTGTAGCACTATTTCTCTATATATTGGCTCCTTTATGTAGTTTAGCGCTATTTCTATTTGTATGGGCGCTATCTTGTATTTCAGCAGGATCTTTCAGCATTGTAGCGCCTTCTTTATTTCTGGCGCCATTTTGTAATCATTGTAGCGCTATTCGTAGGATAGGTCTCTGTCCTGTCGACTGTCAGTAGCGCGATTTTAGGTCTTTTTGGCACGATTTTAGACTTCTGTGGCGCCTTCTATATCTATTTCGGCGCTATTTTCTGTGCTAGCTTTGGGATCTGTGCAGGGTTGGGTCTCTGTTCTACAGGATATTTCAAACCATCCAAAACCACCATCTCAAAACTACCAACATCTTTTTGCAGGGATTTTGTAGCTTAGACACATCTTCTTTTGGTGCACTAAAACGAACATTGTGTGCTTAGCTTAGAAAACACTTAAATTTGGTGCAACTAAAATTAATCATTGCTTGCAACAAACAACTTTAGGCACATTTCGATTTGGGCTTAAAAAAGAACATTAGTGAATGTTTGTTGTGTTTGGTGTGCTTGCACATTTGGTTACCCAAGAGTTAGAATCAAAGTATCCTCTCCCCTTGCCTTCAAAAGGATCTTGGGTGAAGAGAAATGGTTCTATCCTCGTTTTTCTAGAAAGTGGGCCTGCCCATGAGACACATTCGTACGGAGAACTCATTGGCGACCCCAAGCGGTACTTTCATTCGGTCCACTATATGTAAATTGAGGATAAGGCGAAAGCCAAGTCTAATCGGTATGAGTGCTTACCATTCGGTGCTAGCTCGAAAGGAAGTAGTACTTTTGTGTATATGAAACTCTTAGTAGAGCTAGTCAAAACCTTAAGTGGTTTATCGGATGCTCGTAAGGTGCCGATCCCTCGGATGTACTCCCACTACAGACCATTGTTCTAGAAGCCAAAATCCCTCTACTTGTTCAACAAGTATTGTCCTTGCTTCGCCTTAGGTTGTGCATGCTTGATAAATCTTTCACATTTTTTCACAACAAAACTTTTGGCCATTGTGCTTTCTTGTTTGATTTATCTCTTGCCAAAAGCTCAAACCATAAAAAAAATCCAAATTCCCAATCAAATCCAACATCAATCATCTCTCATCCATTATCCACTCCAATCCCTAATCCTTAATCAATAATCATCCATTGCAAACCAAACCTTGGTTAAGGACTTAGTCTCCTTCGTCCTCCATCAACCTTTCATCCAAAACCCACATCACTATCAAAATCCCCCAACATCATTATCAAACCCCAAATCCGAAAAACCCAATCAAAAATCAAGACCTTAGTTGGTCACATCAGCCTTCATCCAAACTTTCTTGAGATCATGAGTCTATCTTAAGTAAGTCATCAAAATCAACAATCAATCCAATCGACTCAATTACTTAAGTGTCATTAGTCTACCTTAAGTATAGAGAATCATCCATCTTTTTGAAGAAAAACAAATCACCCTAAGGTCTTGAAACTTGATCCCCAAACATCACAATCATCCATTATCCTCCATTTCATCTCATATCTCTCCGGAAAAATGGATCCTTATGTAGCAATGCAACAATTACAAAGACTTAGAAAAATTTATGAGAACATGGATCCTAATGATAAGGAAAAATGCAAAAATGACATTAAAGATATCCCCTTAGCACACCTCATCATTGGAGAATCTCAAGCCCCTACCCAACTTCCATCATATCAACAACACCCTACATTTCATCCCCATCCACATCATATCAACCTTCATCATACCAACCTACATCTTACATATCCACACCATCAACCTCGTACCAACCTCCATCATATCAACAAACACCCTATCTTTCGTCCCCACTAACATCATATCAATCTTCATCCCTTATACATCCATACCTTCATACCTATCCAACCAATCAATACCTCCAACTTGTCCATCCCCCAACCTTTGTCATGCTAACTTTGATCAAGGGAACACCAATCTAGCACACCTTATATCCGAAATCCAAAGCTTATATCAACAACTATTCCCCCATGCAAATCCCCCATCCCCCATCCCCATCCTCCAATCCCCCCATCACAATATCCCCCCAACCTTACCAACCTTAATCCATCACCCTATGCATCTCCCAATCCACCAATCCCTATCACCCATACACTATCTAATCCACCATCAAACCTTCCAAATCCTAAGCCCACAACATCCAAAGAATCCTTGTGGGATTTCCTCCAAAGAACATAAAAAAATGAAAGCAAAGCTATAGAATCCCCAAATCCCCCACCCTTCCAACACCACCATCTAATCCCACACCTATCCTTGAACCCATCCAAGAACTATCTTTACCTAATCCTATCATCCACCTATCCAATCCCAATCCTAATCCTACACCATCCACCATCATTATCCATCCATTATATTGTTCTTCAACCCATACACTCATGAAGGATGCCATCCATTGGCTATTAGCAAGGAATCAAACACTCTCATGCAATCCAACACCCACCAAACCTCTCGAACAATTTCCTAGCATAAGTCAAGAACCATCATATATGTTCAAGAACCCATAAGTCAAGCACCTACCACATCCATCCATGCACCCACCACATCTATCCAAATCACTTCCACTTCCATGCAAACACATGAGCTATGTCAAGAGTCAAATCCAAAGCATGTCGAAACATCAACCTCCTATCCAAATCAAGATCTAAACACCCCATCTAATCCCATCCTCGATCCCCTTTCATCTAGTGATTCACCTATTGATCCTACACCATCTCCTATCACCCCTTTATCATCCCCCATTAATCCTTTACCGCCACTTATCAACCCCATTCCAAATCCATCCTCCTATCCACTTGGTCAAAGCACCTTCATCCATGGTGACTCCCTTGTAGGAGGTGAACAACTTCCTTCCACCACCTATCCTTTTCCAACAAATAATGGACTCGCGTCTTGTTTCCAAAGCACCAAACATCCCATTGCATGTCGTATGCTCCAACATATGAACTATCAAGGCAAAGGCTTAGGCTTTCACGAACAAGGCATCTTGAAGCCCATCCACACCACATTCCATCCATCCTCGCATGGCCTTGGCTATACATCTCAAGGCGAACAATCTAAACATGTTGGTAACATCCACCCATCTTCCAAAATCCATTCATCCAATTCCAAATCCGGTGCACCTCATCGCACCTCCAAATCATGTCGCCATTCCCCCTCCATCGTCATATCATTTGCAAAAGCATGTGACCATCGATCTTCCTCCATCAAATTTACCTCCACTACTTCCAACTCCAAATATTCCTATTAAATCCACTTCACCTCCTATCCTACCAATGCCAAACATCCCTATCCACAAATCCTCTTATCCTTCCATCCTCCCAACGCCTAACATCCCTATCCTCAAATCCCCTCATTCATTTATCCATAAATCCATTTTTAATCCCTCCACCCATAAAACCCCTAAAATTCCCAATCAAGACCAACAAAAGCACACATCATTCAAACATAAAGCTCCCCCCAAATCCATAGGATTCAAAAGTAATAATTTGAATGCCTCGACTCATAAAGCACAAAAGCCTAAAGATGTTATCCCTTCCAAGCAAAATCAAAAATCCAAAAGGCTATCAAAGCCCACACCATCACAAGAAAAAGCAAAAACAAAAATGGTGTGGGTCCCTAAACAAAAAGCACCAAACTCTAATGAGGCATCCACCTCCCAATCTCCCCCAAAATCCCAAACATCTCGCTCCCCATCTAAAAATCCCATGATTCCTAAGTCTATTTGGGTCCCTCAGACCCAAATCGACCATCCAAAAATCCCTTATCCCGATCCCCATTACTCCCAACTCCACATCCAAAGTACAAGCTTCCAAATACATCACGGTGTGTGCAACTGTTGGTCTTGGTTCCCCTCCACCACATGACATTCCCACATACCTCCATCTCTCCATCTTTCATCCACTATCTTACATATCTCCCCCATCACATCCCTATGGTCCATGCTTTTGCATAATCCACATCATAATCCACTATCCACCATCCACACCATCTTCTCCTATCTACCAATATCCATGTAATCATCATTCATAATGCTATCCAACATGGGACCATCTTCTCCTTGTTATAGAAACAGACGCTAGAGTCCCCATTCCATAAAAAAAACAAAAAAAAATAAAAAATAAAGAAAATAGTAAAGAGAAAAATCCGTCCAATGGTGAAAACCACTCCTTGTGGCACCTTGGGCAAGTACCATGATGAAAACCCCTTGTGGGCGTCATGTGTAATCCCTTCTCCATCCATTTTGTATCCCTACACTTGGGGGCAAAATCATACCCTTATCCACATCCATAATATTCTTTGCACATCTTATCCTTATCCTATCATATTCATATCCATCATCCCCTATTTATCCTATCATATTCCTATCCACCGTCGCCTATTTTTCCCCATCCATTCTATCCACTATATCCTCCTCCTTGGACCTTGATAAAGACAAAGGGCAAAATATCAACATGCTTTGGACACCTCTCGGCATACTCCCTATTCAAGCATATCCTCCATCCATCTACTACAAAGTCCATTCATTCAAACATAAGTCTATCATGTATGGGGCATATGATTCCTTGCAACCTAGCCCTTGGAGAAAATCTTCATCCCCATCTTCCATCTATCTAACATGCATCCCTAACACTTGTCCATTCATCTATCATGAATCTTCTATCCATTATCCTTTCATCGCCAATCCCCCTATCCAACCCTATCACCTTCACCTCTAGACTTGGTGTTCCCTTGTCATTGGTATCTAGCGCAAAGGCTATCCAAACGAAATCCAATGCAACCATCATAATAAACCATTCCCTATCAGAAAATCACAAAAAAAACAGAAAATCACAAAAAAAAAGAAAAAAAAAAAATCCCCAAAATTCCAAAAACAATACAAAATCCAAAAACACCAAAAAAATAAAAAAATTACAAAAATCCCAAAAACAATCCCACAACATCATCACAATCACTCAAATCATCCAACACATCATCTTCCAACATTAGCACATCCATCTCGAACCATTCCCACATCATCATCACAAATCAAAACTACATATCATCACCACTTGCATTTTAATGTGCCTTGATCCTGCGGATACAGGGTATGTAGGCAGTCTGGAATATGAAGGAAGTTTCCAGTACCCAGGTCCATAAGATACACCCATCCAACCCATTTGGATGGTCTCTATCCCCTGAGCTTACACTATATTCAAATACAATTTCCAAGCATCACATTAACTATCAAAGCATCATCCCTTAACAAAAATCATCAACTATCAAATCAGTATCAACCACAACTTGTAACCATCATATCTTGTGCCAATCTTACAACACCAATTATCCAATCATCCATCAATTCCTGCCTTAGGATATATCGTTCCTACAATAGGCAGAATCTATCAAATCATTATCCATCTTGGCAAGAGATACAATGGCTATTTGTCGGGTTAGTTGGTCTTTTGGTTATTAATTTTTATCTTTTGTCCTATTCGAAGATCACATCAAAACTACCTTGATCTCACTATATCATGGTATGTAGAGGAAACATCTAGAATGGGGCATAGTCATTGCTTTTGTATGCTGTGCTTGTGGGTTGATTTCATTACTCCAAGCTAGTATTCATATCTTGTGGATCGTAGGGTTGGTTCTAGCATATTTCTCTCCTTGTGCATCTAAGGTTCTTCATACCTTTTGTGTATTAAGGGCTTATGCTATGAGTCCCCTTCCCTCATCTAGGCAAGGTTGTACTATCTTGGGCATGCATGGGATCACCTTCCTGTTTGCGTGTCTAGTCCATGCAAATGTTGGATAAACATCATCACCCTGGTCTCCTATACCTTGGTGAAAATATCCACTTTGCTATATCAAACCTAGGATTGCTCTAAATCATTTTTCAACACAATAATCATCCATTTTCCAATCTGTCCATCACCTAATCATCTACCCAAAATCACCAATCCTTCATTTCACCTCTTATCCTCCAACCACTTCTACCATCCGTTTCATCCATTTCGAGAGCACACTCGGGTTCTTGCAACCCGCCTATCCTCTCGAGGGGGCATCATCCTTATCAATCATCCCTAAACCTAACTCTATTCTTCTAAGCCAAAATCTTTTTCTACCCAATTCAACTCTATATTTTAAACTTCTTTGAAATAATGTTACTTAGCCGCAACACCATTTCAAAGAGGGGCAAATGTAGACACCTAAAATTGACTTGCTCCGCAGACCAATTTCCTGTATCTCTACACCACCAATTATCCCTCCTATTAATTAAATAAATTCATTTTATTTAATTAATTTATCCCTAATCATCTACCCTTAGCCATTTATCCATCCTTTGTGATCAATTAATTTAATTTATCACTATACCTTACCAAACTATCCTCATTAATTAAATAAATATTCTCAATATTTATTTAGTTAATTTCTCCATCTCCTAATCCTGATTAATTAGATAAATCATGCTTATCTAATTAATCTACCCTACTAATCAACCTAAACCTAGCCTAGTTGGTTAAATAACAATTATTTAATTAGCTACCTTAGCCTACCTATACCCTAGACCTAAATTAATTGAGTTTAACACTTAATTAAACCTTACTTAACTCATTCTCCCACAATTTGAATAAAAATCAATCTTTTATTCAAAGGGTCACATCTCCCTCTTGCACATGTAAGTGTACATATGTGCTCACTCCTTACACATGTCATGGCTCATTAATGGAACTCTTCCCCATGAATGGAGCTCTTCCCAAAATGAATTTTTAATTCATTTCTAATCCTTCTCTCTTCCCAATGTGAATTTTTAATTCACAAATAATGAGAGCCATCCAATCTTATTGACCAAACCTCAACCCTTGATCTCTCTCATCCACTCCTCTTGTGACACTTGTCACAAGGCTATGACTCCTTTCCAAACCCTAAGTTTCAAGGATTTTTAGCCCTTGATCTAAACTTTCAATCCTCACCCTCCATCCTTTTATCAAAAATTTATAAATAGAACTCTCACTCAAGCCATTTCAATCACTTCTTCTTGCATCCTTACTATGTCAAAATTTCTCCAAAATCTCCTCATCCTAACACCATAATGCCAAAATCATTTTAGCCTATCTATCCTAATCTCTATCTCTATCCAAAATCCAAATCCTTTCATCTACATTTGTGTTGAAAGCAATAGAGCAATCCACATTTCACACTATATCAACTTGGGAAAAGCTAGAGTATTTGGGTGCATTACTCTCCTCCTTATCTTGGATTTTTGGATCACATTTGAAGGTATAACACGTGTTTATTTGCATTTTTATCGTGTTTGCTATTCATTTTTGTTTTCCATCAACTACATAAACTATTACTGCCTTGATGCTGATCACATATTATCTTGCAAGATAATCGCTGCATTAAGATCGTTGACTTAATAGTCTTAAACATAAGACTTTCGTTGTCTTATCTGTGGTGCATTCTCATGGGAGTTGGCCATCCATTGGTTTGTGATATTCGCTGTATTAATAATCATAATAATAATAATTTTTAATACTTATATTTATATTACTAACTTCTTTGTGAATAATCACTGTTCTATTTTATAATTAACATTATCTGTGATAATTATAATTATAATAAAATTGCAATTATTTATACTTCTATTTATATTTATGTTTATCACTTATAAATATAATAGTATATCTTGTCAACTAAAATGAATATATTATATTTTAATTATTTATATAATAATATTATTTAATATTATTTATTAAACAATATATATCTATCATTCAAACTAAACATCGCATTTCACAAAAGCACTTCACTGTTTTTATCATGATGTTTAAATCTTTAATTTAAACAATGACTAAATATTGGGACATCACAATTTTTTCTGCGACGAAACCTTTTTTTGAAACCAATTTTGCATCTATGAAATTATGAGTGGCCCCACCATCAATCAATATTGTCACTTTAAAACTCCCTCAGTTATAAAAGCATGGTACTTGGGTGTTCCAGAAAGAGTAGCGAGAGTGCTTCTCGGAGTGCTTTCAAATTCCAACTCATCCTTCGTCGACTTCGGCATGGTTTCCTCCGTCTCTGAATATTCTTCGGGATTACTTGCCATGTAATGTATTTTCCCTTTTCCTGAGCATCTATGTCTAGGCTCCCATGACTCTCTACAAGAAAAACACAACTTCTTCCTCCGAAGCTCGTTCTTAGTTTCTTCACTCTTGTTTGGTTTAGGAAGTAGGGCCATCATTGAAGGGATGTCTTCTTTATGCTGTGTTCCGTGGGTGCATTCTTAAGGTAGGTATTGCTCCTAGTTGTAGCAACCTCCAATCTCAATGCCTTTTTGATCGCATCTTGTAAAGATGTAGGCTACAAAGCACCAACCACGCCTCTAAGTGACTCTGTCAATCCCTCGACAAACAAGTACAAGAGTCTATTTTTTGCAATATCCGGCACCATGACTGACAACCTTTGGAACTCAGCAATATACTCCTCTACCGAACCACGTTGTTTCAGTTGTGTCAATTCTCTGAAATACCTCTCCGGGTTCTTTTGATCAAATCTGTTTGAGCCTCTGTGTAGAATCAGCATAGGACACGATGTTCTGATGCCCTTGTGTTATAATTCCGTGATGCCACCACTCGTGAAACGCTATCAAAATGGAGAATAGCAAACTGGATTGCTTCATCTTCTATCATAAGGCTGAGTTTGAGGTATGTATCCAATTTTTGAACCCAAGCTCTAGCTGTGACCTTCCCAGAGCCATCAAAGGTTGGAAGTGACATCTTACTTAACTTGTGCTGTAGATCTCTGCTGCCTGGCTGCATGGTATGGCTTCTTCTAGATCCCTTCCTGACATTGTAAAATTGCATGAAAGGAATATCACGTCTGACATCTAGATCAATCCTTGAATATTTAGCTGCGTAGTCAATGGCGTCAAATGCTGCTTGATTTGGTTCTTCTTCTTCTTGGAGTGGCTCAGTTTTGGGCAAAAATGTGGGCTGAGTAGGTCATGGTGTTGATCCCATTTGAACTCTGCTATTGTTCATGTGTATTGCAGCTCCATTCTGATTTGTATTACTGTATTCTGCCCCGTTATTATGTGCAGGTCTGTTGGAAATATTCATGTTCTACATCATCTGCATGAGTAATTGATTTGTTTGCTCTTGTTGTCTCATCGTTTGCTCTTGCTGTCTCATCATTTGCTTATGTCTTTCTGCCATCTGCTGCATAAATATCCTCCATTCATCCCGATCTGCCATCTCTATCTTACCTCTGCCTCCTATTCCAACTTCAATCTGCAGTGCCTCTGCCTCTTGTTTCTTCCTTTCCCTCTCTAGAGCACGCTGATCTCTCTGACTCAGACCTTGTATAGACCAATTTTTCCCTCAGGCTGGTAGGACAGCTCTCACTGATACCAATGTGATATCCCCGTGACTACTGGGTATATTCTATGAATACAGAGTTCAAATCTATCTTTATTTTGTCACAGATTTATAATCTCAGCACATGCAATTACCATAGTAACTCAAATATATACATATGTATATATATCCAGAAAACAGAGTCAATATATGGTCTGATGATATTCAGGAATGCAATTATATTCTGAATCAATATTCTGTTCCTACCAAAATGTCTATAGGCAGCAAACCTTACGCAGTCAATGGCTTATAAACTTCGCTTCACGTGCCCTTTATCCTGTCTGGAACTCGACTCTGCTGGTAGATGGCGAAATACAGTGATGTCTCCTTCAGTGTTAAGTTCGTTTTGGATTCCCTGCTTGCTTTGGTAGTGGCTTGCAGCCCAGTGGTGAGTGTATGGTGCTTCAAGGCACTTACGGCTCTCCCAGCTTCCGTCCCCTTAAAACCAGATCCAGATAATGAAGGCATTTAAACCAGATGCGGCTAAGGTAAGTTTGGTACCTATGAAATGCAATCCTTGGATGCTACCCTTCATATGGATGGCCGGTAAATCGGTGTCGCAGACACCTCCTCAATATCGCAGAACCTGTAAATGCTCCCCCTCCCGCGCGAAAGATGATCTCCTGAAGAAAAGACAAATGATTCGTATTAAGCTCAGTGCAGATACTTGAATAGAACCTGTGCAAGACCAGGACCGCGTTTTCGTCAAACCTGGCTTAATCAACACTTGAGGTTTTCGTCTCAAATGAAGAGAAATGTGAACAACAACATGAAGATATATAAAATCGGATATGTGATGGATGCCAAAACTCCTTGCAATGATCTCCTTTTATAGTGATTGCCCTCATTAGATGATAAGTCGGCCTCTATGATTTGAAATGTCAAATGGGCGCCAAGGTGTGGAATCCAAAGTGAGTCGGCCCCAACAAGTAACTTATTATTATTATTAAAATATTAATATAATTATTATTTATTATAAGATATATATATATAGGGTTTTGAAAAACACTGTGGATGGGTGAGAGGGTTTGACCCCTTATGGAAGGGACATGACAGGAGCCCCAACTTTATATCTATCAATTCTGTTCATAAGATCAACATTTCAACAATCATATTAAACTAAGTGCATGAAGTTGAGTTAGTTGTCTCATGTACCATTCAAAAGTGGGATACCGATGCCCCCAACGTCAAAGCCTAAATCTAATAATGTAACCACGATATAGATTTAGATGTAATGCAAACGGTAAAATATGATGCGATCCTCAGATATAAATGGATGCTCGACAATGAAGAAAGTCCATATCAGATATTGTGTTCCTGAAATATAAAAGAGGTACGAAAACTACAACTTTACAGGGATGGAGACTGTTTAATCATTTCCTTAGTATCCCACATGAATGTTCTTGGACCATACATCTTAGTAGGATCCTTTCTGCAAAGCTCACACATACCACAAAATGCCTTACTAGTGGCAGGGACTTACACTACTCTAATGATCTGGGAAATACATTGTTGATAAATTCATCTGTAAATGTTAATGGATTGCCTCATTAAGAAAATATTAGGACTAAGGAATGTCTCAACATACAAAATATCATGACCAAAGAATGCCCCAACAAAAATAAAATCTTATAAAATGTTAGGCAAGTTACTGCAAATCTAGCACAAGTAGGCATGACTGCCTTAAAAGTGCCACAAGCTTAGCAGTTTGCCTCAATGATAGGAATCTTATGATCACGAAATGTCTAAATGGCTGTAAAACAATAAGCCCAACATTAAATTAGTGCTTCAAAATCTAGCATAAGTATGTATGCTTCTCCAATGGGGTCTCAACGTTTTCAATCATAAATATATCCCCAAGGGCATGCCAATGACAGGGAGTATAGACATAGCTCTGTAAGTGCCCCAAAGTTACGTCAGTCATAAAAAGATATGGCAAGATTTATAGCTCATTCACGGACCTTCTCCATAATTACAACATAGACACAATCTCAAAGATAACAAAACTTTTTAATTCAATAGCTAAAGGGTGAATTGCTGCTGTAGCTCTATTTTCACAATCCTGTGATGGCAACTAGTCTTTAAGAGGTACTTATTGATGCCCAGAATCCTGCAACCACAATTACAGTTATTAAGACATACTTTATGATGGCAAGTTAAACAGAAGATATTAGGCACTGATTTACGGAGTTCATACAATGGATGTAGTTGTTAGGAAGTCCAAGTAGGCTTTTTGGATGCTCTAAACCAATCTGTTGATGTGATCCTCCAATTGATGTTTGAACTGTGCTGTTGATCCTCAAATAGGCACTGATTTGTTGGAGAGGTTTGTGTGCTACAACTGATCCTTGTATAAGTACAGCTTTTAAGGAGAGGATAGTGCAAATGGTGGATGATGAAATGAAGAATTTTTGTAGGGTATTTATAGCATTAAATGCTCCCAAATTTCCTGTTACAAGTTAACCTTGTAAATTCTATCTTGGATTGACTGTCTGTCTCATAAACATGTTTTTTGGATGCCTTCTTGTAGCTATTGTCATCTTCCTAACGTTTATCCAAATATGACTATATCATATACCATTGGAAATCTCTCCAAGCATACGTTTGAATAGTGTAACTTCATTCCATAGTTTTTGTTGATTTTCACCTTTTCTTTTGAAAAGCATTTTAATTTCATTGTATGCCTTCAAGGCAGCTTGTTGGGTTTGATTCAGTGGTATGTATGTTGTTTTAGTTTGTCAACCTCATTGTTTGTTGGAAATCCATTCCCATGGATGTTTCTACTAAGAATTGTAATAACTCTACATCTTCTATTTGTTATTGGATAGCCTGTGAATGTTCAGCTTACACCAATCTTATAGGATATCATAGTTGAGGGCTTTAGCCTTTAGGGAAATGGTCACCCATGGTTTTCCTTATTAGAACACTAATGGTATATTATCTCAAACGTTCCAAAATCAAAGAATCCCTTTTTTGGTATCTACATCTGGATGCTGATTTCTGATATTTATGTTGTTTACCTTTGTTAAATTGCATTAAATTACTAAATAATCAAATAATTACCTTGCTTTTGTAGTACACCAAAGTCATGCTTGTTTACAATTATAAGCTCAGGTTTCCAGATTTTTTTTTCCCTTTGGGTTCTGCATTGAGACTGTAAGTTGTGTTAGTGCGGTATGGGGTTGAGGCTGTAGGATTCCTTTGTGTTGTGGGGTTGATTCTGGGTTGCCACATTTATGAATGTAGCCTATTTTCAGTACTCCTCAACATCACATACCCATATTTCAGTACTCCACGATCTGCGTAACATTTTCTAGTTCATGAGCTGTTCTATTGAACTGTAGGGATTTTGACCTGTGACATTCATATAATACACCCCTTTACCATTAAACCTTAACCCTTTGGATCATTGATGTTCATGTAATTGATGCATTAGAATGATTTTGCCCTAGTCAAAAAATGACAATACACTATACAGTATGTCACCTCTGAGTTGCTTGTTATGGAATGTTATATTTTTAGTTTTCTTGTTACCAAACGAGTTTTGTGTAACTGCTTGATTGCTTCAGGAAAGCCTGCCCTTTAGTTGTTAAGATGAAAAGCAGTCATTATTTTCTCTTGAAGATATTTTGTCATTGCTCATGTTAAACAATATAAATAATTAGTGTACAAATAATATTCATTTACTCATTCTTTTTACTAAAATTGTGAAAGAAGTGCATGTGTAGTGGTCTCCCTCTGTCTTGAATTACTTTTCTTGTATATTGAACAGGACTGGAAGCACCAAAGCGTGAGTGATACATATTAACTTCCATTGGAGGTAGCAGCAATGGTTGTGGGCCTAATTAATGCTAATCCAGTAGTCTATGAGAGGAAAGAACGATCTACCAGGAATGATGTAGCAACCAATGATGAATTTGCTGTTGAGGCCATTGATCAACAAGAGATATTTGATATCCTTTGAAATTTTGAATAGCTGTTTAGAATGATTTGCTACGAGTTTTTAATGCTGGCACATAGCCAAAAATAGTAAATGGGGGACATATACAACCTGTATTGACATCATTGGCTAGATGTATTTGTGTTTATTTTGTATTAAGGTATGAGTATTTATTTTGATGGACACTTCAGAAATCACAAGGGATTTCTCTTAAAAGGGAATGGTCAACAAAAAAACTTATGCTTCATTCTGGGCCATATATCAAGGGCTTATATGTGTATAGTTATACTCATCATAAGATAATAATAAATTTCCAATACAACATAACCATTGATATAGTCAATAAGGACTAGCTATAATGTAGTGGACATCATTTCAGTCTTGATGAACAATTGTAAATGTGTTCTTTTGTAGAATAAGTCCTCAATTTCATCTTTAGAAAGATGGACGATTCTTGAAATTTGCAAGAAATCCAGTTCATTTAATGTCTATGTTCTCTTCATAAAACTGGCTTTAGTAATATTGGCACAATAGATAGAAATTGATTTGAATTAGAACTCCCAAAGTTCTGTACTGTTACTCATATTTCTGTAGTACAAGTTCCAATTTCTCTAGGCTGTAGGATAAAGTATTGAAGATTGAAAATATACCAAAGTTCGGGGCGTTTATACATGTTTATTACCACATTCTGTTTTTGCATCACAATGGTCATATAAGCTTCATTTCTCATTGTTTCGTTTAATAGTTGTAATTTGTACTCTCGTGTCATATGATAGCATAACAACTGGGTAGCTGGGCTTGACTTTTTTCGTGCTGTAAATGTTAGATGGTTAAATTGAGTTCAAACTGAGGATGTGCCAGATGTTGATGTACAAACTTAACAGAGTCTAGGTTTGTTAGACTGCTGCTGTTTGTTAGGTTTGGTTTAATGGGTGCCGGCGAATAAATAAAGAGTATAATGTGGTTGCATCCTTGCTTCTGTTCCCCTTCTTTACCTTATGTATCCTGGTTATAATTAGTTCTTGTCAGTCCGACTAAGTAATGTCTGCTTTTAGATTTTTCTGTTTGGCTGGCAAAATAGTGTAGTAGTTTGGAGTAAGATTTCAACAGCTAACCCATATTGAAAAGTTGCCTCAACTATTTCTTTTCATATCCCTGTGTGCAGCAAGAATACTGAGTTGCATCTTTTCAGCTTCGACATTAAGGGTGTTATGATGGCTTACACATGTTTTATGGTTTGGGTTTGCTTTGGATTCCAAGTTCATTGTCAAATTGCTCAACAATGAACATCTTTATGGTGCTTGTTAATTGCTCTCTATTGCTCTACATGTAATACGCTAATAATTATTTCTTTATTGCATTTTTCAAGGTCAAACTTACTAAGGGACTGTAGTTTTTCCCATGTTTGCATGCTAAATGCAGTCCATTGTATGAACCAAATGACTTCAATGGTCTTACTCTAGGAGTTTCTCATTGCCTTTTTTACTTGTTTGCATCTTATATCAAATTTTTCTTTTCCAATTAGTGTTATCATAATTACTGAGATCATTGTCAAGGAAACATCATGAATTGTTATGATGTTTCTGTCTTGTATGTATCTCTACTTCTTTGACATCTTTGTTTAGAAAGTTTTTAACATTGTTCTCTTATTGTTTTACTATGCCTTTCAGAGAGGAGGTTATCTTTCACTCCTTTTGGTGTTGAATTTGTTTTTTGCTTCTCATTGATCTATTTTGGTTGTTCATGGACATCAATAGAATTTCTTTTATTCAACCTTAACTTTGGTGGCATACATCATATAAGAGACATAAAAGATCCAGAGCATCCTTATTCTCTTGAACAACTTAAAGTGATATCAGAAGATGCAATTGAGGTTGACGACGAACGCAGCCATGTTAGGTGAGTGGATTTTGGTTCTGCTTCGTCAGAGTTTGATATGTCATGTTGTTTCAGCTGAACTATTCTTTTGTTGGTTGTATTTGTTTTGAAACATAGAACACATTCCTAATGTTTCTTGATTTATTAATTTCAGGATTACGTTTACTCCTACAGTTGAACATTGCAGTATGGCAACAGTCATTGGGCTTTGCTTGCGTGTGAAACTCATGCGTTGCTTGCCTTCTCGATTCAAGGTACAAGACTCTTATCTGCTACCATTTCTTAGCATGAATGAAAAAAATCAAATGAAAGAAAAAAAATTAGGCCATTGTCCATAAAAGAAAAAAAATTAGGCCATTGTCCATAAATAACCGAAAATGATCAATGGCACTTGAGGGCTACAAATATGTTACATGCAGCTAAGGAAGTCCCTTAAGCATTCATCCATGTATAAAACTAAAAAGAATAATGCAGCTAATATCAATGAAGAGAAATAGAGAGGCTATATGTTATGGTCCTAAACTGGATTACACTTTACCATGAAGCCATGGTGACCCACGTTAGAAACCTTCAGGCAAATCTCTGGAAAGAGTATAGGACAAGGTACGTCACAACAAAAGGCCTTTTTAAGGATCCATAACATCACCATTTGAATTATTACATCATTATTATAAATACAACATATTTTATGAAGCCATGGTTATCTACGACAACATTTCTAAAATTCAATGCTTTCAAAATTTCTAATCCTTTTTTCCTACTGTGGGTATGCAGGACTGTAAATCAGAAAAGAGAATTATTCTAAACAATAAACAATGCAAACTATGTACAGAAAATCATAACACTATTCAAATGAGCAAATCATAATCAGAGATGAGATATGATATCTAGGAATGACATTATCTTATGAGCATTGATAATGTTTAGCATCTCCAAAAAGACATGGCAATACAATACGTGGAGAATTGGAGAGTTCCTTCCATAAGCAACACAAGAAATTCATATGGAATTGACTATGACAGTTGTGTCAGCTGGAGTCAACTGCCCATACCCAACCACTAATGATCACTCAAGACTGATTTAAGCTTGCACATATTACTTAGCAATTAGTTATTCCCATGAAGCATAATTTCATAACGTCTTATTTGTCTATAAAACCTCTAAAAAGTCTAATTCCCTGCCAACATCCACTCTAATTCTACTTGTGAGAAAATAAAGCAGATCTTATTTTACCCATGCTGCATTTAATTTACTTAATTTCAAAATTTCAGTTGTTTTAGAGTGTATTAAGAGTAATGGATTAGATGGGTAATTTGGCTTGTAAGCTGTAAGCAACTAGAAGAATTGAAACAAGTTACGTGACACAAAGGATATTTAACATGGAAATCTCTGCGCGGGGAAGACCAGCTGGAAGTGGCAAATGCACAACTACCTTTCCTAGCTTTAGGAAAGGGGCCAATACAAAGAGCTCTAGGGAGCATACATCTCACGTTCTTTGTTGTCTCCTATCTTCCTTATGCTGGTATGGAAATGTTACACTGAGCATAAAGCAAACGTTAACTATGAACAACTAACTACTCACTCATGCACTCATCTATTCCTACACTTCTCTCTCTCTTTCTTTACTCAATAGCTTAGCCCTTGCTTCCTCTTACGCACTGCTGGAGATGTCCCTTCAAAGACCAAAGGATCCTAATTGCTGAAGATGGAAAGAGATGCCGAATATTGTTGTTACTAGGTTTCTGTTTGAAATGATTGAAACTGCCATCGATATCAGGATGAAACTGCCATGCCACAAGCGCAACTGCTGTGACACCATATGGAAGTGCCCCAAGCCATTAGCGAAATTTCCACAGCATTTCCAAATCTGCTGTGCCAATTACGTGGTTGCTGCCATGATGTATCGGGGAATTTTGTCACTGTACAAAAACACACTCCAATTCTTTGTTGTTTCTGTTGTGTTCTTGGCGTCTGATAGAGTTTAATGCTTTTTTTGGATCCTTATGGATCATACCCCCCGCTTTTAGGTAAATTTTGGTCCCACTAAAGCTTAGTGAATTACAAGATGTGGAAGGACTACTTTCTATAGCTCTTAGATATTTCTGTGCTGTTGGTATGTTTTGAAATTGGACCTTTATCTTAACCTGTCAATTGCTTGGGCCTATACTTTTGTTTCTCTGCACTTCTCCTACAAAACCATGTCTTTCTCACACCTCTCTTTGTAATGAACCAGCAGTCAGTCAACAGTGAATCAACTTCATTTCCCTAAAATTAAGGACAGTTTGTACTGAATTAGAAGTTCAGTTAGGACCTGTGCACATAGTTTAAACTTTAAACAAACAGATTGAATTCCTAAAATAAAGGGACAGTTAGCACATAGTTAGGAGTTCCTAAAATAAAGGACAGTTAGCACCTAGTTAGAAGTATAGTTAGGATTTGTTGCTCTGCGTTAATGAAATAGATTGAGTATGATTGATCATTCAGACATTGATTGAGGGTGATTGCTCAGTCAAGAAGGATTAGTGCCTGCAGACTTCCTCTTCTATTCGCTACCCTTCCCCATTATAAGATGTTGTATAATAATTTCTAAAGGGTGTTTGTTGAATGAAGAAGGTTTCCCCTGGAATTGTAAAGGACGGAGTTGGTGGCTTCCCCAAACGAGGGTGGCTCACTGAAGAGCTTGGGGTGTTCTATGTATTGGTGATACTAGAACAGAGTTAATTTCTGTTGTTTCTACAAGTACTCTCATTAAAAAAAAACAATTTGCAGATTTATATTCCAGTTCTATATTATTGGTCCATATTTGTGTACTAGCTATAGTTAATATTTTCAGGTACAGGTTCACAAGAGTGGTATCAGATCACCGATACTGCCAATATGAATTCATCTGATCAGCAGAATGAAGAAGATCAAGAGCAAGCAAATGCACGGCGAATATTTGCTAAGAGTGTACATGAAGGCATACAACCAACGGTGGAGAGTGTAAGAGAGATGTTCCAAGCAATTCAGGAACTGCTTACAGTACGCAGTCACATTTCTTGTGGAGCTGAATCATGTCATACGTTTTGGATGATATCTCTTCTATCCCCTCACCAAAACCTGCCAAGGCCAGCCCATTGTGCATCTCCTCCACCACATTGGAAACCTTAACAGGAAGCTTGAGACTTCAATGATGATCCCATCAGAATGCTCTGGAGAGCCTATACGGCCAACAATGCAGACTTTCATGCAGAGTATGATTTTAATGCTTAGAAGTGTATTTTTGAGTGCACCCCATGTCTAACATGGAAAAAATTCAATTTGCTTCACTTCATCTTGAAGGGGATGCCTATGAATGGTGGCATCACTAGACTTGGATGTGCAAGATGGCGAATTATTCGCTTGGTGGGAATTTACTGAGTTAATTATTGATGTTTTCAGCAAAACGACAACGGATGAGAAGTTTTTGGAACTTCATAATCTGCATCAAGGACAGCAGGAGTTTATGGATGAATGTAGTAAAAAATTCTGAAGATTATGCATGCAAGTTTGAGATATTGCCACCACATGACAAGTACAGGCTTCCTTATTTGTTGATGGACTACAAGAGGAACTGAAAGGCCATGTAGAAGCTCTTTGACCCAAGGACCTTATTGAAGCCATCTCACAAGCAAGATATTGTGAAAAAATGTTTAAAAGATGGAGCAAAGCGAAGGCCCCCTTGCTGCTCCAACAAGACATTATAATCCTCTCAAGGCAGTCCTCCAAATGAAGTTAAACATTCTACAAATAGTAGCTTCAATCCAAATGAGGCTGCTCGAGAAAGCTGCACAAGCAAGGACATTGCTATTCATGTAAGAAGCTATGGTCCCGTGACCATAAATGTTCCAATAAAGGTAAAATTCAGTTACTTGAGGTGGTTGGTGACTCCCCACTCTCCGCAGATGGAAGAATTGATGGGCCTTGATACGCCCTTGTTAGAAGATGTATCTGAAAGGGACAATCTTGAGCAGCTCACTGCATCATTAGCAGCCATGAGAGGTGTATCCATTCACTTTACATATAAGTGGAGGGCTTTATCAAAGGAAGAAAAGTTAGTAGTTCTGATTGACTCTGGAAGTACTCATAACTTCTTGGATTTAAAGTTATACCCTGCCCTGGGTTTATCAAGTACACAGTATCCTCCCTTTGACATTAGTATTACTGATGGATCCCACCTTCACTCTCATACATGCATTAAAGGGCTTATCCTACACATGGGGACTTATTTTGTGAAATCTGATTTTTATATTGTGCCATTAGGTGGTGCTGATGTAATTTTAGGCATCCAATGGTTAAGAGTAACTTAAGACTACTTGGTGATATTAACATGAATTTTCAGGAGCTGTCTATGAAGTTTATGTGGGGTTCAGAACAACACCAAATTCATGGGTTCAGACCTCTAAAAATGAGTTGGTTTGGGCACATAAAATGAAGAAAGAGCAATTTGCTTGTAGTGAAGCTGCTAGAATAGCTTTCAGGGAGTTCAAAGAGGTAATGTGCACTTGTCCAATTCATGCTGTACCTGATTTTTCAGTGTCCTTTATCATTGAATATGATGCTTCAGGTGCATGAGTTGGTGCATATTTAATGCAGCAAGGAAGGCCAATAGCATTTGAGAATAGGAAATTGACTGAGAAGGAGAGGCTCCTCTCCTTCTATGACAAGCAATGCTTGCAGTTATGCATGCCTTGTCAAAATTTAAACAGTATTTAAATTTTATTCTGTAGGAGATTTGCTGTAAGAGCTGCTCATAACAGCTTGAGATATTACCTTTCCCAACGTGATCTTAATGGACAGCAAGCAAAATGGGCAAGCAAGCTTCAAGCATATGATTTTGATATCCAGTATTGCAAAGGCCAAAAGTATGTAGTAGCTGATGCCCTTTCCCAAATTCCAGCCCTTAATGCTATCTCCATGGTCTTACCTGATTGGCATTATGAGATTGAAGCAAAGTATGCAAAGGATGATGAATTGGCCACATTATTAGAAGATCCACAGGCAGCACACAACAAGAACAGTAGGTATACTTTCCGAAATGGACTCATCTTCTATGATAATAGAGCAGTCCTTAGCTCCAGCTCAAAATTCAAGTCTAAAGTCACGGCTAAAAATCACTCTAGAGTCTAAAACATCAACAAGACACACAGGATTCTTTAAAACCTATGCAAGTGTCGGAAAGACATACAAATGGAAGGGTTCAAAGGGGGGTGTACAACAATTCGTGTCATCATGTGAACAGTGCCAGTGGAACAAGGATGAAGCTGTATGCAACCCTGGATCACTTCGGCCCCTTCCTATTCCAAGTGGATAATGGAGTGCATCAGTATGGATTTCATTACTGGTTTTACTGAAAATTATTGGTAAGGATTGTACTTACGTTGTAGTCGATAGACTAACCAAATACTCTCACTTCATTGTCATTGATTCTACTTCAAGGCACATCAGTTAGCAGTAATTTTTATGGAGAATATTTACAAACTGCACGGGTTGCCAAGAACCATTTTTAGTGAATGTGATTCAAATTTTACTAGCAATTTCTGGGGGGAATATTTGAGCTCATAGGTACCACATTATCCTTCAGCAGCAGTTTCCATCCTCAAACTGATGGTCAGACAGAGGTTGTCAATAAGACTCTTGAGGGTTATCTTCGTAATGTAGCTGATCTGCAAAGCTTCTGGTTCAGATGGCTACACCTAGCAGGAAATTTGTAAAACACCACCTACCAAATGTCCATAGGCATGACTCCATTCAAGGCACTCTACAGTTATGACCCCCCTTCCTTGATTAATTGGGACCCACAATAAACCAAGGTACCAAGGAAAATTTGCAAACAACACTAGATCAGATGAAGATTCAAACATATCAGCACCGTTCTGAGAAAGAATTCATGGTGGGAGTTTAAGTCTTCCTCAAACTTCAACCATACAAGTAGACTTCTCTCAAGAAAAGAGCTTGTGAAAATTGTCACCCAAATACTATGGAGTCATGGACCCTTCACAATTCTTTTGAAAGTCAGTCTGGTAGCTTACACACTCCATTTACCTCCATCAGCCAAAATCCATAATACATTCCATTCTTCTGTCTGAAGAAGGCAATTGGACAGCAACTACAAACTTCTCCAACCTTAGCCCCATTGAATGATGAAGGGAAACTGATATTAATTCCTGACCTGATCCGTGTCACGAGATGAGCATCTGTGAAACAAAGTCGTGACTGAATACCTGGTTAAGTGGAAGGATATGCTTGCTGAGGATGCCTCATGGGAAAGGTCTGATATCTTGAAGAACTCAACATTACAGTATATGATTAGGGACTAATCAAATTCAGAGGGGTGGACTTGTAATGAACCAGCAGTCAGTCAACAGTGAATCAGCTTCATTTCCCTAAAATCAAGGACAATTTGTACTGAATTAGAAGTTGAGTCAGGATCTGTGCACATAGCTAAATAAACATTTTGAATTCCTAAAGTAAAGGGATAGTTAGCACATAGTTAGGAACTCCTAAAGTAAAGGACAGTTAGCACCTAGTTAGAAGTATCATAAGGATTTGTTGCTCAACATTAACTAAATAGATTGAGGATGATTGATCAGTCAGTCGTCGAGTGAGGATGATTGCTCAGTCAGGCAAGATTACTGCCAGCAGACTTCCTCTTCTATCGTCTATCTTTCCCCATTATAAGTAGCTGTATAATCATTTCTAAAGGGTTTTTCTGGAATGAAGAAGTTTTCCCCTGGAATTGTAAGGGAGGATTTGGTGGCTTCTCCACATGAGGGTGGCTCACTGAAGAGCTTGGACAGTTCTATGTATGGGTGACACTAGAACAGATTTAATTTCTGTTGTTTTTACAAGCACTCTCATAAAGAAAAAATATTTGCAGATTTGTATTCCAGTTCTTTATTTTTGGTCTATATTTGTACACTGGCTGTGGTTAACATTTTCAGGTTCAGGTTCACAACACCCTTCTTCACCCAAGGTAGTGTTCCTGCTTTGCTTGTTCACCCCAAGGCAAAGTTGTAATGTCCCCTTCTAACAAGCCAAAATTTTCGCAACCTTGCAAACAATTTCAACTTGTAAAGAGCACATTAGTATTCCATTTTCATTTTCCTTTAATACTTAACTGTAACCATATATCATTACTTTCATAACAATATGTTTTTCTTTTTATACTTCATGATTTACCTTGGATAAGATAACCTTAAGCCTATTATTAATCACTCCTTCCACCTCATGGGAGAAGATACTTTAGGATGTAATGTCACCCCAATCCTCATGGGTCCATCATTATTCCTTTATTATTACATCAAAGGCCTAATCCTTTGATTCTCCAATCGAAGGCCTATTATTCCTTGGTTCTCCAGCCAAGGCCTCATATTCCTTGGTTCTCCAGCCAAGGCCTATTCCTTCAATACTAGATTGAAGGCTTATTGGCTTCCTTGATTTGTCAATCAAGGCCTATGATTTATCCCATGATTTGGTCAATTACATTCCTCGTTATCCACCCCATCTCTATGGTTAGGTTGATTAATACTAAGGCCTATTATCTATCCCTTGGGTAATCATGCCTTTTACAAATCCATTTCATATTCATAACTATGAACTTATAACCTTCTTGTACTCCTATCATTCTTATATTTAATTGGTATTCATTGTTAAATCCTCATATAAAATCACCATATCATGTCATAATGCCAATTGTGTTAGAATCAAACATATACACCTATAATTTATCATTTAATTTCCATTCTTATGTATAAACATATATATATTTGTTCCTTCATACTAATCTTATCATTTATATTCTTACAAATCATAAATTGAATAAGTATTTACCTGCTGTAGCTTCACCTGGGATTCCTTACCTATTGCTGCCGTCTTCTTTCTATTTTCCAATGTTTTCCTTGGTCAATGGAATGACTAATATAATTTTTATTGTATTGTTGCTGCTGTTTATATATTTTATAATATATATTTCACCCCCTTTTTCTCATCATACTCCCTTATGCCCTTTTATATATTTCCAAGGGTTTACCGTGGGTAAAAGGATATACCCTTTCCAACGGTTGCTGCTTTAATTTAGTTAACAAGGATATATATTAATAATGTTTGTCTTTTTTATTTATTATTTATTAAGGTGATTGCTGGTGTCAACCAATTTAACCGCTGCACTTATAAATATCCTCCTTCCTTACATATTAAGGAGTGATCGGCCTCCCTTTAACCTTTTTAAAGTATATTATTTATATAATATATATAGTATAAATAAATACATTTGTTATTAAGTATGGAAGCTCTTTTATCTTGCTTTATTCACAAGCATATATCGTGGGATTATGTTTTTGTCTTATTAGACTTTTATCTTTATATGATTTTATTTTGAATTTGACCTTTTGTTTAACCATATTACTTTGCCTTATTCCCAATTACTTTACTTTCTAGCTTTAATGGATAAGACTCTTCATTAATATTTGTAATATTTATTTTTATATATAATAATATATCTTATTAATTATTCACATAAATATTATATTAAAATATTTATATTTATAATATATCTAGTTAATTAAATATATATAGTTCATATATTTTATAATATTTAAATATTTATATTTATTAATTATATTAAATTAATAATATTATTTATTAAATAATACATATTAATAATATATTTTAAATAAATATATTATATATTATATTTTAATTATATTAGTTTATATAAGGCTAATTTATTATTTAAATAAAAAATTCAATTATAAATCATTAGTATAGGGACATGACAAAATTATCCAATATGAAAGGTGGTAATGCAATCTTCCTCATCTCACACCGAAGGATCTGCCCATCCCCCCAAAACAATGCTTGAAACTTGTTCTTGCATCTCCTTCCCCCTTCTATTGAAGAGTGAATTTGTTTAACTCCCATAGAGTCTGTTGTTTCAACCTATTGCTGTGGTGCAATTAGACTGGTTTGTGGTCCTATTATAGTTCTAGTTCAAATGATGTTCCCTCATGTCTGTCCCATGATGCCCTATCTCTGGTTTGTGAGCTGTCTCAACTACATATGTTAGAGCTGAAGCATACATGTTACGACGACCTTATAATGGCAAAAGATATGCTACAAATTACAATCACTGCTATATTTAATTTAAATTCATCATTCCAACTAAAACTCATTGCTATAGTGGAAAATTGTGCAATGCATTGTCATTGTCAATGCTATCAATATGTGTATGCCACACTATTCTCGTACAAAACAAGATGTAGAAACCTGTGAAAATCATGTCCATTGTGCATACTGGAACTGAAATATGTACTGCGGCTCCTTTATGTGTATACTATACATGCTGAAAACGGTCCTCTACAATAATTTTGATGCCCATATACATACATCACCAATTGAATGATGCTGAAACAAACTCTTCCTTATGGTACAATGACAATCATTTGCCCATTTGCATATTACAACTGTGATGAGAAACAATCATGCTACCATTCTTTGTCATAAAGAAAATGAATGCGACAACAATGGAAAAAGAAGACCAAGTTGTTGACCACTATTGCGATGCTTTTTCTTGCTAGAAGTTACAGCCTATCCTCATGCTTTAGGTGGTTGCTCGCTCAGAGTTGTTTCTCTTTTCCTCCCTCCTTGCCATGCACAAGAAGTGGCTAGTAAATGAAAATGATAATAGCTGAAAGCCTACAGCTTTTTGATGCCATTGACTGTCTGTCTTTGTTCTTCCTAAGTGGATTTGTTGTTCCATGTTCATCTATGATGACTAGAATACTTCAATGTTTGTCCACACAAATGGTGTTAATTCACTAGCAAATGGAACCATAAAACAATTTGAAGATACATTTGAAGTACTACTCAATGTAGGTAGTGCTTGTACATGTGAATACAACTCAATGTCTTCTTCTTTGCAAAACATGGAAGTGCTTAATCCAAGAATGAAATGACACGCCCTTACCATTACTTGTTTACAATGGTGATGATCCTTTTGAGAGCTGTTCTCTCCTCCTTGTTTCTTGTACTCTTGTAGACTCTTCTTTCCCTCTTCCATGTGGTTGTCCATTCTCGCTTATGCCGTTCTTTGGATAAAGATGTGGATCTAGTTTTTGAAGACTTGCCACTCAATTTCCACTAACCTTGTGATGAATACAAAATTTATTAGACTTGGACATACTGATCTCAAGTGGCATCTACTTCCTTGGAATGTGTCCCCTTCTTGCTTGGTTGATGAATTCTTCCTTTCCCATATTTGCTAAAGAACTCAGTTCCTTAATGGTGGATAATTTCTCTTGCATATTGCTATGCAATAGTTATGCTTTCTACAGTAAGTGGAAGGAGTAATACACCATCATTTATGGGCTACATGTTCTTTTCCTGCTTATGATTGGAACAAAAGATGGAAGAATCAGCATGTTCATACCCCATTGGGCTGCCAACTTGCATAATTCCTTCCCTTCTTGAGTTTGCAAGTGGAAGTTGGTGGAGTGTAATCTCCCCATTTCTTCTTTGCTTTGTGTGGGTGGATAAATTATGCACTTTATTTTCCTCCTTCGCAGTTTGAAGGCTTCCCTCTCTTTGGGAGTGCTTCCTTGGTCTCTTGAGGTGAGAGCTTGCTTCCCTTTTATTCTCTTAAATGCTGTCCACATTTTGGCGACTTCCAACAATCATCTTGATGCTTTAGAAAGATGCTGTTTGAAAATTGTTTAAGTTTTTTGGGCTGTTTTTGATGTGTAGATGGTGTGGAATCCTTATCCGTGGAAGCTAGTCTTCCTTGGACTGTGCAAGACCATTCTCCAACTTCTGTTGACTTTTACCATACCCAAGGCCTGCATATGATTTCTTCAAGCATAATGGGATTGAGAATTTTTTGGTCATCCTTGCCAAGCCCTTTGCCATCATAACCCATCTTTCTTGAAAAATTAAGAGTCAACACCTTTAATATGCTTCTCAAAGTTGCTAATGGATTCATTCAATAATCCATTGGGAGAAAGAATATGTGGGTCATGGTTTGGGCATCTTTGGTAGAGGTTGGTCTTCTTTGCTTGATAGATGCTTCCTTTCTTTTCACTTCTTCAAAATAATTTTGAACCTTCTTCAACAACTCTTTCACCAGTGACATTGGTTGCAACTATTAAATGATACCAGTGATGAATTCTCAATGGCTGCCCCATGTAACTTGCAACTCTTGATTCTCCTTTTCCAAGAGCTGCACAATCACCGTCAATCCTTTGTTCTACTCTTTTACATGCATATGGCAAGCTTTGAGCTCCTAAAGTGTTCTTCTTAAGGACTTGGTCATGGCTGGTCTATGCACCAACAAATTCGTACAACAGTTTGTTAAAGAATCTGTATTAAAGAATTCTACAAGAAATCTTGCTATTACACAGCTGAAATGTGCTAGCAGAAATCTTTGCAAGCCACTGGGAACCTGCTGCTTTGACACCGCATGACCTGAAATTTCCCCTGCGATTCAATTTGTGAGAAAATAAAGCAAATTTTATTTTAGTGGTGTCCATGCTGCTACTACTTGAATTAACTTCATATGGTAGTGGTTTTATAATGTTTTAAGAGTAGTAGAAGGTGCATTCAAATGAGTAATTTCATTTACAAACCAAAGGCAGCTAGAAGAATTGAAAAATGCCATACTAGACAAAGGTTTTTTAACTTGGAAACCTTGCCTATGAGAAAAGTCGCTGCAACTGACAATTGCACAGCATCTTCTTCTTCCTTTAGCAATGGGGCCACTACAAAGAGCTGTGAGGAATATATTTCTCACATTCTTTGTTGTCTCTTATTTTCCTAATGTTGTTATGGAAGTATTACAATCATAGTAACAAGGTTTGGTATAACCTCAAGGATTTTCACTGAACCTCAAATTTTTTTCCAAGGGATGAACCTGTTGGACTGAATCTAACAATTCATTTTCATGTGCTATTTCTATGACTATTCTTGAATTTATTATATTCTGAAAACGAAAAGATCCCAGTTGCTTAGAATTAGAAGAGACACAATCTTGGCCATTACTGAGTTTTTCTTTGAAACAGGCAAAACTGCCACAGACATTAGGATGAAACTGACATGCCACATACACAACCACAATGGCACATACAAAACCACCATGCCATTAGAAAAATTCCCATGACACTTTTGAAACTACTATGCCAATAACTTAATTGCCACCATAGTTTAAAAACTAGGACTCAGCAAAAATTCAGTACACCAAAATTTTGACTTGGATTTGAGACTCAGAAAATATTTCGCATATAAAAAAATACATAAATGTGTAAAATAAACTTAAATAACATGCAAAATACGAATTTAGAGAACTCATAGGTAGTTTTTCTATTAGTTTATGATGCAGGAGCATCATTTTATCTTGTTCTAGATTTACATTAAAATGTAGTGTTAGGTGTTTAATAACATGTTAGGAGGTGTTTCTTTAAGTTTGGACAAATAAGTAGTCATAAATTTCAAATTTTGATGTTTTTATTGAACCCCAAGTACTTAATTAGGGGTTTGAATGCTTAATTTGTAAACTTTGGTTTGCATGGACGTGAGGTAGGTAGTTAGGGATGTTTAAGCATTTGCAAAACAAGAAAAAGTCAGTTTTTGCATCGTTTTTGGGAAGAAAGAAATCAAGTTTTTTGTTGCAGGTATGCTGGCAGGGCGTAAACAGGGGTTTTAGACCTTCATTTTTGCAAAAGAAATGTGATTTAAAGCATTGCTATCTACTTTTCTTGTGTATGGAGCATTATTAGATAGTTTGTCATCATTCTCCAGGTGAAATGGATTAATTTCATTCATTAAATCAGAAGATTTCAGTCATTCCTTAAAAACAATGCTGTACAAGTGCATTTTTGGTACTTTTTGGACTGATAAACTATGAATTTCAGGGTTTGTACGGAATTTTAAGAACTCCAATTGGTACTTGGAAATATCTAGAATCAATACAGACCTAATGCACTTGGTTAAAGGTCTTGAAATGAACAGTTAACTCATAAATGAATTTTTTTTACCTTCGTTGCCTTGTCAAAAACCCTACCTAGGCAAACGTGAGAAATTTGGAGTTTTGGGGTTAAACACCTCCTCAATACGAATTTAGAGAACTCATAGGTAGTTTTTCTATTAGTTTATGATGCAGGAGCATCATTTTATCTTGTTCTAGATTTGCATTAAAATGTAGTGTTAGGTGTTTAATAACATGTTAGGAGGTGTTTCTTTAAGTTTGGACAAATAAGTAGTCATAAATTTCAAATTTTGATGTTTTTATTCAACCCCAAGTACCTAATTAGGGGTTTGAATGCTTAATTTGTAAACTTTGGTTTGCATGGACGTGAGGTAGGTAGTTAGGGATGTTTAAGCATTTGCAAAACAAGAAAAAGTCAGTTTTTGCATCGTTTTTGGGAAGAAAGAAATCAAGTTTTTTGTTGCAGGTATGCTGGCAGGGCGTAAACAGGGGTTTTAGACCTTCATTTTTGCAAAAGAAATGTGATTTAAAGCATTGCTATCTACTTTTCTTGTGTATGGAGCATTATTAGATAGTTTGTCATCATTCTCCAGGTGAAATGGATTAATTTCATTCATTAAATCAGAAGATTTCAGTCATTCCTTAAAAACAATGCTGTACAAGTGCATTTTTGGTACTTTTTGGACTGATAAACTATGAATTTCAGGGTTTGTACAGAATTTTAAGAACTCCAATTGGTACCTAGAAATATCTAGAATCAATACATACCTAATGCACTTGGTTAAAGGTCTTGAAATGAACAGTTAACTCATAAATGAATTTTTTTACCTTCGTTGCCTTGTCAAAAACCCTACCTAGGCAAAAGTGAGAAATTTGGAGTTTTGGGGGTTAAATACCTCCTCAACTGATGAAATTAGGTTTGTAGGTCTGTGTCAACCTACTCCACTTGTTCAAGTAGGTCCTGTACCATTTTGGCACATGTGAGGGTGCTATTTCTCAAAAACTCAGTTTTGGGGACCTAGAGGACTAATTAGGACTGATTTTTGTCCATTTTGAAAGGTTTACATTTCAGATTGGAGGCTACTACTATAGGATGAGTTGTATCTCCAAAGCATAGTCACAGGGTTCGGCGAATTTTGTCCTTGAAGTTCGAAATCTGCCGAACTTTTAAAAAACTTATAAAATTCGCTTCGAAATTCGTACGGAAAAAAACACGAAGGCATTTTTGGTAGGGTTTTTAACTGCACGAGTCGGTGAAGGCGTTTTTGTTAGGGGTTTTACGCATTCACTGCTACTTCGCCTTTCGATTAAGCTGCTACGTTGCCGTTCGCTGCTACTTCAATTACCAGGTCGACGATTTGACAGAAAATACGAGTTTAGAAAATACGCCGATAGGAACAACCCACGAGTTTAGAAAATTTTCCGGCGTTTATTTTTTTACCGTGTGAGACAATTCCGAGCACTATAATGTTCACATATAAAAGCCTATCGGCTAATTAATTCAATCATATTTAACTTTTTATGAAAGTTCAGCTACTGTAGTTGTTTTCTAGTTTTTTTTTAATTTATTTATTTAGATTTTTATTTATTGTCTTTTTAATAAAATTTAATACATTCATTTTAAACTCAGACATTTTAAATAGTAAGTATTATTTTATTTAGATTGAATTTTTATTAAAAAATTTAACTAAATAGTAAGTATTACTTTATTTAGATTGAGTTTTTATTAAAAAACTTTAACATTTAATAGTATTATAAATTTAAAAATGTAATATTAATATAATATTATTAAAATCAAATTTATATTAGGCGAATTGAATGACGAATTTTTTTTTGGGTTGCTGAACTTAATCCGAATTTCATCTTCGTCAAACTCGAACACGAACTCGAACCTTGTGACATAGCTCCAAAGGGTCGCTGAAAGTGTGTTTAGATTCCCAAGAAACTCCATAAAAAATTGCTGCCCCATCCGGTTTCTCCTAAAACAGGGCTACTAGAGAGACAATTTGTCAAACAAGTCACTGAACATTGTTCTTTTGCTGCGAATTCCTTTCCCTCTGCATCAGTTTAGACCACAAAAGGGGTACAATGCATATCATAATGTCATATACGATATAATGATTGATCAATTATTCTTATCATAGTAAATTACAAATCCATATAACTATTTTACAATTTTGACCTTTGACTAAAGCTTCTCAGTGGCAGCATGCTTGAACTAGATGGTAAGAATTCTTCCTCAGGAACATTATCATTCTCAAGCATGTCATGATCATTATCCAATGCGACACTTGCACTTCCGCTTGTGCCTGCGCTTTTGCTTCTGCTGCCCATTCTGCCATTTCCCTCTCAAAATCAGCGATCTCATTCGAGGAAAACATGGGGTTTATATCCTTGGCAATTTATTTCGAATATGGATCGACATCATCCAAGTCAATCCTATCACAAGTCTCTTTACCCTCTATCTTTTCGATTCAAAGATGAAGGTTGTACTGCACAAAAATGAGGTCATTGAGGTGCTTTTGGTTCAACCTATTGCACTTTTTTGTGTGAATGGCCACAAATGTGCTCAAGTTGCATTCACACCCACAAGTGCTACAAGGCTGACACAAAATGTTGATTGCAAGAGTTTGAAGATTTGGCTTTTTTGCACCATCATCTTCCCACCACAAATCTGCATGGACAACATTTATAGCTTTGTAAGTAAACTACATTTGCACTTATTAAACAAGTCTAAAATTTGGGAGACTATGACTTAATTTTGGAAGGACTTCATTTTATTTAACCTGGCTGCTGGGTCATTGTCCTTCAAATGCATAGCGTTGAAGAAACCAACCACCTCTTTGCACCCTTGTAAATTTGGAACTTGTCAAGAATTGTGTATCTAAGGGTTTCATCAAGCATCATCCTCTCTATGCATGTGTTGATGCCACCATAACTTCCTCATTAGAGTCCTAACGGAAATGAAGAAGAAAAACTTGGGATTTAAGTAATAGGCCACTGCTTGTATGTTTTGGCAGAGCTATTTGTTCCAGCTCCAATCAATTATGTTCCAAATGGGTTCATACTTTCTTTTGTTGAACCCATAAAATGGTAGGGTGCCTCTCTTAAGAAGTCTCCTTGTTGCTACATATCTCGCTGCATTGTAGGGTCACAAATTGAATGACATTCTCCACACACTTCCATTACCATTTCTTTCAACATACTTTGTAGAGTTAATATTTTTCACTTTGGGAGAGGTATCAATTGATTTCCAGAACACCAATTGTCCACTTGAAGCCACTAGGAAGTTGATCAATGTGTGGTTCCTGCCATCCTTCCATCCATCATACAAAATAGTGTAGCCCTTTCTGAGCCAAATTCCCTTTTCATCTACTGTGACCTAAGTGTTTTCATGGCTTTGTCCAACAAGGGCCCACTCAAGTCACATGGATTATGTGCCTTGATACTTTTCTAGCAATGGTCAATGCAGTGATTGATGCCTCCCAATATGGGCTGCTTGCCACTTGGAATGGTATGCTGTTATAATATCAAAAATTAGTGCATGCTATCCTTGCTTCATGATGCTTCTCTTGGTTCCATGTAGTACCTCCGAGTGAAGGTTGTGGTTCCATGTAGTACCTCCGAGTGAAGGTTGTGGTTCCATGTAGTACCTCCGAGTGAAGGTTGCAGACTAGGAGTATTATGAGGAACAAAGAACCCCTGTGATTGCATCTGATTAGAACTATCTTTTGTGGATGAGCCACATATTCGTGGGCTAAAACAATAGCCTACTACATCAGTCTTTGAGTTGGGGAGAATTAATTGTAGCTGCAATTGTTTCAGTTGTCCTCTTTTCTAATTTCTTCTCATACAAAGCAAGGGCAACCTTTTCCTTTTGTATAATCTTTGGTTCAATTTAATTACACAGCTGAATATCTCGGCCTGTGGTTCGTGCAAGGTGATATTTGAGGCAACTGATGCTTCCTTTCATTCACAAGCAACAATACTTGTACACCACCATTCTTGCCTTTGGACCTGATGTACCATGCTTCTAGGCAGGGTCTTTGCCCTTGCCACCACTATTGTGGGTGCCATCTCTATTTGCAAAGCTGGAAACCCTAGCAAAAAGAAAAAAACAATCCAGCAAAATTGTAAACTCTAGCTCTGAAAGAGAGAAGAAAAGGAAAACAAAGAAACAAAAATGCAAGATTGAAACCCTAGAAGTGCTTGAACTAGACAAAAAGGAAAGAATAACAGCAAAAACCTAAATCAATAGAAAAGAAGTTACTTACCTTTCTATTCTTCTCAAGAAATCTGCCAAATAGGGCGAAGATCACTCCAAACTAGTCCAATTCAACTAAAAAAGGAAGCAGTGAAGTCAAGAGCACACAAGCACAAGAGTAAATCCTATAAAAGTCAGCTAAAAGGGACTTTTGATTGTTTTTGACTGCAGAACAGACCTATGCACAGGTTGCTGAATTTTTGCTCGGGACTTGTGAATTTTTGGCAAGTACTTGCCTGATGCATATGTCTTGCGAGTACTCACAACTGGGTGAGCTACTTGTCAGTTTTTTGAATGCTAACCATCACCCTGATGCATGTGGTGGTTTTGTCACTGCACAAAACAGTCCTCTGATTCTTTGATGATTCTGGTATGTTCTTGAAATTTGGTAGAGTTTAGTTTTTCCTAGAGACTTATGGTTCAGTCTCCCCTCGTAGAGTGGTTGGCATCTTTGCTGACAATGATCCAGAACTGCAATGAGGGGCCAATGTGGTAACTGGCTTAAGTATGGAACTGGGGCAGGCATGGAAACTGTAGGCATGGGCTAAACTGAAGGTGATGGCTTCTCAATACTTGGAGGAACTTGTGCTCTAGAACCCACTGATGTTATGGAGGGAGGCTTTTTAATAGATGCTGATCTAGAAACAATGGCTGCTTGAAGTTTTTCCTACTCCATTTCAAGTTTCTTGTGCGTATGTGGTGGTTTTGTCACTGCACAAAACAGTCTTCTGTTTCTTTGATGATTCTGGTATGTTCTTGAAATTTGATAGAGTTTAGTTTTTCCTAGATCCTTATGGTTCAGTCTCCCCTCTTAGAGTGGTTGGCATCTTTGCTGACAATGATCCAGAACCGCAATGAGGGGCCAATGTGGTAACTGGCTTAAGTATGGAACTGGGGCAGGCATGGAAACTGTAGGCATGGGCTAAACTAAAGGTGATGGCTTCTCAATACTTGGAGGAACTTGTGCTCTAGAACCCACTGATGTTGTTATGGAGGGAGGCTTTTTAATAGATGCTGATCTAGAAACAATGGCTGCTTGAAGTTGTTCCTACTCCATTTCAAGTTTCTTGTGCGCCTTGTGAACCTAGTCTTATTTACAGAAACCTGCAATTTATCTTGTTCTCTCTCAACTATTTTATGCTTCACAAGCTGTGTGTGGCACTCTTCTAGCTTGAAGATCTGTCAGCTTGTATTCTGTTAAAGCTGGCTGGCCTAGGACTCCTACTCTGCAATCCCAAATGGATCAATAAAAATGTATGATTGTTGCACTTTTAAAAGCTGCCTAACAGGAAGTCATGCCATTGGATGTTTCTTCTTCGATTTCTTAAGGTGTTTGGGCTCCAACTAGTAACTGAAACAACCCATGAGCTATGTTCCATGGTGTTTCTGGGACAGGGACAGCAGGGGTTGGTGGGATGCGCTTCCGGGACAGTAGGGGACGGGAGGCTTTTTTTTTTAGTGGCAGAGGATGGCAATTAAAAAAATAGGGAAATTTTTTAAAAATATAGAAAATTTCACTTACTCGTATATAAGGCATTCATCATATACATTATAGAACCATATTACATAACATTAGAGCTGAATTGAGATTTGCAAAGGTCCTAGAGGCATTAGATTTGTCAGTTCCTTTTTACAATGTTACTGCAATACAACAGTACTGGAATATCTCAGACAAGACGAATGAATCAGCTTACTTCCAAAATTCATCTATGATTTCTGGCAGTAGCCATCTGAAGTTGTCTTATCTGTCTCTCCTAAGTATTCAGGAATCAATAAAGTACAAAGAGGGTGCGCTAGGTCTTACAAGCATGAATACTGAATTAAAAGCTGAAAAAAATGATTGTACACTGGGTCACGAGTGTTCACTGTTTACTTGATTTGTACACAACAGATTGTATGATGGATGATGAATTTCTGGTAACATGTCTCAATAATCCTAAAGAAACCAAGCTGACATCTGCTCAATTGGATCTGCGAGCTGTTCCAAACAGTTCAGTGGATAAGAATGCACAAGAATGTGAAAGTAGTTTGGAGCAACAAAAGTTTGATATTGAGAATGGCAGGGAATCTTGATGGTTACTACCTATTAAGAGTAGTTTAATACACATACCACAACTGAGAAAATCAAATGTCAATGACATAACAGTTGCCCAGGTAGACATGAATTAATCCAATTCTCTCCTTCAATATGAGAAAACTAATACCATTGTTAGAACAAATCTGAAGTTAGATTCAAAATCAAGATGCTGCTAATCTGGCATCAATGAATGGAGCTTCTAAAAAGACGCTCTGGGCAACAATAGAAGAACAGGTAAAAGCATTTTCAAAGTTATCTGGTCGGTTTTATCTGAATTCAATATACCATTCTTGCTGGGTCATAGGGAATGGCTGGCCGTCCCAGGGATGGCTGTTTCCTGCCAATTTTCCCATGTTTCCGGAATGTCCCCTATAAGTTTTCTGATCAGGGACAGCCCCATGGACATTTCCTAGCCCTCCCTGTGTTCCTGAAATGCCCTGGGGACAGGAATGGTTGGAAATCCATAGGGGATGAGTTTGCATGTAACATAGCCCATGAGGAGTTATAAAAAGCACATATTGGATACATTGTTAATCTAGAGAGAGTTTTTAGCAGTTGTGTGACAGCTTCAAAAGCAGGAGGTTGTAACAATCTGAATTTGCAAAGTGGAGATTAGTGGGATGCTGTAGGAATATTGTTGTTAGTTCACAATGGTCCAATTGCCCCACACTGAGAGTACTCTTTTGTAATTTGCATTTCTGACTGAAGATTGGAATGGAAGAGGTCCATTCCAAGCAGGATTTCTTCTATATTGACTTTCTCCAAGATAATTTTGGTGCCTTTATGATGTGTGAATGTTGTAGTTGTCTTTCTTTCCATGTTTTTTTATTTAGTTCCATTGCTTTAGTGAATTCCTAGCAGTCGTACTTTGCAAGCATTTAGTTTTCATGCAACTTTTGAGTATAGTTCTTTAAGTACAGAATTAGTTTATCTATTTTAGTTATAGATGAGGGCAATATCTGTGTTAGTGAACATTCAAGTGGAATCCTATGGCAATTACAGATGAGTATCATTGGCTGATTTTGATGAGTCGTTGTCTGGTTCCAATCAGCATCATGCTTTGCTGCCTCATTCTTCAATTCCTCTTTTGTGCATTTGGCAATTACAGATCGGTATCATTGGCTGATTTTGATGAGTCATCTGCTGGTTCCAATTAGCATCATGCTTTGCTGCCTCATTCTTCAATTTCTCTTTTGTGCTTTTTTATGCATTCATTCAAACTCTTCATTTTGATATCAATTAGCCATTAGTTGGTTGAACATGATCTTGTCCAAGTGCTTCCAAAGAAACTATGCTTGCAGAGATTGGCAGCAATAAAACTATGTTTTCGTTCTGAAGAAAAAAATTAAGCAATCTAAGTCTGCATTGATGAATGGATCCTGCACATTCTTTGATGGAAACTTGACAGAGGATAACATCCAGTCAATTCCATTGCCCCAATAACCTACCTGATAATTTTCACAAAAGTACTTCTCTCTATCCTTTATGACAAATTTGGATGCACCTACAATTTTATGTCAGCCTTTTTGTGTGTTGTTGCCAACATATAATCGGTACTCGGTCCAATCAAGCTGTTCCATAATACTGGTGTGAAACTCGACCCTTTGACTATGAGTTGATTTTAAGTGTTCCATCCAGTTAAAGACACTTCCTTCTCCCCCTCTTAAAAACAAAAGTTTGAACTTCAGTGCTGTCATCATCATTGTCAAACTGTGGGAGAGGTTTTGAATGTCTGCAAAACGCATCTGACTATACATCTGGGGTGGCTTTATGCTAAGGACTGCTTGCAATTTTTGCTCAGTGAAAACTAACGCTTGCCTTGTGGTTCATCTTAATCTATTTTTCCAGTTCTGGTTTACGCACCTTAGGTTGGTCCCATGGATGGGGTCCAGGATACTGATGGATGACAATGTCTAATTACATGGGTGAGGGAGATGCAACTTGTGGAGATTCAAGCAGTTTTGAACTGGCTATGTTTGTGGTATTATTGGGAAGCATTTTCAAAGGCACTTGGCTATCCCAGAAATGTAAACATACTTCTCTATACTAGCATCTTCCCTAATTGCAACTTTTGTTGACTTAGTAAACAAACGTACAGTCACCACAATTGGAACAAATAGAGACACTGACCAAAGTAGGAGTATGTGAATTTGGAAATGACCCTTATGGACTCTAGAAGAGGTAGGTGACATGGACTGCGCTCTCAAGGATATCTCACGATGCACACTTTTGTTTGAATCTGCTTCACTGTCTAGTCTCTAATTGTTTCCCCCGCCAAGTGATTTGCAGAATCTAAATCTTGGATGGGGTCCTCTTGCTTAAAATTCGAGTTATTAATCTTCATCATCCTTGCTAGGCTTAATCCAGAGGTGCCTTCTGGGTCCCTTGGTCTGGAGTGGGACGTACAGTGTCAAAACCTCCTCCATGATTACAAATGCACTTGTGACTCTAAACTTTAGGTTTCTGTGACTTAGGTTGTGGTATTTGCTTGATGTCTCTCTGAAGGTTATCAGCTAGCACTAGATAAACGATACAAGCACACAAGGGAATAGAACTATAATGATAATCAACGCCGACTTGTACATTACTTTTGCATTGGGGTTAGGTTGGCTAGGCAATTGCAAACTTAACTTTTATAACTTGTCACATAACTTGTGACTTTATTAAACAATACTCCTGGTATAGAACTTATTTTCTGTAAGTAAACACTATAATATAACATCTTATGACATGAAACAAATATTAACTTTCTATCAGCATTCTTTATTGTTTATTTCGATTACACATTCCAACTTATCTCTACTGAGGGCTTGCAAAAGATACCTTGTGAGTGGTCTGCCATCTAGAAAAAAATCAATTTGATCTCTTTATTCAGAACCAGAGTTGCATGGATATGGATATGGTATCAGATACAGATATGGTGAATTTTCAAGAACCCCTGATACAGATACGGCTAGATTTGGCAATAATAAAAATATGCTTAAATTCAATTACTTATACATCTGAACTTTATATATGTATATATTGGTTTTTATGTTTTAGTTTATAAGATTTATTTTGTTATATTATGTTTGCGTCTGTAGTGACTTAAGCATACAGTAGCAGAAATTGCCAATTTATCCTGATTAATTTCCACTTGCCCCCCTGCTGATTTAATCAATTTAAAAATCACAATTTTTGATTTAATCGGACAACACCATTTTTGACCCATTTTTTGGCGATTTATTTTTTCCTCATAAAATTGCAATTTCTTTTAGCCAATAAAATAGGGTTTCTGAGTTTTTTTTTTCTGATTTCTGCAGCGATATTTTCTGATTTTTCCTAACCCTAACCCTAATTAACTCTAACCCTTACCAATATTTTCCCCAACTCTAACCTGATTTGTTTCAATTAATTCCCTAATTAACTGAAAAAAATCTTTTTCTTTTGTTTACTGATTTATCCCCGAGAAAGATTTTTTCTACCATGGTTATTTAAGTGTGTAAATTGTTTTTTATGTTTTATTTTACTTTTTGCAAATTCTGAATGTTTCTTCATAAACCCTAAACTGGATACGACACCAGATGGTGTGGTGCTGTATTAGACGTACCGGATACGGCCCAAATATAGGCTTGTATATATATGTGTGTGTGTGTACATTTTTTTTTATGTTTTGCAAATTCTGATTTTTTTTTTCATAAACCCTAAACTGGATACAACCCAAGATGGTGTGGTGCTGTATTAGACGTATTGGATATGGCCCAAATATAGGTTTGTATATGGACACATCTGGGTATGGTATCCAGGAGTTACGTATCCATATTGGGTTTCTGATATTTGGATATGTGTATCCATATAGGGGAGGGGAAGTATCCAGCAACTCTGTTTGGAACCTATTCGGTGATATAATGATCGCATGCTTAAATATGCTTCTTCTGTTAATTATAGATTGCAAGTCAATTTGACTACACTTTGATTATTACCCCATTGATGTTGGTATAGATAGTTTGAGATTCATATCTGCCAAAATTCTACTGTGTCAAAGGGCCTCACATGTGATATCCATGGTTGCTTTGTATTCCCTTAAGTGGATGATAAAGGAACTGTAGATTTTTTCTTGATGATCCAAAAAACACTCCATAATTCTGATTGAATGCTTTCCTGGAGTTTAATTCTTGTTATCCTGTGATCTTGTGTCATATCCCCAACGGGATCTGCCCTAAAATTCTGGAATTAGTTTTGTGAATTCTGCCCTAAAATTCAGACTGGAAATAATTACATATCTTATCATAGAACATATGAAATATCAACATAATTATATAAAGAGGTTCGCCCAATCATGTGAATGACATTCACCATAAATTTGCACAATAACTATGTCAATTACATATCCATGAAAGAAACACGAAGTCTGCTGCCATAAAATATCAAATATAATTCAGAACTCTTCTGTTACAACTCAGATTATACTTCAGCTTGTACATGCCACGATACCATAGACAAATATTCACAAATAGTGGCGCTCCAATATGGTTGAATGCTCAAGTGGATTTCCGTCACGAAATCCTCACAAAAGCTGGTCTGATTTGCTTCTCCTCAAGCAGGTCTGCAATAATGAACTTGATTAATGAAATGGGGTCATCTCCATTCCAAGTTGAGGGGCCATCTCCTCAAAGCAAGACAAAGGACTGAAATCCTTATGCCATTTTGTAGAAATCAGAACAAGGCAAGTCGATTCTGAATGATACTAAACGGCAGCTCCATCATTTGCTTTTATACTTCTCCTCCAAGCGCCTTCTAGAGTTCTCCTAGTGGGTCGGCCTCATAATGTCTCTTTTTTTATTTTTTTGTATTGAATTTGGGCGCCAATCTTCTCTTTGTTTAAATTCCATGCCACACAATGATCAAGTTGGACCAAGGTAAAGTTCTTCAATAAAAAATGCATGAGAATAAGTCCAGGTTGGCCATCAAACTCTCCAAGTCATATCTTATCATGCTAGGTCGGCCATCCTACTGAAAATATGTGTTTGAGTGTGGAAATGAGCCAGAATTATCATCAAGTCGGCCTCAGAGATGTCCAGAGTGATATGCAAGCTAGAAAATGCAACAATCTCTAGATGGTGACCATTCCGGCGAAAAGGGATATGGCAAATCATCCCTCCCCGAAATTGCTTGTCCTCAAGCAATGGCAAGTGTGTATGCTGTGAGATAGTGTCAAATGACATGTATCTCCATCTGCTTGCATGCCCGGTGACCATGCAAAACCTCCACTAGTGGTTGCATCCTCCAAAAAACATGCTTGCAACCACAAGTGTCATGACCTCCAATGCTCCCAAGGTGCCACCTCCTGAGAGACAATAGCAGGTCCAAACCGGAGTCTCGAAGAACTTGTGATGAAGAATGTGATCCTCAAGGCATGACCACGAGTCCCTAGACTTCCACTGCGCTACTCTGATATGCTCATCAACATTCCAATGAAGTAGTGTACCAACCATGTCACCACCTGGATCCCAAATCATCCTATCAGATATGAAGAGGAAAATTCATTCCACAGAATGATCATCAATCCAATCCTCCATCAGCCTCATATCAAAGTGCAAAATCCTCAATGTAGGTGTCTCAAAGTATGAAATGGCTCCTCCAAGGTGGCTGGTGTGTGTAGACACCTAAAAATGTCTCGACTACCAAACTGACTCCCGACATCCATAAACTTACCAATTCTCTTTCCAACTAATTAATTAAATTTTTATTTAATTAATCACCCCTTTCATTTTCTAAATCCACACCATTTTATCCCCAAAATTGAATTAATTTTATTAATTCAATAGTCCAAACCTTAGCCAAGTGATTTAATAAATATGCAAAATTTATTAAATCAATTCCCCATTTTCCCTAAATCCAATTAATTAGTTAAAACCATGTTAACTAATTAATCCAGCCTACTAATTAGCCTATCCCTACCCTAGACAATTAAATAGCTATTATTTAATTGCCTACTCTAGCCTACCTCATCCTAGCCTTAGGATTAATTAATTAAATCACTAATTAATTAATCTTATCCCCCCTCTAATCCCTCTACTAATTTATTCCAGCCACATTAATTAGGTTAATCACCCTAATTAAGAAAGTCAAATCCTCATTAGCACTTCTCTCCACACCTCCCAAATTTAAAATTCAAATAAATCACACATCACATTTACTCCTCTTACACATCCCTTACACATGTCATATCCACTCTTCCCCAAATGAATTTTTAATTCATTTTACCCTTCCCCATGTGAATTTTTAATTCACCAATAATCCATCTCACCCAACCTCATTTATTCACCCCTTTCCCAAAAATGAATAAAAGATTTACTTTTATTCCTAGCCCTCCATCTTCCAAGATCAAATCTAGTCCCTCCACCTCATTTTCATCCTCCACCATTGATCTCTCCAATCAATCTCCGCCCTTGGATCAAAATCCTCTCCAAAAGTCTATAAATACAACCTCTCACAAGTTATTTTCATCATCCATTTTCATGCAAAGTTACCATGCCAAAATCACCTTTGAGTTAATAGTGAGTTGCACAATTGAAGAGCATTTCACATTTGGATCAATAGTCTAGGGATCATCTTAGTCTTGGGAGCTTCTTTTGGGTGCAAAGGCTCTTTCTTTCCCTTGATGGGATTAGGTTGTGTATGTGAGGTATAATCTCCTGTTTTATTGCATTTGATTTGGTGTTTTCCCTCATTTTGCATTATCTAATCTACAGTGTGAACCAAGACAGCTAACTCCCAGCTGAAAACAATCTCCAAATGGTAGCCAACCATCCCTCCAAAAGCATAGAATGAAGGAGTATCATTTGAATGCCACTCTTCAAGGACGAAGAAGTAGTACAATGCCCAAGCAAACACCAACAACATGAAACCCATGCACCATGCAATAGCATCTACCCTCCAAGTGTACAAGACAACATCATGTGCTAGGGCATCATCCATGTCTCCAACTCCAAAGTCACATGCCAACAGTATGGCAAACCCTAACACCTCCAAAGTAGAGATGGAAACAATATCATACCTTAGTGCAAGAATCATCCATACCTCCGAAGTATACTCCTCCAGTGTGAGTGTTAAGCATAGAGCAGCATCAAATACCACCAAAGGATGACGGAATTGTATCATAGCATTATCCAATTCTGTGCCTCCTCCATGAATGATCAAAGAGTCATCATAAACTGAATCCCTTATGACCCCCTCTTCAAGTGAAGCCATGATGTAAGTGGCTGTCCCACTAAGTGTAGCCTCACCAAACTGCCAAGTGTCAATGCACCATGAAGTGTAGAAGCCATCTCCTATCAATGTGAGGAGTAGGTCCTTATGAACTAAGGCTGAAATATCAAAATCTTCATGCTTCCTTTCAACCCTTATGCCATCACTCAGCTGAAACATATGCATTAGCAACTCAAAGGCAATATCATGGTTCAGCTGTACCTTCATAGCATGCTTCACAACAGTATAAGTCGCCATGGTATGCATCACCAATTTCTGGGATAAAGCAGCTGTGTGTTCTATCCAAGAGGTATCAGCAAAAGGTCGACTACTACAAGCAAACTCCTTATGAGGGATCACCAATGTATCATGCTTACCAACCACCTTATTGCACTCAATGAAGTCATCATACCACATGATGTGGCTCTCTGTGCGGTGTGCTGCTAACTCTTTATAAAATGAGCAAATGAAGAACTTGAAATCATACCTCAGAGTTGAATGTCCTACATGCTTAGCCACCAACCAATACTTATCTTCAACATAGAAGCCAATAGTAGAAGGTGTCTTCCTCATCTCATGCTTGTGTGTAGGGGCTGCCAAAAGGTGACCATGCAAGAGCCAAGAACTGCTGCTCCAAATCAGAAAATCAGAGTATCTACCATATCTTCTTGTAGTGTCTTCATCCTCTTTGAATCCTGCCATTACCGCCGTTGCATCTTCACCACTCAAAGCTGATACTGTACAACATTCTCCAAGGAAATCATAGACCTCAAGGCTGATCCTTATGTCTGATGTGAAATGATGAAGTGGACTGCTGCTATAACTCAGAAAATCAGACCTGTTCATATGCCTTGGAAGGATGTTTCCGCAGATTCGCACCTCATCTTCCTCCTCCATTAGGTGACCATCAACTAGGGCAGGATCAAGACATGTCTCCAATGAAGATTTAGGTGTATCATGCATCTCAAACTTTGTCTCAAGACTGCAATCCATGTCTCCCTGTTGACCATTCATTCCCTCAAGTTGCTCCATGCATGTGGCAGCTATAGAAGGCTGTATTTCGGGTATGTATGTAGGTGTATTCGTCATGTCTTCCTCCCTTCTCAAAGCACGGACATATACCTCGCACAACTTGAAGAGAATCACCATCCATATGGAGCTGCAAGTAGTCATCCTCTGTCATAGCCACGGTCCTTTGGAACCTTTGAAACTTCGTGAGGTAGAGGTCTTCTTCCAAGTGCTCATCCCTTCCTTCAATCTTCATTATCTCATCCAAGTGATGTGGTCCAATCATAGCATGATCGCACATCCGTGAGTCAACTTCTTTTTGGTGCCCAAGTGTGAAGTCTTCATGATACTCTATCAAGGGATCTCCATCAAAGTAGATAGTTGAGTCTTTAATCTCATGATCCTCTTCGATGGTTGATGAAGATGAGTGCATCCTTATGACCTCTTTGTCTTGCCATGCCGTATCAAACTCATCCAACACACTTTGATCACTTCCCGCCTTATGAACAAGATCCATCTCTAGGATACCTACACCATTACTTGATTCCATGCCAATATCATGTAGAGGGAATGAAACAATGTTATCTAATGAACTCATACCTGGATGAACGATAAACTCCATGATGGCATGTTCTTCGTTCATATGATCATGGTGAAATCGTATGTGATCCTCCAATGAAGCTCCTTCACACGAACCCTTATCTTTCATGGCGGCATCTTCTAGGGTTTGGTCTTCAACATGCATAGGCTGGATCATATTCACCTCATGATTATTTGTAGGCTGCAACTCTTCCATTAGGGCTTTGACTTCTTCAACATTCATGGACTGATTTATATTCTCCTCTTGAGTTTCTGTAGGCTGCAACTCTTCTTCAAATGCTGATCCAATGTGTATTTCTCCATCTACCTTAGCTAATTTATCTTCAACTCGCACACACTCTTCATCAATCTTGCAATCATCATGAATAGGCTGCAAACCATATGAAATCAATTCATCTTCTGTTAACTGATTTTTAATTTCCTCAATTCTCTGCTCAACCAATTTTTTTGACAACTCATATGCTGCCGGTAAAACGTCCTGTTCCCTCCAAACAGTCAACAAGTTAGATAGTAACTGCTTAGAAATATCATCCTTCTCATCCAAGATAAGAGACAAAATAGTTTGCATTGCTGATTTAACATTTGCTGCATGATATGTTCTGATTTTGGCAAAGAAACAATAGAACATTTTGATAATTAAATCATCCAAAGCCAAATCCAACATGATGTTATTCAATCTCAATTTTGCAAATGATTCAAGTAGTGACTCTCCTAGGAAAATGAGAACTTGTGACATCATCCAAGCCTTCAAAACTTTCCACCAATAACAAAAATATTTCTTTCATTTTGTCATCCTGATATGGAGCATTAGGAGCTGTAATTCTCAGAATTTCACTTAAAAAGAAGTAATAACCAATCTCACCTCATTATCTTTGTATCTCAACAACTTTGGCTTACCCAAGGAAGACACTATAGGAATCATAGCTGCTTGCAATACCTTAGAATGTGACTGATCCACCATATGTAAACAATCCTCCGCTTCCTTCAAAGTGCCAAGAAGCACATCCCTTTACTGAAATAAATGTTCAAGTTTATTGCCTACTTTGAAAAGCCTTTCACCCAACTCTTCCTTGTTCAATAATGCCATGATTCCAATTTGATCATGCACCCACAAGCTGGCAGGACGATAGCTCTGATACCACTGTCATATCCCCAACAGGATCTGCCCTAAAATTCTGGAATTAGTTTTGTGAATTTTGCCCTAAAATTCAGACTGGAAATAATTGCATATCTTATCATAGAACATATGAAATATCAACATAATTATATAAAGAGGTTCGCCCAATCATGTGAATGACATTCACCATAAATTTGCACAATAACTATGTCAATTACATATCCATGAAAGAAATATGAAGTCTGCTGCCATAAAATATCAAATATAATTCAGAACTCTGCTGTTACAACTCAGATTTATACTTCAGCTTGTACATACCACGATACCATAGACAAATATTCACAAATAGTGGCGCTCCAATATGGTTGAATGCTCAAGTGGATTTCCGTCACGAAATCCTCATAAAAGCTGGTCTGATTTGCTTCTCCTCAAGCAGGTCTGCAATAATGAACTTGATTAATGAAATGGGGTCATCTCCATTCCAAGTTGAGGGGCCATCTCCTCAAAGCAAGACAAAGGACTGAAATCCTTTTGCCATTTTGTAGAAATCAGAACAAGGCAAGTCGATTCTGAATGATACTAAACGGCAGCTCCATCATTTGCTTTTATACTTCTCCTCCAAGCGCCTTCTAGAGTTCTCCTAGTGGGTCGGCCTCATAATGTCTCTTTTTTTATTTTTTTGTATTGAATTTGGGCGCCAATCTTCTCTTTGTTTAAATTCCACGCCACACAATGATCAAGTCGGCCCAAGGTAAAGTTCTTCAATAAAAAATGCATGAGAATAAGTCCAGGTCGGCCATCAAACTCTCCAAGTCATATCTTATCATGCTAGGTCGGCCATCCTACTGAAAATATGTGTTTGAGTGTGGAAATGAGCCAGAATTATCATCAAGTCGGCCTCAGAGATGTCTAGAGTGATATGCAAGCTGGAAAATGCAACAATCTCTAGATGGTGACCATTCCGGCGAAAAGGGATATGACATCTTGCCCCATGGAAAGTTCTCAAACAAAGACACCAAAATTCGAGGTACCGTCACTATGCTTGGGAACTCTTTTTTCTTGATACCATTATATTGTCTTTGGTGAATTCAGAAACCTGGTTAAACATATCTACAACAAAGCTGATACCAGGTTCAGTAGCTGTGAGATAACTCTCAGCATGTTTCTTGTACCACTTATTCATGAATGTCCTTTGGTTCTTCTCCGGCTCCCTTTGACAACTTCAGTCCAATTTCCATGGGTCTATGACAAGGATTTCAGACCTCCATTTTGAATTTCTCAAGTAGATATATGACATTCTTTGATTGAGAAATAGATTTTATTTGTCTTTCTGGCTAGACTTGAATTCTTAGTTAGTAGTGTGACAATCTTAGGTCATTCATTATAAGTGTTTACTCAGGTTTACCTTTTCTGCTTCCTTGAGCTTGGAATTGTTTACCCGTGGTGATCAAATCATCAACATTAACTACCAAGACAACAATTATAGTCATTTTTTACATACAAAATTTTTATTCTGATTCACTCTGCTTGAAACCTGAGATCTCAAATACTGATCAATCTTCTTGTTTCAGATTTTGAGGGGCTTCTTTTCAAACAGTAGCAAGTTTTGATTATTCTTCAAAATACTCTTTCTTTGCCTTTTTTGTGAACTCTCTGGTGGCTCCATGTAGTATTCTTTTAAATATATATTCAAGGCACTTTTGATGTCCATCTGATAGACTTGCCATCTGCACCAAAATGTAATAGAAAAAAATGTGCTTATTGTGATTCTTATAACCATGTGGGAGAACATTTCTTTACAATCAATTACATTTTGTGCAAATTCTTTTGCCATGTCTTGCTTGGTGTTTATTGGTGAATACCGCTGTTTTGTAACTCGTTCATTATACCCACTTGCATCTGATTGGTTACTTGTATGGTGGCCGATTTGTATATAGATTAGAAAATGAGTTAGTTTCATTGTGACTTCATGATGAAGAGGGTCACAACTTGAGGTACACTTTTGATGAAGGAAGTAGGTGTTTGAGGGCAGAAAAACGGAATTGTTTTAGGCTTCTGTATGAAGCTGCCAGTTGTGATGGGATGATTACGCAACTGCTGGTTGGTTCCGAAAAGCATCAGTTTTGCAACTGCCAGTCTACTGAAAGTGGCGGTGGCGGTTTCGTCCTGTGTCAAGAAATGGCCTGTGGCGTTTCAAAATCTGCATTTTGCCTCTTCCTTGTGTCTTTTCAACTTCTGTTCAAGCTTCTATAAGCATAAAAAACCATTGTAATTGGGAATAGGCAATTAAAGGAAGCATCCAAGTGATGTATAGGTTGAGTTTTCAGTCACAGTTGTGACTATACGTAGGCTGTAACAGAATAGAGAGGGAAGTGTGAGAGTTAGTGACTAATCTTAGGAGCAGAATACTCAATGTTCTTGCTGGTTGTAAGCCCAAGAGGCCTAAGATTGTATTTGGATTGGAGATAGTGGATGAGGAGGCCATTAGACATCACTCTTGCTGGAGTTTTCTCCCGGAATTTGGGTTCTCTAGGGTCAATCCTTGTGTCTTCTGTTCTTACGTGGCTTGCTCTTGTTCGTTTATATTCAGTTGATTATTTAAATGTTGCAGTACTTCAATTCCTTTTTTTAAATCTGTAATTAAATATCCATCATAGTTTACTAATTAGTGGCAATTTAACAGATTCCCACATCTAACTTCTCATCAAGGCATCAATTTCAACCTACATAGCATTCTTTATAAGCCTGATCTGCATTTGCTTCATCAAAAGAATTTGGATCATAATAGGATGCAATCATAAGTGCAAGACTTACCACATTTTTCTCTTTGTTGATCTGTATGTTGTGGTTAAATGGTCACATTGTACCACTTCTATCTTTTCCACTCTGTTTATGCTTGTTCAGTTGGAGTTTTTGTCTATTGCTCAATTTATTTTCCTTATTCTTTGATATCTGATAGGTGTTCAAAACTTCAAGCAACCAAAGGCTGTCTATTCTCCAGTGGAATGTATAAACTGTGTTTTAGGATCTTATAGGGCAATTCTCAGAAGTTCTTCAAGTTGGGCAAAAAAGAGTTGCACTTTCGTCAAATACAATACCTCTACTAACAATCATCTTTTGTTATCAGGATCATAGACCTTATACACCTTACACTTCAAACTATAGCCGATGAGAATGTGGACAAAAGTTGTATAATCATTATTATTAGTCCGCCCCCACTCTTCCCACTTCCTCCTCTCGTCATTCCTCCTCCACAAAATGAATATTGCTTGGTAGAATTCTTCCTTTTTGAAGAATTTGATGAGAAAGAGTCTGAAATTGGCTTGCTAACTTTATATCCTTTCAAACCTTTATGATTTACTTTTCTCTTCTTAGGATTCTTCTCTTCTTAGGATTCTTAGGATGTTTTGCAATTGATGCTTGATTGTTATGAAATTGCTTCAATTCCGATGAGCTTGTCCATCTCGTTAAAAGGTGCTCACATAAATCATCAAAAGTTGCTTCTTGTTTGTGGGTTAATAGATAATAAGAATAGTTACAAAGAAAAATGGAAAGCGCCATCTGAAGGAGTTAAATTGAACTTGGATGGCATCTCAAGAGGCAACCCAGGGTTTTGGAGGGGCTGGCTATGTACTTCGTGACATTGAAGGTGCTTTTGTGTTGGGAGGATCAAAACATCAAGGTAGAAAGATGAACAATGAAGCAGAATGGGAGGCCCTCCTAGCTAGTTTACAAGCAGCATATGTTGCAAGATATCAGAGAATAGAGATTGAAGGCAACTCTCAAATAGTGGTGCAAGTGGCGAGCAAGAAGTTTTTTACCAATTGGAAGCTAAGGGCTATTTTAGAGGAAATCTTACAATGGAAAGATAAATTTGATAAAGCTACTATCTCCCACTGCTATAGAGAACAAAATGCTGTAGCAGACTATCTTGCAAATAAGGGTGCTCAGCAAGGCAATTTTTCATCATTTGAAAGCAAGGAAGCTAAGGATTGGGACAACTTAGTAAATGTTATTCTCCATGATCACCCCCTTGAATGACAAGCCTTATAATTGTTGAGGAGTGTAATAATGTTTAATCATGGTAGCTTTGTCAAGTGTATGCATTGCAAATCGAATGACCTCCTGAACATAGAAGGGGAATTTCATTTATTGATTTTTCATTATTATTAGCAATGTGGTTTGTACAAGTGGGAGGTGCAATGAATGTTTTATGTATGGTGGTGGCGTCATATCGTGTTGCCATTTTGTTGATGTCCATTGTTCCTCCCGAGGTGAGTGGTGTTTTAGGTTTTTTAGGTGTCTGTTGGATGATGGCAAGCAGAGGAGTTTCTAGAGATCCCTTACGCCATGGAAGGGGTTTCAGAGCACCGTCTAAGGAAATCTTTTAATTGTTTGGCACCAACTAATCTCAAGGTGATTAAGGTGGTTTTGGGTCCAAAAGGCTTATGTGACAATGATGGTGTTAGGTTGCGTGGGTCTATCTTGGCAGACTTCAAGCAAAAGCTTAAGTAGGTAGTGGTGAATGCAGAGCTCAGGGAAAGTCTTGAAGGGCTGCTTATCAGCACAGCCATGGAGGAGGAGGATGAATTTGAGGAGATGAAAGCACAGCCATGGAGGAGGAAGATGATTTTGAGGAGATGAAGTAGGTTCAAGACAGATGAGGCTGGAAGGATAAAAGGAAAACAGTGAAGTAGGAGGTATATACTGCGCTTCTCAATGCTCATGTTTTAGCTTTAATTGAGCATGTTCGCTTGTTAGATGCATTCTGCAAGGATGTTAGTTTAGTCATGAAACATTTGGTAGTATCTCATCGCAAAGGGATTCTGGAGGTGCCTAGTGGATAAACAATCCCTAAGTTGGAGGATGAGAAGATTATTAGAGCTGTCAGGTGTCCCAAACTCATCAAAGGTATCAAATTTCATGGTTCGGAGAATACTTCAGGCCTAGAGATGATGCAGATGGAGCTGGTAATAGTTTCAGGCAATGGAGTATACAGCCGTGCTTTTGATTGTTGGAAGACGCCTCGTCTGGGTGCTGGTATAGACTGTTGGGGTGTATCTGAATTGCCCTAAATTCAGTGTTTTATGCATGTGTCTACTTAATGGTTTTTGGTTCTTAGTCTGCTCGTTAATCCTATTGTATAGGTTGGTTACAGTTTGCTTTAGTGCCATTACTTGCTGCTATGCCTGACATCTGGGCTGTTCAAGCAGCAGTTTCTTATGTTGTACCTTGCTTTCTATGTCTAGTAGGAAGAGGTACCCATTAATAGAATCCCCATATTATATCAAAAAAAAAAAAATTGCCATTGTGAATATTGTTCCTAAAGCAGCATCCATGGTGAAGAAAGTGGTGGATGCAAACATCTGAAAAGGCCCATTCAACTCAGCTAGAATAGTAAGGACCAACTGCTTATCTTCTTGGTTCTACAAGTCTGTAACTGTGATCTTAGAGACTCGAACTTAAATAGACAATCCTCAATGCCATGATAATACTAAGATCCAAGGCAGCCTTCTCCAACTGATGAGCTATGATGTTGTTAGTCTTACCAAAAAGTTGCCGAGTTTATTCCAAACTTTCTGAGGTGAAACCAAGTCCCAAATATGGAACTTAAGGCTTTTGGAAAGACACATGCCAGTGAGTCCTTGCGCTTCATCACATTTGTTCAACCATTTGGTCTTTGGCTCTTTTACCAGTTTTTTCTCTATGCAAACTCAGTTTGTAAAGCCTCTTGCTTTGAAGCAAATCAATTGTGGAACCCTTCTATGTATCATAGTTGTGTGGAACTAAAAGTGCAGGTAGCTTTTAATCAGCAATAAATGCAACAAAAGAAGTACAGGATTGCTTACAAGAGTAAAAGAAAATGAGATGATAGAAAGATGACATGTTATCTCCCAAAATAGAAAGATTCCCCTTGGTAATCTTAATTAATATAACAAATGCAAACAGATGACTAGGGCTTATTCAATCCCGACTGAAGATATAGATATTAAAAGAATTATTCACATTTACAATATTTATTTGCGTAAATGTGAGTTATCTTAATGAAAAACAATCAAACCTAAGTAACAAGTCTCATGTAGTGTACATAGGTCTACACCACCAACTTTGTGAGTAGATCCTAAATTATAGTGCATTTTTCATCTGCAATCTGGTTGATAGTCTTGAGGTTTTGTGTTAAACTTGTAACATGCAACACTTTCTTGATTTTGCTGACCTTTTTGTTTGATATCCTGATAAAAATGACACCTTTGGCTTCTACTTTATGGGTTGACGCTACTGCTTTCTAGATGAGAGAACCATTCTTTTTCCCTGTAACATACTTCATAGCATCAGAACCTAGTTACCACAACCCCTGTTATGCTTTCATTATGGGCACTGGAAAACAATCAATCTGTTTTTTTGTGTAATGAAATTATATCCATGTTATTCTCTACCTCTGCCTCTCTTGGGATCATGCCTATTTGTTGTTTTGTTATAGCATTCTTCCTCTTGCGATTATTCAGTGTTTCACGGGGATGTGTTTCCTGCCCTTTGGGACTGTCACTAAATGTTTCTTGGATACAAAGGGGTAGTTCTCCTTGCATCCCCTTTTTTTCTGAATTTTTCTCTTATGACCAAGATATGTCATTTTTATGGTGTCCTTGGAACATTATTTGTTTAAGGGGGCCAAGGATGGGAGGAGTTAGGATGGTTGGTGTAATTGTGAACATCTTGACATTCTCAAGACATTGAGGGATGACCCTAATCTAGTGGAAACGTCTCAACGTTCCCATGTCAACAATTGTTCTAAACAAATGGAAACACGCATATTTGTTAATGAAAATTGAAAGAGGTGGGCAGGGTACATTTTCAAACATTTATTTTCATGATTATTGATAATATTTATATATAACCAATCAGATACTAATATATAGGATTTCATATCCATATTTCAGTGTTTCACTCAAATTTGGATTTCAATTTCCCACAGTTGATGTTGAAATACAACGTTCATTGTTCAGTGTCATAGATGTTATTGTAATTTGAATCTCAACTGATTATTTAACAGATTACTTTTACAATTGAAAAGCTGCAAAATAGGTTCTTTTATAATTTTCTTCTCTTATAAAATTTACTGATCCCCGTCCCTAAAATTAGGGAAATGTTTTTCCATCCTGGAAACATATCCCCATGTTCCCTCATATCACTGTCCTGAAAACAGGGAGAAACATAGGCAATAATTACAATGTTTGGAAGTTGACTGGAAGATGTACCTTGTGATTGAGAAGATTTACTTCTGTTGCTGTTTCAACTCATGTGACAACCTCTATGTGTACTTTTCCAAGACCATGATCATGAAATTGCAAATCTCTGTCAATATAACAACTATCCCCTGCTATTATTCATTGCTTCTTGTGTTGAAGCAACCTTATCACTTCCTTGTCAGATGGGTAGTCAATATTCAAGGATACAAAAAGGTGTAATCACCAAATGATGTAGTTACAAAATGTTTGATTTGTTGAGAGTTGAGACTTGGGACTGTATGGTGATGGTCTTCATTAGATGTTTAATTGCCTAAAACCTTCGATTGCTTTTTATGGTCCTCCGATTTCTTAACATAGTCAAAGTATTCTATCTATGCTAGATATATTTATTTTGGAGAGCTAGTCTTGTAAGTGTAATGATCTAGAGGTTATCCTTTGTTTCATACTTGGCTTCAAGCTTTTCCTAGACTTCACAGGCATAATCGATCCCTCAAATCTGTGGAAGCAGTTTATCTCTAATGGAAAAAGCGAGAATGAGCAAAGCTTTTCCTTATTATTCTTCTTATGTTCATCCATTATATTCTGGGGGTTTTGTGGTTTCCTTACTCAATTCACAAATACTCAAATTTGAGGAGAGTCTGCAACTTTTTCTTCTATGAGCATTGAGAGTCGGGGAGAATCATTTACTGGAAGGATCCCATTATGACTCTGACAAACAGACATGTTGTCCCCATGAAACTTATGCCAGTCAACAAATGAAACATCTTATAAGTCCAAGACCAATTCAATTTCAGAAAGGTTTCATCCCTGAGACCAAGGTCCACTCATAAAAAGGCACGTTATAATTATAATTCCAACAAGAAATGTCATTCCAAAAAATTAAGGGGATTTCAATCATCAAACAAACTACTTATACATTATGGTCATATTCCTCCTATGTTTTCTGATGTTTTGTTTAAATTGAAAAACATCAACTAATGGGAGCAATCTTATGCTCCTTTTTCTCCAGTTTCTCCCATATCCTAGTAAAAGAACTCTGTTTGATATGTCTGGTACATAACTGTTAGCCATGACTAGAGGCAATTTTTATGTCTTGGAAGCCAGGAAAACTGCTGGAAAATGTTTGTCTTCTGTATAGAAGCTGTCAGAACTGTTGCAATAACCTCTAAATATGTTTGCTTGCAGACAGAACTATGACTCCTGTACTCCACACTTGACAGGGAATTCTGAAATTTTCTGGGCTCTACAGAAGATATAATACCAGATTCTAGTTGTCTGGCCAAATCATAGTCTCCGTTTTGAAAATAATCTGTCAGGAAGTCTTTTGATGTTCTGCCATCTCGTTTTACTCATTGAAAATCTCAGTTAGCTGACTCTCTGCAATTAGGAGTGAATTGTATGAAAAAAGTTTGTTAAAACAACACAGCACCTCAGTGCTTGAGATTTTGTTGAGCATCAATATTGATGTTTGAGAATCCATGCCTTGTAGACCTGCCCGACTTTGAGTAAAATGCTGTCCACTTCCTGCAAATGCTTTCTTCAGTGACCTGTTCTAACTTCTAATCAGTGATGTCTGGTGTCGCATTTGCTATTGTCTGAGATCAAGTGCCTTCTGTGGAATCTGTCAGGACAATTGAAGACAATTTAAATAAAAAAGAATATGAAAAGTCAATGAAAGACAAAATGTGCTATAAGGCCAGATTAAAAGTTTTTAATTCAGAATTTACCTGGCTGCAGTTTTGGTCCTTTTGGCTGTCATAGCTCTAGGTAGTAGAAAATTAGAAATAAATACCCCTTAGCCCTCTTATAGATCAGGATTTCTGTTTGTATTTGTTTCACTTATATTATCATCAAGCACTATCCTCTATGCATTTGTAGAGGTCTCTCATAAGTCATAACCTCATCAACATTAAATGATTCATCAAAATAGATTCTGGAGTTCAAGAAACACCCAACTGCATGTAATGGTTTATGGTCCTGATGGTGCTGCCTATTGTCTGCAATGTCCAATACAAGATGGTAGTTGCTCTCCTTATTCCTATAGAAAGCTCTGTTGGCTTCCTTGGTCCTCACCATGTCCTCATAGTTGTAGTCCATTGTGGACTTCTTCTCGTTGACTAGATGATTGACCTTCACTAAAGGCTTGGTCATCAATATGAATTACAACTTTGAAGTGGAGAGACAACTAGAGTTAAGAGAAGATTGAGATAGGAGAACTAGAAAACTAGACATATAAGATGGCGAAAGTTGAAGGACAAAATATACTCATCAAACATCTTTATTATCTCCTAGGCCTTTTTCCAAAAAGCCTCATAAAACATCCATTAGACAACATCAATCCCATTAGTTTCCTTGCATACATGGATGCTTTCCACATCTCATAATAAACTTTCTTTTGAGATTCATCTTTGTCGCAAATAGAGATTGCAAAGGAATTAAAGTAGTGGTGGATCATGTGATTCCTTAGTGGACTGTTTCCTATTGTAAATGTCTTCATCAAGTTGAGGAGCTAAGTATGATTGTGGAATTATTTGTTGTTGTTCTTTGCTTTCTCCACAATAAGTCTAATAAAACTCATTTTGCCCTGTAGCCTAAGATCAAAGCAATGGGCTGTGTAAGATGTCCAAAAAAATAAAAGTATTTCTCCACAAGAAGTCTTCCTGCAGTGACATAATTGGCAGCATTGTCTATGACTAGTTAGATAACATTTTGAAGGCCCACCTCGACCACAACATCCTCCAATAGGTTGAGTTTTTGGAAATTCTTTGAAATCAACAAGATGGAATCTGCAAATGCATTGTTCTCTCTGCATACTTCCCAAGATTGATTGAGTTTAATTAGGATGAAGGATATTGCACATGTTTAAACTTTAAAGGGATCTTTCTATTTGTTTTCATTCTTCATGCATATATGTTTAATAATGCTTGCATTTGTCTGCATGATTCTTTCTTATCTTCTCTTATCTTCTTTGAGTAGGTGGATATTAAAGTGGCACCTGGAACTCATGCAACAGAGGCTGCAGGTTGTCTTTTACCCTTTCTTGGTCTTTGTGGAATGTTTTTAAAATAGAATGTATTAAGGCTTTTTGTGTCTATTCATTTTCTTCTTCAAATTATACTTTGGCTATGCTTATTCCTATTGCCTTGGTTATCTATCTTCTCAGGTTATCTGTCCAGAGGTTTAAAATATATTTTTGTGGACATTTGATTATGATATGTCTGTACAAGAGTTTTGAAATGTAGCCTAGTGAATGAGCACTAAATGCTGATATGCCTACGTAAAAGTTCAAAGAGCATGACATTATTGACTCTGCTGCAGTAAACAAGCAACTTAATGACAAGGAACGTGTTGCAGCTGCACTAGAGAATCCAAACCTTTTGGGGATGGTAGATGAGTGCCTGGCTTCAATAAATGACTAATTATTGCTCCTCATCAGTGTACATTAGTACCTCAAGAACAGAAGACATGCGAGTCTATTTGAGCTAGAATCCTTTCCAAAGAGCTCCATTCTCCTTAAGGAGAGCATTTGCAATTAATTTCTACTGTATGTAACTTTTGATCTTTATTATTCAAAGGATATAACTCCTGATGTTTTACATCGTTGCTCCCCTCAACAGCGTTCTTTGGAAGCAAACTGCATAAAAAATGGAGATGCAAATTGACGTCATATAAATAAATTAATCAAGTTATTTTTTGAATGAAAACTATAAGTTGTAATGCTTTTTTTCTGTCTAGATTTTTTAGAGCCACAGCATATTCTTTGGGTTAAACGGGCAGGCTTTATTAAACTTTTGGTTGGTTGTATGATCTTTGGCATAGAAAAGTGGATTATTTTCAGGAATGAAATGGAGTGGCCAAAACATTGTCTCTAGTATCTGTTTAAATGTGAAAAATACAGGGGTTACTATAAAATGGTATCCTGCTATATATACAGAAACAATCCAACAGAACTTGTCGTATATGTTGGTTCTATGATTAGTCGAACGTTGATAAAACACCAAAGTTGTTATTGTTCATGATGTTCTGAAAGAGTCCTATTGATTTGTAAGGTGTCCGATACTTTGCTTAATTGAAATAAAGGAAATATAAGATAGTAATTTGACAACAAACATTAACCAGACATTATAACGTGTTTAGAATTAACTTTGTATCTTAAGCATGGTAGCATTACACTTTGCTGTGCCATTTCCAAGTTTTCAAAAAGTATATATTATATCATGAGACAAAGAATACCGAGCGAAGGCAAACCGTAACAATTTTGGTACAGGGTTACAGTTGTAGTGTATTTTAAATTTTCTTCAAGTTTTATTTTGAATAGATTTTGTATAAAAGTTACACAATTCTTTATAATTAGCATTTATTAATGTATAACATCTATTTTTACAGGTACCATATTTGATATGTTTTTTCAAAATTTTTTACAACTAAAACATTGTTATTTAGTTCCCTAATTTTTAGCAAAATTTTCTCATTGCAAATCCAATTAATTAAATTTTATTTATACTTTTACATACAATTTAAATGAAATATTATTATAATCTTATATTTTTAGGACATTGCTCATTTTGAATATGAATTGGATTACTCCTTATTTGGTGTTGGATTTGTTTCTACTGGATTGACTTTTAATATAAGCTAAAATGTTTGAAAAGAAGTCTTCTATTAAAAGTCCAAATTAGGTTTGTTCATATAATCTTTCAAAATGTTAGGAATAGCTATTCTCAATTCACCGATGGTGGGTGGGGTTGATAAGAGTGCATACTAATGATGGGTTGGTCAATATAAATATTTTTTTTCTATTGATAAAAAGTGGTTAGTTGACCAGGTAGCCTGTCTGGCAGTTTTTGCTTTAAAAAATGCAACCTACGTGATTGATAAGGAGACCCCTTTAACTCTTTAGCGAGTTGTGATTCTAGATAAGAATTTTACATTTCTTATTGTTCCAAATAATCAACTATAGATTACAATATCTACAAACTAATTTAAATTAAAAACGTCTATAGAATGTAATTATAAAGAACTGGCTAATGTTACCTTATCATCTCTTATTTACGGGGTATCTCATAAGTAGGGGAGAGGACCCGATAGTGGTGCACCTAACTTTAGGGGTTGACATGGTCTTGTACGTGCCATGTTGGAACTAAAAAATTATGGCGCCACGCAGGTAGGGATGTGAATAGTTTAAACATTTTGTATGCAACTTTGTTTTGAATCGTCAAACACGTGGACTAGGTAGTTTTTTGAAACTACTTTTTTTTGGGTCAAAAAAAGCATTGACCAAAAGTGGTGCATGTGGACCCCTTGTCGTTGAACATGTTCACATCGACTTGTTTTTGCCATGCATATCTACACATTAATATCAAATGTATTTGCATTTAAGTGGCATGACTCTACACTCAACTCCCATGCAATCACATTTACTAAGTGCAACTCCATATTTGTGCGTATTAGATGGGAAGAGATATGAAATGATAACACCTTCAATAATACAATACACTACTTTAAACTATGCGCAAGGGTTCACCAATGACTATCTTTTTCCCCAACTCATAATGCATATGCGATTGGATGCTCTTCACTTCTATTTTGGTTGTTTTATAGCTTACTTGCAGACGCAATCGTTCGCAAAGATAATTCTTCTCAATTGATGGAAGCAATGGGTGACAAAGAGGGTTGTGATGCAAGGCATAAATTGTGGCATAAACTGTTTGCTCGATGTCGATGGAAAAATATTTGAGGTATGCATGGAGATAATATTGAAGTTTGTTTGGTTGTCGTCTTCAATTCAGTCATATGTATGGCTTCAAATGGAAGGTGAGGTCCTCATACCTCACTAAGGTAGTGACTCACTTTGTTTATTTTGTTGTATTTTGATTTTGTTGTATGTTGTTTATTGTTTAGTCTATTGTTATGTGTTGTTTACGGTTTGTGATGGAAATCCTTTCTTGCCCCCAACTAGGGTTATCATTTTCAACATTTTACTATCGATTATCTTGAAAGCCATAATATGTAATCAAAAGTTTCAATGTTTGTAAAATACATCATAAAGTTGGATTCATTGTCAATTATCTTGAAAGTTGTAATAATGGCTGAGTTGAATCGATGTTTCATTAGCCTTTAGCTAAAATAATGACTATCTCTCGAGTTTGAAATCTTTTCTTTTCTTATTGGTTATTTTCTTTTACTATTTACATAAAGATATGTCTCCAAGAACATGAATTGTATGAAAGTCTACCATACATTTTGTTGTGTTTATGAACACAATTGTATGTGCTCTCTTTTGTGTTTTGTAACACATTTATAGCTTTAAATCTTCTGTTCAACCATCATCGTGACTTGTCAAACTTAACTTATAAATTGAAATATTCACTTATCAATTAGTGCATTATATTGACCCATCTTTTCCTATTGCGTAATCAAAATTTTGAATGTTTGTGAAATATATTGTAAAGTTGGATTTACTCTTGATTATCTTGAAACCCTTAATAATGGCTGCTACATTGCTAAGTTCAATGTTACTTTAGACATACAATCTTGTTCCATTAGCCTTTAGGTGAAAACATTACTAACTCTTAAGTTTCAAATCTTTTCTTTTCTTTTTGGTTTATATATCTTGTTATTTGGAGAATGATACATCTCCAAGAACATGAATTGAATAAAAGTCCACCATCACTATGGTTGCAAAAATATGAACACAATTGTATGTGCTCTCTTTTGTGTTTTGTTACAATTTCATTACATATGGAATTCCAAATCTTTTTACAATTAATATTGCCATGGTGCATGTAACACGTAACGTCTTGCATAAATAAAACAAGTTGATATTAACACTTACCATGCAAATTTAAATCTTTTGTTTGACCATCACTGTGGCCTTTCAAACTTAAGGTATAACCTTTTTTTTGAAGTAGTATATATAAACCACCTCTACTCACATGCATTATCACTTGGAGGAAATTAGAGTGATTGGTGGACCCTCATGCAATGTTTAATACAATAGACTATATTGTTGATGGCACTATCGTTTCATATCCTCACTTCATCTAATACATGCAAGTATAGAGGTGCGCTCAGTAAATGTGGTCACTTGGGAGTTGAATGTGGAGTTGTGTCAGTTAATGTGAATACATTTGATTAAACGTGTAGTGCTACATGGTGAAAACAAGTCGACACAAAAACATAATGGACAAATGTTCAAGTTTAGGTAAAATTTTCACATCCCTTGCTATGTGGCAATATAAAATTTTAGTGCCAATATGGCATGTACATTGCCATGTCAACCCCTAAAGTTAGGGTGCACCACTACCGAGCCCTCTCCCCTATGACCCGCCAAACTCAATCTCATAAGTTAACTCTCTAGATAGTAAAGAAAATAAAGGTCTTCCAACAAGTGTATAAGTTAACGATGTTGCAATGTCATACTCAATGTCATTCTAACATGCTTTTATGCTTTCTTAAGACTTGAACCCACAATTTTTTTTAGTATTGCTATAACTTCAACTTCAATATATTTGCATACTTTTAAGCCAAATGACTAAAATTACTATAAATGTTCTAACTCTTGATAGAGAAAATATCAAACATGCCTCCCAAAACTAGTACATAATACTTGTTTGTGTACAATCTTTACAATAAAAAATGGCATACAAGATTGCCACACATGAACTTGAAATTGTTCTCTTCATATCTATCACAGAGATTAGCAAAATGGTTTCCTAAAAGACATCAATCATAGATGGTCTTCTATGCCATGCTTTTATTACAGTCGATTTGATCCTTGTTTACCGGACAACATACATTGCAAGATTGCCACACATAAACCCGAAATTGTTATCTTCATACCTACTATAGAGATAACCAAAAAAGCTTTGCAAAAGACATCAATTAGACATGGTCTTCTATGCTATGCTTCTATTACACTCAAGTTGATTGTTTACTAGACAACATACATTAGAATTGATTCCCTATCTATTTAGTGTGAACATGGCATACATGCCTCCCAAAAGTAGTGAACCAGTTTCATTGAAACCATGTGGGAAAGGACAATGGAGATGATGTCATTGAGCTTGGTGTTGTCTGACTGCATGACAAAGTTTTTCTAACCATGTTCTCCCCCCTTCATGAAATTGGACTGCTACCTATATGAGATGGGCTAAGACCTACACAATTCATTGCAATGGAATATTGAGGGCAGTGAATGTCCATCATCTCCCTTGTTGTTCTCAAAATCAGCTACGCTCGTTTTTGTAGACAACCCCACGAAACTTGTCCGTTTCGTGAATCTACACTCTAAGATCGCAAATCGAGAAAAGATTTTCTTATTCTCGTGCGAGGTCAGTTGACATTTTAAAACTCGTTTGCGACGTTTCCTTGAATTAATTTCTCGATATTTGCGAGGAAAATCCAAGTCGTAAATTGGTTAGGATGTTAATTTTAGTCATTTTTTAAGTTTGTAAATTTTTGACTCTTGATATGCAAGAGCGGCAAAATTTGCCGCTCTTACATATTACTTAAGCTTGTTTTTTGTTTTTCGATGTAATGTCGGCAAAATTTGCCGCTATTACATCGCTTTGAGTTCAAATGTGCGAGAGCGGTAAAATTCACCGCCATCACATATCTTTCATTGGAGTCACCTGGCCCATGTAAGGGCGGCCTTTTTCGCCGACGTCGCATGTTTGTCAACAAGGATGTCATAGCGGCCGAAATTGCCGCCCGAACGAGATCTTCGGGATTCTGCCGTCGAGTGCCATTAATGGCCACTCATGCCAGGTGTTTAAACTCTGGTTTTAGCCTTTTAAAAGCATTTTTCCCCTTGTCACTCGTCATTCCTTATTCACAAGTCTTTTGCGCGACTCACTCAACGTCCCCAACTTCCACTTGATTGCACCATTCCGATTCACCGACGGATCTAGCGTTGAGGATTTCACTAGGGTTTCCACTTCCACCACGGGTAAGTTTCTTTCTCGTTTTTCATCTCCTCTTTCCCGGTTTCTCCAGAATTCTTTGTTTTGATTCTTGTTTTCGTTTTTCCTTGTGTTTTGTTTTGTTTTTCGTTTCATAGTCGTTGTTTTGTTCACCTGTGAAAACCCTAGGTTTTACTCCCGGAAACCCTAGGGCTTGTATTGTATTGATACTCTGAACCCTCGCACATATCCCATCAATATAATATCGGCGAATTTCGCCGAGCCTGCTCGGAGATCATGTAACCTTCGCCGAGTTTTGAAACGGCGAACATCCCGAACCTCCGCACATAAACTCGCAAGTGTTAATCAAATGCAACAGCGCCCGAGTTCACCGCTAGAACCTCAATCCACTTTTCAAGTGCATTGTCGGCGAAATTCGCCGCTCGGGCATATATAGAACTTTCCCCATGTGGTGTCGGCAAAATTCGCCGACGGAACATCGAAAAGCAATGAACTTACAACTGGTTATCAATATGCAGTGTCGGCGAAATTTGCCGCTCATACAACCTTTCATTCCTTTGCATGTAATAGCGGTAAAATCCGCCGCTCGTACCAAATTTTCCACAACACATGCAAAGGCGGCAAAATTCGCCGCCGATGCAAATATACCAAAACCCTCATATGCAAGGGCGGCGAATTTTGCCGCCTGTGCAAAAAAATATCTCAAATTTTCCTAACACTAGAAAATTTCTAATTTCATTTTCCCGAGCCTGCTTCTCCTCTGATCCTTGGCCAGCTCGCACTATAGCCCTTTTTCAAGCGCACTCCCGTAGTCGTGATCGTCAACATGCAATTTTCCCAGATTGCCCATATTTTCCCTAATTGCATGATCATGATTTCTGTTGCAGTTTCTCTTGCGAAGCTCCATTCAACGTCAAACTTCTTCTCAGTGAAAGTTCGTCCAAATGACTGACTTGTCCCCGAAGAAGGTAAAAGCTATGAAGTACAAATATCAAGGTGTTTTCCCAATCACCTCAGTCCACTCTAATGTTGAGGACATTAGAGATACAGAGATTGGCCATGTTGATATGGCTGAGTTTGTAGAGAGAACCAAGTCAAACAACCCCAGTGCTATGATGAGGAAGATAGTAGAAAGTAATGATCATCTGGTATCATCCTTCCCGGTGGCGGCTCACAATACAGAATTTGTTCTTCAGTGTGCACATTTCTACAACAAAGATATCAGAGCTGTGGTGGACGCCAGTGGTAATGTAATAATCAGGTTGGATCCTGAGTTCATTGACAAGGTGTTCATGTGTCCTCCTGCGACAGAGGTATTGAAGCTTGATTTCATCGAAGCTCAAAAGGAATATGACAAGAATCCAGAGAAGGCAAAGAAAGTAATCAACAACAAATGGTTGAAGATTGCGAGGTCAAGTTTGTCTAGATGGCCACGTAGCTTTCCTTGAAGCAATTTTGTGGAAGAAGTTGGTGATTTGATTACCCTCCTCAGCAGGATAAGAGGTTTGTCTTCTTCTTCACAATTTCATGAATGGATGTATCCTTTCATTAAGGTTATACTCCAAGGCAAGCAGGTTATTTTCTGGGGAGAGCAAATCAGTAATGCTTTGCATGATCAGCTGACGAAGGTATCCACTACCTCCAAGTTCTTCATGACTTCCTACCTCGTATACATTGCAGCCTCCATGAGGATTTTTCCAGGATTGTCGTCAGAAGGGGATAGAAGAGTAGTCCCAGTATACCAGTACTATTCTCAGCTAACGTTGAAAGGCTCAATTCACCATTTCAGGAGAGTGAATGATGCATTCTTTGCTGTATTCTTGTGTCTTTTTAATCCCCAACTGGAGCAGAGAAGAATTTCAGATGAGGCATGGACAGTGGTTAATGGTTTTGGTTGTATGTTTTTGCAATTTCCATCTTTCTCCTACTTAAGGGTTGGCTTTTTCCAAGGCTACCCTTATATGCTTCCAAGGTTTCCTTCAGATAGATTGGTCTTGATGGAGTTGTGCAGGCAAATGATTGTCGTGCATAACAAACAGATGGAACTCAAGAAGCCCGGATTCAGATTTCCTGTAGAAATCGGCAGATACTCAGTATTGACTGCCGCAAAGGCAAGAGCTATGGAGACGGAAATGCAGTTGGTCACCATGAAGCAATTCAAGAGGAGACCAAAGTTTGATTACCGGGGCGTAAAGGATAAAATCAAGAGGAAAACACAGTCCATGAACCCATGGTGGAAGATGTCTGTATAGATGTGAGGACAGAGGAAGACATCAGGAAACTGGACTATAGCAGGCTGTCTCTAGATCAATTGAATATCTGGGACTTGCTGATATTCCAGAAGACCTTGTGGATGATGGCGAATTGGTTGATGCCAAGTATGAAGCAGAACAGATAGCTGGTACTCCTCTACCTCCAATTCAATGGTCCCAAAAGGAGCTGACTTCGCTAAGGAAGAGATTTGAACCCATATTGGCTAACACCAATAAGTGGCTGGAAGATAAAGGAATTACGCTGAAGGAATTCCTCACTGGTTCAGAAACTGAAGTACAAGAGCAGACTGGTAAGAGGGTTGAAAACAGAACGAAGAATAAGAGTGATGCTCCATCATCCTCTAAAATACATAAGCCTAAAATCAGGTTTGTAACAAAGAAAGCAAAAGTTGTTGAGGAGGAACCTGAAGCGAAAGATATGGAAGTTGAGGAGCCAGCGGCCGAGGATCCAACAACTGAAGAGCCAGCTACAGAAGAGATGGATGTTGAAGACAAGGATTCAGAGCAACAAGATAAAGAGGCTTTGTCTCCACAAGACAATACACCTGTTGCACCCCCTGTGCCTGCTTCCCCCATTATCATTCCTTCCTCTGAATCCCCCTCTCCTCCTAAAATAATTTTTGATAATCCCCAAGGCACTTTTGAAAATGTTCTTCATTCTTTCGATTCAATTCCTAGTTTGTCTTCTTCGTCATTTGATATAGGAGGTACTTCTATGTTTGATCATTTTGTGATGAATACTGAGCAAGTTTCAAGTGCCAATGTAACAGGTGCGGTTTTTACCAACACCTCGCCTATTGTTTCTACCACCAGCACAAGTACAGTTCCAGTAACACCAGTGGTAGGGATGGACTCCAATGTGAATACTTCTCTGCTGCCACCTTGGTTGTCAGCTTACACGCCAAAGAGGAAAAAGCAAGTCATCTCTCCAGATGATTTTGATTTCACTAAGCTGGCACCTGCAAAACCTAAGGCTCCGAAGAAACCAAAGATCCTTTCAAGGGTACTTGAAGAAAAGGGGCAGAAAGTTTTAGAGATAGCAAAACCCCCACAGGATGCAACTGTTGAAAATTTTGACATGAATGACTACTCAATTTCTAGGGTTGAATTGGGCAAAATCACACATGAAAGCGCTAAAAATGATATGCAGTCAGCCATGGACATCCTGATCCAGAAGTTTGACAGGGAAAAAGAAATGAAAGATTACTATAAGGCAAAGGCAGAACAGCTGACTGCAGTGGTAAGAAAGATCACTTTGAATTCAGAAGCAGTTACTCCAGAGGCCGTATCTGTAGAAGACCTTGTCATCCTGAAAGCGGAAAAGACTCACCTCCGAGGGAAAGTACTTGAAGAGTACTTGGACAGGATGCGAGCCCAGGGAATCTCTTTGCTCACGGAGGTATTTGAGAAAACGGATAAGATGAGGAAAGTAAGGGCAGAACTCAACGATCTCATTGATGCCATCTCTCATGATATTGAGCGCACAGAGGATACTCATGATAAGTGGGTGGAAATGAGGAAGCTGAAAATAAGCACTTTAATATCCATCGGCGCCATTTCCAACAGGGATTCATATATAGAAACAAAGGAAGCTCTAATGTACAGGAGCAATGTGCTAAGAAATTTGATCAAGGATCTCGAAGCTGCAAAGGAAACCAGTGAAGAAAATGATGTTAACATTTTGCATAAGCTGGAGGAGTTGCCTTGTAAATTGGTATCACAGGATAACCAGTTTCTTTCTGCAGAAGAAATGGTTAAGGAATTTGAGGACATGTTTTAGAAGGAATTTGAAGACAAGGTATTTTCAATAACTTCTGTGGACAGCATATTAGACAACCAGTTAACCTTGGACAATTTGAAAACCAGGTTAACCAATCATGCCAAGTTAATCACTACAGTAAGGAATGCCATAGTGAGGGCCAGGATGATCTTCAAAAACACATTCAACCCAGATAGCATTGAAATGCAGGCGACCTTCACTATGTATGATGACCACGTGAGAAAAGGTGGTGACACAAGTTGAAGCAGCTGGTTTTTCCCTTAGTTTATTTTCTGATTTCCATATGTACTTTCAAAACAGTTTTGGACATTTTTACATGTACATTTTTGATATGCAATTACATGTAAAAAATAGGAAGTCCCAAGTCAATAAGGACTCCTATTTTTGAATAAGTCAAAGTAGTTGTAGATTTCCTAGATTTTCTCAAGGTCTTTCCCTATAAATAAAGGGGACCTCTTTTGTAAATATTATCTTTTGTCTATTGCAAGAAAACTCTGGCGAATTGAAAAGCAAATCAACACTTTGTGCTTATTGTGAAAATCAATATTCAAATATTCATCAATACAAGAAAGCAAGTTCAATTCCAATCTTTGTCTTGGGATTATTTGTGTTGTGATAGTTTTGTTCTTATGTCTTGCTATCATAACCTTAATTGATAATAATTGAACTGTGGAGTTTGTTTCAAGTGATTGAAGAGCGCCCTTAATTTGATTCTGATAAACTTTGTATTATCAAATCGGTTGTGGGTTATATGTTCATGTTTGTGAAAATACAACAGTTTGGGGACTTGGTGCTGCAAGTTGTTATATTTGAATTACTTTTATCATATTGAAGAGGAGTGAAGACTTTGGGCTGCATTCTACTTCAAATATTTCCGGTTACAAGTAGTGAGTGAGGTAACAGAAAACTTTGTGTTTCTGTAATATTGTGATAATTTATAAGTTTTATATCAAGAGTTTGAAGTATAAACATCTATTCTGAAAAAAGAGAATGAGATGAGATGGAACCACCACCAACATAGTTTTTAGTGTACATAAATTTGATAAGTTGTTTGATTTGTACAAGTTAAGTAATTAGAGGGAACCTCCCCTTGCTGAGAGGAGAGACTTTGTCTCATCATAGCTGTGGCTAATATACCCATTTTGCCGTTAGCGAGTTAACGACAAAATATTCACCCAACATCCCTAAACAATACATGTTCAAGGAAAGGGTTCAAAAGGTTGCTTAAACACCTCTACCTCTCTAATGCCCTCTTTGCCATCTCAAGCTCCTTTTTCTTTTTTCTTGCTCCATTTGGATCCTATGTTGCTCCTTTTTTTGTTCCTTCTCTCGCCTTTATATAATTTTCTGTTGTTCTTTAGCTTGTTGTTGAAGTTCTCTATCTAACTTTTCTTGCTCCTTCCTTTCTCTTGCAACAATTCTCGTTTCTTTTCTCTCCTCTATTTGTTCTTTCTTTCTTAGTTTCAACTCTTCAATTTCTTTCTTCCTTTGCTCTTGCTCCATCAAAAAGTTCACATAATCTTCTGTTGTTGAAGTTGAGATTGTCAGCTCAATTGAATTCGATTGTCCCCTACATTCCTTGGTTTTTCCTTCATATTATAAAAATGAAGCTTAAGGAATTAGTTGACGTTTGAGTTACTTTGGCCTCTCAATGATTGATTTGATTCTACTTAACTACCATCTTGACCCTGACTAGAATTTTGACCATAATCCTAACTTGATCCCAAGTCTATAGTATTCATTTTTGCTTCCCAATCTCCATTAGCAACATAGTAATGTACCATTTTAGACACATTCATTATTCTTGGCGGATATGGCAAGGAAAGTGTTTGTTCTTCTTTGTGGCAATTTAAGTTAATTTTTAAATTCATAGCCCCCTCCATTAACCATGATGGTTGGCTTGGCCAATTAGGAAGACTTAATCCATCTTGTTGTTGATCATGTTGAGTTTTGTCCATGCCAACACATACTTGACGCTCCAAAGAACTAGTTTTTGTTGCATCTTTGATTTCCTCTACTAGTAGTTCAAGTGTTTCATGAGTTATTTCCTCCCTTGCAAGGTTTGATAACAAGTTTTTTGTCACTTCTACTTGTGAGACATCAACTCTTGAAAGACTTAGAATGTTTAGCACTACAAAAGCCTCATCATGTACAATAAATTGACATGTTTCACTAGGATGCATGTCCTCCATAAGTGCATCATGATTAAGTGGCCATATTCCTATCCTCTTGAATCTTGATTTTATGTTTGTAATGCTCAATGCTTTTTGAATGCTTTGCTACCAAGTTCTGTCAATTCTACCCTTTTAATTTCTATATTTGGATACTTAGCTATCCCTATTACTCTTTTAGTTTTGAAATATGCCTTGAATGCAAAAAACACACTCACATCAAGTGGTTGAAGTTTGTGTGAAGTGTGGACTAGTATTGTTAGCGAGTCAATTCCTATTGACCTTGACTCTTGGATTGTTGTCATAACAACATGGCTTGCATGGCCATAAAAATTCAACAAGTTTCTATTGGTTGGTGAAACACCACCTGAAATTGAACTTGCAAAGTGATGTAATCAATTGACAAATAAATCTTTTGTCATCCACGCATGGGCTTGGATAGCCATGCATGCACCTGGTTCATACCTAACAATGTAATTTTTAAGTTGCTTCTTTCCCTTGAATACATAAAAACTTGGAATTCTTTGGCTGACAGTGTTAACAACATAAAATAGTTATCCATTATCTACTCTTCAATATGATGTATGAAACACTTATACTACCTCTTTTTTCCAACAAACCACATGGCTTCATTTCTATTAGCTTGAATGCTAGTCTCATCACAATTCCATATTTTGTGAGGACCATATGGATTGACATCATAAGCTATTGACAATGTGCTGTAGAATACAAACACAATTTTAGGCCTTAGATTTAGTGCTCTATCTCTATCAAGACCTTTAGTTGTCCTCAATGTAAGTCCAAGATGATGCTTTTTAAACCCTGTCCATTAGGATTTACCTGGAATCCCGTCCTTAAATGGGTTTATCTTTATTTAGCAAATTTGTGCAACTTCTACCTTCAGCGTGATAATTTCAAGCCCATGTATGACTACAACCATCTTGTTACACCATTCAACTATCTTTTCATCTTCCTCTACATGAAACAATGTTGGAGGACCTTTCTTTATAGTGGAAGTTAAACCACTCAGCCAATTAATCAATGTGTTAGTAGGGATTCCCCATTTCTTTGTTGTACCCCTCGTTGAAAATTAGTTATCCTTGACATCTTTAAGTTCTCCTTCCATATTATCTTTGGTCCAATCTCATCGCATTGAAATCTTCTTTATTCTTAAAACTGCATTGAATTGAATTACCACTTCAATTGGTTGTGCAATGGGCATATTCACATCTTCAATTTTTTCATCTATTGGTAGTCATACACCTCTTTTATGTGGAGGGTGTGTTGTCCTTAATCACTTTGTACCATGTTTGGTCTTCATTTGGGCTCTATTCTTCATCTATAAATATTGAAAAACAAAAAATGAGATTAGTGAGCCTTATATATATTGTGTGTAATATAAGTGATCATAATAGTATAAACAAGATAGCCATAAAATCATTCCTAAAAGCATTGACTATTGTAAACATAAAATCATTACAAATGGTGGAACAAAAGATTTTCAACAATAGTTTTATAATGCTATAATGTATTCAGTATAAAGGCTAATGAAACAAGATCGAAGGTAAAGAGTCTTAAGCATTTAACTGGATAATGTAGCAACCGTTATCCTAGATTTCAAGATAATCACAAGTGAATCAATCTCAACTATGATTATGATAGAGATTCAAAGTTTTGATTAGGGGAGAGGGCTCAAGAGAGGTGCAACCTAACTTTAGGGGTTGACATGGCCTTGTATGTGCCAAGCTGGCATTAAAAAATTATGTTGCCACATAGGCATGGATTAGACAATTTAACTCTTTTGTTCAAGTGTATATTATGAATGAATACTTGCAAGACTTAGGTACATTATAAACATCAAGTCATTAAATCCCATGCGTATGACACACATTTCACACATAGGTACACGGTTTGTTTTTACTTAATCACTAAAGAGATACATTATGAATGAACCCTTGCAAGACTTAGGTACATTATAAACATCAAGTCATTAAATCCCAAGTGTATGACACATTTCACACATAGGCACATAGTCTATTTTTACTTAGTCACTAAAGAGATAATCATGTATTCAAGTAAGGGCTAATGAAACTCTATCTTTTTACATAGTAACGGAAGAGATAGTCATGTAATCACCTAAGGGCTAATGAAACTCTATCAAGAGTCTTAAGCATTTAAATTAGCAATGTAGCACCCACCCATTATCAAGGCTTTCAAGATAACCACCATTGAGACCAAATTTACAATATCTTTCATAAAGAATTAAACTTGATTACCATTCAACTAATACAAAAAAAGTTTATTAACTTCAGTTTATATACTATAAAGTTGGATTCACTTTACTACCATCAAAGGCAGGCCATGTGACATGCTAGTAAGGATTATAAAAAATCTAGAACCCTTCTTCCTCAACCAATACATAAATATGTGACTACGAATTCAAATAACAATTTATAACTTTAGTTTGACAGTTCATAGTAATGGTGGAATAGAAGATTACCCAGGGTGAATACATGACTATGGATACAAAAAATAGTTTATAACTTCAATTTGTCACTTTACCCTAATGTTGGAATAAAAATTAGCCAAGGTGCTAGATTGTTGAGCACCTGTGAGAGGAAGTTAGATTGTTAATCTTTTGTTCCACCATTAGTAATGGAAGTTGGATTGCATAGTATTAAATAATTTGTTGAAGAATGCCATGAGTAATACGATAAGGACCTAACAAACACATGAGCTACACATTATGTGCCAAGGGGAGCCTATGAATATTCAACTAAGCATTAGCATCAATCTTAGTATTACTAATGGAGTATTATCAAACAAGTCCATATCTATCTCCAATCAACAAAATTTACATATATATTGGATGCCATGAACAACCATAACCTAAGAGGGTAAGTGTGTGTGTGTGTGTGTATGCAATAGTATCAATAGGGTTGGGATATGGTATGATTGTGTTGTAAATAACCCTGCACATTACATTAGACATTACACAACCATAACCTAGGGTTAAAGGAAACACATCAAAAACAAGAAAACACAACTCTTATTGAATTTTTATAGACAAACAAGGATACCATTGCATCATGAACATACAAGACATACCTTAAAGTGTGTTGACCTCAAGTTGAACTGCCAACAAGCCATAACTATGACCAAATGGTTGTTACAATTAAATAGTAATAGATATGCACTTGCTAATACAATAGGTAGAAAAATGTTGCCAAAACATAATCTCTTATTACCTATATATGACACAATTTAGTATTCATCTATAGTTTAAACTGCTTGTTACTTTTTTTGTGTACTCTATTTTGTTAAATAAGATATTATCAAGATATGTTAGTTATTGGTATCAATCATTTTATTTTGACTGTAACTTGAAATGCTAGACAATAGTCATCATATTACTCATTATAGTCTTTGATTGTCCACTATAAGAGACTATTATCAACAAAATTTTAATTCCCATCAAATGTGTATATCCTTACTAAAAATACCATTTCAATTTTAATTCCCATCAAACACAGATATACAAATATAATATGAACTTATAGTTAATATAACATTTCAAGCAACTATAAATACGAAATTAAGGAAATGTAAGCTAAAGGAAATGAATGACAAATATAATCTAAACTTACAGTTGATAATGTTATGGTAGATAGCAGATTAGAAAAACTATAACTTGTAGAAAAATTCTATATAGGGTTCTAGAAAAAACCTAGTAGAGAATAAGATGCATTTATAGGCATGTCATCATCCACTAAACTTATTCTTAGTGATCTATGCACTTTCATTTGATTGGATGATATTCAATTGTGTTGCATTATTTCATTGGCCAATGTCATGAAGTTAGGATTCAAGCATGTAAGATAGAGGAATGAACAAATGATTTGAAAATATTTGAAATCTGTTGACAAGTTTGAATGTATTTATTTGTTTTTACCCTTTCTAATTTTTTTTAACAACTTGATTAGTGAACCTTATAGATTTAGATTGTTATGGTTGCAAAAATTCATGATGGAAATGACCAGTTGTTGGGCAAATATTAATTAGAAGACGTTATGTTCATGTTGAGATTTGGAACACATTAAGTTTCCTTGATGGGATAATATGTAATTTTATTATAAAAGGATTATAATTTTGTATTACAATGTTAGTTTATGGGTAACAACTGCATATGTATTTGTGACAATTAGTATGCAACTATTTTATATTTGCACTTTATATTAGCATATGCCATGTAAACTTTGTAGAGTAAGATTGTGTACAATTTATGTATTATTACAATATTACCACTTATCTTGATAAAACATATTCTATTTATTAAACATTTTGAAACCATGAAATGATTGCATCCATTGTGATTAATATTTGAACCTTACAATTTAGTTTGTGGTTGAATACTTATTAAACAAGTAATTAGAGACATGTCCCACTTTATTAGTTCTATACCAACTATAGGACCCCCCACTACTATTAGGCCCTCTCCCTATCTATGGTAGTATATTTACATAAAGATAAGAGAAGATACAATACCTCAAATCTATTTATAGTGTGCATGGTGTTACAGAGGAGGGAAATGAATGAGCGATATCCAACTACTTGATAGTTTTTGATAGTGCTAAAATCAAGGCATAAGCTCTCTCAACCATGGAGGAAGAGGATCCAAATTAATTAACAAACATAGGGGCTGTAGAGCTCGATCATTAGGTCAAGAGGTAAGCGATAATTTTTGTGAATCATTCAATTTTGATTTACAAAAAATGATTTTATGCCTCTCCCTATATTATTGTGGGAGAGTGCCACCTATTATAAATAGAAGTGTCCTCAATTTTGGTAGAGCCAAAATACTATTGAGTGGATCACAACTATATATATGTGTGAGTGGAAGAAAATTTCATACATACCTTTACACTTTTTCCTATTCATTTTACACTTTGCGTAGATGTCTTTGATATGTGATTTTAGCACATAATTTGGCTCTTTTGGTGTGTTTAGTAATCCCAAGCCTAAACTCAACACTCTAGTATGCAATATGCCTCAATTCAAAACCTTCCTGACTTATTTTTCAGTAGTTTTCCCATCTTGGATTAAACTACACATGTGATTTTGTCTCTTGGACTAGATCATGGGTGTGGTCTCATCCCCTTTTTTTGAAATTTAAATTCTCTTTCCAATGCTGACAAACTTAGGATTTGATTGTTACTTGTCGATGTGAGCATGAAAGAGTTTAAAATGTTTCTAGGGTTTTGTACTTAAATGCATCATCATAGAACACTTTAACATCACTAAAAACATATTTGAAAAAATATTAAAAGAAATAAAAATAATTCCTCCTTTTAAGAATTAGTCATTAGTTCTCATCTGCTAGCATTAGGCATTGACAATTAAATAATCAAGAATTAACATCTATTAGAAAAACACATTACAAAGGGATCTATTAGACACAATCACTCATATGTTTGCATCAAGCTTCATCATCCTTCAACAATCAACTTACTGACAATTTTTGTCACCTCTCACATTGACATCTATTGCCACCCTTTATCTCTTTACTATTATTAACTCAATCCTAAGGTCTTGACTAAGGTTAAGTTAAAACACTCCAATCATAGCATAGTAGGTTCCCAATGGTCCTCCTCACTACTTCACTACTTTCTTTACTCAAATATACATTAGGCAAGCACTTTCTATAGGTACCAAATATTTGTTTCTATAAAGGATAGAACTGCGCTACGTACATTGGACCATAACATGATCATGCCCTAGGTTCTCATATTCTTGTCTCAGTTGTCTTAGTTATTTGATCTAAAATCTAATATCAATTCTTAGTTATCTATTTTGTCATAGCATTATGTATTTAGTCAAAATACATATCACATCAGTTTCAAGGTAATCCCTAATATTTTCCAATTTCATTTTAGCACATCTAATTTCTATCTTATCTCATCTATTCTCATTTACCCCACACTCAACTCCTTATATATATAATTTTTGAATTTTATCAATGATTTATTATTATTTAGACCTAGATATCTTTGTAGGATGGTGTTTTTTCCTTTATTTTGGTGAACCCCAACCTTTGAACCCCTCTAGGTTTTGCCCTAGGGTTTTTGGACCTTCTTTATATTTTTGGTTTCTAATCCATTTTTAAAAATGTCCCTATCTTTAGTTTAGGTCAAAAATTTATGTGTGCTCTAATCGCTTCTTGTCCTTTTTGATTGACTTTATTGATTCACATTTTGGTGATCACATAACTTCCAAGCCTATCCTTTAGGGCAGAATATTTTTTTTTTTTTGAGTTTCAAATCTATTTGCTCTGATTTTTCCATCACTTTTCATATTTGATTACTCCTTATGCATTAAATTTTTTATTTAGGGTTTGGTCTTTAATTGGTTCACTTTACGAATTCTCCATTGTGTGTTTCCTATTGCTATATCTTAATCATGGATTCCCATAACCTTTTTCTTTGGCTTATGTTCATTTATGTATCAAGGATTTTAACATGTTCTTACAATTTGTGACATTTGATCCTTTATCCTTGATGACATCATGCCCTAAAACACAAATAGTGGTGCATATTGCATGAATGTATTATTTCATTGAATATGTGACTTTTCATTCTTAATGAAACTTTCCATTATTTTTCCTTCCCTTTTGGATGCATTTACTTCACTTGTCAATGAGCATCATATTGATTATACTTCTCCTTAAAAGGAAATGAAGATAACAAATAGAGAGAAGCTATGCTAAACATGTTACACAATCCAAACTATTGCAACAAAATGTAAATCAATGACATACACAAAGAACACAAGATATACCCTAGACATCCCTTTTAGGAAAAAACCCAACAAAAACACAACACCACTCAATATATTATCAAAAGAATGATTACAATATAGAGAGATTTCACTTTTTCTAATTTAATATCTTATATATTCAATCTTATGTATAGTCAAACAACATGTACCTACTCTAGAACCTATCACAACAACTTATCTAAATACAATGTCAAGTGTTTGATTTATATGCAAACAACAAACCGCCTGGGTTAGTTAACCATACTATGGGTCTTCAACCCTGGTCAAAATCTTTTAGCCAAATCCACATGCCCCACCTCATGAGTGCAATTCCAATACTCCAAGTAAACTCCTTTGACCACTACAAACATAGTCCACCTAGTCAAAGCACTTCAATTTAGTGCAATTAGTCCACCTTACAAGATTCTATTACATATGACTAAATTCAATTAGTCAAAGATGCATTTATTCAATGTCTTTGTAACCCTGATAATAAGTGCTCTAGCAATGTTACTCCCATATCATAGATTCTCTTATACACCTTACACATCATAAATGCTCTTACATAATGTAACTCCCACATCATGGACATTCAAAGTTGGGGGAAAAGAGGGTAGTGAGGGGGAAGGTGGGGGTGTTAACCTTATAAGGGGAATCTCAAGATTCCTTTGTAATGTGGTACCCCATTCAATGAGCAACCAACATTATAATACTATTACAATTTATTATGCAGGGTGTACAATGCACCTTCCTAACAATCTTCCACTTGTATATATTGCATAATGGGGCCAGTAAAAAAACATATATTACCTGCTATAGGCAACAATGCCCATAACTTTCCTCCACCAAGAGATTCTCTTAGAGCTCATTGGCTTCATTAGAGTATCTACGAAATTCTCAAGGTATCAATTTTCTTATCTTCAACATCCTATAGATCCTTAGATTTGAACTTCACTTGAGAAAACCATTTGAAACCAATAGATTTTATTATAGCCCTATCAACCATGTCCTTGCTCAAAACTCCCACTGCATGAACACTGTATGCTCTAGAACACACCGTACAACATGTTTCATGTCCTTAACACCTTGAAGACCCTTAGATTTAAGCTTTATCTAAGACAAAAATTTGATACCAACAAATATTCTTTGAGTAAGCCTTTATGATCATGTTAGTGTAGGTTTTTTATTTTCCTTAGGGATATTTCTTTTTCCTACACATTATTAAGCTTGCTTAGGTTTTCTAGATGTGGTTAATACGAGGACATGTGGCAAAATACATTAGCTACATGTGTCACTCTCTCCCACACATGGGTAGTTCAGTTACACACCTTCTTTTGGATTATTGTGCCACCTCTCATATCCACTATTTTGTCTTTACTTGAGTAGGTTATGGGGTAGTTTGGTTTCACACCCTCTTTTGGATTTATGTGCCACCTCTCATAACCTCTTTTCTATATTTACTTGAGGAGGTTATGCCACATGTTTTGGCATTTATTAAGTAGGTAAAACTTCTGCCTATTTTGGGTAGTTGGAGTTATTACACCTCTTGGATGTATTTGCCCATTATTTTCTATATATACAACACTCTCCTCTCACCTTAGCTAGTTCGATGACTAGTCATGGAGAGTAATGTGAGCTTTGCCTAAACTCTTACAATTTGTCTCTTGATTCTCTCTCCATTCTGCTATTTTGATCTTCGATCATTTGTCGACTGGAGTGTATGTGATCTATGATCGACATCAAATCCTGGCTCAATTCTCGCTTCTCACAGAATCTGACATGGTATAAGAGCCTATTTGTTTGGTTTAGTTCATTTTTGTAATATTGATATTTGTGAATATTAGATTGCTAATATTTTTCTCAAAAACCCAGTATGCTCTTCTCTTGCATCCTTGGATGATCTGGAATCATAATAGTTTAGAAGAAAAATAAGCATCTATAATATTCTGGTATGCATATTTACGTTCCTGTGAGATATGGGTGATTGCATCTTTTTTGGTAATCCTGGAGGTATTTTCAGTGTCTCCATAACATCCAAAAGGCTTTGAAAAGTCAAAATTGGATTTTATTTCACTGAAATTAGAGATCAGAGGATCCAATTGTTATAGAGGTTTTCTAAGGGGTTCCTGGAGGTACCTGATAAATCAGTGCATTTTCAGCCGAAATAGACCTTGCCATCATTCTTAGAAGACGTCAAAACATAAGAATTGACTGTCTAAATGCCAAATTCTAAAAGGTTTTTTCTGAGGCAATTTTTTAAAAATGTAAGCCGTACGACCCAATTTTTGCCTAATTGTATGAAAATTTTAAAAAAATAATTAAAAAATTATAAGTGCATAGTGCTTTATGTATAAAGCACTTTAAAAGCACTGTGTTTAGCACTTCAAACACTTGCAACAAGTGCTTTTAGTGCCAAAGGGGGCTTCAACCCCCCTTACATAAGGCACGTGATGCTTTTATGGGTCTATAGACCCTTGACCATGGGTCTGGGTGTGGCCTCGACCCTTGGCCCATAGTCCCATTTAGCCTTCGAGGCTTGTTTCCAAATTTTTTAAAAAAATCAAATTCAGACTAAGGCTTGCGGCACCACCCAAGCGGGTCCCACATCGCCATCGCCAAGTTTGGTGGTTCTTTTAGCTGTTACTCCAAAAACTGAGGACCCCAAATTTATCAGGGGCTTCGCCAAAATTGGCCATAGTTAAAACTGTCTAACTATAACTACATTTGGAAGTTCTACTAAAACTGGCCATTTTCCACCAAATTTGGAGGTGACGTCAGCATGAAACAGGGAGGCCAGTTTTGACTTTTCTCCCCCCTCACCATTGCACTTGTGCATTTGGAAGGCTAACTTCGGAGGGCCTGTTCTCAACCATACGAAGGCCTTTTCAGGTGCAATTTTTTTTTTGTTTAAGGGTAGAATTTCGTGCTCTACGTCATGTTGAAGTCAGTTTTCTAATTTGACTCTCAAAATTCCTAGAAATTTAAGATTCTTCCAGAACTAGCTGCACAGTTCTTGTTTTGAGACCTTTAGGGAGCCATAGCTTGCGCAAACAGACTCCGTTTTTCTTGCCATTTTTTTCTAGAGTTCATATTTTTCTATGTACTCCACATCAGTGCTCTCAATTTGATCTCATACTATACTTGAGCTATAGTTTAAGTGTTTTGGCCATTTTGGGCCCTATAAGAGTATGAAAATATGAAATTTGCATTATAAATCATACTAATTATAAAGTGCCAACATTCTAATGTCTGGGGGGGTCATTTCAGAAGCTAGTGAAAATGATGCAGAGGCATCCACACTATAACCTTCGCATATAGCATGAATGTCTGCAGACCAACCTCATCATCATCATCTGCGCCATCATCATCATATTTCCCAAAACCAACAGCATCATCATATTTTGCATTACACAGTCAGCATCATCATATTTCAGACACTCGCAATTGTCCTCCTGCCGACTACTGTTCACCTCCTCCGCCTTCCTTCTAACATCATCATCATGATGTTCAGCGGGCGCAAACATCCTCCGGTTGCACTGTTCATCGGGCACCGAACTCCATCGGCGTCATCATGATCTCCGACACTACCTTCGTCAGCAGGATAACCGATATCCGGTTGTTCAAATATCCTGATGACGATCAGCTTCAGCACCTTCCCTTCGATGCTCCGCTAGCCGACGACACAAACAACAGCATCATGATATAACTTATCCGGTCCTCTTGAAACCTCCTGATGATGCTAATACACTTTCTGCCGATGCCGATACTTAACCACTTAACAACGGCAGGATAAAACTCGCACAGGGGGATATCTCAATATCCTGATGACGATGACATCATATCCTGATGACGATGACGTCACCCAATATCCTGATGACCTCTTCAACACTTAGCCAAAAAAACTCAACTTTCACTTCCGCATCTACTCGCGATATGCGGATGTTTGGCACTCCCGATATGATGATCCTGATGCCGATACACTCCAGCTCGGCTCCTCCAGATGATGATCACCCCGACGCACTCGCACTTCATGCGATTGACAACATCATGCTCTCCTTCACTTATCCGGATGACGATGTCTAACCCGACTGCAGGATATTCACCTAGATATCCTGATGATGCCGTCTTGACCAGTTTCTTCACTTAGCGAAATTTCACTTCGCCGATCCTTCAGGGATGATCCGATCCAACCTCAGGGTGATCTTCCAACTCAAACTTCTCAACTTGACCTAGCACATGAGGATGCTAGGCTTCTCAGCATCTGTCGACCGCGATCCTGCACACCTGCATGCAAACAAACAAACTAACTACTAACCTACTGTACATTGCCATTCCACCGATCAGATGAGTCAACCGGTGGAATGGATCAGGAAATCCATGAAAACCTCTCAAACCAGCAAATCGATTACAAAGGGTATCAAACAGGAAATGAAACAGGATCTTTATTGATTTCACAAGATGCAATACAATATGAGGTTCCTCACACAGAACACTCAACCTCCTCTGCTTAATGCAATACTAAACTGCCGATCGATGATATCTGTCTGTATATGCAACATCAACCGATCTCATGCTTATAAAGACTTTCCTACGAGTACTACTGACCCGACTCCAAGCGGCTGGGAACTCTCCAGGCGGCTGGGAGATCCCACCGAACATACATCATGACAGCTGTTATAACTAACTAGCTAAAAATAGCAAAAGCCTGGTCAGCATGATCTTATCATGATCAGCATGACATTATTACATGCATTTGGTCTAACAAACCTTCTTGGAAACATAAACAGGACCTAAACTACTAACTGCCTTATCAAGACCAGCTGTCAGGTAGGTGCTCCTGCACCAGAAAAGGGAGGTGTCTCGTGTGTCTCTTTTTTCACACTTCTATTTTTTGTATTTCAATTTACTTTTCTACACAAATGGATGCTTCAACAATTCCTATTTTAACACCATATAACTATTTTGAGTGGAAATCAAAGATGATAACCTATCTCAAAAGGCATGGCTATCACAGGGTTACAATGGGACTTGAAATAGAATCCACACAGGATGTAGAAAAGATAAAATGGTTTAACAAATGTGATGAATCCTTTGGTACTCTGTGTATGTCAGTTTCTCCTAACTTGCTTTTTCATATTGAAACTGCTAAAACACCCAATGATGTGTGGACCACATTGGAAAACCTCTTTGGTAAGCAAGATGAATTAAGGGGTCATCAATTGGAGAACGAACTCATAGGATTAAGTCTTGGCAATTTTGACACCATACAAGACTTCTTCACAAAGTTGAAAGCCATCAGATTACAGTTGAAACAATGTGGAATTAAAAAAGAAGACAAACAACTGATCTTAAGCATTATTTCTAAGCTTGGTTTGAACTATTCTATGTTTGTTTCTACTTTTTATGCCACAAAAAATGCCCTAGGTTTAAACTATAAAATACCTTCTCTAGATGAGTTTGCTGCAGAACTCACTAAGGATCAAGATAAAATGGTTCACATGGGCACAATTAAACCCTCTAAGTCACATGCCTTGGTTGCAAATCAAGGCACAAAAGAACATAAAGGGTTTGACAAACAATATAAGAAACAAAAAAACCAAGGAGAGAAGAAGAAAGATCAGAAACCTATTGCTTGAAATGTAATTAATCATACCTCTTCATCAAAAGGTTTTCAACCTAAGAAGGAGAAGGTCAAGTGTTCTTATTGTAAGAGGCTTGGACATGATGAGCACAACTGTTTAAAGAAACAAATAGATCACCTTTCACATCTTCTTGAGAAGAACAATATCAAGGTGCCTGATTCTGTCAAACAGAGTTCATCAGAAGAGTCTTCAAAGGACACATAAAAGAGTAAGGGGAAAGGAAAGGGCAAGGCCCTAGTTGCTGTTTCTTTACAACCTGACACATTGATCATTGACTCGGGTGCTTTGTACCACATGGCTTCTTCACAGGATGGTTTTTCCTCCTTAGAGCCATGTACTATGCCTGCCATACTCATGGGCGATGACACTCCTACTGAAGTGCATGGGAGAGGGTTTGTTGACATGGACGAAGGAACATTTTAGGATGTTATTTGTGTTCCATCTTTGTCAACCATTCTCTTATCTATTTATCAGATCACTCACATTGGCTCTGGCAAGTGGGTTGAGTTCACTCCAGACAAAGTGGTAATCAATGAGTTGCACGATGGGTCTATAGTTGATGTGGGAAAAGTAGATCATCATTCCAAACTATATCAATTTTATTACTTTTTTCCTGACTCTCCTTCGAAAGTTCTACTCACTCATTCAAATGAGGTGAGTCATTTGTGGCATCAGTGGTTTGGCCACTTGAATTACTGTTACTTGCAGCAGCTCAGTCAACAGGACATGGTTTCAAGGCCGCCTTCAATTAAATTTTCTGATGGAGTTTTCCAGGGATGCATTCTTGGTAAGCATCTCGAGGAGAAATATGATAAAGGCAAAGCATGGAGGGCCTCCCAGCTTCTGGAGTTGGTACATGTAGTGATTTGGTAGGACCATTCCACATCCTTCTTTCAATAGGGCTCGATATGGTCTGACATTCATTGATGATCTTTCTAGATATACTTGGGTATATTTTCTCAAGCAGAAGTCTGAGATCTTTGAGTCTTTTCAAGACTTCAAAGCTTTTGTAGAGAAATAGTCAGGGAAGGCCATCAAGATTCTGCCTATAGATAATGGGGGGAATATGTCAACCACAGGTTTGAGCAGTTTTGTACCTCTAATGGCATTGATCTTCAACACACAGTTCCCTCCAGTGCACAATAGAATGATGTTGCAGAACACAAGAACATGTCTTTGAAAGAGATGGCCAATTGCATGATTCACTCCATGTCTATGGCACCTCAGTACTGGGCAGAGGACATCAACTGTGTGTGTTACATCCATAGTTGGGTTCCTCATAAATATGTGCAGGGGGAAACTCCTTTCCAAGTTTGGACCATTCAGAAACCCACAGTTAAGCACTTTTGAGTGTTTGGTTCACCTATGTGGGCCCACATTCTAGTAGAGAAACACAATTCTATGGATCCATAGAGAAAGCCTTGCATATTTGTTGGGTACCTAGACAATGTCAAGGGATACATGCTTCTCCATCCCACTACACATGAACTATTCATTGATAGGAGTGTTAGTTTTGAGGAATCATCCTATTCTTCTCTCACTTCTCCATCAATAATCACATTGGAGACATTGCAACATGATGATAGTTCTTCAGAGGATCTTAATCCTCCTGATCATGATGAGGAGTCTTCTTCCTCGACTTCAGATGGTGATAGTGATGATGAGGATCCACCCTCTCCTCCTAGTCATCATTTAGAGGTTGATGATTCTCCTCCAAATTATCCTGTTACAGGGCCTCTTTGGGCTCGCTAGACTTTACAGTCAACAGGTGATTGGGTTGGTGATCCTTTAGATATAAGAAGAAGGTCACAATTTTAGTAGGCTCCACATCTCTTCATTGTTCAACTTCTGATCCACAGACTTTTCAGGAAGCTTTTGGTGTCCCTGAGTGGGATGCAACAATGTAGGAAGAGTTCAGTTCCTTAGAAAGGAATCATACTTGGGATCTAGTCCCTCTTCCTAAGGAAATAAAACTTGTTTGATTCAAGTGTATCTATTGAACAAAATTTGCAGCAGATGGGTCAGTTGACAAGCATAAGGCTCGCTTGGTCACTAAAGGATTCTCCTAGATGCCCAGGATTGATTAATTTGAGACTTTTGTGCCAGTAGCCAAAATGAATATTTGACTTGTTCTTGCTATAGCTGCAACCCATTATTGGGAAATTCATCAGATGTATATGAAGAGTGCTTTTGTTCATGGTGACCTTCAGGAGGAAATCTATATGGAGCAGCCACAGGGGCTCATTCAAGATCCTTCACTTGTTTTCCATCTTTGGAAGTCTCTCTATGGCCTCAAACATGATCCTCAAGCCTAGTATGCCAAGATGGACTCCTTCCTTCTGTCAGTTGGGTTCACTCGATGCCATTCTAATTCAAATGTCTACATTCTGTAGCAGGATGATACTCTGACATTCCTAGTTCTCTATGTCGATGACTTGTTGATCACAAGGAGTCATTCATCCACTTTCAAGTTAGTGAAAACTATTCTACATGATCAATTTTTGATGTCAGACTTGGGTCTTTTGCACTACTTCTTAGGGATTGAGATCACTCAGTCATCTTTAGGTATCTTCATGGCACAACCCAAGTATGCACTTGACATGTTCTCCAGATTTTGCATGGATGACTGTAAGCCTACATTGAATCCATCTCTATCCAGAGTCAAACTTGAGGCTAAGTGTTCTTCACCCTTGGTTGATGGCACTTTATACCAACATCTTGTTGGGAATCTCATTTATCTGACTCACATGAGGCCTGACATTTCCTATAACGTAGGCATGGTCTCTCAGTTTATGCAGGAACCACATGAGTTGTGTTGAAAAGCAACTAAGTGGATACGCGACTATGTTGAGGGAACTCACAACTATGGGATTCACTATGCAGTGGGTGGGGATTTTGACTTGGTGGGACACACAGATTCAGATTGGACAAGTGATTCTCAGGATTGCAAGTCTACTTCAGGGTATTGCTTCTCACTTGGTTTTGGTCTAGTTTGTTGGTCGAGCAAGAAGTAGTTTGCAATTTCTATTTCATCTATAGAGTCTGAGTATTAAGGGGCAATTAATGCCACCACCGAGGCCATCTAGCTTTAGAATATTCTCACTGAGTTTGGCATCTCATTTAGAAAGCCTATAGTCATCTTTTGTGATAATCAGAGTGCAATACAAACATCAAAGAATCCAGTCCATTACCAGTGAACAAAACACATTGAGATACATATGCACTACATTCGAGAGCTGATTCATGCAAACATCATTAATCTCAAGTACATTCAGACATTAGAGCAGATCGTAGACATATTCACCAAACCCTTCACTGTGAGCAAGTTCTTTCATCTGTGAGCTTTGGTAGGGGTGCGACCAGTGTCTACTTTAGGAGGGGCTTCTTAGTCCTTCACTTTCACTCTCTCTACTCTAAGGGGTGTTTACTCTCTCTATTTATGATGCAGGAGCATCCCAGGTTGAAGAACAATCTTGCCTCAACCAAAAATATTTTTCTTTCTTTTCTTTTCTTGCATTCTAGTTGTAGTTCAGTCATTGTAGTTTCAGCATTTCCCACCACATTCTACCACATCTTTATTTTAGAGCTTGCGAAGTAGGACTTAGATTCTATACTATGTCGGCTACATCATATTCAGATTTCATGAGATTTGGATTTATTTGCAGAGAGTTATCGCTATTAGAAGATCATCATTTTTCACAGAGCAAAGCAATCAACATTCAGTTTGATCATACAAGGTTTGTGGAGCATTTTTGTGACTTGTGGAGCCAAATGAAACATATCACAAGGCAAAAAAGGACCAGATAGACCTTCATTGAGAACCACAACATATTTCATTCATTTGCAGAGCACTACCATGAGTTGTGGGCTGACCTACACGTTTCATCTTACATTGGGGCTTGAGACCTCTTGATGCTGACACAGAGCATTCTATGAGCTGGAAGATGATATATACACATTTCTTAGATGAATTAGGATGGTAGTGATGGACATGTAGTAATAGAATAGAAAGATAGTTCTTTTCCGGAGGCACTTCAATGCCATATCATTTACATATGTTGTAAGCCGGAAAGCAGGCCTGTGAGCCAGATTGTAGCCCGCATATTTCTGGCCTATAAGCATTGGAATTGTCTAAGATATTGAGCATATAGATCTTCCATTACATTCTATTCTTGTGTTTTTTTTGTGTTGTTTCCATTGTGTTTACTCTAACTGCATGGTTGGTCAGTCCATTCACTAGACCCTCCATCAGTGCCTGCAAGAAGTGGTATTAGAGCAAAGTTTGTGAATCCTTTTGGAGTGAAGGCATTCCAGAAGATCTTGTCGTGAATAGAGCATCGACCTGAGACAGTCTACTTGTGTTTTTCAACAGAGCATCAATTGTGAGGTAGTTGAAACCTTGTAGTTAGATCGCTGAATTGAGGCAGTTGTACCAGATCCTAGGAAGAGATGCTGCCAAGGAGAATACCTTCTATGAACAATGTTTCTGGAAGAATGGAAGAAATGATAGAGATGATGAGAACAATGAAAGTTAGATTGGATGCTGTAGAAGAAGATAGAAGAAGAAGACCAAACCCTAGACATGAAGATGAAAGTGATGATGATGAATTTCAAGCTGCTAACCAAAATGAAGAAACACTAGAAGAAGAGGAATCATATCAGGTAAAGATGTTGAAATCTATTTCTAAGATTTGTAAAAGACCTAGAATTAAAATATCAAACTATACCAAAAATTTGAATCATGAGGAATTTATTGATTCGATAAATGACATGGAGGTATACTTTGAATATGAGGAAATAGAAGATCCAAAAAGAGTAAGATTTGCAAAAACTAAGTTAAAAGGACATGCTGCTATTTGGTGGAAAGAAGTTCAATTGGATATAAATAGAAGAGGAAAGGAGAAAATCATAAAATGGGATATGATGGTGACAAAATTGAAGAATCATTTCATACCTACTGACTATAAGTTGGAATTGTTGAAGGGATTGCAAAACCTAAGGCAAAAAGAGAAATCAATGAAGGAGTACACTGAAGAATTTCATAAGATGATCATAAGGACTGGACATAGTGAAGCAAGCAAGGAGAAAGTGGTGCAGTACATAAATGGACTGAGGATAAACATTCAAGATGAATTAAGTTTAGTGAGGATGACAACAATGGAAGAAGCATACCAATTTGCGCTGAAAGTTGAAGACAAGATGAACAAGAGACATGAGAAAAGATAGAGAGGTAGAGGAGGAAACTTTAAAGGAGGTAGAATATATTTCAGAGGAAAAAAACAATTCATACCGAAGAGAAGATAGAAATTTCTACTGCAACCGCAGAGGAAGTCATAATTCTTACTGTAATGAAAGATACCACAGAGATGAAAGGGGACTTGATAAGAGATCATTTAGAGGAACCTTTTTCAAGTGTGGAGGTGAAGGACACCGAGCATTTGAATGTCATCAAGGGAGTACAAGAAAAATGATAGAGAATAGTGCAAGAGCGACTTATACGGAGGAAGAACTAGTTGGATCACCTAGTTTAGTGGGAAAGATGAAGAAAGGAGAGTCATTAGTCATAAGGAGAGCTTTATTTCAAGCAGAAACAATTGAGGAACCACCGCAAAGAAAAAGTTTGTTCTAGACAAGATGCAAATCAGGAGGTAAATGTTGTAAGGTTATCATTGATAGTGGTAGCACTAATAATTTGGTTTCAGAGGAGATGATGATGAAGCTAAATTTGGAGAATTGAAACATCCAAATCCCTACAAGATAGCATGGATTCAAGATGAGCACAAGGTACTGGTGAGTGAACAATGTTTGGTGAAATTTCATATAGGATCTTATGTTGATGAGGTATTGTGTGATATTATGCCAATGGATGTATGTCATATATTGTTGGGAAGACCATGACAGTATCATAGAAAGAAAATACATGATGGGAGAAAGAATACTTATACTATAACATCAAATCGGAAGAAACATATCTTGATACCTTTGGAAGAAGAGCCTAAAAGTGAAGTATGTGGAAGTGCTACAATCTGTTTAGTGGATGTAAGGAAATTTTAGGATGGATTGAGACATGATAACATGTGTTTTGCATTGATTCCAAAGAAGTGTGGAATCATAAGTGCATAAACCGCCACCACAAAAGAAGAAGAACCACTACAGGAGGAAATAACTGAGTTTTTGATAGAGTACCAAGACATCATATCAGAGAATGTGCCTGAAGGATTAACACCAATCCGGAGTATTAGTCATCATATGGATCTCATACTTGGAGCCATTTTACCTAAGAAAGAAGCACATATGATGACACCAACAGAAAATGTGGAGCTAAATAGACAAATACAGGAGCTGTTGAGGAAAGGATTGATCAGAGAAAGTTTGAGCCCATGTGCAGTACTTGCAATACTAGCACCAAAGAAAGATGGAGAATGGAGGATGTGTATAGACTCTAGAGCAATCAATAAGATCACTTTCAAGTATAGATTCCCATTGCCAAGGATGAATGGCATCATGGATTGTTTGAGTGGTGCAAAATATTTCACAAAGATAGATCTAAAGAGGGGATACCATCAGATTAGGATTAAAGAAGGAGATGAGTGGAATACTGCATTCAAGACAAATGAGGGATTGTATGAGTGTTAGTGATGCATTTTGGATTAACTAATGCACCAAGTACTTTCATGAGATTGATGAATGAGGTTTTGAAGAAATTCTTGGGTAAGTTTGTTATTGTATACTTGGATGATATTCTAATTTTCAGTATTTCAAAAGATGAACATTTGCAGCATATTAGACAAGTACTTCAGAAGATGAGAGAAGAGAAATTGTTGATAAACATTAAGAAGTGTAGTTTCATAAAGACAAAATTGGTATATTTGGGATTTGTGACTTCTATGGAAGGATTGAAGATGGACCCTAAGAAAGTCAGAGCAATTTCTAAATGGCCAACACTTGTGAACATTGGAGAGGTGAGATCATTTCATGGGCTAGCAAGTTTCTACCAGAAGTTCATTAGAAATTTTAGTACTGTATGCACACCAATGACAGAGACAATGAGGGGTGATCGGAAGGATTTTAAGTGGACATCAGTGGCACATAAAAGTTTTGAATTGTTGAAGCAAAAAGTGATAGAGCAACTAGTGTTAGCATTACCATATTTTGATAAAGTATTTCAAGTTGATTGTGATGCTAGTGGAAATGCAATAGGAGCAGTGTTAAGTTAGGAGGGGAGACCAGTAGTATATTTCAGTGAAAAGTTGAATGATGCAAGGAGAAGATATTCAGTTTATGATCAGGATTTCTATGCCATAATTCAAGCCTTGAAGAAGTGGAGACATTACTTGTTGCCAAAAGAATTTGTGTTGTACACTGACCATCAAGATTTGCAATATTTGAATAGTCGAGGTAAGTTGAATTAGAGACACATGAGATGGGCAGAGTTCATGTAGAGTTACACATTTGTATTGAAGCACTGAAGTGGAAAGTCAAGCAAAGTTGCTAATGCATTGAGTAGAAAAAGGAACCTGTTGTCAGAGATAAGGGTAGTGTTGGGACCTGAAATTTCCTACCATTTTTGCAGAAATTTAAGGATTCCATGATAAAAAAATTAATCTCAGAACTCAGAACTGCACCTATAAAATCTATCCCTAGATGAGATATAATACTACAAAAAGGTTTCAGAAGAAAACACTTTTGCATCAGGCATGATGTCATAGCCAAGAAATCAGAGATTGGGAAGGTGATACTGCATTTTAATGCCTTCCACAAATGTTGGCATTAAAGGATAATATTGATGAACCAATTTTAGACACTGAATACAAGGAAGAAACAATATGTTTCTCCCATGAATGCTCTCTATTATCATTATACCAATCACATATATCTGAAGGAAAAGAGCGAAATATTTCAAATAATGTCACCACCGGTGCATTTGCTGAACCTTCATCTGAATCATTATTAATCCTCCAAAAGAGTTGGTTGGATCTTTTGTGATTCTGACACCCCCAGAGAAAATTGAATTGATCATGCTTGTAGCCACAAAACACAGTGAAAAAGTTACTCTCCATATACCATGAAAATTCATCATCATAAGACCCATCTCAGCCCATAATTTGTGTGACAAGATCCATATCATGACCTCTATGGACCAGTAATTCCATTTTCCTAACCTCAGTAAAAAAAAACACTCAATTTATCCATTTTGGGAAAACTTGGGGCATGTCTTCCCAACCCATAAGTCATAAGTCTTATTGAAGCATCTTAGCCATGACTGGGGAAAGAAAAGTGATGTCCTAGCGATGAGAATCCCAAAAGAACAGCAGGGATGAACAATTAGCAAGGCAAGACACAGTTCTCATCAATGAAATATGTATTAGTAGAAGCAAAGGAGTCGGAACAAAATCTCTAAAATACACCGATAACATAAGTCACTCCAACAACAAAAAGCCACAAAGGTTTTGATGAGAGTCCTGCCAATATATACCGTCGAAGCAAATAACAAAAGATACATCAGAAGGACATACATTGTCAGAGTGAATCTATTAGATTTTCTCGATTGTATAAGTCATATTGATAACAAAGATCACGAGGCCGAAGAATAAAGTGATAATTAAAAACATATCAGAAAGACTTGTATCATCAGAGCATAAGCTTTAGGTCTTGCTGACCTCATGAGTTACACTGATCATGAAAAGCCTTCGGTGAAAGCCATACCAATGTATAAAGTAATGAATGGAACATATCAGGAGGGCTTGAATGATTAGAATATCGTGATAATCTCACAATGATGGTTTATCTTATACCGATGGTAGTACAATGATCACTGCCAATGAAACATCAAATAAACTCTTCAAATCTCTCCCTGAAATACTAACTAAAAGCAAGAAACAATTGCATCAAAGAGAATATGGAAATGTTTTTTCAATGGAATGATATCACAAGTGATAGCATTGTATCGAAGGGACATCTAAAAGATCTTGCTAAATCAATTGTAAAACATCTAAATTCAGAGAGCGCCAAATAGAACGTATCAATCGGTCAGAAGATGAGAAAGTTTCACCGTGTTAGTTTTAGGATCAGAAATGAAATAAGCAGAAATACAACAACACATATAGCAATGAACACAGCAAGTACCCTGGGAAAACCCTCCAACTCGAGGGAGAAAAACCCAGCAAATATATCTCTTATATATTGAAGGAATAGGAGCAGAAATCTGCTTACAACTCAGGCCCAACACAAGGGCAAATTTGATACAATGAATAATAGCACCTCTCCTAGATACAAAGATACAAATGAATATGTTTCTCCTTGAAATCTGCTTTGCTGCTAAAGAATGACCGATCTTCTACTAGAGGTGTTAATGAAGTGATTGAATCGATGTATATATACAAATCAAGGTGACTCTTCATATGTGTTGGTGACTCTTCATATGCTTAGGTGTCTCTTCATATATTTTGGTGTCTCTTCATATATTTTGATGTCTCTTCATATATGACTTTTCATTGAGTTGATCTGAGTAAATCTCCTGAGGCTACAATAACATCAACACTCCCTCTTAGCTAGGGAGATATCTTTCCAGATATGTCATGGAGTCTCTCAACATGACACCCACAATGGTTACACCCATTAGTGAGAAGAATTTATCACAGAGTCTCTCAATGTGATATCATCATGGAGTCACTCAACATGATGTCCACCATGGCTACTCCCATGAGTGGAAGAAAACTAGTACACAAGTGCCCATCACGGAGTCACTCAATGTGATGTCGTCATGGAGTCTCTCAACATGACGTCCACCATGGCTACTCCCAGAGGGTGGAAAGAAACATGTGTACAAATGCCCATCACGGAGTCACTCAACATGATGTCGTCATGGAGTCTCTCAACATGACGTCCACCATGGCTACTCCCAGAGGGTGGAAAGAAACATGTGTACAAATGCCCATCACGGAGTCACTCAACGTGATGTCTTCATGGAGTCTCTCAACATGACGTCCACCATGGCTACTCCCAGAGGGTGGATAAACACAAGTACAAGAGAATCTTCACGGAGTCTCTCAACGTGATGTCCAGAATGGCTACTCCCATTAGTGGAAAAAATACATCATCATGGAGTCACTCAACATGACGTCCACCATGGCTACTCCCAGAGGGTGGAAAGAATCACATCTCCATTTCAGAGATGGACAAGGACTCGCATCTCATGTTTCTCCGTCACAGAGAAATATACACTACAAGGGCTTTCACCTCATACTTCTCCATCATAGAGAAATATACATTACAATAGATCTTCATGATGATGTGACTCCCTCTGAAGCTCTGAGTACTTGCATCAACCTTCTGACCTTCTCGTCCAAGATTGCCTGCAATGCAAGCCTTAGAGAAATGGTTTTCAACGCATGCCTCTGGCACTACTAACTTGCGAGAGTTCAGGACTATCCTCCTTGATCTCATCCTAGATCACTTTATTTTGAATAGGTTTGCAGAGCTACCAAAATCAAATTTAGATTGATAATCTTGTTTAATTCTATTCTCAACAGCTGAAGAGGTCTTCCAAGTACTGCAACCCACTTAGCTGACACCTTCACTTCTTCTCAGTGAGTCACAAAACTCCCTCTTGATCCCTACCTCAAAGATTGCAAGGAAGTGAACTCCCCTCCATTGATTTATCCCAGAACCTTAGTCCTTTTCCCGGACATGCTCTCAACTCGTGCCTTGAATTCTCAGAATTTAACTCCCTTTGAATGTCATTTCCTCCTCTTCGAAGTTACTGATCACAATGACAATCTGTAAGGGTTCTCCATTGTTTAGTGTCTTCATCTTTCTCAATCTTCTTTGCTGATGCAAATTCCTCATCCAAGGCTAACCCAACCTTGTGCCCTCGAGAGATGTCTCTAGTGAAGTTATGTGCCACCAACTCAGTTCCATGGCTGCAAGCATACTTTCCTCACAGGATGTCTCAAGCTCTTCCTCCCTTTGAATTACTTATGTAGTCTCTCATCATCCTTTTGCTCCTCGATCCATCCTAGAAGCATTTTTAGAGAGATTACTAATAGTTCATAGAATCAAATTACCCCAAAAAGAAATATTCAGACCAATGCTAGAAGCATACATGATTTACTATTCCAATGTTAGTGTATGAATTAGCTACATCATTATTCAAAGGCACACACATAAAATACTTATCTCTTTATTTTGATGCTCTTTTCACTTCATCTTCATCTGCTATAGAAACAAAACTCAATAGCCTAGGCCTTCATTTGCCCTTTATGCATCCTGTGAGTTCCCATATCAACCGCATAGCCCACTACATGTTCATTATCAGCCACTAGATCAAACACTTCGCCCATCTGCTCATGGAAGCGGTGTAGACGCAACCCGCTATGGGCATCCCACGCATGCACCATGCCATCAATAGACAGAAATGCTTGCCACATGTTCAAGGTCTCGAGAACTTTTCTGATATGATTATTATAATTACTATTGCTGCTGCCGGTGCTTGTCGAGTTACTATCTGCAACTTTGTCAAAGGAGAAGCCGCAAACATCTTTGAAGTCTGTAATTCGACATATTCTAGTAGCGCCATTATCTGACGCCATCAAGAATCGGTCTTTGTTTATCTCCACACTTTCTACTATAAGATCTTGTTCATCCAGAGCAATTTCCTTTCTGCTAAAAGGCAACCCGTAGTTTTCAAGTTTGAATGCCACAAGCTTCGATCGTGTCGCCGTTAGAAGAATCCCATCACTATTCACCCTCACACGACCAATGTGCTCTACCTGCTTCGTCAACAAACGCCATCCTCTGGAGTCAACAACCATTTCCACACTTTGCCATCATTAGAAATAGAGATAAAAGCTGTCTCCAAGACAAGAGTAGAATGCCCCAATAACATGGAAGAAGTGGCTTGTTCTACATAAGCAGGCAGCTCAAAGGGCTTGAAACTAGATACTTCTTCTAAATTTATTCTGTGAGCTTTCTCTATCTCAAGTTCTGAAGAGCAATAAGAAACAACAAGTATTGTTGGCGATGGCACTGATGTGCCCATCAAGGGCATTAATGTTTCCAACATACATAATATATAAGTTTGCTTCCCTTTCTTTCTCTTCCACTCCATAGTCGCCTCGCAGTTTGGGATAGGCAGCATCCATCAGGCTCTCTCTGGTATACAATTCCCACACCCCTTCCAAAGGATACACCACTTTGCTTACCTGTATCAGACCTGGTACCTCGTTGGCCATATGAAATGAGCACTAACACTCTTAATAATCCTGACACATACACATGCTGTCATGAAGACGATCGGGCTCGTGGAGTGCGCTCAAAACAAAATGAATACTCCATGTGCACACGATACCATTGAAGGCATCGGGCCTTGGAGATATTTGGGCCATTAAAGGATGCCCAACCATCACGCTGCATCTTGATAGGAATACCATTTTGTCAGGCCCGGATGAATCGAGCCTCCACCTGATCACCATCCTATGAGCGGGGAAAGAGAAACCCCGAAAACACCACACAAATAAACACTTAGGCACCGTCGACACATCCTTAGTGCATTAGATTCAACAACTCCCTAATGACTTAGAAGACAATAGCGCACAACACTGACATGCCGACACACGAAGATTCGGGTGAATAAAACAAGGACAAAGGCTGAATCTCGGGGCCATTACAAATGGATATACAGGAATCGGTGACCCCCAACACATGAGTTGTCTGTGGGGTTTCTCACTGTGGTCGTACAATCTTTCCAACCTAAAATCCCCAAATCTTCCATTGAGCTCCGAGTTCAACAACACATTGCTCGATTTAATGTCTCTGAGGATAAACCTCTTCTCCCATTGCTCGTGCAGATACAACAACCCTGCAGCGACTCCATTGAGAATATTATATCTCTCAAATTACCGTAGCATCACTGTGGGTCATCCAAAGATCAATTTATCGAGGCTAACATTGGGCATATAGACATAGACAATAAAGAGTTACTTATGTCACCTGCACCAGCCCCACAACTGCACCAAATTCCTATGCTGCAGCCGCCCCATGCTTGTGATCTTGCTTAAACAAATCTGATTATATCTTTTCTTAGACCCGCTCTGATACCATGTTAGTTTTAGGATCAGAAATGAAATAAGCAGAAATACAACAACACATAGAGCAATGAACACAACAGGTACCTTGGGAAAACCCTCCAACTTGAGGGAGAAAAACCCAGCAAATATATCTCTTATATATTGAAGGAATAGGAGCAGAAATCTGCTTACAACTCAAGCCCAACACAAGGGCAAATTTGATACAATGAATAATAGCACCTCTTCTAGATACAAAGATACAAATGAATATGTTTCTCCTTGAAATCTGCTCTGCTGCTAAAGAATGACCGATCTTCTGCTAGAGGTGTTAATGAAGTGATTGAATCGATGTATATATACAAATCAAGGTGACTCTTCATATGTGTTGGCGACTCTTCATATGCTTAGGTGTCTCTTCATATATTTTGGTGTCTCTTCATATATTTTGATGTCTCTTCATATAAGACTTTTCATTGAGTTGATCTGAGTAAATCTCCTGACGCTACAATAACATCAACACACCGATGGAAAAAATATCTTGTAGACATTCTAAGATTTTTCTCAAGCAATGAATGTTAATGGCCATCTGAAGCTTGCCCTCCATGAACATTTCCATTTGAAACCTATTGAATTAAAATTGATTCTCAGGAGTTTGCAGTAGTGAAGGGCAAAGAGAATTGGGTGACAGACAAAAAATTTTGAATACTCAAGCCAAACAACTCCAGGAAGTAAAAAATAGAGACACTTCTGACAGCGGGGTCATTACTACTGCTGAAGACCTACTCAAGAAACATGAGAAATATCTTGAAGAACTCTAGGAGGGTGCAAAAGAGTTTGTCACTTCCTAAAAGGAAGGCTTAGAGAAATTGTAGTAGTTTGTACAGATCTCTAGATTCTGGATGCATCTTATTACCCCAATATATCACTGGAGGCTGTGAGAATGCCAATGTTGATGGATTTAAAGCTCCATAATTATGAGGGAATTAACGCCACTACTTTGTCTCAGTGATATTATCTTGAGGCACTTCAACTTGGCTTTTGTTGGTTGCTAACATCTATTACATTAGATCTTCCAAGGCTTCGACATATAAGTCTTGTCAATTGCCGCAAGATTGTTGACCTAAATTTGTCCAACCTAGCGCTAGCATCTATAAATGTCACAAGTCATCCAATCCTTAATCATGTGGACATTACATCAACAACCCTTCAGAAATTGGTCCTACAGAAACAACAAAGTTTGACCACAATAACATTACAATGTCTTCATTTATCTGAAGTTGACTTGAGTGAGTGTGAATATTTGAAGTCTTCAGTGTGGGTGGTGGCTGTCCAATGCTCAGCACCCTTATTCTCGATAGTTGTGAGTCTCTGTCAAATGTGAGATTGACTAGCACATCCTTGCATACTCTTTCTCTCACCGATTGCCGTGGAGTGACTAGCCTTCAACTAGCATGCCCAATGTTCCAAAAAGTTTGTCTAGATGGATGTGATCATCTGCAAAGAGCATCATTCTCTCTTGTTGGTCTTCTATCTCTTAACCACGGAATATGCCCCTATTTGAGCGAGCTTGAGATCAGAGCCAGTCAAATGATGTTATTGGGATAGAGACACCAAATTACAAATGCCATGACAGAAGGTTGCCAAGTTCAAAGGAAAAATGATATAGTGGCTAGACCAGGAAATGGGTGCTATTACTATTTTAGACAAGAAAAAGAACCGTCATATCAAAAAGATTAATGAACAAGACTATCCAAGCTTGCTTTGCAATTCATTAGTTCAAGATGCTGATCTTGAGTATGATATTATCAATTCTGAAATGAGTTATGAAGAAGTGCTAGATTTGAATTTGCTACAAGATGAACAAGACCATATGTTTTTTAGAGAGAGGAAGAACTAAAGAGGTTATTTTTCTTGCTTGTTTGATGGATTGAAGTGTTACCACAAATCTTCGTGAACTAGTATTTTTCATGAAAGGATAGAAACCCTAATATCGGGTAGATATAGCTTATCGACAAGGGTCATATTATGGTCTCCTGGTCATGCCAATATCAATTAGAAATGTGGAGATTATCATGGAGGTTAACATTCTGTGAATGAAGCCATATGAAATGAAAATTCATTAAAATGATGACAAAAGTATTTACCGGGCAGACAATAGCTATCGGAGTGAATAATTTCCTGGTTTCCGATAGCCCGATGGAGGAATAAACTAAGCAATCTATGGGAAGATATGGTATCGGTAGGACAAAAAAGGAGTCTCCCCAATGTGCCCATATTAATTAAAAACAAGGGAGATAACTATAAATGTTAATATGACAGTCCTCCTGATGCGTGACAAAGGAAGTGTAAAAAATATATCAAGAGAAGCTTGCAGAATCAAAATAAATATTTTTACAAATCAAATGGGAGTTCGATGAAACCATATTAATATAAAATAAAAAATATTAAAATAATCACGGCATAAGTATTATTCTGGGGATACATTTTACCCATGATGTAAAACATTTTCACCGAGGAAGAATAATTGTTTTCACTCAAATGAATTAATTTTGTCCAATAAAAGTGAAAACATATTGGGATGAATATAATTGAGAAATGAAGTAAAGGATAAAACATTGAGAAGTACTTTATTATGTAAAGACAAATAAGGTGGATTAAATATTTTGTTATTGAAGATACTCAAAACAATGAAAGGCTGCACCTGAGAAGAATGCCAGATGAAGGATCACAACCCTAAAAATGTGTGCAGTATAAAGAGGAGAAAAAACATCAAGAAAGAAAATCATCAGTAGTAGTAGGTTAAAAGATCACCACTATTAGATAGGTCTATCCATCTCGCCATCCATCTCATTCATATCAGAAGCTATTGTAATGCACAATGTTCAAAGCAATATAATGGAGCAGAAAATTCTTAAACGGTGATCTATTTAGTGTTCACTTGTTGTGTTGATATTCATGCTTATATGCTACTGTGCTATCTCTAGAGTGGTTTTCTCATGTTATTTAAATTATTATATTGAGGATATATTTAATTTAACTGGTCACATTTGTTGATTCAGTGTGTCCCAATTGATTGGTTTCTATAAGAAGTTGATTTAATTCCTTCCAAGTTGTTAAGTTCATTGGTCTCTGCCAGGAGTTAAAACTCTTTCAACGAAACAATTTTGGTCAGGTTTCCTTCTTATCAAAATTAAAACTTCCTTTTAGTTGTTCATAGTAATATGGGAGAATGTCACTAGGATTATTAAGAAGAGTATAGTAACTTACAAACCTGCACGTTTGCATAGGGTGCAAACATTTCATGTGCCCAACAGGATAGAGTTAAGCTGCTAAATAGACTTGCCTATCTTACACATCTGTATCCATACCCATCATTCACCATTGACTCCATTCACCCAATATAGTAGGCACTGGTCATTTTAGAATAATCCTATATAAACTTTATTTATTTACTTGATTTTCAAAACATTCTCATTACGAACTAGTTAGTAAACTCTGCAATTATCTCACGCCTGTGTGCCATAGTGAGTTGAATTGCCCAAATTAGAATCCATTTATATTTCCAAATCTGCCTTATTGATTAGGTACACCCACCTAGGCCTGGTAGAGCCAAAAGAGCAGGGCGTTTTGTTGTATAAACCTTGTTTTGTTGACCAAGAATGTATCAAGGGATTGGCACCCTCTTGTGGTCTAAAAACCTACATTTTTGCGAACCAACAGGTAGAAGTACTAGGTTTTGAAGAACTGAAGCATATGTATGAGGATGATCTTGATTTTGCAATAGCATAGAAAACATGTAAGGAACCTGTTGTGACAGATAGAAGCAAGTGGTTGGATTATTTCATTCAAGAAGATATGTTGTTCAAAGGAAATCAATTGTGTATACCTAGGAGTTTAATGAGAGAGAATTTGATCAAGGAGAAGCATAGTGAAGGACTAGTAGGACATTTGGAATTGATAAGACAGTAGATTTGGTAAGTGAACATTATTTTTGGCCCCAGATATATAAGGATGTAAGGAAATTTGTTCAGAGTTGCAAAGTTTGTCAAATTCCAAAAGGGAGTAGTTAGAATACTGGATTGTATAAACCTTTGACAATACTGGAGAGACCTTGGGAAGACATAAGCATGGATTTCATATTAGGTTTTCTAAGAATACAGAAGGGACATGATTCTATATTTGTAGTAGTGGACAAATTTTTCAAAGATGGCTCATTTAATTCCATGTAAGAAGACAAATGATGTTGTACATGTTGCTGATCTATTTTTCAAAGAGATTCTGAGATTGCATGGATTACGAAAGAGTATAGTTTCAAACATAGATACAAGATTCATTAGATATTTTTGGAGGATATTGTGGAAGAAGATGAAGAAAAACCTAAAGTTTAATTCAACATTTCACCCATAGATAGATGGATAAACAAAAGTGGTAAATAGGAGTTTGGGTAACTTGTTGAGATGCTTAGTAGGAGATAAGGCAGGAAATTGGGATCTAATTCTACCGCAAGCAAAATTTGCATAAAATAACTCAGTGAGCAGAAGTACAGGGAATACACCATTTGAGATTGTGATAGGAGTACAACCTAGAGGAGTTGAAGAGCTGAGAGACATCAGTATGGATAACAAGAGAAGTGTAGAAGCAAAAGAATTTGCAGGATACATGGAGACACTACATAATCAAGTCAAAAAGCATCTGGAGGAGATGATTAGCAAGTATAAGGGACAAGCATATGAGATGAGGAGACATAAGGAATTTTCTATTGGAGATGAAGTTATGGTATATCTAAGAAAGGAAAGATTTCCAGTAGGGACATACAACAAGCTAAAGATGAGGAAGTTTGGACCATGTAGGATTCTTAGGAAGTTTGATTCAGGAAATGCATATGAAGTAGAGTTACCGAAGACATTTGGCATATCATCTATATTCAATATTGCAGACCTATATCAGTATCATGAAGGAGAATCAAGTGACAACACTAAAGTTGGATTGAAGGATCAATTACCACAACAACAATTGGAGCAGATAGAGTAGATTTTGGATAGCAAAGATGGACGCAACATCAAAGGCACACAGTATAAAGAGTACCTGGTAAAGTGGAAAGAAAGACCGAAGGAAGATTCATCATGGATTTCTCAGGATGAGGTAGAATGCATTAGTTTTCCTCTAGCTGCAACAAAGTGAGGGACTCACTTTTCAAACAACCTCAGGTGTTTGATGCAGGAGCATCCCAGGTTGAAGAGCAATCTTGCATCAACCAAAAATATTTTACTTTCTTTTCTTTTCTTGCATTTTGGTTGCAGTTCAGTCACTGCAGTTTCAACATTTCCTACCGCATTCTACCACATCTTCATTTCATAGCTCACATAGTAGGACTTAGATTCTATACTATGTCAGCTACATCAAATTCAGATTTCATGAGATTTGGATTCATCCGTGGAGAGTTATCACTATCAGAAGATCATCAATTTTCACAGAGTAGAGGAATCAACATTCAGTTTGATCATACAAGGTTTGCGGAGTGTTCCCGTGACTTGTGGAGCCAAATGAAAGATATCACAAGGTAGTAAAGGACCATATAGACCTTCATTGAGAACCACAACACGTTTTATTCATTTGTGGAGCACTACCATGAGTTGTGGGCCGACCTACACATTTCATCTTACATTGGTGTTTGAGATCTCTTGATGCTGACACAGAGCATTCTATGAGTTAGAATATTATATGTATACATTTCTTAGATGCATTAGGAAGGCAGTGATGGATATGTAGTAATAGAGTAGAAAGATAGTTCTTTTCTGGAGGCACTTCAATGCCATATCATTCATGTATGTTGTAACCCAGAAAGCAGGCCTGTGAGCCAGATTGTAGCCCACATATTACTGACATATAAGCATTGTAATTGTCTAAGATATTAAGCATATAAATCTTCCATCGCATTCTATTCTTGTGTTGTTTCCATTATGTTTACTCTAGCTGCATGGTTGGACAATCCATTCGTTGGACCCTCCATCCATGTTTGCACCAATTTAGGGGGGGTATTCCTTTGTGGGGGACTTCTCTTTTTTTTTTGGGGGGGGGGGAATTCTTTAGACATGGGTACCTCATCATGCTTCATTTTCTGGGACCCATATCTTTTCACCCACCTAAGATACGTTAAGTGGGGGTGTTAGTGTAGGTTTTTTATTTTCCTTAGGGATATTTCTTTTAACTACACATTATTAAGGTTTCTTAGGTTTATTAGACGTGGTTAATATGAGGACACATGGTGAAATATATCAGCTACATGTGTCACTCTCTCCCACACATTGGTAGTTGAGTTACACACCTTCTTTTGGCTTATTGTGTCACCTCTCATAACCACTATTTTTTGTTTACCTGAGTAGGTTATGGGGTAGTTGGTTTTCACACCCTCTTTTGGATTTATGTGCCACCTCTCGTTACCTCTTTTCTGTCTTTACTTGAGGGGGTTATGCCACATGTTTTGGTATTTACCAAGTAGGTAAAACTTCTACCTATTTTGGATAGTTGAAATTATTACACCTCTTGGATGTATTTGCCCGTTATTTTCTATATATACAACACTCTCCTCTCACCTTAACTAGTTCGATAACTAGTCAGGGAGAGTAATTTGAGCTTTGCCTAAAATCTCTTGGAGTTTGTCTCTTGATTCTCCTTTTCAGGATTCTCTCCCCATTCTTCTATTTTGATCTTTGATCATTTGTCGAATGGAGTGTATGTGATCTACCATCAACATCAGATCCTAGCTCGGTTCTTGCTTCTCATAGAATCCAACAGATCAATCTTAGGGACCATCGAACTATTAAATTCACCACTTACAATGCTAGAATCTGATTTGTTTATAGTCTAATCCAAACTCCTCTTGCTAGTATTGATCCTCATTTGATCATCTTGCAACTATCTTTATCAAAGACTACTTGCACACTTGCATCATTCATCTTACTCATAGATATTATATTTTTCACTAAACTTGGAACATGTAGAACTCAAGGGATTGAATTCATCTTCCCATATTTTAACATCAATTTGACCTTACCTTGGATAATGATCTTACGAGTTGATTTATCACCCAAGAAGACATCATCTCCATTATAATTTTTATATTCAGAAAACCATTCCTTATGAGGAGTCATATGACAAGAAACTCTTATATGAATTAGCCACACATCATTGCATTCATGTGTACTTTAAGATTTCAAGAACATATCTTCTACTTCTACAGTGTAGGTTTTCTCTTTTGTGGAAGATGCATTATCTTTGTTAGTGTTCCTAAACACACATTGCTTTTTTAAATGTCCAAATTTACTACAATTCTAGTTTTTAAATTATATCTTTTAAGAGACATACTTTTAGACTTTGATGGTCTATCTCCTGATTGGTTCTTTCCTTGACTGTGAGAATGACCTCTCACATATAAAGCATCCTTTACCACCCTCCATGGATATTCACCTCATTTGTTTTGACAAGGCTACAACTACCTCTTCAAGATTTAACTCAATAGAGGTACTACTAATTGCCATAACTAAGTTATCCTATGAATGTAGCAAATAATATAACAAGGTAATAGATTTATCTTGCTCATCCATATTAACATCTAAAGAGGTTGATTGACTTAACACAATGTTGAAAACATTGATATTTTCTATCAGAGTCGCCATCACTCATCTTGAGGGAGAACTTATTTCAAAGAAAGAGTTTGTTCAATAGAGACTTTGTTTAATAGAAAGACCCTATCTTGTCCTATAACTTCTTAGCAACATCTTCTCTTGAGACATTCAACAACAATAAATTAGAAAGGTGAAGATAGAGTAAACTTTTTGCCTTCCTATCAAGCTTATCCCAGTCATTTACATCCATACTTGATGATTTCTTTCTTAGAACAACAATTCACAAGTCTCTATCAATTGTGTCAAGTTTTCTAAATCCTTCATGGTGATGAATTTGGAAAAAAAGGAGGAAGTGGTGGGTGCTCTAGGGCTGGTTATGAAAGATGAAAAATCATCCTCCATGAAATCTCTTGGAGCTTCCTCCTTTTGTGAAAAGTAGTTTGATTGGTAGGCTTTTTCTCCTTGGTAACCATTAATTCTAGCTCTCCAAGTGGTTAAGGGATTTGTGATTTGTGATTTTTATTTTTTATTGTATATTATTTTATTTATTTCCTTTTTGAATTCTCACATTCATGTTCTATGTGCCATTATGTTTGGTGTAATTTATGGGTTTCATTTTAATTTGGAGTCATGTACCTTTATTCTCCTAGGTACGGTGGCTTTTGGGACAGATGAAGATTTATGATGCACAAGTTTGGAGTTAATGAAGGAGAAAATGGGGCTGGATGGGGAAACAAAGGCTTTTTATAACTTATCTCCTATAGGAAATAATGACATTTCTTAGTCTCAATGATTTAAGAAGTCGTTTAAGTAGGCCTTGCGAGTGGAGGAGAGTATTGTGGTTCTAAAATTACATTGCTTTTGCTAGGAGCTATCATGGATGATTTTTCAACTATTTATTCATAGGTGAAGAGATTGTTGATGGAAGATAGAGATGTGGTAAGAAACCTCCTTTCCCTAATAAATTTTTGGTTATCTCCCCTAATTCTGAGATGATTGACGTAGTCAAAAAAGAAGAGGAAAGGCTTATGAATGCTATTAGTTTTTATGTTTAAATAAGGGTGCTTTCCCATCTAGAAGGTTTTTTGATGATTGGGTGGATTTAGTTTGGGGTAAAATTCTTGGAGTTTATGTTTCATTTTATAGAATGATGCAACTAGAGTTATTCATGGTAATGTTGAAAAAACCCTAATGCATAAAAGCATGTTCTAAGTCATTCTTTTTGAATTATGGGTCATTCTATTTTTGGACTCTTTCATGGAATCTTGATTTGAATCCCCTTGATGTTGTTCATAGAAACTCTAGATGGATTGAAGTGTAAAATGTTTCCCCTTAATTGTGGTATCTTCTTCCTCATGCCTTAAAACCTTTAGGGGAAGTGTTACAAGTTGAAGAAACTAGATTTACACTCTTGCATCTTTATGTAATAGTGCTAATATTTGTGAAACCAAAAGTAGATGTTCCTGAAGTCTTGTATTTTCAATTTGATTTTTTTAATGTGAGCTCAAACAATTAAGTGGCCTTAATTTTTATTTTAATACAAAAATGGTGGTTATTTGAGAAAAGATAGTCCTCATATTAAACCCAGAGTTAATGAACCTAAGCCTTATATTGTCAATCATTCCTTAGAAATTGACATGGTTATTAACTAGGAAGTTTGATCTTGGAGTGGGCGATAATGACTTTGTTAGTCATCTTGCAGATTTCTAATTTTTAGACCTATTTCTCTTGATGTGCTAGTAGTCCAATTGTCTGCTCAGGCGGTAATGGTAAAATATGTCATTTCAGGCCAACTTTTGAGTCAATTTCTAACATTAATGGTATCCCCTGTGAAGGTTATGGATGGATGGAGAACAAAAATTTAGTCAGAATTACCTTTTAGATCATGTGAAAATTTGTTAAAATAATCGAGTTATGCCCGGTTGGAATTTTGGTCAACCAGACATTTTTGGTTAATTAGACATGGACATTGGCAAGATATCCATGTCATATCCAGTACTCATATCAGGTTCTAAATCCTTTAGAAGAACATCCAGATCTGAAAGTAATATTAAAATATAAGGTATTCCATATTTATCTGGACAAGACATTTGTGCATCTGAAATATCCATGTCCATGTCCGTGTCTAGATCCTGTTGAAACTATCAATTTTTCCTTAGTAGGTCGTGAACTCTCCTATCGGATAGGACATTTTAACTTGACATGATCAACTAATCAAATGTCCAATCTTGTTCAAATGTCCAATGCAAGCCATCAAAATTATCCCATCATGAAATGTTCCCAGTGGACTGGATGTTTTGCACCAGACATCCTGCGGTCCCACTCTTTAACATATATTTTATTTTATAGGTGATTGTGTTTCTATTTGCAGAACATATCCTAATGACACCTGTCAACCTCAAGAAGATTGGAGAAGATCTACGGTCACATTTTAATCAATCATGTAACATCAGAAAATGTCCCCTTGGGGGCTTTTCCCTCATAAGGTTTAGCTCCTAGGTCTTTTGCATGCATTTAGGACATCTTAGTTCATAATTTGGCATCCTAATGGAATGAACCCTAGGTAACATGACAAATGGGACCTAGGAGGACCCCTTGAGATGTACCCTACCCAAAATAGGGGGAAGGACTTAGGCGCCCGCGCCCTAGTCCTGCCCTATTTTGGGGCAGCCCTAATTTTTGGGTGTCAGTTTATGACTATTATTTGGGTCCTTTGCTGACACGGTAAGTTTGAATTATGAAAATCTTGGCGGGAGTGTTTGTAGTTGCATATAAAAGCATGCTTAGGCATTCATTTGTAAACTAGATGGCAATTGTGATGTTCAAGTGTTCTCAAGATGATTCAAGGCTTTCATTGTGTTGCAAGACCAGATTTGTGTGGTTTGTGTGTTTACATTTGCAGATTTGAGCATCAATTTCCTCATGGAATGAAGAGAATCTTCCTCCCATGAGAGCTTCACTATAAGGTGACATTATATTGTGTTTTTATCATTGATTCCTTTGGTTGTTTGCCTCTGCCTCACAAGGGCACGTACTCTTTATCTTACATCAGTGTTCAGAGATGTAAGTGTCCTCTGGGGCTTGACTGAGGCAAGCCTCTAAACACCACAAACCCCAAACCAAAGTCTTGTGATTACAGGTTATAGGTGTCATATTTAGGAGAAGTGAAGTTGCAGAAAGAATTGGAAGACATCAAGGATTCGAGATCTAAAGAGAAGCAGGACACTAGAACATTTCTAGGACTTGGGTGCTCACTCTAGTGTCCTGCGTAGCTGAGTTCCCAGAAATAGAAGTTATAGGGCTGATCAGTGTCAGAAGGAGGTCTAGATCCTGCAAAGAAACTGGTACCTTGGACTTGGGCGCCCGCTCCAGCATCCCTGACTAGTCTGCCTCAGAATTACTATTTTACTTCCGTCTGCAAGAACATTTTCTGTTATTCATCAGTTTATTGTCGTATTTGCATAATTAGGGTTTTAATGGTCAGTTGAGCATAAGAGAAGAGAAATTGATAATTAAATTCACTAATCCAAGTTTCCCTACATCTCACAGTGATTTAGGGTATGATAGTGCTCGCCACTCGACCCTAGGTCCTTGAATGTAAAGTGGAGAGGAGGATTTAAACATCAAAACACTAAACATTAACAAATCCAATTTTCCACTAAACATTTTGGTGAACCCAAATTTTTGGACTTAAATTTGCAACTTGCTAAGTGTGTGTCTTCAGATTTGGATTTCATTCATTCATTCATATAGTCATTCATTTTATTGCATTGAGAAATTTTTTTAAAAATTGAAAAAATTGCATTGTTTGGCTTACTAAATTGCATCAATTCTTTATAAATTTTCCTAATTCATGATTTTTGTATCAGATCTGATACAAACTACAGAAAACACAAAAATTCAGAAATTTGCATTGCATTTTTGTCATTAATTTGCTAGGCTTTTGTAGAAATTTTGACAATTTTCATTAAACCTAGTAATTCTAAAATCTAGGGTTAGTAGGCAAAATCTTCTTTCAATTTTTTCTACTGATTTTAGAGGATCATTCAAATTTGCATTTGACTGTAGTCTTGCATTTTAGTGTAAATTTGCATTTAGATTTAAAATATTTGCATTTTTGCATAGAAAATTTCAACAAAAACTAGCAATTTTCATGCATTTTCCATAGATTTGCATTGGCATTTTGCATAAAAAGGTTTGGAAATCATTTTTAGATCTGAGAGTAATTCATTTTTATCATAAATCAGACTTCAAAACATTCACATAGCATTTTCTCCCAACATCTCAAACCTAGGGCTTCAAAAACAACAATTTTCCCTAAATTTGGCCTTATCGACTCTCTAAATTTGCACCATAGGCATGTTGTGAAAAGTATTTTTGCATTAATTTAATTTTATTAGGGTAATATTTTCTTCCCTTTCTAAAAAGATTCACAACACCCTTTTATCGGGCTCTTGTAGTGAAAATTTGGTGAAAAACTACACATTTTGGCTATTTTTGCCCTAGGGTTTGACCTAGTTTGCACTCCAAGCATGTTGTGATCAATTTTATGGATTGGGGTGATTGATATTATTGATATTATTTTCTATACCTCCTAAAATTCCTTACAACACCCCTTTTGCTAGGTCTTGGAGTTGAAAAACCGTGAAAAATTGCATATTTTGCTATATTTTCACTAGGGTTTTACCTTAAGTGGCACTAAAAGCATGTTGTGTTGAGTATTTTTGTGCCAAGTGGCTGTTATTACTGATGTTATTTTCTATCCATCATCATTTTCCTCACAACACCCTTTGTTATGCTCTTTTGCATTGAGTTTTGGTGAAAAAAAGTGCCTATTTTGACATATTTTCACTATAGTTGACTTGGCATTATCTTGGATTTGCATCAAGAGCATGTTGAGAAGGATAATATTACTATTTTGGACTGATATCAGACATATAATTTTCTTCCCTTCATCAAAATCCTTACAACACCCTTTGGTTCATTCATTTGCATTAAAAAAGTACCAAAAATCAAGCATTTTTGCATATATTTTGCATTTATGGATTCTCCTAAGGATACATCTTTAGAAGACTTATATGAGTACATTGTCAACTATGATAATTTTTGCAAATTCACTGACAAATATCCTCAATTCTTGCATCAAATCGCATACATCTATGACATTGACATAACCAATAATGCTACATGTGATATTCTTTGATCAATAGCCTACTTCGATAACTTTCGTGATACTGTGGATGTTTTTCCTTCAATCATGGAGAATCTCAAAAAATTTATAGCTGAAAACAACCATGGAGAAATTAGTGATGATAACTTTACTCCCACTCTCGCTTTGTTTCACAATAATATAATGAAAATCCTTTCTGAGACCTATGAGAATGACATAGCAATGGGTGATTTCTCAAACAAAGAGACTTGTCCCAACATAACCCCACTTGGTGAGGATATATTGGTATAAGAAAAAGATATCATTGATACATTTATCCACACTACTCTGCCTGCTCTCCCTAATCAGGATGAAGCTTTGGATGATGTAGATTCTCTTTGTGACCATTTGCTTGAATCTAATGATAATTTGCCACCAGATGTTCAAGAACTTCTCAATTACATGCTAAACTAGCAAACAGATAATGAACCGTCACATACTTTGGAAAGTAATGAAATCTTATAGGCTGTGGAAGAACAAGCTATCCCTTTGGCTCAAGCCATTCCAACCCCCTATATAGGGACTGAAATGGGTATCTTTTGGATACCTCCACAAGCTCATTTAAATGGCATTTCAAATGCTCTTATAGCTGACACAAACAATGGCAACATCCCCTCTCAACCAACATTAAGAGAAACCTTTCCTACATGGTTACCCTCGCAAACTCATAAACACATGGAAGAGAGAAGAAGTGATAGCGCCTTAACCATTAAGATAAAGATCAAGATTCATGATACCTGCTAGCCTACTAGGGCCCTACAGGTAAGTATCTCTAACCCTTTATCTCTCTCGTGATGTGCTTCCCCTGTGATGTGTTATGTGTTGTTTAGGCCTCCTGGGATGACCTCAGATTCTCCCATAAGGTTTGAGATACCAGGAGGCCGCCTCTGTTGTGACCTTCTATTTGTATCATCATTCTTCTATATTGCCTCTCTCTGATTTCATTGTTGTGTGTTGTGTCTTATGGACATAGCGTCGCAGTTGGTGACCTGGGGGCACCCTCCTATGTGACTATCCCTATGACACTTGTTTATCCTCTTATTTATTGTTTCCCTTCCTCTAGTGTTTCTATCTAGCGGGCGAATGACGACAAACATTTATACTGATGCGGACCTAGTGTCCCTTTCAAGAGCAATAAAAAATGGACTTAGTTCCTAATATGACGATGGGGTTGTATATCTTATCCAACGCTTGGCTAGTGGAAGTACTTGTGCTTTCTGAGTAGTGAATTTGATGATGTTTCTATCGCATTTACAAACCTTAACAATACTGCTGCTCTATGCACCTTTGTTTGTCTTTGAATCTAGCCTTAGCGGTACTCGATTCAGAGAGCTTCATGATATAGCCCCATGGTTATCCTCGAACTCTGAATTCATTTTATAACCTTGGCTCTTTGTGTGGTTAACCATATGCATTGATGTTGTTGTTTATCATGATGTTGTAAACACTAACATGTTTCTTGCAAGGATGTATTTGTGGGAACATTTGGGGATCGTAAAGTACATTTCACCTTCAGGGGGCATGGGCTTTGCGAAAGTTGGTGTTCCCTTGTGTGTCTTCTTCCTACCTTAACGTGCTTGATATCGATAACTGATATCAACCACCTTAAGGTGGGGGCATATATAAGGTAAGGTGTCTGTTGTAGATGTTAGCTATGTGCTTGTCCTCAGGTGCAGTCTAAAGACTTGCTCGATGAGTGTATCCTACATCCTGAGTTTGTTTGCAATCAATCAATCAATCAATCATATAAGCCCTCTGTGGAGGTGGGATATCACGTATATCCTTTTTATCTTAAGTCCTCTGTGGAGGCGGGCATGGTGTATTTCTTGGAACAGATTGCACATCCTGTCATTTTCAAAAGTCGTCTAGGGAGGTGGGGAGTGATTTTATGACTAACTCAACCCTTAAGCATGTCTTCGGCAATTGTTGTGGCGAAGCGCAATCGTTGGTGTGTGCCTGTAATGTGTTTGAGATGGTGATGAGCCTAGAATTAGGGAACACACCATCATTTGTCTGCCATGTTTTCTCCGTGTATTCAAGTGTGTGTGTTTGGCATGCTTGATTTGTGTGGTGTGTTTGTTGCCCCATATGCAGTCTAAAGACTTGTTCGATGAGTGCATCCTACATTTTGGGAGGTTTTGCATGTCTTACGTGTGTGTTGCCCCATATATATAGTCTAAAGACTTTCTTGATGAGTGCATCATGTATTATGGGAGGTTTGTTTACTTTCCAGTACTTGCGTTTACATTTCATATATGAGAAAAAAGAAAAGAAAAGAAATCATGCTTGTCTTCCATGCATTGACTATCTTCTCCGTGTTTTGTGTGACTATAACTGTCTTCTCCGTATTTTACGTGCCTATTACTGTCTTCTATGTGATTGGCGTGTCTTCTCCATGCTTGGCGTGTTTACTGTGTTTGTGACCATACTTTAATGCATGTATTCATGTTGCATTTATACATACATTAAAGTGGGGGCTAAATGTAACATCGAAAAATGTCCCCTTGGGGGCTTTTCCCTCATAAGGTTTAGCTCTCGGGTATTTTGCATGCATTTAGGACATCTTAGTTCATTATTTGGCATCCTGATGGAATGAGCCCTAGGTAACATGACAAATGGGACCTAGGAGGACCCCTTGAGCTGTACCCTGCCCAAAATAGGGGGGTGGACTTGGGCACCCGCACCCTAGTCCTGCCCTATTTTGGGGCTGCCCTAATTTCAGGGTGTTAGTTTTTGACCATTATTTGGGTTCTTTGATGACACGGTAAGTTTGAATTATGAAAATCTTGGTGGGAGTGTTTGTAGTTGCATATAAAAGCATGCTTAGGAATTCATTTGTAAACTAGATGGCAATTGTGATGTTCAAGTGTTCTCAAGGTGATTCAAGGCTTTGATTGTGTTGCAAGAGTAGATTTATGTGGTTTGTGTGTTTGCATTTGCAGATTTGAGCATCAATTTCCTCATGGAATGAAGAGCATCTTCCTCCCATGAGAGCTTCACTACAAGGTGACATTATATTGTGTTTTTATCACTGATTCCTTTGGTTTTTTGCCTCTACCTCACAAGGGCATGTACTCTTTATCTAACAATGGTGTTCAGAGACTTAAGTGTCCTTCAGGGCTTTACTGAGGCAAGCCTCTAAACACCACAACCCCCAAACCAAAGTCTTGTGATTCCAGGTTATAGGTGTCATATTCGGAAGAAGTGAAGTTGCAGTCCTAAGGATTGGCAGGCATCAAGGATTTAGGATCTGAAGAGAAGCAGGACACCAGAGCATTTCTAGGACTTGGGTGCTTGCTCTAGTGTCCTCTGCAGTTGAGTTCCTAGAAATAGAAGTTATAGGGTTGATCAGTGTCAGAAGGAGGTCCGTATCCTGCAAAGAAACTGGTACCTTGGACTTGGGTGCCCGCTCCAGTGTCCCCGACTATTCCACCTTGGAACCCCGAAAATAGGTATTTTGTGATTTGCTATTTTACTTTCGTCTGCAAGAGCATTTTCTTTTATTCGTTAGTTTATTGTTGTATTTGCATAATTAGGGTTTTAATGGTCAATTGAGCATAAGAGAAGAGAAATTGATAATTAAATTCCCTAATCTAAGTTTCCCTACATCTCATAGCGATCTAAGGTATGTAGTGCTCGCCACTCGACCCTAGTCCTTGAATGTAAAGTCGAGAGGAGGATTTAAACATCAAAACACTAAACATTGACAAATCCAATTTCCCACTAAACAAATCAGATCCAAACTAGATCTAATGGCCAGTGCTCAATGCAAATCTTTAAAGCACCCTATGAATCATCACTACGACGCTGCACAAATAAGATACATGTCCCCATCTGTTGGTCAGATCGATGACTATGTTTTAAAGGATAATCCAATGGCTAGTGCATCACACATTTTATTAAAAGGAAGACAAAGTAAGGCCTATGATGTCCCTTCAACTTGTGCTAACTATTGATTTATCTCCTGTGAGGATCAACAACCCGTATTCAAATGACATGACTATTCACGTCAGGCAAACTCTGTGTTCACTCGCATGAACAATTTGTTTAGGATAAAATGAGGATAGGGTTTGATTTGATAGTTTATGTATATCCTCCTTTCACCCTAAAGCATTCAAGGACCTTAGGTTGAGTAAGACTCTACTATCAGGCCCTTGGTCACTTAGAATGTTGGGAAAATTGGATTTGTATGATTTGATTGTTTGATTATGCCCAATTATGCTTAAAACCCTAATTATGCAAATACAAAAACAAACAGATGAATACTAGAAAATGCTGCTACAGAAAGATGTAAAATAATAGACAAATGTGTACCAGTTTCTGAAGTTTAGGAAGTGGAACAGTTGGGGACTAATGAGCGGGCACCCTAGTCTAGTGCCCTAATTTTTGTCAGGATCTGGGAGCTTTATCTACAACCTATTCCTACTATCCCAGAGATTCTTCCATTGTGGGATCCGGAGGACTAATGAGTGGGTACTCGAGTCCAGGTCCTTGTTTTTAGCTCTGATCTGCAATTCCAACACTCTGCAACCCTTCTCTGCAACTCCACTTTTCCTACTTCAACCTATAACTTGCAATCATGAAAAAATGGGGAGGGGGTTGTGGTGTTTAGAGGCTTGGCTCAGTCAAGCCCCAGAGAGACATTCAAGTCTTCTGAACATCGTTGTTAGATAGAGAGTGCGTGTCCTTGGAGGACAGAGGCAAAAACTAAATGATAAATGCTTGCAAACACAAATGATATCACCTTGTAGTGAAGATCTCATGGAAGGAAGAATCTCTTCATGCCATTAGGAGATGGATGCTCAAATCTATAAATACAAACACATAAACAACACAACATCTTCTCTTGCCACACAATTAATGCTTTGAATCACCTTTAGAATGCCAATGCTCATCTAGTAATCCTCTAGTTTACAAATGAATGCCTAAACATGCTTATATATGCAACTACAAACATTCCCGCCAAGAATTTCGTAATTCAAACTTACCGTGTTGGCCTAGGAACCAAATAATAGTCATAAATTAACACTTAAAATTTGGGCCTGACCCAAAATAGGGGGGGACTTGGGTGCTTGTAGTGAAGATCTCATGGAAGGAAGAATCTCTTCATGCCATTAGGAGATGGATGCTCAAATCTATAAATACAAACACATAAACAACACAACATCTTCTCTTGCCACACAATTAATGCTTTGAATCACCTTTAGAATGCCAATGCTCATCTAGTAATCCTCTAGTTTACAAATGAATGCCTAAACATGCTTATATATGCAACTACAAACATTCCCGCCAAGAATTTCGTAATTCAAACTTACCGTGTTGGCCTAGGAACCAAATAATAGTCATAAATTAACACTTAAAATTTGGGCCTGACCCAAAATAGGGCAGGACTAGGGCGCAGGCGCCCAAGTCCCCCCCTATTTTAGGCAGGGTCTATCTCAAGTGGTCCCCCTAGGTCCTATTTACCATGACACTTAGGGGTTTTCTCATCGGGAGACCAAAATATGATGTAAGATGTCCTAAATGTAGATAAAAGACCTGAGAGCTAAACCTTAAGAGGGAAAAGCCCCCGAGGGGGCATTTTCCAACATTACATTTAGCCCCCACTTTAATGTATGTATAAGTGCAAGGCCAATACATGCATTAAAGTACGGTCAACAAACACAGCAAACACACCAAGCACGGAGAAGACACGCCAATCATAGAGAAGGCAATAATAGGCACACAAAACATAGAGAAGACAATTATAGTCACACAAAACATTGAGAATACAACATAGAAGACATGCAAAACACAGTGAATATAGAGAAGCCAGGAATGATTTTCTTTTCTTTTTCTTTTTCTCATATATATAAAATGTAGATGCAAGTACATGAAAGTAAACACACCACCCATAATGCAGGAGGGACTCATCGCCACTGGTCTTTAAATGACATATGGGGCAACACACATGCAATACACGCCAAACAAATCAGACATGCCATACAAATCCCAAAGCATAGGAGGGACTCATCACCACCGGTGTTTAAACTATGCTTGAGAACAAACACACAATACACACACACACTTTGAAGACATAGAGAAAACATGGTAGACAAGTGATGGAGTGTTCCTATTTCTAGGCTCATCACCATCTCAGGTACATTACATGCACACACTGACGATTGGGCTTGGCCACAACAATCACTGAAGACATGCTTAAGGGTTGAGTTAGTCACAGAACTACTCCCTGCCTCCGCAGAGGACTTTTAGGAAATTACAGGATGTGCATTGTCTTCGAGAAATACACCATCCCTATCTCCACAAAGGGCTTAAGATGATTGATGATTGATTGATTGCAAACAAAACTTAGAGTGTAGGAGGGACTCATCGCCACCAGTCTTTAAGACTGCGCCTGAGGACAAGCACATTGCTAACATCTACAACAGAAATCTTACCTCATATATGCCCCCACCTTAAGGTGGTTGATATCAGGTATCGATATCAAACATGTTAAGGTAGGAAGAAAACACAAAAGGGAACATGGACTCTCACAAAGCCCATGCCCCTTGGAGGTGACATGTACTTTACAATCACCAAATGTTCCCACAAACACATCCCTGCAAGAAACATGTTAGTGTCTACATAATCATGATAAACAACAACATCAATGCCAAGGTTATATTATGAATTTAGAGATCGAGGATAACCATGGGGCTATATTGCGAAAATCTCAAAACCAAGTATCACCAAGGCGAGATTCAAAGACAAACAAAGTGCATAGAGCAGCAGTATTGTTAAGGTTTGTAAGTGAGATAAAACACCATCAAGATCACTACGCAAAAAGCATGGAGTGCTTCTACTAGCCAAGCATCAGATAATATATTACAACCCTATCGTCATATTAGGAACTAAGTCCAATTTTTGATTTCTCGCTAAAGGGACGCTAGGTCTGCATTAGTATAAATGTTTTTCGTCATCCGCCCACTAGATAGAAACACTAGAGGAAGGGAAACAATAAATCAGAGAGGAGAAACAAGTTCCTTAGGGACAGTCATGTAGGAGGGTGCCCCCAAGTCACCAACCGTGACACTATGTCCGTAAGACACAACACACAACAATGAAAATAGAGAGGCAATATAGAAGAATGATGATACAAATAGAAGAATGTCACAACAGAGGCGGTCTCCTGGTATCCTGGACCTTACAAGAGAATCAGGTGTCATCCTAGGAGGCCTAAACAACACATAACACATCACAGAGGAAACACATCACGAGAGATAAAGGGTTAGAAATACTTACCTGGTAGGGTCTTCGAACTAAGTGTTGTCATCAAGCAAATCATCATCATCTTGCCACTCCCAAATTTTAGAGGAAAGTGGGACATAAGGTACCATAGCCCAACTTCTATTCTTGTTTTCAAGTTGCTCATTCTTAGGATCATCTATTATTAGTTCAATTTTTTCTTGTTGAGATGCAAATCGTTGTGCATATTCTTGTCGTCTCCTCATCCTTTCTCTTGATTTTCTATTTCTTTTTGTCTTACCACTTATCTCTTGTAAGATAGTGTTTTTCTCTTTCATGGGTTTTTGTGTTTTAGAGGAGGAAGCACCATGATCAAATTTCATTTGTCTAGGTGGAATGCTTGGTTGTCGACAATTACCTCCCGATCCTTGTAAGGATGATGGGGGAGGAACCTCAGCATAGTGTCCTTTTACCTTCAGTCTAGGATTCTCTTCAAATGAGGGTTGTTTGCCTCTTATTATTTCTTGTCTAGAAGGACTAGCCACTTGATGTAATAATTTTGTTTTGTAGTTTCTATAGCTCAAAAAGTTAAAATCTATTCATGGCACTAGTTCTTTTTCAGATCTCTCCCAAAAGTAATCCAATGTACAATGTTGTCTTGTAACCAAAGGTTTATACTTATTGTGAGGGATAGTAATCACTTGTCCATTCAAAGGAAATTTTATACAATTATGAATTGTTGAAGGAACAACTTTCATAGCCTTTAACCATGGATGTCCCAATTTCATGCGAAAGAGATCAGAAATGGGGACAACATCAAACCATTGTTCTACATGTTTCTCAAAGATAGTGACCAATAAAGATATCTTCCCATAAGTGTTTATAAAGGTTCCCTTATGTGTCTTAATCATCATATCCGAAGGGTCATAAGATCCTTGCATTAATTGATGTGAAAAGAGAAACTCTTCGGTAGCTACATTGGTCATGCAATTAGGATCAATAAGGGTTCCATCCATAGGATTTCCCATTATTTTCACAGTGATATAAAGAGGTCCTTCAGTGTCCTTCAGTGTCTGCGATTGTTCTATCATGAGGTGTAAACACAATTTCAGGTTCGGGGACCTTTCTTTTCAGGTAAGGCCTAGGAGGGAACCTATTGTTGTTATTGCGATTAGAAGCCATGTGTTTAAGTGTTTAAATCAATGCAAGATTAGATTTTAAAAGCTTTTCCAAATTTATGCAAAAGACCTAAAATGCTTGATTTTTTGTACTTTTTCAATGCAAATATATGACAGAAAAGGTGTTGTAAGGAAATTGATCAGGGGTAGAAAATAATATGTATAATATCAGTCCTATATAGCAATAATATCCTTCACAACACACTTTTGATGCAAATCTAGAATGATGTCTAGTTAAAACCTAGTGAGAATACACTAAAATATGTGATTTTTTCACCAAATCTCAGTGCAAAAGAGTATGATAAAGGGTGTTGTGAGGAAAATTATGATGGAAAAAAAATTATATGAGTAATAAAAACCACCAAATTCCAAAAAATCTGTCACAACACGCTTATAGTGCCACTCAAGATCAAACCTTAGTGAAAATATAGCAAAAATATGCAACTTTTCACAATTTTTCGACTCCAAGACCTAGCAAAAGGGGTGTTGTAAAGAATTTTAGGAGATACAGAAGATTATAACAATAATATCAGTCACCTAAAGCCATAAAACTTGTCACAACATGCTTGGAGTGCAAATCTAGGTCAAACCCTAGGGCAAATATAGCAATAATATGCAATTTTTCACCAAATTTTCAATACAAGAGCCCAATAAAAAGGTGTTGTGAATATTTTTAGGAGGGGCAGAAGATAATAACTCTAATAATAGCCAATTAGTGTAAAAATATTCTTCACAACACACTTATGGTGCAAATTTAGAGAGTCGATAAGGCCAAATCTAGTGAAAATCAAGGTTTTTCAAGCCCTAGGCATGAGATTTTAATGTAAAATACTATATGAATGTATTGAAATATAATTTATGATGAAAATTAATTCCACTCCGATCTGAAAATGATTTTAAAACCCTACCATGCAAAATGCAAGTGCAAATCTAATAAAAAATCAATGAAAAATGCTAGTTTTTGTTGAAATTTTCTATGTAAAAATGCAAATTTTTGAGATCTAAATGCAAATTTACACCAAAATGCAACACTATAGCCAATTGAAAATTTTAATGAGTGTCTAAGATCAGTAGAAAAATCTGAAACAAGATTTTACCTAGAAACCCTAGTTTTTGAAATTACTAGGTTATATGAAAAGTTCAAAATTTCTAACAAAACCCTAGCAATTTTATGATGAAAATGCAATGCAAGTGATTTAATTTTTGTAATTTTCTGCAATTTAGCTCAGATATGATGCAAAAATCACAAATTTAATTGAATTCAAATTAATTGATGAGAATTATATGGAAATGCAAACCCTATAGTGTAATTTTTTTCAAATTTTTCAAATTTTGCAATTTTTTTTGTAATTTTTCAAATGCAATAAGATGAAGAATGATATGAATGAATGAAATCAATGTAAATCTGAAGCAAAACACTTAGAAAGGTTCCAAATTCATTAAAAACATGGGTTCACCAAAATGTTTAGGGTAAAATTAGGATACGGTTTGATTTGATAGTTTATGTATATCCTCCTTTCACCCTAAAGTATTCAAGGACCTTAGGTCGAGTAAGACTCTACTATCATGCCCTTGGTCACTTAGAATGTTTGGAAAATTAGATTTGTATGATTTGACTGTTTGATTATGCCCAATTATGCTTAAAACCCTAATTATACAAATACGGAAACAAACAGATTAATACCAAAAAATGCTGCTACAGAAAGATGTAAAATAACAGACAAATGTGTACTAGTTCCTAAAGTTCAGGAAGTGAAACAGTTGGGGACTAATGATCAGGTTCCATAGTCCAGTGCCTTAATTTTTGTCAGGATATGGGAGCTTTATCTGCAACCTATTTCTGTTGTCTCAGAGATTCTTTCGTTGTGGGATCCAGAGGACTAATGAGTGGGCGCCTGAGTCCAGGTCCCTGTTTTCAGCTTTGATTTGCAATTCTGACACTCTACAACCCTTCTCTGTAACTCCACTTTTCTTGCTTCTTCAACCTGTAACCTGCAATCATGGGAAAATGGGGAGGGGGTTGTGGTGTTTAGAGGCTTGCCTCAATCAAGCCCTGGAGAGACATTCAAGTCTTCCAAACACCGTTGTCAAATAGAGAGTGCGTGTCCTTGGAGGATAGGCAAAAACCAAATGATAAATGCTTGCAAACACAAATGATATCACCTTGTAGTGAAGATCTCATGGAAGGAAGAATCTCTTCATGCCATGAGGAGATGGATGCTGAAATCTGCAAATACAAACACATAAACAACACAACATCTACTCTTGCCACACAATGAATGCTTTGAATCACCTTTAGAATGCCAATGCTCATCTATTAATCCTCTAGTTTACAAATTAATGCCTAAACATGCTTATATATGCAACTACAAACATTCCTGCCAAGAATTTTGTAATTCAAACTTACCATGTTGGCCTAGGAACCAAATAACGATCATAAACTGACACTTAAAATTTGGGCCTAACCCAAAATAGGGCAGGACTAGGGCATGGGTGCCCAAGTCCCCCCCTATTTTAGACAGGGTCTATCTCAAGCGGTTCCCCTAGGTCCTATTTTCTATGACACTTAGGGGTTTTCTTATCAGGATGCCAAAATATGATGCAAGATGTCCTAAATGCAGATAAAAGACCTAGGAGCTAAACCTTAAGAGGGAAAAGCCCCCAAGGGGACATTTTCTGACATTGCACAATTAATGTTGGAACAAAACGGATTTAAAAAAATATTTTCTTTTAAATTCTTTATACAAAGAGCCAAATTGCAGACGTGAAGGGTTTCTTTAGTGCAAAAGGAGTTTGCGGGCAAGACATCAGATGAAAGGCATTCTCCATTTTGGTGATAGAATGGGTATGTACTGAGACTATCCTGCAATTGTTATAATCTTTTAGGGCTTTGAATTCTGTGAATTAGTTCCTGCATATACATCAATTGTTAAAGATAAATCCTTGAGAGAAATAGTCTAGTCCCCTTTTTGTTTCCTATTTTACAATTATGGGACCTAAGGGAGGCCAAGGGCATTTACCTAAGAGGGATTTGACTTAAGGTACTAATGGAAAAATACCAGAGTCTTCAAAGAGATTTAAACCAGGTTAGGGTGAAGGGGATTATACCAAAAAGTTGTATGACTTTCAAGGCCTTATTAGAGATGCCATCCTGCCAGTGGAAGGATGGAAATTATTTGAGTTTGGATATTACCGAAGAGACAGAGAGATACCTATCTCACACCTATAGGATCTTAACCTCGGGAGGTTAGTGGTTCCCAATGTCTTCATTAATGTTGACCTAATTGCAACTATCTGTCAAAACTATGATCCTAGTACAAAGACATTGTATAGTAAGAATGGTCACAGGTTGTTCCAATTGACTAGGGAATTATTGATAGAGATCTTTAATTTGTCCCTTGCTGCCAATGTGAGAATTGACTTAGAGGAGTTCAAGAAAGACTATAAGAGAGGAATGCATGCTTACATGACATATAAGTTAGCCCTCCACAGAAAGAGGTATTCAGGCAAACATGCTAAGTTCAATGATGATGAATTGGAACCTTTCAGTGTAAACATGTTTGAGGATTATTTTGTCATGACCTATTGTATCCTCTGCCAAATCTTTGGTCTGGATTTTAGTCCTTTGATACTTAATAATCTATTGGTCATGATAGTTGATATTCAGGATAGGTATCAGTTTAAGAGGTTTGATTTTGCCTCCTACTTGAAAGAAAAGATTCATGAGGACTTAGTATCATTTAAGACTGCAGGACATGCTCCCACTTTTAAAAGATATTCCTTGTGCCACATTTTGTTGCATTGTGGAATGAGGTTTTGGGCTAGGAGTTACAGTTTCAACATTTCACAAAGGAGTGTGATCCTATGCCCATTCAAGGAAGGGTACATCTATGAGATATGTCTTGTGACAAATGCAAGTTATCTAGCTTTTGAATAGCATTTTGTTCAAAGGATATTGGGATTGTTAGGTGTTGATATGCCTAGATTATCTAGAGTTGTTATGAACTTCCTCAGACCTTGAAAGGATAGCATATGGGCCTTTGAGACACAATTGGGGTGATTGGTATGTATATCTAGATGCAACATTAATTAGAATATATGGAGCTAATGTTAATCCCCATTTACTACTAGTCAGGGTACTAAATAGAATTGATTTTTTGGAGATTGTTTGACAGTTAAATGAATCTGATAAATTCCATTTGAAGACAAGAAAGAAGGGTTCTTTTCTCCCTATCCCTATTGATTTTCTAGGATTTAGAATACACACCAGGGAAGGATATGAGACATGCTCCAATATGCTTTCACTATATAAATTGCCATTTTTAGATCACCAAAATTATGATCCAAAGCATTTCATTGATAGGGTAAGGAGAGAAAGAGAGAGGGCAGGTTTTGAACACAATTATTATGAAAAGGAGGATCTTATCAAGAATTGTGTTTCTTTAGAGGAGGTACGTCAAAGGAAAGAGATGTGGGCTTGTATTAATTGGAGAGAGATAGAGGAAAATAGCAAACCCTAGATATCCAAGTGCTTTCTCACACATTACAGATCTTATCCTTCATATGAAAATGTTGATGGATAATGTAGAACAGTTGAAGTTTGTTCCTAAGAAGAAAGACATTGAACCAAAGTCTCCTAAACTCCAACATAATCCTAATGAAAAAAATGAAGGACATGTTCCTCCACAAGTTGGGGAGAGTATAGAGGAATCCTGGAAGTCTCTTCTAGTTCATGAACCAATTGTTGCACAACCGCTACTAGTTGATTATTCTCTAATAGATGAGATGGGAGAAAATTAGATTGATTTAGAAGAGATTCAAAAAGTGTTGAAATCACCCTAGAGACATGAAATTTTCATCTCTCCCCAAAAAAGGACTCTATTGAGTATGCAGGAAAGTAGTGTGATAGTGCAAGATGTTAGAGAACTCGCAAAGAATTCGTATTTGATGATGACTTCATAAAATCCAAAGAATTCAGGGCCCTTCTTGTGTAGAAGAAATCAGAGGCATACTTGGCAAAATTGAATGAAGAGCAGAGTAGGGCAGATGACAATGATCAAAATGAAATTACTTAGAGGGTCCTAAAAGAAGTTGATATGGATATCAGTAGGACCACCCCTGAGGAAGGTAGGAGATTGGTGGTAGAGAGTGGTTTTCTTTTGCTACCAGGATGGGATATTTCCTCCACTATATCCATGGATACTATAAAGAGGAAAGATGAATTTGATGATGAAGTTATTACCAGGGAGTAGGCTGAAGAGATGTTTGGATCCGAATTTAGTGCTAGTCATGAGGCACTAGCTATTTGGGCCTTTGCTCTTGGTGATAACAAGCCACATATAGTAAAGAACATAAATCAGCTAACTGGACAACTCATTGTGAGATGGCTAACTAATACTACACCCCCTTAGGCTTCCTCTTTAGTGGTGGCAACTGTAAAGTTCAGTGAGGTTGTAGGTAGAAAAATGTATGCAGAGTTGAAGTAGTTAAAGGAGGACAATGTGAAGTTGTTGCAGGAGTGCAACAGACTTAAGGTTCTCATCCCTTCAAGGGGAATTGAGGTAACGACACCTGTTTCCACATCAAGCTTCAAATGTCTGATTGGATAGTAATCGAGTGGTTGCCACCAAATCACATGACAAGTTGGAAAGTAAAAGTAATAGACAAGAATAGTTAAGGGAAGAGTGTAGGAAAGGTCAGATAGAATTTATTAAAGGGCTCCTCAATCATCAAATGAGTAAAGTTTTGAAGAAAGTGGATGATGTGTGGGTATGCCGCAACAATTTGAAGAAGGCGCTAAATGAATACATGGCAAGTGATAAAACATTGAGAGATATCCTAGGTACATGATTTCCTAGGGTGGCTCCAATGGTTTATATCCATAATTGCACCATTTTGGAATCTGACATTCCAAGTAGGTTGGTAGATACTTACCAGGTTATAGGTTTCTTGAAAGAGGTATCTACTTTCTAGAGAAAACTAGATGTGACACTTAGGGAAAAATTGAAGTATTTTACTTCCATTGAGGACTGTTCCCTGCCCCTAGTGTACAGTGATAATGAATTTGAAAAGAGACTAGTAGAATGGAAGAAAGATTTTGAAGGCATTGTACCAGAGCTATTGAATTAATTGTGTCTGACACATAGGTTGAACAAATGAGGTGTAATATGGAATTGGATAAAATACTAAATTTGGAAGTAGGCCTCAGTAATTTTGTTAAGGAAATGAAAGTTCTACTAGATGCTAGATTCTTCACCCATATGAGTAGAGTTGAGAAAGTATTGGACCACAACTGGCCATCAAAGGAGGAGTTCGCAGCTTGGGTACAAAGGTACGTGATGTGATCTCAAGTACACTACTCACTGAAGTTTCAATATTTTTGATCCGGCTGCTGATGGATTGATTTGATGGATTGCGTCTATGAGGGTTTTGAATGAAGGTAATATGTGGTTGGTGTTGAAATGATTACACTTCTTTTCTACTTTTGGGAAAAAGGTTTGATATCTAGGATATCAGAGTGAGAATGAAGTACATCAATGGTACAAGTAGCTGAACTTGATTGATTAAAATATTGAAGAAGGATGTTGCTCAGGTGTGTAACTCTCTGTTTCTTTTTCTATAAATGGAAGTGCTTATATGCATAATGTACACCACCCTATTTTGAGAGAAAAATGCATGGTATTTCCTTTTCTTCTATGTTTTGTACACTACCCAATTTCCTAGGAAACACCACTTTATTTTCATGGTTGTTACTGTTGCAAGTATGAGGTAAACCAGTGTTGTCATTGATGTCAACATACTCATATTGCTTTGACAAGAAGGATTCAATGAGCAGTGTGCTGAGGATATTGAGAAAATTAGCCTCAGTCAGGAACAGTAAAGAACAGTGATGAGAAGAAGGCAAATGTACTGTATAGGATGCGAACTGGAGGATGCAGATTAAAGGGTTTGTAGATATGGGTCTTGAGATGCTTCAGTTAATATTTCAGAGGTCCGCATGAAGATCTGAAGGAGTTGTGGCTGTCGGTGTAGAACCAGTTCCGGCAAGTATTCAGAGGTGACAGAGGATCACAAAAGGTCCGAAGAGGTCCGGAACTGTATAATCCTAATCTGCGGATTGGAAGGAGTCTTTGGGATGTCCTTGTGATGTGCCATCTCGAGTTGTGTATGATTTGGAGGCCTGGAAGTACCTCTTGCACTATGACAGTAGCGACAGACAGTGTTCTTGAAGTTCCGGATAAGGAGGATAAGAGATTTCAGTAAGTAAAGGAAATGCGGACGTACCTGGTCATTCAGGCAGGCTTGTGAAGGTTCCTAGATCATGTTGAGGTTGTGTTGTTGGTCCGCATTGACAGTAGAGCCCGGAATTGAAGATATTCTTCCGGATGAAGTTTTTGCTCTGTTTAGCCAACCGGATGAGTTGTTCATCCTGCGAATGTTCTTATGGTGGCCGACCGGATGTGTTATTCATCTTGCGGATATTCTTATGGTTGATTGCCGACTTAGATGATTGTTCCTAAGTCGACGTCTTGTATAAATAAAGGTTTGTGAGTTCATTGTGAGGTGTGACTTGTGCGAAAAAGGAGGTGCAACAAAGAGAAGTGCAGAAGGCAGAGCAGACGTTTTTGAGCTTAATGGAACTGATCCAGACATGGTAAAGATGTCATTCTCCAGTTCAAGACTGTGATTTTTATCACTTTGTAGACAGTGTGTCTCCTTGTAGGCAGTGGGCCTCTTTGTGAGCAGTGTGCTCGGGCAGTGAGCCCTAATTGGCAAGTGCCATTTTGTAATTCCTTATTCTTCTAACAGAGAATAATCTTTGGGTTAATCACCCCGTGGTTTTCTCCCTTAACCGGGTTTCCACGTCAAAAATATTGTGTCATGTGTTTCTTATTTCATGATAATGTTTGTTTGTTTAATTCAATGCTGCTTTGATTAATAAGAATGATCAGAAGAAGAAACAATTAGGATAACTGATTCACCCCCCCCTCTCAGTTATCAACAATTGGTATCAGAGCCAAGTTCCTCTGAAAGAAGCTTAACCGCTTGAGGAGATCTAAGATGTCGTCATACAAAAAGGATAGTCCGAAGTTCGATGGACCCAATTTTACTCTCTGGAAGGGTCGCATGAAATGTCACCTGGAATGTATAGGAAAAGCATACTTGGCCATGGTTTCAAAACCATATGTACCTCCACAAGGTGGTCCGACAACTCTGAATGAAATCACAAAAGCTGAAAACAATCTGCGGACCAAGGAAGCTCTTCTAAGCACATTGAATGACTCAGATCTCTCAAATGTTATTGACCTACCAACTGCATATGAGATCCTGACTAAACTGGAACTTCTGTATGAAGGAGATGAGTTTGTCAAAAGTGCAAGGTTGCAAAGTCTGAAAGGGAAATTTGAAAGATTGAAGATGAGAGATGATGAAAACATCACTACTTTTATGCCAAGAGTGAATGAACTAGTGTGTGGAATTAGAAATGCTGGTGGAACTCTGGATGAAAATGAGATCGTTTGCAAAATCCTTAGATCCCTTCCTGCTGCCTACAAAATCAAGGTTGCTGCAATTGATGAATTCAGAGCCCACACAACTGTCACAAGAGAACAATTGGCTGCCAAGCTAGCTGCATTTGAAATGACCGAGTTTGGAGATGATCTTCCCAAGACTGAATCTGCTTTCAAAGCCAGTGCCTATGTGAAAGGCAAATAGAGAATTGATCCGGGAGAAAACTCTTCAAGGAAGATGACATGGTATGATCAAGCAAGAAGAGACATGGAAGAAGAAGAAGTAGAAATAGCTCAACTTGAAGCCCTCATTGCAAAAAGACTACCAAGAGGATCCGGTAAGTATGAAGGAAAACTACCCTTTAAGTGCTTCAACTGCAATAAGATTGGTCATTTTGCTTCAAGATGTCCGGAAAGATCTGCAAGGTCTAATACTAACAGACAAAGGTTTCAAAAGAATTGCTATTATGTTCATGAAGAAGATGACAATGAAGGAGTAACAGATGATGAATCAGAACTAGGAAGCAAATCCGGAAATGAGTGGGTGTTTATTGCCATCAAGGAAGAAGATTCAATACTCTCTGAATCTGTCAATCACAAAGTTGTTGAAAAAGCTTTGGCTGCTCAAGTGGAAGAAAAGGATGATTGGGTTATTGACAGTGGATGTTCTCACCATATGACTGGTGACAAGAATAAGTTCTTGAATTTGGAAAGGTATGAAGGAGGAATGGTAAAGTTTGGTGACAATTCTGCTGGCAGAATCAGAGGCAGGGGAACTATTTCCTTTGATGGAAAGAGCAAAACAGGTAATGTACTATATGTTGAAGGATTGAAGCACAATCTTCTCAGTGTTGGTCAGTTAGTAGACAAAGGCTATGATCTTCGGTTTAAGAATGGAAAATGCAGAATCTTTACAAGCTCCGGAACTGAAATTGCATCCGGTACTCAGACAAAAGGTAATATCTTTCATCTGGTTGGTTCAAATAAAAGTTGTTTGTTTGTTCAAATTGATCAGAGTTGGTTATGGCATAGAAGAATGTGTCATGTAAATTTTGATAACATCATCAAGATAAGCAATACTCAGGCTGTAAGAGATCTTCCAAAATTGATGAAACCTACAAATAGTTTGTGCAAAGAATGTCAGCTAGGTAAACAAAGCAGAGTCTCTTTCAAAAGCAAAGATCAGTCTTCTACCGGATTGTTGGAATTAGTACATACTGATCTCTGTGGTCCGACAAGAATCAAGAGTCTGCAAGGTGATAGATATTTCATGTTGTTAATTGATGATCATTCCCGGATGATGTGGGTTACCTTTCTAAAAGAAAAATCAGAAGCATTTGAGAAGTTCAAAATCTTCAAAGCTTTGGTAGAGAATCAAACCGGATTGAAACTAAAGTGTCTAAGGTCTGATAGAGGTGGTGAATTTACATCTGGAGAGTTCATTGACTATTGTGAGAAGCAGGGTATAAAGAGACAATTGTCTGCTCCTAGGACTCCACAGCAGAATGGAGTAGTTGAAAGAAAGAACCGGACCATCCAGGAAGCTGCCAGGACAATGATGTTGGAAGCAATTGTTCCTCAGATGTTCTGGAAAGAAGCTATCAGCACTGCAGTCTACACTCTAAATCGAGTTCAAATCAAAAACAATACTGGTACGACCCCCTATGAACTCTGGTTTGGCATCACTCCCACTGTGAAATATTTCAGAGTATTTGGTAGCAAGTGTTATATCAAAAGAGATGAAGATCTAGGAAAGTTTGATGCTAGAAGTGATGAAGGAATTTTCTTGGGCTACTCCACTCAAAGCAAAGCATACCGGTGTTACAATAAGAGACTGAGGAAGATGATAGAAAGCACTAATGTGAAAGTTGATGAAGGAATTGAGAAGCCCTTAAGATTTTATGAATCTGATGAAGATGACCAAGACAGTGTTCAAGGAACTCAATCCTCTCCGGTAAGACAGAGTCAGCCTGATCCGGTAAATCAGGAAGAAGAGATAGGTTTGAATGAGCCTGATCAAGAAGCAGTAGTGCAGGATACTCCCAAAATTCCAAGGTATGTGACACTAAACCACTCTGAAGATCAGATCATAGGTGACAGAAGCAAAGGTGTGCAAACTAGAAGGAATATTGCTCAAAATCAGGATGAATGTTGTCTGATTTCAAAGATTGAACCTAAAACAGTAAATGAAGCCTGCAATGATGAAAACTGGACTAAAGCAATGAAAGATGAATTAATGCAAATTGAGAAAAATCATACTTGGGATCTTGTTCCCAGACCTAGAGACAGGAATGTGATTGGAACCAAATGGGTCTTCCGGAACAAATTAAATGAAGCTAGTAAAGTAATCAGAAACAAAGCTAGATTGGTCTACAAAGGCTACTCCCAAATAGAAGGAATTGATTATGAAGAGACCTTTGCTCCCATGGCAAGAATTGAAGCAGTCAGATTATTTCTTGCATTCGCTGCCTTCAAAGACTTCAAGGTATATCATATGGATGTCAAGTCTGCCTTCCTAAATGGTGATCTGGAAGAAGAAGTTTACATTGAACAACCGGATGGATTTCAATTATCTGACAATGATGATATGGTCTGTAAGTTAAAGAAAGCATTGTATGGATTAAAACAAGCTCCAAGAGCATGGTATGAAAGGTTGGATAAGCATCTTGTGCAGATTGGATTCAGCAAAGGTACTGCTGACAGTAACTTATATTTCAAAATTGATCATGAAAACATTTTGATTGTTGAAGTGTTTGTAGATGATATCATTTTTGGAGGAAGAGATAGTATGTGCAAAACTTTTGCAAATCAGATGAAATGTGAGTTTGAAATGTCTATGCTTGGTGAAATGAATTTCTTCTTGGGTCTACAAATTACTCAAACAAAGAAAGGAATCTTCATTTCTCAGACCAAATATGTGAAAGAATTGTTAAGGAAATTTGGTATGGAAGATTCAAAACCAATGAACACTCCCATGGCAACTGGATGTAAGTTGAGCAAAGATGATGACTCTCCAAAGGTAGATCAAACAATGTATAGATCAATGATTGGTGGATTGTTGTATCTCACTCAGACCAGACCAGATATAATGCAGGCTGTTGGTCTTGTGGCAAGATTCCAGGCTGATCCTAGAGAATCTCATGTTATGGCAATCAAAAGAATTTTTAGGTACTTGAAAGGAACAGTTGAGTATGGTCTATGGTACCCTAGAGATCCGAATTTCTCTCTTCATGCTTACACAGATGCAGATTGGGCAGGAGATGTAGATGATCGAAAGAGCACCAGTGGTGGAGCATTCTTTTTGGGGAAGAGATTGGTTTCTTGGCTAAGCAAGAAACAAGATGCAATATCTCTGTCTACAACTGAAGCAGAATACATTGCAGCAGCAAGTAGTTGCACTCAAATCCTATGGATGAAGCAGATGCTAAGAGATATTAAAATTGAATATGCGGAGCCTATCACAATTTTCTGTGATAATTCAAGTGCAATTAATATTTCCAAGAATCTGATATTACACTCTAAGACTAAGCACATATCTATCAAGCTTCATTTCTTGAGAGAACAAGTGAACAAGGAAGAAGTCAGGTTGGAGTATGTTCCCTCCAAGGATCAGATTGCAGATATTTTTACTAAACCTCTTCCCAAGGACTCTTTTGAATATCTCCGGGAGAAGTTAGGGGTCATGGCCCCTCCGGTGATAAACTAGGATGCACTGATGTGCATCAGTCCGGTGGATATCACAGTCATATCTTGTGATCCGGATTGATGATTGGGAGCTGCTACTAAGGGGGAGCAGCTGGTATGATTTTGATGTGTCAAAATTGCAAGTATGAGCCCTTTGCCATTGATGTCAAAGGGGGAGAGAAGACATGTGAAAAACAAGTAGCTGATGATCAAAAGGGGAGCAGCAAATGAGGAGAAGACATGTTGCCGATAGGGGGAGAAGTGACAGAAAGGAGAAGTTTCCTGTCTTGATGGTTTTTCACATCATATGTTGCCATCAATGACAAAGGGGGAGATTGTTGCAAGTATGAGGTAAACCAGTGTTGTCATTGATGTCAACATACTCATATTGCTTTGACAAGAAGGATTCAATGAGCAGTGTGCTGAGGATATTGAGAAAATTAGCCTCAGTCAGGAACAGTAAAGAACAGTGATGAGAAGAAGGCAAATGTACTGTATAGGATGCGAACCGGAGGATGCGGATTAAAGGGTTTGTAGATATGGGTCTTGAGATGCTTCAGTTAATATTTCAGAGGTTTGCATGAAGATCTGAAGGAGTTGTGGCTGTCGGTGTAGAACCGGTTCCGGCAAGTATTCAGAGGTGACAGAGGATCACAAAAGGTCCGGAGAGGTCCGGAACTGTATAATCCTAATCTGCGGATTGGAAGGAGTCTTTGGGATGTCCTTGTGATGTGCCATCTTGAGTTGTGTATGATTTGGAGGTCCGGAAGTACCTCTTGCACTATGACAGTAGCGACAGACAGTGTTCTTGAAGTTCCGGATAAGGAGGATAAGAGATTTCAGTAAGTAAAGGAAATGCGGACATACCTGGTCATTCAGGCAGGCTTGTGAAGGTTCCTGGATCAGGTTGAGGTTGTGTTGTTGGTCCGCATTGACAGTAGAGCCCGGAATTGAAGATATTCTTTCGGATGAAGTTTTTGCTCTGTTTAGCCTACCGGATGAGTTGTTCATCCTGCGAATGTTCTTATGGTGGCCGACCGGATGTGTTATTCATCTTGCGGATATTCTTATGGTTGATTGCCGACTTAGATGATTGTTCCTAAGTCGATGTCTTGTATAAATAAAGGTTTGTGAATTCATTGTGAGGTGTGACTTGTGCAAAAAAGGAGGTGCAACAAAGAGAAGTGCAGAAGGCAGAGCAGATGTTTCTGAGCTTAATGGAACTGATCTGGACATGGTAAAGATGTCATTCTCTAGTTCAAGACTGTGATTTTTATCACTTTGTAGACAATGTGTCTCCTTGTAGGCAGTGGGCCTCTTTGTGAGCAGTGTGCTCGGGCAGTGAGCCCTAATTGGCAAGTGCCATTTTGTAATTCCTTATTCTTCTAACAGAGAATAATCTTTGGGTTAATCACCCCGTGGTTTTCTCCCTTAACCGGGTTTCCACGTCAAAAATACTATGTCATGTGTTTCTTATTTCATGATAATGTTTGTTTGTTTAATTCAATGCTGCTTTGATTAATAAGAATGATCAGAAGAAGAAACAATTAGAATAACTGATTCACCCCCCCCTCTCAGTTATCAACAGTTACTCTATTCATACAGAGTCAAGAACAAGAGGAATGTGTGAGGCCTACCCTTTTTCATTCTGTTCATGTGATTATTTACCTTACTATTGTTGATACTTTTATATTTGTGGGACTGTTGATCCTGAATTTTTGAACTATTAAACCTTATTATGTTAAAGGAAAACTAATTGGGTGATGTTAGATAGATGTTTATTTTATAGGAAAACTAATTGGGTGATGTCTGATTAATGTTTACATTACAGGAAAACTAATTGGGTGATGTTAGAGGGAAAATTGTAGTGTGATTTCATTTATGCTTATGAGAACTGTGGTATGTTTTAGGAATGCATGTTTTAAATTTGCTTTGGCTATGATATTTATATGTGGAATTAACCTTGAAATTTAGTGTGCAGGTATTTCTAACAAAACCACAGACACTGGAGATTATTCCACACCTTATGTTGTAATCCCTTGTGAAGCCAATTTGGTTCCACTAGGAACCGAGATCAACTCTGTGTTTGAATTATTGTTGTAATGTTGTCTTGCATGAGGTTGAATGGGTTAGGTCTACCCTCTTGTAAATTTGAATTATGATTTGTGTTGTGAGAATTGTATTTGAATTTTATTTTTAATTTTAAAATTTTGAGACCCTTTTCTTGTGTCTTAACTTGACCCTAGGTGTTCTAACTAGGTTAAAGTTGACCCTGGGTTATACCCCATGGGTCTAGGGTCCCTTTTGACTTGGGTAACCCTTGGTAAACCTCCGTATGGTCACCTTAACTTCACACTGAAGTTAAGTGACGAATTTGGAGGCATGGGAGGAATAGGATGAGTGGTACCAACACTCAAGCCCATCCCTCTTCAATTCCCAAGGCTTGTGAGACTCCCCGTTTTGTGGTCCTTCATGAGAGGGAAGGAAGGTAATACATGTGTCATCCTTTCCCTCTCCAATCCCCCTTTTCTCTCCCATGTGTAAGAGAGATGACATGTGGTAAGGGATAAGGAAGACTTTGGGGATGGGTGAGTGACATGTGTCAACACCCATCCCTTGGGACACAATAGTGTTTGGGAGGAAGAGTGAGGAGGTGACAAGTGTCACCTCCCCATTCCTCTAAGCTCATGGAATGGGTTATTTTAATCCCACTTGGGATAGGGAGAAAGGTTGTTGAATTTTTGAGGATTTTTGGTTTATTGGAAATTGTTTTTTGGAGAAAAGGAGAGAGGGAGTTTGGTCACTTAGGTTGGAGGAGATTTTAGTGGAGCTCTACATCAACACTATCCATTAAAGGGCTTTTTAAGGTTGGATTTCAAGGCCTTTCCTTTGCATTTTCTATTTGTGCATGAAGGATGTGTGAAAATGTTTATTTTTCTTATGTTGTATTTTTTTGTTATTGTGGGGAAACTTTTTTTGGGATGTTGATAGAGCTTCTTCCACTTGGGAGAAATGCTCATCAAGTATGGGGTAGGAGAGGAGTGATCCTCCTCGAGGTCATTTCCTTGTTTTGGGATGTTGAAAGCCTTGAGGGCATTTGAGTAATTTGAGTAAATTTGTCACATGGCTTGAGAGCCAAAATATGATCTTTTTAGAATTTTTGGTTTACTTGTTTGGCTTGAGGCCATGAGAAAATTGTGTTGATTATATTATTTGAAGGGTGGAACTCTAGAGTTGAGTGTGTCTGCTCTCCTACCCCTCTTTGACTCACTTTAGTTGAGTTGTGTTGTGTAACTATCCAAGGGTGTAATTGTGTTTTTGAGATGTTGTATTGCTTTGTTGTGAAGTGGTTTGGACTCCCTAGGTGTGTGGATGATCTCCCTAGCTCGGGGGTGACCCTCTTGTGGGTCTACGGTAGGGAGGAGAGCAAGTTGAGTGGTGTTTTCTCCTCTTGTGTGATATGCAGGTTCTTGGAGCTTAGTGTGAAGCTTGGAGAAGATTATTTGAACTTGGAAAATATTTTATTTTCCTTAAGTCTTAAGGAGAGCTTGGTCATTTAATAGCTTCATCCTTGTTGATTTGCCAAGAGGAGAACATTCTCTCTCTTTGTTGTAAATATTGGTATTTTGGAGTTATGAGAGAATCCTACCTTATTGTGTTGATAGTTGTAATTTTATTGTTTATTAAATTTTACCATTTGTGTGAGAAAGAAGAAAAGAAATTTGTTTTTAAAAGGATATTAGAATTGTCTATTTCCTTATAATCCTATTTGCAAAGTTGTGAATTAGTTGTTGTTACAAATAAGTTTGTTAAAATTTATCTCATTATATGACTTGTGAAAATATTGATTTTAATAAATTATATGAAGTTGAATTTTTTTTTGTTACTATGAAAAGAAAGAATTTGTTTTTGTTATAATGTTAAAAATGTTTATTTTGTAATGTTCTTTCCTTAAAAGAAAAATTATAAGCAAATGACTAAAACATTTCATTGATATTATTTTTGTTGTAAATAAGTTCATTGCCATGTAGAAAGTTGATAAGAAGGAAAATAATCCCAATAAATGTGATTGCAAAATTTACCTATTTGTTAAAATAGAAATTTTTTTGAGTACAAATAAAGAAAGTGTAGGTTAAAAATAGATAGTTTCAATTGATTGTGTATTTTAAGTGTATAAGTTATAATATAAAAAAAAGGGCAAACTGATTGAGAATTTGATCATTAAAATTGAAAAAAAATTCACATATATATATATATATATATATATATATATATATATGTATATGTATGTATATATGTATATATGTATGTATATATGTATATATACATATATACATACATATATATATATATACATATATATATACATGTTAAATTTATTTTATTAATCAAACTATATATTTTTTTATGGGTCTGTGGAAATTTTTCTGTTTATATAAATTTTAGATTAAATTGTGTTGTTCAGGAATTGCTATGTATATAACATAATATATATATATATTATATTATATTTAAATAGATAAAAATATACAAAGGAGAAATAAAATACACTTTTTGCAAGCTCTGGTTTGAAATACAGACAAATATATAAAAAAAATTAATATTGGTGGGGGTTTGAACCCCCACCGCAGGCTTTACACAATGGGTGTGGGGAGGGGCGGAGCCCCCACCCCTCCCCACACCCCCGCCATACTTTAGACCCTGAGGGAGACCCAGATCCGCCGCCGGCCCTACGCGGCCTCCTCTGCGAATGTTGCTCCCCCCGTAAACCCTCTGCGCGACCATAAACCCCCACGCCCTGCTTCCCGTGGCCCCGTTCTCCACCACAGATCTCTGCCCTATGCCGCTCCCTGCAGGCCGTGACTCCGGTCCCTCCGCCCGTCTACAGTGCGGCCTTCACTGATCCTCCCCTCCACTATGCCCCAACTTCGCGGCCCCATCTCCAATCCATGGCCTCCACCATTGCTGCTGCTGCCCCTTCTCATCCCTGCACAACCATTCAAAACCCACAAAAAGATTAGGGTTCCCAATGAAATTCAAAGGAAAAGAATGAATGAAAATATAACATTATTCAATGATATATATAAAAAAATAAAAATAAAAATATATAAAATATAAGATTAAATTAAATTATATATATATATATATATAATTTGTTTGCCAATACTTTTGTAAATTCATTTAGATAATAATATATATATATATATAGGTATATATATATATAATTATATATATATATATTTATATATATAAATACATTATCTATGGGTAATTTAAAAAAAAAGAATAAATAAAATAGGGGCTATATTTCGACGATAATACATATATTTATATTAATTCAACTGTAGGGGAATTGCGCTTTAGGAGTTAATAAATTTTATTTAAAAAAATATCAAGAAAACAAAAAGAAAAATATACCTATCTGTATAAATGCAAATAAGCATATATATACATTATATATATGCTTATTTGCATTTATATAGATATGCGTATCTTTATAAATGCAATTAAGCCATCACAGGCATTCCATATGTGGCCATTGTAAACTAAACCTAGAGATTGAGAAAACGTCAGTTTGAGTAAACGTCCAATTGAGAAAAATGAGAGAGAAAGAGAAAGAAAAGTTAACCGTGAAAACAAAAAGGAGAAAATGTGTGGCATTTCCAAACTGGGCTAAGAGAACTAAGTAAGAATTAACTCTCCGTTAATCCTGAATTAAGAACAATGTAAAGGATGCAGTGATAACTCTGATTGATGGAGCACTGATCTGGTTTACCAAGAAATTAGGAATAATGTAAAGGATGCAGTGATAACTCTGATTGATAGAGAACGGGAAGAAAAGTAGGATAAACATAAAGAAATACAATCAAAATTAAATTTCAGAGAAACGGTAAAGAGAACGTGATAGAAATACAATCAAAATTAAATTTCAGAGAAACGGAAGAGAGGGCAAATGTGCAGGCTTTGTTGAAAATGCTAAGTCTGAAGGAGGAGAAATTAATATTAAATTTTAGAAAATGTGAAAAGAGAACAGATGATCAGACTTTGTTGAAAAATGCCCCATTAACTCAATCAACTGTTTTACCAATGTAATTAGTGAAATTAACCTAAGTTGGGAAACCACATGTTTAGATTAGTGTTTGTGTAATAAATCCCACTCACGCCCGTGAGGCGTTATGCTGCTGGATTCTTCCAGAATCTAAGGTTTAGAAGCTTAGAAAGTTCAACCTTGTAGCGATGTCAACCGCGTTGTGAAGACCCCCTTGTTGACCTTCTTGCATTTGGGTGTGCGCACATGAGTGTGATACCCCACTAACAACTATTTTGTTTACGCCTTAAGCATACGCCACCGAGCACGCTTACGCATGCGAGGGGGTTTCTAGGGAAGCATGGGAAATTTTTTGATATTTCGTGTCATGACCACATGACACATGTGGACATGACACGTGTGATGCATGTTGTGACCGCATGGGAAATGTGGGCATGACAGAATATTTCTAGGAATGGGTGGTTCAGGTAAAATTTCAAGAGAGAAACTATAGCAGGAAACACACTCTTATTTACCCACTTATTCATAGTGTCATTCTGGTGAGGGAGGATAGAGCCTATTTGGAGACTCCAATTGCTTTGAGTTGTTTTGGTCGAGCAGGAGGTTTTGTTTAAGCTCTAGCGATTGTTGTTGAGTCTTCAAGTTAGGTAAAGAGGAGTGGCTTCATTTTCCTCTCTCCTCCTTCCTAATATAGATGGCACTCATCAAAGATACAGCTGCGACAAATGGAGAGTATGACATTAGGATGGTCTAGCTGGTGTTAAGGAAATAAGAGTTTATTGATAGAACCATGAAGTTGTATGCCTGGCTAATGGTGACACCTCCAATAGCTTTCTCAAAAGGGAGGTTATAATTGCTTCCCATTTCAGTTATAGGTGGCTGCCTCAAGAAACTTGATGGTTCTGACATTTGGCAACCCTAAATTGAAAGATGGGTGAGGCAAAATAACTACCTATGCTTAAGATAGCAAAGTTATAGAGAAATTAGTTATTCTAAACTTCCTTAGAATTTGAACTTGACACACGTTCTCTCATGTAACCGAATATGGTTGTAGCTTTGAAATATCTCAGTGGTTTGTAAGAGCTCTCCCTTGTGTTATAAAAGGTGAGATGCTCATTGTTTTAGTGTTGGAAAATGTTTGGGACTATGTTGTAATCATTTTATCATAGGAATAAAGACTAAGTATCTTTATGTCTTTTTTCAAAAATAGCATGTATCCTTTGGTATGATTAATACCAACAGGGTTATTGTTTTGTGTAATCTGTCTCCGAGTGTATATCATAACAGATATTTGAATAAAGCAATTAAAAGGTGTTTTATACTAAATCACACACTTGCTGTGATACATTTATTTCTTGCATTAGCTTCTGTTCAAGTAACAGAGTAAAATCTTTTCAAGAGTTAAATGATGTTTATTATGATATAATAGGATTACTAAGTATGAAGGTTACATAAGAAAGCTCTGTGTGGTTGACATCAATATTAAAATATTGGTTGTTTAAAAAATCGCTAGGATCAAAAGGTACATAGGAAAAGACGTAGATAGGTGACTCTATTTAACTAATGATAGGCACTTGTCCTCATAGTACCAATTTACCAATCACAAATCTATTTGAAAAATATGCTTATTTCACTGTTTAAATTATTCGTTACCATCTGGTACTTTCAGTTTGACAATCTATGTCTGTAGAATATGTTTTAAAAGAAGGATCAGTTATCTATCATTCCTTAGATCATAGGATGAATGGAGATCTATTATTTATAGATACTTGGGTTATTCATGATTTTGAGGTTTTTGTTTAAAGTATCTATTAAAGGGAAACCCACCTAGGCTTTGCAAAGCTTGAAGTGTAGAGGAAAATTGTTAGGTAGATGGTTTTTCCTATTTTGTTGGCCCATTTCCTATTGTTCTGGTCTAAGCCTAAAAGTAAGTACACAGAGATCAATATGGTACACTTTGGGGGACCAACAAAATTGGTGGCTCTACTGGGGACAGAGGTCATCCATTGGATAGGGTCATTTCAAACCTTAAGTTACCTTTAACAAATATCCAATCGCCCTATATTTTTCTTACCTTCTATTTTCTATTATCTATTTGGGTTGTGGGAGTATGAGTGATATTTTGTCCAATCCCCAAGGTGGGTGGTGACTCTGCATTCTAAAGAACCTAATTATTTTATCAACTTTTCAAAATGGATGAAAGAATATCATTGCACAACAACTAGAACAAGAAGCCGGTGACAGAAGCTAAGGACGAAGAACAAGCTACCTAGAAAGTGAAGGATAAAGGTGAGTCATCTAATCCTCATATTGAAGTTGAAAATCCTGTAGTTAGAGAAATATTAGTTGGATATGAGAGTGATGTCTCAACCAATAGGATTAATACATCGAAGGAAGAAGTGAGATGTCTTCTCTTAAAACAAGAGAGGTTAGAAAAATGAAGCACAAAGAGAGGCTGTCTTGCAAGGATATTATGATGCTTTAAGACCCAGAAGTTCCCCTTCTATCACTAATGCAATAGTCAATTTAGGGTCATCTAAAACACCATTAGTTTGACCCTACGATGTAACCAGTCCTGAAGATTGGTTTGATGGTTGTTACCAAGGTCAAGATGGTGAAGATCCTAGGGTAGTTGTTGAAAATAGAAATGAAAAGAGAAGGGGGAAGAAATACCAAGAAGACCTAATACTCCTAGGAGTCAAGGTGCAACTAGAGAAATTGATTTCCTTAGAGTAGAAGTAGCTAGACTTGAGGCAGGAAAGGAAGTTAGTGAGTTAAGAAGAAAGATTGATATGGCAATAACATCGACCATATGAATATTTCCTATGGGAAATGAAAATATAAATACTGGATATCAAAATAATCAAAGAAGAAACCAAGGATTGAATCATGGTTGTCAAAATAACCCATGAGATAACTAGGAGAACTTTGCTAGGCCACCCCTCAATCTAGCCAGATACAGGCAATTAAATTTTGTAGGAATCCCAGGCTTTCCAAATCATGTTCCAAATGAAGTTAGATCTAGACTAGTGAAGTTCTTAGGAAATAATTCTATTTCTAAAGATGAACATTTGAGGTATTTTAATAATTTGATGCATGATTTTTAAGTAGAAGATGAGGATGTACTTATGAAATTATTTGTGTAGTCTTCAAATGAAATTGCTAGAGAGTGGTATAAGAGTTTACTAGAAAATAGTATCAACTCATGGAGAGATTTACAAAACATATTTAGAGAACATTATGGAGATAACTCTTATGCAAGGTTTACCATCAATGAGTTCACAAGCATCACAAAAGGGGTATATGAATTGGTGTCAGATTTTAACAACAGATTTGTTAAAGTGTTAGCCAAAATACCTCCTCATCTAAGGCCAAATGAATCTATGTGTCTAGTATTATATTGTAATGCTTATGACAAAAAAATAGGGTTTCTGTTGAAGGATAAGAATCCTCAAACACTCAAAGATGCATACAAGGTTGCTTCAAATATTGAAAGCAACAGAAAAGCCTTAGTAAAATTCCCTAAAAGAAGTGACCAGAAGCTTGCACCTTTGGATAGAGGGCAGGGTAATAGGTCTCCTATCACCGACGAGTGTGAAAAGTTGTGGAAAGATATCAAGGAGATGAAAATTTCCATGGCAAAAAATGATAAGGGATTTTCTAATGATAAGCCCAGTTTTGCAAGACAAGAAAGGATGCTAAGGCTTTCAGATCAGCCCTACAACACCAACTGGCAAAATAGGAAACTAGTTCCTCCAAATAATAGGGGAAATCAGAATAAAGAGACTCTTGATCCTTTGAGGAAAGGGGTATATATGTTGTAGAAGACAACCTGTAGTGCCTGATATGTCAAGCCCCCCATTCCCCTTCTTCATGTGCCATTTCCAGATCAATTAATGATTTTGAAAGTCCTTGTGATGAATATAGTGATGCAGATGACCAAGAAGACTAGAGTATACATGGTTTTGGCTCATAATTTTATAGGTGAGGATGACCCTTTTGATGATGAAGATATACTGGATGAAGATGTTACAAATATGTGCCTAATCGGTGTTGTCATTGATGTCAAAATATCCTTGTTGCCATTGGTGTCAACTGTGCTCCATTTTGTTGCTTGTTTAGAAGACTAGAATGTTGAGGATATTGAGAAAATTAATGAAGCTCAATGTATATGGACCATATGGCTATGTAGAGTATTGTCTGAATTAGCTCCAGTCAAGATTTGAGAGGTCCGCATGATGATTGGAAGAAGCTATGGCCATCTGAGTAGAATCAGGTTTTGCTATGTTCAGAAGAGACATAATGATAGTAAACTGGTTCAGATTGCTCCGCATTGAAATATTATGATCTACAGATCTAGAGGCATGTTTGGAAAGTTAGTGTGTATCATCAACTCAAGTGGTTAGTGGTTTAGAGGTCCACAAGCAATCTTTCTTATGTAAGACTCATGGCAGACAATGTTCTTGAGGTTCCAGATGAAGATGCAAGTGATTCTGATGATTTGGAGGAGTGCAGATGTTTTTGTTGAATTTAATGTGCTTGTGGAGGTCTCTGAATCATGTGACTGCTATGTTGGAGGTCCGCATTGAAGTTTGAGCTTGTTGGTGAAGATTTCCTTGTTGTTGTTGTTGTTCTTCCCAGTCTTGGCCGACTGGTTGATTCAAGAGTGTTGCGGATGATCTAAGAGCAATTTGATGAAGTACAACGCGTTGATCAAGGAAGATTTGAGTCCTAGTTATATTTGGCTAACAGCTTAGTGATTCACATTAAGTCAAATGCTTGTAGTGTCGACCTTGATATTTATTCCAAGGTTGATGAAGCATATAAAGGCATGTAGTTGAGTTGTTGAAAATCATCCTTGTGCAAAATAATCAAATCCCAAGAAAGGATCAGAGGAAGAGCAGAGAAGAGGAGCAAGAACAGTAAAGGATGAAGTGATAATGAAGAAGTATTTGAGGGAAGAGCAAAATTTTTATGAGCACTCAATGAGACTGAACCAAGCCTGAAGAAGATACTATTTCTCAGTTAATTCCTTCTGTATTAAACTAAATTCTATAGACAATAAGCCTCTTTCTGAGCAGTGAGCTCTGGACAGTGTGCCTAAAGATAAGTGCCTTCCCCTTTTTAAGTACTTTTAACAGGGTACGAATCTTGTGGGTTAACCCCCACTGTGGTTTTTCCCTTAACTAGGTTTCCATGTCAAAAATCTTGGTGTCAATTCTGTTAATTATGTTTCTGCTCAGTGTTATTGTTTCATGCTTTAATGTTTGCATCATTAATCTGTTTGTAAGTTGTGAAAGAAGATTAAAAGGAAGAAAAGGTTAATATTGTGGGACAACTGATTCACCCCCCTATCAGTTGTCTATCCTAATTCCAACAATTGGTATCAGAGCCAGATCCTCAGAAAGAAGCTTGACCGCTTAAGGAGATCCAAGATGTCAACTTATAAGAAGGAAAGCCTGATTTGATGGAACAAATTACTCCCTTTGGAAGGTGTGCACGCAGTGTCATTTGGAATGTATAGGTGATACCTTTTGGTCGATTACTGAGAAAGAGTATAAAATTTTGAAGAATGGTCCTACAACACTAGGCGAACTCAGGGAAGCTGAATGCAATATTTGAGCTAAAAAAGCATTATTGAGTGCCCTGATTGATACAGAATTGGCAAATGTCCTGGAATTAAAAGCTGCCCATGAAATCTAGAAAAAGTTGGAAAATATGTATGGAGGTGACAAATATGTCAAATGCGCCAAGCTACAGAGCCTAAAGGGTAAATATGAAAGGTTGGTAATGAGTGAAGATGAAAACATTACTTCCTACATGCTGAAAATGAATGAACTTGTGACTGGTATCGAAAATACTAGTGGAGTGTTGGAAGAATCAGAGATTGTTGCCAAAGTGCTCAAATCCTTACCTGCAGCATACAAGATAAAGCTGCTGCCATTGAAGAGATTAGGACAGTGACAACTGTTACAAGGGATCAGTTAGTTGGTAAGCTCTTAGTATTTGAAATGAGTGAGTTTGGTGATTCTATTCCTAAGTCTGAATCTACATTTAAGGCCACTGTATATGGAAAACAAAGATATGATCTGAGTGAAATCTCTTCAGGAAGATCAAACAGATTTGCTAAGGCAAGGAAGGATCTTGAAGATGATGAATTTGAGTCTGTAGAACTTGAAGCTCTTATTGCCAAAAGAATGCCAAGAGGATCTGGTAAATATAAAGGAAAGTTGCCATTTAAATGTTTTTCTTGTAACAAGATTGGTCATTTTGCCTCAAGATGTCTGAAGAGGGTTTCAAGGCCAAACCCTAATAGATATAAAGGTCAGAAGAAATACTACTATGTCCAAGAAGCTAGAGAAGGAGTCACAGATGATGAATCTGATCATGGAGGTTCCACTGAAGGTGATTGGGTGTTCATTGCTATCAAAGAAGATCCGGTGTCTATTGAATCTGCTAGCTGTGCAAATGTGGAAAGTGCCTTGGCTGCTTAGGTTGTTGAAAAGGATGAATGGGTGATTGATAGTGGATGTTCTCATCATATGACTGGTGACAAAAGCAAGTTTGTAAGCTTTAAAAAATATGAAGGTGGAATTGTGAAATTTGGAGACAACTCAGCTGGTAAAATCCGTGGCAGAGGATCCATCTCTTTTGATGGAAAGAATAACACCAATGATGTTCTGTATGTGGAAGGATTGAAGCATAATCTTCTCAATGTTGGATAGTTGGTTGGCAAGGGTTATGATCTCCGATTCAAGGATGGAAAATGCAGAATATTGGAAAGCTTTAGAACTAAAATTGCATTTGGTACTCAAACTAGAGGTAACATCTTTCATTTAAGTATTTCTAGAAAAAGTTGTTTGATTGCTTAGACAGATCAAAGTTGGTTATGGCATAGGAGAATATGTCATGTGAATTTTGATAATATTGTCAAGATAAGTTCTACTCAGGCTGTGATAGATCTTCCAAAACTTGTGAAACCTGATAGCATGTGTAGAGAATGTCAATTGGGTAAATAGAACAAAACTTCATTCAAAAGTAAAGAATAATTTTCAAGTGGATGGTTTGAACTTGTGTATACTGACCTATGTGGTCCTGCTAGAATTAGGAGTGTGTAAGGAGACATATATTTTATGTTGCTAATTGATGATTACTCTAGGATGATGTGGGTAACTTTCTTAAAAGAAAAATCAGAAGCTCTTGACGAATTCAAGGTGTTCAAGGTTATGGTGGAGAATGAGATTGGTGTAAAAATAAAGTGTCTGAGATTCAATAGAGGTGGAGAGTTTACCTCCAGTAAGTTTGATTCATTCTGTGAAAAGCATGGAATAAAAAGATATTTATCTACTCCTAGGACTCCTCAGTAGAATGGAGTTGTGGAAAGAAAGAACCAGACCATTCAAGAAGTTGCTAGGACCATGATGATGGAAGCAAATGTTCCACAAGTCTATTGGAGAGAGACTATGAGTACTGTTGCCTACACTCTTAACCGGGTGTAGATCAAAGGAAATTCTAGTAAGACACCTTATGAACTATCGTTTGGTCATCCTCCTACTATGAGATATTTCAGAGTTTTTGGTAGTAAATGCTATATCAAAAGAGATAAGGATCTAGGCAAGTTTGATACAAGAAGTGATGAAGGAATATTTTTGGGTTACTCTACTCAAAGCAAGGCATATCGGTGCTTTAATAAGAGATTGAAAAAGATTGTTGAAAGTGTAAATGTTAGAGTTGATGAAAGCAAAGAAGGACATTCCAGGTCTTGTGGATATGAATTAGATGATCAAGATGAAAGTCAAAGTCAAGGAAGGCAAGTTCAAACCTAGACCCAGATCCATATTTATCTGAAAAATCCAGCAACTCAAGAGAATAATGCAGAAGTTGAGGAACACGTTCAAGAAATAGAAGTTCATACAAATCCCAAAACTCCCAAGTATGTAAGGATGAATCATCCTGAAGATTAAATCATAGGAGATAGAAATAAAGGTGTTTGAACTAGGAAAAGAATTGCTGAAGATCAAGAAGAGATTTGTTTGATTTCAAAGATTGAACCAAATCAATAAGTGAAGCCTGTAATGATGAAAATTGGATAAAAGCAATGGAAGAAGAATTAATGCAAATTGAAAAGAATCACACTTGGGATCTTGTTTCTAGACCAGAGGACAAAAATGTGATTGGAACTAAATGGGTCTTCCGGAATAAACTAAATGAAGATGGTGAAGTTGTAAGAAACAAAGAAAGGTTGGTATGCAAAGGATATTCTCAAGTGGAAGGAACTAATTTTGAAGAAACTTTTGCTTCAGTAGCAAGAATAGATGCAATGTCCCCTTCTAGCAAGCCAAAATTTTCACAACCTTGCACCAAATTTCAACTCACAAAAAGAGAACATTAGTATCCAATCCTTCTTGTCTCATTATATAAATCATAATTATATAAAATCAAACCTTATAATCATAACTTATATGCAATATGCAATTCTTTATTTTACTTAACAATATTATAATTTCCTCTGGAAGAGTCTATTACTTGGGCCAATCATGTTAATCCAATCATTCACCCATTAAGAGAGGGTTCCTTGGGCATAATCTTGCCATAGGTCCATTGTCCTTTCCTTTGATCTAGAATGGAAATCTTCACCAACTAGAGTCAAGGGCCTATCCACTCGTCCCATATTGGCACTCTACACCAATTGGAAACAAGGGCTATTTCCACTTACCTCATATTAGCACTCTTCACTAATTGAGATAAGGGCCTATCTCCACTTACCTCATATTAGCACTCTTCACTAATTGAGATAAGGGCCTATCTCGGTTGAGTACTCTTCACCTCTTTAGGACAAGCACTCTTCACTTGCCTTGGAGGGTTAGAGACTTATCAACTCGAGCCTTAAATACCTTGGTCAATTGTCAAACCCTTGGTCTCACTTACTTGGCGTGATGGATTAACAATGATGTCCTTTTCTCATTCCAACCTTACTTAGTTATACATTCCATTTTATTATTCAAGTAAGCCTTTCATATCATTTCCAATTGTTCTCATAATTCTAACCAATATATATGTTTTCACCATAATCATGCCTTATCTAAGAATTACATACTAATATTCATATCCTTATTCTATGATATAGCTATAATGAAATCCATTTATAAACATACCATTTATTTTTAATAGTTATAAATTGACGTATTAAATATCCATAAATACTTACTTACCTGTTGTAGCTTTACCTCGGATTCCTTACCTATTATTGCGGTCTTCTTTCTATTTTCCAATGTTTTCCTTGCTCGATGGAATGACTAATATAATTTTTATTGTATTGCTGCTGCTGTTTATATATTATATAATATATGTTTCACACTTTTCCCCATCATACCCCTTATGCCCTTATATATATTTCCAAGGGTTTTTTTGCCAAAGATCGTGGCTTTTAGTGATTGCTGCATAAGTCTTACAAATTACTGCATATTAATAAACTTGTCTTATAATGGTTGTAATTATAATCACCGCATACATACTTTTATTTATATTTGATTGCCTTATATAAGATCACTGATTTTATTTCATGGGAACTACTTCTCTCACTTTATATTAGTTTATATAATTATAGTATAGGATAATAATAATATTATTTATATTTATATTAACAATATTGATATTTATATCAATATTTATGTTGTTTATATTTATTCCCATATATAATATAATAATATTATATGTTATTAATATTAATATTTATTATTTATATTATATATATAATTTAATAATATATAAATTATTAATATTTATATTTATCATTGTCATTTATGACTCTTGTCAATTAAAATAGATATATTATATTTTAATTATAAAAAGAATATTAATATAATAATATTATTTAATATTATTTATTAGATAATAAATATTAATAATATATATTTACTTAAATATACGTAATTATCTCTATCATTTAATACCGTATTTTACCAAAGCAATTTCATGCACTTTATCATGTTGTTTAAATCTTTAATTTAAACAATGTCTTAATATCAGGACATGATAGACTTTATAATATTTATAATAATTAAATTATAATATTTTATATATAATAATATATAAATTATTAATATTTATATTTATAAACATGTATTGTTATTATAATAATATCTAATTTAATATTTATATTTATATTAATATATAATATTGATTTAGGATATATATGATTTATGTAATATTTAATTTATTATTTAAATAAATATATTGGTTTTATAATGTTTAATATGAATTTTAATGCCATTCATATTTAATTATAAATTATCATTATAGGGACATGACAATAGAAGCAGTCAGATTATTTCTTGCATTTGCTGCTTTCAAAGATTTCAAGGTATATCAGATGCATGTCAAGTCAACATTTCTAAATGGAGAGCTAGAAGAAGTCTACATTGAGCAACTAGAAGGATTCCAGTTGACTGATCAAGAAGGTATGGTTTACAGATTGAGATAAGTTTTGTATGGACTTAAACAAGCCCCAAGAGCCTGGTATGCAAGATTGGATAAGTATCTGCTAAAGATAGGATTTAGCAAAGGCACTGCTGACAGTAATCTGTATTTCAAGATTGATCATGAGCACATATTAATTGTTGAGGTATTTGTTGATGATATCATTTTTGGTGGAAATGGAAGCATGTGTATGAAATTTGTTGATGAGATGCAAAGTGAATTCAAAATGTCCATGTTTGGTGAGATGAATTTCTTCTTAGGTCTGTACATCACTCAGTCAAATAAAGGTATTTTCATATTTCAGTCTAAATATGTGAGAATTGTTGAAAAAGTTTAGAATGGAGGACTCAAAACTAGTAAGTACTCCCATGGTAACTGGATGCAAGTTGAGCAAAGATGATGACTCCCCCAAGGCAAATTAGAAAAGGTATAGATCAATGATTGGAGGACTGCTTTATCTGACTCAGACCATACCTAATATCATGAATGCAGTTGGACTTGTTGCTAGATTTCAAACTGATCCAAGAGAATCCCATGTTGTAGCAGTCAAGAGAATTTTTAGATATCTCAAAGGTACACTTGATCATGGCTTATGGTATCCAAAGGATAATGACTTCACTCTTCATGCATATATAGATGCTGATTGGGTAGGAGATGTGGATGATAGAAAAAATACTAGTGGCGGTGCATTCTTCTTGGGAAGGAGATTGGTTTCTTGGTTGAGCAAAAAGCAGGAGGCAATATCTCTGTCTACTACAGAGACAAAGTATATAGCAGTAGAAAGCAATTGTACTCAAGTCTTGGGGATGAAGCAAATGTTGAAAGATATTAGAATTATGTTTGAAAAACCCATTACAATCTTCTGTGATAATTCAAGTACAATAAACATCTCAAAGAATCCAGTGTTGCATTCAAAGACTAAACACATATCCATCAAGTTTTATTTCTTGAGAAAGAAAGTAAGTGCGAATGGAGTCAAAATAGAGTTTGTTTCTTCAAAGGATCATATTATAGATATTTTCACCAAGCCTTTACGTAAGGATACTTTTGAGTATCTTAGAGAGAAGTTAGGGGTTATTACCCCTCCTATTATGAACTAAGATGCACTAAGGTGCATCTGTCTGGTGGAATGCACAAATCATATCCTATGATCTAGATTGATGTTAAGGAGATACTACTCAGGAGGAGTAGTCAATATAAATTTTGGAGATCAGTCTAAAATAAAAAGGGGGAGAAAAGATTGCAAATATGTACCCTTTGCCATTGATGTCAAAGAGGGAGAGAAGTCATGTGAAAAACCAGTTGTTGATGACAGGGGGAGCAGTGAAGAAAGTAGTTGCAGAAGTGATAAGAGAAAGGGGAGTTCTTGTCTTGATGGTTGAATCAGTTTTTCACATCATATGTTTTCATCAATGACAAAGGGGGAGATTGTTGCAAATATGTGCCTAATCGGTGTTGTCATTGATGTCAACATATCCTTGTTGCCATTGGTGTCAACTGTACTCCATTTTGTTGCCTGTTTAGAAGACTGGAATGTTGAGGATATTGAGAAAATTAATGAAGCTCAATGTATGCGGACCATATGGATGTGTAGAGGATTGTCTGAAGTAGCTCCAGTCAAGATTTGAGAGATCCGCATGATGATTTGAAGAAGCTATGGCCATCTGAGTAGAACCAGGTTTTGCTATGTTCAGAAGAGACAGAATGATAGTAAACTAGTCTGGATTGCTTTGCATTGAAATATTATGATATGTGGATCTAGAGACATGTTTGGGAAGTCAGTGTGTATCATCAACTCAAGTGGTTAGTGGTTTGGAGGTCCACAATCAATCTTTCTTATGTAACAGTCATGGCAAATAGTGTTCTTGAGGTTTTGGATGAAGATGCAAGTGATTCTAATGATTTAGAGGAGTGTGGATGTTTTTGTTGATTTTAATGTGCTTGTGGAGGTCTCTGGATTGTGTGATTGCTATGTTGGAGGTCCACATTGAAGTTTGAGCTCATTGGTGAAGATTTCCTTCTTGGTGTTGCCATTCTTCCTAGTCTTGGCCGACTGGATGATTCAAGAGTGTTGCAGATGATCTAAGAGCAATTCGATGGAGTGTGGCGCATTGATCAAGGAAGATTTGAGTCCTAGTTATGTTTGGCCGATAACTTAGTGATTCCCATTAAGTCAAATGCTTGTAGTGCCAACCTTGATGTTTATTCCAAGGTTGATGAAGCATATAAACGCATGTAGTTGAGTTGTTGAAAATCATCCTTGTGCAAAATCATCAAATCCCAAGAAAGGATCAGAGGTAGAGAAGAGAAGAGGAGGAGCAGAGGAGCAAGAACAATAAAGGATGAAGTGATAGTGAAGAATTATTTCAGGGAAGAGCAGAAGTTTTATGAGCACTCAATGAGACTGAACCAAGCATGAAGAAGATGCTATTTCTTAGTTAATTCCTTCTATATTAAACTAAATTCTATAGGCAGTGAGCCTCTTTTTGAGTAGTGAGCTCTGGGTAGTGCACCCAAAGGCAAGTGCCTTCCCCTTTTTAAGTACTTTTAATAGGGTACAAATCTTGTGGGTTAACCCCCACCATGGTTTTTCCCTTAACTGGGTTTCCACATCAAAAATCTTGGTGTCAATTGTGTTAATTGTGTTTCTGCTCATGTGTTATTGTTTCATGCTTTAATGTTTGTATCATTAATCTGTTTGTAAGTTGTGAAAGAAGATTAAAAGGAAGAAAAGGTTAATATTGTGGGACAACTGATTCACCCCCCCTCTTAGCTGTCTTTCCTAATTCCAACAATTGGTATCAGAGCTAGATCCTTTGAAAGAAGCTTGACTGCTTGAGGAGATCCAAGATGTCAACTTATAAGAAGGAAAGCCTGAGATTTGATGGAACAAATTACTCCCTTTGGAAGGTGTGCATGCAATGTCATTTGGAATGTATAGGTGATGCCTTTTGGTCGATAATTGAGAAAGAGTATAAAATTTTGAAGAATGGTCCTACAACACTAGATGAACTCAGGGAAGCTAAATGCAATATTTGAGTTAAAGAATCATTATTGAGTGCATTGACTGATATAGAATTGGCAAATGTCCTGGAATTGAAAACTGCCCATGAAATTTGGAAAAAGTTGGAAAATCTGTATGAAGGTGACAAATATGTCAAATGTGCCAAGCTACAGAGCCTGAAGGGTAAATATGAAAGGTTGGTAATGAGTGAAGATGAAAACATTACTTCCTACATGCAAAAAGTGAATGAACTTGTGACCGGTATCAGAAATGTTGGTGGAGTGTTGGAAGAATTAGAGATTGTTGCCAAAGTGTTCAGATCCTTACCTGCAACATACAAGCATAAAGTTGCTGCCATTGAAGAGATTAGGACAGTGACAACTATTATAAGGGATCAATTAGTTGGTAAGCTTTTAGAATTTGAAATGAGTGAGTTTGGTGATTTTCTTCCTAAGTCTAATTTGCATTTAAGGCCAGTGTATATGGAAAACAAAGATATGATCTGGGTGAAAGCTCTTTAGGAGGATCAAACAGATTTGCTAAGGCAAGGAATGATCTTGAAGATGATGAATTTGAGTCTACAGAACTTGAAGCTCTTATTGCCAAAAGAATGCCAAGAGGATCCGGTAAGTATGAAGGAAAATTGCCATTTAAATGTTTTGCTTGTAATAAGATTGGTCATTTTGCCTCAAGATGTTCAGAGAGGGTTTCAAGGCCAAACCCTAACAGATATAAAGGTCAGAAGAAATGGTACTAAGTCCAATAAGCTAGAGAAGAAGGAGTCACATATGATGAATTTGATGATGGAGGTTCCATTGAAGGTGATTGGGTGTTCATTGCTATCAAAGAAGAAGATCTGGTGTCTACTGAATCTACTAGCTGTGCAAATGTGGAAAGTGCCTTGGCTGCTTAGGTTGTTGAAAAGGATGAATGGGTGATTGATAGTGGATGTTCTCATCATATGACTGGTGACAAAAGCAAGTTTGTAAGCTTTGAAAAATATGAAGGTGGAATTGTGAAATTTGGAGACAATTCAGCTGGTAGAATCCGTGGCAGAGAATCCATCTCTTTTGATGGAAAGAATAAAACCAATGATGTTCTATATGTGGAAGGATTGAATCATAATCTTCTCAGTGTTGGACAGTTGGTTGATAAGGGTTATGATCTCTGATTCAAGGATGGAAAATGTAGAATCTTGGAAAGCTTTAGAATTGAAATTGTAGCTGGTACTCAAACTAGAGGCAACATCTTTCATTTAAGTAGTTCTGGCAAAAGTTGTTTGATTGCTTAGACAGATCAAAGTTGGTTATGGTATAGGAGAATGTTTCATGTGAATTTTGACAATATTATTAAGATAAGTTCTATTCAGGCTGTGATAGATCTTCCAAAACTTGTGAAACCTGATAGCATGTGTAGAGAATGTCAATTGGGTAAATAGAACAAAACTTCATTCAAAAGTAAAGAACAATTTTCAAGTGGATGGTTGGAACTTGTGCATACTAATATATGTGGTCCTACGAGAATTTGGAGTGTACAAGGAGACATATTTTATGTTGTTGATTGATGATTACTCCCAGATGATGTGCGTAACTTTCTTAAAAGAAAAATCAGAAGCTCTTGACAAATTCAAGGTCTTCAAGGTTATGGTGGAGAATGAGATTGGTGTAAAAATAAAGTTTTTGAGATCTGACAAAGGTGGAGAGTTTACTTCTGGTAGGTTTGATTCATTCTATGAAAAGCATGGAATAAAAAGACAGTTATCTGCTACTAGGACTCCTCAACAGAATGGAGTTGTGGAAAGAAAGAACCAAACCATTCAAGAAGCTGCTAGGACCATGATGATGGAAGCAAATGTTCCACAAGTCTATTGGAGAGAGGCTGTGAGTACTACTGTCTACACTCTTAACCAGATGCAGATCAAAGGAAATTCTGGTAAGACACCTTATGAACTATGGTTTGGTCATCCTCCTACTATGAGATATTTCAGAGTTTTTGGTAGTAAATACTATATAAAAAGAGATGAGGATCTAGGCAAGTTTGATACAAGAAGTGATGAAGGAATATTTTTGGGTTACTCTACTCAAAGCAAGGCATATCAGTACCTTAACAAGAGATTGAAAAAGATTGTTGAAAGTGCAAATGTTAGAGTTGATGGAAGCAAAGAAGGACATTCTAGGTCTTGCAGATATGAATTAGATGATCAAGATGAAAGTCAAAGTCAAGGAAGGCAAGTTCAAACCCAGACCCAGATCATGATTGATTCAAAAAATCTAGTAACTTAAGAGGATAATGCAGAAGTTGAGGAACAAGTTCAGGGAATAGAAGTTCATGCAATTCGTAAAACTCCCAAGTATGTAAGGATGAATCATCCTGAAGATCAGATCATAGGAGATAGAAATAAAGTTGTTCAAACTAGGAGAAGAATTGCTGAAGATCAATAAGAGATTTTTTTGATTTCAAAGATTGAACCAAAATCAGTAAGTGAAGCCTGCAATGATGAAAACTGGATAAAAGCAATGGAAGAAGAATTAATTCAAATTGATAAGAATCACACTTGGGATCTTGTTTCTAGACCAGAGGACAAAAATGTGATTGGAACTAAATAGGTCTTTCAAAATAAAATAAATGAAGATGGTGAAGTTATAAGAAACAAAGCAAGGTTGGTATGCAAAGGATATTCTCAAGTGGAAGGAATTGAGTTTGAAGAAACTTTTGCTCCAGTAGAAAGAGTAGAAGTAGTCAGATTATTTCTTGCATTTACTCCTTTTAAAGATTTCAAGGTATAGCTGATGGATGTCAAGTCAGCAGTCCTGAATGGAGAGCTAGAAGAATAAGTTTACATTGAGCAACTGGAAGGATTCTAGTTGACTGATCAAGAAGATATGGTCTGCAGATTGAGAAAAGCTTTTTATGGACTTAAACAAGCCCCAAGAGTCTGGTATGCAAGATTGGATAAGTATCTATTAAAGATAGGATTTAGCAAAGGCACTGCTGATAATAATCTATATTTCAAGATTGATCATGAGCACATATTAATTGTTGAGGTATTTGTTGATGATATCATTTTTGGTGGAAATGGAAGCATGTGTAAGAAATTTGCTGATCAGATGCAAAGTGAATTCAAAATGTCCATGTTTGGTGAGATGAATTTCTTCTTAGGTCTGCAAATCACTTAATCAAATAAAGGTATCTTCATATCTTAGTTTAAATATGTGAGAGAATTATTGAAAAAGTTTGGAATGGAGGACTCAAAACCAGTAAGTACTCACATGGTAACCGGATGCAAGTTGAGCAAAGATGATGACTCCCGTAAGGCAAAATAGAAAAGGTATAGATCAATGATTGGAGGACTGCTCTATCTAACTCAGACCAGACCTAATATCATGAATACCATTGGACTTGTTGCTAGATTTCAAGATGATCCAAGAGAATCCCATGTTGTAGCAGTCAAGAGAATTTTTAGATATCTCAAAGGTACACTTGATCATGGCTTATGGTATCCAAAGGATAATGACTTCACTCTTCATGCATATATAGATGCTGATTGGGTAGGAGATGTGGATGATAGAAAAAATACTAGTGTTGGTGCATTCTTTTTGGGAAGGAGATTGGTTTCTTGGTTGAGCAAAAAGTAGGAGGCAATATCTCTATCTACTGCAGAGGTAGAGTATATAGCAGCAGCAAGCAATTGTACTCAAGTCTTGTGGATGAAGCAAATCTTGAAAGATATCAGAATTTTGTTTGAAGAACCCGTTACAATCTTCTATGATAATTCAAGTGCAATAAACATCTTAAAGAATCCAGTGTTGCATTTAAGGACTAAGCACATATCCATCAAGTTTCATTTCTTGAGAGAGAAAGTAAGTGAGAATGAAGTCAAAATGGAGTTTGTTTCTTCAAAGGATCAGATTGTAGATATTTTCACCAAGCCTCTGCTAAGGATACTTTTGAGTATCCTAGAGAGAAGTTAGGGTTATTACCCCTCCTGTTTTGAACTAAGATGCATCAGTCCGGTGGAATGCACAAATCATATCCTGTGATCTGGATTGATGTTAAGGAGATACTACTCAGGAGGAGTAGTTAGTATGAAAATTTTGGAGATTAGTCTGAAACAAAAAGGGGGAGAAAAGATTGCAAATATGTACCCTTTGCCATTGATGTCAAAGGGAGAGATAAGTCATGTGAAAAACTAGTTGTTAATGAAAGGGGGAGCAGTGAAGAAAGTAGTTGCAGAAGTGATAAGAGAAAGGGGGAGAAGTTCTTGTCTTGATGGTTGAATCATTTTTTCACATCATATGTTGCCATCAATGACAAAGGGGGAGATTGTTGCAAATATGTGCCTAATCGGTGTTGTCATTGATGTCAACATATCATTGTTGCCATTGGTGTCAATTGTACTCCATTTTGTTTCCTGTTTAGAAGATTCGAATGTTGAGGATATTGAGAAAATTAATGAAGCTCAATGTATGCGGACCATATGGATGTGTAGAGGATTGTCTGAAGTAGCTCTAGTCAAGATTTGAGAGGTCCGCATGATGATTTAAAGAAGCTATGGCCATCTGAGTAGAACCAAGTTTTGCTATGTTCAAAAGAGACAGAATGATAGTAAACTAGTCTGGATTGCTTTGCATTGAAATATTATGATCTGTGGATCTAGAGACATGTTTAGGAAGTCAGTGTGTATCATCAACTCAAGTGGTTAGTGGTTTGGAGGTCCACAATCAATCTTTCTTATGTAACAGTCATGGCAGACAGTGTTCTTGAGGTTTTGGATGAAGATGCAAGTGATTCTATTGATTTAGAGGACTGTGGATGCTTTTGTTGATTTTAATGTGCTTGTGGAGTTCTCTAGATCATGTGACTGCTATGTTAGAGGTCCACATTTAAGTTTGAACTCGTTGGTGAAGATTCCCTTCTTGGTGTAGTTATTCTTCCTAGTCTTGGCCGACCGGATGATTCAAGAGTGTTGCAGATGATCTAAGATCAATTCGATGGAGTGTGGCACGTTCATCAAGGAAGATTTGAGTCCTAGTTATGTTTGGCTGATAGCTTATTGATTTGCATTAAGTCAAATGCTTGTAGTGCCAACCTTGATGTTTATTCCAAGGTTGATGAAGCATATAAAGGCATGTAGTTGAGTTGTTGAAAATCATCCTTTTGCGAAATAATCAAATCCCAAGAAAGGATCAGAGGTAGAGCATAGAAGAGGAGGAGCAGAGGAGAAAGAATAGTAAAGGATGAAGTGATAGTGAAGAAGTATTTGAGGGAAGAACAGAAGTTTTATGAGCACTCAATGAGACTGAACCAGACATGAAGAAGATGCTATTTCTTAGTTAATGCCTTCTATATTAAACTAAATTCTGTGGGCAGTGAGCCTCTTTTTGAGTAGTGAGCTCTAGGTAGTGCACCCAAAGGTAAGTGCCTTTCCCTTTTTAAGTACTTTTAATAGGGTACGAATCATGTGGGTTAACCCCCACCGTGGTTTTTCCCTTAACCAGGTTTCCACGTCAAAAATCTTGGTGTCAAGTGTGTTAATTGTGTTTCTACTCATATGTTATTGTTTCATGCTTTAATGTTTGCATCATTAATCTATTTGTGAGTTGTGAAAGAAGATTAAAAGGAAGAAAAGGTTAATATTGTAGGACAACTGATTCACCCTGCCCACTCAGTTGTCTGTCCTAATTCCAACATAAGATTGTGAAAAGGGAAGTATTTTGAAGATTTTCTCGAGGTGCAACTTTTTAGTAATGATGATAAGGATGATCATCATGTTTTCCAATTAGAGTCAATAACTCCTAAAATTACATTTAGAAGACCTACTGATGAGGAGATTAAAGCATTGACTACAACCAAGATTTCTCAAGTTAATAGAAACTACAATTTGAGAAATAAAAGGGCTCAGGGAGAGAGTAGTACTATAGGGAATGCAAATAGTATCTTTGTTAAATAAATTTAGAATTTCCCCAATATCTAGAAGGGTTTGAATACTTCCAAGGAGGTATTAGTGAAGACTAATCCACATCAGAAGACTAAAGAAACTAAAGGGGACAATATTGGCAGCAAAGGAAATAAAGAGGTCTATGTAAGAAAAAAAAAGAAAGTTATCCCTCAGTTTCGTCCCACACATCAGGGCACTATCCATGAACCTCTTCTGCCAAAGCATGTCCCTCTGGATATAGCACATATCCTCAGTCAGATTAGGGTGACCATTCCCTTGTTAGAAATGATGAGGATACTAGAACATAAAACATAGCTTTGACTATCATTGATGATGCAATGCCAAACTAGCCAGAAGCTCAGGCTGAGGGAAATACAACAAGAGATACTGACAAAAAATGGGGCCCCAAAACACCAGAGGTATACTTGGGGACAATTGTGTAGAAATGGCCTTCTCAGGTTGATCCATTTTATGTTAATTTGCTCATAAAGGATATGCTCCTTAAGAACTGTATGGTTGACTCTGGGGCCTCAACTAACATTATGCCTCTCAAGATCATGAAGGAATTAGGCTTGACAGTAACAAATGCATATGAGAAATGTTTCAACATGGATTTAAGAGAGGTCCCTATTATTGGGGTAATAAAAAATATTGGTTTCAAATTGGTAGCCTACCCTCAGAGAGATTATAAGATGAACATTACAGTGGTGGACATCCCTCCTAGATATGGAATGTGACTATCTAGAAAATGGGCTTCCACTATTGGAGGGAGTATTTAGATGGATCTGTCTTATGCTATGATCCCTATGGATGAAAAAGAGGTTAGACTAGATAGGGAGTAGAGGGCATCTTCAACTTTAGAAGGTTTTGAAGATCAAAATGATCAGGTATGCTTTTTGGACATCGATATGGACAATTTTAGAGTAGAGGCAAGTAAGACTAATCATACAGAGTAGAAGACCGTGATTGAAGAAATTAGAAATGCTTCTGAAAATGATGGACTATGGTCAATGCAGTTTGAAGGAGCTAGCTCTGGGGATGGAGTTGTACTTATTTCTCCCTTTGAGAAAGCATATAGTGTTGCAAATATGTGCCTAAACGATGTTGTCATTGATGTCAATATATTCTTGTTGTCATTGGTGTCAACTATGCCTTATTTTGTTGCCTGTTCAAAAGACTGGAATGTTGAGGATATTGAGAAAATTAATGAAGACTCAATGTTCGTGGAGCATATGGATGTGTAGAGGATTGTTAGAGATTGTTCCAGTTAAGAATTGAGAAGTCCACATGAAGATTTGAAGAAGTTATGGCCATCTGAGTAGAACCAGATCTTACAGTATTCAAAAGAGACAGAGTGACAGTAAGTTGGTCTGGATTGCTCCACAGTGAAATATTATGATCTACAGATCTGAAGGCATGTTTGGGAAGTTAGTGTGTATCATCAACTCTAGTGGTTCGTGGTCTGGAGGTCCGTGAGCCATCCTTCTAGTTTGACAGTCATGGTAGATAGTGTTCTTGAGGTTCCAGAGGAAGATACAAATGATTTTGGTAATTTGGTTTAGAGTGGATGTTATTGGTGAATTCAATGTGCTTATGGAGGTCTCTGGATCATGTGGCTACTATGTTGGAGGTCCGCATTGGAGCTTGAGCTTGTTATTAAAGATTTCCTCTTTGAAGTTGATGTTCTTCCCAGTCTTGGCTGATCGGATGTTCCTAGCGTGTTGCAGATGATCTAAAGATCATTTTATGAAGCGTGGCGTGTTAGTGGAGGAAGATTCAAGTCTCAGTTAAGTTTGGCCAACCTTTTTGATCATTCCAAGGATGATGAAGCATATAAATACTTATTGAAGAGTTGTTAAAACTCATCCTTGAGAAAAACAAATTAAATTTGAATAAAGGATCAGAAGTAGAGCAAAGAAGAAAAGGAGCGAGAGCAGTGTAGAGTGAAAAGTTAGTGAAGAAGAATTTGGGGCAAAGGAGAAGTTTTATGAGCATTCATTGAAACTGAACTAGGCATGAAGTAGATGCTATTTCTTATTTAATTCTTTCTATTCTAAATAAATTCTGTAGGTAATGAGCCTCTCTTTTGAGTAGTGAGCTCTGAGCAGTGCACCCAAAGGTATGTACCTTCTATTTTTCTAAAGTACTTTTAATAGGGTACAAATCTTTGTGGGTTAACCCCCACCGTGATTTTTCCCTTAACCAGGTTTCCACGTCAAATCTTGGTGTCAAGTGTGTTGATTATGTTTCTTCTCATATGTTGTTGATCTATGCTTTAATGTTTATATCATTAATTTGATAGTAAGTTAATAAAGAAGGTTAAAAGCAGAAAAAGTTTACTTTGTGTGATAACTTATTCACCCCCCTCTTAGTTGTCTAGTCTAATTCCAACAATTGGTATCAAAGCCAGATCCTCTTATAAAAGCTTGACTGCTTAAGGCGATCCAGGATGTTGACCTATAAGAAGGATAGTCTAAGATTTGATGGAACAAATTATTCTGTTTGGAAGAATCGCATGGAGTGCCATTTACAATGCATGGGTGATGCCTATTGGGCGATAACTAGTGTTGAGTATAAACCTCCGGAGAAAGGTCCTTCAACTTCAGATCAAATCAAAGATGCTGAAAATAACCTTCAAGCTAAAGAAGCCTTGTTGAGTGCCCTGATTGATTCAGAAATGACAAATGTCTTTGGTCTAAAAACTGCTCATGAAATCTGGAAAAAGTTGGAGAATCTGTATGAAGGTGATAAATTTGTCAAATGTGCCAAGCTGTAAAGTCTGAGAGGAAAATTTGAAACTCTGAGGATGAGTGAAGATGAAAACATCACAATATACATGTAAAAGATAAATGAACTTGTGTGTGGTATTAGGTGTGCTGGTGGAAATTTGGAAGAATCAGAGATTGTATCAGAAGTGCTTAGATCTTTACCTGATTCACACAAACATAAGGTTGCTGCTATAGAGGAGATCAGGACTGTCTCAGAAGTTACAAGAGATCAACTGGTTGGCAAAATTTTAGCTTTTGAATTAAGTGAGTTTGGTGATTCTCTTCCCAAATTTGAATCTGCATTTAAGGCCAGTGTATATGGAAAACAAAGATATGATCCAGGTGAAATCTCTTCTGCAAGATCAAACAGATTCATGAAGACAAGGAAGGATCTTGAAGATGTTGAAATTGAAACTGCAGATCTTGAAGCTCTTCTTGCCAAAAGATTGCCAAGAAGATCTGGTAAGTATGAAGGAAAATTGCCACTCAAATGTTTTTCTTATAATAAGATTGGTCATTTTGCCTCAAGATGTCTAGAGAGGTTTTCAAAACCAAACCCTAACAGATACAAAAATTAGAAAAATGTTACTATGTCCAAGATGCTGGAGAAGGAGTCACAGATGATGAATCTGATCGTGGAGGTTCCTCTGAAAATGATTGGGTGTTCATTGCCATCAAAGAAGAAGATCTAGTGTCTACCGAATCTGCTAGCTATGCAAATATTGAAAATGCCTTGGCTGCGCAGGTTATTGAGAAAGATGAATGGGTGATTGATAGTGGATGTCTCATCATATGACTAGAGACAAGAGTAAGTTTGTGAATTTTAAAAATTATGAAGGAGGGCATGTGAAATTTGGAGATACCTTAGCTGGTAGAATCCATTGCAGAGGATCCATCTCTTTTGATAGTAAGAATAACACCAATGATGTTCTATATGTGGAAGGACTGAAACATAATCTTCTCAGTGTTGGATAGTTGGTTGACAAAGGTTACGATCTTCGATTCAAGGATGGAAAATACAGAATCTTGGAGAGCTCCGGAATTGAAATTGTATCTGGTACTCAAACTAGAGGTAACATCTTTCATTTAAGTAGTTTTGGAAAAAGTTGTTTGATTGCTCAGATCGATCAAAGTTGGTTATGGCATAGGAGGATGTGTCATGTGAATTTTGATAACATTGTCAAAATAAGTACTACTCAGGCTATAAGAGATCTTCTAAAACTTGTGAAACCTAATAGCATGTGCAGAGAATGTCAATTGGGGAAACAAAGCAAAATTTCATTCAAAAGTAAGGAACAAGCATCAGATGATTAGAACTAGTACATACTGATCTCTGTGGTCCTGTTAGAATTAGGAGTGTGCAAAAAGATAGATATTTCATGTTGCTGATTGATAATTACTTTAGAATGATGTTGGTAACTTTCCTAAAAGAAAAATCAGAAGCTCTTGACAAATTTAAGGTGTTCAAAGTGATGGTAGAAAATGAGATTGGTGAAAAATTAAAATGCCCAAGATCTGAAAGAGGTGAAGAATTTACTTCCAGTGAGTTTGATGCTTTCTATGAAAAACATGGCATAAAAAGATAGTTATCTACTCCTAGGACTCCCCAACAAAATGGAGTTGTCGAAAGAAAGGACTAGACCATTCAAGAAGCTACCAGGACCATGATGATGGAAACAAATGTTCTTCAAGTTTATTGGAGAGAAGCTGTAAGTACTACTATCTACACTCTTAACCGGGTGCAAATCAAAGGCAATTCTAGTAAGACCCCTCATGAACTATGGTTTGGTCATCCTCCTACTGTGAGATATTTTAGAGTTTTTGGTAGTAAATGCTATATCAAAAGAGATGAGCATTTAGGCAAGTTTGATACAAGAAGTAATGAGGGAATATTTTTGGGGTACTCTACTCAAAGTAAGGCTTACCGATGCTTTAACAAGAGGTTGAAAAAGATTGTTGAAAGTGATAATGTTAGAGTTGATGAGAGCAATGAAGGACATTCTAGGTTCTGCAGATATGATTCAGATGATCAAGATGAAAGTCAAAGTCAAGGAATGTTAGTTCAAACTCTGACTCAGATTTAGATCGATTCAAAAACTCTAGGAACTCAAGAAAATAGTATAGATGTTGAGGAACAAGCTTAACAAATAGAAGTTCAAGCAATTCCCAAAACCCCCAGGTATGTAAGAATGAATAGTCCTGAAGATCAAATCATAGGAGATAGAAATAAATGTGTTCAAACTAGGAGAAGAGTTACTAAAGATCAAGAAGAGATTTGTTTGATTTCAAGGATTGAACCTAAATAAGTAAGTGAAGCCTACAATGATGAAAACTGGGTAAAAGTAATGGAAGAAGAATTAATGCAAATTGAAAAGAACCACACTTGGGATCTTGTTCCTAGACCTGAGGACAAAAATGTGATTCGAACCAAATGAATCTTCCAGAATAAACTAAATGAAGATGGTGAAGTTGTAAGAAACAAAGCAAGGTTGGTATGCGAAGGCTATTCTCAAGTAGAAGGAATTGATTTTGAAGAAACTTTTGCTCTGGTGGCAAGAATAGAGGCAGTTAGATTGTTTCTTGCATTTGCTACTTTTAGAAATTTTAAAGTGTATCAGATGGATGTCAAATCAACATTCCTGAATGGAGATTTAGAGGAAGAAGTCTACATTGAGCAACCAGAAGGATTTCAGTTGTCTGCTTAGGGAGATATGGTTTGTAGACTAAGAAAAGCCTTGTATGGACTCAAGCAAGCTCCAAGAGCCTGGTATGCAAGATTGGATAAATATTTTCTTAAGATAGGTTTTAGCAAAGGTACTACTAATAGTAATCTTTACTTCAAGATTAATCATGAGGACATCTTGATTGTTGAGGTCTTTGTTGATGATATCATTTTTGGTGGAAATGAATGTATATGCAAAGCATTTCTTGATCAGATGAAAAGTGAATTTGAGATGTCAATGTTTGGAGAAATGAATTTCTTCCTAGGTCTGCAAATTGTTCAATCAGATAAAGGTATCTTTATATCTCAGTCTAAGTATGTGAAAGAATTGCTGAAGAAGTTTGGAATGGAAGATTCAAAGCCAATAGGTACACCTATGGTAACCAGGTGCAAGTTAAGTAAAGATGATGACTCACCCAAGGCAAATCAGAAAAGGTATAGATCAATGATTGGAGGATTGCTCTATCTGACTTAGACCAGACTTGATATCATGAATGTCGTTGGACTTGTTTCTAGATTTCAAGATGATCCAAAAGAATCCCATTTTGTGGCAGTCAAAAGAATTTTTAGATATCTCAAGGGGACGATTGATTATGAGTTGTGGTATCCAAAGGACAATGATTTCACTCTTCATGCATATACAGATGTTGATTGGGCAGGAGATGTGGATGACAAAAAAAAGTACTAGTGGTGGTGCATTTTTCTTGGGAAGAAGATTGGTCTCTTGGATGAGCAAAAAGCAAGAGGCAATATTCTGTCTACTACAAAAGTAGAATATATAGTAGCAAAAAATAATTGTACTCAGGTTCTGTGGATGAAGCAAATGTTGAAGGACATCAGAATTGTGTTTGAGGAGCTAGTCACGATCTTTTGTAATAATTCTAGTGCAATAAGCATCTCAAAGAATCTGGTGTTGCATTCAAAGACAAAGCATAAATGTATCAAGTTTTATTTCTTGAGAGAGAAGGTAAATGAGATTGAAGTCAAGTTGGAGTTTGTGTCTTCCAAATATCAGATTGCAGATATCTTCACTAAGCCCCTTCCCAAGGATACCTTTGAGTATCTCAGGAAGTTAGGGGTTATTACCCCTTCGAATCAGAACTAAGATGCACTGAGGTGCATCAGTCTGGTGGAATTCTCAGTCATATCTTGAGATCCAGATTGATGTTGAGAAAATACTACTCTAAGGAGTAGTTAGTATGCAAATGTTGGAGATTAGTCTGAAATAAAAAGTGGGAGTAAAGATTGCAATTATGTGCCCTTTGCCATTGATGTCAAAGAGGGAGAGAAGACATGTGAAAAACTAATTGCTGATGACAGGGGGAGCAATGAAGGAAGTGGTTGCAGAAGTCAGGGGGAGAAGTTCTTGTCATGATGGTTGAATCAATTTTTCACATCATATGTTGCCATCAATGACAAAGGGGGAGATTGTTGCATATATGTGCCTAAGCGGTGTTGTCATTGATGTCAACATGTTCTTGTTGTCATTGGTGTCAACTGTACCTTATTTTGTTGCCTGTTTAGGAGACTGGAATGTTTAGGATATTGAGAAAATTAATGAAGACTCAATGTTCACAGACCATATGGCTGTGTAGAGGATTGTCAGAGATTGTTCTAGTTAAGAATTGAGAAGTTAGCATGAAGATTTGAAGAAGTTATGGCCATCTAAGTAGAACCAGATGTTACAGTATTTAGAAGAGATAGAGTGACAATAAGTTGGTCCAGATTGCTCCACAATGAAATATTATGATTTGCAGATCTTAAGGCATGTTTGGGAAGTTAGTGTGTATCATCAACTCTAGTGGTTTGTGCTTTGGAGGTCTGCAAGCCATCCTTCTAGTTTGATAGTCATGGCAGATAGTGTTCTTGAGGTTCCAGAGGAAGATACAAATGATTTTAGTAATTTGGTTTAGAGTGGATGTTATTGGTGAATTCAATGTGCTTGTGGAGGTCTCTGGATCATGTGGCTACTATGTTGGAGGTCCACATTGGAGTCTGAGCTTGTTATTAAAGATCTCCTCTTTGAAGTTTATGTTCTTCCCAATCTTGGCCGATAGGATGTTCCTAGCGTGTTTTGGATGATCTAAAGATCATTTTATGAAGTGTGGCATGTTAGTAGAGGAAGATTCAAGTCTCAGTTAAGTTTAGCTGACCTTGTTGATCATTCCAAGGTTGATGAAGTGTATAAATACTTGTTGAAGAGTTGTTAAAACTCATCCTTGAGAAAAACAGATTAAATCTGAATAAAGGATCAGAAGCAGAGAAGAGAAGAAAAGGAGTGAGAGCAGTGTAGAGTGAAAAATTAGTGAAGAAGAATTTGGGGCAAAGGAGAAGTTTTATGAACATTCATTGAAACTGAACTAGGAATGAAGTAGATGCTATTTTTCAGTTAATTCTTTTTGTTCTAAATCAATTTTGTAGGCAGTGAGCCTCTCTTTTGAGCAGTGAGCTCTGGGCAGTGTGTTCGAAGGCATGTACTTTCTAAAGTACTTTTAACAGGGTACAAATCTTTGTAGGTTAACCCCCACCATGGTTTTTCCCTTAACCAGGTTTCCACGTCAAATTCTTGGTGTCAAGTGTGTTGATTATGTTTCTGCTCATATGTTGTTGATCTATACTTTAATGTTTATATCATTAATCTGATAGTAAGTTAATAAAGAAGGTTAAAAGTAGAAAAAGTTTACTTTGTGTGACAGCTGATTCACCCTCCCTCTCAGTTGTCCAGTCTAATTCCAACAATTGGTATTAGAGCCAGATCCTCTTATAAAAGCTTGACTACTTAAGGAGATCTAGGATGTCGACCTACAAGAAGGATAGTCTGAGATTTGATGGAACAAATTATTTTGTTTGGAAGAATTGCATGGAGTGCCATTTGCAATGCATGGGCAATGCCTATTGGGCAATAACTAGTGTTGAGTATAAACCTCTGGAGAAAGGTCCTTCAACTCCAAATCAAATCAAAGATGTTGAAAATAACCTTCGAGCTAAAGAAGCCTTGTTGAGTGCCCTGACTGTTTCAGAAATGACAAATGTATTTGGTCTAAAAACTGCTCATGAAATCTAGAAAAGGTTGGAGAATCTGTATGAAGGTGATAAATTTGTCAAATGTGCCAAGCTACAAAGTCTGAGAGGAAAATCTGAAACTCTGAGAATGAGTAAAGATGAAAACATCACAATCTACATGTAAAAGATAAATGAACTTGTGTGTGGTATCAGGTGTGCTAGTGGAACTTTGGAAGAATTAGAGATTTTATCAAAAGTGCTCAAATATTTACTTGATTCATACAAACATAAGGTTGCTGCTATAGAGGAGATCAGGATTGTCTTAGAAGTTACAAGAGATCAATTGGTTGGCAAAATTTTAGCTTTTTAATTGAGTTTAGTGATTCTCTTGCCAAATCTGAATCTTCATTTAAGGCCAGTGTATATGGAAAGCAAAGATATGATCCAGGTGAAAGCTCTTCTGCAAGATCAAATAGATTAGTGAAGACAAGGAAGGATCTTGAAGATGTTGAAATCAAAACTGCAGATCTTGAAGCTCTTCTTGCCAAAAGATTACCAAGAGGATCTGGTAAGTATGAAGGAAAATTTCCACTCAAATGTTTTGCTTGTAATAAGTTTGGTCATTTTGCCTCAAGATGTCCAAAGAGGTTTTCAAAACCAAACCCTAATAGATACAAAAATTAGAACAAATGTTCTTGTGTTGAAGAAGCTAGAGAAGGAGTCACAAATGATGAATCTAATCATGGAGGTTCCTCTGAAAATGATTGGGTGTTCATTGCCATCAAAGAAGAAGATCTGGTGTCTACTGAATTTGCTAGCTATGAAAATATGGAAAATGCCTTGGTTGCACAAGTTATTGAGAAAGATGAATGGGTGATTGATAGTGGATGTTCTCATCATATGACTAGAGAAAATAGTAAGTTTGTGAATATTAAAAATTATGAAGGAGGGCTTGTGAAATTTGGAGATAACTTAGCTAGTAGAATGCATGGCAGAGGATCCATCTCTTTTGATGGTAAGAACAGCACCAATGATGTTTTGTATGTGGAAGGACTAAAACATAATCTTCTCAGTGTTGGATAATTGGTTGACAAAGGTTATGATCTTTGATTCAAGGATGGAAAATGCAGAATCTTAGAGAGCTCTAGAATTGAAATTGCATCCGGTACTCAAACTAGAGGTAACATTTTCATTTAAGTAGTTCTGGAAAAAGTTGTTTGATTGCTCAAATAGATCAAAGTTGTGTTGGCAAGAGACACTATATGGATTCATGGTTGTTATCATTGATGGCAACAAAGGTCATCCCACATATCCACAAGTCATGGTGTGCCTCTACCGGAAGTCAGAATGAAGAACTATTGTGGTCTGGTGAACAAGAACAGAGCATGTGGCAAGGTCCGACAGATTGGTCCGGACCTCTCAGAGGAAGTGTCTTGGTGCAGTGCGGATTTGGGGAAGTCAAGAGGACTACCTTGAGTAGTATATTCCAAGGATTTAGCCTCCAGTGATGGACAAAGAAAAATATATGAACAGCTGAGTACCGGATTCCTGAAAGACAGTGAGAGCAGAGGAAGAACTGACTGACAGAGCATCAGACTATTTTTCGGATGTGTTACTATTGATGGTAAAGGTTGTGAAGGCATGAATCATGTTTGGACGACATGATTAATGATATCTACAAGTATATACTTGATCCGCATTGCTTGGTGAGCAAGGATTCAGCCGACAGAACAGAGTTTGTAAGAAACTAAACTATTCCGGATGCCGGCTAGAAAGGTAATGAAATTACTTGTGCGGATATATATAGAGGATGGATTTTGTTGTGAGATGTGGAATGGTGATGGTGTATACGAATAAGTGCAGAGCAGAGCAGGAGTAGTAAGAAAGATCCGGTATGTGAAAGGATAGCAGAATAAAGAACAGAGGAAAGATGAAGTGCAGCAGATCAGTGTACTAAGCCTAACTGGAACTAAACTCCAGCATATGTAGATGCTTCCAATTAGTTCAAGTATTATATAACATTCTTTTGTAGACAGTGTGTCTCTTTGTAGGCAGTGTGCCTCATGTGAGCAGTGTGCTTGGGCAGTGAGCCCTAATTGGCAAGTGCCATTTTTGTAACTCCTTATTCTTCTAACAGAGAATTATCTTTGGGTTAATCACCCCGTGGTTTTCTCCCTTAACCGGGTTTCCACGTCAAAAATACTGTGTCATGTGTTTCTCATTTCATGGTAATGTTTGTTTGTTTAATTCAATATTGCTTTGAATAATAAGAAAGTCAAAAGAAGAAATAATTAGATAACTGATTCACCCCCCCTCTCAGTTATCAACAATTGGTATCAGAGCTAAGTTCCTCCTAATAGAGCCTAACAGCTTGAGGAAGATCTGGGAGTTCAAATGGATGCATATGGTTTAAGGGAGCAACTCAAGACTTCCCTTGAGGATCTGGAGCAGTCAAACTCTGAAGTCAATGAATTAAAGGAAAGACTCAAACAGGCTGATGAATTCATGAGAGAACTAAAAGACAAATTAAGTCTCTCTATGAAAAAGAGAAAGGAGCTACTCCAACAATTGGCAAGACAAAGTGAAGAAAGTAATACAAATGAAGAATTGACTGAGAAAACCAAGTTATGTGAAAAGTTATCAAAAGAAGTCATTATGTTAAGACATGAAATGGAATCAGGAACTATAAAGTTTACTCAAGAGATTGAAGAAAAAAGAAAAGCTGAAGACAATCTAAGACAATCTCTTAAAGAGAAATTAGAAGAATGCCACCAGATGGACAGGATTATCAGACATCTTGAATCTGATCTTGAAGATGCCAAAGATAATGAAGAAAAACTTGAGAATCAAATTGTCTCCCTCAAAAGAGATCTTCAAACAGCAAATGAATATAAAGAAAAATTCAAGATAAGTTATGCCCAACTTGAAGTACTTCTTGGAAGTCAAAAGAAGACAGATGACAAGTATGGTTTGGGATATGAGAAAGGAGAAAGCTCCGGATCCGGTCAAAGGAATTTTGGATCAGAAAATCTAAAGAATAGACCTAGAAGACCTCCGGTAAAACAGACCAGTGCTCAAAGATATCCATCTTTCAATGGATACTGCCACAGCTGCAATCACTTTGGTCATAAAGCTAATCAGTGCAGAAAAAGAATGAATCAAACTAATCCATCCTTCTCTGGATAGTGCTTTAACTGCAAAAGGTATGGACACAAGTTTCATGAATGCAGAAATATGCAAGTAAACAAATCACTCAATGGTAGATGCTTTGCATGCTATAGAATAGGCCATATGGCTAATCAATGCAGATCAAGAGGTTATCAGTCAAATATGCAAAGAAATGTTATTTGCCAAATCTGTAATAGGTTCGGTCATAATGCTAAAGTCTGCAGAAGCAAGAATCAGGACAAAAGAGGTCCGGTGTATAATCAGAATCAAGACAAGGGTAAACAAAAGATGAATGCGGATGAAGTTAGGAATCAGATGAGCAAGATTTGGGTAAAGAAAAGTTCAGAGAATACAAAAAATGGATCCGCACCAGACTCTGGTGCTGATATTCCTTCCAGAAATTAAAAAGGTGAGCTCTGGCTCAGGGGGAGACTCAAAGAAAATCCTGTTCCCCCAGCCAATCAAGTGGTGCCAGATATGGCACAGGATGCGGAGTAAAGGGTTTGAAGATATAAGTCTTGAGATAATCCAGATAAGATTTCAGAAGTCCGCATGAAGATATAAAGAAGTTGTGATCGATCAAGTAAGACCTGTTCCGAGAGATGCTCCGGAATGACAAAGGATTACGAAAGGGTCCGGAGAGATTCTGAAGTACATTATTTTACTCTGCGGATTGGACAGAATGTTTGGGATATTCTTGTAATGTGTCATCTCAATTTATTCATGATTAAAAGATCCGCATGATGTTCATAGATCAGGACTGATCCGGGATACTCCAAGCTATCCGGATAAGGCAAACCGGAATAATGTAGGTGGAGCATTTATTGCAAACAGATATTAGGGTTTGTGAAATGATATAAGGGATTTCTCAATAATCACTTGATCATTCCACACCCAAGAAGAAGCGAAAAGCGGAGCTCTGCAACAAAATTCATCAAGTTCACTGAAGATCACTTACAGAAGTTACTACATATAGAAATCAATCCAAATAACCGAAGGCGCATAAGGTATTTTTCGTTTTCAATATCTCTCTGCAAATCTTTGAAAAATGACTACTCCAAATATAGTTAAGATCTCTGATAGACCTCATCCCACATTCAAGAAACATCCTTACAAATCCTTGGAGGTAGATCCACTAGGAGCCTTCTCTAGTGTTCCACATGGTGTATTACATACGGAAGACATTAGGGTTTACATCCATGCAAATTTTGAAGACTTTGGAGAATCAAAACTGATGGATATCTATCACAAACGATTGATAGATGACTCCTTTGAGATCAAACCTCAGTACAAAGCCATCCGGGACAAACACTTTGCACAGTGCATCCATTTCCCCTATTTTGAAGAAGATTAATGGGTCTGGTATGTACTAAGTAGAGTGCATGACAACTTCCTATGGTTGAACAAGCCCTTCAAGATCACCAAAGATGCAATTAGGGCTGTAACCGGTCTGCACTCATCCGGTGGATTACCTGTTCTCAAGTCTGTCAAAAATTAGACAGTTAGTGATGCAACCGGATCCAAGTTTGACAAGAGAGCTATGACAGTTGATGACATCACTGAACTGGATGTCAAATTTGCATCTATGATAATTGGTTACAAAATCTACCACTCCAGTAGGGAAAATTCAGTACCGGGAACTGCAATCTACACAGCTTATCAAATGTTAAAGGAGAATGCAAACTATGACTTGTGTGAGCTTCTTGTAAACCAACTTTTTGAAAATCTGCAGAAGATTAAGAAGGACAAGAAAAACTCCTTCAAGTATGGCAATCTGATCCTTTGTCTCTTCTTTTACTACATGAATGAGCTTCCCGGATCCAGTGGATGGATATGGCAGAATGACAGACCGGTTGCCATCCAAATCAGAGACTATTTACATGGACTTGGGGATGCTAAAGCAAGAAATACAGCTCTATGGGGATATTTCAAGAACTTCCAAAGCATGATGCATGCAAGAGAAAGAATACCCCAATCCCTTGTTGAAAAATACAAAGACACAGTATGCTTCATGGTAGAAACAGATCAATGTCTAATGGAGGCAGTAGAACCAAGAACTGTATGGATCATGCCCATGGGGTATGAAGTGGATGAACAGATAGTGGAGCTGCATGTTCAACACATGCTAAGTCAGCCCAAAGATCCAAAGGCAGAAAGGTTTGGAACCTTTGAGGAGCTGAGTGTGAAGATCCATGTAGAACTCAGGGAACCTGAGATAAAGAGGAAGGTGAGAAAAGAAGTAGAGCATATTGCTCAAGGCCTAGGCATCCCAAAAGAGGCACTTGATGCCAACCGGGAAAAGAGAAGAAAAGCTGAGGAAGAAAAGAAAGAGGCAGAAAAGAAAAGCAAGAAAAGTGCTCCGGTGGAATCCTCAACCCGGACCAGATCATCAAAAGGATCTACACCTATCAAAACCAAAAGCTCAAAACCGGAAGTCCAGGGATCCGGTAAGAGATCTAAGACAAAAGCCTCAAGAGCTTATCAAAGCCAAAAGGATGAAGAAGAAACTGAGTCAGATGAGGGAATAAAAGAAATAAAGAAACAGAAGAAGAAAGGATCCGGTAAACCCTCTTCAGGCCAAGACAAGGAAGAAATGATAGAAGAATTTGCTAAAAAGCCCACCCTGTCTCTAGACAGTGTAGTCAAATCAGTCACTGTGGATGGAAACCTTCAACCGGTGGCTGAATTCTATGATGACTACAATGAGGCAGATCAAAAGATCCTGCAGGAAGCTATAATTAGGTACCTGAACATTTACAATAAAGCTTTTATTGAGATTATCTCTAAAATTCCAAAGAGTCTAGAGATGGAACTAGAAATAAGAAAGAACAATGCCATGGCAAAAGACCTTGAGATCAAGGAATAGATAGCTATTCAGCTATATCCTTCAATTGATCACAAAACAATGAACATGATATTCAAGGACTGCAAGGATGAATTCAGAAGCAAAGCAAGGATGAATCAGCTTATGCTTGGTGAGACCGACAAAGTAGCCAAGGACACTAAAGAGATCCTCCAGAATACATTCAAAAGGTTCAACATTCCTATTACAGAGGACTTAGGTGCAGAAACAGCTGCGGACTTGGAATCATCTGCTTCGGAAGAAGTGCCACTTGAACAGACTAACATCTCTTCTCCGGCTTCTCCTACAGTCTCCGGATCCCAAGAAGAAGAGAAATTACAGGAGAAAGAAGCAACAGAAAAAGAAAAAGAGGTTGACAGCACCAAGGATGCAGAGAAAGAGAAGAATCCAACAGAGAAAACCACAACTGAAAGTGGTAAGAATGTGGAAGGAGAAAAGACTCCAAAGGACAAAACTGCAGAAGAAAAGAAACATCTGTCTCTGGTAAGAGACACTGCACAAACTGTTCAAAAGTTTCTAAGCCAAGAAACATTAGAGATTGATGAACCGGAGCTTCTAAAAGGCCCATTCGACTTTGACTCTCTCTCTGGTATAGACAATGAAGATAGCTTCATTTGCAAATGCTAAGGCAAATGAAAAACTCCTAAAGTCTCATATGGAAGACTGTGAGTTGATAGAGGCTGCTTCCGGAGTGCTTGAAAAGATTATGCCATCAATCCAGATAGATCCGACAGCCTCCTCTTCCAGTAATCTCAAAACCTTAGTCAGCAGTGTTGATACACATTTTGATTCTCTAGAAAAATCAGCTGAAGAAAAGGTCCGGAAGGAATTTTTGGATAAAAGATTTTCAGAAGTACTAGGATTAATCTCTAATGATAGGAGAAATATGAGCATTGGAATAAAGAGCTTAGAAAATGCTCTTAAGGATGGCGGTGATATTTACAAATTTTGTATCTCCTGGTCAAAGGCAACAGTAGAAATTGATAAGAAAATAAAAGCGGAATAGGACAAACTACAAAGTTTGTCTCAAAGTTTTGATCCTCTCTCTTCCTCCATAGTAAATCAAGAATGTCAAATTATTGCAATCACAAATGCAATAAAGAACTTTGAGAAGGAAAGGAAGAATATCACTAACCGGATGGGAGAACTTAGAAGGATTATAATCCCTAAGTTAGAAACTATGCATGAGGCCATCAGTGATGCTCAAACTACCGCCCAAACAAATGATCTGACAGATCTCAAGAGGGCAGAAGCTTTTGCATTTTTTGCAAGTGGTCACATTTCAATTTTGGATAGAATGAAGCAAAGTTGGGCTACAGAATTGATCCACCTGAAGACATCTTTTGCAGACATTCTGCAGTTTATGTAAGTAAACATGCGGCTATGTATAGAATTTTTTTTGAAAATTTTGGTGTGCGGACCCTACCCTTTGCCATTGATGTCAAAGGGGGAGTGAGGAGTAGTGAAAAATGAGGAATCCAACTAAGGGGGAGTTCAGGAAATTGTATATAAAGATAGAGCATCAGCAAAGGGGGAGCATAGTGTAAACACTTAGTCATTTTTCACTAAGTGTTGCCATCAATGCCAAAGGGGGAGACTGTTGGCAAGAGACACTATATGGATTCATGGTTGTTGTCATTGATGGCAACAAAGGTCATCCCACATATCCGCAAGTCATGGTGTGCCTCTACCGGAAGTTAGAATGAAGAACTGTTGTGGTCCGGTGAACAAGAACAGAGCATGTGGCAAGGTCCGACAGATTGGTCCGGACCTCTCAGAGGAAGTGTCTTGGTGCAGTGCGGATTTGGGGAAGTCAAGAGGACTACCTTGAGTAGTATATTCCAAGGATTTAGCCTCTGGTGATGGACAAAGAAAAAGATATGAACAGCTGAGTACCGGATTCCTGAAAGACAGTGAGAGCAGAGGAAGAACTGACTGACAGAGCATCAGACTATTTTCCGGATGTGTTACTATTGATGATAAAGGTTGTGAAGGCATGAATCATGTTTGGCCGACATGATTAATGATATCTACAAGTATATACTTGATCCACATTGCTTGGTGAGCAAGGATTCAGCCGACAGAACAGAGTTTGTAAGAAACTAAACTGTTCCGGATGTCGGCTAGAAAGGTAATGAAATTACTTGTGCGGATATATATAGAGGATGGATTTTGTTGTGAGATGTGGAATGGTGATGGTGTATACGAATAAGTGCAGAGCAGAGCAGGAGTAGTAAGAAAGATCCGGTATGTGAAAGGATAGCAGAATAAAGAACAGAGGAAAGATGAAGTGCAACAGATCAGTGTACTAAGCCTAACCGGAACTAAACTCCAGCATATGTAGATGCTTCCAATTAGTTCAAGTATTATATAACATTCTTTTGTAGACAGTGTGTCTCTTTGTAGGCAGTGTGCCTCATGTGAGCAGTGTGCTCGGGCAGTGAGCCCTAATTGGCAAGTGCCATTTTTGTAACTCCTTATTCTTCTAACAGAGAATTATCTTTGGGTTAATCACCCCGTGGTTTTCTCCCTTAACCGGGTTTTCACGTCAAAAATACTGTGTCATGTGTTTCTCATTTCATGGTAATGTTTGTTTGTTTAATTCAATATTTCTTTGAATGATAAGAAAGTCAAAAGAAGAAATAATTAGATAACTTATTCACCCCCCCCTCTCAGTTATCAACAAGTTGATTATGGTGTAGGAGGATGTGTCATGTGAATTTTGATAACATTGTCAAAATAAGTACCACTTAGGCTGTAAGAGATCTTCCAAAACTTGTGAAACCTAATAGCATGTGCAGAGAATGTCAATTGGGGAAACAGAGCAAAATTTCATTCAAAAGTAAGGAACAAGCTTTAAGTGGATTATTGGAACTGGTACATACTGATCTCTGTAGTCCTGCTAGAATTAGGAGTGTGCAAGGAGATATATATTTCATGTTGCTAATTGATGATTACTCTAGAATGATGTGGTTAGCTTTCCTAAAAGAAAAATCAAAATCTCTTGACAAATTTAATTAAGGTGTTCAAAGTGATGGTGGAAAATGAGATTGGTGAAAAATTGACATACCTGAGATCTGACAGAGGTGAAGAATTTACTTCAGGTGAGTTTGATGCTTTCTGTGAAAAGCATGGCATAAAAAGACAGTTATCTACTCCTAGGACTCCCTAACAAAATGGAGTTGTCAAAAGAAAGAACCGGACCATTCAAGAAGTTGCCAGGACCATGATGATGGAAACAAATATTCTTCAAGTTTATTGGAGAGAAGCTGTAAGTACTGCTATCTACACTCTTAACTAGGTGCAGATCAAGGGCAATTCTGGTAAGACCCCTTGTGAACTATGGTTTGGTCATCCTCCTACTATGAGATATTTCAGAGTTTTTGGTAGTAAATGCTATATCAAAAGAGATGAGGATTTAGGCAAGTTTGATACAAGAAGTAATGAGGGAATATTTTTGGGGTACTCTACTCAAAGTAAGGCTTACCGGTGCTTTAACAAGAGGTTGAAAAAGATTGTTGAAAGTGCTAATGTTAGAGTTGATGAGAGCAAGGAAGGACATTCCAGGTTCTACAGATATGATTCAGATGATCAAGATGAAATTCAAAGTCAAGGAAGGTTAGTTCAAACTCTGACTCAGATTTAGATTGATCTGGTAGGAACTCAAGAAAATAGTACAGATGTTGAGGAACAAGCTCAAGAAATAGAAGTTCAAGTAATTCCCAAAACCCCCAGGTATGTAAGAATGAATAATCCTGAAGATCAAATCATAGGAGATAGAAATAAAGGTGTTCGAACTAGGAGAAGAGTTACTGAAGATCAAGAAGAGATTTGTTTGATTTCAAGGATTGAACCTAAATCAGTAAGTGAAGCCTGCAATGATGAAAACTGGGTAAAAGCAATGAAAGAAGAATTAATGCAAGTTGAAAAGAACCACACTTGGGATCTTGTTCCTAGACTTGAGGACAAAAATGTGATTCAAACCAAATGGATCTTCCAGAATAAACTAAATGAAGATGGTGAAGTTGTAAGAAACAAAGCAAGGTTGGTATTTGAAGGCTATTCTCAAGTAGAAGGAATTGATTTTGAAGAAACTTTTGCTCCAGTGGCAAGAATAGAGGCAGTTAGATTGTTTCTTGCATTTGATACTTTTAGAGATTTTAAATTGTATCAGATGGATGTCAAATCAGCATTCTTGAATGGAGATTTAGAGGAATAAGTCTACATTGAGCAACCGGAAGGATTTCATTTGTCTGATTAGAGAGATATGGTTTGTAGACTGAGAAAAGCCTTGTATGGACTCAAGCAAGCTCCAAGAGCCTGGTATGCAAGATTGGATAAATATTTGCTTAAGATAGGTTTTAGCAAAGGTACTACTGATAGTAATCTTTACTTCAAGATTAATCATTAGGACATCCTGATTATTGAGGTCTTTGTTGATGATATCATTTTTGGTGGAAATGAATGTATGTGCAAAGCATTTGCTGATCAGATGAAAAGTGAATTTGAGATGTTAATGTTTGGAGAAATGAATTTCTTCCTAGGTTTGCAAATTGTTCAGTCAGATAAAGGTATCTTTATATCTCAGTCCAAGTATGTGAAAGAATTGCTGAAGAATTTTGGAATGGAAGATTCAAAGCCAATAACCAGAAGCAAGTTAAGAAAAGATGATGACTCCCCCAAGGCAAATCAGAAAAGGTATAGATCAATGATTGGAGGATTGCTCTATCTGACTCAGACCTGACTTGACATCATGAATGCCATTGGACTTGTTGCTAAATTTCAAGATGATCTAAAATAATCCCATGTTGTGGTAGTCAAAAGAATTTTTAGATATCTCAAGGGGACAATTGATTATGGATTGTGGTATTCAAAGGACAATGATTTCACTCTTCATGCATATACAGATGCTGATTGGGCAGGAGATGTGGATGATAGAAAAAGTACTAGTGGTGGTGCATTTTTCTTGGGAAGAAGATTGGTCTCTTGGATGAGAAAAAAGCAGGAGGCAATATTCTGTCTATTGCAGAAGTAGAATATATAGTAGCAACAAAAAAATGTACTTAGGTTCTGTGGATGAAGCAAATGTTGAAGGACATCAGAATTGTGTTTGAGGAGCCAGTCACAATCTTTTGTGATAATTCTAGTGCAATAAGCATCTCAAAGAATTTGGTGTTGCATTCAAAGACAAAGCATATATCTATCAAGTTTCATTTCTTGAGAGAGAAGGTAAATGAGAATGAAGTCAAGTTGGAGTTTGTGTCTTCCAAAGATCAGATTGCAGATATCTTCACTAAGTCCCTTCCCAAGGATACCTTTGAGTATCTCAGAGAGAAGTTAGGGGTTATTACTCCTCTGAATCAAAACTAAGATGCACTGAGGTGCATCAGTCTAGTGGAATTCTTAGTCATATCTTGAGATCTGGATTGATGTTGAGAAAATACTACTCTAAGGAGTAGTCAGTATGCAAATGTTGGAGATCAGTCTGAAATAAAAAGGGGGAGTAAAGATTGCAAATATGTGCCCTTTTCCATTGATTTCAAAGGGGGAGAGAAGACATGTGAAAAACTAATTGCTAATGACAGGGGGAGCAATGAAGGAAATGGTTACAGAAGTCAGGGGAGAAGTTCTTGTCATGATGGTTGAATCAGTTTTTCACATCATATGTTGCCATCAATGACAAAGGGGGAGATTGTTGCAAATATGTGCCTAAGTGGTGTTGTCATTGATGTCAACATATTCTTGTTGTCATTGGTGTCAACTGTGCCTTATTTTGTTGCTTGTTCAGGAGACTGGAATGTTTAGGATATTGAGAAAATTAATGAAGACTCAATGTTCGTGGACCATATGGCTATGTAGAGGATTGTCAGAGATTGTTCCAATTAAGAATTGAGAAGTACGCATGAAGATTTGAAGAAGTAATGTCCATCTAAGTATAACTAGATCTTATAGTATTCAAAAGAGATAGAGTGATAGTAAGTTGGTCCGGATTGCTCCATAGTGAAATATTATGATCTATGGATCTAAAGGCATGTTTGGGAAGTTAGTGTGTATCATCAACTCCAGTGGTTCATGGTTTGGAAGTCCGCAAGCCATCCTTCTAGTTTGACAGTCATAGCAGACAGTGTTCTTGATGTTCCTATTGTGTTACGGATGATCTAAAGATCATTTATGAAGCGTGGCGTGTTAGTAGAGGAAGATTCAAGTCTCAGTTAAGTTTGGCCAACCTTGTTGATCATTCCAAGGTTGATGAAGTGTATAAATACTTGTTGAAGAGTTGTTAAAACTCATCCATGAGAAAAACAAATTAAATCTAAATGAAAAATCATAAGCAGAGAAGAGAAGAAAATGAGCGAGAGCAATGTAGAGTGAAAAGTTAGTGAAGAAGAATTTGGGGCAAAGGAGAAGTTTTATGATCATTCATTGAAACTAAACCAAGCATGAAGTAGATGCTATTTCTTAGTTAATTCTTTCTGTTCTAAATAAATTTTGTAGGCAGTGAGCCTCTCTTTTGAGCAGTGAGCTCTGGGCAGTGCGCCCGAAGGCATGTGCCTTCTATTTTTCTAAATTACTTTTAACAGGGTACAAATATTTGTGGGTTAACCCCCACCATGGTTTTTCCCTTAACCGGGTTTCCATGTCAAAATCTTGGTGTCAAATGTGTTGATTATGTTTTTGCTCATATGTTGTTGATCTATGCTTTAATGTTTATATCATTAATCTGATAGTAAGTTAATAAAGAAGGTTAAAAGAAGAAAAAGTTTACTTTGTGTGACAATTGATTCACCCCCCCTCTCAGTTGTCTAGTCTAATTCCAACATATAGATCATCATTCAAACTTGGTTTTGAATGTACAAATAATGTTGCTGAACATGAAGCACTTCTCTTAGGATTGAAACTAGCCATCAAATATGGAATTAAGAAACTAAAGGTTTTAGGAGATCTAAAGCTTATGGTCTCTCAGATCGGGGGCCAAATATGCTTCTAAAAACTTAAGGCTTAAACACTATAGAAATGTTGTTTAGGACACAATTGATGCCTTTGATGCCTATTTAATTGATTGGATAGAAAGAAATGGAAATGTGATGGCATATTTTCTAGCCATTATAGCTATCAAGTCAGAGGACTCTCAAAGGTGGAGGTATTGACTAGACCTTCCATCCCTAACAATATCTGTCACTGGCAATTTTTTAATGATGATCAGGATTTATACAAATTCATGAACTCTATGGATGAGTACCAGGGATAGGAGATAGACTTTCAAGGTTTTGTTGAATGAATTGATGGTAAGGATACCATTTTTGGTAATGAGGTCATCCAATTGAAGACTAATAAGATCCCAAGGGGGTTGGTAACTCTGGAGCAAGTATTTGATAGAACAAATAGTCAGATTACTATGCTTGTACCTGTGCACCATGATGATTTGGAAGAAATAAATTTGGGAACTGAAGCCCAACCAAGGAATGTCTATATAGGTAAGAAACAAAATCCCAAGATCAGGTCCATGCTTATTGATTTGCTTAGGAAATATAAGGGAGTTTTTGCTTGGTCTTATAATGACCTCAAGGTGTATAGAGAAGATCTTTTCCAACATGAAATCCCATTAAAACTATATGTAAAGCCTTTTAGATAGAAGCAAAGGCCTATTAATCCCACCCTAGCACCAAAGATGTAACAAGAACTAGCCAAGTTGAGTGAGGGGGGTATTATCAAACCAATTAGGCATTCAACCTGGGTGTCAAATTTGGTCCCTGTTAGAAAAAAGAATGGTGATATTAGACTATGTGTTGACTTCAGAAACTTGAACATATCATCATTAAAGGATAACTACCCTTTGCTCAATATGGACACCATGCTATAGAGAGTGACCGGATGTGAACTTTTGTCCATGATGGATGGTTTTTCTGGATATAATTAGGTCAAGGTAAAGGAGTCAAAACAATACAAAAAACTTTAGAACCCCATGGGGTACTTATGTTTATGTCAAGATGCCTTTTGGATTAACCAATACTGGAGCCACTTTCCAAAGAGCCATGGATGTACCTTTTTCTGATTTGATAAATGTTATCATGGTTGTATATCAAGATGATTTGAATGCTTTCTCCAAAAGAGAAGAAGACCATTGTAACCACTTAGAACAGATCTTTATGAGAAGTATGGAGTATGGTATATCTTTGAATCCCAAGAAATGCATATTTGGGGTAGTTGAGGGAAAATTATTGGGTCATATATAGTCTCTAAGGATGGAATCAGAATTGATCTTGAGAGGGTAGCATCCATTGAAAGAATTGCCCAACCTAAGATAGTTAAGGGTATTCAATCATTCTTTGGGTAGATAAACTTCATCCAGAGATTCATCCTAAATTTTGTAGAGAAAACCAAGTCCATATCCAAGATGCTAAAAATGGGACAATGTCTAACTTGGGAATGTGAAGCAGTCACACCTTTTTGGGACATTAAGGAATCAATCAAACGAGCCCCTGTGTTTGCTTCTCCTGATTTCACTGAACCATTTCAATTATTTTCTTTTGCTTCTTTTCACACTATAGCAGCAGTATTGCTACAAAAGAATAGTAATGGATTTGAACAACCTATCTCATTTTTTAGTAAATCTCTTCAAGCTATTGAATTGAAATATGATTCTATGTGTAACATCAGAAAATGTCCCCTTGGGGTTTTTCCCTTCAAAAGGTTTAGCTCCCGAGTCTCTAGTGTGCATTTAGGACATCTTGCATCATAATTCAACATCCCGATGGAATGAACCCTAGGTATCATGACAAATGGGGCCTAGGGGTACCCCTTGAACCTAACCCTGCCCAAAATAGGGGAGGAGGACTTGGGTGCCCGCGCCTTAGTCCTACCCTATTTTGGGTCAAGCCCAAATTTCTAGTGTCAGTTTATGACCGTTATTTGGTCCCTAGGCTGACACAATAAGTTTGAATTTACGAAATCTTGGCGGGAATGTTTGTAGTTGCATATAAAAGCATGTTTAGGCATTCATTTGTAAACTAGATGGCTATTGTGAACTTTATGCATTCTGAAGGTGATCAAAGGCTTTTATTGTGTGGCAAGAGCAAATTTTGTGTTGTCTATATGTTTGTGTTTACAAATTTGAGCATCCATCTCCTCATGGAATGAAGAGCTTCTTCCTCCCATGAGATCTTCACTACAAGGTGACATCTATTGTGATTATTGAGCATTAATCATTTGGTTTTTGCCTTTGCCTCCCAAGGGCACACACTCTCTATCTGATAACGGTGTTTGGAAGGCTTGAATGCCTCTCCGGGGTTTGACTAAGGCAAGCCTCTAAACACCACAACCCCCTCCCAAAGTTTTTATGATTGCAGGTTATAGGTTGGAGTTGTAGGCAAAGTGAAGTTGTAGGAGCGTACAACAGAGTGTCAAAATTGCAGATCAGAGAAGAAAATAACTCCCTAGACTTGGGCACCCACTCATTAGTCATCAAAGTTCTGCAACAGAAAAATTTCTGGTACATCAGATACAGGTTACAGACTGAGTTTCCATATCTTGACAAAAAGTAGGGCATTGGACTTGGGCACCCACTCTTTAGTCCCCAACTTTTATGCCTTTGGACCTCGAAAACAGGTGCACAGTTATTTGTTATTTTATATCTTTCTGTAGAAGTATTTTCCGTAATTCATCAGTTTACTGTTGTATTTGCATAATTAGGGTTTTAAAGTATAATTGAGGATAAGAGGAGGAAATTGACAATCAAATAATAAAAATACAAGTTTCCCTACATCTCAATAGTGACCTAGGGTATGATAGTACATTGCAACTCGACCCTAGGTCCTTGAATGTAAGGGTGAAAGGAGGATATACACCAAACTCCCAAAAATCTAACATCCAAATTTTACCATTTTACATTTTGGTGAACCTATGTTATTGGACTTGTTTACACCTTGCTGAGTGTTTTTCTTTAGATTTACAATGATTTCATTCATTCATAGTATCATTCATCTTATTGCATTGGAAAATTTACAAAAAAATTGAAAAATTGGAAAAACTAGAAAAAAATTGCATTCTAGGGTTTCTATTTTGCATCAATTAATTTGAATTTCATCAAAATTATGATTTTTCCATTAGATCTGATGTAAATTAGAGAAAATTACAAAAAAATCATTAATTTGCATTGCATTTTCATCATAAAATTGCTACGGTTTTGTTGAAAATTGTGAATTTTGCATATAACCTAGTAATTCCAAAATCTAGGGTTTGTAGGTAAAATCTTGTTTCAGATTTTTCTACTGATTTTAGAGACTCATTCAAATTTGCATTTGTTTTTAGTCTTTCATTTTAGCACAAATTTTCATTTAGATTTTAAAAATTTGCATTTTTGCATAGAAAATTTCAACAAAAAAACTAGCATTTTTATTGATTTTTCATTAGATTTGCTCTTGCATTTTACATGTTAGAGCATGGAAATAATTTTCAAATCTGAGAGCATGTAATTTTCATCATATATCAGCTTGCAAAACATTCATATAGCATTTTGTGTCAAGATCTCAAACCTAGGGCTTGAAAAACATGGATTTTCACTAGATTTGGCCTTATCGACTCTCTAAATTTGCACCATAGGTGTTTTGTGAAGGATATTTTTACACTAATTGGTTTTTATAAGGGTAATAATTTTCTACTCCTCCTAAAAATCTTCATAACACGTTTTTATCGGGCTCTTGTATTCAAAATTTGGTGAAAAATTACACATTTTTGCTATTTTTGCCCTAGGATTTGGCCTAATTTGCACTCCAAGCGTGTTGTGACAAATTTTATGGATTGAGGTGACTGATATTATTTATATTATTATGCACCTCCTAAAATTCATTACAACACCCCTTTTGCTAGGTCTTGGAATTGAAAAACTGTGAAAAATCGCCTATTTTTGCTATATTTTCACTAGGGTTTGACCTTGAGTGCCACTACAAGTGTGTTGTGACAAATATTTTGGCATCAAGTGGCTGTTATTACTGATATAATTTGTGGTACGTCATCATTTTCATCACAACACCCTTTGTCATGCTCTTTTGCATTGAGATTTGGTGATAAATTGCATATCTTAGTGTATTTTCACTATATCTTGACTTGGCATCATCTTAGATTTGCATGAAGACTATGTTGTGAAGGATCTTATTGCTATATTGGACTGATATCAGACATATAATTTTCTGCCCTTGATCAAAATCCTTACAACACCTTTGCTTTCACTTACTTACACTGAAAAAATACAAAAAATCAAGCATTTTAGATCATTGTTGCATGTAACTTTGCACTTGTCTTTGGCATAAATTTTGACAAGCTTTCAAAATCTGATTTTTCATTGATTTGAGCATATACACATGGCCTCTAATCATAATAACAACAATAGGTTCCCTCCTAAACCTTACATGAAGAGAAAGGTCCCCGAACCTGAAATTGTGTTTACACCTCATGATAGAACAATCAGAGATACTGATGGACCTCTTTACATCACTATGAAAATAATGGGAAACCCTATGGATGGAACTCTTATTGATCCTAAATGCATGACTAATGTTTCCACGGAAGATTTCCTCTATTTACATAATTTGATGCAAGGATCTTATGACCCTTCGGACATGATGATTAACACACATAAGGGAACCTTTATAAAACCTTTGGGTAAGATATCATTGTTGGTAACTGTATTTGAGAAACATGTAGAACAATGGTTTGATGTTGTCCCCATTTCTGACCACTTTCTTATAAAACTTGGACATCCATGGTTAAAGGCTATGAAAGCTATCCCTTCAACAATTCATAATTGTCTAAAATTTCCTTTTGAGGGACATGTGATTACCATCTCCTAAAATAAATATAAACCTTTGGTTGAAAGAAAACATTACACAATGGATTACTTTTGGGACAAAAATGAAGAGAAACCTGAACCACAAACAAACTTTAACTTCTTGGGCTATAGAAATTACAAAGCAAAACTATTACATCAGATGGCCGGTCCCTCTATGCAAGAAACAACAAAAGACAAGCAACTTGCATTTGAAGAGAACCATAGATCGAAAGGACAAGTTCCCTATGCTGAGGTTCCTCCCCTATAATCCTTACAAGGATCGAGAGGTAATAGTCGACAACAAAATATGCCACCTAGACAAATGAGATTTGATCCCGGTGCTTCCTCTTCTAAAACACAAAAATATACGAAAGCGAAAAGCCCTATCTCACAAGAGATAAGTGGTAGAACAAAAAGAAATAGAAAAGCAAGGGAAAGAAGGAGAATAAGACAAGAATATGCCATAAACCTTGCATCTCAACAAGAAAACATTGATCCAAACATCACAACAAACAAAGATGATCATAACAATGAACAATCTTGGGCTATGGTACCTTATGTCCCACTTTCCTCTAAAATCTAGGAGTGGGAGGATGACGATGATTTACTTGATGATGAGACTTAGCACGAAGACCCTACTAGGTAAGTATTTCTAACCCTTTATCTCTCTTGTGATGTGCTTCCCCCATGATGTGTTATGTGTTGTTTAGGCCTCCTGGAATGACCCTTGATTCTCTCGTAAGGTCCAGGATACCAAGAGACCACCTCTATTGTGACCTTCTATTTGTATCATCATTCTTCTATATTGCCTCTCTCTCTGATTTCATCATTGTGTGTTGTGTCTTACGGACATAGCATTGTGGTTGGTGACTTGGGGGCACCCTCCTACGTGATTGTCCCTAAGACACTTGTTTCTCCTCTCTTACTTATTGTTTCCCTTCCTCTAGTGTTTCTATCTAGTGGGCGGATGATGAAAAACATTTATACTGATGCGGACCTAGCGTCCCTTTCTCGAGAAATAAAAAATTGGACTTAGTTCCTAATATGACGATGGGGTTGTAAATCTTATCCGACGCTTGGCTAGTGGAAGCACTCATGCTTTCTGCATAGTGATTATGATGATGTTTTTATCTCATTTACAAATCATAACAATACTGATGCTTTGCGCACTTTGTTTGTCTTTGAATCTAGCCTTGGTGGTACTCAATTCAGAGATCTTCGTGATATAGCCCCACGGCTATCCTCAAACTCCGAATTTGTGGTATAACCTTGGCTCTTTGTGTGGTTAATCATATGCATTGATGTTGTTGATTATCATAATTTTGTAGACACTAACATGTTTCTTGCAGGGATGTGTTTGTGGGAACATTTGGCAATCGTAAAGTACATGTCACCTCCGGGGGGCATGGGCTTTGCAAAAGTCTATGTTCCATTGTGTGTTTTCTTCCTACCTTAATGTGCTTGATATGGATGCATGATATCAACCACCTTAAGGTGGGGGCATATATAAGGTAAGCTGTTTGTTCTAGATGCTAGTAAAGTGTGTTTGAACAATCTTCAAATCTATTTCATGTACCTCCTTTTCACCGTAAGGCATCTCCGTGATGCGGGTGGGGTTGCATTTTTAAAAAGTCCTCTGCAGAGGCAGGGAGCAGTTCTCTAACTAACTCAACCCTTAAGCGTGTCTTCAGTGATTGTTGTAGTGAAGCCCAATCATCAGTGTGTGCCTGTAATGTGCCTGAGATGGTGCTGAACCTAGAAATAGGGACACTCCATCGCTTGTCTGCCGTGTTTTCTCCATGTCTTCAAAGTGTGTGTGTTTGGTGTGCTTGCTTTGTTTGGTGTGTTTATTGCCCCATATGCAATCTAAAGACCTGCGTGATGAGTGCATCCTACATTTTGGGAAGTTTTGCATGTCTTGCATGTGTGTTGCCCCATATATGCAGTACATTCTGCATTATGGGAGGTTTGTTTACTTTCCTGTACTTGCATCTGCATTTCATATATATGAGAAAAAAGAAAAGAAAAGAAATCATTCCTATCTTCTATGCATTAATGTGTCTTCTATGCATTCATTGTATTCTCTGTGTTTTACATGACTGTAACTATCTTCTTTGTGTTTTGTGTGCCTGTCATTGTCTTCAATATGCTTGGCATGTCTTCTTTGTGCTTGGCATGTTTGTTGTGCTTATTGACTGTGCTTTAATGCATGTATTGGCCTCACATTTATACATACATTAAAGTGGGGGCTAAATGTAATGTTGGAAAATGTCCCCTTGGGGGCTTTTCCCTCAAAAGGTTTAGCTCCTCGGTCTCTAGTGTGCATTTAGGACATCTTGCATCATAATTCAACATCCCGATGGAATGAACCCTAGGTATCATGACAAATGGGGCCTAGGGGGACCCCTTGAACCTAACCCTACCCAAAATAGGGGGAGGACTTGGGCGCCTGTGCCCTAGTCCTGCCCTATTTTGGGTCAGGTCCAAATTTCTAGTGTCAGTTTATGATTGTTATTTGGTCCCTAGGCCGACACGGTAAGTTTGAATTTACGAAATCTTGGTGGGAATGTTTGTAGTTGCATATAGAAACATGTTTAAGCATTCATTTGTAAACTAGATGGCTATTGTGAACTTTATGCATTCTAAAAGTGATTAAAGGCTTTCATTGTGTGGCAAGAGCTTTGTGTTGTCTATGTGTTTGTGTTTGCAAATTTGAGCATCCATCTCCTCATGGAATGAAGAGCTTCTTCCTCCCATGAGATCTTCACTACAAGGTGACATCTATTGTGATTATTGAGCATTAATCATTTGGTTTTTACCTCTGCCTCCTAGGGCACGCACTCTCTATCTGACAATGGTGTTCAGAAAGCTTGAATATCTCTTCACTGCTTGATTGAGGCAGGCCTCTAAACACCACAACCCCCTCCCAAAGTTTTCATGATTGTAGGTTACAGGTTGGAGTTGCAGACAAAGTTAAGTTGCAAGAGGGTACAATAAAGTGTTAGAATTGCAGATTAGAGAAGAAAATAACTCCCTAGACTTGGGCAGCCACTCATTAGTCCTCAAATTTCCACAACGGGAAAATCTCTAGTACAACAAATACAGGTTGTAGACTAAGTTTCCAGATCTCGACAAAAAGTAGAGCATTGACTTGGGCGCCGATTGATAAATAAGGTTCAAGAGTTCAACATAGAAATCTAGATTACCAAATTGGTCAAAGGATAAGGGTTGGTAAAGCTTATGGCTAAATCAAATTTGGAGGTGGCTTAGGTAAACTGTGTGACTGATGTGCACTCGGCAAGCAGATGCAGCTTAGAAGGTTTAGGTTGGTATAAAGACATTTTTTTAATTTAAGTTACTTGAGATGTCTAGAGAATCTAAGTGAAAATTAGAAAAGAACACTAAAGTTGCACGCATTAAAGTTTGTTATCCTAGAACAAAACTTACATTGGAAAAATGGAGATGGTGTTTTGTTGAAATGTGTAGATGAGTCCACAGTAGGGCAGATCCTAAAGGACATGTATAGTGGAAATTGTGGAGGTCATTTTATGACCAAAACTACTGCTCATAAAATACTTAGAGTAGGATATTGGTGGCCTACCTTGTTTTTGGATACTTATAATATGGTAAGAAAATGCAAAGCATGCCAAAGTTCTCAGGTAAGTTGAAATGGTCTGGAACTTTACCATTAAGACCTCAAGTTGTTGAAGCTCCATTTCAGCAATGGGGTATAGACTTCATTGGCAAAATTTATGAAAAATCTAGTGGGGGTTTTAAATGGATATTGGTGGCAATGGATTATTTCATTAAGTGGATAGAAGCAATCCCAAGTAGAAGAGCTACTAGTAAGGTTGTTGTGAATTTCTTCATGGATCACATTATTCCAAGGTTTGGGGTACCAAACAAATTGGTTACAAATAATTGAAAGGTAGCTAGGTGTGCGGAAGTCGCTTCCTACACTAATCTAATGAGAGGAGGAGAGTACAAATTCAATATATCCTTACTACTACAGAAATGTTAAACCCACTAATAGAGATAATAGAGGTATTGCACTAAACACATAAACAAGAAAGTGAGACACAAGAAGAGAGGCACAAGATATACATAGGGAAAACCCTTATCGGGTGAAAAACCCCACTCCAAAACCTGCACAATGTATTAACAAAACTGAAATGGTTTACAATACACTTGCAATGCAAGCTCTCAGGAGTCTTCGACACTCATATCTGGAGACAAACCGGCAGCATATCAGTACCTGTCAAACCTGTAATACATCTCCTCCTCCAAGCACCTATTTATATAGAAAATACAAGGCAAAATTGCCTCTATCTTGGAATGGGCATCCAACTTGGCCTCATGGCCCAAAATCCACGCCTATGGACACTTGGTCAACATTGTAAGATGCTTCTGACACTTGTCCACACACCCCATCCCAAAGAGGTCACCTATTTCCAAAATGGGGTATGACATATGCTCTTATGACTCTTATGACCATCATAGAATCTGTCATAGCAATTACAACTTATAGCTGTAAGAGAATATGCCATACACATGCTATAAATAGCATATTCTCTTACAACATGTCATAGTCCACCTTGGGGCACCCAAAGATGCCTTTTTCAAAGATGCTCTTTGACACATGTCTTCACCTGTCATAGAATCTCCTATTTCCAATTCTTACATGTCATAACTTCGTCATAGGAATCTGTCATGACCGTTATGGTCAAAATTCCCTTACACAACATCCAAGATGTTGACACATGGCAAAATATTCCTACCACAAAGTGGGATGCCTATCTCCTCATGTGAGGATAAAATTACAAGTTGTCATCTTCCATGTAGAATGACACATCACCGTGCCACATCCCACAAGATGAAAATATGAATTTATAATTTAATTTACAACATAGGCAATAAATAAATAAATACAATGAAAATAATACAAGGAATCACCAAGGTTGAGACACCTTAATTCCCAACATTCTCCCACTTGTCGAACACCTTGTAAGAGCCAATAGAATTAACAGGATTTAACTGCTATAGGCCGAGAGGCGCATAGACTCTGAACACCATCTGAACTTTTCTATGCCCATTGGTTTTGTCAATGCATCTACAACATTCTTTAAAGTATCTAACTTCTCCAAATTTACCTTCCCATCCTCTACCATGTCTCGCATGAAGTGAAACTGTACATCAATATGCTTTGTTCTGGCATGGAAAGTTGGATTCTTCACAAGGCAAATCGCACTCTGACTATCACAGCAAATCGTAATCTGTCTTGCATCAACACCAATATCTAAACACAATCTCTTAAGCCAAATGGATTCCTTACAAGCATGAGTTGTAGTCATATACTCAGCTTTTGTAGTGGATAAAGCAACCACAGGTTGTCACTTACTCATCCAACTAATTGCACTACCAAACATTGTGAACACATATGCACTGGTGGATCTCCTACTGTCAATGTCACCTACCTAATCAGAATCCACAAATCCACGAATACAAACTAAATGCACAGGTCCTGTAGCATTGCCATGATAGCAAATGGAATACTCAGAAGTACCCCTCAAATATTTGAACACTCACTTAACTGCCTCCCAATGTTCGCATCCAGGATTAGCCATAAATCGACTAAGGACTCCCACTGCTTGGGCAATGTCTGGTCTTGTGCAGACCATAGCATACATCAAACTGCCAACAACACTAGCATAAGGTACTCTGCTCATGTCCTCCACCTCACTAGGAGATTTTGGACAATCGCTAATAGATAACTTTGTCCCTAATAAAATAGGAACACACAATGGTCTACAATTAGCCATGCTGAACCTATCCAATACGGTCTTCACATACTTACTCTAGCTTAAACAAAGTTTTCTGTTAGCTATGTCTCTTTTGATTTCCATTCCTAGAATGTACCTAGCTGCCCCTAAATCTTTCATTTCAAACTGTGCTGCCAACTGAGACTTAAAATCAAAAATCATACTCTTACCTTTCCCAATTAGCAACATATCATCAACATATAATGCAACAATGAGAATACAATCACCATCAAACTTATAATACACATAGTGATCCGATTTCAATCTCACAAATCCAATTGACAACACAAAGGCATCAAACTTCAAATACCACATCCTAGGAGACTGCTTCAAACCATACAAAGACTTTTTCAATTTGCAAACCAAATTTTCTTTACCTTTCACTATGTAATGCTCTAGCTGTGACATGTAGATTTCTTCCTCGAAATCACCATGAAGGAAAGCTATCTTCACATCCATCTGTTCTACCTCTAAATCATAAGCAGCTATAAGAGTTAATAGAAATTTAATGCATGTCATCTTTGCAATGGGAGAGAAAATTTCACCATAATCAATTCCCTCCACTTGTGAGTACCCCTTCGCAACCAATCTAGCCTTGTACTTTTCAACACTGCCATCTACTCTGAATTTCTTCTTGAACACCCATTTGCAACCAACGGGTTTCCATTGATCAAGCAAAGGCACCAAGTCCCATGTTTTGTTCTTTTCCAAAGAAGCCATCTCATCCTCCATGGCCTCCTTCTAGGAACCTGCATCTTTTATGCCCATAGCGTCTTTCACAGTTCTAGGTTCATCAGTGTTAGTAAGTAAAGCAAAAGCACAACTAGAATCAAGTAATGAATAACCAAACCTATCAAGTTGCTTTCTTGTTCATGTAGACCTCCTCAATGGCCGAGGTTGAGGTTCTGCTTCTTCTTCTGAGCTTTCAAAGATGCTAGAGCTCTCCTCATCATCAGGTCTCATAGGGTCTGTTTGTTCAGTCTTCTCAGGGGTAGAAGGAAACTGAACCATATCCTCTTTCTTTTCTGTCTGTTCTAGTTGTAGAACAGCGGAAGAAGGTGTTAGCTCTCTGAAGATAACACTTCTGCTATACAACACTTTTTCAGTGACCGGATCCTAAAACTTGTATCCTTTCACACTGACACCATAGCCAATGAAAATACATTTAACAGCCTTGTTTTCCAATTTAGACCATTTCTCCCTAGGCACATGTGGAAGCACACAAAGTGCACAGTGGAAGCGCACAATTGATCAAAAAAACTTGATCGGTGAGAGGGTGGCCTATGTCTTGGCGATCTACTCCTATCAGCCAAACATACCTCGTCGGCCACCTTGCTATTTATCTCCCTGATCTCTTAACTCTGCCCGACAGCTCGACTTCCTTGTCTTCAGAGAGACTTCACCTATTGGTGGCATCTTCTGGCCTCTTGTCAATACCCCGATGGTGGTTACATTCCCACTTGCCTTAACCATGGTAGTTAGTCATACCCTTGTTGGCAAGACTTCGATCATCGGTGACCACTTGTGAACACTTGCTGATGTACCGATATACCAACTTGTATATACTTGACTTGACTTGCTATTATCGGTGAGCCAAAGTATCTTTACCCTGATTTCACCGTTACGACTGTGTATATGGAAAAATGGATTAAATCTAAACTAAATAAAACCAAAGAACCCAATAACATAAAGAAAACGAATTTAAATAAAAGCCATGACAAGTAATCAATGCAATAAAGACTTTTACCGAAATCTGTGTTGTTTCCTTTGGATTGAATGTAGAATTGCTCAATGAAATTGCAAAGCCATAGCTGCAACAAGCAAGTGTAGTGCTCAAGAGATCAATGTCAAATGATCGTTATAGTGCTCAATCGACGCGTTGTGTATGCTCGAAGCTCTGTTAAGTATGCCTGAGAATACGATCGAAGAGAGAGAGTAAATGAAGGAGATGAGGGGGGTTTATATAGATTTCAAGGAAGATCAATCAACGGTCCAGATAATTCAGAAGAATCAATGGAGGAGATAAGTTGAGGAATGTGCAACGAATAAGAAGAAGACATGTGTCTTGCTTTCATTTGCATGAGAGGAGTTACCAAGAATAGAATAATGAGTTAAAGCAATTAACAGAATGTAATAGTCAGTTAAGTGATTTAAAACAAGAAGAAGAGATTTGCATGAGAATAGAAGATATTTTGCTTTATTAAATATAGAAATATTTAATTGATGAGCAAGAAAGCTTGAGTTATTTTAGAGATAACTCAAATTAGAAGAAAAAGCAATTTAAATAAATAATTGATTTATTTAAATTTAGAGAAGATATTTTGGAAGAAATAATTAAATAATTGGAATTATTTAATTTAGAAGATTTAAAAATCAAATTAAATAAATAAATTTATTTAATTGTTATGCATGATTTTGGGAGAATGATTTTTGATTTGATTAAATAATTTAAGAATTATTTAATTTTAGATAAGAGGGAATTTGTTGAATTAATTAAATAATTGGATTTAATTAATGTGGAATTGAGATTTGGAAACAGAATAATGATTTAATCAAATAATTAAAAATTATTTAATTGTGGAAGAATATAGAGGAATTTAATTTAATTAATTAAATAACGAGGATTTATTTAATTAATGTTGAATTTAAGAGATTTAGAAGAATTTGATGATAATTAATTAAATAATTAGATTATTTAATTAACGTTTGCAATGCAGGTGATGAGACAGATTATGAAATGTAAGTGATTCGAAGACATGGTCATTTTAGGGTGTCTACATTTTGCCCCTCTTTGATGCAATGCAGCATGTAGCTTTGCGTCAAAGAAAATGATTGTCGAAGATGTGATACAATTTTTATGCCCCAGTGTATCGAGTTGCCCCAGCGTATGCCCCCTCGAGCGGGAAGACAGGGAGGCGACAGAGGAAAAGTGTTGACGCTCGACTAGAAAGGTGCGCGACCAGGAGGAAGAAACGACAGAAACAGGGGGGGGAAGAAAAACTGAAGGGTGGGGACACTATAAATAGGTCCCATGGGGACCACAATCCTCATTTTGCACCCATTGAGATTCTAAATTTAGAGAAGAGCTTCGAAGCTTAGTTGAGAGAGAGTTGAGCAGCCAGCGGAGAGAGATGCCGATTCCTGTGCACAGACATCGGGCGGAGCTGGTGCGGACCTACGAGAGGCCAGCAGGAGCTCCGGCAGCGGTAAGTGATCGAAAACTCCCTTTTAATTTGTCGATTAGGGGTAGATTAGGGCTAGGTTTGGGGGGGGTCAGCATTTTAGCCAAAAGCGCTATAGGATTGTGCAGCGCGGGTGGTAGGCGGTTGGCGCGCTTTTGGCGCGCCGCAGTGCGTTTGGTCAGCGGTTGCAGCGCGACTGGCAAAAACAAGTTGCTGTTGGTTAGGTTTGTCAGCGTCGCAACGCAATTGCAAAATTCCGCAGCGCTTATGGTAGAGGAGAAGAGTGCAGTTGGATGGGTAGTTTAGCGTGACTGGCGGGGAGTGAAAAAAAACGCGGCGCGTATGGTAGTGCAGAAAAGCGCGGATGGCGAGATAGTAGGGCGCGGTTGGTAAACAGGGCGCTTTGGGTAGAAAAAATGCGGCGCGGATGGTGAAATAGTAGGGCATGGTTGGCAGGGAGGGATAGCGCGTTTGTAAACCAAAGCGCGTTTGGTGTGGATAGAAGGAAAGTTAGGGTTTAATAGAAAGGGGGAGACATAGAAGAGAGGCGCCTAGCCTGGCCGACAAGAGGGAAAAGGGATGGCAGGGGTGGGGTATAGCATAGCCAATGGGTAGATAGGTTTTGAGGGATTTGGTTATGAAACTGACAAGTGATATGTTTATGGATGCAGAGGATTTTGCCACCGTTGATGTCGCGGGAGCGACACCACGCGATTGCGCACGAGGTTGTACAGCTGACCTGGGAGGAGGATGCGTTCTTAGAGCATGCAGGGCTATGGCATGTGGCACACCTCACACACATTAGGGCAAATCTCGCCCTAGTGACAGCAGTCGTGGAGAGGTATCACAGCGAGACCTCGTCATTTCACTTCCCGACAGGGGAGGCTACAGTGACACTGGAGGATGTATATCGCATCCTGCGGATTCAGATTGATGGGGAGATTGTTGACTTTGACCTGGCACGAGGCCAGGCAGGCTTGGAGGAGGTCTTCTGCACAGACGACCTATGGATAGACGATGGGGAGATCAGGTGGGCAGACGTCCCGAGACTCTGTGACCGGATCTGTTGGATAGTGGCATCATTGATCGGCGGCTTCCTGTGCCCAGACAGGAGATCCAGAGGTTTATCAGTTGGTTGGGGGACAGTGTTATCCGGGATGTTTACACATGGCCGACAGTATGCGTGGGGACCCTGTGTCCTAGGGCAGCTATACCATGATATGCATTATTGCGTATACAGGAGAGGCAGGAGCCTCTTAGCAGGGGTGACCTTACTACAGGTGTGGGCGTGGGAGCACATTCCAGTTATCTGGCCCATGGCACAGCGCCACCGAGACAGAGGGGAGCCATATGCGTTCTTATATGATGGAGTGATGACACACAGGAGGATGGGATCTGTCAGCTACTGGCGGCGACAGATCGACGAGATGGACATATTTATCTAGAGGCCGTGGCTACTATGCGAGGAGTGGCCGGATGAGCACGAGCAGCTCATGTACTGCAGACAGGCTCGCTATCTGTTCGGTAGACGGACAGATATGATAGAGCGATATCTTCCAGAGCGGGTATTGAGACAGTTTGGCCTACCACAGGGGCTACCAGTGGGGGAGGCCACACATGCCAGGATGCGGAGAGAGACAGGAGACTGGGACCCAGTGATCCCAGTGGCGACAGCATTAGCAGAGGTGCGGGGACTGATCCCCGTGAGATGGGATTGGGACACAGGGCTAGCAGACCCAGGGACACTGCCAGACTATGATCAGTACTGGCAAACTCACAGGCCGATGAGACTGACTACACCAGGTGTAGTAGGGGCAGTGGGAGAGGTGTTAGTTCTTGGCGGAGAGGCCAGGAGGAGGCGGCAGGCCAGGGCAGCTGGACAGCAGGTAGGTGGACAGCAGGCAGGTGGCCAGCAGGAGGATGTTGAGATGGCAGAGGCATTGGGCCCAGTCGTAGAGACTGATCTGCAGAGGGCCGAGCGACTGCTGCAGGAGGAGATAGCCCAGAGGACTCGACTAGAGCTCCGGATGGTTAGACTGAGGAGAGACAAGGATACAGCTCGGGCAGAGGCTAGACAGGCAGAGGCCACAGCCCAGGCACAGACACAGGCAGCCACAGCCGCACAGACAGCCCTGGTACAGGTACAGGCACAGTTACAGGCACAGGTGCAGGCCTACAGACAGTTACAGGCCCAGGTGCATGCACAGGCACAGGGACAGATGCAGCCACCGGACGCACTAGCAGCCGACACTGAGGCGGTAGCACAGGCCAGACAAGAGAGAGATGCTGAGGTATAGCTGCGACTGACAGCAGAGGCTACACTCTTTAGAGTGAGGCAGGAGAGAGAGGAGGCACGCCGTGCACTAGGCGCAGACCAGAGGACACTATATAGTGAGCTCGTCTGAGTGCAGGGTGAGCTGGTATCAGCTGGCCGGGAGGCTGAGTACTACAGGGGGCTGTATGTGGGTGCGGTGCCGGCAGCGCAGAAGGCACCGAGCTACAGAGACAGGGGCAGATCGGGGGCATCAGGATCGCGGAGGACAGGGCAGTTAGCGTCCTCGGTCAGAGGGCCACTTTTGCCGCCAGGGGGAGGAGGAGGACCACCAGGGGGACCTCCACCAAGCACAGGGGGAGGCCAGGGGCCACAGCAGGAGGGTAGCTCTACTCACTAGGGCATACTCATGTATATTGTATCATATTGTATTATTTTGGACAGATGCCTGCGTGCATTCTGATGTATATTTTGAGGGCTCTTGATAGCCTTGATGTACTATATTGATGTATATGTGGATGTATACATATTTTGTATTATTGATGTAGACACAGACACTTTGTATTATGATGACCATTACATGATATATATATATGATGATCTGTTCGATTCACTGCTGTTCATGCTTTTGTGTATGCATTATCTGATGTCGTGGATGTGATGATATGTATGTATGATTATGGATTCATGTGATGACATATGTTGCTTATATGATGCTTATAGATGTATGATGATAGAGATGTATGATGATATAGATGTGATGACTAGTGATATCTGACATGTGGGGTTTGCAGATATGCGCCAGAGAGGAGAACAGGAGGAGATGAAGGACACAGACTGTTGATCGATTACTGCAATGAAAATGATATAAAGGGTGTGGGAATGGATGAATGAGCTTGTTGCAATGGCTTCACATTTGTATATAAAGAGCAATCCTTAGTTTGATATAGCACGTGGATAATTCGCCACCAAGGTATAAAAAAACCAAGGTGCAGTAAGATCCGAGTGCGTGGACGTTGACTCTGCAAGCAAGCGGTTTGAACTTAGATCTCTTAGACAGCATATAACCTTGTTGGAACATGCGAATAAGCCATAGTCTTGAACATAAAATAAACTTCAATACATGTAAATGCAAGAAGAATTATTAATATGTAAGATGCTAGGCCCTAACACACACAAGATAAATAGAATGCCAAGAAAGATACTAAAGATCATTCCTCAAACACAGCACACAGAAAGCAATGACTATGCCCCCAATCCATACTGCATCGCAACATACCAAGATTATAGATAAATCAAGGTAGCTTTGAATAGGTATTGGAAAAGGAACAAAAGATAAACCATAACACAAATTGACTGACTTACAAAGTAAACATACAGCCAACGTATTCTCTTGCCAAAGAGGTTGCTCATGATAGATTGGATAGGAAAGATAACAACCTTATCGTAGGAACTCTGTGTCCGTTAAAGGGTGCTATCTACCTAAAAAGACAATGTCTCACTACAGGAAATGTCACATGTTGCAGGAGACGCGTGTGTTGGTCTCGACAATGGAACACTTCGTAGAAGACAAGCTTGTTGATCTAGGGCTTAGTTAAGCGGTACTTAGCTGATGTTGGCAATCGGTATGCAGGACAGTAGATGACTCTGGCAGTAGGCCTCTTTGCTTCAAGTTTGTTAAGGACTTTTGCTTTGAAAGGATGTGCTAGCTTGCTGCTTGAGTTAGTCAAGTCGAGGTGAATGGATTTTGACAAACGGAAGACTAGAAGGATGGAATGCAAATGGATTGAAACGGGTGGAGAATGGTGGATCGTGTGTGCCTGAGTACTGGATACATCCTTCGTATTCCAGACTGCCTACATACCTTGTATCCACGGGATCAAGGCACACTTACGATGGAAGATGAACGTGATAAATATGTAGTTCTGGATAGAGTGATGAATGGGTCAAGGTGAAAGGAGGGGATCTTATGTACCTGAGTACTGGATACTTCCTTCGTATTCCAGACTGCCTACATACCCATATCCATGGGATCAAGGTATCTTAAGATTGGGAAGAAATGATATGTAGTTCTGGTTAGTGTGATGATGTGGGAAAAGAGCGGAGAAGAGGTGATCTTATGTACCTGAGTACTGGAAACGTCCTTCGTATTCCAGACTGCCTACATACCCATATCCATGGGATCAAGGTACCTTAAGACTGAGAAGAGATGATATGTAGTTCTAGTTAGTGTGATGATGTGGGAAGAAGAGCGGAGGAGAGGATAACAGCCTTATCGTAGGAACTCTGTGTCCGTTAAAGGGTGTTACCTGTGGAAATGAGACAAGATTGAAGTATGCGCTGCGAACCACGAACTAGGAACCTATCCTAGACCGAAGCTAAGGAAAGAGTTGCCCCCATTCTGGTAGAGGAAACTGCAGGGGTGACCGCCGAAGAAGACCCAGAAAGACTTGACCTAGGACAAGACAGTGTTAACTGTAGACACAGATCAAGACGTGGGATGACAATGAGGGACACTAACAAATTTCCAAGCTATACTAGGTAGGGAGATGGAAATGCAAACAAAGTCAATGGTTTTATTACGGATGGATGGATGAAGCAGGTTGCGAACTGGACAAGGAGTGGACCGGACTCGGTAGACGATGGATGCTGACTCTACGCATAGCGCCTGTTTGCCAGGTTTTCACTATGGTACTTATCCAAGGCACCTGTTTGCCAGGTTTTCACCAGAGGATGGATGTTTTTTTTTGTATTTTTGTATTTTTGATTTTTTTGATTGTTTGTATTTTTTTTTTTTTTTGTGGGAATACTCTGAGGATCAGGCATAGAACTTCTTGAGATGGACACTGTTAAGTGGCTCATCTAGAGGAATGCCGTCAGGTGTAGCTAAAGTATAAGCTCCCGATCCATATGCTGCTGTGACAATGAAGGGACCTAACCAGTTAGGCTCAAACTTGCCCTTCTTCTCTCGATCTGCTTGATTTCTCTGATTCTCCTTAAGTACAAGATCACCAACTTGAAACCGTCTTTCTTTGATCTTTTTGTTGTAATTACGCCGTAGGCAGTTTTGATAGACATGGAGATGATTAAGTGCGGCAAGACGCCTCTCATCTAGTAGTTCAAGCTCAGCTAATCTAGAAGTACGATACTCATCTCCGCCGATCAGGTCCTGCATGGATACTCTGAGGGATGGGATCTCGACCTCTATAGGTAGGATGGCTTCAGAGCCAAAGACCAAGGCATATGGTGTGGCACCAGTTGGTGTTCTGATACTAGTGCGGTAGGCCCATAGGGCGGGATTAAGTTGCAAGTGCCAATCATGACCAGCTTCATTGACTGTTTTCTTGAGGATTTTGAGAATGGTTTTATTGGAAGCCTCAGCTTGGCCGTTACTCTGCAGATAGTAGGGAGTTGAGAAGCGATGTTGGATATTGTATTGTATGCATAAGGCACGGACATCTTGGTTCTTGAATGGTCTCCCATTATCGGTGACAATGGCTTGGGGAATACCATACCGGCATATGAGGTAGTTTAGGATAAACTTGGCTATTTGTTTACCGGTGATATAGGTCATAGGAATGGCTTCCACCCACTTCGTGAAATACTCAGTGGCGGTAATGATAAACTTGTGGCCATTGGAGGAGGAGGGGTGGATTTGTCCTACGAGGTCGAGACCCCATTGAGAAAAAGGCCATGGAGTTGTCACAGGTTGTAACTCATGAGCGGGTGCGTGAATCAGATCTCCATGTTGCTGACATTGTAGACACTTCTTAGCAAACTGTGCAGCATCTTGCTCTATTGTAGGCCAGTAATAACCTGTTCTGAGTATCTTCTTAGCAAGATTAGGACCGGTAGAATGTGCACCGCAGACACCTTCGTGTATGTCTCGTAAGGTAGCTTCAGCTTCTTCCGCGTTAAGACATCGTAAGAGGATACCATCGAGACTCCGGCAATATAGTGTATCACCCAGAATGATGTAACGAGAGGATCGACGGATAAAGGTTTTGCGTTGAGTGGATGATAGGTCAGGGGGAAAGGTTTTGTTTTTGAGGTATTCATAGATAGCTTCGTACCATGGGGAATTGGGACCAACAAGTTCGTAGATGATTTCAGTAACAGGAACATCGATGGCTGGTATCAACAATTGCTCGATCAAGAATTCACATTTCTGTGTATTTGCAGGCATATCAATTAATGACCCTACAGAAGCCATAGAATCTGTAGCTTTGTTATGCTCTCTTGGAATTTGCTCAAATGTGATGCTAGAAAAGTGTGGTTTGTAGGCATCCACTAGTTGCTTGTAGGGGACCAACTTTTCATCCTTTGTTTGGTATTCATCCGTGACTTGGCGGATGACTAGCTGTGAGTCTCCATATACTTGTAATTCTGTGATGTCCCATTGAACTGCTGTATTGAGACCTATAAGGAGTGCTTCATACTCGGCTATGTTGTTGGTGCAAGGGAATGCAAGCCGATATGACTTTGGAATGTAGTCATTCTGAGGTGTAACAAATAAGATGCCAGCTCCTGAGCCATGCTGTGTGTAAGAACCGTCAAAGTACAACTTCCACATTATGGAGTTAGCAAGAGTGAATAGATTCTCATCAGGAAAGTCTGCGACCATAGGATGTGTATCTTTCATAGGTGCTTCTGCTAGTTGATCAGCGAGGGCTTGTCCTTTGATTGCCTTACGATCTATGTACTCAATGTCGAACTCACTAAGGATCATGACCCACTTAGCTAGTCTGCCTGTGAGAGCTGCTTTTGCTAGTAGATACTTCAAGGGATCAATCTTGGCTATCAGATTTGTGTGTTGGTTCAACATGTAATGTCGCAATTTTTGGGAGGCGAACACTACTGCTAAACAAGCCCTTTCCATTGGTGAATAATTGAGCTCGTATCCCACCAAGGTTCTACTGATGTAATATATTGCATGCTCCTTTCCTGTGTCATCATTCTGTGCTAGCAGGGCCCCTAGGGCTGAATTTGTAGTGGAGATGTACAAGATCAAAGGTTTGTCCGCAACTGGTGGAACCAATACAGGAGGTGTAGCTAGATACTCCTTAAGTTGATCAAACGCTGCTTGACACTTGTTGTCCCATCGAAATGAAACATCCTTTCGGAGCAAGTGTTGAAAGGGTTGACATTTATCTGCTAGCTGTGAGATGAAACGCCTGATGGACTGCAACCTTCCTTGTAGGCTCCTTAATGCTTTTAGGTTCTTTGGTGGGGGCATCTCCACTATAGCCTTTACTTTTGTTGGATCTACTTCGATGCCCCTACGAGATACAATGTATCCCAACAGCTTCCCTGATGTGACACCGAAGACACACTTCTTAGGATTTAGTCTTACTTGGTATTTTTCAAGCCTGTCGAAGATCTGTCCTAGGACCTGTATATGTTCTGCTCTAGAAGATTTAGCCAATATATCATCAACATAATCCTCCATGATGTGATGAAAGAGATCATGGAAGATCACTGTCATTGCTCTCTGATAGGTTGCTTCTGCATTCTTTAGACCAAACGGCATAACACACCAATAGTAGTTGCCCCAAGGACATGTAAAGGTTGTTTTATGCTGGTCTTCTTCAGCTATCCTTATCTGATTGTAACCTGAAAACCCGTCCATGAGAGAAAGCATCTCGTGACCTGCTGTCGAGTCCACTATAATGTCAATGTTTGGTAGGGGAAAGTCATCTTTAGGACATGCCTTATTGAGATCTCTGAAATCATTACACATGCGGATGCGCCCATTAGGTTTAGACACAGGTACAATGTTTGAGACCCAATCTGAATAGTCAATAGGTCGTATGAACTTTGCGTCTAATAGCTTTTGTACTTCCACCTTCACCAAGAGAGCTATCTGTGGATGCATTTTTCTCAATTTCTGCTTGACTGGTTTCACCTTGGGATCAACAGTGAGATAATGAACTACCAGCTTAGGGTCTAGCCCTGGCATATCTGCATAGGTCCATGCAAAGTTGATGGTTTGTTGCAAGAAGAAGTTGTTAAGATCTTTGTGCTCGGTGTCAGATAATGATGCTGCTAGAAATGTTGTCTTTGGATTCTGTTCTGTACCTAGGTTGATCTCTGTAGAATCTTCCACTAGTAGAGTTGATTTCTCCTGGTACTTAGATGGTAAGGGAAGGTCAAATCCTCCATCTCCAGGTGCCACAGTTGGGTTTTCACCTTTGGATACGTCCTTTATTTTTACTATTTTATGATCAGGAGGTGCCACAGCGTGGTTTTCACCTAGAGATCTTTCTTTATTTGCACTTTTGCGACTAGAGGATTTGGCATTCTCACCAAAATAAGCCGTGGGCTCAAGTTCCATTACAAAACCTGCCTTGTGATCGCCAAGAGGGATACCTTCCCGAAGTCCCATGAACTCAGCTAAAGCTTCGTCATTCTGAAAGACATCTATAACGGGGGCCCCTTGTTGGTCCCAATCGATAAGTTCAGGGTAGACAAGCGTGACATTCTGGGTGCTGGTGGTGGAAGTTAAGGATACGGAGGATAGTGTAAAAATGGAGGATTCTGCGAATAGATTGGTTATGTGGAGGGAAGAGTCATCGACGATATCCTCTATAGATGTCGAATCGGCGGGAAACTTGTCAGCTACCTCGTCGAGGATATACTCGATGTCCGAGGCGCGTGGTACCTTCTTACCAAATCCTAATCCTTTCTTGTCTAGCTTCTTTGTTACCACAATGGGCTCCATAGTGCCTTGATTCTGTTTCCCAAGGCCACCTTTGCCTTTATAGCCCATGTTTTTCACTATCCTTAAGCCATTGCCATATTGCTTGACTGGTATCGTGACTGGTTCTTTCTCCTTGTAGAGCCAAGAAGAGATGTCCTCAATAGTTTCCTCTTCCAATAACCGTCCATGTTGGAATTGGGTTAGGAATGTTGGGGGAGGAATAGCTGCTTTTTTGGTAACTTTAGCAATGGGTGGTTTGCCGTAAGATTTTGGAGATAAAGGCATCCGCCCTACACAACAAGATTCAGAGATATCATAAGAGCCAAAGCCTATATCCCGAAAGCGAGCTGTGATTTTGGGGAGGGGTGTAGGCTCACTTGTAGAGGCTTGCGTGAGAGTTTCAGGGTCAACATAGAGAGGGGACTCAAGGGCTTTGTCATTTTTAGGCACTTGGTTGCAATTCTTATAGCTTCCTTGCAAGACACGGCAAAATTCAAAAGGATTAGGATCTCCTGGGATAGTGATCTCCGTACCATTGTATGGGAACTTGAGGGACTGATGGTACGTGGAGGGAACAGCTTTCATTGCATGGATCCATGGGTGGCCTAGAATAATGTTGTAAGGCAGCTTGATATCAAGAACTTGACACCTGGTTTCAAGCATAACAGGGCCCAGTTGTATAGGCAAGTGAATAACACCTTCTGAACGGCGTTCTGCATCATCATACCCCTTGATTGTAATACTATGCTCAGTGTTGATGTGATCCTCAGAGTATCCCAATTGCTTTAGTAACTTTAAAGAACAGATGTTGAGACCAGCACCACCATCTATGAGGATGCGTTTGATTTTGCGCTTATGGATGAGCACTTCAATATGGAGGGCATTGTTGTGACAAGGATCATGGGAGGGAAGGTCTTTCTCAGAGAAGACCACATTGTAAGGCGAAGCAATATTACCCACTATAGCTTGGAAATCTGCGACTGCTATGTTGTTAGGAACGGAGGACTCTTGGAGGGCTTTTTCTAACACCACTCTATGTGCAGGTGATGACCGTAGAAGGTCCAAAATAGAGATCTGTGCTGGTGTTCTCCCTAGATGTTCGACAAGATTATAATCAGACTGAACCGGAGGCCTAGGTGTAGGTGCACGAATGGTGACATGACCTCGACGAGTAGTAACAGCACAATCCGTAGATTTGCCTTTAATGGTGAGGGTAGACACTCGACTCTCTTCAAAACGACCTACAATGGAATCGAAGGACGTGGAAGCATGATTGATACCTTTACCTCTATCCTGAGGAGGAGGTGGACCATGATGAGGGAATGGTTCCTTGTACATATCGAGATCCTTGTTCGTGTGTTGCGCTGGTGATTCATTCTCAAAAGTGATTTGATTAGCTTCGATAAGGTTTTGGATGAGGTGCTTAAGCTTCATGCAAGATGCTGTTCGATGACCTTTGCTCCTATGGAACTCACAATACTCATTGTCTCTGTAACGTGCAGTTTTGTAGACAGGTTCTCCATATGGGGGAGCATCAGGTAGGGTTATGAGCCTTTTCAGCAAAGCTTGCTGTAAGACTGATTCGATGGGCACTCCCAAAGGAGTAAATTGACGTTGCGGAGGGTAATCTTGTTGGGGCCGCTCTTGTTGTCGTTGTTGATTTTGATAAGGCTGCCTTTGTTGCTGCTGTTGTTGAGGTGGAGCTTGACTTGGTTTGGAGAGTTGCAGTGGTGTTTGCAATGTTTGGACATGCTTAGTATCGACCACTCCATCATTGACCACGTTTTTGTTCTTGTTCCAATATTTGGGTTTATCGTTCGATTGTTGATGTGAATTGCTATCTTTCGTCTCTTTAAAGATTTTGACCACACCCTTAGCAATGAGGGCCTTCTCAATATTGATACCCTTGTATGTGATTTCATCGAAGGTTGTAGCACTAAGGATTTGCAAATGGAAACCTAACTCTTGGTTGAGGTTCTGTACAAATATGCTAACAAGCTGTTTCTTTGGAATCTTGAAAGGGAATTTACTAGCCATTTGTCTCCATCGTTGGAGGAAAGAAATGAACGTTTCACCATTTTTCTGTTTATTGTTGCATAGGTCCGTCATGGAAATCTCATGCTCCGCGTTGTAAGAAAAATGGGTGGCAAACTTTTCTGCTAGCTCGTTGAAAGACTTGATACCCGTAGGTAAGTGTGAGAACCATTCTATTGCTTGACCTCCAAGACTGCGAGGAAAGAGACGCATAAGATACGTATCATTGTGAGAGACCTCGAAGCAAGCAAGATAGAATTCCCTAAGATGGTCTTTTGGGTCACCTTTTCCTTTGTACTTATCGAACTTTGGAATAGTGAAATTTTGAGGAAAAGGGATCATTGGTAATGACCGATCAAAAGGATAAGGGCACACTTCCTCCAAAGAGAAGGTCTTTTTGGTGTGGCCAAACGTAAGATAGGATAGCTATTGTTGTACCTCCGCAATCTTTAGTTCCATAGTCGTGGGAGGGGTTGGTAACGTCTCCTGTTGTCCAAAAAGCGGTTGGTGTTGCCCATATGGAATATTATAGTGTGAGCCATGCGCAGTGGTATTGTAAGGGTCGTAAGATTGATTGGGATTGTATGGATTGTATGATTGGTTCAGATTGGGTTGGAATTGGAGGCCTTGATTAGGCTGCGGTGGAGGTGGCACTAGGTAAGAATGTTGGCTCTGCGATGGTTGAAGAAACGTATTGTGGGGAGGAAAGCTAAAGTGCGTTTGATTAGGTGGTGAATGTGGCACATAGCTTTGGGAAACCTGATGTTGGGAATGTTGCGAGTGGCTAGGCAATGTATGAAAGAAGTTGAGCGTGGATGAACGTTGTGGAGGAGGAACATAGGTAGAAGTGATTTGCGACGGTGGGGGTTGATTGAAGATGAGAGTAGAAGGATGTTGTGGTTGAGGGACATAGGTAGAAGTGATTTGCGATGGTTGGGGTTGCTTGAGGATGAGAGTAGAAGAATGTTGTGGTTGGGGTTGCGTGACTCCAATTGGTTGAGAGACATGCAGGTGTGATGATATAGGAGGTGGCATTTGTTGAGACCCTTGTTGCATGGCTACATAAGTGTTCCCCGGATTGTAATTAGGTGGGAAACCTACGCGTGATGGGGTAACCAAGATTCCGCTTGCACTTGGGATGGACACTTTAGGAGGTGGTTGCACATTGGATCGAGCTAAGGTGGCTTGCTTAGCTAACTCTGCTTGTCGTTGGAGAGTTTCTTGTTGGTTTTGATAGATCTCCATAGGAGTCAACAGTGGTGATACGGGCCTCTCCTCTGTTGGATTTTGAAAGAGGGGATTCCTATACTGTGAGCTTGGAGTAGGTAAGGGCGTAGTGACCGTGGACATGGTTTGCACCGCTTGTATGGTTTCTTGGGTGTTGGTGCTCTCCTTAAGAGTGGACACATCAAAATCTGGAGGTAACTTGGCACCTTGCTTTGCAAGCAAGCGAAAGAAATGATCTTGGTTCTCACTAAGGATTTTATCAAAGGCAGCTATAGCTCTAGGATCTTGTATAAATTCATCAAGATCTTGCCCATCTTCTTGAGAGGATTGACCTATTTCAAAGTGTCGCTCTTCTTGAGATGGGGGTTGATCTATGACATAACCTTGTGGGACAAAATCCGGAGGCAAGCCTATGGTATACTGCAGTGCATTTAGCAAAGGGGTTCTATCCTCTATAGGATTGCTTGGTTCCTCTATGTGTGGCATGTTTGGGGAGCTGATTGGTCTTGCCGCAGGTGTACTAAGAGTCACTTTGGGAGTAACGTTGAGACGACCTGATTGTGGTGTGCGAGGGGGTGACTTGTGCTTCTTGGGGATAACTTGCCTAGACTTCATAGTTTGCTGTAGCCTAGTGGTGACCATGGGATACACTTAGGACACAATGTAATGCTGGGAATCTGTGAGATGCTTTGAAGAAACAGACAAACTCTGATGCACAAAGTACTGAACCAAAGGCGCTATACTGTTTGACCAGAGGCGCAGGACTGTGCTACCAAAAGCATGCTACTATGGGCCAGAGGCGACGGACTGAGCTACCAATAGCGAGTTACTGCTATGTCAAAGGCGAGCTATAGTGGCCAAAAGTGAGCTACTGTTATACCAAGGGCGCTGAAGTAGAGTTTTGCCAGAGGCGGGTTACTGCTGTACCAAAGGCGATCTACTGTATGGCCAAAAGCGAGCTGCTGTAGTACCAGGGGCGCTGAAGTAGTGTCTGATGTTTTTCAAAGGCAAGATTTTTCTATTTTTGATTGGATTGTTTTGGCAAGAGAAAACACAGCAAACAAGTGGTCAAAAAAGGCACAAGGACTAACACAACAGATAGTGTATGTTCAAGGCTCCAAACAAGCCCAATGTTTCCACAGGTCTAATACAGTTGCAATCAATAACAAGCACTTTTTATCCCTAGAGACAAGGTTTCATTGCAGTAGATCAGCTCACAGCTTAATACTCCGTCGATAAAAATATCATTCCATAAAGGTGTCGGATATTTAGTATCTTTGCGAGAGACGATAGGTAGGGATATCTCACCCTCCCCTTGGAAAGCTCAAGTAGGTCACAAGAGCTTTATGTCCGAGGGAATACTATCTCTTCTCAAGGGAGCCAATGGTGAGTGTCTTAAGGGTTTAAATCGATTTCCCTTGCACTGATGATACCGCAATGTTCGGAGGTAGGTCGGGTAGTCTCTATCTAGATTGGTTCTTAGTGACTTTGAGGGACCAACGCCTTACGAGCAATGCGACAAGCTACTAAAAGCTTTAACCAATCCTACTAAGAGTTTCAAACACTTCGCTCAATGTGAAAATCATTTCCACAAAGGGCTAGTACACCTCTTTTCAGTTTGGCATCACAAGGTAAGGCTGACGTCGGTTAGGACTTGGCTTTCGCCTTATCCCTTTTATATAGCGGTTCAAAGGAAAACTCCGCTTAGGGTCGTCCCTTTTGGATGAAGCGCAATCCAAAAGCAGGCCCTTCTAAAGGAAGTACAAAAAAATGTAAAATCAAGCACGTCAAACAATGGTTCAATTGTCCCGTTATAAGAAAAATAAGGTGCAACTAATTTAGGCACACACACGGTTGTAGTTGTAAATTGTCCCTTATGAAATGAAGTGTTTGGCATTCATGTCCATTGTCCCTTAGAAAATTGAGGTGTTTGTTCATACATGTCCATTGTCCCTTAAGAAAATCAGTATGTTCCTAAGACTTAGTTGCAAGGAAAGATTTGTTCAATTACTCCTTTTAAGCATGCAATGTGTTTCTAAGACTTAGTAAGGTAAAACAAAAGGGTCTTCAACGCTCGTCCTGCATAAATGTGTTAAAAACACCTATTGGCTCTGTGTGAGTAATAAGAAGCTGCAGCAATTCCGTTAGTTCCACCAAAAATTCACAAGTTAGCAAAAAAATAAATCAACTTTGACCAAAAGCGCTGAACAACATTACCAGAAGCGACCTACTGTGTTTCAGGAGCGCTGTAATAATAACCAAAAGCGTGTAACGATAATAACAAGAGCGCTGTAAAAGATCCAAGAGCGCTTCACTGTATAACCGAAAGCGCGATAATATGTTGCCAAAAGCGCTGTTCTGTCTCAGATACAGAAAATATTAGTTTTCTTAACAATAACCAGGTCAAAATAACTTTTCATGGTGGACCTATTATCTGAAGGATGGTATCTGATAGATCTGGGTTGTGTAATCTGGAAAACTCAGAGAAATGGATCAGCCCAATAGATTAGCACAAAAAACAAGGATATTCCTAAATAAATCAGCTTAGGAGATATCAAAAAAGTTGGTTTTGAAAGACAAATATAACAGCTTGTCTGACAAAACGACAGATCTGAAATGAGAAATCACTGCAAAACCCCGAATGAAGTCAAAAACCTAATTTAATCAAAAGTGCCTAATAACACGCCAGTAGCGCTTCTCTGTGCTACCGATAGTGCTTTTCTGTGCTACTAGAAGCACGGCCTTGCCGCCAAGGGCGCTAAACTGTTCCTGCAAAAAGCGCTGTAATATACTGCCAGAAGCGCTGTGAAGTGCCGTAAGCGCCGTGCCGTACTGTGTCTTCAAAAAAACAAATTTCTCAAAGAAACCAAGGGATTAGTGGGTCCCACCGGGCGTGCCAGAATGTGTATATGAAAAAATGGATTAAATCTAAACTAAATAAAACCAAAGAACCCAATAACATAAAGAAAACGAATTTAAATAAAAGCCATGACAAGTAATCAATGCAATAAAGACTTTTACCGAAATCTGTGTTGTTTCCTTTGGATTGAATGTAGAATTGCTCAATGAAATTGCAAAGCCATAGCTGCAACAAGCAAGTGTAGTGCTCAAGAGATCAATGTCAAATGATCGTTATAGTGCTCAATCGACGCGTTGTGTATGCTCGAAGCTCTGTTAAGTATGCCTGAGAATACGATCGAAGAGAGAGAGTAAATGAAGGAGATGAGGGGGGTTTATATAGATTTCAAGGAAGATCAATCAACGGTCCAGATAATTCAGAAGAATCAATGGAGGAGATAAGTTGAGGAATGTGCAACGAATAAGAAGAAGACATGTGTCTTGCTTTCATTTGCATGAGAGGAGTTACCAAGAATAGAATAATGAGTTAAAGCAATTAACAGAATGTAATAGTCAGTTAAGTGATTTAAAACAAGAAGAAGAGATTTGCATGAGAATAGAAGATATTTTGCTTTATTAAATATAGAAATATTTAATTGATGAGCAAGAAAGCTTGAGTTATTTTAGAGATAACTCAAATTAGAAGAAAAAGCAATTTAAATAAATAATTGATTTATTTAAATTTAGAGAAGATATTTTGGAAGAAATAATTAAATAATTAGAATTATTTAATTTAGAAGATTTAAAAAGCAAATTAAATAAATAAATTTATTTAATTGTTATGCATGATTTTGGGAGAATGATTTTTGATTTGATTAAATAATTTAAGAATTATTTAATTTTAGATAAGAGGGAATTTGTTGAATTAATTAAATAATTGGATTTAATTAATGTGGAATTGAGATTTGGAAACAGAATAATGATTTAATCAAATAATTAAAAATTATTTAATTATGGAAGAATATAGAGGAATTTAATTTAATTAATTAAATAACGAGGATTTATTTAATTAATGTTGACTTTAAGAGATTTAGAAGAATTTGATGATAATTAATTAAATAATTAGATTATTTAATTAACGTTTGCAATGCAGGTGATGAGACAGATTATGAAATGTAAGTGATTCGAAGACATGGTCATTTTAGGGTGTCTACAACGACCAATCACCTTTTGTATTCGACGAAAGATACATTCTCAATATGCTTTCTCAACATACATTTGTGATATGCATTCGCAATATACATTCGATGAGACTTCCGTCATCGGTTGACTTCTTGTTTGTTCTCCTGATACACCGATGTATGTTCTTTGGTGAGACTTCCTTCGTCCTTCGCCGATACACCTCTTATCGGCCCAACACTTTGATCGGTATAACTTCCACAAGTTTCCCCGAGGGGCTGTGTTACACCGATGGCAACTCTATAACTCTGCAACTCACAAACATCAAACCAGTATACAGAGACAAGAATTGACAAAACAAAAAGGGTCTACAATCTACAAACACTTGATCAACCATCAATTTGGTCACTCCACTCACAACACCTTGCCTATCATTTCAAAGACTAGTCATATAGAGATGCCTATTCAACTCATGCCAAACTCGTTGGATCCTTGGGTGTTTGATCCAAAATCGTAGAAAACACAAAATGTACACTGTATTCCTCCATCACACTGAACATGAGAATCTTGATTTCAGTGGACAGAGGAGATATAGTCCATTTATTCACAGAACCCTAGTTTCTAGGTTTTCAGACCAGTCTTTGCAAAAGGAACAAGATCTCACAAACTACAACACTTTAAGACACCAGACTACTATCAAATGAAAACTACTTAATGCCTGAACATCTCCAATCAGTTTCAAACAATTAACTATCCGTACAGAATGACTGTTACAAAAAAATACTCAGAAAGAACAATGTTTCAACACACCCAAAAATCTAGATCTTCATTCATTCATGCATTCTTCTCTGTCATTACATTCTACTCTTCTTCACCTATAGAGGCTTGAGACAGCAGTTTACATCCCTCCCAACTGTACAAACTAATTTTGAAAGTTAGTTAGCCATTGGGTTTCTCCTAACACAAGAAAACTACCTGTTTTCATTGTGTGATTACATCAAACTTGACTGAAACATGGTCTACATAGGTCTAGTGACTAAATTGACAAAAAACCTTATTACAAACATGATGTGGCTTAAAAGCCTTATTGAAAACAAAACATGACTCCTGCACCATAGAGAAGGTGCTCCTGCACCATACTCCCCCTGCAAGAAAAACTTAAGTCCCTTGAGTTGCCAACTATTGGAGTGTCTTCCCATGCTTCAAAATGTCTGCCTCACTCATCCAGGTAGTCTCTAAATCAAGAAGATCCTGCCACTTGACCAAGTACTCCTTGTACACACCCTTCCTTGTCTTTTTGACAACCTTGGAATCTAAGATGCATTCCAATTGTAAAGGCTTACTTGGAGGTAGATCTCTGAGCCAATCTTCATCTTCAATCACAACATCTGATCCATCTTCAACATTCAATGGAGGTCTGAATGGAAATATGTCTGAAACATTGAATATGGGAGAGATACCAAGATCGGATGGTAGTTCTATTTCATAAGCATTTGGACCAAAGTTATGCACTACCTTGCACGATCCTATTTTCTTCATTAGAATCTTGGTTGGCTGTCCTTTAGGTAGCCTTTCCTTCCTTAGATAGGCCATCACCAAATCTCCCACCTTAAACTGTACATCTCTCCTTTTGAGATCTACCCTATCCTTGTATTTGGAGACTATCTTTTCCAACTGAACTTTGACTTGATCATGAACTGCCTTCATGGTGGCATCAAAATCTTCTCCTAGAGCACTCCTCTTATCCCAACCTTGTAGGTCTTTGAGTTCAAGTGGTCCTCTTGGATGGAAACCATAAACAATTTCAAATGGACTCTTCCCAGTACTTCTATTCACTGAATCATTGTAAGCTTACTTAGCTTGACTGATAACCAAGTCCCATGCCAACCCATGCTATTTGGTAAGGCATCTTAGAAGGTTTCCTAAGGACCTATTAACAACCTTAGTCTGACCATCAGTTTGGGGATGGTAGGCTGATGAGAAAGACAACTGTGTTCCCAATTTTCTCCATAAGGTCCTCCAAAAATGACCAACAAACTTGGAGTCTCTATCAGTGACAATTGAAAGGGGCAAACCATGGATTCTAACCACTTCTTTGAAAAAGAGACCAGCAATGTGAGATGCATCATTTTTGCATTTGCATGGCACAAAATGAGCCATCTTACTAAATCTGTCCACAATGAGAAAAACACTGTCCACACCCCTTGCTGTCTTAGGAAGACCAAGTACAAAATCCATACTAATGCCTTCCCAAGGCCTATTGGGAATCAGAAGGGGTTGGTACAAACCAACATTAGAAGACATACCTTTGGCCCTTTGACATATGGTACAACTTGCAACATATCTCCTTACATTTGATTGTACTTTTGGCCAATAGTATAATCTAGTGACTTGTTCCAAAGTCTTGTCCAACCCAAAGTGTCCTCCTAAGGTTCCATTGTGCTTCTCTTTGATGATGTTATCCCTCATTGAACATTTAGGAACACATAGCAAACTACCCTTGAATAAGAGACCTTCCTGCAACACAAAATCTGAATATTCACCACGAAAAGTGTTAGCCAAACTAGCACAAACTTCATAAGCAACCTTGAAATCTGCATCCTCCTTGTATAATTCCTTCAAACAATCTATCCCTATTCTTTCCATCTGTACTTCCTGTATCACCAGCATCCTTCTACTTAAAGCATCAGCCACTTTGTTGGCAACACCTTTTTTATGCTTAATAGTGAAGGTATAGGCCTGCAATTGTTCCATCCACTTAACATGTCTATGATTCAACTTTTCTTGACTATTTAGAAAGCTAAGAGCATGGTTATCAGTGAAAACAATGAACTCTTTGGGCAGCAAATAGTGTCTCCACTTTTTGAGAGCCTGCACCATTGCATAAATCTCTAGGTCATAGGTAGAGTACCTTTGTTTAGCCTCATTCAACTTCTCTAAAAAAAAGGCCACTGGATGTCCATCTTGAGTAAGAAAAACACCTATTGCTTGTTGACTTACATCACATTCCACTACAAAAACTTTGTCAAAATCAGGGAGCACCAATGTAGGTAATTCAACCACTTTCTTCTTTAACAATTCAAAGCTATCATCTGCTTGCCTTGTCCATTGAAATTTGTAATTTATTCCACCCTTGATGGTGTTAAGAATAGGAGCACTTATGTGACTAAATCCTCTAATGAACTTCCTATTAAAAGTTACCAAGCCATGAAGGCTTCTAACATCTCCCACTATCTTAGGAGTAGGCCAATTGAGAATGGCCTCAACCTTTTTGGGGTCCATCTTCAAACAACCATTTGAAATCACAAAACCTAGGTACACAAGTTCAGTTTTCATGAACTCACACTTATCCAAGTTGATCATCAAGTTATTCTCATGCAAATTCTTCATCACTTGTCCAAGATGCTTCACATGTTCTTCTTTTGTCTTGCTGAAAACAAGTATGTCATTAAAATAAATAATTACAAATTTGCCAATGAATTCAACAAGTACCTCATTCATCAAACGCATGAATGTGCTTAGGGCATTGCTAAGGCCGAATGGCATGACAAGCCACTCATAGAGACCTTCATTTGTCTTGAAGGCAGTCTTCCATTCATCTTCTAGCCTAATTCTGATTTGATGATAACCAGATTTCAAATCAATCTTTGAATAATAACATGACCCTCCAAGATAGTCCAAAAGATCCTCAATCCTTGGCATAGGGAATCTATACCTTATTGTGATCTTATTTATGGCCCTTGAATCCATACATAGTCTCCACTTCCCATCTTTTTTTGGAGCAAGTACACTAGGGACTGCACATGGACTAAGACTCTTTCTAATTAGTCCTTTCTCTAAGAGTTCTTGATTTTGTCTACTCACCTCTTCATTTTGCTGTGGTGTCAATTTATAGGCAGCCTTATTGGGCAATGTGGCACCTAGGATCAAGTCAATTTGATGACTTATATCTCTCATGGATGGTAAGGAGTTAGGAGTATCCTCTACCACAAGATCTTGGTACTTATCCAACAATTGCTGCACTTCTAGTGGAATCTCTTTTTGCTTTTTGTCTTGCTGACCTGATTCATCTTTAGGCTTCATTACCAAGGCATACCCTTGGGTATCCTTCTCCTTCATGAGTTGGAAGAACTCTTTTCCACTAACCATCATGACATTCGTGTCATTACTCTTCTCTCCAATCTGCTCTTGCATAGGATCCATCCTAAACTTTCTTCCATTCTTGGTGATGAGGTATGTGTTCTTCTCACCATCATGTTGTGCCTTCACATCATACTGCCATGGACATCCAAGAAGAAGGTGACAAGAATACATAGGAATAATCTCACATAGTACCTTGTCCTTATAATCACCTATCTCAAACTCAACCCACGTTTGTTCTTCTACCATATAATTTTGATTCTTATTCAACCAAGAGATCTTATGAGGACTAACATGGGGCAGACTTTTCAACTTACACTTCTCTACCATTTCAGTAGACACTACATTCTCAGTAGAACCTGAATCAATAATTATTTTACAAAGTTTACCATATGCTATACCTTGAGTTCTGAAGAGAGTCTTCCTTTGTGGGGGCTCTTGCTTCAATGGCATCTTCATCAAGGTTCTCTTGATCATCATGCTCTCTCCTTCAAGGACTGGTGCAACACTACTAATGGGTGAATTCACACTTTGGCAATCATCATCTTTCAACAACTGATTCCTTCTTCCACCATCATGGGAACTGGTTGCCTTCTCAGGGCATTTGCTCATGGTATGGCCTACTTGATTGCAGCCATAGCATCTACCAGTGAAAACTCTGGGTCCTCTGCTTGCACCACCACCTCTACCTCTGCCATTTGGTCTTCTCCAACCTCTAAAACCACCACCTCTATGTTCTACATTAGAATGAGACTCTTGTTGACTTGGGTTTTCATTTCTACTTGACTGTCCTCTACCAAAACTGCCTCTTCCCCTATTATTTCTGCCACCTCTTCCTCTGGTGTTTTGATCACTCTTTCTTCTCAACTTTTCCTTGGCCCTAGAGGCTAATAGAAAACACTCATCCATTGTTTTAGGAACCACCATACTAAATTCATCTTGTATGTTATACCTCAAACCATCAAGATATCTGGCCACCATCTCTTTCTCCTCCTCCTTGTGATTGGCTCTCATGCTCAATCTATGAAATTCTTTAGTATATGTAGCCACATCCATATCCTTTTGTCTGAGATGATTAAACTTCCTAATGGTCTGCAACTCATAATTAGATGGCATGAACTTGTCTCTTAGCATGGCCACCATTCTACTCCATTTGGTGATAGGGTTCTTTCCAACTTTCTCTCTTTCACCTTGCATATAGTTCCACCAAACTAGGGCAGAACCTCTCAATCTTGTCTTAGAAAACTTGACTTTCTTGCTGTCACTAAACTCCTTGAAGTCAAAATAGTTGCACATGGCTTCAATCCAATCCATGAGGGCATCTCCATCTAGTTTCCCATTGAATGTAGGAGTATCCATCTTTGGATCGCCACTATCTCCATGAGCACCTTTGAGTGCTTTCAAGAATGCCTTTTGGTCTGCAGACATATCTGGTTCTTGAGGGCTCTCCTCTGCCTCTTCTTCTTCTTCTGCATCAGAAGTACTTCCATCTTCTTTACTCTTACCCTTGGGCCTCTCTTCTTTCAGCCTTGCTTCAAGCATCTCCTCTACCATCTTCTTGATGGCTTCTTTGCTCATAGACTTGGGAGGCATTGTGCTAGCCTCAATTTCTATCTCCTCGTCTGACATACATTGCTCCTATTCAAATATTGGTGCTGATACCAATATGATGTAGAGTGCACAGTGGAAGGACATAATTGATCAAAAAAACTTGATCGGTGAGAGGGTGGCCTATGTCTTGGCAATCTACTCCTATCGGCCAAACATACCCCGTTGGCCACCTTGCTATTTATCTCCCCGATCTCTCAACTCTCCCCGACAACTCGACTTCCTTATCTTCAGAGAAACTTCACCTATCGACGGTGTCTTTTGGCCTCCTACTGATACCCCAATGGTGGTTACGTTCCCACTTGCCTTAACCGTGGCAGTTAGTCATGCCCTTGTCAGCAAGACTTCGATCATCGATGACCACTTGTGAACACTAGCCGATGTGCCGATATACCAACTTGTATATGGTTGACTTGACTTGCTATTACCGGTGAGCCAAAGTATCTTTACCCTTTTCACCATTACAACCGGTCACCTTTTGTATCCGACGAAAGATACATTCTCAATATGCTTTCTCAACATACATTTGCGATATGCATTCGCAATATACATTCGGTGAGACTTCCATCATCGGCTGACTTCTTGTTTGTTCTCCCGATACGCCGATGTATGTTCTTCGGCGAGACTTCCTTCATCCTTCACCGATACACCTCTTATCGGCCCAACACTTTGATCGGTATAACTTCCACAAGTTTCCTCAAGGGGCTGTGTTACACCGATGGCAACTCTGTAACTCTGCAACTCACAGACATCAAACCAGTATACAGAGATAAAACTTGATAGAACAGAAAGGGTCTACAATCTACAAACACTTGATCAACCATCAATTTGGTCACTCCACTCACAGTACCTTGCCTATTGTTTCAAAGACTAGTCACATAGAGATGCCTAGTCAACTCATGCCAAACTCCTTGGATCCTTGGGTGTTTGATCCAAAACCGTAGAAAACACAAAATGTACACTGTATTCCTCCATCACCTGAACATGAGAATCTTGATTTTAGTGGACAGAGGAGATACAGTCCATTTATTCATAGAACCCTAGTTTCTAGGTTTTCAGACCAGTCTTTGCAAAAGGAATGAGATCTCACAAACTACAACACTTTAAGACACCAGACTACTATCAAATGAAAACTACTTAATGGCTGAACATCTCCAATCAGTTTCAGACAATTAACTATCCATATAGAATGACTATTACAAAAAAATACTCAGAAAGAAGAATGTTTCAACACACCCAAAAATCTAGATCTTCATTCATTCATGCATGCTTCTCTGTCATTACATCCTGCTCTTCTTCGCCTATAGAGGCTTGAGACAATAGTTTACATCCCTCCCAACCATACAAACTAATTTTGAAAGTCAGTTAGCCATTGGGTTTCTCCTAACACAAGAAAACTACAGGTTTTCATTGTGTGATTACATCAAACTTGACCGAAACATGGTCTACACAGGTCTAGTGACGAAATTGACAAAAAACCTTATTACAAACATGATGTGGCTTAAAAGCCTTATTGAAAATAAAACATGACTCCTGCACCATAGAGAAGGTGCTCCTGCACCAATATGCCTCACAACCAAAAACACGAAGATGTCTAACTAAAGGCTTCTTACCAGACCACACCTCCATGGGTGTCTTACTGACAAGAGCTGATGTAGAAGATCTGTTTACCAGATAGCAAGCAGTGGCAACAACTTCAGCCCAAAAATTTTGTTCGAGGCTTGCTCCGCTAAGCATATTCCTAGCCTTATCCATCAGTATCCTATTCATCCTCTCTGCAACTCCATTTTGCCGTAGGGTATATGGAGTTGTCTTATGCCTTTCAATCCCTTGCTCTTTGCAGAACTTATCAAAATCTGCCGAACAAAACTCACCACCATTGTTAGTTCTCAAACACTTAATCTTTTTACTAGACTGATTTTCAGCGAAGGCTTTAAACTCTTTAAACTGACTAAAGACTGCAGTCTTGCTTCTGATAAAATAAACCCATGTCCTTCTACAATTGAAGGAACATTAACAAGACCAAACACATCAGAATGAATAAGATCCAATACACCAGAAGACTTGTGAGAAATAGAGTAAAATTGAACATGGTTTTGCTTCCATAAATGCAATGTTTGCAAAAGTTGAACTCAAGATTACAATCATTTAACCCCTTAATGAGGTTTTTATTTTTCAGGGTTTGCAGACCCTTCTCACCAATGTGGCCATATCTCAAATGCCATAACATAGTCTTTTCAGTAGGAAGCTTAGCTTCCATAGCATGTGCACTCCCATCAGAACTAGTTATAATAGATTTCTTCACTACTCATTTAGATGGTGGGGATGAAGTGACTGCAGCTCATTTCTTTGAGTCAGAAGAACTATTGCATTGTGAAGTGCATGCCTCTAGCTGAAATAAAGTACCTCTCTGAGTACCCTTCGCAAGCACCATAGATCCTCTAGTCATCTTGCATCCATCCTTTGAAAAGACAACCTGTACACCTGCATCATTCAACATACTTACAGAAAGCGGATTCCATGCAAGGCCTAGAATGTGCATAACTTTAGTGATCCCCTTTACTCGTCCATCAAGGAATTGGATTGAGACTCTTCCACAACCAACAATCTTCAAATGAGAGTCGTCACCCAGGTACACTCTTCTACCATTGAACTCTTCATATTTCATGAACCAGTCTTGATGCGAGGTCATGTGGAATGATGCACCAGAATCAATTAACCACACATCATTAGATGCATGGGTGGCTAGGGCTGCGATGAAGGCATCACCATCATCTTGTGACTTGTTGGAATTTGAATCAGGATCTTTCTTCTTCTTTTTCTTCTCCTCTTTGCATTCCTTTTGGAAATACCCAGTTTTTCTATAGTTCCAATAGGGATCCTTGGACTTTCCAGCAGATTTGGATCTCCCACGAGATTTGGATCTTCCCTTCTCAGCTTTCTTGTCTTTCTTCTTCCCTTTCTCCTTGGGTCTTCCATGAACTACAAGAGCCTCTTTGGATGGATTTGATGTCTTCCTCTGCATTTCTTCAGATAACAGTGAGGACACCACATCTTCCATCTTGAAGGTGGTAGTGGTGCTTCCGATAGCCATGACAAGATGATCCCATGAATCTAGCAAAGAACAAAGTAGGGTCATGCAATGATCCTCCTCCTCCATTTTCACACTCACAGATGTCAACTGTGCAACAATCATGTTGAAAGCATTCATGTGATCCGCAACAGATCCTCTGTCTTCCATCTTTAGAGTGAACAACTTTTTTAGGAAGATTTTGTTTACCAAGGAGTTGGCCTGATAAACATCACACAATTTCTTCCAAAGATCTTTCATGCTCTTCTCCTCATGGACATTCAACAGAACAGAGTTAGCTAAATAGAGTCTTATGAGACCCTTAGCCTTCCAATCTTTAAGGTCCCAATCAGCTTGTGACATTGCTGTAGGTTTCACACCGGATACCATTTCCCATAGGTCGCAATCAACAAGTAGGTCCTCCATCTTGAGTTTCCACAACTCAAAATTAGTGCCATTGAATTTCTCAACCTCTAACCTTCCAGATGTGGTTGCCATCTCCTTGCTGCAACAAGATACATAATACTCTACACAACACTCCCACTCAACCTAAGATTAGCTCAAAAAACCCCTACCCAACAACTAGGACCAAAGGTGATCAAGCTCTGATACCAACTGAAAGGAAGCTAGGAGTGCAGAAATTGCTTCCTACACTAATCTAATGAGGGGAGGAGAGTGCAAATTTAATTTATCCTTACTATTATAGCAATGTTAAACCCACTAACAGAGATAATAGAGATATTGCAACAAACACATAAACAAGAAAGTGAGACAGAAGAAGAGAGACACAAGATATATGTGGGGAAAACCCTTATCAGGTGAAAAACCCCACACTCCAAAACAAAAAAATTGAAATGGTTTACAATAAACTTGCAATGGAAGCTCTTAGGAGTCTTTGACACTCATATCTAAAGACAAACTAGTAGCATAATAGTACCTACCAAACCTGTAATACATCTCTTCCTCCAAGCACCTGTTTATATAGAAAATACAAGGCAAATTTGCCTCTATCTTGGAATGGGTATCCAACTTGGCCTCATGGCCCAGAACCCAATCCTATGGACACTTCGTCAACATTGTAAGATGCTTCTGACACTTGTCAACACACCCCATCCCAAAGAGGTCACCTATTTCCAAAATGGGCCATGACAGATGCTCTTACAACTCTTATGACCATCATAGAATTTGTCATAGCAGTTACAACTTAGAGCTGTAAGAGAATATGTCATACACAGGCTATAAATAGCATATTCTCTTACAACATGTCATAGTCCACCTTGGGGTGCCCAAAGATGCCTTTTTCAAAGATGCTCTTCGACACATGTCTTCACCTATTATAGAATCTCCTATTTCTGACTCTTACATGTTATAACTTCGTCATAGGAATCTGTTATGACCGTTACAGTCAAAATTCCCTTACACAACATCTAAGATGCCAACACATGGAAAAATATTCCTACCACAAATTGGGATGCCTATCTCCTCATGTGAGGACAAAATTACAAGTTGTCATCTTCCATGTAGGATGACACATCACTGTACCACATCCCAAAAGATGACAATATGAATTTACAATTTAATTTACAACATAGGCAATAAATAAATAAATACAATGAAAATAATACAAGGAATTACCAAGGTTGAGACACCTTAATTCCCAACAATAATGCTATGTGTTTCAGATCAACTGAGTTGGGTGAGCTTTGCACTGAATATGGAATTAATTTGTCTCATTCTTCACCATACCATCCACAAGGAAATGGCCAGGTAGAGTCAAGTAATAAGAGCTTAATGAAAATTGTCAAGAATATGTTAGGAAAGAATAAAAAGGATTGGGACTCAAAATTGAAGCTAGCCTTGTAGGCGGATCAAATGACTATAAAGAAATCTACATGAAGATTGCCTTATGAACTTGTATATGGCATGAATGCTAATATGCCTATTACCAATTTATTCCCTATATACAAGTTTATTCAAGAAAACGATGATGATCTAGAAGATGCCATGACATGCATGATAAACTAGTGTATTGAATTGGATGAAACAAGGAGAAAGGCACAAATGGTGAATGTTAAAAGGCAACAACAAGTGAAATACCTATTTGACAAAAATGCCAAGGATAGCACTTTTAAAGATGGAGATATGGTATTGGTCTGGAATGCAAGGGCACAAGACAAAGGGAAACATGGTAAATTTTATTCCATGTGGCTGGGAAGCCTCCATGGAGAAAATTCATATTTCCTGAGGAGTTTGTTTGGAGAATTTCAAAAGTTTCCTGTGCATGGACAATTCTTGAAGTATTTTTTCTCGTGAGCTTTGACTCTTCCTTTTCCGTTCTCAGTAGTTTAGTTTTCTAATCCCTATGTTGTGTCATCCAATTATGGTTGCGTTTAGCCTATAGTGTAGTGTTGTCTTGTTTGTCTGTTTTGGTCTACGTCCCAGAGTTTTCTGAATTCTCACCACATCCTACTAGAATGTGAATCCCTAGATAGATTCACTATTAGTCATCTTGTAGATTTCCAATTGTTAGACCCATTTCTCTTGATGTTTTGGTAGTCCTGTTGTCTGCTTGGGCGGTAATGGTAAAATGTGTGTCATTTTAGACCAAGGTTTGAGTCAATTTCTAAGATTAATGATGTCCCCTATGAAGGTTATGGATCGATAGAGAAAATTTTTTTATTTAGAATTGCCTTTTAGATCATGTGAAAATTTGTTAAAATAATCAAGTTATGCTCTCTTGAAATTTTGGTCAACTGAACATTTTCAGTCAACTGGACATAGACATTGGCGAAATATCCATGTCATGTCTGATACTTATATCAGGTTCTAAATCCTTTAGAAGAACATCCAGATCTGAAATTAATATTAAAATATAGGGTATTCCATATTTATCTGGACAAGACATTTGCACATCTGAAATATCCATGTCCATGTTTGAGTATGATCCTATTGAAACCATCAATCAATTTTACCTTAGTAGGTCATGAACTCTCCTATCGGACAAGACATTTCAACCTAACATGATCAACCGATCAAATGTCTAGTCCTATTCAAATATTTAGTGCAAGCCGTCAAAATTATCCCAACATGAAATGTTTTCAATGGACCGAATATTTTGCACCGGACATCCTACGGTCCCACTCTTTAACATATATTTTATTTTACAGGTGATAGTGTTGCTATTTGTGAAACATATCCTAATGACGCCTGTTGACCTCGGGAAGATTGGAGAAGATCTCTAGTCATGTTTTAATCAATAAGATCTGGACCAGATCTAATGTCCAGTGCTCAGTGCAAATCCTCAAAGCACCCTACGAATCATCACCACGATGTTGTACAAATAGGACATATGTCCCCATCCGCTAGTCAAATCAATGGATATGTTTTAAAAGGATAATCCAACGACTAGCACATCATGAATTTTATTAAAAGGAAGACAGTAAGGCCTACGATGCACCTTCGAATTGCGCTAACCATTAATTTATCTCCTGTGAGGATCAAAGGCCTATATTAAAATGACATGACTATTTGTGGAAGGCGAGCTCTGTGTTTACTTGCATGAACAATTAATGCTGGAACTAAAAGGATTTAAAAGAAGATTTTCTTCTAAGTTCTTTATACAAAGAGCTTAATTGTAGACGTGAAGGGTTTCTTCAGCGCTAAAGGAGTTCATGAGAAAGACATTAGGTGAAAGGCATTCTCCATTCTAGTGATAGAACAATTATGTACTAAGACTATCCTGCAATTGTTATAATATTTTAAGGCTTTGAATTCTATGAATTAGTTCCTACATATGCATTAATTGTAAAAGATAAACCCTTGAGAGAAATAGTCCAGTCCCCTTTTTGTTTCCTATTTTACAATTATGGGACCTAAGGGAGGCCAAGGGCATTTACCTAAGGGATTTGACTTAGGGTACTAGTGGAAAAATCCTAGAGTCTTCAAATAGATTTAAACCAGGTTAGGGTGAAAGGGATTATACCAACAAGCTATATGACTTTCAAGGCCTTATCAGAGATTCCATCCTACCAGTGGGAGGATTGAAATTGTTTGAGTTTGGGTACTACTAAAAAGATAGAGAGACCTGTCTCACACCTATGGGATCTTGACCTTGGGAGGTTAGTGGTTCCCAATGTCTTCATTAATCTTGACCTGATTGCAGCTATCTATCAGAACTATGATCCTAGTACAAAGACATTGTATAGTAAGACTGGTCACAAGTTGTTCCAATTAACCAAGGAATTATTGATAGAGGTCTTTAATTTGTCCCTTATTGCCAATGTGAGAATTGAATTAGGGAGTTTAAGAAAGACTATAAGAGAGGAAGGCATGGTTACATAACTTATAAGTTACTCCTGCACCGAAAGGGTTATTTAGGAAAACATGCTAAGTTCAGTGATGATGAATTGGAACCTTTCAGTGTAGACATGTTTGAGGATTATTTTGTCATGACCTATTATTGTATCCTATGCCAAATCTTTGGTTTGGATTTTAGTCCTTTTATACCTAATAATCTACTGGTCATGATAGTTGATATTTAGGATAGGTATCAGTTTAAGAGGTTTGATTTTGCCTCCTACCTAACAGAAAAGATTCATGAGGACTTAGTATCATTTAAGACTACAGGACATGCCTCCACTTCTAAAAGATATTCCTTGTTGTGCCACATTTTGTTGCATTGTGGAATGAGGTTTTGGGGCCAGGAGTTATAGATTCAATATTTCACAAAGGAGGGTGATCCTATGCCCATTCAAGGAAGGGTGCATCTATGGGATATGTTTTGTGACAATGCAAGTTATCTAGCTTTTGAAGAGCATTTTGTTCAAAGGATATTGGGATTGTTAGGTGTTGATATGCCTAGATTATCTAGGGTTGTTATGAACTTCCTCAGACCTTATGAAAGGATAACAGATGGGCCTTTGAGACACAATTGGGGTGATTGGCATGTATATCTAGATGCAATAGTAATCAAAATATATGGAGCCAATGTTAAGCCCCATTTACTACCAGTCAGGGTACCAAACAAAATTGATTTTCAGGAGATTGCTTGGCAGTTAAATGAATCTAATAAATTCCATTTGAGGACAAGAAAGAAGGGTTCTTTTCTCCCTATCCCTATTGATTTCCTAGGATCTAGAATACATGCCAGGGAAGGACATGAGACCTGCTTCAATATACTTTCATTGTATAAATTGCCCTTTTCAAATCACCAGAATTATGATGTAGAGCATTTCATTGATAGGGTAAGAAGAGAAAAACAAAGGGTAGGTTTTGAACACTATTATGATGAAAAGGAGGATCTTATCAAGAATTGTGTTTCTTTAGAGGAGGTACATTAAAGAAAAGAAATGTTTGGGCTTGTATTAATTAGAGAGAGAGAGAGGAAAATGGTAGACCCTGCATATCCAGGGGCTTTCCCACACATTACAAATCATATCCTTCACATGAAAATGTTGATGGATAATGCAGAATAGTTGAAGTTTGTTCCTAAGAAGAAAGACATTGAACCAAAGTCTCCTAAACTCCAGTATAATCCTAATGAACAAACTGAAGGACATGTTCCTCCACAAGTCGGGGAGAGTACAGAGGAAGCCTGGAAGTCTCTTCTAGTTCATGAACCTATTGTTGCACAACCACTGCTAGTTGATTATTCTCTAATAGACAAGCTGGGAGAAAATTAGATTTATTTAGAAGAGATTCAACAAGTGTTGAATCACCCCAGAGAAATGAAATTGTCATACCTCCCCAAACAAGGACTCTATTGAGTATGCATGAAAGTAGTGAGATAGTGCAAGATGTCAAAGCCCTCGCTTGCAGAGAATTCTTATTTGATGATGACTTCATAAAATCCAAAGAATTTAGGGCCCTTCTTGTGCAGAAGAAATTAGAGGAAAACATGGAAAAATTGAATGAAGAGTAGGGTAGGGCAGATGAGAATGATCAGAATTAAATTGCTTAAAGGGTCCTGAAGGAAGTTGTTATGGATATCAGTAGGATCACCCCTAAGGAAGGTACAAGATTGGTGGCAAAGAGTGGTTTTCTTTTGCTACCAGGATGGGATATTTCCTCCACTATAGCCATGGATACTATCAAGAGGTAAGATGAATTTGATGATGAAGTTATTACCGGGAAGAAGGCCAAAGAGGTGTTTGGATCTAGATTTAGTGCTAGTCATGAGGCACTAGCTATTTGGGCCATGGCTCCTAGTGATAACAAGCCACGTATGGTAAAGGACATAAATGAGCTAACTAGCCAACTCATTGTGAGACGACTAATTGATACTACACCCCCTCAAGCCACCTCTTTAGTGGTGGCAATTGCAAATTTTAGTGAGGCTGCAACTAGAAAAATGTATGCAGAGTTGAACTAGTTAAAGGAGGACAATGTGATGTTGCAAGAGTGCAACAGACTTAAGGCTCTCGTCCCTCCAATAAGAATTGAGGTAACATCACATTTTTCCATGTCAAGCTTCAAATGTTCAGTTGGACATAGTAGAGATCCAGTGGTTGCCACCAAATCACAAGACAAGTTGGCAAGTAAAAACAACAGAGAAGAACAGTTAAGGGAAGAGTGCAAGAAAGGTCAGATAGCATTGATTAAAGGGCTCCTCGATCATCAAATGAGTAAAGTTTTGAAGAAAGTGGATGATGCATGGGTATTCGACAACAATTTGAAGAAGGCAATAAATGAATACATGGCAATTGATACAGTCTTGAGAGATATCCTAGGTACATGGTTTCCTAGGGTGGCTCTAATGGTTCATATCCATAATTGTGCCATTCTGGGATCTGACACTCTAAGAAAGTTGGTAGATACTTACCAGGTTATAGGTTTCTTGAATGAGGTGTCTACTTTCCAGAGCAAACTGGAGGTGACACTTAGGGAAGAATTGAAGTATTTTACATCCCTTGAGGACTGTTCCCTGCCGCTAGTGTACAATGATGATGGATCTGAAAAGGGATTGGTAGAATGGAAGAAAGATTTTGAAGACATTGTATCCAAATCCATTAAATCAATTGCGTCTGACATACCGGTTGAACAAATGAGGTGTAATATGGAATTGGATAAAATACTAAATTTGGAAGTAGGCCTCAGTAATTTTGTTAAGGAAATGAAAGTTCTGCTAGATGCTAGATTCTCCACCCATATGAGTAGAGTTGAGAAAGTATTGGGTCACAGCTGGCCATCAAAGGAGGAGTTCGTAGCTTGGGTATAGAGGTACGTGATGTGATCTCAAGTACACTACTCAGTTTTAGGGTTTTTTATGTGGTTGCTGATGGATTAATTTGACAGATTGAGTCTATGAGGGTTTTGAATGAAGATAATATGTGGTTGGTGTTGAAATGATTGCGCTTCTTTTCTACTTTTGGGAACAAGGTTTGATATCCAGGATATCAGAGTGAGAATGAAGTACATCAATGGTACAAGTAGTTGAACTTGATTGACTAAAATATTGAAGAAGGATGTTTCTTAGGCGCGTAATGTTCTGATTCTTTTGCTATAAATGGAAGTGCTTATATGCATAATGTACACCACCCTATTTTGAGAGAAAAATACGAGGTATTTCCTTTTCTGCTATGTTTTGTACACCACCCAGTTTCCTAGGAAACACCTCTTTATTTTCATGGTTGTTACTCTATTCATACAAAGTCAAGAACAAGAGGAATGTTTCTAGGAATGGGTGGTTTAGGTAAAATTTCAAGAGAGAAACTGTAGCAAGAAACACATTCTTGTTTACTTGCTTATTCATAGTGTCATTCTGGTGAGGGAGGATAGAGCCTATTTGGAGACTCTAATTGCTTTGAGTTGTTTTGGTCGAGCAGGAGGTTTTGTTGAAGCTCCAGTGATTGTTGTTGAGTCTTCAAGTTAGGTAAAGAGGAGTGGCTTCATTATCCTCTCTCCTCCTCCCTAAGATAGATGACACTCATTAATGATACAACCATGACAAATAGAGAGTATGACATTAGGATGGTCTAGTTGGTGATAAAGAAATAAGAGTTTATTGATAGAACCGGGAAGTTGTATGCCTAGTTAATGGTGACACATGCAACAACTTTCTCAAAAGAGAGGTTATAATTGCTTCCCGTTTTAGTTACAGGTGGCTACCTCAAGAACCTTGATGGTTCTAACATTTGGTAGCTCTAAATTGAAAGATGAGGAGTCATGCGAGGCAGAATAACTATCTATGCTTGAGAAAGTGAAGTAAAATAGAAATCTCTTATTCTAAACTTCCTTATAATTTGAACTTCATGCACGTTCTCTCATGTAACTGAATATGGTTGTAACTTTGAAATATATTAGTGGTCTGTAAGAGCTCTCCCTTGTGATATAAAAGGTGAGATGCTTGTTGTTTTAGTGTTGGAAATTTTCTGGGACCATGTTGTAATCATTTTACCATAGGAATAAAGACTGATTATCTTTATGTCTTTTTTCAAAAATAGCATGTATCCTCTAGTTTGATTAATACCAAAAGGGTTATTATTGTTGGCAAGAGACACTACTATGTATGACAAGTGTTGTGATTGATGGAAACTAAGTCCATCTTACACATCCATATTACATAATTTGTTCATGCCGGAAGTCAAAGTGAAGATTTGTCTAAGTCTGGGTAGTCAGAAATAGAGCATGTGACAGGGTCCAGTATCTTGGCCTGAATCTCTTTGGTGGTAAATCACAGTGTACTGTGGATCTGAGGGAGTAATAAGGATTGTCAGGACTATCTAAATCTAGGAATTTAGCCTCTGGTGATGAAGGATTCAAAAGTTATAAGCATCTAAGTATCAGGTTCCAGTTAGTCAATACATTCAAAAGAAGAACAAGCCAACCTAGTATTTGATCTTGGTCCAGATGAAGAAAAGTTGTTGGTTAAGCAATTTGTGGTAATCAGTGGTATTGGATGACATGATTGATGATTTGAGAATACAATTTTTTGGTCCACGTTGTTGATTCTGCATGGATTCAACCGACAGAGCAGAGTTCTTAACAAATGTACTAAGTTTTCCTGAAGCCAACTATAGGTGATTGAATTTCTTGATGCAGATATATATAGACGATGGATTTGAGTGTTTTGAGGAGTGTGTGTGAAAGTGTGTGATGGAGTAAGTGTGAAAAAGGCATAAAGAAGTGCGAAGATAAAGATCCAAGCTTGGATTATGGCCTAAGAGTGAAACAGGGTAGAATAAGGATGAAGTGTGTAAGATCAGTATTCTGTGCTTAACCAGAACTGAACTTCTACATTGGTAGATGCTATTCATCAGTTCAAACAATCTATAATCTTCTTATCATCTCTATAGGTAGTGAGCCTCTTGGAGTAGTGAGCTTTGGGCAATGTGCCCTGAAGGCATGTGCCTTCCCCATTTGTAAATCTTTTAACAGAGTATAATTTCTTGTGGGTTAAACCCCACCATGGTCTTTCCCTTGATTGGGTTTCCATATAAAAATCATGATGAACTATGTGTGTTGATTTTGTTTCTGCTCATATCTTGTTGATTTATGCTTTCATGGTTATATCATTAATTTGTTAATAAGTGATAAAGAAGGTAAATTGTTGCAAGTGATAAAAGTTTTTGTGACAACTGATTCACCCCCCTCTCAGTTGTCTACCCTTATTTCAACAATTGGTATCAGAGCAAGGTTCTTTGGAAGAAGCCTAACAACATGAGGAAGATATGGGAAGGAGTTTCAATGGGTTCACTCAGAGAACAACTTCAATTGGCTTTAGAAGATCTTGATAAGTCCAAAGCAGAAGTAAACAAATTGAAAGCGAATCTTAAAGATGTTGATGATTGCATTGAGATGTTAAAAGAAAAACTAAAAAAATGTATGGAAAGGAGGAAGGAGCTACTTCAATATCTAGCTAATTCTACTAAAGAAAATGGCATGAATGAGGCTTTGGAAGAAAAGACAAAGGAATGTGAAAAGTTGACAAAAGAAGTTTCTGTTCTAAAACATGAGATGGAATCTGGGGTGATGAGGCTAACCAAAGAAATTGAGAAAAGGAAGAACACTGAAGAAAACCTAAATTAAACTCTGAAGGAAAGAATAGAAGAATGTTGTAGAATGGATAGAACAATTGGCCACCTAAAATTTGATTTACAAGAATGTAGATATAATGAGGAGGAACTTGAAAGGCAAATTGTCATTCTCAGACATGACCTAGAAATTGCAAATGAATACCAGGAGAAATTCAAGATAAGCTCAGCAAAAACTTGAAGTATTGATTGAAAGTCAGAAGAAGGTAGATGATAAGCATGGTCTGGGATATGAGAAAGGTGAAAGATCTGGATCCTGTCAAAGAAATCCTAAACCAAGGAATCAAAGAAATAGACCTAGAAGACCTCCGGTAAGACAACCAAATGCTCAAAGGTATCCATCTTTCAATGGAAATTGTTTCAATTGAAATAAATTTGGTCATAGAGCCACTTAGTACAGAAGTAGAGTGAATCAAAATGGTCCATCTTTCTCCGGTCAATGCTTCAATTGTAAAAGGTACGGTCATAGATCCAATGAATGCAGAAGTATGATGAACTACTCTAACAACAAAAGAAATGTCAATTCTTTCAATGGCTACTGTTTTGCATGCAATAGATTTGGACATATGGCTAATCAATATAGATCAAGAGGAAGTCAATCAAATGAGCAAAGAAATGTTGTGTGCTTCAATTGTAACCAATCCAGTCATGTTGCAAGATTCTGTAGAAGTGGGAATGATGATAGAAAAGGTCTGGTAAACAGAAAACTGAATGAGCAAAGACAAGACAAAGGCAAGGGAAAAGTTGATGTGAATGAGGTCCAGAATGAAATGAACAAAAAATGGGTAAAGAAAAGTGAAATGAATGTTGACAATGGGTCTACACCGGAATCCGGTGCTGATAATTCCTTTAGGAATTGAATCAGGAGCTCTGGCTCAGGGGGAGCTGCATTGAAAATCTGATTCCCCCTACCAATAAATGGGTGCCTGAATTTGGCACAATGAATAAAGATAAAGAAGTCTATTGCAGATCTATTAGAGAAAATTCTGGAAGAAAAAATGCTAATGTGATTGATTGCAAAGTAATTGAAGATTGATTGCATGCAGAAATAGTGTAACCAGATGTATTAGGGCAAAGCATTTATTAAAATGACAAATTATGTTTTGTGGAGAATAAAAAGTCATTCATTCAATCATTTGGATCACTTTGCATTTGAAGAGAATGAACAGAAGAGCCCCTGAGTTAAGATTTCAAGGATTTGAAGTGCGACTGACGAATTCATTAGCTAACCCTAATTCTGTGGAAGAAAAAGGTATTTTTCTGCTAATATTTGAACTTGTAATCTTTTGCAATGGCTACACCTTTGGTTGTTGATATTACTAAAAGGCCCTAACCCAAATTCAAGAAGCATCCACACAAATTAGTAGAAGTCGACCCGTTAGGTGCATTTTCAAATGTTCCATATGGTGTATTGCATGTTGAAGATATTAGGGCCTATATTCATGCTAGCATAGATGAATTTGGGGACTCAAGGTTTGTAGATTTGTTCAAGAATCATCTAAGGGATGAAATTCATGGTCTTAAACTTGAGTATAAGTTACTACACGATCAACATTTCATCTAGATTATAGGGTTTCCATCCTTCGATGAAGATGAATGGGTCTGATATGTTTTAAGCCAAATGCATGATGAGTTTTTATGGTTAATGAAACCCTTTAAGATCACCAAGGACACCATCAAGGCTATGACAGGGTTAAACTCATCCGGTGGACTGCCAATGTTGAAAGCAGTAAAGAATCAAACAGTAACTGATGCTACCAGTTCAAGGTTTGACAAAAGGGCAATGATAATCAATGACATTCATGATCCGGATGTTAAGTTTGCTTCAATGGTAATTGGTTACAAAATTTATCACTCCAGCAGGGAGAACTCTATTTCCAGAATGGCCATATATGCTGCATACAAAATGCTAAGAGAGAATGTTGATTATGACTTGTGTGAGTTGTTGCAGAACTAGCTGATGGAAAATTTGAATAAGGTAAAGAAGGATAAGAAGAACACCTTCAAATATGGTACACTGATCTTATGTTTGTTCTTCTATTTCATGAATGAGTTGCCTGGAAAGAAAAGCATGTGTTGGACAAATGACAAACCTATTGCTATACAGATAAGAGAGCACTTGAACAACATTGGTGACTCTAAAGCACAGAAAACTACAATCTGGGGTTACTTCAAGAATTTTCAGAGTATGATGCATTGTAGGGAAAGAATTCCTAAATCAGTTGTTGGAAATACCAGAATGAGATCTACTTCATGGTGGATACTGATCAGTGCTTAATGGAAGTAGTAGAACCCAGAGCTATCTGGATCATGCCCATGGGGTATGAGGTAGATGAGAAAATTTTGGATATGTATGCTCAACATCTCTTGAGCAAACCCAAGGATGATTCTGTGGAGAGATTTGGGACATATAAGGAGCTCAGTTTGAAACTGCATGTTGAGCTCAGAAAACCTGAAATCAAGAGGAAAGTTCAAAAGCAAGTAGAAATGTATGATGAAAGCATTGGCATAACTAAGGAAGCTATGAAGCAGAACAGAGAAAGGATAGAAAAAGATGAGAAGGAGATGCAGGATAAGAAACAAGGAAGTGCTCCGGAAGTCTCCACCATCTAGTCTAGAAAAACAAGAAGCTTTGTTGCTGCATCTGTTCACACAAAACCTATCAAAATAGAGAAACTGAAAGACAAACCATCTGCTAAAGATGGTAAAAGAATGAAGACTAAAGCACCATAACATATTAGAGCATTAAAGATGATGAGGAAACAGAATCAGATGAAGCAGTAAAGGAGATAAAGACAAAGAAAGCAAAAGCTTCAAAGACTGCAAAAGATAAGCCTTCCAAAAGTATGAAGGTAAGTAAAAGACAAAAGACTGAAACCCAAACTAGAAAATCCACTTTGTCTGTAGAAAAAATTGTGAATACTATGACAATTCATGGGAATCTAAAACCCATAGTAAAATACTATGACACTTTTGATGATGCAAACAAGAGAATTTTGGAGGATGCCACTGTAAAATACTTGAATACATTCAATAGAGCTCTTGTGGAAATTTTATCTAAAATTCCTAAGAGTTTGAGTAACATTTTGGAAATGAGGAAAGAGGCAGCTAAAGCTAAAGATTTGGAGTTGAGGGAACATGTGTTATCTAGTTTGTGTCCGGTGATCTCCAACAAAGAAGCATATAAATTTTTTAAAGAGGTCAAGAATGATTTTAGAAGCGAGACAAGGATGAATAAACTGATGATTGGAGATATTGAAGTTGTAAAAGAAAAAAAACAAAATTTGAAGAAAGCACTCAAAAAGAACAAGTTCTATGTGGTTACAAAAGAACCGGTTGATATTGAGGATACATCAATTCTGAATGATAAAGAGTAGTAGAGAGATGAGAAGCAAACTGAGATAGATGACTCCCCTGTTCTGGAAAAGGAAGCAATAAACAAAGAAGATGAAAAGATGATAGATAAAACTGATGATGCAGGAGGTATTGAAAATTCTCTGGATCAATTCGGCAAAGTAGATGCAGAGATGAATGCTAAAAAAGATGAAGATGATTCATTGAAAAATAAAGAGCATGAAACAGAAGAAGCTAAAGACCAAGAAGCAGAAAATGCCAAGGACAAAAATGAAAAGGAAGAAGAGATTACAAAGGTTGAGGAAGAGCCCAAGCATGACAATCTGGTTGACAGTACCGATAAAAATCAAATAGATACATTAGCATCTTGGGCAAGAGACACTGCAAAAGCACTGAAGGAAATTTGGAAAGAGATAAATAAATTGAAGAAGATCAGGACATAATACAAGGTCCAATAAATTTTGATACCTTATCTCTAGTGCAGAAGATAAAATTAGCCTCCATTGCTCAAGCTAAGGCTAGAGAAGATATTCTAAAGTCTCACATGGAAGATAGTGAGCTACTTGGTCTGGCATCAGGAATCTTGGAGAAGATAATGCCCACCTTTCAGAAGGATTTTTCAGCATCTCCCTCTCGCCAATTGAAGAATCTAATAAACTCGGTAAGTTCTCATTTTGACTCTCTGGAGAAGTATGCAGAGGTCAAGGTTCAAAATAAATTCAATGATAAAAGATTTGTTCTCTAAAAGGGATGATTGGAGTAGATAGAATTGTGCTGGATACCAGTATAAAGAGTATTCAAAATGCTCTTATAGAAGGAGGGAATGTATATAAATTTTGTTTATCTTGTCCTAAAGCTATAGAGGACATTGAAATAAAAATAAAGGAGTCTAAGGAAAAACTATCAAGTGTATCCCAATCTTTTGATCCTCTAATAGTATCAGTGATGAGCCAAGAATTTCAAACAATCAGCCTGATTGAAGAAATAAAGAAATTGATGAAGAAAAAGGACAACATTGAGACAAGGATGTGTGAGCTCCGGGGACTAATTTCCTAGAAATTAGAAGCAATGTTCAATGCTTTGACCGAAGCCCAAGATGCTTCTAAGTCAAGTGATCCTACTGATCTAAGGAAAGCAGAGTCTCAAGCATTCTTATTCAGTGGTCATATCTCAGTTTTGAATAGCATGAAGAAGAGTGGGACAATGAGTTGGCGCTGTTGAAGAATGTCTTTGGTGATATGTTCAAACTCATGTAAATAAGTCATAGGGTTGTTTGTATATATGCCCATGTACATAAAATTTTTGATGAATTTTGGTATGAGGATTTTGTCGAGTTTGATGCTCAATTACAGATATTGAAACTACTAGAACATAAGGCAATATTCACTCCTGGCTATAAAGCTGTATTGCATATACACTCCATTGTGGAGGAATGTGAGATTATGGAATTGTTACATTCAAAAAGTCTAGCCTTTGCCATTGATGTCAAATGGGGAGTGAAGAGTAGTGAAAAATGAGGAATCTAGCAAAGGGGGAGCACTGGAGAATAGTGAAAAGCATAAGTACATAGTAAGGGGAAGTTGTTTTGACACTTAGTCATTTTTCACTAAGTGTTGCCATCAATGCCAAAGGGGGAGATTGTTGGCAAGAGATACTGCTATGCATGACAAGTGTTGTCATTGATGGCAACTAAGTCCATCTTACACATCTGCATTACATAATTTGTTCATGCCAGAAGTCAAAGTGAAGATTTGTCTAAGTCCGGGTAGTCAGAAATAGAGCATGTGACAGGGTCCAGTATCTTGGTCCGGATCTCTCTGGTGGTAAATCAAAGTGTGCTACGGATCTAAGGGAGTAATAAGGACTGTCAAGATTATCTAAATCTAGGAATTTAGCCTCTGGTGATAAAGGATTCAAAAGTTATAAGCATCTAAGTATCAGGTTCCAGTTAGTCAGTACAGTTAGAAGAAGAACAGGCTAACCTAGTATTTGATCTTGGTCTAGATGAAGAAAAGTTGTTGGTTAAGAAATTTGTGGTAATTAGTGGTATTGGCCAACATGATTGATGATTTGAGAACACAAGTTTTTGGTCCGTGTTGTTGATTGTGCATGGATTCAACTGACAAAGCAGAGTTCTTAACAAATGTACTAAGTTTTCTTGAAGCTGACTACATCTGATTGAATTTCTTGATGCAGATATATATAGCCGATGGATTCGAGTATTTTGAGGAGTGTGTGTGAAAGTGTGTGATGGAGTAAGTGCAAAAAAGGTAGAAAGAAGTGTGAAGATAAATATCCAAGCTCAGATTATGGCCTAAGAGTGAAACAGGGTAGAATAAGGATGAAGTGTGTAAGATTAGTATTTTGTGCTTAACCATAACTGAACTTTTGCATTGGTAGATGCTATTCATCAGTTGAAACAATTTGTAATCTTCTTATCATCTCTATAGGCAGTGAGCTCTGGACAGTGCACCCTGAAGGCATGTGCCTTCCCCATTTGTAATACTTTTAATAGAGTATAATTTCTTGTGGGTTAAACCCCACCATGGTTTTTCCCTTAACTGGGTTTCCACATAAAAATCATGATGTTATGTGTGTTGATTTTATTTCTACTCATATGTTGTTGATTTATGCTTTCATGGTTATATCATTAATTTGTTAATAAGTGATAAAGAAGGTAAATTTTTGCAAGTGATAAAAGTTTTTGTGACAACTGATTCACCCCCCCTCTCAGTTGTTTGCCCTTATTTCAATAATTGTTTTGTTTAATCTTTGTCTCCGAGTGTATATCATAACATATATTTGAATAAAGCAACTAAAAGGTATTTTATACTAAATCACACACTTGTTGTGATACATTTATTTATTGCATTAGCTTCTGTTCAAGTAACAGAGTAAAATATTTTCAAGAGTTAAATGATGTTTATTATGATATAATAGGATTATGAGAGGAACCTCCTACAACAATATAATGAAAAATGCATGAAATAACATAAATAGTAGAAACTCAAGGAATTTATTGATCACAAGCCACTTCGAGGGGGCAACCTCCTTTGAGCAAGCTCAATACAATAAATTCCTAGATGCCTTCATTAGCCTCAACATGTACTTATATACTAAGTCTAATCTAAACAACTATTACTTCCCATGAATGTGGGATAATACAATATACTCACGGGATGACTTACAAAGCATATGCGTCCAAAAGTAATATACTAACAAAGTAAAGAGAAGGGTTAAACACGGGTTCCTAACATCCCCTCCCTCTTAGAAAAGCTTTGTCCTCAAAGCTTAAGATGTGGAAATTGTTGCTGAATCTAAAGGAGTGGTTCCCATGTAGCATCCTTTGGTTGCATTCCATGCCACTGAATTAATACCTCTGTGATGGATCGGGAGTGAAGCTGACAAGTGCACCTATCGAGGATTGCCTCTGGCTCCAAAATAATGGATCCTTCATTATCCAGTTCTGGTAAAATAGTTTGTACTCTGATGTTGGTGCCAAGAACTTTCTTTAAACAAGAGACATGAAATACTGGATGAATGCGGGAAGAAGGAGAAAGCTCCAATTTATAAGCAACTGATCCAATCTTCTAAAGAACCTTATATGGCCCATAGAAATTTGGAGCCAACTTATGACGCCCTTTGAGTTTCAAGGATGATTGCTTGTATGGCTGTAGATAAAGAAAAACCATATCACCTATTTGAAAAGTGTGTTCAGAATAGTGCTGATTAGCTTGTTGTTTCATTCGATTTCTTGCCATGTGAAGATTGTCCTGCAAGATGCAAAGAATTTGGTCCCGGGTTTGAAGAACCATGTCAACTGCCTGAACTGGTGAATTGCTAGGGGTGTATGGAAGGAGCACTGGTGGTGCCTGACCATAGACTGCTTCATATGGAGTCATTTTAGATGCAGTGTGGTAGGAGGTATTGTAGCACCATTTAGCGAGAGGGAGCCACTTTGCCCACTGATGTTGTTGTTCTAAGGTGAAGCAACAAAGATAAGTTTCCAAACATTTGTTGATAATTTCAGTCTAACCATCTGTTTGTGGGTGATACCCAGAACTCGTCTTCAGTTTGGTGCTAGTGTGTCGAAATAATTCTGTCCAAAAATGACTGGTGAAAGTTGCATCACGATCTAAGACAATGGAAGAAGGGATGCCATGAAGATGGAAGATCTAGTCCATGAAAATTTGTGCGACTAAGGAGGTGGTATAGGGATGGATGAAGGCACAAAAATGACTATATTTGGAGAGGCGATCAACCACAACCAAGATCATAGGGAGCCCCTCAATGAAATTCATAGAAATATCTGTCCAAATCCGTGTAGGGATGGGCAAGAGTTCAAGCAATCCTGGAAGGAGTGTCATTTCACCCTTGTTGCGTTGGTAGGTATCACATTCATCCACCATCTGTTGAATTGCCCTTTTCATTCCCTTCCAAAAGAAGTTACGCCATGCCCGCTCATAAGTTTTGAGGAACCTAGAGTTCCCTGCTGATGGAGAAGCATGGAGTTCATAGAAGACAACCTGCTAAAGATATATGCTCTGGGGAAGCACCAGACGACCCTTGTATCGCAGAGAAGCACCATCCCAAGAGTAATGCAGTATAGCAGAAGGGTTATTGGCCAACTATTGAATGATTTGAGATAATGAAGAGTCATTGACATAGCCCTGCTGGACAGATTCCAACCAATTTGGAACAGGCATAGAAATAGCTGAAAGAGAAGCTTGGTCATCAAATGTACGAGAAAGAGCATCCGCCACAATATTGTCCTTACCCGTCTTATACGTGATCTCATAATAATAACCCATGAGTTTCCTGACCCATTTATGTTGTGCTGGGGAGAATACCCATTGTTCCAAGAAATATTTTAGACTCTGGTGATTAGTCTTGATGCAAAAATGATTCCCTAGTAGGTATGGCCACCGCTTCTGTATTGCATGCAAAATAGCCATCATTTCCTTCTCATATGTAGAGAGTACTAAATTCTTGCCAGAAAGGACTTTGCTAGTGAATGCAATGGGATGTTTATCTTAAAGGAGAACTGCACCAAGTCCATTGCCACAAGCATCACTCTCAATAGTGAAGGTCTTGGAAAAATCTGGCATAGCTAGAACAAGTGTAGTACACATAGCTTGTTTCAATTTTTCAAATGCACACTAAGTAGCATGTGTCCAGGTAAAAGCATCCTTTTTTAACACAACTGTTAATGGAGCTACAATCTTCCTATAATCCCTGACAAACTTGTGATAGTAGCCAGTGTGCCCCAAAAAACCACGGAGACTCTTGAGCATCTGAGGATGTGGCCAATTTTTCATGGCGTCTATTTTTGCGGGATCCACTTGAACCCCTTGGGATGAAACAATATGCCCAAGATACTCCACTTCCTCCTAGCCAAAAACAAATTTAGACTATTTTGCACAAAGATGATGATTAGAGAGAAGTTGTAGTACGAGTTCCAGATGTTGGAGATGCTCAGCTCATGTTTACTATAGATGAGGCTATCATCGAAGAAGACCAAAATGAATTTCTACAGGTAGGGCTGGAATATTTTATTCATCAATGACTGGAATGTTGAAGGAGCATTAGTGAGGCCAAAGGGCATGACCAAAAACTCATAGTGGCCATCATGTGTGCATAAATCTATTTTAGGGATATCATCCTCAAGAACCTGAATTTGGTGATACCCAGAGCGAAGATTCAACTTGGAGAAAAAATGTGCTCCATGAAGCTCATCAACAATAGGAATCATAAACTTATCCTTGATTGTGATGTGATTAAGTGCTCGAAAGTCAATGCAGAGGCACCATGACCCATCTTTTTTTGAACAAGAAGAACTGGTGAAGAAAAGGAACTGGTACTAGGGCGAATAATACCTTGCTTCAATAAGTCTCGAATGAGCATCTCAATCTATGTCTTTTGGTGAAATGGGTAGCGGTAGGACCTATTGTTGGGAGGAATGCTTCTAGGAAGGAGTTGAATATGGTGGTCCTCTAGTCAGGAAGGTGGCAAACCCATTGGTTCAGCAAAGACACATGCATACCTATCCAAAATTCATTGTAGATCAGAAGGAGTAGTGGAGACCACTGATGGTTGCATCTGAATGGAATGGAGCTGAGCGATGACACCATGTGAATTCTTCTTAATAAGTTTTTCCATGCGATGTGAACTTATGATGTTGAGAGACCCCAGTTGTAATCCCTTCAATGTGTGTTTTTGTCCATTGTCTAAAAACTACATCCAAAGTTCAACAAAATCCCATAAGATGGGTCCAAGTGTGCATAACCATTGGGCACCCAAAACCACATCACATCCACCTAAGGGCAAGGCAAACATGTTAGAGTGTAGGTTATAATCTCCAATCGAGATACGCACATTGTGACACTTCCCTTTGCAAGGCAATGTACCCCCATTGGCAATCATGACTTCAAAGTTGAAGCAAGGATGGACAAAACAATCAGCATGTTTGGTGATCGGAGGGTCAATGAAGTTATGAGTGCTACTAGAATCAATGAGTATTGTAAGAGGGAGCTTCTTGAAGTAACCCATGACCCACATGGTTTGTGGGGTGGTGACTCCTGCTAAAGCATGGAGAGAGATCTCTGGGTGGTCTTTCTAAGAAGTAGGGTCAACAAGTAGCTACTGAGTTTTGACCTGATCATCTACTATATCCTGAGCATCCGCATAAACTTTAGTTTCAGGTGGAGAATCCACATCCAAGAGATAGAGCTTCTTCTCAACACATCTATGTCCCCAATTGAATTTCTCATCACAATTATAACAAATCCCTTTTCCTCTCCATGCCCACATCTCTGCTTCAGTCAAATGCTTGATAGGAGTTGTTCTAGGAGCTGGCATTATTTGAGGTCTTTGGGAAACTGTATTTCTAAATGAAACAAAATTAGATTTGGATCACTGTTGAGCTGTGATCTTGTCTTCCGCCAACTTAGCCAACCCCAGGGCTTCCATCATTGTGCTGGGACGAAACATTTTAACCTCATATCGGATTGCATCCTTCAGACCACTGACAAAATAACTCCTGAAGAATTCATTAGACAATTCTTCTGTGTGATTGGCTAGTTTTTCAAATTTTGTTTGATATTCTCTCACAGTGCCTGTTTGGCGAAGTTTAGTGAGTGCTCATGTGAAGTCATCAAAAGCACTAGGGCCAAATCGTTACAAAATGAGTTTGCAAAAATCTATCCATTTTGGCTTTTCATGAGCCTTTATGTACCAATGGAACCATTGAAGGGCTTCATGTTCCAAATGAAAGGATGCAAGTGGGACTTTGTTGACATCAAAAGTATTATGTAGATTGAAATATTGTTCTACCCGGTATATCCATCCAATTGGATCATTACCATTGAAGCGAGCAAAATCAAATTTTGGCCAATGAAAATTGCTGGAAGAAGAGAACCTAGTGTCTATAGAAGACTCTGGATGCCGTCGATTGTTCATGGCTAAATGCTAAAGATTGAGGCCAAGAATTTTTTCATCTAGATCCTAGAGTTTGGTCTTGAGGACTACAAGTTCATCCTCCATATTTTTTGCTCCTGTGTAGGTGACAACCATAAACTGGAGATTTTATTTTTTATTTTTTTTGGGAATGGGTAGAAAAACAAAAACGAAAACTTTTTAGTAAAGGAAAATTTGGATTTGGGAAAAACTCTAATCGGTAATTGGGGTTTGACTAGGTTTTGGACATTTTCTAAGGGAAAGGCAAGCAGAAAATGGGGATTTCAGAAGCGAGGTGAAAGAATAGGAAAATTTGTCCAAGAGGGACAAAGGAACATAAATATGAAATGAACACTGGTAAAATTTGAAGGCTATTGGGTCCTCAAGGAAGGAAATATGTAGAAGGAAATTTTAGGGGTTCCAGTGAATTTTGAGAGGAAACAAAGGTAAAGCAAGGAAGACATGGTTCCTTGTACATATCGAGATCTTTGTTCGTGTGCTGAGCTGGTGGATCTTGTTGTAGAGATATTTGATTGCCTTCAATGAGATTTTAGATTAGGTGCTTGAGTTTCATGCATGATGCAGTTCTGTGCCCCTTGCTCCTATGGAATTCACAGTATTGATTTTCTCTGTACTGCGCAGTTTTGTAAATAGGTTCACCATACGAGGGAACATCGGGTAAGGTGATGAGGCCTGAGTACTGGATACATCCTTCGTATTCTAGACTGCCTACATACCCTATATCCATGGGATCAAGGCACATTATGAGGAAATATAAAAATGATAAATATGTAGTTCTGGATAGAGTGATGAGATGGATCGAGGTGGAGAGGGGGAGATCTTATGTACTTGAGTACTGGATACTTCCTTCATATTCCAACTTGCCTACATACCCACATCCATGGGATCAAGGTACCTTAAGATTGAGAAGAAATGATAATATGTAGTTCTGGTTGGTGTGATGATGTAGGAAAAGCGTTGAGAAGATAACAGCCTTATCGAAGGAGCAATGGGTCCATTAAAGAGTGCTATCCGCGGAAAGGAGAAAAGATTGAAGAGCGCGTTGTGAACCATGAACAAGGAACCAATCCTAGATCTAAGTTAAGGAAAGAGTTGCCCCCATTCTGGTAGAGGAATTTGCATAGGTGACTGACGAAGAAGACAGAAAGTTTGAACTAGGACAAGACAGTGATAACTGTAGACATAGATCAAGACATGGGATGACGATGGTGGACATTGACAAATTTCCAAGCTATACTAGATAGGGAGATGGAAATGCAAACAAGGTCAATGGTTTTATTATGGATGGATGCATGAAGTGCGTGTAATGAACAAGACTCGATAGATGATGGATGTTGACTCTACACATAGCACCTATTTGCTAGGTTTTCACCAGAGGACAGATTTTTTTTTTATTTTTTTTTTGGAATACTCTGAGGATCAGGAATAGAACTTCTTGAGATGAACACTGTTAAGTGGTTCATCTAGACAAATGCCATCAGGTGTAGCTAAAGTATAAGCTCCTGATCCATATGTTGCTGTGACAATAAAGGGACCTAACCAATTAGGCTCAAACTTGCCCTTCTTTTCTCGATCTGCTTCATTTCTCTGATTCTCTTTGAGTACAAGATCACCAACTTGAAACTATCTTTCTTTGATCTTTTTGTTGTTTTGATAGACATGGAGATGATTAAGCACTGCAAGGCATCTTTCATCTAGTAGTTCAAGCTCAGCTAATCTAGAAGTATGATACTCTTCTTCGCCGATCAGGTCCTGCATAGATACTCTGAGGGATGGGATCTCGACCTCAATAGGTAGGATGGCTTCAGAGCCATAGACCAAGGCATAAGGTGTGGCACCGGTTGGTGTTTTGATACTAGTGCGGTAGGCCCATAGGGCAGGATTGAGTTGCAAATGCCAATCACGACCAGCTTCATTGACCATTTTCTTGAGGATCTTGGGAATGGTTTTATTGGAAGCCTCAGCTTGGCCATTACTCTGCAGATAGTAGGGAGTTGAAAAGCGATGTTGGATATTGTATTGTGTGCATAGGGCACATACATCTTGATTCTTGAATGGTCTCCCATTATCAGTGACAATGGCTTGGGGGATACCATACCGGCATATGAGATAGTTAAGGATAAACTTGGCTATTTGCTTACCGGTGATATAGGTCATGGGAATGGCTTCCACCCACTTCATGAAATACTCAGTGGCTGTAATGATGAACTTATGGCCATTGGATGAGGAAGGGTGGATTTGTCCTACGAGGTCGAGAATCCATTGAGAAAAAGGCCATGGAGTAGTCATAGGCTATAATTCATGAGCTGGTGCGTGAATCAAATCTCCATGTTGCTGGCATTGTAGACACTTCTTAGCAAACTATATGGCATCTTGCTCTATTGTGGGCCAGTAGTACCCTGTTCTGAGTATCTTCTTAGTGAGATTAGGACCAGTAGAATGTGTGCCACAGACACCTTTGTGTATGTCTCGTAAGGTAGCTTTAGCTTCTTCAGCGTTAAGACATCGTAAGAGGATACCATCGAGACTCCGGCGATATAGTGTATCACCCAGAATGGTGTAATGGGAGGATCGATGGATAAAGGTTTTGCATTGGGTGGATGATAGGTCAGGGGAAAGGTATTGTGTTTAAGGTATTCATAGATATCTTCGTACCATGGGGAATTGGGACCAACAAGTTTGCAGATGATTTCAGTAATGAGAACATCGACGGCTGGTATCGACAATTGCTCGATCAAGAATTTGCATTTCTGTGTATTAGTAGGCATGTCAATCAATGACCCTACATAAGCCGTGGAATCCGTAGCCTTGTTATGTTCTCTTGGAATTTGCTCAAATGTGATTCTAGAAAAATGTGGTTTGTAGGCATCCACTAGTTGCTTGTAGGGGACCAGCTTTTCATCTTTTGTTTGGTACTCATCTGTGACTTGGTGAATGACTAGTTGTGAGTCTCCATATACTTGTAATTCTGTGATGTCCCATTGAACTGCTATATTGAGACCTATGAGGAGTGCTTCATACTCAGCGATGTTGTTGGTGCAAGGGAATGCAAGCTGATATGACTTTGGAATATAGTCATTTTGAGGTGTGATGAATAAGATGCCGACCCCTGATCCGTGCTGTGTGTAGGAACCATCAAAGTATAACTTCCACATTATTGAGTTAGAAAAAGTGAATAGATTCTCATCTGGAAAGTCTGCTACCATAGGGTGTGTATCAGTCATGGGTGCTTCTGCTAGTTGATCTTCTAGGGCTTGCCCCTTGATTGCTTTATGATCCATATACTCAATGTCGAACTCACTAAGGATCATGACCCATTTAGCTAGTCTACCTATAAGAGTTGCTTTTGCAAGTAGATACTTCAAGGGATCAATTTTGGCTATCAGATTTGTGTGTTGGTATAGCATGTAATGCCGCAGCTTTTGGGAAGTGAACACTATTGCTAAACAAGCCCTTTCCATTGGTGAATAATTGAGTTCGTATCCCACCAAGGTTCTACTGATATAATAAATGGCATGCTCTTTTCCTGTTTCATCATGTTGTGCTAGCAAGGCCCCTAGGGCCGAAGTTGTAGTAGAGATGTATAATATCAAGGGTTTATCAGCAACTGGTGGAACCAATATAGGAGGTGCAGCTAGATACTCTTTAAGCTGATCAAATGCTACTTGACACTTATCGTCCCATCGAAATGAGACATCCTTTCGGAGTAAGTGTTGAAATGGTTGACATTTATCTGCTAGTTGTGAGATGAAACGCCTGATGGATTGCAACCTTCCCTGAAGGCTCCTTAATGCTTTGAGGTTCTTTGGTGGAGGCATCTCCACTATAGCCTTGACCTTTGCGGGGTCTACTTCAATACCTCTGCGAGATACAATGTATCCCAATAGCTTCCCTAATGTTACACCAAAGACACACTTCTTTGGATTGAGTCTTACTTGGTATTTCTCAAGCCTATCAAAGATCTATCCTAGAACTTGTATGTGATCTGCCCTAGAAGATTTAGCTACTATGTCATCAACATAGTCCTCTATCATATGGTGAAAGAGGTTGTGGAATATCACTGTCATTGCTCTCTGATAGGTTGCTCCTGCATTCTTTAGACCAAACGGCATGACACACCAACAATAATTACCCCAAGGACAAGCAAAAGTTGTTGTATGTTGATCTTCTTCTGCTATCCTTATCTGATTGTAGCCTGAGAATCCATCCATGAGAGAAAGCATTTCGTGACCTGCTGTCAAGTCTACTGTAATATCAATGTTCGGTAGTGGAAAGTCGTCTTTGGGACATGCTTTATTAAGATCTCTAAAATCATTGCACATGCGGATGCACCCATTGGGTTTAGACACAGGTATAATGTTTGATACCCAGTCTAAATAGTCAATAGGTCATATGAACTTTGCATCTAACAACTTCTGTATTTCCACTTTTACCAAGAGAGCTATCTGTGGGTGCATCTTTCTCAGTTTTTCCTTGACTGGTTTCACTTTTGGATCAACAGTGAGATAATGAACTACTAGCTTAGGGTCTAGCCCTGGCATATCAGCATAGGTCCATGCAAAATTGATGGTTCTCTGTAAGAAGAATTTGTTAATATTCCTGTGCTCTGTTTCTGATAATGATGCTGCTAGGAATGTGGTCTTTGGATTTTGCTCTGTGCCAAGGTTTATCTCTGTAGAATCTTCCACTAGGAGAGCTGACTTCTCTTGATACTTAGATGGTAGGGGAAGGTCAAATCCTCCATCCTTAGGTGCCACAGTTGTGTTTTCATCTTTGGATACGTCCTTTGTTTTTACTATTTTGTGATCAGGAGGTGCCACAGTGTGGTTTTCACCTAGAGATCTTTCTTTATTTTTACTTTTGAGACTGGAGGATTTGGCATTCTCACCAAAGTAAGCTGTGACTCTAGTTCCATTACAAAACCTGCTTTATGATCACCAAGAGGGATACCTTCCCGAAGTCCCATGAACTCCGCTAAAGCTTCGTCATTCTGAAATACATCTATAACGGGGGACCCTTGTTGGTCCCAATTGATAAGTTCAGGGTAGACAAGTGTTACTTTTTGGGTGTTTGTGGTGGATGTTAAGGATACGAAGGATAGTGTAAAAATGGAGGATTCTGCAAATAGGTTGGTCATATGGAGGGAAGAGTCATCGATGATATCCTCAGTAGACGTCGAATCAGCGGGAAAAGTTTTGGCCACCTTGTCGAGGATATACTTGATGTCCAAGGCGTGCGGTACCTTCTTACCAAATCCCAAACCCTTCTTGTCTAGTTTCTTTGTCACAACAATGGGTTCCATAGTTCCTTGATTCTGTTTCCCAAGGCCACCTTTGCCTTTATAGCCCATGTTTTTTACTATCCTTAAGCCATTGCCATATTGTTTGACTGGTATTGTGACCTGTTCTTTCTCCTTATAGAGCCAAGAAGAGATGTCCTCTATAGTTTCCTCTTCCAATAACCATCCCTGTTGCCCTCAGAGAGTGCACTCCTTTGCTGTTTTCAAGAATATCGATAGTGAATGGCTATGGTGATAAACGTGCAATGAAGATGAGCTTCAAAGTGAATATGTGATCTCAAGCAAATTATATTGGGGTGCCAAAGGCGTGTTGGTGAATTTCTGTAGAGTAACAATATGAATAGCCTGGATGCTAAGAATGGAAAAATGAGGTTCCATTTATAGACTTGAGAGAATGAGGATCAACGGTTGAGAAGAAGTATGATGATCAATGGCTGAGAATGGTTGAGGAATGTGCAACGAGTAGAAAGAGGACAAGTGTCCAAGTTCCATCATGGAAGAGGGGATTTGGCAAAATTGATTGGAGAGTCAACTCCATTAACTGATCAGTTAACAAACTTGATTGATCAGTTAGTAGAATGGATTGTGGAGTTGACAGAATTGATTGAAGAATTAACTCAATTGACTAGTTAGTTAACAATTTTGATTGATGAGTTAACTAACTTTGATTAGAGGAGAAATAGGACATGTGGGTGAGAGAATATTAGCTAATTAAATATTTAATATATTTAATTACATGTGCAACATGGTGAGGTGGAGAAGGGTGAGGTGGAAAGATGAGGTGGATTTATGGAATTAGGACTTAGGATAGAGGAATTTAGGATTAATTAAATAATGTACGATTATTTAATTATGTGAGACATTAGAAGAATTTAGGGAATTTAATTAAATAAATTGATTTTATTTAATTATGGGATAATGAATCAATCAAATAAACTTAGAATATTTATTTACTTGACAGAAGAAAATAAGAATTAAGATAAATATTAAAATATTTACTTAACTCGACATGAGCCAATTTTAGGTGTATACATTTTGCCCCTCTTTGAAGTAATGTGTTTTATCACGTTGTTTCAAAGAATAAATAGTCTGACAATGATACATGCCCTAGTTTGCCCCTGGTACAAGTTTGACGATAGGATGCCCCCTTGGGAGATTGGACGGGAAGAAGGCAGAAGGGCGGGAGATGGACAATCTCACGAAGAAGAAGGCTAGGTTTGAAGAAAACAAGACACGTTTCAGGGAAGGGATGAAACTGGAAGAAAAATAGGTGTGAGAAGTAGTCACAGTCACCACCTAGCCAGATTTAGGGTTTGCAAGCTATAAATAGGAGCTGGGTCCACAAGACAATTCATTTGCACACTTGTCTTATCTGGATTTGTCTTGGAGAGCTTAGAGCAACTTTGGAGTAGCATGGCAGCTAGAGAGGCGGATATTCCACGCGAGGAGCACTGATTCGAGCAAGTCTGTTGATTTAGCTAGCTAGCAGAGGCAAGATCCCTGGTATGTATCTCAAAAAATTTCCCCTAGGGTCAAGTTAGGGTGTCATAAATGCTAGGGAAAAACTAGGGAAACAGATGCGCTGAAATGTAGAACGACGCATATGCCACGCGAAATGGTGCATATGTCATTTTACGGTGCATATGCTGATTTGTGCAATGCATGCATGAAAGTTGTACATATGTGGACTTTGGTGGTACATACGTGAATCTGCGGCACATTTACCGAATGTAGCGGTGCATACATTGAAGCTGCGCATATGTAGAACAGAGCGGCGCATCCATGATTCTATGACACATTTGCCAGATGTAGCGGCGCATATCTTGAAGCTGTGCATATGTAAAACAGAGTAGCGCATTTGCCAGAAGTGGCGCATGTGTGAAGAAATGGCGCATTTACCACCTGTAGTGGCGCATATGAAATGGACAAGCAAAAGACTTAGCAAATTGACTCAATTGGTGCCCTGCCTGACACGTCAATCGATAAGCTATCTCCGAGATTGCAGGAATCTAGTCGAGAGATGTAGTGTGCTATTTTGATCAATGTTGAATGCTAAGTTAGTTGATATGCTTCTATAGATACGTTGAGTATGGGACTGGCAGTTTTGGATTGACGCCTTGCTTTGCGTGTTTGCAGGAGGAGATATAGGATACGCTACAGTCTAGGAAGCAGTTCCCTATGCCCTTGTTGCAGAGATATATGCTGATCGAGATAGATAGAGAGACGCTTGGTGCTATGGGATTGGATTATGTATGCTTCATGCCTGAGGTGTGGGCGAACCGTGGATTGCTGACTGCTGCAGTGGAGAGATTCCATAGTGAAGATGGGACTTTCCACCTCCCTACTGGCGAGATGACCATCACCCTGGAGGATGTCTACCAAATCTTACACTTGCCCATTGATGGAGAGCTTGTGGATTATGACCCACAGAGAGGTGCGGGACTCATCAAGTGCAGGCGAGTATTTGATGACTCGGAGTTGGTAGGACAGGTCATCCCGTGGCACGATATCTATGACTGTTATGACTACTTCCCTAGGATTGTGGCAGGAATGATCGGAGGTGTTGTGTGCCCCAACAGGAGATCGCATGGATTCCCCATTGGATGGGGTAGGATTATGGAGAGGATGGTGATAGAGGGCACTTGATATGCGTGGGGTGTCTGTGTATTGGCCCACTTGTATCATGACATGCACTAGGTAGTATACCACCGGAGCACGAGCCTTTCAGCCGGTGTGTCACTTTTACAGTTTTGGCTATGGGAGCACATAGCGATCACGAGACCGATTTGTGTTTTTGCTAGACAGAGAGGGGAGCCATACAGCTATGGCTACGTAGGGGTGATTTCCCAGCATAGGCTGGGGAAGCTGGAGTATTGGAGGCATGCCTTGGATGGGGTAGATGTGGTCGTCTGGTGACCATATCTAGACTGCGAGCCATGGGATGATGAGGTAGATGAGCTACCTTACTGCTTTCAGGTGAGATGGCTGATAGGATGGACCTTCCACATACTAGAGAGGTAGATTGTCGGCAGAGTACTAAGACAATTTGGCAGGAGGTAGGGCATGCCACAGGGACAGGCCTACTTTACACAGACACACGCGGAGAGGGTCATATGGGGGCCGATGGAATCCTATGAGGAGGCCCTAGCAGAGTTTCGGCAGACACCGTATGTCGCCTGGGATATGAGGACGGAGATAGCAGATGCAGGGATGACACAGGATTACGAGGACTGGATGATTGCACATCCCTTTCCAAGATATTCAGGGCCTGGGATGTTGGTGCCTCGCATAGATGAGGCAAACTCAGATGACGAGGGCCAGGTGGGCTGGAGGAGGAGGAGGGGGAGGAGAGGAGGATGAGGGGGTGGCCAAGATGGAGAAGATGATAGAGATGATGGAAATGATGGAGGTCGAGCTAGACAAAGGAGGAGAGTTGAGCAGGCAGTGCCATCACAGGTTGTACAGCAGGTGCAGATGCTGCCACCCCAGCAGGGACCTCAGCCACAAGTGTAGAGACAGGCAGAGGCAGCTCAGGGTCCTACACAGCCAGATGTGTAGGAGAGGATGATAGCCACCCTGAGGGGAGAGATTAGACAACTGAAGGCACAACTCAGGAGAGCTGACAGTCGGTGAGAGACAAACACAGAGGTGATTGTGGGACTGGCTAGAGAGAGAGATATGGTAGACACATGGATATGAGTCATCCGTGTAGAGCGGGATACCGCATTGGCAGCCCTAGGGATAGACGTAGCAACTAGTTTCTTGGTTGGGCAAGTGCAGCAGGCACAGGCACAGTTAGGCGAGTCACAGACACAGCTATCATAGGTGCAGGTTGAGCTTGCTAGAGCGTAGGCTCAGGTTTAGTACTATCGAGGTTTATACCATGGTGCCGTGCCGATGAGCCAGAGGGCCTCTAGCTACAGGAGTCAGTCTATGGCCTCCCAGAGAGCAGGTCCATCGAGGTCAGGGGCTTCTGTGATGGGCCCATAGCAGTCAGAGGTTGGCAGAGGGGGAGACACTATTGGTAGTGGTGGTCCACAGCAGCAGGGGTAGACCTGTACCACACTTGTATTTTTGAGACATGTATCATCATCCATTGGGATGTATTTTTGTCTGACTTTGATTTAGAGACAAACACTATGATATTGTACATTTGGACTCATTTTATGATATGTAGATGATGATGCAGCTATGTGACTTACTCTATATGTTATGAGTTTATGATGCTTTTTCGATTATACAATGTGATGCATATGCAGACTTAGATGTTTTGTTTGATGCTATATGAGAGGTTATCTAGATGCAACTTTTTGATATGATGTTATGTGATGTCTATATGATCTAATGCATTGTGAAATGATTTATCTGATGTGTTTGTAATGTATGTGAATGCAAAATGATATCTATATGACTATGCAATTGTATGTGATGCTCTTAGCTATGTTGTTGATTTTTGACACTATATGATGATGGGATATGGATGACCTAATGCACTGTATTATGTATGCAACTGATTTAATCATGTAAATGGCTATCTCATATGATATGATATGCAACTATATGCTCTATTTTTGTGATGTCCAAATGTATGCTATCAACACAGAAATGACAGGATGATAGATAGAAGACTGATTGACAGAAGAATGACTCGATAGAAAGATTCCCAAGCTTCACTTTGTATTGTTACTTTGCCTTGTTTGGATCTTTTATTGCATGGGATACGGGTGCATGGACGTGTAAATGGATGTATTGATTTTGACATCTTGACAATGCAAATAGTTTGGAGTACTTTATTTCATCATTTTTTTTAAATTTTTTTTTTGGTATTTTTTTGAAATGTTATAAGTTAACACAAGCATCTAGGTATAATTGAACTGAGATGACCTGAGTACTGCTTACATGGATTTAGATTTAGCAAGTGAATACAAGCATCGAGGTATAATTGAACCGAGATGACCTGAGTATTTCTTGCGTATCAACAAACAAGGATTGCCCCTATTCATGTTAGACCTTTGGTGTCCTCGATGATCTTTTGCCGATCATGTCCTTAGACAAGGCTTCACATTACTAAAGTTTAATCCACAAACAACAAACAAAGAAAATAATCATGCCCCCATCATAGCATCTCTTGCTTTTGGCATCCTTGAGTAGCATAGGAAGGCATGATAGCAAAAATCAAGACTCTGTAATTTGTTTAACATAACCAACACAAATCATTCTTGCATTTAGATGCATTTGTTTCTTGCCATAAATTGGGTAAAGTCATTTAGAAGGCCTTAGGTGTTGTTCTGCTTTGTCTTGGATAGGTTAAGTGCCTTGTGTCAAAATTTCTACTTTGGAGAGCAGCACTGCTTGCGCTTGCTTGCTTGGTGAGACGGACCCTAAGGGACTGACCTTGTGCCTTGGGGGCTCATTGCTAAATGGCCTTACCTATGTGACGACGCAGAGGCAACATAGTTCAGGGTAAACCCTAATGGACCATGGATGGACTAGAAGAAAGATGACAAGAAATGGGATGGATGGGACCATGGGAGCCTCGGGGGTGCATAGGAATATGACCTTGCCTACGTGACGACGCAGAGGCAACGTAGTTCATTGATTTGGACTGTGGAAAACCAACGAGAGACACTATGCTAGGCTTACGTGATGGATACGGTATGGGACAAAACCTTGGTTGACAAGGCCAACAAAGAGATAGAGTATCAAGCCACGATAGGTAACTATCAGGAGTTTATTATTGGGATAGATATGGGTCGAATGGGACACAAGGAAGAATGGAATCAAGGTGATTGGTTTCCCAAAGATGGATAAGGCAGTTTATCACAAGTAACGCCTATTTACCAGGTTTTCACCACTTGATTTTATTTGTACGAAAGCTAGAAAGTATACATGATGCTTGTTTGCCAGGTTTTCATCATGATACCTATCCAAGGCGCCTGATTGCCAGATTTTCACCAAAGGATGATTTTTTTTGTGCTTTTCTAATTTTTTGATTTTTTGCATTTTTCTGATGTTATTTATTTATTTATTTATTTTTTTATGCCCCCCTTACATTTGGGGTTCTCCTAGGTATAGAACCAATGAAGATGCATGCTGTTGACTGGGTCATCGAACAGCTCACCCTCTGATGTTGCCAACTGATATGCCCCCGATCCGTATGCTGCTACAAATACATAAGGCCCAAGCCAATTGGGTTTGAACTTGGCTTTATTTTCTCTGTCTTGTTGATTGTGAGGATTCTCCTTAAGAACGAGATCACCAACCTTAAAGATTCTTGGGTGAACCTTGTGGTTATAGCTTCTTGACATCATCTGTTGATATGCCTTGAGATGATCAAAGGCTTTCTGTCACCTCTCTTCTAGCAACTCTAGTTCTTGTAACCTGGAGACTTTGTATTCTTCATCTAATATGAGACCTTTTAGTGACACCCCGAGAGATGGTAATTCGACCTCAATGGGGAGGATAGCTTCTGAGCCATAGACAAGGGCGTAGGGTGTAGCACCTGTGGGAGTGCGTATATTGGTTCTATAGGCCCACAGAGCGGGATTGAGTTGGATATGCCAATCACGGCCAGCATCGTTGACTGTCTTCTTGAGGAGTTTCAAGATGGTCTTGTTGGATGCTTTAGCTTGACCGTTACCTTGGGGGTAGTATGGAGTGGAGAAATGGTGTTGGATCTTGAATCATTCATAGAGTTCTTGGACATCCTAGTTTTTGAATGGTCTTCCGTTATCCATGATAATGGATGAAGGAATTCCGTATCTGTAGATGAGATAATTCAGGATGAATGAGGAGATTTGCTGACCTATGATGGTGGTGAGGGGAATGGCTTCAATCCATTTTGAGAAATACTCAGTGGCAGTTATGATGAATTTGTGGCCATTGGATGAGGGTGGATGGATCTTTCCCACAAGGTCAAGTCCCCATTGGAAAAAGGGCCAAGGTGTCGTTAAAGGTCTCAACTCTTAAGCTGGTGCATGTATCAGGTTCCCATGTATTTGGCACTGCTTGCACTTCTTGACAAATTGATATGAATCCATTTCCATGTTCAGCCAGTAATAACCCAAACGCATGAGTTTCTTGGCTAAGGAAGGACCGCTAGAATGTGTTCTGCAGATCCCTTCGTGTACATCTTGCAAGGCGGTTATGGATTCTTCTCGTTCTAAACAACAGAGTAGAGTACCATCGAGACTACGTCGGTATAGGGTATCGACAATGATGGTATAGAGAGAGGTTTGGTGTATAAATGTTCATCGTTGGTTAGAAGATAGGTCTGGTGGGAGGATGTTGTCCTTGAGGTAAGTGTAAATCTTACTGTACCAAGGTGAATCAGATCCAACTAGAAGGCAGATGGAATGGGTCTTAAGAAGATCATAAGCTGGTTATCAGATAGTTTCCACTAAGAACTCGTACCGTGACTCATTCTAGCCTACTGCTTGAGTTAGTCAAGTCGAGGGGAATGGATTTTGAAAAATGGAAGACAAGAAAGGTGACAGTGCTAATGGATTGGGGTGGGTGGAGAATGATGAATCGTATGTGCCTGAGCACTGGATACATCCTTCGTATTCCAAATTGCCTACATACCCTGTATCCACAGGATCAAGGCACATTACGATGAAAGATGAAAATGATAAATATGTAGTTCTGGATAGAGTGATGAGATGGGTCAAGGTGGTGAGGGGGAGATCTTATGTACCTGAGTACTGGAAACTTCCTTTGTATTCCAGACTGCCTACATACCCATGTCCATGGGATCAAGGTACCTTAAGATTGAGATGAGATGATAATATGTAGTTCTGGTTGATGTGATGATGTAGGAAAAGTGTTGAGAAGATAGCAGCCTTATCGTAGGAGCGATGTGTCCGTTAAAGGGTGTTATTTAATTTAGAAGATTTGAAAGCAAATTAAATAAATAAATTTATTTAATTGTTGTGCATGATTTTGGAAGAATAAATAAAATAATTGATTATATTTTATTTTTGGAGATTGAGAGAATTTAAATAAATTTGATTTGATTTATTTAAATTTTGGAAGAATGAATTTGATTTAATTAAATAATTGGGAATTATTTAATTGTTTGGATAAGAGGGAAATTTGTGGTGAGTTAATTAGTTTCAAAATCCATTCACCTTGACTTGACTAACTCAAGCAGTAGGCTAGCGCATCCTTCCAAGAAAAAGTCCTTAGCAAACCTAAAGCACTGCAGCTTCCTTTTAGAGTCATCTACTGTCCTACATATTGATTGCCAGCATCAACTAAGTCCCGCTTAACCAAAGCCCTAGATCAACAAGCTTGTCTTCTCGAAGTGTTCCATTGTCGAGACCAACACACGCGTCTCCTGAGACATGTGGCATTTCCTGCAGCGAGACATTATCTTTTTAGGTAGATGGCACTCTTTAACGGACATAGAGTTCCTACGATAAGGCTATTATCTTTCCTATCCAATCTATCTTGAGCAACCTCTTTGGCAAGAGAATATGTTGGCTATGTGTTTACTTTGTAAGTTAGTTAATTTATTTTATGGTTTATCTTTTGTTCCTTTTCCAATACCTACTCAAGGCTACCTTGGTTTATCTATAATCTTGGTATGTTGCGATGCAGTACGGATTGGGAGCATAGTCATTGCTTTTTGTGTGCCGTGTTTGAGGAATGATCTTTAGCATCTTTCTTGGCATTCTATTTATCTTGTGTGTGTTACGACCTAGCATCTTACATATTTAATACTCTTCTTGCATTTGCATGTATTGAAGTTTATTTTATGTTCAAGACTATGGCTCATTCACATGTCCCAACAAGGTCATATTATGTCTAAAGGATCTAATTTCAAACCGCTTGCTTGCAGAGTCAACGTCCACGCACTCGGATATCACAACACCTTGGTCATTTATACCTTGGTAGCAAACTATCCACGTGCTATATCAAAAATAAGGATTGCTCTTTATATACAATTGTGAAACCATTGCAACAAGCTCATTCATTTATCCATCTGTTTACCCATGGCCTTATATAGTTTTCAAGAAAGGATCGATCAACAGTTCTTTCTTTCATGTTCTCTTCTATCTCCTTTCTTCTATCTCCAACACAATCTTCTAGTCGAGCGTCAACCCAGTCCGTCTGTCGCTTCCCCATCTTTCCGCTCTAGGGGGCACCCTATGCCAGCTACATTGGGGCAACTACCTACATTGGGGCATCAAAAATTGTATCAGGTCTTCAACAATCATTTTCTTTGACGCAACACTGTAAACTGCATTGCACCAAAGAGGGGCAAAATGTAGACACCCAAAAATGACCAAGTCATCGAACTACTTGCATTTCGTCTAATCTGGAGCATCACCTGCATTTCAATGTTAATTGAATAATCTAATTATTTAATTAATTTCATCTAATTCTTCTAAATCACATACTTTCGACATTAATTAAATAAATCCTCATTATTTAATCAATTAAATTAAATGCCTCTATTATTCTTCCTCAAGTCTCCATTAATTAAATAAATCCCATTATTTAATTAATTCATCACAAATTCCCTCTTATCCAAACAATTAAATAATTCTTAATTTTTTAATTAAATCATATTTATTCTTCCAAAATCATGCACAACAATTAAATAAATTTATTTATTTAATTTGCTTTCTAAATCTTCTAAATTAAATAATTCTAATTATTTAATTGTTTCTTCCAATAATATCTCCTCTAAATTTAAATAAATCAAATATTTATTTAAGTTACTTTTTCTTCTAAATCAAGTTATCTCCAAATATAACTCAAGCTTTCTTGCACATGTAATTAAATATTCCCACTATTTAATAAAGCAAAATATCTTCTTATTCTCATGCAAATCCCTTCTTCCTATTTTAAATCACTTAACTGATTATTATATTATTTTAATTACTTTAACTCATTCTTCTATTCTTAGCAAATATTCTCATGCAAAGGAAAGCAAGACACATGTCTTCTTCTTATTCGTTGCACGTTCCTCAACTGTTCTCCACCGTTGATTCTTCTGAATTATCTAGACCGTTGATCGATCTTTGTTGAAACCTATATAAACTCCCCTCATCTCCTTCACAAATCCTCTTTGATCACTTATTCTCAAGCATACTTAACAGCGCTTTGAGCATACATCGCATCGATTGAGCAACTTTACAATCTCTTGACATTGATCTTTTTGAGCACACTACTTGCTTGTTGCAACCATGGTTTTGCAATACTATTGAGCAATCCACATTCATCCAAAGGGAACAATACAAATCTCAGTAAAAGCTTTTATATTTCATTGATTTATTAGTAATGGATTTTATTTAGATTCATTCTCTTTATGTTATTGGTTTTTGATTTTGTTAGTTTATCATAGTCAATTTTCCTCATACACAATAACCAACATAGAGAAGTTATGTTAAATGGGTTTTAGAATCTAAAATGTTGCAATTAAATGCAAATCAATGACATACACAAATGAACACAAGAATACCATTGGAAACCCTTGTACTACCCATTTATTTTTGTGACCCTTGTTGCACTCCTTGTACCCATTTTACATTTTGATGTTGTTTTGGAATTATGTAATAATACTTAGATTTATGTTATGCTAGTTTTTTATTGATTTCATATATGATGCTTGGTGATGCGTAATCATGCTATGGTTAATGATTACTCTAGATAGTCGATATGAATTCTTATGTAGTTAATTCATTTAATATAAAACAAATTTGATTATATATTGGTGCTAACCATGATTTATATGGTGATTGATTATATGTGAAATTTAATGATACCTTGAATGATTAAGATAAACAAATTATACATGGTAAATGTAATATTAAATTGTATGTTGGTATGAATTTTGAATTAGGTTATTTAAAATGTTAATTTTGAGTTAAATGTGACTAGCAAATTTACACAGGAATTAACATTGTGGATCACATTTGAACATAATATGAGATTTTTAATGATTTGATTTAATCATTATGGATTATGGGTTCATTTTATGTCCAAGCTTGCGATATGTGATAATTAGTATGACATTTTTATACATCTTGATATTTTATAAATTTAGTATACATGAGTTAATTTGTATGTATAAAGAAGTGAATATTGTTCTTTGAATATGTATTATATGATAATATTTAATGTGTACAATGAGTGTACAAGATATTATAGGTTGGATAGTAGGGGCATCAGAGGATTATTAGGAACCATTTACCTTCCTATTTCACATCGGAAGTGATGAAATTATTATTATGTTTTCTCGGTGAAGGTTAAATGTCTTAGCCAACTGCAACCAAGACCCCCAAGTGAGATCATATGGTGTTGCCTAGTGTTACCACTTTATGTTGTGTTATTATTTGATGTATTTTGGAATGTCAATAAATATTCATGTTTAAATTAGTCTACTTTGGTGAAATTTGGATTTTGACTTTGAGAGATTTTTTAGAGGTTGTAAGAAGTTTAGTTTTGTGTTATTATGTCATTTTTGAGTTCCTAGGCCAAGTAACTTTGTGTAGGGTATGTGAAGAAACATGTTTGAGTTTTTTTAGAAGGATTTGTGTACCCTTGGTAGCTCTTGGGAAGAGCATACATTTATTTTGGAATGGGGAGATTAACTAAGAGTAATCAAGTTAATCCATTTATTTTTCCAATGGTGGGACAAGTGGAATACACCCCACTCCACCATGCTTGTGTATGGTGAATCCATTTGGGTTCACATGGATGGGTATGACATGTTAATGGATTTTGTAAGAGGGTTATTTTGTAGGGTTTTGGGGTGGCTATGTGGTTCCATCTCATTTGATGGAGGAGAGTTACATGACAAGTCCTTTTAATCTCTTCCCTTAGTATGAGAAGGGGTTAAAAATTCACTTTTACTTTTTCATTTTAGAGTTTTGGGAGCTCTTAAGTTAGAGAACTTTTGGGTGAAAACAAATAATATTTCTATGTGGAAAAAAGGCTATTGGTGTATGCTTTCTGGATAACACACCCCTCTAGAGGGTATGAATGTGGTAGACACTAGGTGAGTGTGGGAGTAGAGAGTATTCATGAGAAGGAGATAGACCAAAGACCCCGTTCTCATAGATGGGTAGGAGAGATATGATTCTCTTAGATGTATAAATAGAAGTACATGACACCACTTAATAGATCCAATGGAAAGTATTTGCACTCATAGATTTGCTAGCTATGAGAAGCTCAAATATTATAGAAACTTACATATTTAAAACTTTCAAAAAATCATCCAAGAATCTCTAGAGAAGGCCATCTTCCTCTTCTATTCTATGACTAACCTAAAACTAGTCTAAAAATGTAGAATATAAGCTAGTGTAATGTATAATCTAGATGTCACAAGAAAAATGATTAGAAGGAAGATTAGGGTTAGAAACAAAGACAAGGGGAAAAGAAAAAAATAAAAGGGGTGATGTGTCAAAATGATAGCGACCAATCAATTCTCTCTTCAATTTCAACCAACTCTCAATTGTGAAGGATTAATGTTTACAACTAGGACTGACTCAACTCATTTCTACAAGATTACCTACACATAGAACTCCTTTAAATGACATCGTCATAGCTAGTGGAATTTAGACACATAGATAACTCACATCTATTTGAGGTCCATGAGAAAACAAACATAAACACATTCATAAAATTAAACTAGAGGACACTCTTTGAGATGGATTACAAGAAACAAATCTAGTGAAAGCATGTTCATTCATCAAGATATAAAAGATCATTTGTAGGAGAACTAATCTATATTTATACAAGCACAAGACTCAACCTTGTGTAAATACAACTAAAGGGAATTCAACAATTTACAAAGATAAAATAATGAGAGAAGGAGAGAAGGGATAGGTGATAATAGGGTTACCACATCTACCTAATGATTTGCATATGATAACAGATCAACGATTGAAGAAGTACATGCATAAGTGGTTAAGAATCTTGGTCACTATTTTGAGAGTAATGATAGCCTCTATTAGTTGGTGATTCCATAAAGAGGGCCTATGAATGTGTTAGAGAAGGAGTCTTAGTCATCCACAGAGGTGCATGGGGAGGCAATTACAATGATAGGTCATTAGGACCATGAAGCTGCACATCGGATGTGTCTATAAAACCATTTCAATATGGGATTGCTAGCCTATAGGGTTAGATGAATAGGTGGGAATACAACCATGATGTTGCCATGGAGGAATTCACAATCTTCTATGGTAAGGACTTCTATAGAGGTGTGCCTAGTTGAATGTTGTGATGATACTTAGAGATGTTCTAAGCCACATTATTGATTGAATATCAATAGTTGGTAGGAACTTGGAGATGCCACCAGTGGTGAGAGCATAAATAATTTACACTTAGGAAAGAAAGTGGATACAACAAAAGAAACAAATCTCACATGAACATTGAGCCCAATAGAATACCACATGAAGCTTTGGTGGATTCTTAATTGTTAGATGCATCCAAAGATCAACAACTAGAAAAATAAATTAAATTCTTGCATGGTAAAGGGTACAAGAAACTTCCACTAGAAAAAGAATATTAAAAATGAAAAAAAAAGGCAGGGCTTGCAAAGACTACAACATTATAAAGAAAGATATCTTCTACACCATTAGATCTAGAGATGAATAGTCCTGAAAAGGTCTTGCATGCTGAGTCACCAATACCACTTAATTTTTTTTCTAAAGGAACAAATGAGAAAGGGAGGCCCTATGTGAACAAAAGGCTTGAAAGTAAAGGAACTTTCCACACCATCATATTTGATGATCAATAATTCACAAAGGAAACCCATTCCTAGGTTAGAAACAACATCCAAATAGTTCCACAAAAAGAATAAAATAAAGGTTTCCAAATGGAAGGAAATGGAGCCACATAATACTTTATAGCTAAATTACCTTTCAAAACATAAATGGGATGCCTTGTGGTTGTTGAGAAGGCTTACTAGATCTTAGAGTGAGAAACTACAACAGAGAAGAAACAAGAGACATCCATTTGAGGAGAAAAGAGACCATTTAAATAAAATTTGGAAAGAGAGACCAATTTTAGAAAAACACAAGGAAGTGCAATAAAAGCACTTCATTTTTGGCAACTTGTAGGGAAATATTACTCAAAAGATGGAGATCTTAGATATTTATTCATTAGGCTTATAGTCAAACCCTTTGAAAATATTTTTTTTTGCTTCTTTTCTCTTAGATGGAAAGTTGATGAAATTCAAAAGTTCACATCTTCCACCACTTTGTTCATGGTGATGTTGATTTAGTTTTCCCAAGCTTTTGCTAGTTGGAAACTATGTTCAAGAAAATGCCATAGACTATGGAACCTTGAACTTTTGCATTGTGGGTGCTTGCCAATGAATAAAATCACCATGCAATGTGAGGTCGGGGGAAGAACAAAAAGGAAATATCTATGGAGGTTTAATCAAGCACGTGACCAAGCATATCCCCCTCTTAATGGATCTTTGTATTTTCCTACTTTTTCTCATTGCTAGGGGATGAAGCTCAATGGATACCTAATAATCAGGTTTTGATATCTAACAAAAATGTAGCAACCATGGAGGGGTGCTAGTTAGGTGGTTAAATGTGTCTAGGATCTTTATGGAGGGCTACTTATGCCTAGATCATGCTACCTTATAACCTAAGGATACATTGGAGTCCTATAAAAGTGTCGACACCTTTAAGAAACTTGACCAATATCCTCCCTTGTGCTTTAGTGATTTGAGATGGCATCTAACAATGGAATGAGAACCAAATAAAAAAATATCTAAAGAGAAATATAGGTGAGAAAACATGTGAACTTGCAGGGCCTTATTGACAAACTACTCTGAGGACCACTCATAGTTTAAAGGGAACTTATAGAAGACTAGGAACTCATAACTTTTAGGGAACATTTCTTCATTCATCTTACTTTAGGAACTTTCAAGACTTGGAATAAAGATAACCATTTATTTACCATATTTATAATATCATAAATCTATCATATTTATAGGTAGGCGGGGATCCTTGAGGCACACATCAACCACTATTTGATCTGACATGTCTAATAATCACTCGTGAGAACTAAAACTACTCTACTATACTTGTAGATTTTCTTTTATGAATGAATCTAATGGATTCTATAACATATTTGTACTTGATTATGTATTTATGAGATCTAATCAAGCACCCACCATCATTTGTTAATTTGGTCTAAGTGATGGTCACCTAGAAGCTAAATGTAGCTAAACTTAGGCAATGTGAGCATTTTCATTTTTAGACCATCACATACTTAAAAAAAGGGTTAGCCTTAGTTGGAAGAGATGTTTTGGGGAATCCAAAAGTTTTGTTGGGAAAGGAGCTACTAAATCAACTCAACAAACTTGAATTAAAGAAAATAATAATAAATAATGCAGTCAACACATAATTGCATTGACTAGGTCACTAGAGTCTCTCGCACATCACTTATAGGATCAAAAATTGATTCAAGACATTGATTTTAGTAGCAAGATTGATGGTAATATGAAAAATAATCATCTTAACCAATGCTACATCAATCTTTTCTTCCAAAGTAATGAAAGGATTCAAAATCCTAACAAAAACTTTAGCCTTGGGATTACTAGGTAGATCCTTTAGAGAAGTCACATATTCCACATCCTATGATAAGATTTATTGGTATGATTTGGTAGTATAGAGAGAATTATTATCATCCCAAAGTGGAAGGAAGGCCTTTCCTAATTAAGTTGCTAGAAAATTCCTAGATATTTGTCTGACATTATTTTGGAAAATCTAAAGCCTTCATACATGCATCAATTTGATTGGTGATTTGATGACCTAGGTAACCAATTTGGCTATCTCCAAATGATCCTCAACATTGGCACTAATTAGATCTTGCTACAATGAAAACTATAATAGATCAATCACTTTGTTGGCTTCTTTCCTCTAGGAAACATGATTTGCCTTTTGGTCAAGAAGGAAACCTTGGACCTCCATAGTTCTTTCTTATGGGAATAACTAAAAAAAGTGCAATGGAAAAGTGTTGATTTTTGTTTGAATGGAAAAGTAGAGGCCACCCACCACTTGGAAGGTGTTTTTTGTACCTTCTTAACTTCTTACTTTTTTTTTGCCATCTAGAGTTGTTCTTGGAGTGAGATACATACCTGACAAAATTAGTCCCACTATCTTAGATTTTCTTCAATCTTTAATAACAACTATTTCTTAAGGGTTGTCAAACAATATTGGAGGTGATCCATCTCCTTTATTGAATTAATGAAGTCTCTATTAAAGACTTCGGCCACACAATTCTCTTGATCTAGTAGCTTGAATAGCCTAATTAATTTTATAGGGGGTTGCTTTGACTTGTTTTTTATCTCTTCCAGCTTAGTACATAATATTTTATTAGCCTCTTTGGGGAATTTGATAATGCTTCCATATGGAATGTGAATGAAAGCTACCTCAATGGACTAATCTTCTAGTTGCATCTAGTCTATAGGTCTTAGAGTATTCAAAATAAATAAGAGTCACCAATGGAATCAAGCTCCTAGGATCACTTGCAAAAAATAGAAATTACCCTTCTAGAAGAGAGTAGCAAGATAAATTGCTTGATTGTGGTGCAAAATGAAATTATGATATTATAATACATGATACAAAAAGTACATGAGGGACCTTTCTTATATAGGCAAGGTGATGAGATAGGACTACATAGGATTATGACAAGTGTCTTAATCATATGACATGAGACACAAAGAGATAACTATCCTAAGTGTGCCCTAAGTAAACTTAAGTAAACTAGTGTGGATAAGACCTAATAGGGAAATTGGTTAGGTAATATGCCTTGTTCACACCAACACCCCCCTTAAGTGCAACTTAGGTAGAATGATAAAATATGAAAATGATGCAAAGATGCAATGATGGATGGGTTCTAGTTACAAGGACATGTTATGTACCCATGTACAAAAGATCTCTCACAAACAGAGTAAAGGAGAAAAACCTGTAGGAAATAAAATCCTGTCCAAAAGAGAACAAAAATGAAAAATGTGATGGAATAAATTATGGAAGGAGGACTTAATATGATGCACCAAGGATTACATCCAATACAAATATACAATCAATAATCCCCCATATGAGAGAAATAGTGAGATGATAGATCCCATAGAAAGAAGTAGCTCCTATGTCAATGGTGATTGCTTGAAGACAAAAAATAATCCATTACCTACAAAAAACATTTCTACCCTTGGGAAGAAACAAATCCAATGGTGGATGTAGAATAAACTCCCACAACATGGATGAATAGGGAATCAAAATCCAAATGTGTATCTTATTATACAACTTGGGTGTCCTCATGCTAGAAAAATATGTCCTCTCCAAAATAGGAACTAATTGCCCAATCAAAGAAGTAGAACCAGGAGAGGAAAGATATTGAGCTGCATCTAAAAACACTGAAGATGTGATGACATCACTACCATCAAAGAGGATAGATAAACCCTCTAATGTGTCCTCTGAATTAGATATGTGAGACTCCACAAACAAGGATGAAATGTCTAATAAATAGGAATCCAAATGAGGTGGATGTGGAAGACTGAAATGATCTTGCCACAAATAATCGCTAGAAGCTCTTAAAGAAGCAACATTGAACTCTAAAGTATCAATAGGTGATGGAGATATGATCTTGATAGAAGGAGAATGAGCAGCAAGAGAAGTCTCAGTGTTATCAAAACAACCAAGACCTACTAGATATTCAAACTCCTCTTTTGTATCATCATCAAAGAGTATATTATTTGTATCATCAAGGAGTAGAAGAATGTCCAAAATAGGATCATCATGGAATGAAGAGAGATGTGTGTCTCCATAGATCTCCCAAATCTTGGTCTAAAGACTTTGTGGGCCCTCACTATGTGAGATGGAACATAGAGCCAAAATTGACAAGGGTCATTGTACCTTGTATTTAATTACAATAATTTGTCAAATCTAGGGCAGTGTATCCATGGCTATCTATGGTAGGAACTAATAAACAATAGTCCCAGAACTATATTCTAAAAACTAAACCTACATATCAATCCAGAATGCATTTAACCACTTTCTTGAAAGAAAGATCTAATCTAAGAATCTTAAAATATAATTTGTTGGAATGAACTACTTAATTAGAAAACTAGAAAAATTGTAAATGAAATGAAACAACAATCTGATCTAAAATTACCAAAGCAATGAAGCTAAACTAAGCAATTTCAAGAATCCAATAAAATAGTAAATCAAAAATAGTAAATAATAACCTTCTCTTCTTTGGTGGGAGTGGGCCCTTGCTCCACACCTATGGAAGAATGGATAATTTAATGCCTCAGAACACACAGATATGAAACTGCCTGCTATTATTCTAGATTCTTCAAAAACAAAGTATATCTAAAAAAAGTATATCTTGTTCCTTCTGAAAACTATTCTATATCTATTCTATTTCTTCCATACAATATATTAGGTGTTGTTCTTTTGATACAATAGCTCCAGAGTTTATTATTTCACTCCGAGTTCTCTATTAGATACAAAGATCTTTATTCCTTATTCTAAGCATGCAACTATCCATTCAAAAACTGCATCATGTGGAAATTAATGAGATTTAAAGTGACACTGAAGGTGTACCTTAAATCAAGAGTTTTAACTTAAGTTCAATCAGGCCATGAAGGCCACTAATAAAGAAAAGGAAATAAATTTAAACTTTCTTAACAAAAGTTCTTAATCCATGCAAAAGAAGTCAACAAGTGTCCTTCTTCTTCAACTAAGCCACTACTGCAGTCTTCTCCCAAAAACTATGGTGCCTTCATGTAGGACTCCACAGGTACTGTTAGGTCTCAAAAATACAGGTTGCTAATCCTAAGAGGATGCCAGGCTTCATGCTTAGATTTGCAACATTTTTGAACTAACACGATAGAATCAACCTTTAAGGTTTGATGACTCCCTGCACTTTAGGTCCTACTAAACCTAGGCGGGTGAACCTTAAAAATTAAAGTAGGTTGAGGGTAAGTATTTTGACTAAGTAAATGGATCTACCTAAAATGGCAAATGGTGTAGAATAGATGAAAGCTTGCTAACTAATTTGATATCTAATATTTGATGGATGGATGGTTGGTATAAATTGTATAAGCAATATCAAGGTGAATTTTATGACTGTGCTTAACTAATAAAGGGGTTTTAAATGATGAATTGAAATAAGACCAGTGCCTTGTTGGGTAAATAGAGTCAAATGGAAGACTAAGACTAGTGGCTTATAGTGGGCAGTAACTCTAACTGTTTGGCACAATATTTTAGTTTATAACTTGTATAAACGTGCAAGGAAATGACTGATAGACTTTTCTTAATAATCCAACTAATACAATCAGGTTTCTTGTTATTCACCAGAAGGAATTTTAATCCTTTCTTGAAGGAACCAATTGAATGAATTATGCAAGAACAATAGATAATATCAACTTGGAGACAAAATGCCAATCCTAATTATGTGGTTCTTCTTAGTGATCCAAACTAACACTTCCAGGTTACTGTGATTGATCAAAAGGATTTTAATTCCTCTAATGGAAACCAATTAATCCAATCACACAAATACAACAAATGTGCATTGACAAATTAAATATATACTTGATATATCAATTTGAATAAGAAGGAAATACTGAACTGGAGACAACCATATAACTGAATAATTTTAACAAACAATTGATGCTAGAATAAACCACAGAATCAGAGAACTTCAATTTACTTCATCCATATAATGCTTGCAACATGGTCTTTTAAAATATTGTAAGCTTCATGTATTATATCCTACTGCTGATGATAATTCAACATCATATGTTTCAGGTTATATAGAAATACTTATGAAGAGACATAACTCTTCAAAATGTCTTTTGGGAATCAACATGATTAACATAACAACAATAAAAATAACAATGCTTAAGATCTATTCAACCATAGGTATAGCTGAGCAATGTGATCCAAGTACTCCTAGCTGCGGTGTGTATCAGTAAATTCAATAGCATTTCTTGTGATCACATCCATCGTTACCATCTTCTCCAGATGCAGATTCTTTGTCCTTAAGAGCTCCTAATTCTTCATGCAACATCAATTGACAGTCTTTACTCCATTCCTCTTTGCTCTTCAATTCTTTATCGTTCTTGAACAATGTGGGCACTCCTACTTTTGAAGCTTCAATACATTCTTTGGCATCATTCTTAAGCTGATCAAAATATTTTTTATGCTTCTCAATTAAATCTTTTGTACTAGAAATGCTTGTAGTGTCAGAACATCCTTGCCCTTAATCTCATAGAGTTTTTCCTGCAGCCTTTTGTCAAGCCTCTCATGCTCTTGGGTCACTTTATGATTTTCAGAATAAATATCCCAAAATTGGTTCATCCAATGCATCATGTTGGCATGCCTATTCTGGAGCACTGTGGCAAGAGTATCAATCTGGATTTGAGCTATCTGGTCAATAGATGGTGATTGGGTGCTTTGTGAGCTTTCTCCCTGAGTTAAGCTTTTCACTGACCCTTCAAAAGTGCTCTTAATAGTATATTTCAAATAATCATTTTCTTTTGTTAGTCTCTTACAACTCAGTTTATATGCATCCCATTCTTTGATCAGCATCTGAGCCAGTGCTTTGTTCAATTTTGCAATATTTATACCAATTTCTGTAGTGATCAAGGGGTCAGTCTCCCCTGCCTTCAAAGTCATGACATGCCCAAAAGCCTTCTCAGTGTCTATAATGGTTGTCTTCTTATGGGGAGGATACAAAGCCCATATCATCAGTGAATTTTCATCATCATTATATTTGGTGCCCATATACACTTCTGTGACACCATCAGGAGTGAGCTTATAGCTGTCATCTGTATTATGTATAAAGCTATCAAACACTAAAGTAGAATTCAAATCAAGACTAGGAAATATCATAACCCCTGCTTCTCTGAGCAGCTGTCTACCCTTACTAGGAGTCATATCTTGCAATTCACTATCCATTGTTGTTTTCAACATATCAAGTAATTGTCTTTCATTGTTGGGCGAGATATCATCAACTGACTCCCTGATTTCTTTCCCCTTACATTTATATAAAAATGATTTAAATTCTTTTGAATGAATAAATTTATCATCTAAAATAAAAGAATCATATGCTACTTGTCTGGGATCCTCATTAGCAAACCCCTCCTCATCATGTTCCATACTAGGAGACTGATAGCATTGCATTTTTCTTTTAGATATCATAGTTGCTTGTTGATGTTGGTCTTCTTCTTCTGCAGGCCCTTCATCACCAGAGGACAACAACTCAATCTCTACAAGCTATTTCCTCTTCTCATCTAGGTCCCTATTATATTTCTCAACCACTAATTCAACTTCAATCTCTTCCAAATTCCTGATGATATCATCATGTGGATATGGGACATGCGTGTATCCACTAAGGTTTTGTTTTCTCTGAGCAAGGTCAATGAAACCCTTAGGATCAAATCCTTTTCTTCCCTCAGCACATCTCATATTGTAATGCATCAGTTTATCCATAATGAGACTATAACCCTCCTTGGATACCACAGTGAAATCTCCAAAGCACAGAGTACTAGGCATAAAAGATTGTTTGTCATGGGAGCTTAAGTGCATCACATTAGAACAATTCATTTTCCTAACTATCTCCAAGCATGCAATTTTGTCAGGAACAATCTTAGGCAATATAAAAGGAGTGTCCTCAAAACCATAAACTCTAACCATGGTAGCATCCTCAAAACAATACCAGCCTCCCCAGTTGTGGGTAACAGTAGGAGGACCACCAAAATCTTTAGGTCTGAGAAACCTTTTTATTTCATTTGATAATGAATACTCACAGAGATGACTAAAATATCTATATAACACTTTCACACAGTATTCTTCAAATTGAACATAGCTAGAATGGGCATACCTACTGTCCCATATCTTGGTCCACATTTGCACGGATGACTTTTGCCCCCTCTAGTCTACTGAAACAACTTTAAATTCATTTGGCCATAATCCCACTTCCTGGCCATAATAAAGCACCATGTGCATCGGGAGTGAGTAGTGTTCAAAGGAAACTGATGGGGCATTATTCTTTATTGCGGTCAAACCAGAATCAATTCTACCAAAAACATAGGTAGCATAATCAAACTACCTGGCATTGTGGCACTAGACGTCTATGCCTATCACCATCAGAGGAATTGTCATGAAATCAGGGACCTCTGATCCTAGGACTTGGCCCACAGAGTAGTATGTGTGTTGTATGTATGGTTCAAATAATGACACATGAAATGGAGGTCCATCATTCTCATTAAGAGGTACCATTTCTCCCTCTTCCCTAGGCTTGTGAATTGGCAATCTCCATCCATTATATGTAGTATCCATTCTCCAGTACTCTTTATCCAAATCTTCATAAACTATGGGGATAGTACATAAATCACCCAAGTCAAAAACTTCACAAATGGCATTCTTAGACAAATGTAGAATAGGCTCCCCTTGCGGGTTGTATATGGCCTTGAGGCTTGGATTATACTACCTAGCTAGGAGTTTGAGGAGTTTAGTATTCAGAAACACATCAGGAACAACCAATTTACCCAAATTCAAGTGTCATGGGTTTGACACTGGGAAATTCCTGACTCTTCTATTGTAGTGGAATTTAAACAATTCATAACCTCTAATTGGAGTCCAAACGTTTCCAAGATATTTACATTTGTCTTCCAGTTTCTCCACTTCTGCCCTAAGTTGTACAGACCTTCGAGCTTTGGGAGTCGATCCGGGCAATTGTTCAATTAGGTCCTGGTTTAATTTCCTCTCTTTTGTTTTCTCCTCAGGAGTTTTATCAATTTTTTGTTTTTTAGGTTTACTAGTCTCACCCTATTATTTTCTGCCCTTTCCTTTCACTGGAGTCTCCATCACAATCTTGGACAGTAAATTCAAACTATAGCCTATTGCACAAAAGTTTGTATTTATGTACCTGTTATCTGAGGCGGTGATCAAATTCCCCTATTTTTTCCTCCAAGTCTCCGCTTGTGTGCTCACTTCAGACAATTGTTTCAAACTTGATTGCAGTGGTTTCAAATGGCATTTCAGAGGATCTCTTCCTCATCTGCAATTAATTGTTCCAACGTTTCAATTTTCTTGATCATTGTGAAATGTCACATCGTCATAACTCTCTTCATCAGTATGATTTTTGTAATGTCAAGGTGATTTAATATCTTCTTATGGCGCAAACATTTTCTTATGGATCAATCGTTGTGACCTTTTATCTGTCTGCTCGATGTCATCGTTTATATGTGAGTTTGTATCAGCAAGATATTTTCAAGATCTAGCCGATATAGAAGTGGGCATGGTTATCATTGGCCTGACTTTCTTCATCACTGTAGGAATAACATTCTTCTCCGATATCTCAAGTGTCTCTAATATGACTATCGGTGAGAGTCTTGTCGATGAATGTGGTCATCATTGTCATCGGAATAAGATGTGTCATCGAGATGACTTATTTCAAGTTACTCGATCATGGTTGTTTCCTCGATAGCCCTTTTATATCCTTCATCAGAGTGATCTTTCAATATGTCACTGACATCTTTATCGTTGTGACCATCGGTTCGGCAAGACTTATAAACCTCGTTCCGACTTGTTCAGCTTCATCGATGGTTCTTATCTTTCATACATGTCAGTGTGAGCTATGCCAAAACAATCCCTTTAGTCGCTGAGACATCAACGTGTCGGAGACACTCTATTTCCTTTCTTAGATGTTTATCTCCTGCCGATGATCACCAATTCCATCCATTCCACGGGTTGTTCGGTGAGAGTCCCACCAAATTCTTTTATCTATGTGATCTATATTGTCGAGGGGAATTTGTAGAGTATTCCCCGATAGTGCTACCTTATACCGATCGGCGTGACTGGGAATTTTCTTTCTGACGAAGGGTCGTCGGTGTCACTCCCTTCATCAGAGATCTCTGAAATTCTCTCTCCGATCAACATTCTCTTGCTAATACTCATTTCAGCTTGTTTCTCATATAGAGCATGGATCGATATGATGAAAGTGAGGTCTTACCGAAATTAAGGAACTGAAGCCCTACATTACAATGCAGTTTGATGGGTGAGATGTGTGTTTGTGATGAAAGTCATGTGTTTTTATGGAATATACCAGTTATTATTATGATTTTAGGTGTAATGTTTTCTGATTTGGTCAGACATGGGTGGGTAGGAGTATAAGAAAATTTTTCCTGTCCCAACAGGTACTCCTGAAACTGCTCCGGAGATTGTGCATAGTTTGTTTGAACAAATTCACAGAGAACAACTCTAGAAATGTCTGCAACAACCTATCTACTACAAATCCATGGAACACAGCTTCGGAGACTATGTAGTCAGTATGTCTATACAACTCCATGGAACTTAGCTCCAGGGATCCTTCAACACTTCTTCTGCAAAATTATTGAGATCTTGCAATATTCATTCTGCACATCTCTAGAGATGGTAAAAGCTTCTCCGAAGTCTTCAAAAAGATTACTATCTAGAATGAGTGGGTTCATGTCAACAAAAATATATATTTCTACATGTTCGTGTTAGATAAAACTCAAAACATGAAACCTTTTAACCATAATAGTTGTTGTAGCATCACATCTCATTTTAACATAACCAAACAAGGTATTAAACATTCTTAAAGTACAAATCAGAAAATGGAATGGTGTTTAGGATAGGAAAGGGAGACATAAAAGTATGTTTTGATGAGTACTACCTGACACTCATAAAAAATCAACACTACAACCAATCAGTCTTAAGACATGATCATTCCTGATATCCCATGCATATTTCCTCTGAGGTGTATCTAGTTTAGGCATGAGTCCATAAAGATAAGGAAAAATATTAAGCCACCTAAGATGTGTTAGGATGCCTTTTTGCCAAGATTTATAATTATCCTTATTTAGGGTTACCAGAATAGGATGAATAGAAAAACCCATGATACCTCCTCAAATGATAAAATTAGAGATCAAAACTCACAATATTACCCCCAAACTCCACTCAATCATGAGACCCCACAACAATATACAATCTTGGCACTTTATATTTAGTATGATTACAATTGTCACTAGTCAAAACAACAAAGTGGTTTTAATCTTAGTACATGTAGATGCCAAATTAGGCCACAAATTGAAAGTATAATTTTGATGTAGAATGAGATCAATTTTATTATATCACTATGAAGTACACAAAAAAATGCACTTAAAAAAAATGCACTAAAAAATGTTGTATGAGCCAAAATTGAGCCCTAAAAGTTCCCAAAATGAGAACTACTCAGCAACAATTGTGAAAATCTACAATTTTTGGAAAAAATAGACACCAAAATCAAAAAGTAATTGCACCACTATGAATCCTATGAAATTCTGCCCCAAATTAAAAAATTGCTCTAAAAAAGGCTCTGTATGGATGAGAACGAAGCACTTGAAGTTGAGCTCCAAAATCCAAACTGTCAAGTGGAGAGGAGGGTTGGTCAGGGAAGAAGTTGATGACATCATGCTAACATCAACAAAAGTTGACAAAATATGCTTCCAGATTGATGAAATATTCCTTGTGACCTTGAAACCACCGTTTGATTTTTCAAAACCACCCTCCATATGCATAAATTGTTGGTATGAATGTCAAAACCACCGGCTATACTTTGCAGGTGGTTTTGCAGGCTAGTATTAGGGGAATATTCCTTGAAATATTCTTCCACTAGGTAGTTTATGGTCACTGGGTAGTTTCTTGATGCTTTTGGGCTATTTAACTCATCACCAGGTAGTTTTCTCACGGTCACTACTAAGGGATCCAGATAGGAGAAGGGGGCCTACGCCACATGGTGCCCCCACAATTGTGACGGTACCTATGGATACCTATGAATGCAAGTACGATTCTACCAAACCTAAAAATAATTAGTAGAAGAAAAGTTTTAAAAAAAAAAAAAATTTAACCAACGAATAAGATTCTTTTACCCAGAAGACGAGAGGCGAAAGCTAGATTTTATTGAAGAAGATTCTGACGTACAAAGACTATATGATATGGATCCGTATGGAATATTCTCTACAATTTTTTTCAAACCTTCCAAAAATGGCTAAATTTTCAAACACCAAAATATAAGGTATTTTATCTCAAAATTCATCTTCCGAGCCTTTTAAACTTGATGGTGGGTGGTGCAGGAGCACCTAAAGGAACACCTTGGAACAAGAAGACACCAATGACCATGAGAGGATTCTATGGAGCTAATCAAGTCAATTGGAGCATCTTAAAACCAGTTATGGCATGTGGTAATGGTCAAGGTGATGTAAGGGTCAAATGTCCTAAGGGTATTAGCAAGGACCCTAGGACCAAAAATGATGTAATTTGGGCCAATAGTGCCTCTGGTGCAGGGGCACCTAGATAATTTAGCTAATTTCTTGTTTATGTAGTTCATTTTGATATTTCAGTGTTGCATAAGGTCCAAGCAACCAATTGTAAGGCCTTAGTGCCATGTGTGAGTCTGAACTAGTCATGTCTAGTAGTCGAAGAATGTTGTAACTAGCAAGAAATTGTGTGTAACCGTGTGGTGGACAGTTGCAGAGCAGTTGGCATTCTCACCGGTGCAACTACCACCCACACAGTGAAGTATTAAACCAGTCCTATGAGATCAGGGAGGATAGGGTGGAGTAATTGGAGATCTGGGTTGTACGAATTGACTGCAATAAACAAAGTTCATTTATTTCTTGCATTTCCTTTCAGTTTTGATAGTTTTACTTCTATTCTTCTGACTTGCACAAAGAATAGTGAACTGTCCTTGTTTTGTTTTGAGAGTGACAATGTCTTATTGGACCTTTCCATGAATGTAAGACCCTGATTCTCATGGAATAGGTCCTAGACAGCTTGTATAATATGACTCTAACCCTAATAGTGCAAGAGAAGTGCAGATTTAGATGGTGATCACCATTAGAATGCAAGTTTGAGACCACGGGAAGGATGGCACAAGCGTGAAGCAGAGGAGTGAGTCTGTGTGAGAAACATATATGTGTGTCTATGTTGGAGAAGAACGATTCGACGTTATAGAGAAGTGACACAGAGGGTAGTTTATAAATATTGGTACATCAGGATGGCTATTGGGCGAGTCTCACCGACGAGACAAAGTTGTGTTGACAAAGAGGAGTATTAAGTGTATTATCCTACCGGCTAAACAGAGTCAAGAGTTCCACTGAGGGGACTAAGTTTCATCGATCGAGCTATATCGAAATGACAAGTAGCAAGTGCTATCAAAAATAGTGACATCGGTGTGACCTTAAGCATCGTGGCAAAAGATCTGGCGAAGGTGCATTTTATGTGTATACTGCAAACGTATGTCAAGAACATTCTGTGTGTATATCGCTATTGTATGTGAGTATCATTTCATGTGTATCCTGCAATTGTTTATCACGGTTGTATGTGGTGGATGTATAGTTCGTATGATACAAGTAGTGACTGGTAGAAACGGTGAAAGGAACCAGCATAGCAAGTCAAGTAATGTATGTATGAAGTAGAAGTCATCGGTGTTAAGGAAATCGTCGGGAAGACAAAAGGTAGTGAGGCTGACAAGGTAGGTCAGGCTGACAAGGAAAGAGGGGACCAGTTTCAGTGAGACAGTGGAGATCTCTTGCCGATTTTGGTAGAAATAACTATTTTGTGGGTTTTTCACTGGTACCTCTGCATCATATTGGTATCAGAGCTACAAGTAGGTCCTTAAGGAAGTAGTAGGATCTGGTGAAAGAATTAAGGGTTGGTGATAGTTGTGAAGATGTCCCCTAAGAATTAGATGGCTAGGGAGAATAATGAACTGAGGGAAGCCTTAGAGGCAAGAGAAAGAGAGTTGAGGGAGAGAAGAGAACAGGATGCTATAAGAAAAAGAGAGTTAAGACAAGTGAGAAGAGAGAATGCATCAATCTTGACAAGGTTGGAAGCATTGGAGAAGAATCATAGAAGGGATGAACAAGATGATCAAGAAGGAGATGATGAGGGACATGAGAAGGTAGATGAGAACCCTCCTAAGGATGAGTTGGATCCTGAAGAAAGGAGATTTTTGAGATTGCTTAAGGCAGTTCAAGGTAGTGGAACAAAGATAGAGTTGCCTATCTATCAAGAGAAGATGGATAGTGAAGAGGTATTAGGGTGGATAGACACCCTTGAAATTTTTTTTGAGTATGAGGAAATAAGTGATGAGAAGAAGGTTAAATTTGCAAAGATAAAGATGAGAGGGACAACACTTACATGGTGGAGTAGTGTACAAGTAGAAAGAGTGGCTAGAGGTGGAACAAAAATCACTTCTTGGGGTAGGATGAAGGATATGATGAAGGATCAGTTTCTTCCATCTGATTATGCTATTCAAACAAAGAGGATGAGGCAAAATTTGAAGAAAAAGGACATGGATGTTATGTCCTATACTAAGAAATTTAATAAGCTTAGTATTAGAGGGGGATTGGAAGATGAAGATGAGAAAGTGGCAAGATACCTTAATGGGCTTAGGTACAACTTACAAGATGAAATTGGTTTGAGCATACCAAAATCACTTGGAGAATGTTTTCAATTGGCCATAAGGGCTGAAGAGAAGGTGAAGAGGAAGCAAGAAAGACAAGGAGGTAGCGGTAAAGGATATAGAGGTAGGGGCAGACCTACTAATGAAGGACAAAGCAACAATGAGAAAGGCAAAGAGTTTTCTGCAGATCGGAGAGGTGGATATGGAGGTGGAGGTAGGTTTGGATCAGGTAGAGGAGTATTCATAGGTAGATGTTATCATTGCAATGAAGTTGGACAACTATCTTTCAAATGTCCTAAGTGGGATGATGTTGATAAGAGCAAGGATAAAAGAGTTCACTTGGCACAAGAAGAGGAAAAGAAAGAAGACCATGAACTAACAGTAGCCCATCTAGAAACAAATGGAGAATTTCTCATGGTGGAAAAAGGCAAATTGTAGAAAGCACCATAGGTATCCATTTTTAAAACTAATTGTTTAAGCCATGGAAAAATGTGTAAGTTGATCATAGATTCAGGTTCACATGATAATTTAGTTTCCTAGGATATGGTACACAAATTGGGATTGAAGACATTTGATCATCCTAGTCCTTACAAAGCTACTTGGGTAAATCAGGAGCAACAAGTAAAGGTTAGTCAGAGGGCATATGTTGATTTTTCAATTGGTCCATATCAGGATTCTATTTTGTGTGATGTTATTTCAATGACATGTGGGCATATAATTTTGGGTAGACCATGGCAACATTTAAGAAGGACAATTCATGATGGCTATACTAATAGTTATTTGGTGCACAAAGATGGTAAAAAGTTTAAACTAATACCTTTAACTCATGGAGACAAGAAGGAGCATGATATTGTCTGTTTTGGAGAGAAATTGCAGTTGAATGTACAAGTTAAGGATGGTTGGAAGCAACATGGATAGTTGTAGCAGAGGAAGGTGGATGACAATCCTAAGGAACAACAAGTTTTGGACTTAAATCATATCAAGATTGGGGGCATTGATTACCCTATAAGGAGGCAGGAAAAGGAAGGTAGACAACAGACATTACAGAGAAGAACAAATCAGAACCTTAAGATGGAGAGAGCAGAAGCATTACAGCAACAAGGTCCTAGGCAAGGACACCAAAACATGTTTTGTGATACTAACACTTTTTGTAAGAGCCATGCAGGTTAGAGAAGGAGGAGGATAACCCTTGGAGAGTTCATGTTTCCTGTTACAAATCAGAGGAACACTTCAAAAAGACTGCAAGATGTTTGGAGCAGAACACATAACTCTTGGGACAAGAGTTTTCTTCTTGCTGGGGAGTATGGTGCAGGAGCACCTAAAGGAACACCTTGGAACAAGAAGACACCAATGACCATGAGAGGATCCTATGGAGCTAATCAAGTCAATTGGAGCATCTTAAAACTAGTTATGGCATGTGGTAATGGTCAAGGTGATGTAAGGGTCAAATGTCCTGAGGGTATTGGCAAGGACCCTAGGACCAAAAATGATGTAATTTGGGCCAATAGTGCCTCTGGTGCAGGGGCACCTAGATAATTTAGCTAATTTCTTGTTTATGTAGTTCATTTTGATATTTCAGTGTTGTATAATGTCTAAGTGACCAATTGTAAGGCCTTAGTGCCATGTGTGAGTCTGAACTAGTCATGTCTAGTAGTCGAAGAATGTTGTAACTAGCAAGAAATTGTGTGTAACCGTGTGGTGGACAGTTGTAGAGCGGTTGGCATTCTCACCGGTGCAACTGCCACCCACACAGTGAAGTATTAAACTAGTCCTGTGAGATTGGGGAGGATAGGGTGGAGTAATTGGAGATCTGGGTTGTATGAATTGACTGCAATAAACAAAGAAGTTTGTTTATTTCTTGCATTTCCTTTTAGTTTTGATAGTTTTACTTCTATTCTTCTGACTGGCACAAAGAACAATGAACTGTCCTTGTTTTGTTTTGAGAGTGACAATGTCTTATTGGACCTTTCCATGAATGTAAGACCTTGATTCTCATAGAATAGGTCCTGGACAACTTGTATAATATGACTCTAACCCTAATAGTGTAGGAGAAGTGTATATTTGGATGGTGATCACCATTAGAATGCAAGTTTGAGACCACGGGAAGGATGGCACAAGTGTAAAGCAGAGGAGTTAGTCTATGTGAGAAACATATTTGTGTTTCTGTGTTAGAGAAGAACGATTCGGCGTTGCAAAGAAAGGACATAAAGGGTAGTTTATAAATATTGGTACATCGGGATGGCTATTGGGCGAGTCTCACCGACGAGACAAAGTTGTGTTGACAAAGAGGAGTATTAAGTGTATCAGCCTATCGGCTGAACAGAGTCAAGAGTTCTGCCGAGGGGACTAAGTTTCATCGATCGAGCTATATCGGAATGACAAGTAGCAAGTGCTGCCAAAAATGGTGATATTGGTGTGACCTTAAGCATCATGGTGAAAGATCTAGCAAAGGTGCATTTTATGTGTATACTGCAAATGTATGTCAAGAATATTCTATGTATATCGCTATTGTATGCGAGTATCATTTCATGTGTATCCTGCAATTGTTTATCGTGGTTGTATGTGGTGGATGTACAGTTCGTATGATACAAGTAGTGACTGGTAGAAACAGTGAAAGGAACCAACATAGCAAGTCAAGTAATGTATGTGTGAAGTAGAAGTCATCGGTGTGAAGGAAACCGTCGGGAAGACAAAAGGTAGTGAGGCCGACAGGGCAGGTCAGGCCGACAAGGAAAGAGGGGACCAGTTTTGGTGAGACAGTGGAGATCTCTTGCCGATTTTGGTAGAAATAACTATTTTGTGGGTTTTTCACTGGTACCTCTGCATCAGTGGGGTCCTTTTTGCCTATAAATTCACCCAAAAAATCTCTTGGATGATTCACTCCTAGATTTGAGAAGGGGTTTGCAGATCTAAAGCTCTAATACCATGTAAGAGTCACCAATGGGCTCAAGCTCCTAGAAGCACCTAAAAACTAAAAATTAACCTTCCAGAAGAGAGTAGAAAGTGGAGAAATTGCTTGATTGTGGTGCAAAATAAAATTATGAAATTATAATACATGAGGGACCTTTATTATATAGGCAAGGTGATAAAATAGGACTACATAGGATGATGATAAATTTCTTAATCCTATGGCATGAAACTCAAAGAGATAAATATCCTAAGTGTCCCCTAAGTAAACTTAAGTAAACTAGTGTGAATAGGACCTAATAGGGAAACTGGTTAGGTAATATACCTTGCTCACACCAACACCCCCCATTAAGTGAAACTTATGTAAAATGAGAAAAGATACAAATGATGCAAAGATGCAATGATGGATGGGTCCCAACTACAAGGCCATGTTAGGTACCCATGTACAAAATATCTCTCACAAACAGAGTAAAGGAGAAAAACTTGTAGGAAAACCCCCCTCTCCAAAAGAGAGAAAACGTGAAAGATGTGATGGAAGGAGGACTCAATATGACCCTCCAGGTACTACATACAACACAAATATACAATCAATATCCCCCATAGGAGAGAAAGAGTGATATGATAAATCCCCCCCACAAAGAAGTAGCTCCTATGCCAATGGTGAATGTTTGAAGATAGAAAATAAACCACTACCTGTAAACAACATTTATCCCCTTGGGAAGAAACAAATATAATGGTGGATGTAGAAGTAACTCCCACAACATGGATTAATAGGGAATCAAAATCCAAATGTGTGTCTCATAATACAACTTGGGTGTCCTCATGTTGGAAAAAGATGTCTTCTCCAAAACAAGAACTAAATTGTGAGGCCTAGTTAGCATTATCCTAGATATTTGACTTGTTATTATATTTTGATGTGTGTGTGTGTAATGGATTTGGTTGATGTTGAGATTATGAACTAAGGATATTATTATTTATTTTGACTATGGGAAATAAATGCTTTATATTTCTATTAGATATTTATTTATTGTTTAAAATGAAATAATATGTTTATTCAGTAAAATAATGGATTGTGAAATATTAATGATTCTATGTTTTTGCAAAAATAAATATTATTGTTTTGATATGTTAAATTATGTGATTAATGGATGATAGAAATGATAAAGTTAAACTGCTTTAGCTATAAGTTTTATTTAAAAAATACTGATGATTCTATGAGATTTTTGCAGGTAGAGTAGCCCAGGTTCCTTAAGAAATTGGAGACAAAATCCATATGCTCAAACCTTGACTATTGTTTAATTATTTATTATTGTTTCTTATTATTTTGTAAGGGGAGTTTTGTGTCGAAAGTATGAGTCATTTTTTATATGTTTATTTGAATTAAAAGAAATATTTGTTTTATTTTATGAGAAGGGAATGTAAAGAGTTGGGAAAAAAGTCTTATTTTAAAAATAGGGAAATGTGAATCATTCCTCATTCTTGGAAATGAGAGGTGCTGTAATTTCTTGGAAAACATGGGATTTTTCTTGATTTCTTTTCATTGTTCAATGTTTCTTATATGGAAAAGAAGAGGATTTGGGAAGAGAATTATGGCTTGAGCTTGGATTATTGGCTGAAAACAAGTTGTACTGCATCTTGGTGAAATTAGAGGGGCTGATCAGGGATCATGGATAGCCAAGGTATGAATGGTTTATTGTATTAAATTAGTGATTTATTTATTTTGAATGTTGAATTCAATGAGATGAGTAGTGTGTAAAATAAATCTGTGTTGTTATGTTTGTATATTTGTGGGTTGGGTGTGCAAAGGGAATTACCTCCAAGCCAATGGAGAGCTTTCCCTCATGTGGAGTTAAGGAGGGTGGGGAGCCTCTTTTGGGGTTTTGTGGTGTTGGTGATGGTGTTGTGGCTGGTTGTGTTGGGAGATTGGGAGAATGGGAGATTGGGAGAATGGGAGTTTGGGAGAATGAATGGGAGTTTGGGAGATTAAATGGGAGATTGGGAGAATGGGAGTTTGGGAGATTGAATGGGAGTTGGGAGAATGTTTGGTTGGCTATGTTAATGGGAGTAAAAGGGAGTTATAATTATGCCCCAAGAGGAACCCCCTTCTTCCCCTTACCAGAAATTTGTCTCCGGGTTTCCTTGTGTGTGAGTCCATTGTCATTGGTTTACTTCCTGATTTCTTGTTTATTAGTTTTATGTTTGAGCATTGGGTTTTGTTTCCAACTCAGGGGTGGATTGGAATCCTCAGTCCTATGGATAGGTGGTGAACAGGACTGGGCTTCTCTTTTGTGTTATTTATAGGTTTATGAAGAGTTTCTGATCAAGGTTGCGGAAGAGTAGAGATGGAGTATTCTTATTTCATTATTTAATCATGTCGCTGATCTAAATCTGTGTGTTGTATAATCATAACAGTAAAAATAGATTGTTGATTCAAGGGTTGTAGTGAAGGAATTCATTGTATAGGTTATTATCAAGTAAATATTTTCTTATTCCTTGACAAGATACAACAATTGATATGTAATTTCTGTAGTGTATCACATTTAATAGTATGTAGCTTTAGAGAATTCATATTTACATTATTTAAAATGTTCGTGCTTTTATTTTAAATGATATTGTTATGAAGTACAAAACTGTAAATAATGCTAATAGAGATTTGTTTTGATATCCACATATATATATTATCATCGTGTTTGATTTATATCAGTAAATAATGATATATATATGTATATATATATGTATGTATATATATATGTATATATATACATATATATATATATGTACATATATATATGTATATATATACATACATATATATACATATATGTATGTATATATATATACATATATATATATACATATATATATGTACATATATATATATATGTATATATATACATATGTATATATATATATATTCACTGTGTTTTAGGTTTAAGTCTGTAACTATATATTTGGTAGCCATGGCTACCACAACATAGCCATGGGAGCTGTGCGAACCACGGTTCCCAAAGGAGCAACAATGTCAACTATAGGCGGTACCAAGCCACCACAGTCTGACATGAACCATTGAATGATAACAGTTACAATACTATCTTTGCTTACCAAGCGTTATGTATAGTATTTCATTTGTGATATCAATAATAATAATGGCATTACTATATTTATGCGTAATACGTGGGCTGTTAGAATGGATATTGGATCTCGGTTAATCATGAAAGTATTGATATGAATATCTTTCTGTATTTGACAGTGATAATGCATTGATACGAAGTTAATCATGGTTTCAACAGTGATCATTTATATGCATTATATATATATATATGTATGTATGTATGTATGTATGTATGTATGTATGTATGTATGTAGATAATAAGGCTTAATATAACAATGATCATTTATCATTTATATACTTACAAATATAATGCCTAATCAATTATGGTTATGATAAAATGTTGTAGTTGTAATAGGGATCGACTATATTGTATTCTATGATTAGAATATATAATCTTAGCATCAGTATGTTTAATTTTAGCATTAATAAAAGAAAATTATCTTTCTGTAGCAAATTTGATCTCTTGTGCTTAAGTTGTATTATCTAATTTTTGGTTAATATATGTTGTTCAACTATAATAGAGCAAACCTTTGTTAATTTGGTTGAATTCTTTCTCATAGAGATTTATACTGATTAAAATTTATCGTAAGTTGTTCTCCTTCAATTTTATTCTCTAGAAATTTATTCTTTATTCACTTATTCTTTTATATTAATAGTTTTATTTTATTAAATATTTTATTTAAATAATTGAATTGTTAGTATTTTCTTGAGGTAGGCATTACATAGGTATCAGAGCACCAGGTTGCAACACTTGGGAGCTTTGGGGAAAATGTAATAATATAAATTTGTTTCTTGTTTATAGAATATGCTTCCTCGACAAGGATGTAGTCATTTTGCATCAGATCATTTCGGAGAGCTGATCAATCATGGGCCTCAAATTCTTCAAGATTTGCAAAACTTGGTAGATGTTTTTTAGGAGAGATTACCATTGCCTAATAATCAAGGTCAACATCATTCAGAAGGGCAACATTCTATTCCCCAGGAGCGCAGTAGAAGTCCTCTTCGGGGTGGTGCAGAGAATTCTGAGAAAGAGTGATATGATAGATCCCCCCCACAAAGAAGTAGCTCCTGTGCCACTGATGAATGCTTGAAGATAGAAAATAAACCACTACCTGCAAACAACATTTATCCCCTTGGGAAGAAACAAATGCAATGGTGGATGTAGAAGTAACTCCCACAACATGGATTAATAGGGAATCAAAATCCAAATGTGTGTCTCATAATACAACTTGGGTGTCCTCATGTTGGAAAAAGATGTCTTCTCCAAAGCCAGAACTAAATACCCAATCAAAGAAGTAGAACTAGGAGAGTAGATATATTGGATTGAGTTTGAAAATGCCAAATATGTGATGACACCAATGTCATCAAAGAGGAGATATAAACCTTCAAATGCATCTTCCAAATTAGATATGTGAGATTCCACAAATAAGGATGAAATGTTTGATAAATAGGAATCCCAATGAGGTGGATTTGGAAGACTAAAATATTCCTACTAGAAAGAATCATTGGAAGATATCAAAGAAACAACACTAAACTCTAAAGTATCAAAAGGTGATGGAGATATGATCTCGATAGAAGGAGGAGCAATAGGAGAAGTCTGTGTTATCACAATAGTCAAGACCTACTACATATTCAAGCTCCTCTTCTATATCATCATCAAAGGGTATATTATCTACATCATAAAGAGGTATATGACTATCCAAAATAGGATCATTAAGGAATGGAGAGAGATGTGTGTCTCCATAGATCTCCCAAATCTTGGTCCAAAGAGTGTGTGGACACTCAATATGTGAGATGGAACACATAATGTCAAAATTGACATTGCAACCAGTCAATCCTAGGACATGATCATTTCTGATATCCCATGCATATTTCCTCTAAGGTGTATTTGGTTTAGGTATGAGTCCTTAAATATAATACAAAAGATTAAGCCACCTGAGATGTGTTAGGATGCCTTTTTTCCAAGACTCATAATTATCCTTATTTAGGGTTACCACAAAAGGATGAATAGAAAAACCCATGATACCTCCTCAAATGATAAAATTAGAGATCAAAACTCACAAGATTACCCCTAATTTCACTCAATCATGAGACCCCCTAGCAATATATGATCCTGGCACTTTATACTTAGTGCAATTATGGCTGCCACTAGCTAAAACAACAAAGTGGTCTTGATTTTAGTACATACAAATGCCAAATTAGGCCACAAATTGAAAGTACAATTTTTATGTAGAAGGATATCAATTTGATTATATCACTATGAAATACACAAAAAAATGCACTTTAAAAAGAATTGCACCCAAAAATGTTATTGTATGAGCCCAAATGGAGTCCTGGAAGTTCCCAAAATGAGAACTGCTCAACAACAATTGTGAAAATCTATAATTTTTTGAAAAATTAGACACCAAAATAAAAAATTGGTTGTACTACTATGAAGCCTACAAAATTCTTCCCCAAATAAAAAAATTGCTCTGAAAAAGGCCTCTGTATGGCGAAGAATGATGCACTTGAAGTTGAGCTCCAAAATCCAAACTATTGAGTAGAGAGGGGGGGCTAGTTGGGGAAGAAGCTAATGAAATCAATAGAAGTTGATAGGATATGCCTCCAGATTGCTGAAATATTCCTTGCAACCTTGGAACCATTGTTTGATTTTTGAAAATCATCCTCTGTATGCATAAAATGTTAGTAGGAATCCAAAAAATGCCAGTCATACTCTATAGGTGGTTTCACAGGACGGTATTAGGGAAATATTCCCTAAAATATTCTTCCTTGGGTATTTGATGGTCATCAGGTGGTTTCTCAATGCCTACGGGCTATTTTATTTACTACCAGGTAGTTTTCTGATTGTCATTGGTAAGGGATCTAGACAGGAGAATGAGGCATGTGCCACATGGTGCCCTCATGGTGGTGGTGATACATATGGGTACCTACAAATGTAGGTACAATTCTACCAAACTAAAAAATAATCTACAGGAGAAAAATTTTAACCACCAAATAAAAAATTAACCAGCTAATAAGATTATTTTACCCAATAGATGAAAGATGAAGGCTAGATTCATTTGAAGAAGATTTAGATTGCATAGAGACTGTACAATATAGATTCATATGGAATATTCTCTACATTTTTTTCAAACCCTCCAAAAATGGCTAAATTTTTTAGATGCCAAAATATAGGGCATTTTATATCAAAATTTGTTTTCCAAGCCTTCTAGACTCGATGGTAGGGTCCTTTTTTCCCAGAAATACACCTAGCAAAAGGTTTTGACTGATTTACTCCTAGATTTGAGAAGGAGCTTATGGATTTGAAGCTTTGATACCATGTAAGAGTCACCAATAGGATCAAGCTTCTAGGATCACCTGTAAAACTAGAAACTAACCTTCCATAAGAAAGTAGAAAGAGGATAAATTACTTGATTGTGGTGCAAAATGAAATTATGGTACATTATAATACATGATACAAAAAGTACATGAGGGACCTTTCTTATATAGGCAACGTGATGAGATAGGACTACATAGGATGATGGCAAGTGTCTTAATCATATGGCATGAGACAGAAATAGGTAATTGTCCTAAGTGTGCCCTAAGTAAACTAATGTGAATAGGAACTAATAGGGAAACTAATTAGGTAATATACCCCGTTCACACCAACAAAATCAAATTAGCATTGTGCATGAATCAAGAACTTGGGAAAAAAATGTTCTCAGTTGGATATTTATGAGATGAGACAACTGGCACTACAAATATTTATAAAATTATCTTGCTCCTTATTGGAGTGATTCAAATTGCGTTATGAATTGATGAAATGGAGCAACATTGATTTTCAAGATGATAGGGGGAGTGGGGAAATGGGAGATGATGGATGGTACTGGAGAAGGTCAGGGAGCAAGAATTTGGTTTAGAGGAACCAAAACTATATGGAAGGGGAGATGGAGGTAAATAAGGGTGATCATGCATCAACTCCTTGTAGGTTTCTACATCCATAGTTGATGTTTTAATACTTGTGAGTGATAGTAAATGAGGTGTTAGGGGGAAGAATAATATTGTACAAAGAATGGGCTCTTCTTTTTGAGACTTTATAAAAGGCACATTAGAGAAAAATCCCAAGAAGTAGAGAGGATCAACGAGTGAATAAGGATGGAAGTGAGACAAACACCTATTGCATGGGAAGGGACTAGAGATGAGACAATATATTGAGAAGGGATAAGGGGAACAAAATGATAGTCATTGGGAAAATCTTCTTCTTTGAGTATCAATTCTTGGTATTGAGATTATCAGGGTCTAGGAGTTCAGCAATGAATTTGCAATGACCACATTATCTACATTAGGGTTATTCACAGGGAGATTTACAAGAATGGGGGTATCAATAGTGAGGGTATTAATAGGGGAAGATTAACAAGGGGGAAGATTAATAGGGGAGAAAAAATATTCACAATATTTACAACTTGAAGAAGAGGAGATTCTTGAGTTGTTCAAAATAGGGTTGTATGGATTATCCTTCTTCTATTACTTCTTCAATTGGGTGAAATTATTTATCTAGAGGGTCTACCTCTAGTTGGACTTATTTTTGTTCATCCATACTTCTACTAGTATCATCTTTCTTCAACTTCTTAACATTTTCTTACTTCTTGATGCTCAACATATACTTTTTTGAACTTGAGGAAGGCTCCTTTCTCCTCTTTAACTTCTTCCACATCAAAGGTGTCCCACTACTAGTAGAACTAGTTCATTATTGCATCTTCTAACCTTGCATCCAGATTGCTAAGGAAAGGGTGGCAATACTTACCTCAAGGTTTTCTCACCCAAATAAGAGAGTTGTGTTGGAGAAGTCATTTCTTGTTGAGGCTAGGATGAAGAAGGGACTAAAGGTCCCTTGATGACAAATCTAGGAGCCATAGGGGCCACCATGGTGGCATGCTAGGAACTTTCAATTATATCTTTCACATCTTTTCTTGAGGGAATCATAATGGTACATAGATGTTCAAAGATACTTTGGCCATGCTTCCCAAGGCTAGAATAGACATTATATATTGATTAAGCAAATATATCTATGCTAGTAAAATGTCTTTATGAACTCCCGTGTGCACACTTCTTTTGTAGAAATAACTTATTTTCTCTTTCTGTATTGGTAGGCTTAGGACTGCTCTACTATTTTCTCTTGATTTCTCTTTCCATGGTTTCACTTGCATCGAAGTCTAGTATACCTATGTCTAGTGCTAAATAGCCTCTTCCTTACATTTTTTAATCTATTTGTTGAAGATTCTATTGAATTTTCATCTAGTGGGTGCATTTTAATTGTACTACAAAAATTGCCCTCTTCACAACATAAATGCCACCATAATGTTATCTTTTCCTTGAAGCACAAAGTTATCATTTACACCTAGTTTATTTTCCTTTCATTAGATGGTGCTCTTTCCTTATGTCTTGGTACAATCTTGACTTCCACTTGTAGAAAAGGAAGTACTCTTCATATGCAAGAGAGTTTTCTTTCACTCTTTGGGCTACCTCATGAGTAATCACCTATCTTTTAGCTTCTATAGCTTTCTTAACTATTGACACTAGTCTTGGAAGTCAGGGGAATATTCCATGATATTGTAAAATGATTCAAAATTAGGGATGAGCACATGTATAAGGATACTAGAAACCTTATTTATATTCAACTTCATAGCTCTTTCCTAAAAAATAGTTTAGCTAATGAATTTTGAGTTCTATTATACTGTTACTCCAAATTTCTAACCTTGATGGATTACTATTGTCTAGGATTGGTGAGGTTGAAAGAGTATGAATAGTTTGCTAATTAATCACCAAAATAGCACCACCTTGGTTGTCTTGAACTATGTCAAGACTTGCATTTATTAGCTTAGAGCTAAACCAAACCCAACATCAAGTGGACTCACTTCAAGAGAATTTGGCCAATATCAAATACCCAAACCTAGCTAAAACAATTTATGGTAGTAACCTCATACTACTTGGTTTAGGATGAAAAAGAGTTTCTTACTTCATGGGGTTCATAGAGATCACAAGGTCATATATATTGATGAGTCTAATCATTAGCTAGTTTTCTTATTTTTTTAAGCAAGTTCATAGACATTCTCAGACATTTATCTTATACATATTCCTGCACTATGCTATCTTTCATGCTCATTATGCAACCCTGAACCTGATTTAAAGTATATGCAAATATGGTTATGATATGATGGATATTGCATGATTATGTGTGGGTATGTATGAATTGTAAAGGGTATATGTGCTTAGCTATGGTTGTTAGTATTGTGTGCATGTTTTGTGAACTAACTCTTTGCAGCTAGAGGAGATAGACTGTAGCCCGCAGCAACTGCAAGGTGCAACCTGCAGCCAAAAGAGTTCCCAGACAATAGAACAGGGGAGGTTCCAGAATAAACTAAGTGCAACAACTATAGCATAGAGGAAATTAATGAAGATGATTGTGCATCATGATTACAATTAATAAAGGTGATTGAAGGAGAAGAACTCTATTGCAGTCAGGAATCTAATGTGACTGATTCAACCAATCCATGTTCTAGTTCTGTTACAACAAGAGTCTCAATTTCACTTGGACTCTTCTTTCTTTTTTAGTTATTGATTGCTTGGTATTTATCACACTTTGATATGTAGGGAGTGGTGATTTATGATTTTAGTTGAGAGACCTTGTTTTAATAAACTTCCCCCGTGCCTATATGTATGGCTCGGTGGTTGAGGTAGAGTTAGTTGTAAGTTGTTCAATTAGCAAATATAGTTATCAAATCTTTTTTAGTTAGTTGTTTTTACACAGACAATGTTATTGTTAAATGATGAATTCATGAATAAGATATTTCAGCAGAATCTTATGTGATATTGTGGAGATCGTGCAATGAATGATTTTGAATTATTATGATTATGTCGATCTAAGAAGCTAGATTTGAGTTAGATTAGTGGAGACAGTCACTTGAGCAAGGGCCACTCAAGGTAACTGTCCCTCACTTCATTTCCTGTATGATTACTTTTGTCATAACAGTTATTTTATAAGTGCATGATTAATTAGATTCTTTGAGTTATTCTAGTTTGCTTAAACTTTCTGTACTCCGAAGTGTAGGTTTAGATTATCAGTATCAAGTTAGACCTTAGCATTCATTTCTTGACAGTAATTAGTTGTAGTCTTATATTGCATGTACCCGTAGCAATAGTGCCAGCATTACTTCCTTTACCATTATGTAGTTTTGAGATTTTATAGCAAGTCTAACACTATAATAGGATGTGTTAGGTAGTCTTAAATCTTGAAAGCACATACAGTGTTAGTACCATCACAAGCTTACTAGCCCTAGTCGATAATTCAATGAAGGTTTTTCCAAAGGTTCAAGTGGACTGTTCAGTTAGGTTTTTCCTCTGAATTGTGTGATTGTCACCAAGTTTACTAGACATAGTAAGGATGCTACATATATCTCCCAACAAGTTGACTATGAGCAATTCAAATTCTTTCATCTTCTTTTTCTGCTTCATGGCCATAGATGGGATGTTGAAGTTAATGATACTCTATTTTACTCTTGTAGATTATAGACACATCCTTTAGTAGAGTGCCATTATTTCTCTACATGAGATGAGGTTGTTGAGGGGGATAGAGGAGATCCCTTGAAGGGAATATTCTTATGATAGATTGCTAGGGAATAATTGCCAAGATAGCTTGCATACAAAGGTGGCTTGTAGGTTACAACTCAAGAAATGCCTTAAAAAGATTTGGAAATGGTACGTTGGTGTAATATTGCATCTATTAAGAAGTTTCCTTAGGATATTAAGAATATTTAATTATTCTCACCTTCATAGATAATAATGACATATGTTCACCTTGAATTGAGGCACATAGGTACCACCACTACCTCATTAATCCTTGATTTATGGTGGTTAGGCTCCACCTCTAATTAGTCAAGGTCACCTCTATCTTAGTCATATTGAGTTAATTAATCTAGTGATTAGCAATTCAACTCTTGACATCTTAGTTAGAATGATTTAACTCACCTCCTAATTGGGAGTGACTGTGACTTAAACTCCTAACCTCTAGACATGACCTCCTTGATTCATGCATCCAAGAGGCCTATATATGTTTGTTATCAATCCTTTGTATTATATATTTTTCACATCCTCAATATTGGAATATAGCTAATATTTACATTCTACATAATTTATTGTTTGCATATAGCTTATGTAACTTGTCTTCATTCATCTAGATCTATGCTTGTGTTTAGATTCTCAATGAATCTTAGATGGTACTAGATCCTTGTACATGTTTAGAGTTTGTTTGTGTCCTTTGAGGATTTAGGGATTCAAACTAAATATTTAATGGAGAGATTAAATTTTATTGATTCTTGGGCCAAATTAGAGCCCACCATCACATCTAGAGTAGCTGAGAAATTAAAGTTAAACTTTTATTTCATCCAAATCAGGCACCTAGAAGTCAAGTTTTTTTAGTTTTTGATTGTAACCATCTCCCTTGTATTTTGCAAACAACATGATTTTTTAGGAAATTTTGAGCAAAACATACAGTACCATTATATTTGGAAGGCATCAAAACCTATGAATTAATTATAAATTTGTCTATTTTGACAAAGTTATAGCATAAGGAATTTCTTTTTACACTTGAGGCCATATGCCCTAGTTGTAGGTGTAGGTACCTTGTCATAATTTTTTAACAATGCATTTGGTTCTTAAATTTGATTTAGAAAAATAAACACTATATAGTTTTGCAAAGAACTTACATTTATTAAAAAAAGGAAGGGGTGCATACCCCATCATCCACCTCATACCCTCGTATGGGCGGAAAGGGTGGGTACTAGCTCCCTTCCAACCATAAAATGGATGGTGGAACGAGTCCCCCTTTTCATATATGTGCTTTATTTTAATCAAATAATAAAAATCCCTCCTTAAGCACTATGTAATACCCTATATAGTTAGTAGATATATGTGGCATTTGCAACTTGCATTGATCCTAGATGTAATAACCCTCAAAATTAGACCCTCAATTTCTATTTGAAGGAAATACTTGTAGCTAAAGCATATACCATGTCTCACAAATTAAATCCACCTCTATTGAACTTTAGAAGATAAACACCAACAACTATAAAAAGAAGATCTAATTAAGATCCTATTTCCTTGGAGGTGTTGCACATATCTTTGGTCATAGTTAGAATTAACCTTGGTTTGTGAAGCTCAATACATCCTTGAGCCATAGGTCAGTAAGCTAACTTATTGCATTTGAAGTTACATAATTATTAAGTTAACTTGATCAATTTAAACTCATGTCAGTGTCAAGTATTACTTGATTGACCCATTTTTAATGCATATCCAAGTGTCACTTGGCTAATCACAACACATTACATTGTTTCAAGTGTTAGTTGAGTGGGTACATCAAACATTCCTGAATCAAGTTGACAGGCTATCGTAAGGTCCTAACACTTTAGTTAAAAATATGTCAATTATGTCGACCAGGTAGTGTCCAAGACTGTATGCAATAGGGGATATTTTTGGACATCGCACTTAGTGCAGATTTTTTGAATTTTTGAAAAGTTTGAAAGAAAAATTAAACTAGAAAGCATGAAATTGTTTAAGCTAGAAAGCATTCAAATTCCTACTCTAGAAAGCATGTAAACTAAGAATCAACACTTTGCAGTTTAACTATGAATTCAAAACAAAGGCAAATAACTACTAACTAAAAGTATACCTAACATCTTTTAATCAATAGCTAACAATAGTTTTATGTACAGAGTGGATGCTCTAGAAATTTCAAGTAAATAGAATTCAAAGATCATTAACTTAAAACCACAACCTATAGGAACACATAACAAAGCTAAGCACAAAGTAACATTTATCTAAATATAACATGCATAGAACAATAATGACAACATTAATAATGAGAATACGTATCTACTCTCTAATCCCTCGAGTGTCCAGCTCTTGGGCGTTCCTACTAGTGGTTCAAATCATATTCAGTGCTTCAATAACTCCACAGCAAATCCCATTCATAATACTTCCATTACTCAAAACAGATTACTCAGAACAGGACTGGCGGTATTCATTCATGTCATAAAAGTATTATAGAACACAGTACAGAGAACATAGCTGAATAGTATTCAGAATATATCATAACAACCTATCCTTGTTTGAGCAACTACATATATATATTGCACTACTACAAAATCCTAATTCTTAGATGGCAAGTAAATGCCATTGAAGAAGTCTTTTAAAGAAAAACAAAATTATAACTAAATTTCTGGTGCCCTGAATTTTCAGCCCTCTGACTCCAACCACTTTGAAGTCCTCTCCTTCTGTTAGGTCATACATGGAACTCTACATAATTACACATGCTCTACAACAATTAAGTCAACATTAGTGGCTAATTCCAATCAATTTGAAAATGAAGATTCATACATCATTTTATCAAAAATAGATAAATATTGTTTCTAAAAATAAATAAATTGGCATGGCTAAGGTGATATGTTAGGACAAAAAGGGTTATATGGTTTGTTATAAAAATGAGGTTCTTTATAGCTCATCACCCTCCCCTTCCTAAGCCTGAGTAGGTCCTCCTACTCTCTAATGAGCCCTCTGCCTCTCTACATCCCTCTTCCTATTTAGTTCATCAAATTTGGAGCTAAGATCATACATGTCTTCTGCCTCCTCATCCAAATGATTAGGGTATTTTAGAAATACTTTGTGCAATAGAATCCTCATCTTCCATGCATGAAAGTCCCTAGGATCTTGCTCTGTAGTGACCAAAATTGTAGGGGGTGGCTGAAGGAGTAATGGAGGTCTATATCACATCCCTATCCACTTGGTCTTGAGCTATTGTAATATCTCTATTAATATCTCTGCCCTTTTATAAGACCATCTAATATTGGTTGGAGAAATCATCTCCCTTCATTTGAGATACATAGGTAGGGGAGTATATCATTCCTCATAGGCACTCCATGCTCTGTCTATTAATTGTGCCCCATTAACTTTGAAATTTTCAAAATAAACCCTGATACTTTCATTATACTTGTCCTTCATAGCTTGATAACTTATAATCCTTCATAATTGAGCTTTGAAGGCAAAGGGCTTTTAGTTAGGGTATTTCATTTGGAGCCCCATAGTTCTCTCTTCCTACAGATACTCTTTGGTCCTATCCTACCAGTGGATTTGATTTTACGTATTAGACATGAAGGCTCTAAGTTGTACCTCTCCAACAAAAAGGTTAATGAAGAAATCACTGTATTTTTCCAAAAATAGATTATGTATGAAAAATTCACACAATAGATTTTGCTAAATAGGGGATGCCTCTTTGAATGCTTCTAGGAAGTGTTTATCATTTGGGTCATGGGGTAAATTGTAGGAAATTCTCAAAAGTTTCCATCTCAATAATTGTTCATTGAGGAACATGGAATATAACTTGGATGGCTTTCTATAGGCTAATAACAACTCTCCAATCTGGCATGCATCAGTTTTAGCTTGGTAGAGTCTGTCATAGGATTTTTTCAATAATAGCATTTCCTTCTTAAGTTTCGCAATTTCTGCCCCTACTTGTCTGAAGAAATAGCACATTTCCATCCTTTTGGCCAACATGGGAGGAATGTGAATTTGAAACCACTCCATTTTAGTCAGATTAGTTTGTATTTCTTTGGATTCCATAGTCGGCTTAATACTGACCTCTTGCAATTCTTGCTCTAGCTCTACATTTTTACTAAGAGTTGAATTAAGTTCTAATTCATGTTTCTCCTATTTCTCTACAAATGATCTAAGGAATTGCTCCAGATTGACAGTCAAATTTTTAATCTGTTCATATTTTTTTGATAAACTAATCACATGTTCCTTATCTTTTTCCTCAATCTGCTTCATTTCTGACTGCAATTCCACAATGATTTTACCCTTTTGTTCCAATTGAGTTCCTAAGGTTTTGATTTCCTAATCTTTTTGTTGTACAAGTTTTGTCTATATATCCATTTAATGATGTTGTTTGGCTATATGCTACTCATTTTGTTGGAGTTTAGTTTTCAATTGTGCTATTTCTTCCCTTAATCCTTCTAATTCCACTTTTAAGGAATCGCGTTTTTTACTTTCTGTATAATTGGCAGGAGGGGAAACAAAAGTTTCTGTGTCATTGGCAAGAGGGGAAACAAAAGTTTCTAAATCATTAACAAGAGGGGGAACTGTGTCAATTCTATGTTCTTCTGGTGGTTGCTGAGTGGGAGAAAATGTTTCCACAAGCTCATTTTCTTGAGCCTCTTCTTCTTCAACAAGTACGTAATTTGGGACTTGTTCCCTTATTTCTTCTTGATCCTTTTCAGGTGGATCACTCTCTTTTTCAGGTGCAGAGACATCATTCCTTTCCAAGGTTTGACATTCACTTGACTGGACTGGGTTCTCACTTGGCTACCTATTCTATTTTTCTTCTTAGGTACATGCAGTTGGTCAGAAGCCGTAGCACAACTGAAATCAGGAGCCAATCTTTTACTTCTTCTCAAAGTGGGAGTTCTCTACAATTTCATTTTAGGCCTCTTTTCCTTTTTATTGGGACAACTATCTTCATCTTTAAAGTTCACTAAATCCACATTTTCTTGTTTCTTAGGGGTTTTTGGCACACTATACAGCTTGGGTCACTTTTCAGGGTTTGGAGGGTTTGATTGAGTTTCTGGCACTTCACCATCGGGAGCTTCTGTGGTAGTTTGAGGCTCAGCAGAAGGTTCCCTTAGGTTTTGTGCCACCAACCCGAATGACTCACCTTCCTCAAAATGTCCAGAGGGTGTAGGGTTTCCAAATTTCTAGATAAATTTCTGCCATTTCTCGTCTATTTTTCTCTTCTTAAGTATTTGGTGTTTGCAAATCAAAGAAATAAGGTCATGGTGTTTCAATGGCCCTAACCCAATTTTAAATCTCTCTATCATATGGACAAGGGAATCATTGAGGAAAGCAGGAAGGTTAACCCTTAATTCAGGGTTTTTAGCGCCATGGTGCAGGTGAATGAGCAGACAGAAGGGAGGCCCCACTATGGTAGCACATTGTCCTTCACATGTGAAATACTTAATTATCCAGGCTACCGCCATTCTCCATGGCTCTGCAATAGACATCCTTTGGAACCCCTTATTTTGTCCTCAGGTATTCACAAATAGTAATGGTTGAGGTTTCCCTTCCCTTATGAAAAGTTCTATCAGTTTTTGGTAAGAAATGTTCATTGTTTCTGATAGGTTTAACCCATCATTTTTAATGCCAGATAAACTAGAAATAGTTCATGGACTCACCTTAAATTTCTTTCCACGTACAATCATCTGTCCATCTGAGAAGTTCTCAACAAACTCTTGAACCAACTGTGAATTATGTCTCTCAAACTTTTTCATAAATTCTAACAATCCCACCCTCTAAACTAGTTCTGAAATATTATTGAGTGCCAATAACTTATCTGTGGAAGTTAGCTCTTATTTGCGCTTTGCTCCTCCCATTCTACCCTTTGCTGGCAACTCTGCTAAGTGTCTACTGAATTTCATGGCACACTAAGATGAAAACTGTTTCAGACAAACTGTTATGCATTTTAAACAAAACTTAATCTTTATGGCCACTTGTGGTCTGATAATGCTTGATAAGACATGAATTAATTCACGGCATTCAGCTGCTCTGTTTCTAATCATTACCTTGCATGGAATGGGATGAGTGAGCTGCCACCTCTTCCAGTGAAGGTACAGTTCGCACAATTTACTAAATTTGGAAAAGATGGGGGAACATGCCAATTTATTTAATTTTATTCACAATAATTTACCTACTTAAGACAAAAGATGTATGTACCTTACATTCTGTCATTGATTTTGAAAGTCGCCTCTTGTATGCTGACGTAATGGCATCATGGGTGGCGGTGTAATTAAATTCATATGGGATGGTAAATATGGTAATGGATTTATTATGAACAAAGATGGGATGGCTAATAAGTGTTCTAATTATTATGACCATAGGTGGTCACAATAATTTTTATTTATTATGGTAAGAGATGGCAATATAGGGCATGAATTTTGGAGGTGACGAGAAAAATTTAGTGATGATAGTGGGTATGTTGTTGGGATTGTCAGAGCATTGGCAAAGAAGGGAAAATCACAAAATTTTGGAGCATCGCTGAAAGATGCAGCTAGAATGAAGAACGAAGTTCCAAAGCATCGCTGAAAGATGCAGCCAGAATGAAGAACAAAGTTCCAGAGCATCACTGAAAGATGCGCCAAAATGTAGGAACAAGGTTCTGGAACATCAATGAAAGATACATTGGAATATAGGAACAACAAAGGAACAAATTCTGGAGCATCGCTAAAAGATGTAGCCGTAATGAAGAATGAAGTTCGAGAGCATTGTTGAAAGATGCACCAGAATGTAGGAACAACAAAGGACAAATTTTAGAGCATTGCTGAAAGATGCAGCTAGAATGAAGAATGAAGTTCTGGAGAATCACTGAAAGATGCACTGGAATGTAGGAACAACAAAGGACAAATTCTAGAGCATCGATGAAAGATGTAGCCGGAGTGAAGAATGAAGTTCCAGAGCATCATTGAAAGATGTAGCTGGAATGAAGAACGAAGTTCTAGAGCATCATTGAAAGATGTGCCAAAATGCAGGAACAACAAAGGACAAATTCTAGAGCATCGCTGAAAGATGCAGCCAAAATGAAGAATGAAGTTCCAGAGCATCGCTGAAAGATGCGTCGAAATGGAGGAACAACAAAGGACAAATTTCAGAGCATCGTTGAAGGATGCAGCCGGAGTGAAGAACAAAGTTCCAGAGCATCGTTGAAAGATGCGCCGAAATGTAGGAACAACAAAGGATAAATTCTGGAGCATCGCTGAAAGATGCAGCCAAAATGAAGAATGAAATTCTAGAGCATCACTGAAAGATGTAGCCAGAATGAAGAACTAAGGACAAATTCCAGAGCATCGCTGAAAGATGTAGCTAAAATGAAGAATAAAGTTTTAGAGTATCACTGAAAGATGTGCTGGAATGTGGTTCTTGGACAAAGATGAAGTCCTGCAAAACAATAATGAATTTTAGACAAGTTCAAAGATGAAAACACAATAAGAATGCTCCAAATTAAGTCATGTGTACATACTTTCATCACCATTATTTTTTTTACTAAAAATTATACTGGCTCTACCGTAGCAGAGTCAATACATTGGGTTTCTCTTGCATTTCTACCATTCACATAAATTCTTCTTTGTTAACAGGTTTGTGGTAGATTCGTAATCGATGACCATTGACTAAGAGAATTCGAGTGTCTCCATCTATAAGTTTAAGATGCACTGCTCCATTTGGAAATACTTCAGAAATCTCATATGGACCCAGCCAATGAGTTCTAAGTTTACTTTTTTCATCTTTGTATCTAGAATCAAATAACAGTGACCAATCCCCATTATGGAACTCTCTTTCTTTTATATGTTTATCATGCCAGGCCTTGCGTTGTTGTTGAACTAACTTAGTCTGGTGAATAGCTTCTAGTTGGAGTTCATCTAATTCACTGAGCTGTAGGACTCATTCAATTTGGGCTCGATCAAGGTTGAGGCCTACCTCCATTGTTGTTTTAAGCATTTGAAGTTCAAACTTAATCAGTAAGAAAGGTTTCTTCCCAAAGACTAACTCATAAGGAGTAAGAATGGTAGTTGATTTCCAGGTTGTATTATAGGCCCAAATGACTTTGGGTAATTTTCTGGCCTAGTCTCTTCTTCCAGATGAAATGGTTTTTGTCAAAATGTTTTCAAGCTCCCTGTTAGTGACTTCTACTTGACCATTTGCTTGTGGGTGATAAGGCGACAACTTTTTATGGCTTACCTGGAAATGATCAGTAAAAGCTAGCAAAACTTTGGACATAAATTGAGGTCCTTGATCAGTGACAATTGATCTAGGGGCTCCAAATCTAAGAAAAATCATGTTATACAGGAAGTCAACAACTTGTTCTTCCCTAGCAACTCTCAAGGCTTGGACTTCTGCCCACTTAGTCAAGTAGTTAGTACAGACCAAAATGTATTCCTTACCTTGTGAAGGAGGATCTATGGGACTGATGAAATCTAATCCCCACTTTTCAAATGGTTCAAAAACTACCTGCGACTGCAGAGGCATCTCATTAGATGTCGTGGGTCTTCCTACTTGTTGGCATTCATCATAGTGACGAACATAGTTTTTCACATCTTTATGCATGGAGGGCCAATAATATCCTACTCCTAAGATTTAATGGGAGATCCTCTTGGTGGATTAATGACCTCCAGAGGGATCATCATGGCAGGCTCTGGGGATGTTGTATGTTTCATCTGATCTGACACAACTTCATAAAACTAGATCAGAGCCACATCAAAATAACATCCCCTTAATCCATTTGAACTGAGCACTTTCTTGAATTAGGTATTTCTTTTGTTTTGACATAACATTTGGTGGTAACTCAGAAGTAGCAAGATAGTTGGTGACGTCTGCAAACCAGGGGCTTTTAATGGAGATGGCAAATAAATTTTCATCTGGGAATTCATCTTGTACAGGGACACAATCTCCATTGTCTTGTTTGATCCGGGATAAGAAATATGCAACTACATTGAACTTCCTGGGTTTGTCAATGATGGTCGCGTTGAATTCTTGGAGAAGCAATAACCATCTGATTATTCTTCCATTTACTGCAAGTTTGTTCATTAAATACTTAATAGTTGAATGGTCTATGAACATAGTTATTTTGTACCCTTTGATGTAATGTCAAAATTTATTGATTGCATCAACCACGGCTAAGAATTCTTTTTCCATAGTGGTATAGTTCTGTTTAGTGGGAGTCAAATTTTTACTAATGAAATAGATGGCATATTTTCCTCCATTTTCATCTTCCTAACCCAAAACTGCTCCAATAGCATCATTGGAAGCATCTGTGTAAATATGGAAAGGAAGGTTCCAGTTAGGTCCACATAGGACAGGAGCAGAGATGAGTTTCTCCTTAATGATCTCAAATGATGTTTGACATTCTATTGTCCAGACAAAATCTATACCTTTTGGAGAAGGGAGAACATGGGTCCTATAATCTTGTTGAAGTTTTCTATGAATCTTCAGTAGTATCCAGCATGTCCTAAGAAACTTCTAACATTAGTGTGGTTCTTTGGAGTTTTTAGTTGTTGTATTACTTCGATTTTCTTAGGATCCAATTTTATCCCTTCAGCTGAGATGTGGTGTCCCAACACTATCCCTTGTTCTACCATTATTAAATATTTTTTGTGGCTTAGGGATAGCTAATGGTCCTCACATCATTTCAATACCTTGTCCAAATTTTTAAGAGCATCCTCAAAAGTGGAACCATACAATGTGAAGTCATCCATATAGACTTCCACATAGTCATTTACTAGCTCAGCAAATATGGCCAGAACAGCTCTTTGAAATGTTGCAGGAGCATTGCATAGCCCGAAGGGAAGGACTTGATATGCGAATGTTCCCTAGGGACAAGTAAAAGTTGTTTTGTCTTGGTCCTTTGCTACCACTTGTATTTGGTTATATCAACTGAATCCATCTAGGAATGAGAAATACTTCCTTCCAGCTAAATTTTACAAGACTCGAGTTATGAAAGTAAAGGGAAGTAATCTCTATAGGTAGCTTTGTTGAGCTCTCTATAATCAACGCACACTCTCCAATTCCCATTTTTCTTTGGGACAACTACCAAAGGTGAAACCCATTTGCTGTCAAAGATGGGATAGATGAATCCTACTTGCAGGATTTCCTCAATCTTTGTTTTAACAATATATTTGAGAGCAGGGTTGAGTCTTCACTATGGTTGACGAACAAGTCTAACATCTTTAGTATAGATGTGATGGGTACAAACACTTGGGTGTGTTCCTCTCATGTCTATATAATCCCAAGCAAAATATTTAGATCTATTTACCAAAACATCAAATAATTTGAGTTCATTTGACTTTGTCAACTAGCTGTTGATATTTAAAGTTTTTCCTAGTAGTAACATGATAGTTTTGGTTCCGGGGTAGTTGGAGGTTACAATATGAACTTCTCTCATTAAGGTGTTGAGAGGATAGCTATGCAGTATAGTTCTGTGGAGTCTAGTAATATCTTCAAAGAAGTGATTTGTTTTCAAAATGATATTAGCCAGGGGACACGGTAATATTGTGAAGTTGGTGTAATCATGTTCTATGTCATCAGTGTGGATCAAGTGTCCTAAAATCTCTTCCACTTCTAAAATTTCTTCATCACCTGAGTCTACAGCAAGATCTTGCATGTTGTTTTCCAATTCATCTTCCAACTCTTCACCATGTTGTTTAATGACTATCATAGCAAGTGAGGCTAGATTCTCTTGTTTGTTGGAACCATCTGGTTCATCAATCCAAACTTGGTTATGCTCAGTATGTTGAGCAGGGGGATACAAGAATAAGTGTTTGCTATTGGGACCATGTGAAATGGTCATTCCTCCTACTCTATAGTCAATCTTAGTTACAACTATAGCTAACCACGGTCTGCCCAATATTATCGAGTAACTATCCTTAGGTGTGAGGGACTAGATTATTTGGAAATCTACTAGATATTTCCAATTGTCAACCTTGATAGGAATGTTTTCTATGACACCCTTGGGAATAGCTATGGATTGATTTTCCATTTGCAGTATGGTGGTTGTGGGGCATAGATCAGTGAATCCTAGTTTTTCCATAACATCCACCATCATGACGTTAATGGCTACTCCCAAGTCCATGAGTGCATTAGGTATTGCTACCTTGTTGATTATCACTGCTATGAGTGAACTTCCTGGGTCGCCATATTTTGGGGTTGAGGTTTCTCCAACTAGAAGGTTAGCTAGGTATCCATTGATATGCATAGTATTAATCTATTTTGGTTTCCTTCCTGGTGTTTTTATGCACAACTATTTAACTAGCTGATTTAGTTTAGGAATTTCTTTAATTGCCTATAACAAGGGAATTTCAATATGGAGTCACTTAATTTCTTGTATTAACGCAGTTTCAATAGGTAAGGTTATTTCCAAAGGGTTGTTTAAAGAAGTTTCTTTAAGGTGCTTGAGGTTTCTTTTTCAAGGTGGAATCCTTCTTTGAAAGATCTATTGAATGTTGGTCAACTTCTTCGGGATCTAACTCCAAAGTTTTGGGTGAGGATTGTTGAAGAAGCTTCTCTTGGTTATTCACTGGGTTTTTATCTGAAGGTTTGAAAGGTGTCTCTATTCCTTCAATAGAGTTTACATTTGGTTCGTCAAGGATCTCAACTATGGTAGGCTGTTGGAGTGTTTTTCCTAACCTCAACTACAGGTTTCCACAATAGATAGTGTTAACTCCAGCCATGTTTTCCTACTCTGTGGAATACACTGGTGTGGTTTGACAATTATTCTTTGGATTAGGGACATGTTGCACTGGGAATTGTGGTTGGTTGACCTACTCATTTTGTTGAGGGTTTTGGGGAGCTAGAAAAAGGTTTTGTTGTGGATTAGGCATCCTCCTTGGTCCATGATAAAACTGATTTAGAGTCTGATTCCATTAGGGCGCAAGATTTTAAGGATACCATTGTTGTTGAGTCTGGTCTGGCCATTGAGGGTTTCCCCAAGCTCGATTTTCCCATTTAGGTGGTCTCCAAGGGTAAGGTCCCCAATTAGGTGGTGCCTGAGGCCAAGGTGTTGTCCATTGATTATTATTCCAATTATTTGGATGTCACTATGAGGGATTTGAATTCTGGCCATAGGAGAAATTCCCTCTAGGTCTTTGACCCACAAAATTGATCTCCTCCCCAGTGTGAGATGACCTTTTCTTAGAATTTTTGATTGCAGACAGGATCTCGCATTTGTCAATGGCATGATTCTTTTCACAAATTTGTCAATTGTCAGCTTTGTCCAAAGGGCATTGTCTTAATAGATGTTTGTTTCGACACCTAGGGTAGTAGATAGATAAGGTTTTAGGATTACGTGTTTTGGCTTGTATTCCATCTAGAGTGGTGTTTAACTGAACAAGAATGTCAATTTTCAAATTTGTTATTTCCTCTCGTAGTTTACCTATTTCATTTGAGCCTCTCAAAAGACTAGATTTACGGATACCTCCTTGATTTTGGGAGAAATTCTGGCATAACTCAGCAATATCAGTGAGTTCAAGTTGGGACACATCTCCTTTTCCCATTAAATCTAGGCTTCTCCTAGTATCCTCATCAAGTCCTTTGAGAAATATGGTCTTCATAATTTCTAGACTTATGGCTTCTTTGCCACATCGTTTGGTTAAAAAGAAGAACCTATCAAGGTAATCTTCCAAGCTCTCATCTTCTTTTTTCCTTAGTTTGAACAATTCCTCTTTCCTATTACTGACTTTGTAGTAACTCTGATATTTGTCTAAAAAGACGGTTTCCATTTCATCCCACGTGGTTATCGATCCTGAAACTAATCCCATGAACCAACGCATTCCAACGTCTCTCAGAGTGGAGGGGAATATTTTAAGATTCTAGTTATCATTTTTGTAGTCATATGTCTAACACAAGACTTTGAACTTGAAGAGAAATTGGTTAGGGCCTTCAGAGGATAATCCTCTGAAAGTCGGTAAAATGGATGGTGAAATGTTTTTCATGGGTGCATCGTCATCTTTGTTGAGGGCAATAGGATAGGTAAATGTCCATGCCACTCTTCTTGGGTTATCTCCATCTCCTTGGTTTACTCTCCACCCATTGAAAGGGTTATCATTGTGATTGTCAGCCATTATGTTAAAAGGAATGTTCTCCTCCTCAAAGATTGGGCTTATTGTTTGAATGATCTCCTCTTCAAAGGTCTGGTCTAATGGTTGAACTTATGGGGTATTTTGGGAGGTCTTAGGTTGATCCTGCTTGATCAATTTGTAACTAAGTTCTTTAACTGAGACTTCTACCTCCCTGCTTATGGTTGGAACTACTATTGGGGGTTCTTGGTATGAATCTTCCGTATGGACCTCGTTTCCTAACCATGCAGAAAAAGAAGTTTGACAGCTATATTTTTTTCTAAAAGAGGAATCCAAGCAATCTCCTATTTGTTGAAAAGCGCAATACAACTGAGAGGGGAGGGGTGAATCAGTTGTAACCAATACTTCAAAACCATTACATCAACCACTTAATCACTGTTATTGTATTTAATCATGAAAACATGAAATTACAAACTTAAACACATTCACACATGAGACACCAGATTTTTACGTGGAAAACCCTATAAGGGAAAAACCACAGTGAGTGTTAGCTCACAATATAAAAGATATATCAAAATTTACAATAAGGCTCACTGCAAAGAATGCTCACTGTAAAAGAAGCAGCTCACTGCCAATGGGGTGGCTTACTGCCTGTGGGTGGCTCACTGCCAGAATTGGTGAACTAAGATATTAGCATCTACTCCATGCCAGGATTAAGTTCCATTGAAGTACAATAAAATTCCTCTACTCTACTCTACTATTTCACTTCAGACTTTTCTTTGCATCTTCGCACATCCATACATTTTTCATGACTTCATTACATGTATTTATACAATTCATCAACCTTGGAATGATCATCAAGGTCGACATTACAATCATCAAACTTTGGAACAATCTCCAAGGTCGGCATACATACATACATCAAGATAGGTTTGGACCTAAACAAATTTGAGAGAGAAAAGAATGAATGTAGATCAAGCCAAGCCTTAGTTGGGACTCAATTGCAATCTTCCATGCAACAACATGCTTTACAAACTTCGAAGCACAACCACAAGTAGTGAAAACAACCAAGTCAGCCAAGACTGGAGTTAACACTAAGACTTTTAGGAACACGCTTCATGCACGATCTAGATTATACTTTGTGGACCAATCAAAAGGTAGGAACATGATCTAGAGACTCCCACAAGCACATTGCAATCACTAAGAACATCCGCACAACCTCTAAACACTTTATCCATAAGATTATTCAAACTGGAGCACTTGAACATTATTGTCAACCACTATCATAAAGGAAAGATTGCTTGCAAAGCACCAAATCACAAACTATTTGAACTGAAGACACATAACATCATCACAAACTTAATTCTAGAACCACAGACTGTGAAACTTAAATGAGGAGAAATGCAGAGCAGAATACATTCTCCCTGTCACCATTAAATACACAGAAAAATAGTTTTTACTCTGGTGAACAGAACTCACTCAAATCTTCACATCGAAGGCTCAAACTTGAAACATAGCATCTAAAGACATCCCTTAACATTACTTCCAATCTGTGGGCAAAGATAGTCAATCTACAGGATATGTGGAGCAAAACACTGCACTATTCTGGTAGATAAAGTAATTCTGCACTTTGTACTAATTCCTCAAATACTTGTTCAGACTTATTCAAATGACTTCCTTAGGTGTTGACATCAATGACAACACTTATTGCTCATACTTGCAACAATCTCCCCATTTGTCATTGGTGGCAACACATGATGTGAAAAACCATCAAGACATACAATCTTGCTTTTCTTCTTTGCTCCCCCTTACTTGATGCTTTCTCTGACTGCAATTTTCTTCTTAAGTTTTTCACATGAACTTCTCTCCCCATTTGACATCAATGGAAAAGGGTGCTAGACCTTTTCTTTTCTCTTTACTACACAACTCCCCCTATCATCAACATTGCAACACTTACTGCTCTTAATCAGAAAATTGTATCAGCAACATTTACCAGCTTCCCCTAAGAGGTAGCCTATAGAACATGAATCCAGATCAAAAGATGAAACTTTGGACACCATTGGACTGATGTATTCCTTATGCATCTTAGTTTAGAGCAAGAGGGGTAATAACCCCTAACTTCTCCTTGAGATACTCAAAAGTATCCTTAGGTAGAGGCTTAGTGAAAATATCTGCAATCTAATCCTTTGTAGATACATACTCCATTTTTACTTCATTCTTTGTTACCTTTTCTCTCAGAATGTGATACCTTATTGATATATGCTTTGTCCTTGAGTGCATCACTAGATTCTTTGAAATGTTTATAGCACTTGTATTGTCACAAAAGATTGAAATTGGTTCTTCATACACAACTCTTATCTCTTTCAAGGGTTGCTTCATCCAAAGCACTTGAGTGCAACAACATGCTGCAACAGTATATTATGCTTCTGCAGTAGACGAAGAAACTGATTCTTGCTTCTTGCTTAGCCATGAAACCAATCTATTACCTAAGAGGAAAGAACCTCCACTTGTACTTTTTGTGTCATCAACATCTCTAGCCCAATCTGCATTTGTATAAGCACTGAGAGTAAAATCAATATATTTGGGATACCACAAACCATAGTCTGAAGTGCCTTTTAAATACCTCATGATCCTTTTGACTGCCATCACATGTGACTCTTTGAGATCTTATTGAAATCTTGCCACAAGACAGACTGCATGCATTATGTCTGGTCTGGTATGGGTTAGATAAAGTAGTCCTCCAATCATAGATCTATACTTTTTCTGATCAGCCTTAGGTGATTCATCATTCTTTCTCAACTTGCAACTAGTTAACATAGGAGTACATACTGGTTTAGAATCCTCCATTCCAAACTTCTTCAACAATCATTTCACATACTTGAACTGAGAAATGAAAATTCCTTTTTCTGATTGAGCAATTTGCAGTCCTAGAAAGAAATTTATTTCACCAAACATGGACATCTCAAATTCATTTTGCATTTCCTCTACAAATTTCTTACATATACCTTCATTGCCTCCAAAGATAATATCATCAACAAAGACTACAACAATCAAAATTTGATCATTATTGATTTTGAAATAGATATTACTATCTGTAGTACCTTTGCTAAACCCTAATTGCATCAAATACTTGTCCAACCTTGCATACCAGGCTCTAGGAGCTTGCTTGAGTCCATACAGGGCTTTCTTCAGTTTGCACACCATGTCACCTTGGTCTGATAACTAGAATCCTTCTAGTTGTTTAGTGTAAACTTCTTCTAGCTCTCCATTCACGAAAGCAGACTTCACATCCATCTGGTACACCTTGAAATCTTTGTGAGATACAAATGCCAAAAACATTCTTATTGCTTCAATCCTTTTCCACAGGAGCAAAAGTCTCTTCAAAATCTATGCCTTCAACCTGAGAATATCCTTTGCATACCAATCTTGCTTTGTTTCTTACCACTTCACCACTTTCATTTATCTTGTTTCTGAAGACCCATTTGGTTCCAATCACATTCTTATCAGTAGGTCTAGGAACTAGTTCCCAAGTTTGATTCTTTTCTATCTGCATCAGCTCTTCTTCCATAGCTTTTACCCAACTTTCATCTTTGCAGGCTTCACTTATAGATTTGGGTTCAATCTGTGAAAGTAAATAGTAGTTCACCTATTCCTCTATAGCTCTTTTCCTTGTCAATACCCCTTTGCTTTTGTCACCAATAATTTGATCTTCAAAATGATTAATCCTTACATACTTGGGAGTCTTAACAACACTTTCTCTAGCATTTTCTTCTTCAACTTTACTGTCCTTTTGTTCCACCTTTTCTTCATTGACTATAATAGCAGGTTCATCTAATTCATAGCCACTCAGATCTGATGCCATTTCTTTGTCTTCATCAACCTTCACATTAGCACTCTCAATCACCTTCTTCAATCTCTTGTTGTAGCACTGGTAGGTTTTACTCTTAGTAGAGTATCCAAGGAAAATTCCTTCATCACATCTAGCATCAAACTTTCCTAGCTCTTCTGATATAACATTTGCTTCCAAAGACTTTGAAATATTTCACTGTGGGAGTTCTTCCATACCACAATTCATAAGGAGTTTTAGTACCATTACCTTTGACTTGGACTCTGTTTTGAATGTAGACAACAGTGTGTATAGCTTCTCTCTAATACACCTCTGGCAGATTAGCTTCCATCATCATTGACCTAGTAGTCTCTTGAACTGTCTTGTTCTTTCTTTCACCAACTCCATTTTGCTCAGGAGTCCTAGGAATAGACAACTATCTCTTTATCCCAGGCTCTTCATAGAAATGTTAAATTCATTTGATGTAAACTCACCTCCTCTATCATACCTTAAGCATTTGATCCTCAATTCTAACTCATTCTCAACCACTTAGAATCTTTGAACTTGTCTAGTGCTTCTAATTTCTCTTTTAGAAAAGTGACCCATGTCATTCTAGAATAATCATCAATAAGCAACATAAAGTACCTGTCTCCTTGCAGACTTCTTGTTCTTGTAGGACCACATGGATCTATATGCACCAGCTCAAGCAATCCAACAGAAAATTGTTCTTTGCTTTTGAAACTTGTCTTTGTCTATTTTCCCAATTGACATTCCTTTTAAATTGTATTGGCAGGCTTTACCAGTTTAGGCAAATCTCTCACAACTTGTATTGAGCTTATCTTCACCAAGTTATCAAAATGGATATGACATATCCTTCTATGCCACAACCAACTTTCATCCATCTGAGCCAACAAACAACAATTATTAGTTCCCCTTAAGTGATAAACATTACCTTTAGTCTTGTTACCAGTTGCAATCATTGTTCTAGAGCTTTCCATGATCTTGCATGCATTGTCCTTGAATCTCAGATCATACCCTTTATCACACATCTGACCAACACTTAAAACATTGTGCTTTAGACCTTTCACATATAGAACATCATCTGTATTATGCTTGCCATCAAAAGAAAGAGATCCTCTTCCACAGATCTTACCAGTTGCATTATCTCCAAACCTAACCAATCCACCATCATAATTTTCCAAACTTACAAACTTGCTTTTATTACCAGTCATGTGATGTGAACATCCACTGTCAATGATCCACTCATCCTTATCCTTCTCAACCTGGATAGAGAGAGCACTTTCTTCCACTTGTTTTTCTTCCTTCACACAGCTAGTAGGATTAGTACACAGGTTTTTCCTTAATAGAAATAAACAAGCATTCATTTGCACTAGTACTATTATCATCAAACTCATCATCTGTTACACCATCATCATCAAGATCTCTAACATAATAACATTTCTTGACAATTCTAGGTCTACTTTCAAATTTCTTCTTACCTCTTTCAATTCTCTCTAGACATCTGGATGCATAGTGACCAATCTTACCACAAGAAAAGCATTTGAATGGTAATTTTACTTTGAATTTATGAAAACCTCTATGCATTTTTTCCACAAAGTTGGCTTCAACCTCATCTAGGTCATCATCAAATTCCACAACATATTTCTGAGCTCTTGAAGTCTTTACTGAAGTGCTGGCTTTGAAAGCAGTCTCAATCTTTGGCAAAGCATCGCCAAACTACCTCATCTAAAAAGCTGTAAGCTTCTTGAGCAACTGATCCTTTGAAATCTTTTTCACAGTCATAACCTCTTCAATTGTTGCCACCTTGCGACTATAGGATTTAGATAATGACTTAAGAATGCTACACCCTTAATACTGGTGTACATAGGGTTATGAATAGTCATCTTGTGGCTATCTTAAATCCTAATTAAGTCATGTTATCATTATTATATTATTATTCAATTAGATGGGTCAGACTAGGTGTTATATAGGGGTGTGTTTATTCATCCTAAGCATAATTAGGTGTATATAGGAGGATGAGTCTTATTTCATCATAGATGGTGAAGTGTGTTCTCATTGGAGAAATTTGGAGGTTGCCCCCTTGAAGTGGCCTATTATTCCTAGTTATTATCAAGTATTTGCAGAATATTTCATATTATCTTCTTCCATTGTGCAAGTTATTTCATTACAAGTGGTATCAGAGCATGATCTTGGCACCGTAGAGGCAAGATTTTTTCTCAATATTGGAGGCGATTTTGGGAAGAGCATAACTTTCAAATTTTAGCAAAATTTTTAAAGATTTTTAAAGGGTTTTTGAAGACCATATTAAAGAAGCTACAATCTAGATTTCAGAGGAATTGGAGCAGATTTGAGTGAATTATTGCAGAATTACGATTTCTACACAATTTATTTGGGATCTATATATCTCTCATATCATGCTGAATTGGAGCATAATTTGTATTAGGTTTTTGAATGCATAATAGAGGAGCCTATAGTCCAAATATTGGATAAATTAAATTTGCTAATTTTTTGGAGTTTTTTCTGGGTAAGTGGTATCTTGGCCCTAGTAAGTTACAATAAAAACTTCAAAGAATTTACATTTCATTTGTGTGATTTATTTCAAAAATATTGGTTTCTATCATGATGGGGCCTACAACAAGAGGCAAAAAGAATGCTGCCACACCGGGGAAATCCTCTGATAAGGATGAGGAAATAATAGAGGATAATACTCCCAATAAGGAAATAAGTAAGGTCAAGGAAGAGGTTTCCTTAATTAAGAGGGATATGTGTGACCTAAGAGGAGATATATCAGATATACGAATCATGTTAAGCGCCTATATGAATGAACCAAGAAAGGAGTTCTCAAGCAACCAAGGTGAAACCTTCAAGTCGGCTAATAATGACACAAATTTTAATACTCCTATGGGATCTAGGAATTTGTTTCCAAAGGTGGATATGCGCAAGTTCGATGGTAAGGATCCTCTAACATGGATAAAGCAAATGGAGATTTTTTTTTAAGTACATCAAATCCCATATGGACAAAAGGTCACGATGGCTTCCTTATATCTAGAACTAGATCAATTCATTTGGTATCATTGGCTTTGTACTCATCAAAGGAAAAAGGGTCTAACCGTCTCATGGTCAAATTTTACAGAAGAACTCCAAGCATAATATAGCAATAGTGTGACAAACAAATTCTTCAGCCAGCTTGCTAAACTTCAACAAATAGGATCAGTTAAGGATTATATTCAGCAATTCTGAAATCTATCCTTAAGAGTGGATACAATTACAGAGGAGAACTTGAATGATTTATTCTTGGGTGGTCTCAAGGATCACATTCAACATGAGGTACGCATGTTTTGTCCAAATTCTATCTCTGAAGCAATGATTATGGCAAGACAAGTGGAGGAAACATTTTTGGCTAATAGAAGGGAGGAATTACCTAGTAACAAAGTTGACAAGGCTCTTGCATCATCATTTACTCATCCTGTTATGTTGACACCTCAACAATTGGAAGAGAAAAAGGCCAAAGGGTTATGTTTCAACTGTGATGGAAAATATCATAAAGGACATAAATGTGATGAGAAGAAGTTGTTCTATATTAAGGTTACCTATGATGAAGATAAGGATGAAGGAGATCCAATGGTGGTGGTAGAGGACTCTAAATATGTCCAACCAACTATCTCTTGTCATGCACTATCAGGTATTAATAACCCACAAACACTCAAGGTAAGGGGTTTCCTTAAAAAACAAATAGTTACAATATTGATTGTGTGTATGAGGAAAATTGACTATGATAAACTAAACAAATCAAAAACCCAATAACATAAAGAGAACCGATCTAAATAAAATCCATTAATAATAAATCAATGAAATAAGAAAGCTTTTACCGAGATTTGTATTGTTCCCTTTGGATGAATGTGGATTGCTCAATAGTATTGCAAAACCATGGTTGCAACAAGCAAGTAGAGTGCTCAAAGATCAATGTCAAAAGATCGTGAAGTTGCTCAATCGATGCGATGTATGCTCAAAGTGTTGTTAAGTATGCCTGAGAATAAGTGATCGAAGAGAGAGGTAATGAAGGAGATAAGGGGGGTTTATATAGATTTCAACAAAGATCAATCAACGGTCCAGATAATTCAGAAGAATCAATGGAGGAGAACAGTTGAGGAACGTGTAACAAATAAGAAGAAGACAAGTGTCACACAAAAGTTGTTTTATTAGAGTTAAACACTTTCTTTTCTAAAGATAAGACATGCTTTTCATAAATTAGAAGTCTTTTTTCTAATTTAAGAAAAATTGATAAAAACAAGGTTGAGTGAATAGATAACTCAACTTAAGATTTGCTTTTGCATGATTTGAGAGAAATTAAATAAAATATTATTTAATTTTGTGTGCATGGAGAATAAGACTTATTTTTAGAAGATTTGAAAGATATTTGTAGATAAGAAAGCAAATTAAATAAATAAATTTATTTAATTGTTGTGCATGATTTGGAAGAATAAATAAAATATTTGATTTATTTTATTTTTGGGGATTGAGAGAATTTAAATAAATTTGATTTGATTTATTCAAATTTGGAAGAATGAATTTGATTTAATTAAATAATTGAGAATTATTTAATTGTTTGGATAAGAAGGAATTTGTGATGAATTAATTAAATAATGGGATTTATTTAATTAATGGAGACTTGAGATTTGGAAAGAAGATAATTATCAAATTAAATAATTAAAATTATTTAATTGTGGAAGAATAATAGAGGAATTTGATTTAATTAATTAAATAAAGAGAATTTATTCAATTAATATCAAATTTAGGAGTTTTGGAAGAATTTGATGAAATTAATTAAATAATTAGATTATTCAATTAATGTTGTAATGCAGGTGATTAGAAAGAAATGACAAAATGCAAGTAGTGCAATGACTTGGTCATTTTAGGGTGTATACATTTTGCCCCTCTTTGATGTGATGCAATTTACAGCATTGCGTCAAAGAAAATGATTGTTGAAGACATGATACCATTTTGATGCCCCAGTGTAGCTAGCGTAGGGTGCCCCCTCGAGAGGAAAGACAGGGAAATGACAAAAGAACTGTGTTGACGCTCGACTAGAAGATTTTGTTGGAGACAGACGAGGTTGGGTTGATGATAGATAGAAGAAAGGAGATAGGAGAGAACATGAGAGAAAGCCGGTTGATCAATCATTGCTGGAAAACTATATAAGGCCATGGGTAAAATGGATGGTGTAAATGGATGAGCGTGTTGCAATGGTTTCACAAATGTTTATAAAAAGAAATCCTTTTTTTTTGATATAGCACATGGATAGTTTGCTACCAAGGTATAAAAGACCAAGGTGCTGTGATATCCGAGTGCGTGGACGTTGACTCTGCAAGCAAGTGGTTTGAACTTAGATCCCTTAGACATAATATGACCTTGTTGGAATATGTGAATGAGCCCTAGTCTTTAACATAAAATAAACTTCAATACATAAATGCAAGAAGAGTATTAATATGTAAGATGCTAGGTCATAACACACACAAGATAAATATGATGTTAAGAAATATACTAAAGATCATTCTTCAAACACGGCATACAAAAGCAATGACTATGCCCCCAATCCATACTGCATCGCAACGTACCAAGATTATAGATAAATCAAGGTAGCCTTGAATAGGTAATGGACAAAGGAACAAAAGATAAACCATAAAACAAATTGATTGACTTACAAAGTAAACATACAGCCAACATATTCTCTTGCCAAAGAGGTTGCTCAGGGTAGACTAGATAGGAAAGATAACAGCCTTATAGTAGGAGCGGTGCGTCCATTAAAGGGGGCTATCTACCTAAAAAGACAATGTCTTGCTGTGGGAGATGCCACATGTCGCAGGAGACGTGTGTGTTGGTCTTGACAATGGAACACTCTACAGAAGACAAGCTTGTGGATCTGGTGCTGTGGTTAAGCTGGACTTAGCTGATGTTGGCAATCAGAATAGGACAGTAGATGACTCTGGAAGCAAGCTGCTTTACTTCAGGTTTGCTAAGAACTTTTGCTTGGAAATGATGCGCTAGCTTGTTGTTGTGCTGCTTTAGTTAGTCAAGTCGAGGCAAATGGATTTTGATAAATGGAAGACTAGAAAGGTGACAATGTTAATGGATTGGAACGAGTGAAGAATGATGAATCATATGTGCTTGAGTACTGGATACATCCTTCGTATTCTAGACTGCCTACATACCCTGTATCCACGGGATCAAGGCACATTACGATGAAAGATGAAAGTGATAATATGTAGTTCTGGATAGAGTGATGAGGTGGTTCGAGGTGGTGAGGGGGAGATCTTATGTACCTGGGTACTGGATACTTCCTTCATATTCCAGACTGCCTACATACCCGTATCCATGGGATCAAGGTACCTTAAGATTGAGAAGAAATGATATGTAGTTCTAGTTGATGTGATGATGTAGAAAAAGCGTTGAGAAGATAACAGCCTTATCGTAGGAGCGATGTGTTCGTTAAAGGGTGTTATCTATGGAAAGGAGAAAAGATTGAAGAGCACGTTGTGAACCACAAACAAGGAACCAAACCTAGACCTAAGTTCAGGAAAGAGTTGCCCCCATTCTGGTAGAGGAATTTGTATGGGTGACCGATGGAGAAGACATAGAAAGTTGTGACCTAGGATAAGACAGTGATAATTGATGACACAGATCAAGACGTGGGGTGACGATGATGGACATTGACAAATTTCCAAGCTATACTAGATAGGGAGATGGAAATGCAAACAAGGTCAATGGCTTTATTATGGATGGATGGATGAAAGTTGCTTGTGAACTTGACATGGAGTGGACAGGACTCGATAGATGATGGATGTTGACTCTACACATAGCACCTATTTTCTAGGTTTTCACTATGGTACTTATCCAAGGCGCCTGTTTACCAAGTTTTCACCATAGGATGGATTATTTGTTTGAATTTTTTTTTTTTTGGAATACTCTAAGGATCAGGCATAGAACTTCTTGAGATGGACACTGTTGAGTGGCTCATCTAGAGGAATGCCATCAATTGTAGCTAAAGTATAGGCTCCTGATCCATATGCTGATGTGACAATAAAGGGACCTAACCAGTTAGGCTCAAACTTGCCCTTCTTTTCTCGATCTGCTTGATTTATTTGATTCTCTTTGAGTACAAGATCACCAACTTGAAACTGTCTTTCTTTGATCTTTTTGTTGTAATTATGCCTGAGGCGGTTTTGATAGACATGGAGATGATTAAGTGCGGCAAGGCACCTCTCATCTAGTAGTTCGAGCTCAGCTAATCTAGAAGTACGATACTCTTCTTTGCCGATCAGGTCCTGCGTGGATACTCTGAGGGATGGGATCTCGACCTTTATAGGTAGGATGGCTTCAGAGCCATAGACCAAGGCATAAGGTGTGGCATCAGTTGGTGTTCTGATACTAGTGCGGTAGGCCCATAGGGCGGGATTGAGTTGCAAGTGCCAATCATGACCAGCTTCATTGACTATTTTCTTGAGGATCTTGAGAATGGTTTTATTAGAAGCCTCAGCTTGGCCGTTACTCTGTGGATAGTAGGGAGTTGAAAAGGGATGTTGGATATTGTATTATGTGCATAAGGCACGGACATCTTGATTCTTGAATGGTCTCCCATTATCAGTGACAATGGCTTGGGGGATGCCATATCGGCATATGAGGTAGTTAAAGATAAACTTGGCTATTTTCTTACTGGTGATATAGGTCATGGGAATGGATTCCACCCACTTCGTGAAATACTTAGTGGTTGTAGTGATGAACTTATGGCCATTGGATGAGGAAGGGTGGATTTGTCCTACGAGGTCGAGACCCCATTAAGAAAAAGGCCATGGAGTAGTCACAGGTTGTAGTTCGTGAGTTGGTGCATGAATCAAATCTCCATGCTACTAGCATTATAGACACTTCTTAGCAAACTGTGCAGCATCTTGCTTTATTGTAGTCTAGTAGCAACCTGTTCTTAGTGTCTTCTTAGTGAGATTAGGACCAGTAGAATGTGTGCCACAGACACCTTCGTGTATGTCTCGTAAGGTAGCTTTGGCTTCTTCCGTGTTAAGACATCGTAAGAGGATACCATCGAGACTCCGGCAATATAGTGTATCACCTAGAATGGTGTAATGGGAGGATCGACAGATAAAGGTTTTGTGTTGGGTGGATGAAAGGTCAGAGGGAAAGGTACTGTGCTTAAGGTATTCATAGATATCTTCATACCATGGGGAATTAGGACCAACAACTTCATAGATGATTTCAGTAACGGGAACATCGACGGCTGGTATCAACAATTACTCGATCAAGAATTCACATTTCTGTGTATTAGCAGGCATGTCAATCAGTGACCCTACAGAAGCCATAGAATCCGTAGCCTTGTTATGCTCTCTTGGAATTTGTTCAAATGTGATGCTAGAAAAGTGTGGTTTATAGGCATCCACTAGTTTCTTGTAGGGGACCAACTTTTCATCTTTTGTTTGGTACTCATCTATGACTTGGCGAATGACTAGTTATGAGTCTCCATATACTTGTAATTATGTGATGTCCCATTGAACTGCTGTGTTGAGACCTATGAGGAGTGCTTCATACTCGGTGATGTTGTTGGTGCAAGGGAATGCAAGCTGATATGACTTTGGAATATAGTCATTTTGAGGTGTGATGAATAAGATGTCGGCCCCTGATCCATGCTATGTAGCAACCATCAAAGTATAACTTCCACATTATTGAGTTAGAAAGAGTAATTAGATTCTCATCCAGAAAGTTTGCTACCATAGGGTGTGTATCAGTCATGGGTGCTTCTGCTAGTTGATTTGCTAGGGCTTGTCCTTTGATTGCTTTACGATCCATATACTCAATGTCAAACTCACTAAGGATCATGACCCATTTAGTTAGTCTACCTGTAAGAGTTGCTTTTGCTAGTAGATACTTCAATAGATCAATTTTGGCTATAAGATTTGTGTGTTGGTTCAACATGTAATGCCACAACTTTTGGGAAGCAAACACTACTGCTAAACAAGCTCTTTCCATCGGTGAATAATTGAGTTCATATCCCACCAAGGTTTAAATTATATAATAGATTGCATGCTCTTTTCCTGATTCATCATGTTGTGCTAGCAAGGCCCCTAGGGCCGAAGTTGTAGTTGAGATGTATAATATCAAAGGTTTATCAGCAACTGGTGGAACCAATACAGGAGGTGTAGGTAGATGCTCTTTAAGCTGATCAAATGTTGCTTGACACTTATCGTCCCATCGAAATGAGACATCCTTTCAGAGTAAGTGTTGAAATGGTTGACATTTATCTGCTAGTTGTGAGATGAAACACCTAACGGATTGCAACCTTCCCTGAAGGCTCCTTAATGCTTTGAGGTTCTTTGGTGGAGGCATCTCCACTATAGCCTTTAATTTTGTGGGGTCTACTTTGATGCCTCTATGAGATACAATGTATCCCAATAGCTTCCCTGATGTTACACCAAAGACACACTTCTTTGGATTGAGTCTTACTTGGTATTTCTCGAGCTTGTCAAAGATCTATCCTAGAACCTGTATGTGATCTGTACTAGAAGATTTGGCTAGTATGTCATCAACATAGTCCTCCATGATATGATGAAAGGGGTCATGGAATATCATTGTCATTGCTCTTTGATAGGTTGCTCCTGCATTCTTTAGACCAAACAACATGACACACCAACAATAGTTACCCCAAGGACAAGTAAAAGTTGTTTTATGTTGATCTTCTTCTGCTATCCTTATCTGATTGTAGCTTGAGAATCCATCCATGAGAGAAAGCATTTCATGACCTGCTGTCAAGTCTACTATAATATCAATGTTTGGTAGTGGAAAGTCATCTTTGGGACATGCTTTGTTAAGATCTCTAAAATTATTGCACATATGGATGCGCCCATTGGGTTTAGACACAGGTACAATGTTTGAGACCCAATCTGAATAGTCAATAGGTCGTATGAACTTTGCATCTAACAACTTTTGTATTTCCACTTTTACCAAGAGGGCTATCTGTGGGTGCATCTTTCTCAGCTTTTGCTTGGCTGGTTTAACTTTTGGATCGACTGTGAGATAGTGAACTACTAGCTTAGGGTCTAGCCTTGGCATATCTACATAGGTCCACGCAAAGTTGATGGTTCGCTGCAAGAAGAATGTGTTATGATTCTTGTGCTCTGTTTCTAATAATGATGCTGCTAGGAATGTGGTCTTTGGATTATGCTCTGTGCCAAGGTTAATCTCTATAGAATCTTCCACTAGGAGAGCTGACTTCTCTTGATACTTAGATGGTAGGGGAAGGTCAAATCCTCCATCCTTAGGTGCCACAGTTGGGTTTTCACCTTTGGATATGTCCTTTGTTTTTACTATTTTGTGATCAAGAGGTGCCACAGTGTGGTTTTCACCAAGAGATCTTTCTTTATTTTTACTTTTACGACTGGAGGATTTGGCATTCTCACCAAAATAAGTTGTTGGCTCTAGTTCCATTACAAAACCTGCTTTATGATCACCAAGAGGGATACCATCCTGAAGTCCCATGAACTCAGCTAAAGCTTTGTCATTCTGAAATACATCTATAATGGGGGGCCCTTGTTGGTCCCAATTGATAAGTTCAGGGTAGACAAGTGTTACATTCTGGGTGTTAGTGGTGGAGGTTAAGGATACAAAGGATAGTGTAAAAATGGAGGATTCTGCAAATAGGTTGGACATATGGAGGGAAGAGTCATCGATGATATCCTCAGTAGACGTCAAATCAGTGGGAAATGTTTCAGCCACCTCGTCGAGGATATACTCAATTTCCAAGGCGTGCGGTACCTTCTTACCAAATCCTAAACCTTTCTTGTCTAGTTTCTTTGTCACAATAATGGGTTCCATAGTTCCTTGATTCTGTTTCCCAAGGCCACCTTGGCCTTTATAGCCCATCTGTTTGACTATCCTTAAGCCATTACCATATTGCTTGACTGGTATTGTGACTGGTTCTTTCTCTTTATAGAGCCAAGAAGAAATGTCCTCAATAGTTTCCTCTTCCAATAATCGTCCCTGTTGGAATTGGGTTAGAAATGCTGGGGGAGGAATAGCTACTTTTTTAGTTACTTTGGCAATGGGCGGTTGGCCGTAAGATTTAGGGGACAAAGGCATCTACCCTACATAACAAGATTTTGAGATATCATATTTTCCAAAGCCTATACCACGAATGTACGCTTTGATTTCAGGAAGAGGATTAGGTTCACTTGTAGAGGCTTGTGTCAGAGTTTTAGGATCAATATATAGTGGGGATTCAAGGGCTTTTGCATTGTTAGGCACTTGGTTGCAATTCTTATAGCTGCCTTGCAAGACATGGCAGAATTCAAAAGGATTGGGGTCTCCAGGGATAGTGATCTCTGTACCATTGTATGGGAATTTTAGAGACTAATGGTATGTGGAGGGAATAGCTTTCATTGCATGGATCCATGGGCGGCCTAGGATAATGTTGTAAGGCAGCTCAATATCAAGGACTTGACACCTGGTTTCCAGCAGACAGGACCTAGTTGTATAGGGAAGTGGATTATACCTTCTAAACGGCATTCAGCATCATCATATCCCTTGATTGTAATACTTTGATCAGTGTTGACATGATCCTCAGAGTATCCCAATTGCTTAAGTAACTTTATAGAATAGATGTTGAGACCAGCACCACCATCTATGAGTATACGTTTGATTTTGCGCTTATGGATGAGAACCTCAATATGAAGGGCATCATTGTGACACGGATCATGGGATGGGAGATCTTTCTCAGAGAAGACCACATTGTAGGGTGAAGCAATGTTACCTACTATAGGTTGGAAATCCGCGACCGCTATTCTAGCACTACTCTATGTGCAGGTCATGACCATAGAAGGTCCAAGATAGAGATCTGTGCTGGTGTTTTCCCTAGATGTTTGACAAGATTATAATCAGATTGAGCCAGAAGACTAGGTGTAGGACCACAAATGGTGACACGACCATGGTGAGTTGTAACAGCGCAATCCGTAGATTTACCTTTGATTGTGAGGGTAGATACTCGACTCTCTTCAAAATGACCTACAATGGAATCAAAGGAAGTGGAGGCATGATTGATACCTTTACCTCTATCCTGAGGAGGTGGACCATGATGAGGGAATGGTTCCTTGTACATATCAAGATCTTTGTTCGTGTGCTGAGCTGGTGGATCTTCTTGTAGAGATATTTGATTGCCTTCGATGAGATTTTGGATTAGGTGCTTGAGTTTCATGCATGATGCAGTTCTATGCCCTTTGCTCCTATGGAATTCACAGTATTCATTTTCTCTATACCGCGTAGTTTTGTAAATAGGTTCCCCATATGGGGGAGCATCGGGTAAGGTGATGAGACCTTTATGTAAAATCTTCTGTAAGACTATTTCTATGGGCTCTCCCAAGGGATTGAATTGACGCTACAGAGGGTAATCTTGTTGATGCCACTCTTGTTGTTGTTGTTGTTGGTTTTGATAAGGTTGCCTTTGTTGTTGTTGTTGTGGTGGAGCTTGACTTGGCTTGGAAAGCTATAGTAGCGTTTGCAAAGTTTGGACATGTTTAGAATCGACCACCCCATCGTTGACCACATTTTTGTTTTTGTTCCAATATTTGGGCTTATCGCTCGATTATTGATGAGGAGCGTTGTCTTTTGTTTCTTTGAAGATTTTAACCGCACCCTTAGCAATGAGGGCCTTTTCAATGTTGATTCCCTTGTATGTGATTTCGTCGAAGGTTGTAGCACTAAGAATTTGTAAATGGAAACCTAACTCTTGGTTGAGGTTCTGCACAAATATGCTAACCAGCTATTTCTCAGGAATCTTGAAAGGGAATTTGCTAGCCATTTGTCTCCATCATTGAAGGAAGGAAATGAAAGTTTCTCCATTCTTTTGTTTCTTGTTGCATAGATTAATCATGGAGATTTCATGCTCTGCCTTGTAGGAGAAATGGGTGGCAAATTTCTCTGCTAGCTCGTTAAAAGATTTGATACCCATAGGTAAGTGTGAGAACCATTCTATAGCTTGACCTCCAAGACTGTGAGGAAAGAGACGCATAAGATAGGTGTCATTATGTGAGACCTCGAAGCAAGCAAGATAGAATTCCTTGAGATGGTCTTTTGGGTCACCTTTTCCTTTGTATTTATCAAACTTAGGACTAGTAAAATTCTGAGGAAAAGGGATCATGAGTAATGACCGATCAAAAGGATAAGGACACACTTCCTCCAAAGAGAAGGTCTTCTTGGTGTGGCCAAACGTAAGATCAGATAGCTGTTGTTGAACTTCCGTGATTTTTAGCTCCATCACTGTGGGAGGGGTTGGAAACATCTCCTGTTGTCCGAGAAGTGGTTGTTGCTGCCCATACGAAAGATTGTAGTGTAAGCCATGAGCATTGGTATTATATGGGTTGTAAGATTGGTTGGGGTCATGCGCGTTTTATGTTGAATTCAGATTGGTTTGAAATTGGATGTTTTGATTTGGAAGAGGTGGAGGTGGCGCTAGGTAAGAATGTTGGCTTTGTAATGGTTGAAGAAAAGAATTGGGTGGAGGAAAGCTAAAGTGCGTTGGATTAGGTTGCGATGATGGCACATTGTTTTGGGAAACTTGATGTTGGGGAAGTTGTGGGTGGCCAGGCAATGTGTGAAAGAAATTTAGCGCTGATGAACGTAGTGGAGGAGGGACGTAGGTAGATGTGATTTGTAATGGTTGATTGGGGATGAGTGTAGAAGAATGTTGTGGTTGGGATTGCATAACTCTAATTGGTTGAGAGACATGAAGGTTTGATGATATGGGAGGTGGTATGTGTTGAGACCCTTGTTGCATGGCTACATAGTTGTTCCCCGGATTGTAATTGGGTGGGAAACCTATTCGCGAAGGAGTAACCAAAATTCCACTTGAGATTGGTGTGGACACTTTAGGAGTTTGTTGTATATTTGATTGAGCTAAGGTGGCTTGCTTAGCTAGCTCCGCTTGACGTTGTAGAGTCTCCTATTGGTGTTTGTAGATTTCCATAGGAGTCAGAAGTGGTGATACGGCCCTCTTTCCTGTTGGGTTTTGATAAAGGGAATTCTCAATCGTTCTTCCTTGTAAGCTTTGTTTAGGTAAAGGTGTGGTCACTGTTGACATGGTTTGGACTGCTTGTATGGTATCTAGGGTGTTGTTTGTCTCCTTGAGAGTGGATAAATCAAACTCTTGAGGTAACTTGGATCCTTGCTCTGCTAGTAAGCGAAAGAAATGATCTTGGTTCTCACTAAAGATTTTGTCAAAGGTGGCCATGACTCTAGGCTCTTGTATGAATTCATCAAGATCTTGCCCATCTTCTTGAGAGGATTGACCCATTTCAAAGTGTGGCTCTTCTTGAGATGGGGCTAGATCTATAGTATAACCTTGTGGGACAAAATCTGGAGGCATGCCAGTGGTATAGTGAGGTGTGCTTACCAAAGGGACCCTACCTTCTTGAGGCGTGACTTGATCAATAGTATATCCTTGTGGCACAAAATCTGGAGGCAAGCCGATGGTATAGTGAGGTGTACTTATCAAAGGGACCCTACCCTCATTGGGAGTGCTAGGGTGGTCAAGGTGCGGCATGTTGGGAGAATTGGTAGATCTTTCTGCAGGTGTTCTAGGAGGAACCTTGGGAGTAATGTTGAGACGGCCTGATTGCGGTGTGTGAGGAGGCAATTTGACAACTTGCTTGGACTTCATAATTTGCTAGAGCCTAGTGGTTACCATGGAATACACTAGGACAAAAGGTAATGCTGAGATTCTGCTTATGTTGTGACAAAGATAAACTTTGATGCACAATTTACTGGACCAAAGGCGCTATACTTCTTTGACCAGAGGTGCAGGACTGTGCAACCAAAAGCGTGCTACTATAATACCAAAGGCGATGGACTGAGCTACCAAAGGCGAGGTACCATTATACCAAAGGCGAGCTACGGTGACGAAAAGTGAGCTACTGTACCACCAAGGGCGAGCTTCTGTAATACCAGAGGCGCTGAAGTAGTGTCTGATGTTTTTTAAAGGCAATTTTGACAGATTTGGTTATGATTCTAATTGGATTTGTCTTTGGCAAGAGAAAACACAGCAAATAAGTGGTCAAAAAAGGACTGACACAATAGATAGTGTATGTTTGAGGCTCACAAAAAAGCCCAATGTTTCCACAGGTATAAGATAATTGCAATCAATAACAAGCACTTTTTATCCCTAGAGACAAGGTTTCATTGCATTAGATCAGCTCACAGCTTAATACTCCATTGATAAAAATATCATTCCATAAAGGTGTCAGATATTTTGTATCTTTGTGAGAGACGATAGGTAGGGATATCTCACCCTCCCCTTGGAAAGCTCAAGTAGGTCACAAGAGCTTTATGGCCAAGGGAATACTATCTCTTCTCAAGGGAGCCAATGTTGAGTATCTTAAGGGCTTAAATTGATTCCCCTTGCACTGATGATTATCGTAACGTTTGGAGGTAGATTGGATAGTCTCTATCTAGAATGGTTCTTAGTAACTTTGAGGGACCAACGCCTTATGAGCAATGTGACAAGCTACTAAAAGCTTTAACCAATCCTACTAAGAGTATCAAACACTTCACTCAATGTGAAAATCGTTTCCACAAAGAGCTAGTACACCTCTTTTCAGTTTGGCACCACAAGGTAAGGGTGACGTTAGTTAGGACTTGGCTTTCGCCTTATCCCTCTTATATAGTGGTTCAAAAGAAAACTCCGCTTAGGGTCGTCCCTTTTGGATGAAATGCAATCCAAAAGCAGGCCCTTCTAAAGGAAGTACTAAAATGTAAGAGCAAGCACATCAAACAAAGGGTCAATTGTCCCGTTATAAAAAAAATAAGGTGCAACTAAATTAGGCACACACACGTTTGTAGTTTTCAATTGTCCCTTATGAAATTCAAGTGTTTGGCATTCATGTCCATTTTCCCTTAGAAAATTGAGGTGTTTTCATATGCATGTCCATTGTCCCTTAAGAAAAGCAGTATGTTCCTAAGACTTAGATTGCCGAAATGATTTGTTCAATTATCCCTTAAGAAGGCAATATGTTTCTAAGACTTAGTGAGCTAAATCAAGATTTCTTCAACACTTGTCCTGCATGAACATATTAGAAAAACCTTTTTGCTCTGTGTGAGTGATAAGAAGCTGCAACAAGTCAATTAGCTCCACCAAAACTCATGAGTTAGCAAAAACAAATTAATTTGACCAAAAGCGAGTTACTGTCTTACCTAATGCGACTTACTGTTATACCAATAGCGCCACACTGTGTTTACAAACGCACAGTGATGCAGACTAGAAGCACCTAACTGTGCTATCATAAGCGCTGAATCAGATCCAGAAGCACCGAACTGTGCTATCGGAAGTGCTGTAATGTGTAACCAAAAGTGTTGTCCTGTCTCAGATCCAAAAAAGGTTATACTTTGTCAAAATAACTAGGTTCAGATAAGATTTCATGATTGATTTAATGTTCTGAGAAGTAATATCTCCTAGATCTGTATCCTGAAATCAATCAAACTCAAAAAGGTGTCGTAAAAAGATAGGTTAACTCAAATATCAAAAATACCCCTAACTAAGTCAACTTAGGAAGTATCAAAAGATAGTTGAAAGACAAATACAACAGCTTGTCAGACAAATCAACGATATGTGATGCAGAGGCATCCACACTATAACCTTGATATACAGCATGGATGTCCGAAACCCTTCATCATCATCATCATCATCATCATCATATTTTGCTTAACACTGTCAGCATCATCATATTTACTGTCGCCGACCGATATCCTCCTGATGACAAGCCTTCGCCCTTTCGCCTATCAGCAGCATCATCATATTCGACTACCGGCAGCATCATCATGTTCGGCAAGCGCGAACATCCTCCTGAGGTCCACTGTTCATCTCACCGACAACTACTACCTTCAGCATCATGATGTTCAACATCATGTTCATCAGCAGGATATAAAACATCCTGTTCCTCCCATTTATCTTGCGACGACTACCTCATGCACCTTCCCTTCGGCGCTTATGTCACCCTGATATCCTGATGACGTATATTCTGATGACGATGACGTCACATGCAACTTCTTCAATATCCTGCTGCTCTGAAATATCCTGATGACGTATATCCTGATGATGATGACGTCATATCCTGCTGTTGGCCAAACTTAACTTTTTCTTCGGCCCGCGATCAACCTGATCTTCTACCTTATGCCGATGCACTCCTTCTCGGCACCTCTTGATGATGATCACCCCGACGCACTTTCACTTTATGCAACCAACCGCATCATGCTCTTCTCCACTTATCCGGATGACGATGCCCGAAGCGACTGCAGGATATTCACCAAATTATCCTGATGATGCCGTTTTGACAAATTTCCAGCCTTAGCGGATTTTCACTGTTCTGATCCGCCGAACCTCCTGGGATGACCCGATTCACTTCCAGGGTGATCTTCCAAACTCTATCAGCTCGAGCTAGCACATACCCATGCTAGGGTCTTCAACATCTCTTGACGGCGATCCTGCACACCTGCATGCGAACAGAAAACAAACTAAAACCTAACCTACTGTACATAACCATTCCACCGATCCGACGAATCAACCGGTGGAATGGATCAGCGAATCCATGAAACCACCAAACCAGCAAATCGATCAAGCAATGGAATTCAACAGAGGATGAACAATAACAGGATCTCTTTATTGATTTCAACAGATGCTATTACAATACTCTGTCTCTCTCTCGCAAAGTCTGATCGATGATATATGCAATATCAACCGATCCTCATGCTTAAATAGATTTTCCTGCGAGTACTACTGACCCAACTCCAAGCGGCTGGGAAATCTCTCCAGGTGGCTGGGAGATCCAACCGGACCTACAGCATGACAGCTGTCTAACAAACTACCTAAAAATAGTAAAACATGGTCAGCATGATCTTAGTACAGTCAGCATGACCTTATTACATGCATTTGGTCTTATCAGACCTTCTTGGAAAACATAAACAAGACTCAAACTAACTAACTGCCTCATGAAGGCCAGCTATCAGGTAGGTGCTCCTGCACCATACTCCCCAACAGAAAAGAACTCATGTCCCATGAGTTTAGGATGTGGAAGTCCTCCACCTTTACACTTTGTCTTTGCAATATTCTGACCTGTTCCAGCTTTATCCTCTGCTGGCTCTTGGCTGCTCCAAGACTTCTGAACTGTAACTTGCTTTCTTGCAAGGAAATCCTCATGCCTGTCAATGTAGGCCTTTCTCTCACATACCCTGTGTTTGACCAGAACCTCTTTCTGAACTGCCTCTTGAAGTGCTGAAATGTTCAATCCTGTCTTTCCTTCAACTTTTATAGGACAAACAATAGTCCCAACTATGACAACATCCCTGTCATTCTTCTCAACTGGTTGCTATTTGCAAACCTGTTTCTGCACCTGCTGCTGACCTCTGTCAGTCAAAACTAAAACTTTCTTCAACCTGTTGTCCTGAACAACTTCCTTCCCTGCAGTGTCCTCAACTGCCTATATGCCTGCTCCTATAGGCTTCTGCACAAACTCCTTCTTTCCCATTAAAATGATTTGGGCTACCTTCTGTACTGCAGCATTTGCCTGCAATGGTATCAACTTAATAGTCTTCCCATCTTTCTTGATGGTGTAGGTATTAGCATACCCATCATACAGTACCCTCCTATCAAATTGCCATGGTCTACCCAACAATAGGTGACAACATTCCATGGGCAAAATGTCACACAAAACTCTATCCTGATATGCTCCAATCTGAAAATCCACATATGCCTGTTCATATACCCAAAGTGATTGACTATCACTCACCCAAGATGCCTTATAAGGGTGTTGATGTGGAATCCTTTCCAAATGCAGTTTATCCACCATTTCCTGGGATACCATGTTGTCTGTTGAACCAGTATCAATGACAACCTTGCATACTTTACCTTTGCTCTTGCATGTGGTCTTGAAAAGAGCTCTTCTTTGCATCATATCCTTTGATGCCTGCAAACTAATTCTCCTTAGCATCAATGCTTCTCCCTCCTCAGGATACCCATAACCGTCAGGTTCTCTATCTTGATAAGTGTTTGAACTTTGCACACTTTGCTCTACTTTCTCTTCTTGCACAAGTTGTACTCTCTTGTCACTCGTTCTATCATCTCTGGATGATGAACCTTTGTTTTCTGGACATTTGAAAGATGGATGACCAAACTCACCACAGGTGTAACACTTTCCTGAAAATGTAGTGGAACCTCTACCACCTCCAAATCTGCCTCTATTACCTTTCCATCCACCTCTGAAATCAGACTGTCCCTGTCCTTTACCAGTGTCTTCTTGACCCTCGTTGGTTTGCCTTGTTGTAGGGGCTGCTCCTCTTCCCCTCATATTGCTGCCTCTTCCTCTCATGGACTTATCTTGTCTCCTATTCATCTTTTCTTCAATCCTGATTGCCATTTGATAACAATCCTCCACATTCTTAGGGTTAGCTAAAACGAACTCATCCTGTATGTTCAATCTCAAACCAGCCAAGTACCTAGCCACCTTTTCTACCTCATTCTCATGATGACCAGATCTCATACTCAACTTATAAAACTCCTCAGTATATGCCTTCACATCCATTTCCTTCTGCCTTAAAAATTGCAGCTTCTTAAACATCTGAATTTCATAATCCCTAGGCAAGAATTTACCTTTGATCCTTGCTACCATCTTATCCCATGAAGTGATCTTTGACTTCCCTTGCTTCCTTCTCTCGGACTGGACATAATCCCACCATACCAAAGCATGACCTCCTAACTTGGTCTTTGCAATCTTTACCTTCTGATCCTCAGCAACATCTTCACATTCAAAGTGATTATCAAGTGCAGCAATCTAATCCAGTAACTCATCTTCATTCAAACTTCCATTATACTTGGAAACATCAACCTTTACCTTAGGTTTCTCACTCTGCACTACCTTTAACAGTTTTGCAAATTTCTGGTCTTCAGCATCCAGTTCTTCAGCTACCTCTTCATACTCTTCAACAGTATCTTCATCTTCTTCAGACTCACTGTCTTCCACTTCCCTCTTTTTGTTCTTCTCCAGGGCTACAAGCCTGGCTTGAAGTGCTTCAGCAAGCTCCTTCATCTTCCTCATCTCTCTGGCATGTTTTTCCTTCATCTCCTGCAATTCCCTTGCAGTACCATTACCTTTCGGAGGCATTTTGTCAACCTCTCAATCAACACACAACACACACTCAACTCTAACTCTGCCCTTTCGGTGACAGAATCAACACACAACAGCCCAGACCTTTTGCTGAGCTCTGATACCACTATGATGCAGAGGCATCCACACTATAACCTTGATATACAGCATGGATGTCCACAACCCTTCATCATCATCATCATCATCATCATATTTTGCTTAACACTGTCGGCATCATCATATTTACTGTCGCCGACCGATATCCTCTTGATGACAAGCCTTTGCCCTTTCGCCTGTCAGCAGCATCATCATATTCGACTACCGGTAGCATCATCATGTTCGGCAAGCGCGAACATCCTCCTGACGTCCACTGTTCATCTCACCGACAACTACTACCTTCAGCATCATGATGTTCAACATCATGTTCATCAGCAGGATATAAAACATCCTGTTCCTCCCATTTATCCTGACGACGACTACCTCATGCACCTTCCCTTCGGCGCTTACGTCACCCCGATATCCTGATGACGTATATTCTGATGATGATGACGTCACATGCAACTTCTTCAATATCCTGCTGCTCTGAAATATCCTGATGACGTATATCCTGATGATGATGACGTCATATCCTACTGTTGGCCAAACTTAACTTTTTCTTCGGCCCGCGATCAACCTGATCTTCTACCTTATGCCGATGCACTCCTTCTCGGCACCTCTTGATGATGATCACCCCGACGCACTTTCACTTTATGTAACCAACCGCATCATGCTCTTCTCCACTTATCCGGATGACGATGCCCGAAGCGACTGCAGGATATTCATCAAATTATCCTGATGATGCCGTTTTGACAAATTTCCAGCCTTAGTGGATTTTCACTGTTCTGATCCGCCGAACCTCCTGGGATGACCTGATTCACTTCCAGGGTGATCTTCCAAACTCTATCAGCTCGAGCTAGCACATACCCATGCTAGGGTCTTCAACATCTCTTGACGGCGATCCTGCACACCTGCATGCGAACAAAAAACAAACTAAAACCTAACCTACTGTACATAACCATTCCACCGATCTGACGAATCAACCGGTGGAATGGATCAGCGAATCCATGAAACCACCAAACCAGCAAATCGATCAAGCAATGGAATTCAACAGAGGATGAACAATAACAGGATCTCTTTATTGATTTCAACAGATGCTATTACAATACTCTGTCTCTCTCTCGCAAAGTCTGATCGATGATATATGCAATATCAACCGATCCTCATGCTTAAATAGATTTTCCTGCGAGTACTACTGACCCGACTCCAAGCGGCTGGGAAATCTCTCCAGGCGGCTGGGAGATCCAACCGGACCTACAGCATGACAGCTGTCTAACAAACTACCTAAAAATAGTAAAACATGGTCAGCATGATCTTAGTACAGTCAGCATGACCTTATTACATGCATTTGGTCTTATTAGACCTTCTTGGAAAACATAAACAAGACTCAAACTAACTAATTGCCTCATGAAGGCCAGCTGTCAGGTAGGTGCTCCTGCACCAGATTTCATGATTGATTTAATGTTATGAGAAGTAATATCTCCTAGATCTGTATCCTGAAATCAATCAAACTCAAAAAGGTGTCGTAAAAAGATAGGTTAACTCAAATATCAAAAATACCCCTAACTAAGTCAACTTAGGAAGTATCAAAAGATAGTTGAAAAACAAATACAACAGCTTGTCAGACAAATCAACGATATGTATATGAATAAAACCCTGCAAAAACACCAACCAAAGTCAGAAAACCTATATTGCCAAAAGTGCTTAACGATACTACCAAAAGCGCCATTCTATGTTACTAAAAGCGCCACTCCATGTTACCAGAAGCGTCACTCTATGTTACCAGAAGTGCTGTAGTAGCACCTAAGAGCATTGTACTGTGCCTCCAGTAGCACTTAAGGATACTGCCAAAAGCACCTTTCTGTGTCCTTTGCATTGTTCTGTACTGTAACTTCAAAGAAAATTAATTTCTCAAAGAAAAAGAGGGATTAGTGGGTCCCACTGGGCGTGCCAGAATGTGTATGAGGAAAATTAACTATGATAAACTAAACAAATCAAAAACCCAATAACATAAAGAGAACCGATCTAAATAAAAGCCATTAATAATAAATCAATGAAATATGAAAGCTTTTACTGAGATTTGTATTGTTCCCTTTAGATGAATGTGGATTGCTCAATAGTATTGCAAAGCCATGGTTACAACAAGCAAGTAGAGTGCTCAAAGATCAATGTCAAAAGATCATGAAGTTGCTCAATCGATGAGATGTATGCTCAAAGTGCTGTTAAGTATGCTTGAGAATAAGTGATCGAAGAGAGAGGTAATGAAGGAGATGAGGGGGGTTTATATAGATTTCAACAAAGATCAATCAACGGTCCAGATAATTCAGAAGAATCAACAGAGGAGAACAATTGAGGAACATGCAACGAATAAGAAGAAGACAAGTGTCACACAAAAGTTGTTTTATTAGAGTTAAACACTTTCTTTTCTAAAGATAAGACATGTTTTTCATAAATTAGAAAGTTTTTTTCTAATTTAAGAGAAATTGATAAAAATAAGGTTAAGTGAATAGATAACTCAACTTAAGATTTGCTTTTGCATGATTTGAGAGAAATTAAATAAAATATTATTTAATTTTGTGTGCATGGAGAAGAAAACTTATTTTTAGAAGATTTGAAAGATATTTGTAGATAAGAAAGCAAATTAAATAAATAAATTTATTTAATTGTTGTGCATGATTTGGAATAATAAATAAAATATTTGATTTATTTTATTTTTGGGGATTGAGAGAATTTAAATAAATTTGATTTGATTTATTCAAATTTGGAAGAATGAATTTGATTTAATTAAATAATTGGGAATTATTTAATTGTTTGGATAAGAGGGAATTTGTGATGAATTAATTAAATAATGGGATTTATTTAATTAATGGAGACTTGAGATTTGGAAAAAAGATAATTATCTAATTAAATAATTAAAATTATTTAATTGTGGAAGAATAATAGAGGAATTTGATTTAATTAATTAAATAAAGAGAATTTATTCAATTAATGTCAAATTTAGGAGTTTTGGAGGAATTTGATGAAATAAATTAAATAATTAGATTATTCAATTAATGTTGTAATGTAGGTGATTAGGAAGAAATGACGAAATGTGAGTAGTGCGACGACTTGGTTATTTTAGGGTGTCTACAGATTGACTCGGGGAGTACACATAACTTCATCAACAAACAACTAGCAGCAAAGTTAAATTATTTTGTCTACCCTACCCCCGAATTCCAAGTTATGATTGCAGGTGGTGGTATAACTAATTGTTTAGGGAAATGTCACAGTATTAAACTCACCATGGGAGACTACATGATAGATGGCCCTATGTTTGTTATACTCATGGCTGGACCAGACATTGTTTTGGGAGTTCAATGGCTTACTACCTTGGGCACAATTGAGATGAATTTCTAGGAACTATTCATGCGCTTCTACTCCGGGGATAAAAAATATGAGCTAAGGGGTTTACGTGCAAAAAGTCCACAATTGGTAAGTGCAGACCAAATGTCACTAAAAAAGATGTGGATAAAGGTGTGGCTCAATTATTGTCAATGGAAGTGCAAAAGTCAAAGATTCCTGCTTCACCTTTCAAGAAAGTAGTTACAGTTTCAAATCACAAGAGGGAACCTGATTTGTATGGGCCTCATAAAGGTTCAACAAGGACTGATAACATCGACTTTAAATTAAGGTTACCTAAATAAAATTTCATACAACCTTTCTATGATATCTCTATCTTGGAGAATGCTAGTAGACTCAAAAGTCCATTTATGACAATGTTACCAGAGCTTGATGAAGAAGGAAGAATCATATTGGAACCAGAGTGCATTCTTCAAACACACATGAAGAAGTTGAGGAATATAACCCTCACTGAGTATCTCATCCAATGAAAGAATTTACCAGTTGAAGAAGCCACATGTGAGGATGAGGAGTTCATTCAGAAGAATCCACACTTGATTAGCATTAAGGACAATGCTTCTTTGAAGAGGGAGGGCATGCTACACCCTTAATATTGGTGTACATAGGGTTATGAATAGTCATCTTGTGGCTATCTTAACTCCTAATTAAGTCATGTTATCATTATTATATTATTATTTAGTTAGATAGGTTAGACTAGGTGTTATATAGGGGTGTGTCTATTCATCCTAAGCATAATTAGGTATATATAGGAGGATATGAGTCTTATTTCATCATAGATGGTGAAGTGTGTTCTCATTGGAAATATTTGGAGGTTGTCCCATCGAAGTGGCCTATTATTCTCAGTTATTATCAAGTATTTGCAGAATATTTCATATTATCTTCTTCCATTGTGCAAGTTATTTCTTTACAAAGAATCTTCAGCACAACCTCATCCTCATTAATAGTTCCTCCAAGACCTTTGATTCCATTGACAATTTCATCAACTTTTTGCATGTAGATTGTTATGTTCTCATCTTCACTCATCTTTCAGTTAGGTTCTGCAATTTAGCACTTTTTACATAATCATCTCCTTCATATAAATTTTTCAACTTATCCCAAATCTCATGAGTAGTCTCCAAATCCATAACTTTCACTAACTCAGTATTAGATAAGGCACTTAACAGAGCATCTCTAGCTTTTCTATTTAGCTCATACTGTTTGACTTCATCTTCATATGATGAACCATTTTCAGGAATAGTATACTTTGTATCTGCCATCTTCCAAACACCATAACCAAGAGAAATGAGATGACTTTTCATTCATACCTTCCATAGAGCATAATTCATTCCATTGAACTATGGTGACTCCTTCCTGTGTGCCATCTCAAATCTACCTTGAGTTGTTAGACTCTTTACTGAGGAACCCTCTCTTTGATGCCAATTGTTGAAAAGCACAATACAACTGAGAGGGGGGTGAATCAATTGTAACCAATACTTCAAAATCATTAACACATCAACCACTTAATCACTGTTATTGTATTTAATCATGAAAACATGAAATCAAAAACTTAAACACATTCACACATGAGACACATGAGACACCATATTTTTATGTGGAAAACCCTATAAGGGAAAAACCACAGTGAGTGTTAGCTCACAATATAAAAGATATATCAAAATTTACACTAAGGCTCACTACCTGAGGCTCATTGCCAATGGGGCTCACTGCCAAGAATGCTCACTACAAAAGAAGTGGCTCACTACCAATGGGGTGGCTCACTACCAGAATTAGTGAACTGAGATATTAGCATCTACTCCATGCCAGGATTCAGTTCCATTGAAGCATAGTAAAATTCCTCTACTCTGCTCTACTATTTATCTTCGCATCTTCGCACATCCATACATTTTTCATGACTTCATTACAAGTATTTATACAATTCATCAACCTTGGAATTATCATCAAGGTCAGCATTACAATCATCAACCTTTAGAACAATCTCCAAGGTCGGCATACATACATACATCAAGATAGGTCTGGACCTAAATAGATTTCAGAGGGAAAAGAATGAATGTGGATCACACCAAGCCTTAGCTGGGACTCAATTACAATCTTCCATGCAACAACATGCTTTACAAACTTTGAAGCACAACTGCAAGTAGTGAAAACAACCAAGTCAGCCAAGACTGGAGTTAACACTAAGCATGCACGATCCAGATTATACTTTGCGGACCAATCGAAAGGTAGGAACATGATCTAGAGACTCCCACAAGCATGTTACAATCACCAAGAACATCTGCACAACCTCTAAACACTTTATCCATAAGATTATTCAAACTGAAGCACTTGAACATTACTATCGGCCATCGTCATAAAGGAAAGATCGCTTGCAGCGCACCAAATCACAAACCATTTGAACTAAAGACACATAAAATCATCACAAACTTAATTCCAGAACCGCAAACTGTGAAACTTAAATGTGAAGAAATGTGGAGCAGAATACATTCTCCCTGTCACCATTAAATACACAGAAAAATAGTTTTTACTCTGGTGAACAGAACTCGCTCAAATCTTCAAATCAGAGGCTCAAACTTGAAACATAGCATCTATAGACATCCCTTAACATTACTTCCAATCCGTAGGCAAAGATATTCAATCTACAGGATATGCAGAGCAAAACACTGCATTGTTCTGATAGATAAAGCAATTTTGCACTTTGTACTAATTCCTCAAATACTTGTTTAGACTTATTCAAATGACTTCCTTAGGTGTTGACATCAATGACAACACTTACTGGTCATACTTGCAACACTATTAACACTAGAAAAGAATCATCCCCAATAATGATGCCAAAAAGTGATAGGCTTTCGTAAGGTCCTAACACTTTAGTTAAAAATATGTCAATTATGTCGACCAGGTAGTGTCCAAGGCTGTATGCAATAGGGGATATTTTTGGACATCTCACTTAGTGTAGATTTTCTAAATTTTTGAAAACTTTGAAACATAAATTAAACTAGAAAGCATGAAATTGTTTAAGCTAGAAAGCATTCAAATTCCTACTCTAGAAAGCATGTAAACTAACTAAGAATCAACACTTTGTAGTTTAACTATGAATTCAAAACAAAGGTAGCTAACTACTAACTGAAAGTACACCTAACATCTTTTAATCAATAGCTAACAACAATTTTTTATGAACAGAGTGGATGCTTCAGAAATTTCAAGTAAACTGAATTCAAAGATCATTAACTTCAAAACACAACCTATGAGAACACATAACAGAGCTAAGCATAAAGTAACATTTATCTAAGCATAACATACATAGAACAACAATGAAAACATTAACAATGAGAATACTTATCTACTCTATAATCCCTTGAGTGGCTAGCTCTTGGGCATTCCTACTATCAGTTCAAATCACATTCGGTGCTTCAATAAATCCACAGCAAATCCCATTCATAATACTTCCATTACTTAGAACAAATTACTTAGAACAAGACTGGCGGTATTCATTCATGTCATAAAAGTATTACAAAGCACAGTACAAAGAATATAGCTAAATAGTATTCAGAATATATCATAACAACCTATCCTTGTTTGAGCAACTACATATATATACTGCACTACTACAAAATCCTAATTCTTAGATGGTGAGTAAATGCCATTGAAGAAGTCTTTTAAAGAAAAATAGAATTACAACTAATTGGATGTCTTTGAATTAAAACACAATAAAGGCTCTGAGTGGAGCTGTAAAGTCTTAAGTATGATCAACAGAAAAGAACAGAATTGCTTAACAAAGTCTACAGTGTATGCCTAAATTTCTGGCGCCCTAAATTTTTGATGCTCTGACTCCAACCGCTTTGAAGTCCACTCCTTCTGTTAGGTCATACATGGAACTCTACATAATTACACACGCTCTACAGAAATTAATTCAACATTAGTGGCTAATTCCAATCAATTTGAAAATGAAGATTCATACATCATTTTATCAAAAATAGATAAATATTGTTTCTAAAAATAAACAAATTGGCATGGCTAAGTGATTGGTCAGGACAAAAAGGATTATATGGTTTGTTTTAAAAATGATGTTGTTTATACCTCATTACAAGTGTCAGTTGATAAGTATGAAGTTTAAGTAGCAGTAAGACATGTTATTCCTTTTGGATACCCCATGTTATTCTTACTACATAAAGAGTTACATGATTAGACTTGAACATATTTTTGTATGAAGACATGTCATTCCTTCCATATGTTGATAGGTTTACTGTATTGAATCAATTCAAACTTTATCAATATGAAACTTTAATTGCAGAGAGTCTTGTCATGACCCATTTTAAGCTTGGGTTCTTTGACTTAGTCCAAGTGTTACTTGAACAAGTTTGAACCCCCATTACTTCATGTAGAGCATTTTTTTGAACTACCCAACCATATTATAATTAATTGTTATGCCCTTTCTCATCTCTAGAGACTTTTTCTTTGAATGTACTTCTAGAGTTAGTAGGTTTTAACCTTTTTACTACTTTTTCCATTGATTTGTTCTGCACTAAGTCATCTACCTTATGAATTATGACTCTTGTTGACTAAACATAGTGTCTAAATTCCCTAAGCCTTCTTGTTTATCACTTTTATCACTTTTACCCACTCCAATTACTCCTCCTTTATATTATTTTTCTAGACCTCCATTCATCCATTCCATCCACTCTCATAATAGACAGCCACAAAATAAAAAATTTATGAATTCCAAAACTGTATGGAAAAGGCTTTCCACTCCCATTTCCTCTCCTTCACCCTAATTCATTTTGCATAGACTTATTTATTCCATTCATACAAATCTACCTTCTATAATCCATGACAATCCCCTTCACCACCTTCTCCTTCTCTTCCTCAAGCCATGAATTTAATGATACTATACTTCCTCATCTTTAAGGCCTTGATAGCTAGTCTCCTCTACATTATCATCTCTCCTTGTCCTTAACCCCTCTTTGATACCATCATATTCATTAGATGATGTGCCTCCTATACTTGACACTATGTTTGATACCCTCTCTAATATTCCATGCTTACCTCCATATTTTCTTCTCAAGCTAAGGTGAATAATTTTACTGAGGCCTCTTTCTCTAACAATGATCTCATATGATAGATGAACCTCCACCTTATATTAATTGTACATATTTTCTCTCTAATCATATTTTATATCTATATTCCTCTTATCTTTGTGTGTACTACCCCTACCATGTGATGAGATATTAAGCTACACACTTAATGGGGTTGCATGTTGTGTTTGCTATGTCCTATTACATGACTAGCTATATTTCCACATACTATTGGGGAGTTAACATTTGATGTTGTATTGTGTTGAATCTTGTCTCTTATTTTATTTCATTCTCTTTTCATGTTCCTTCCTCTTTATGTTGTCTTTTCCCCTTTGTTTATTCATCTATCTTTTGTTAAAATTTGGAGACAGTGCAAGTACTAGGGACTCATCATCTCTCTTCATGCTAACCCAAGTTTTTACTATTCACTCATATTGTGCCCTTTTAGGATTTCTACATCCTCTTTTCTCTTATCACTTTCTGTATCTTTCATTTCTTTGTGTCTTCATTTCTACTTTTGTCTTTTTCTCTTTAGTGCATCTAGGATTATGACTTAGAACAATGGACTTCATTGTGGAATATTTTATTTATGCACCAAGGATGATAATGAGTTTTCCAAAAAAATTCTTTTTCATATTCTCATCTTGTCCTACATTCACCTATCATTCCACATACATCATATATACCACTTGTGCATACTCACATCTATTGCCTATTGCACACATTAATACTTGCCATGGAAATTTCTTTCCTTAATCATAGACTTAGGATATTCTATCCATCCACACTCCAAAAGATCTTCTCCTTATCCTTACCATAATTTACTAAAATACATGTCCATAATTAGGTCCATCAATACTTCTCCCTTTCTTCTTTTCCCAATATCCAATACTCTTTATTTATTATTATATCTCACAAGTGGATCCTTACCCCTCCTTTCTCTTTTAAGTATCAAGTGCCAAGAAGCATGTAAATGCACATAAAAAAATTCCATAACTACCTGGTCTAATCTTTAGTGATGATCTCTTGTGTCTTACTAGTTGTGTGGGGTTATATCATGGGGTAGAATAAAAAAAGAAAAAGAAAATTCAAAAGTGTACAATCCTGAGAGACATATTTCAAAGCCACATCAAAACAACTTGAAGGCCACATCAAATCAAAGAAATCACTCTACTAGAATTAAGATGTACCAATTTTCTAAGATAGCTCATAAGGTAGGATACCTTCTTTCACTTTCTCCTAAGTATACATTTTTAAGTAGAAAAGAGTGATCTAGAATAAGGAGTTAAACTAGGTCAAACCCTCATCTACAGACATTGGGGCACAAACTGAGCTTGGATTCTACCCATGAAGGAGAGCCAAACTACAAGGGTTCTGCCCTTTTTTTGTATAGAGAAAAGTCAACCAAATTCAACCAAGATCTAGAAAGAAAACAAGGGCAACTGACCAAAGCCTAAATGACAAAGATCTACTAATAACTAACTGTTGGAAACATATATCAAAAAACCAAAAGTACAGCAGAGATCATGAAGCAGAGCAGAACCTGGATCCAGATTCAGAGGCACCAAAGACCAAGGTGCTTGGGTTCCCTAGAACCTAATTAGGGTTTAGAAGAATCTTTGAGTATTACTAGACCTATACCTATAAACCCTTTCTTCTTCCCAGATCTTGTCTTAAGAAACTTGTATCTCCAACCTGTACACAATAAAAGAGGAAAAGATTGTGCTATGTATAAGGGCTTGCCTCAGTCAAACCTTGTGTTGGTGTTTCCACCTCCACTACAATGATGATTAGATTTGAGAGTGTGTGCTCTAGGAGGGCAGAGGCTAGATTTGCAATATATTATAGAAATATGAATGAAAATGATAATGATTACCACAAGATGTGAAACCCTAGTTGATGGAGATAACTCAAGATCATGCACCAACAAGGAGAGTGATGGAGAAGAGATTGAAACTTACTTCAAGACCTACAAACAAACTCCATAACATCCACAAGTAGATAGCACTCCCAAGCATGAAGAACACTTTAGCATAGAAGATCAAAACATGTGAGCAAACTCTACTTTCGCATTAGGAATCTTAGTGTAAAATGAATTGCAAAACTCCTTTATATATGCATTCCTACTCACAAATGACGAATAAAACAAAATGGGGCCAACATATACAAACTAGGGAGGTGTTCTAAGCTGACACTACAAGAGAGGGGCTAAAGAACCCATCTAGGACTAGGGCACTCAGGCACCCTAGTCCTTTAGCCTCGCAAACTCATGGGAGTGTCCAATGTCATGGGCTTAGGCCAGTCCTAAGTTTATTCTATCAGGTTTATTCATTGGATCGAGATTTTGTTGTTTATGCTCAAAAAGGTGTTAAAATAGGTCCTGATTAACAAAGGTAACATTTTAGGTCCAACAAGGTGCTAAACAAGGTGTAAAATGCTAGTGTACACATTTTACTCTATAACATTTAGCCCCCACTTTAACATGGGTATGAACTTACGTTCGAACTCACATTAAAGGAAGGAGAAAACATGAAAGCATAGAAGCTAAATAATTCTACCAAGTTGTGGACTATTAGTAGCCCTCAAGCTTAGGATTCTAAGGTTTTAAACACAAGCAAAAATATTTTCAAACACACAATACATTGCAACATAATTCACACATACGTGGAGTACTAAAAGCATTCATAAGAATACATGTGAAAGACACACAATACACAAAGGTAATACATGCCATACACAATGCATACATGCTTGACACGAAGAATACACATAAGGCACAAAGCATACACATGAAAATACACATAGAAAACATGATGAAGACACATAAGACGCAAGTTCAAACATAATGCACAAAATAAACAAACATAGAAACAAACACAAGAACAAACACACAAGGCACATGACTCTGACACTAGCTTGCTCTGTCACTAGGGGTCATGTGAAAAGAAGTTGCCTTTGTGGATCGCACACTATTAAGGACTACTAAATTACTAGGTGACCACGACAAGTCACATGAAGCACACGGGATAGCAAACTTCGTTGCACTAGGTGGATCATGGACCCAAAAAGAAACATCACAAGCTAGTGAGGACCACCAAATCACTAGATGAGTTCCATGCCAACCATAATAAACAAATATGTAACCAAAAAGAGCATAGCATGATGTTTGCCCCCACCTTAAAGTGACTTCTAACTCCTATCAGGGGGCAATTGATTTAAGGTAGAGTAAACCACAAGACATGTACAAGAGATTTTCATAAGCACATGCCTATAAGATGTGTTCCTGAAAAACTACACAGCAACCAAGGGTTGCCCCCACAAAAGGCAAACTGAGGCGATGCTACGAGCATGATACACAAAGGCTTGTGTAGTCATGGTATGACACCGAGCATAGAAACAAGGTGCCACATAAATAAAAAACAAACAAGGAACAACAAGTTATACTGAATAATAACACAAAGGGATCTACCTGACTGGCGTCAGTATATGAATGGTTTGTACAAATAGGAGAATTCTCAAGACTATAAATATATTTGGAACTATCATCATCCGCCAGCTAGTAGAACTATTGAGACAAAGGAAGAAATATCACATGAAACCAAAAAATAAAAAATCCCTTTGGGTCAACAAGGGAGAGTGCCAAAGCATCCTACACCTTGCATTGTCCCTAAGGGACACAACAACAATGCAACTTATGAAATATAGAAGTATGATGATACAAATAGAGAGAATGTCACAATGGATTTCGGTCCCTTTGTATCCTTGCACTTGTAGATTGTCTCTACATTTTGTTTCAGTTTCGACAATGTTGCGTTTAAAGTATAGTGGCTTAACCGTCGCTTAATAGTGGCTTAATATTTGTGTCTCTGTGTATTTGTGTCTCCGTTCTGTGCCTCAAATGTTTCTTTGCGCGGGTCGCGCCAAGTGTCAAAGGCACAACAATGAAACAAGCACCTAGTTTTATGTGAAGGCACCGTGTGTCCTTTTGAGTTTGCTGTGGAGTGCGCCATGTATCGAGTAACATCTTTTCGTACATTTTGTTTCAAGCCTGCAGAAGGTGCCATGTGTCGTTAGCGGAAGCAGTCTCAAAAAGTTTCCTTTCTTACTACATGCTTGCAGGTGATGCCGTGTGTCTTTTTGAGATTTATGCAAAGGATGTCACATGTCCCTTTTTAGAATTTATATTGATATTAGCATAAATACATTTTGTTTCATGCTTAGGGAAGGTGCCACGTGGCGACAATGGAGAAAGAGTTACTTTATTAATAATATCTTATAGCATGAAACATTTTAATTCACAGTTGCAGTAGAACGCACCAAGTATCGGCTTCCGAGGGACCTTTCAAAAGTTTCATTTGTTTCAACAGTGTTGCAAAGGTTGCCACATGTTAGCTTGTATGAGCGTGGGTGCTGCCATCTATCCCAGTTTTATTCCCTTTGAGGGTAATGAGTTATGAAGGCCATGGGTCCCATTATTATTGTGTCTCAATTTCTAAGTGAAGTAGGTTGCGACAGATGTCACAACGAAGGGCACCTGGGTATAAAGACAGGTTTTTAAAGGCTTGGCGGGGCAGGACATGTATCATTTTTGGAGACTGCGGAATGCGACAAGTGTCTGTTTCCTGTTGATTTCTTTGAAGGCAAAAGAGTTTCTAAGTATATGCGGATGCTACCACTTGTCATATTTTCTTTTCAACCTTATCTGCACCGATGTTGCCATATGTCTTGGTCTCAATATAGTTAGTGTGCCACATAATATTTCACCCCAGCCAATGAGCACACAGGAGGGATGGTCGTTACAGATTCAGAAGATTGTAATCACCATGGACTTCCAGTAATCTTCAGTTCTATTTGGCCGTTGAGGATTCAAGTTATTGCAAGCAATTTTGTGTTAAGTCGATGATTATAAATATGTAGAATTTGTAATCAAACAGGATGGATGACTTTACTTTTGATATAAGTTTTCAATTAGAAATCTAATAGAGGAGTCAGAGACTTTGCTATGACCAGTTTATGTCATTTTGCCTTTATTTTGTTGTTCTTGATAAGAAAGTCAATATATCTATGCATGTTTCTGTGTCTTTTATGTTGCTGGAAGATTAACAAGAACTATGTTATGTGCCTTGGTTGATATCATCTGTGTCTTTGCAAATTTGTCTGGTTATAAGCCTTTGATAATATTCATTATATCTATTTATGTTGATCATGTAGTATCTGCTCTTTAATATAACTGTATCTTGAGAATAGCTTCACTGTGCTTGAATTGAAGGAATACCTTTTACTTAGGCGTATCACCATAAATTAGATTTGCTTATTGTATCTGTAATCCTGTTTATTTCTTTCCCTTTGCTCAAAACCTAATTGAAATAGGAAGAGCCAGCTTCTTTAAAATCTGGGGGTTGTTTCAAGTAGCAAGTCTCACATTCTTGAAACCTCCCATGTTGGTGTTGGAACCTGCGCAATTTTATACATCAACAGTTTTTGGCACACCCGGTGGGACCTTTCTTGAAGTTCCTATCAAGATCGTATGAGCCAGAGAGGGACAAGGAGCCAGAGCTGTGGACCTACAACAAGAGCTCAGTCTACTGCTAATCCAAGAATTCTTTTACCACCATTAGTCACTACTCCAAGAAGAAGAATGAATCAGGTTGTAGTAACACAAGGAACAAATATAGGATTGCCTATACCTCTAAGGAACTATGCAAATTGGAACACTGGCAGTCCTCTCATTCTCCTAGTACCACCAGCCACTTGGGATCCTATTCTAGCCAATGCTTTGGAGGCTCTACCTAAGTTCAGTGGAGAAGATTTCAAGACACCTGGGGAACATCTACAAGATGTATCTGATGTGTGTGCAGTGCATGTTATTACTAAACAGAATGTGGCAATAAGAATGCTAGCAACTTCTTTCAAAGGAAAGGCTCTGGATTGGTATAGATCTCTCACTCTAAATACAATATCTACATGGGATTAGCTTGGTGATGCTTTCTTTGCAAGATTTGAAGAGAAAGGTGATAAATCTTCCCTACTGCAACAATTAATCACTATCAAAGGGGTACCACAAGAAGCCATGACTGATTTTAACTCAAGATTTCAAAAGACCTGGGATAGAATTCCTGCTACAACAAGACCATTATCAGGTATGGCTATTGTGTTCTACCTCAAAGCTTTTAATTCTAATATATCAACAATGATTCAGTCCCTAGGTGGTCAAACACTGCCAAAAGCATATGAGTTAGCTGTCAAGGCTGAAAATAACTTGATAGATGCTAGAAAATTGTCCCCAAGGCCTCTTATGCCCATGTTCCTAGAAATTTCCCTACCTCTACCACAATAAGCTCCTAATCTTACAGTTCCACCTGTGTCCATGTATTCATTCCTAGTACCTCAACAACTTGCTAAGGCAACCACCTTTGCTCAACCATCTGAAATGGATGATGTCAAGAATATTCTAAGGACCTTCTCTAATGAGATAATTAACCTAAAGAGACAACAAAATCCCTATTCAAAGCCTCCTTATCAAGTTTTCCAAGGAAATAGACCCCCTTTTCAGCCAAATCAATATCAAGGCCCTCAAAGGCAAAATAATCCTCAACCTTCAAACCAGTTGGTTTCAGTCCCCACACCTCTACAAATTGTTCCTCATAATCCCACTATAGAAATAGTTCCAGGGAAAAATAACTTAGCAGATGACACAAATGCCTGGTGCTTTCCCTACAACAATGCCCATATGCCCAGAGACTGTCCCAGAGGTAATTTGCAGCAAAAGATAGCAGAATAGAGAGGGTTAGAAGGACAATTCTCAACATCTAATACTCCACCATATCAGTCCCTTGGTGTCCAGAATGCAATAATGGTTGCCCATATGCAAGGGATGTCTATACAACAAGAAGAGGAAATAGCCCCTGAACATGCCTTATTTTCATGGATTGAAGAGGAAGATTCAGTGTTCTTGAATGAGGCATCCACTTCAAAGAAACCATTGGTGCAGTCGGACTATTACACCAGATCAAAGAGGAGAATGATGGAGCAGCTTGAAGTCACAAATAATGAGGTTATCAGAGCTCCTCCATTTCAAAATCATCACAATCCAGTCTCTAGGCAAGAAGTACCCCAACCGGTGTAGAATCAAGTAGCCTCAGGATAGATGCTAGAAAAGACAAGGTACCCTTTTTATTCAAAGACACAAGCATTAGGACTTGTGAACGAGGTGGACCAGCTGAAAAGAACTCCAACACACATATCAATTTGGGATATGTTGGCTATTCCCGAGCAGAAGACACTGTTACAAGAAGCTCTGCAAGGACAAGAGGCCTCTAAATACACTAGTGCTAAAGAAGGAGCTACTAATAAAGGGAAAATCCAACATAAAGATATTATACCTCTACAAACAATAGCTCTTTTGAATAATGCACCTAAGGTAGGTAAATCTAAACCAGATCCTTTCTATCTGACTTTAATAATTGAAAAAAATTGCTGCATGATGCAGTGATAGATTCTGGAGCCAGTACTACAGTAATGCCAAAGCAGATAGCAGATGCTTTAAAAATAAAGTATGAGCCACTTACTAGAGGGGTCATGCAGTTGGATGGGAAATCTGTCCAAACTATAGGAAAAATCAAACAACTTCCATTATGACTATATACTTGTCCCAATATAACTGTTAATCAAGATGTGGTAGTCATAGATATTCCCCTTGTGTTTGGTTTATGCTTGTCCAGAGATTTCACAGCCAAAATAGGTGGTTACATGTCACTAGATTGGTCACACCTAATCCTGAGAACCAAGTATGGGACAAAGATGAAAGTATTGTCTGAGCCATTATCCAAAGACCATATTACTAATGAACCAACCACAAAAATAGAAGCATCCTATGCCATGATCAATAAAGAGGAGAGAGTCTTTGTTGAAGAATTAGGTGACTGGACTAAACATGACCAACAAGAAGAAGAGAACAATCAGCTGTTGACCATGATGCAGAGTGATCCTTATGGAAACTATGACTCTACTAGTCTAGGCACTTATGTTATTTTTGAAGAAGACCAAGAAATCCCAAATATTATAAGGAAAGAAGTATCAGAAAGTGGAGAATCTGAAGGAGACGTAGAAATCTGGATGTTAAATTTTGATGGGGCTAGGAGCAAGAATGGTGCTAGAGTAGGTATTTGCCTTACTACCCCAAATGGTGAGAAAATTCTAAGAGCCATTCGCTTTCAGTTCGCCTATACCAATAATGACGTTGAATATGAATCTTTGGTGCATGGACTCATGTTGGCTAAGAAAAAGGAAATTAAGAATCTGATAGTGAGAGGAGACTCAGAACTAGTGGTAAAACAAATCAGAGAGAAAGCAATAGCCAAAAATGTAAGAATGAGATCCTATCGGCACAAGATTTGGGACCTGATAGATGATTTTGAGGCTTTCAATATTGAGGTAGTGCCCAGAGCCCAAAATTCAAAAGCAGATAGAATGGCACAAATTGGTTCACAATTTGACACAGCAAGAGACCTATTAGTTAACATTGAGTTAGTTAAGGTTATACTAAGACCAACAATTCCAAACAATGATCAAAATTGGCAAGTTTTTGACAATGATCTTCAAGTACTTTCATTTTTATAGCAATCTGGTGAGTTTGTTGATCAGTTACAGCCCAAAATTGAGGAAGCATATGGGGATCAAATTATCTAGCTAAAATCAAATAAACTCCCTAAAGGACTGATTACTCTAGAAAATTTGTTTGATCTAGAAGATGCAAGCCTAGAGAAGAGGAGGTTTAAGGCAAATAAGGAGGATTATTCTAAAATTCAAGTTAGTGAAGGAAGAAAGTTAAAAATAGGTAATGCTACAACTCAAGAGGAAAAAGAGAAGATGATTGCTTTATGTGACAAATATGATAGGGTGATTGTTTGGACCTATGAGGACCTCCATGGCTATAATAGAGATATCATCTAGCACACCATAGAGCTTATTGAAGGATCCAAACCAGTCTGACAGAAGCAAAGGCTAGTGAATCCTAGAATTGAACCCCTAATGGTGGATGAGCTGTAAGAGCTCCTTGAATCAAAGTTTATTTTCCCAATTAAGCATTCAACCTGGGTGTCAAACTTAGTACCTGTAAGAAAGAAGAATGGTGACATAAGGCTCTGTGTAGATTTCAAGGATCTGAATAAAGCATCTTTGAAAGATCATTATCCCTTGCCTTCTATGGAATAGATTTTACAGACTGTGGCTGGGTCAGAAAGGTTTTCCTTGCTTGCTGGTTTCTCAAGATACAATCAGATTTAGTTAGCATATGAAGATCATCATAAGACTGTGTTCACTACAAAGTGGGGAACATTTGCATATGCTAAGATGCCCTTTGGCCTTTCGAATGCTGGAGCTACTTTTCAACGTGCAATTGATGTCACATTTGGGGAGCTTATAAATAAGATCATTCTGATCTATTTAGATGACTTGACTATTTTTTCTAAGAATTCCAGAGATCATTTTGACCATTTAGAGGTTGTTTTCAAGAAATGCTAAGAGTTCAGGATCTCTCTAAATCCCAAGAAATGTATCTTTGTTGTGCCTCAGGGTAAGCTTCTAGGACACATAGTGTCAAAGGAAGGGGTCTCCATTGATCCAGAAAGGGTCACAACTATAATGAATCTATCTCTACCAGTCAACAAGAAAGCAATTCAATCCTTTTTAGGGAAAATTAACTTTGTTAGCTGATTTATATCTAATTTTGCAGGTCTAATTAGACCAATGACACTGTTGCTAAAAAAAATATATAGTTTTCAAATGGACTATAGAAGGAAGACAAGATTTTGAAGAGGTCAAGAGAGCCATTTCAACAACCCCAGTACTCAGAAACTAGGATTTCTCTAAAACTTTTATAATGTATGTGTATGGGGGAGAATTTAGTGTTGCTGCTATTCTAACTCAGAAAGATGATCAAGAGGAAGGAGAGCATCCAATAGCTTTCTTCTCCAGGACGCTCAGGGAATATGAGTCAAGATATAATTTCATGGAGAAGCAAGCATATACCATGGTAAAAGCCCTTAAAAAATTCAGACATTTGGTAACAGGGAATAAAATTTTGATATTAGTGGCTCACTCCAGTATAAGATAATGTATTATGGAGGGTGAGATCACTAAGAAAAGAGCTAATTGGATAACCAAGATTTTAAAATATGATGTAGAACTAAGACCCACCAAGTTAGTCAGAGGCAAAGGACTGTTCCAATACATGACCCAAGACATAGAAAGATCAGTGACTAAAGAAATAGAAAGTGAAAATGTGTTGAAACTCTAATAGGTTGACCAAGATTCTTGGGTTAGAAACAAGATACAGTTTATGAAGTATGGGGTATTCCCAAATGAACTATCCCATGATAAGAAAAGGTACTATAGGTAGCAAGGAATTCATTTTGTACTAATTGATCAGATTTTATTTAGAAGGAATACTGATGGTATACTCTTAAGATGTATAGAGAAAGATGAAGCTCAAAGAATATTACATGAATTGCATTATGGAGCCTCAGGTGGACATTTTTTAGCAAGTACCACTGCAATCAAAGTGACACAAGTAGGACATTTCTATCCCACTCTGTTTACAGATTGCCATCAGATGGTTAAGAAATGCCAGGCTTGCCATTTTTATACTGGCAAAAGGAGAAATGCAGCAATGCCTCTAAGTCCCATAGTTGTGGATGAACCCTTTGCTCAATAGGGTTTGGATTTTATTGGTATGATCAATCCAGTATCAAATATGGGACACAAATGGATTCTCATAGCAATAGATTACTTTACTAGGTGGAGTGAAGCAATACCACTCAAAGAGGCAACATAAAAGGTCATACTAGAATTTTTAGAAGGCATAACTTCTTGGTTTGGTCCTCCTCATACCATCATATTAGATAATGCTAAAGCATTTTTGGGAACCAAATTATCTAAGTTTTCTTTAAGAAATGGGATATATTTGAAGACTTCTTCAAATTATTACCCACAAGGTAATGGTCTGGCAGAGTCCACTAATAAGAACCTTATCAAACTCATAAAAAGGATTTGGACTAATTATCAAAGAGAGTGGCATAAGTTACTTAATACAACACTGTGGGCTGACAGGATCACACCAAAGCAAGTAACTAAAATGTCTCCCTATGAGTTGGTTTATGGTAAACCTGCAGTGATGCCACTAAGTTTAGAGATTCCTGCTTTACAACTGTTAAAACAGATAGAAATTGAGGAAAATAGCCCAATGCAAGTTAGACTTGTTGAGCTGTTAGAAGTCCAAGAAAAGAGAGAAAAGGAACATGAATCAGTAATGAAACATTAGAAAATGGTTAAGAATTGGTTTGACAAGAAGACTTCTAATCCCATTTTTAAAGTTGGCTCTCTGGTATTGAAATGGGATGAAAGAGCTGCCAAGCCAGGTCGACACAACAAATTCAAATAATTATGGATAGGCCCTTATAAGGTTCATTCTTGCAAACAGCAAAATTTATTTGAGCTAGAAACCATGGATGGAGAACCTGAAGAGATTCTGGCAAATGGGATCTTTCTAAAACATTTCACTTAATAAAGGGCTCATCATGTATCATAGTTAGTTTTTGTTTCCTTTTCTTGATTTCTATTTTCCCGCTTTATTTTCCCGCTTTCCCTTTCAAATAAGTGTTCAGTGAACACGTGTCAAGCAACTTAAAGCCCCTTCTCTTTTAGCCCTTGCATTTATTAAGGTTGTTCGACAATCCCCAAAATCTCACGAAAGTACACGCTTTTTCAGAAAGATAACCACTCATAACATATCTGACACTCCGTCCAACACAGATTTTGAAAAGATACACTAACTATTTCTCGGCATTAATGTCATTAATAAGATGGGATGTGTCTGATGGGTGCCAATTAGCACCCATAAAATATATCTTTTTACCTCTCTTTTTCTCCTTTCTGATCCCAACTTCTTGATGTCTACACCCGAATAGGCTAGCAAGGTTGTTCTAAATAATCATTAACTGAAGATAAATTACTTAGGATCATGATTCCTGATTTAAGGACTAATGTGCATGGAATTGATGGAAATATGCAGAAAAACTTCTCTTTTTGAATCAACAGGTGTAGATGCTCAGGATGGCAATTTTGTACATCACCAGAGGTAGTCCTAAATATCTCCGGAGACTATACCAGAATCTCACAATAGTAGAAGTTTTGAAGTAAGGGGAAGAGCATCTCCAGAGCTGAGCAAGAAGGCCACAACTATATCTCCGGAGCAACAAACATATCTCTGGAGTTGTAGATAGAGACATACATCTCTAGTGCCTCCTCACAACAGGGCAGATTTCTAGCACAGCTGTCGGTCAGGCACTTTCAGTAGCGATCGTGATACCCCCTTTTTATTACTCAAATCATCACCTGAGTAATTAAGGGCCATCTTTAGTTAATTGCTAAGAGTTTTTGTCTCTTTTGAGTTTTTGCATGAGTTACTGATTAGACTGATTTAATATCCATATTTTCAGGGCCTCGCTACCCAAATGTATTAAAACTCAAACTTAGAATTTAGAGTGGACTTTTGTTCCACTCATTCTATTCTTATTGCATGATTATTTTTTTCATAGTTAGACAACTAGTATAATGAAGAGATGGATGTCATCTCATAGAAGAACTAGTAGATAAAATGAGTGATATGTCATCCCTCATTATATATATATATATATATATATATATATATATATATATATATATATATATATATATATATATATATATATATATATATATATATATATATATATATATACTGAAATAGCAGAAAAAGGACAGATTATTATTCTTATGTAATTTTCAATTAAGATATCAATATTTCGATTAATGCAAAGCGAATGGAATTGGACCGAATCTAGTTGTGATCCTATTCTCTAGTATTGATTCTTTACTGTAGCCTTCAGCCCTAAGGGTGTGGAGCAAGGGCCCACTCTCACCACCAAGGTAGAAGGCTAGTACCAATGTTTTGTTATTTCAAATTTTGCTTTATAGATACTTGCTGATTTTGATAGATAGATGCATGTTGCAGTTGTAGATTTGCTTTGAGTAATTTACTATTTAATTCTGTTTCTAGCATTCTTTGAATTCATTTCATAATTAGATAGATCAATCTCTTTAAATTAGTGTAAGCCATTAGAATTAGTTAGAGGAATTTGGTAACTGTAGAATCCCTATTTGCAGACAGCCGAGGACATAGCCCTGGATTTTGACATCTGAAATATGATTAAATGATGAGGTACAACGACACCTTGTCATTTTTGGCACTGTTGTTAGGGATGATTGTGTTAATTATGGAAACTTAGCTAAACAGTTTAAGTTAGGTCTGTATGGTTAGAGCAAGAGACTCAAAAGGAAGATACATAAAGCAGACACCCCATCAACAAGCTATAGGAGAAAGCAGTAGGGTGGCACACGATCTTGTTGAAGAAAGAAACTTGTAACCTACCTTGGAAGTGGCACCTCAAAACAATAATCCCTTAGATCCTACAGATCTTCCACTGGCTGATTATATCCAAGAATTATAACAAAAGTTTCAGGTAGATCCTTTGATAGAACCTGATATCCTAGAACCTCAGGGAGAAGAACCAGTACTAAACATGGATGATAATAATGATAATCATGAAGAAGAAGAAAATCAAGCTCCAAGAACTTTCTCATATCCCATTGTTCTAGCTGCTGGAAACAATGCTCCTATGAAAAATATCTCACCAGCACACCTGCCAAATTTTAGAGGTCTTTCCTCTGTGGATCCAGATCAATTTCTGTTTGAATTCAAAGTAGTATGCCAAACTTATGATTATGGATCAAATAACCAAAAACTCAAACTATTCCCTTCAACCTTGAAAGATTCTACGATGAGATGGTTTATGGGTTTAACCTAAAACTCTATTCATTCTTGGGATCAGATGGAAATAGAGTTTTTACGAAAGTACCAAGATTACTGTAAAGCTAGTAATAAAAATGAAAAATTGTTTAAAATTAGGCAAGGAGAGGAGGAGACCTTAGAGGACTATGTTGATAGGTTTAACTTCGCCTTGAGAAGATATGGCAACCCAGTAGATCACTCTTTGGCCAGAACCTTGTTTGTAAAAGGATTGGATAGGGAATCAAAACAGGCACTAGATCTAATGGGAAAAGGGAATATCAACAAAATGGATATACCCGCTATAGAAGAACTCTGCAGGAACTATTCTAGAACCTAAGATGGAGTGAGGTCATCTAAAAATTTCAAAGGGAAGAATGAAATAGGACAGTAAATGGAAGAGATTGCAAATCTAAAAATAGATATTCTAGTCCAATTAAATACCACATTGGATGGGATTCAGGCGAAAACTAGAACAGCTGATCAAATTAGATCAACTGAACCACTCTCCATCTATTGTCCTAGGCATAGAAACAAGCATCTGTTGAGAGAATGCCCTTTGGACAAATCAAAGATTTGTCAGATCTGTGATAGGGAACATCCTACCAGTCAATGTAGTCAACTTCCAGCCTTGAAAAGATTGAGTAAGAACAATGTTGTAATGGAAGAAGAATTGAATTATGTGGGACAAAAACAAACTGGGAATTTCCCTTATAATCAGTATCCAAACCAGCCTTCTTACAGGGGTCCTTCTAATTGGTGAAATAATCAATGGAATCCAACTTGGCATGGGCCTCAGAATAATCCTCCTTGGGGACAACAGGATTGGCCAAATCAACATTGGCAAAACCAAAATTGGAAAAATCAGCACTGGGGAAATCAACAGTGGCCACCATAGTTTGGATCTCAAAACATGCAACCTCAATTGGGTCCTCAGTAGGGATATAATCAACAATACCAGAGACAACCTAGATGTTTCCAACCTCAACAACAAGCTTTACTAACCAGACCCTCCAACACACAAGGACAATTACAAAATGAGCCAGTTAGTCAACCACCCCTACCAGCTTAGCCTATACCAAACCCACGAAATAAACAAGGAGTAGTTGTTTACATGACGGAGCAAGAAAACATGGCTAGTAGTAATGCTATATATTCAAATAATCTCCAGCTGCATTCTGGGAAAGCATTCCCAAGACCATCTCCTCTAACTATAGTTGAAGTAACCAATGATGAGGAACTTGAAAATTCATCCACTCAACTCTTGGAGAAGATTACTATTGAAAAAGTGCTAAGAGAATCATCCTTGGAAAGCTCCGGAGAACATTCCTAGACACAATTCTAATAAAAGCTCTGGAGATGGAAAAATTAGCACCGTACCCAGAACGATTCAAACAGCATGTCCCCTAGAAAAAGATCTTACAAAAACAAGTCCAACCCAACCTAGAATCAGAACTTTTACAAGAAATCAGGCAACTGAACATTGAAATTCCTCTCCTCCAAGCAATCATAGATGTACCAGAACTAAATCAATTCATTAAACAGCATTGTGTCAAAACACAGGGCAGGAAGAAAAACTTTCCTTCTACAATACAGGTGGAAGGGAAAGTAGTAGATCTATTGATGGGAGAAATGCTTCTCCCAAAATATGGGGACCATGGAAATCCTGTCATAACCCTTTTCATCTCAGGGGTAGAAATTTCAAATGTTTTGGTTGATTTGGGAGCAACAATTAATGTGATGACGGTTCATACAATGGACAAATTAGCTCTATTAGGTATCCAATCCACAACTACAATTCTTCAACTTCCTGACCAGTCAGTAGCTATCCTGAAAGGAGTAATTACTGATGTACCAGTTGTAATAGAATCATGGGAATTTCTAGTGGACTTCCTAATGTTAGAACCTAGAAACTAGAGAAATGCTTATCCATTAATTTTAGGAAGACCATGGCTGGCTACAGAAGCAGCATCTATTGATTGTTGAACCAGGGATATGGTCATTTCTAACAGGATAGATTTGAAGAAAATATCTTTGTATCCTCTAGCTAAACCATCAATACACTATACAGGAAGAGTATGGGTAGATGAACCAGAGAATAATGACAACAATGCCTCAGTAGCAATGGTAACCATCAAGGAACATCTAGGAGAATTGGAAGAAGAAATCTACTATGATAGAATAGAAGACATTACCCACATCCTAATTAATGAGGATGTGATGGAGCTTGCCCAAGATTCTAAGAGAGAATTTCTTACTTCTTCTCATTGTACCCTTGCAAATATCATTCCTTGTGGAGAAACCTTTTACAGAGACTTAGCCACATTCCACATGTTGCTTCCACATTCTTGTCCCCTCAATACCATGACTCCAGTGTACGGATTAACTACATCTATGGATCAAATCAAAAAATAGGTCATGATTTTACTAGGGAAAACACTTAATATCAATACTCAGTTAACAACAAATCAAGAAGAAAAACTTATCCAACTTCTTATTCCCATTCAAAAGCTTTTGCTTGGGAATACCAAGATATGAAGGGCATACCTCCTGAGATCTGTACCCATCATATATGTACTGAGGATATTAAACCTGTCAAACAACCCCAGAGAAGATTGAATCTTGCTTTAAAGGACATTGTCAAAACTGAAATAGAAAAATTACTGCAAGCAGGTTTTATATATCTAATCTCAGACAGTCAATGGGTCTCACCCCTTGTCATAGTGCCTAAAAAGAATGGGAAATGGAGGGTGTGCATTGACTATAGAGAGCTAAACAAGGCTACAAAAAAGGACTACTTTCCCTTACCATTCATTGACCAAGTACTGGACAGCCTTGCTGGGAGAAAGTATTTTTCTTTTTTAGATGGGTTCAGTGGATATAACCAAATTCAAGTAGCACTTGAAGACTAGGACAAAACCACTTTCACTTGCTCTTGGGGAACTTTTGCTTATAAAGTTCTCCCATTTGGACTATGTAATGCCCCAACTACATTTACGAGACTTGTTTTAGCTATTTTTGTTGAACTAGCTAATGAATGCATGGAGGTCTATATGGATCACTTTACTGTGTATGGGGATAATTTTGAAGAAGCTCTCACAAATCTTGAGAAACTACTAAAATGCTATGACAAAAATCAATTATCTCTTAGCCATGAAAAGTGCTTCATGATGGTAGAAGGAATTGTATTGGGACACCACATTTCAGCAAATGGAATCAAAGTGGATCAAAACAAGATAGAAGTGATCACACAGTTGCCTTCACCCAAAAATCAGATAGATGTTAGAAGTTTTCTAGGTCATGCAGGCTACTATAGGAGATTCATAGAAAATTTCAGCAGAATAGCTACCCCCCTATTTACCCTACTTAACAAAGACACAGAATTCCTATGGACATAAGACTATCAATCAGCATTTGAAACCTTGAAAGAGAAGCTTACTGTGACACCAGTTTTGAGAGGACCTAATTGGACTTTACCATTTCACATACAAACTAATGCTTCAAATGAGTCCATTGGGGTAGTTTTAGGACAAAAGGAGGAAGGAGAAAGTATGCATGCCATTTATTACATCAACAAAAACCTTACATCTGCAGAAAGAAATTACACCACAACTGAAAAAGAATTATTGGCAGTCATTTATGCTATAAACAAATTTAGGCATTATATCACTGGATATAAAATATTTGTGCACACTGATCATACAACCATCAAGTACCTAATGAATAAGCTAGTGGTGGGTGCAAGGATCATTAGGTGGTTATTGCTATTGCAGGAATTTGATATTACCATCATTGATAATCTAGGCAAGTTTAACTTGGTTGCTAATTTTCTATCAAGATTGCATACAGGAGGAGAAAACCAACCAGTGGAGGACAGGTTCCCAGATGAACATCTTTTTGCTATCTCCTCTATTGTACCTTAGTTCACTGACATAGCTAATTTTTTAGCTACAGGCTTGTATCCATCCCATTTTACTTCAAAATAGAAAAAGCGTTTAGTTAAGGAAAGATTATCTTACAAATGGTTAAATGGATTGTTGTTTAAATCTGGTCCTGATTTCATTTTGCGCAGATGTTTGAAAACTGATGAAATTTTTGATGTATTGAGAGCATGTCATGATGAACCATCTGGTGGGCATTACTCTTCCCACAGAACTATCCACAAAATCCTAGGCGCTGGTTACTACTGGCCCTCTCTTCATAAGGATACTAAGAAGTATGTGCAGTAGTGTGACCAGTGCCAAAGAATGGGACAACCAACCTTCACCCAAGAGATGTTACTGCATCCTCAAGTCATGATGGAACCATTTGAGCAGTGGGGTTTAGACTTTGTGGGACCAATTTCCCCACCATCAGCAAGCAAGGAGTATATTCTAGTATGCACAGACTATGTTACTAAATGGGTTGAAGTTCAAGCATTACAATTTGCACAAGAAGAAAAAGTTGTTGATTTCCTTTATAATAAGATTTTATTGAGGTTTGGAGCCCCAAGATCCATTGTTTCAGATAGAAGACCTCAGTTTACTTCACAAGTAATCAGAGCATTCACAGATTTATATCAAGTCAAGCATAGGAAATCTTCACCTTACCATCCTTAAGCCAATGGGCAGGTAGAGGTAACTAATACGAAACTTGAAAATATTCTGACAAGGACCATAGCAATGAACAGGAAAGATTGGGCTAACAGATTACCTGAAGTAGTTTGGGCTTACAATATGACTTGGAAATCCACAACAAAATTTTCACCGTATGAATTAGTTTATGGGAAGAAGCCTATTCTGTCTATATAATTTGAACTCCAAACACTTAAAACTATATTGGATATTGGTCTACCATTGTCCATAGCCCAACAAAATAGAATTCTTCAGCTCAATGAATTGGATGAAATCCAGACAGAGGCCATTCAGCAAACAGATCTAGTTCAGTATCAAAGGAAGCAGTGGCATGACCAACACATTAAGAGGAGGACATTTCAACAAGGTAGTTGGGTTCTTCTTTATGATTCTAAATTCAAGGAGTTTAAAGGGAAATTACAAACTCATTGGATGGGTCTTTATTAGATAAAGGAAGCTTTTGAAAATGGAACCATATTGTTGGAACCTATTAATGGAAGCACAAACACATTTTTAGTGAATGGCCACCGAATCAGACTCTATAAAAAGCCATCCACTAAAGAAGAGTTCCTCAATGATTTATGCTTTGATACAGGGGATACCTCCTCTGTCACAGTTTTGAATTAAAAAAATAAAGAGAAGGTTGAAAACCAGCAAATGACGGCCTTCTGTAAAAAAAAAAAAGAGAAGGTTGAAAACTAGCAAATGGTGGCCTTCTACAAAAAAAAAAAGAGAGAGAAAAAAAAGGGAAAGATGGAAAACTAGTAATGGTTGTCTTTCTCGACCAAGGGAATTGAAAACTAGCAAATAACAATTCCCTTCTTCATGCCAGTTGAGAATAATCAATCTACGGAGGTGATCAGGTGCTAGGAGCTACTCAAACACACCTCCGGCGCTTCGCAGTTAGGAGCACTTCTAGCGCTTCGTAACTAGGTGCATCTTCAATGCTTCATAGTTAGGAGCACTTCCAGCGCTTCGTAACTAGGTGCACCTCCGGTGCTCCACCAAGAAAAGGTTATTTATAACCATAATCAGTGGAGGGGACCCACCTCTCCATGCAATAAAGTAAAAACGTCAATTGATGAGGTCATCATGACTCATCCTCTACTTTATGATAGATACTTGTAAGGACTGCGCTGACGTCACCCAGGATACATGGATTCTTGAACTACTCAGCGAGAGTGGGAGCAGGAATGATTATAGGTTGCGTGACAATGGAGGTGATTGACGTCATCTCGTGCCACACAATGCTGCTCAGGTGCCACGTCGCATCCAGTCTCATCAATGTTGTAGCATCTCAGCCAAGTACATCACGCCTCATCATTAAAAATGGTTCAGGTAACTTTATCTTCATTAAGCATTAAATAGCAATTGTCTTGTCTTTCTATTTTTGGGTGTCGTCGTTATGACACGTCCTACCATCGCTTTTTTTCCCAAATTCATGCATGCCGCCACCTTTGTTGTATTGTCACCATGCCTACGGAGTGTCCCATCACTTTGCTTCATTTATGATCACATAAACATTCTAACTGATTCTAGTTCTTTCTTCATCAACCTAAGTCGTTAAGCGAATTAACAAAATAATCCTCATTCAAACTGTAACATTCCTTGAAGAGCAATGTCAGCTGAAACAATTCTCCGGAGCCTACGGAGTGAGAAAGCATTATAAGCACAGAGAACAGACAAGGAATTTAAGTATGGGGGTTAAGAAGAAATCAGAACCAGAAAATGCTATAGGCCTTTTGTAGGATGAAGCTGCATCAGACGTTCTGAGGAATGCAGGGTGGTTACAGTTTCTGGAAAAATTTGAGGGATTTCAAGAAGATATTATTGATGAATTCCTAAGGAACCTGAGGGATAATCAGACAATTGTAAGCGGAGTTCAAATCAACCTCTCAGCTACCATTATCAGTCATATTTCTGGGTTGCCTGAACAAGGTGAGAAGTTTTATCATCTAAAAACATTATATGCTGATTTGATTAGGAATTTCTCTGTAGAAGGTGAAACTGCAATACAATTGCATTTAAATAAAAATGAGGTTAAAGGAATTCTTAGGTCCTCACTACCAAACCCTTGGCAATCTGTAGCTACATTGATGAAATATTTCACATGTGATGGACAATTTTCCTTAGTTTTAGGACCAATAATGAAAATGTTGATTTTTCTGAGGCATGGTAATGGACACCCTAAATTCAGCATAAACATTCCCAATTTCTTATACTCTGTCATTAGGGTAACTGCCGAAAGATATCAACAAAACAAGGGTCCTATGAAACATCATGGCCTCATTTTTCTGATAGTGAAACACCACTTTCTGTCTCAAACTAATGGGGAAGAATTATGGCAAACATTTCTTAAAATAAATCCCTAGAGCGGGGCACCAGAGAAGGCACAATCAGAGGATGAGGGTTCCTCCACCCAGCCAGAAGATAAGATAGAACCTTCGACTTCCTCTACGGCTACTCAGGAAGGAAAGAAGTTATCACTGGAGGCAACTTCAACTGCAGGCCCTGTTTCTGATAAAAAGAAGAAAGGCAAGGAAATTAAAGAACTTACTCTTGAGTAAACTCCATATATGACTCGATCAGCACGAAAGAGAATGACTCTGGCTGGCTGGGGAATCTTTCCCTGAGGAACTAACAAGAAAGAGGTCAGTGCACAAAGCAAAGAAAACCCCAAAGGAAGCTGACCCTAGCGAACACTGTTGGGCTGAAGAAGCATTCCATGATTCCAATGAGATCCCTCTAGTGAGAAAGAAAAGGCTAAGAGAAGTTTCCCTAGAACCATCTGTCCATTTTGGTTCAGGACCAAATTCAGAACAATCCCTTGCTCCGGAGACAGAACATAGGCAAACCTTTACTATTTCCTCATACTCTGAGGATGAGTCACCCACTCTGGAGGCACCTACCCCACCTATGCTACAAAGAAGCAAAAGAAGAAGACAACTCTCCCAAGCAGAGAAAGATACTGCTCTCCTAGCTGAAGTGCTTCTGGGTTTCAGAACTTCTGAGAACAAAGTTGGGCCTTCATCAATTCCAACACAAATAGAAGAAACCCTAGAAGAACCTCAGGATAGGGAAACTACAGGAAAAGATAAAATAGAGCTAGGTGCAACCGACAGTGCTGAACAAATGGCTATGGAAGACCCTAGTATGTAGCAAACATAAGAAGAAACAGGAACTTTCTCTCATCCCTCTGATCAAGAGGATATTGAGATTTCAAAAGAGCAGCAACTATTGGAATAAATTGATAATCTAAAATGATTACTTTGGGGGGAAAATCAGATCATCACTAACCTAAAGAAGAATAGAATGGAAATCAAGCTGGAGCAAAAGAAAATATTTGAAAAACTACAAACAGAGCTCCAAAATAAAGACAAATAATTCAAGAAAGGGAAGCAGAACTAGAAGCCCAAAAGACAGAGACAGCTAAAATCATGAAGGAAAAAGAGATAGAGGTAGTACAAAGTATCTCTGATCTTACCAAAGCTAAAGACAATAGTCTCATAATAGTTGCAGCATTAATTAAAAAAGTACAGAGTCAAGATAGACAATTAACTTGGGCCAACAACAAAATAGATGATCAGGAAGAGTATATTCAAGAGTTGATTGGTCCAAGGGCAACCAGTGAATAGGAAGTATAAACAGATCCATATGTGGGTCCAACCCCCATTGATATTCCTAAGGCCCTGTTTTACTAGGAAAGGAGATGTAGAGAATATGAGGCTTCTAAGCCTATGCTGTAACTACAGAGGGTAGTTACTGCCAGGACACAAAGAGTGGAAACCTTGGAGAACAGAATCATTCAGATGGCCTCCATTTCTTCTAAGATTTTATCTTGTAGACCTCTAAGTGCCAGTTATGCCATGTTTTTACAAGAAAGGGTCCTACAAAGAAGGTTGTCTTTAATTATGTCTGATCTGCTTGAGAACACAGAAACAACAGAGGGATTCATGAAAGCATATACAACGAGCTCTGATGAAGACAAAAATTTTCTGTGTGAATTATATCTACATGGATTCTGTGTTGATGATATGACCTTCCTTCTTAATTATTTTGTAGGAGACTACCAACTCAGAGCATTCATGTCAATGATGAGGAATCATCAGATTTGGAATGAGCGAATGGAGACTCACCTCATGAAGGATACAGACACAAATCTTTTCATCAGAAAAGAGTGTCCCAACCCTCAAGCTTTCAAGACCCAATTCAGGGCATATGTCTATCACCCTGACAGTAAGAACACAATTTTGCCATTATACCTAAAAAATTTGCAAGTGTTCTATTGATTTTGCTCTTTTTATGAACAATTCAACTAATCTAGTGCTTGTAATAGCAAAGAAAAGGTGGAATATTTTGACCTCGGAGCAGAAAATGAGAGAGGTGGTCACACCTAAAAACTTAAGGTTATTTATGAGGAAGGCAAGATTAATATCCAAAATGATGGATAAGCATAAACAGGAGTGGATAGGTGGGTGTTTCAGTCCACCACTCATAATTGAACCACTCCCTGTTTGGGCAGAACAGATAGAAGATGAGAAATTGTAGGACTGGTTAAAGCAGGTTGATTAGTACATGGAACTGGTAATACCAACTACACCACTTGGTCTACCTATGCACAAGACTACAGCTTGACTGACAGGCTACTCCACCAGAATAAATCCAGATTGTGAGAAGTAGGACCTGCTAAACCTTAGGTATGGGGGGCATGATGGGTGCCAATTAGCACCCATAAAATATATCTTTTTACCTCTCTTTTTCTCCTTTCTGATCCCAATTTCTTGATGTCTGCACCCGAATAGGCTAGCAAGGTTGTTCTAAATAATGATTAACTGAAGATAAATTACTTAGGATCATGATTTCTGATTTAAGGACTAATGTGCATGGAATTGATGGAAATATGCAGAAAAACTTCTCTTTTTGAATCAACAGGTGTAGATGCTCAGGATGGCAATTTTGTACATCTCTGGAGGTAGTCCTAAATATCTCTGGAGACTATACCAGAATCTCACGATAGCAAAAGTTTTGAAGTAAGAGGAAGAGCATCTCTAGAGCCGAGCAAGAAGGCCGCAACTATATCTCCGGAGCAATAGACATATCTCCGGCACTGCAGACAGAGACATACATCTCTGGCGGTGCCTCCTCACAACAGAGCAGATTTCCAGCATAGTTGTCGGTCAGGCACTTTCAGTGGCGATCGTGATACCCCCTTTTTATTACTCAAATCATCACCTGAGTAATTAAGGGCCATCTTTAGTTAACTGCTGAGAGTTTTTGTCTCTTTTAAGTTTTTGCATGAGTTACCGATGAGACTGATTTAATATCCATTTTTTCAGGGCCTCGCTGCCCAAATGTATTAAAACTCAAACTTAGAATTCAGAGTGGACTTTTGTTCCACTCATTCTATTCTTATTGCATGATTATTTTTTTCATAGTCAGACAACTAGTATAATGAAGAGATGGATGTCATCTCATAGAAGAACTGATAGATAAGATGAGTGATATGTCATCCCTCATTATATATATATATATATATATATATATATATACTGAAACAGTAGAAAAAGGACGGATTATTATTCTTATGTAATTTTCAATTAAGATATCAATATTTCGATTAATGCAGAGTGAATGGAATTGGACCGAATCTAGTTGTGATCCTATTCTCTAGTATTGATTCTTTACTGTAGCCTTTGGCCCTAAGGGTGTGAAGCAAGGGCCAACTCTCACCACCAAGGCAGAAGGCTAGTACCACTATTTTGTTGTTTCAAATTTTGCTTTATAGATACTTACTGATTTTGATAGACAGATGCATGTTGTAGTTGTAGATTTGCTTTGAGTAATTTACTGTTTAATTCTATTTCCAGCATTCTTTGAATTCATTTCATAAGTAGATAGATCAATCTCTTTAAATTAGTGAAAGCCATTAGAATTAGCTAGATGAAATTGGTAACTGTAGAATCCCTATTTGCAAACAGCTAAGGACACAGCCCTAGATTTTGACATCTGAAATATGATTAAATGATGAGGTACAACGACACCTTGTCAGTGTCATTTATTGTTTCCATAAGGCCCAATAAGCTAGGTTTTACGTCCTTGAAATCTCCATTTGTTTCTATCTTTCTGCTCAAATCACTGTCACGTCTGAGCTCTGACCCTAACAAGTGCCTTTCAGCTAAGTTTCACTCTACTAAAATAGTTTTTTTTTTGTTTTTCCGTGTCAAATCTTTCTTAATTCTTCTCACAAAGATACAGAGATGTCTGAGACATAGTCACCATGGGAGGGACTTGGAATTTTTGAGTTGACTGATAAATTATTGAATAGCAAGTCATATGCTTCGGTACCTACACAACCAAGGAAGTCCTATCCAAGAACAAGGGTTCCTGAAGTGGGATTATCTGTTGACCTAGATCAGGTGAAAGACTATGTAGATGACATATATGACACACCTCTTCAAAAGAACACCAAGAATATCTGGGAGGGGGAACATCAGAGGTGCCTCATCCAAGCAAACAAGGGGCAGTATGAAACTTTTGGTATGAGAATATGGACTTCTCAATTGGCACAGTTCCTGGTTCCAAATGTACACCCTTGTTCTGAGCTAATTGAATTGTGTGCAAAGTTGTTTCATGCACCATCAAATTCTATCCAACAGGGCCCTTTCATAGTTCATATTACACCCAAGACCATAAGGGAGATGCTGGCCCTGCAGTATGATAAAATGGCCACATTTCCAACCATTGCCAAGATGCAAGGTACATGGTTGAATTTAGATAACACACTAAAATTTTTGAATGCAGAGATGCATCTGGGCGAAGATAAAACTCAGATGCCCACCCTACCCACTGGCCGTGCATAATTTAACCTTGATGTTCAGGACGCCCTCTCAATGATAGCTTTCATTTTTGGAATGAAGGAGGACAACACAGTTCAAGACTAGCAATTGGCAATCATTTTCAGAATGAAAACTATGGATAAATCTCAGGAGTATCGGTTGGATTTTTCAAAGAAAATTGTTGCAGCCATGATTGACCAGCTTGCCAACTTCAAAACAAAGCAAGTATTCAGGTATTCTACTTTCTTGTTCCATCTTATGTTGTATCAAAATTTTGGCCTTTTTATACAGCATATGCCCTTAAATATGTATGACTCATATTCTGGTCATGGTAGAAACATCCCTGTGTCCGCATGGACACATGTGTTATCTAAAACCTCTGACCCCTATGAGTTTTGGGAGTTTTTTGTCGCCCCCACTTTTAGCCAGTTAAGCCCTGAGCCTGTCAAACATAGGATGACATAGAGTATAAGGGGTTTTATAACCAACTGCCCAATTCCATGTGACTACTTCTTTGGAGCACATACTACAATAATTAGAGTCCAAGGTTTCCCTGGAGAGCCTGTGCTATTGCCTAAAGTATTGATCCCTAGGGTTGTATTCCTAGAGGTTACTCGTCAAGTATCTGTTGTAGATAATGACTTCGAGCACAAGAAAAGAAAGAAAAAGATGTATGATGTCCCATGGGCTAGGGGAAACATGACACTTGAAGTTAGAGGTACAAAGAGCCTCTTATTAAGGAAGTTAGCTACCCTTGGTTTTCTTATCATAGAGGATAAATGGAAATATGACCCAGATAGTTTCCTAGCTTCCTAGATAATAAATAATAAGGTTTGTGCCAAGATGGTACATGAAGGACGCCCATTCTAGGAAGACAGGAGGTCTCCAAAAGAAGATAACCCAGATCTCTATGTGGAATTAACTGATCTACCCTATGAGGGACCTAGGCCATGGGAAACCTTCTATGTCAAAGAGAAAGAGTATGACCCTAAGTTGAAGATGATTGCTAGTCTAAGGAAATCATTAAAATCAAAAGAATGGAGAACAGAAAAGATTGAGGCCTATTGGAAATATAGGCAAGAGACTTCCGAGATTACACATTCATTTGGGAATGTTGAAAATGATGAGATATGGGAGTCAATCTGGGATGAGTGGCATTAATCCCCTGTCTCAAGTCCAGACACAAGTAGAATTCAAAGGAAGGGTGAGGAACCAAAGGAAGAAACAGAGTTGGCCCCAATAATGCAAGAAATAGGATAGGTGTCATCTACTGATCCTAGATCTTCATGGCCTCAATCCCTTAGCACCTTAGAGAAGCAAAAAGGTGTTGTGTCATCACCAATTCTAGGAACTCATATAGCTTCAGCATCTAGGGGTTCTGGAATGGTCCCTTTACAACAACCAGTGGTTGTAAATATTGAAGATGAAGAAATAGAGGAAACAATAGAAAGGCCTTTGAAAGTAAGGAGATTGATCCTGCAAGAAGAAGAAGGAGAAGAAGAAGCAGCACCATAGCAGCAACAAGTGTCAGTTACCTCTTCTGTGACTCAAGTAGGTACTTCTTCTCCCTTCTCTCCTGTATCTCTTTCTTCTCATATAGGAGTGGCAATCCCAAGTACTCAGGTTTCCACGACCCCTGCTACTTCTGTTGTGCTTACACAAACCTCTACCCCAACTGCTAGTGCACCGGCCATGTCCTCATAGGCCATTACCTTACCATTATTTTCTCCACATGTGCCTAAACGGACCCCTCCCCAAGTGTCTCCTAGCCAACAATTATCTGCTATTCCTTATGGCCTGCCTCAAGGTCACCCCTTTGCTGGAGGTTATATTGCATCTCCTCCTACCTTCCAAGCTCAAGCAGACACAACAAAAAAGGCTAGAGAGGCCAGGATGGAAAAGAAGAGGAAAAAGGAAAACAAAAGCCCTATAGTGGCTCACATGAGGTCACTCTATGACCCTATTCAACAATCATTGACAGTGACACATTTGTCCCCAAATGTAGTAAAACCAAATGAGCAAATGCAGCCCCAAGATTATGATATGAATGTTGTGGCCATGGATATGTCTCTCTTCAGGCCACAAGACAGGGTTGAGCTGCTAAATGAAACTGTAACTGTTGTGGCTACAAACTATTTGAAAGTGTCTAAGAAGTTGCAAAAGGCAAAGAATGATTTGGCTCAAGAGAAAGTGAATAGCAGTAATCTTGCCTAGGAGATTCGGTCTAAGAAAAATGAGATTGATAATTTGAATAAACAATTGCAGAATACTATTTCTTTACAAATACATCAGGCTGTACAAGCCTAGATTGCTTCTCTTAAGATTGAACTGGCACTCGAGAAGGCTGCAGTAACTATTTTGAGACAGGAAAAAGCCACTTCAGAGAAGAGGTATTAGGATAAATTACAAGAGGCCACACAATTACAACAAAAATTATTGAGTGAGCAAAATGCCAATAGTGCAGCTCAAGCACAACTCATGGCTGAGCAACAAAGAACAAAATAGTTAACAATTGAGTTGGCTAATAGGCCATAGAATGCTGGAGTTCTAAATTTGGTGAAAGAGCTATATGTTTCAGTATGGAAGAGAGTCTCTGAGGAGATTATTTAGCTAAAGCCATCTTTGACTTTTCTGTTAAATGCTCAGCAACTGTGTGAGATGGTAGAAACTTCTACCACTTTGTCTACTGTTTCATTAAGGGTTTTTGACTCTCAACTTTTGTTGATAAAGTTGTATGACACAATAGATGAAACATTATCAGCAACAGGTATCAATGATAGAATGGTCGCTGCTAAGAAGGTCAATGAGGTTTTGAGTTGTAATTCTGTGGCCACAAATTGTCAGGAGCTCCTAGATATAGTGAAGGAAGGAGTAAAGAATATGAAACTTCCTTCACCTTTCCCAGATAGTAACACAGTGTTGATGATTGATGACATCAAGGTCCTTCTTTTGACCAAGCAAAATGATCAGACAATTTTCTAGGGTTTAAGTGATTCATCAACAGTAAAAGAAGTTGAAACTGTGTTGATACCTATGGCCTAGCTAGAATTTCAATTAAAGGTTGTGGTACAAATTTTGCAAACATTTTCCCATAAAGATATAATTAATCTTGATTTTGCTTTTCAAGATTTGCATAGTAGACATGGGCTCTTAGATTTAGAATGGTCTGTCTATCAGACAGCATTGCAAAATTTATAATTCAAGTTTTATTTTCAATACAATATCTTTTTGTCAATTTTGGGTTCTTTCAGAGCAAGCTCAAAAGTCCTGATGGTTGCCAAGAACTGTAGAGTGTCTCTACATTTTGCTTTAGTTTTGACAGTGTTGCGTTTAAAGTACAGTGGCTTAATAGCGGCTCAATATTTGTGTCTTTGTGTATTTGTGTCTCCATTCTATGCCTCGAATGTTTCTATGCACGGGTCGCGCCAAGTGTCAAAGCCACAACAATGAAACAAGCACCCAGTTTTATGTGAAAGGCACCGTGTGTCCTTTTGAGTTTGCTGCGGAGTGCGCCACGTATCGAGTAACATCTTTTGGTACATTTTGTTTCAAGCCTGTGGAAGGCACCATGTGTCGCTAGCGGAAGTAGTCTCAAAAAGTTTCCTTTCTTACTACATGCTTGCGGGTGATGTCGTGTGTCTTTTTGAGTTTTATGCGGAGGATGCCACGTGTCCCTTTTCAGAATTTATATTGATATCAACATAAATATGGTGGGCCACAATACATTTTGTTTCATGCTTGTGGAAGGTGCCACGTGGCGATAGCGGAGAAAGAGTAACTTTATTCATAATCTCTTATAGCATGAAACATTTTAATTCATAGTTGCAGCGGAACACACCAAGTGTCAGCTTCCAAGGGACCTTTCAAAAGTTTCATTTGTTTCAACAGTGTTGCAGAGGTTGCCGGGTGTTAGCTTGTATGAGAATGGGTGCCGCCATCTGTCCCAGTTTTATTCCCTTTGAGGGTAATGAGTTATGAAGGCTGTGGATCCCATTATTATTGTGTCTCAGTTTTTAAGTGAAACGGGTTGCAATAGATGTCACAACAAAGGGTGCTCGAGTATAAAGACACAGGTTTTTAAAGGCTTTGCGGGGCAGGACACATATCATTTTTGGAGACTGCGGAATGCGACAAGTGTCTATTTCCTGTTGATTTCTTTGAAGGCAAAAGAGTTTCTAAGTATATGCAGATGCTGCCACCTGTCATATTTTCTTTTTAGCCTTATGCACGCGGGTGTTGCCATATGTCTTGGTCTCAATACAGTTAGTGTGTCACATAATATTTCACCCTAGCCAATGAGCGCACAAGAGGGATGACCATTACAGATTCAGAAGATCATAATAGCCATAGACTTCCAGTAATCTTCAGTTTTGTTTGGCCGTTGAGGATTCGGGTTGTTGCAAGAAATTTTGTGTTAAGTTGATGATTATAAATATCCAGAATTTGTAATCAAACAGGATGGATGAATTTACTTTTATATAAGTTTTCAATTGGAAATCTAATAGAGGAGTCGGGGACATTGTTGTGACCAGTTTATGTCATTTTGTCTTTATTTTATTATTCTTGATAAGAAAGTCAATATATCTGTGCATGTTTCTATGCCTTTTATGTTACTGGAAGATTAATAAGAAGAATTCTATTCTGTGCCTTGGTTGATATCATCTGTGTCTTTGCAAAGTCGTCTAGTTATAAGCCTTTGATAATATTCATTATATCTGTTTATGTTGATCATGCAGTATCTGCTCTTTAATATAACTGTATCTTGAGAATAGCTTCACTGCGCTTGAATTGAAGGAATACCTTTTACTTAGATGCATCGCCATAAATTAGATTTGCTTATTCTATCTGTAATCCTGTTTATTTCTTTCCCTTTGCTCAAAACCCAATTGAAATAGGAAGAGCCAGCTTCTTTAAAATCTGGAGTTTGTTTCAAGTAGCAAGTCTCACATTCTTGAAACTTCCCATGTTGGTGTTGAAACCTGCGCAATTTTATACATCAACAGCACCTACAAGGGTTTCAAGGGTCATCCAAAGAGAGCTTAACAACAACAACAATAACAACGTAAATAAAGTATCAAGCAACACATCACAAGGGAAAACAACCACATGCACTCATAACATAATAAAAATAAGGTACCTCACTTGCAAGTCAACCTAAAGCAAATCATCCTCCTCCCAATCTTGCTCATCATCCATTTGGAAAGGTGGATAAAGATGCAAGAGGAACTATAGCACATGAGGTATAAGGAACAAGAGCCATACTTGTATTATCTTCAAATTCACTATCAGAATGTACTACAGTAGTTTCCATAGCGGCTTGTGAAGCTTCATATTTCTCTATATGAGACAAAACAATAGCAGATACCTCTTTGGCATCTGTCAGTGATAAATGCTTGTGAGGAGGGAGATTCTCCTCTCCTATAGCAAGGTGAGCCATAGCACGACAACACTTATTTCTTTCTCTTACAATTTTATTTTGCTTAGCTTTATTTGTGATGTTTGTGAGGGGAACCATAGTGTCTTCCAACATGGGTTTCTTTTCTTCCTTTTCTTCAAGAACATTAGAAGAAACAGGAGGAACCACTGAAGGCTGCGAGACTATGGGGGAAGTGTTCCTCAATGTAGGTTGGTCTTCCTTCTCAACTTGTGAAATAGGTGGAAGTACTTGAGCATCCTCAAGTGGTTTAGAGACCTTAGGAAATAACACACATGCAACCAATTTATTTCCACTAGTCTCCGCAAAGGTAGGTGGGACACAAGTAATATTGCAATTGTGGGGAGGTTTATTTTGTGCTCAGAGGTTGCCTCGTTGTCCTTGAAGCGATGACAAAGGGGGAATCTCAACATATTTACCATACACTTAGGGATGGGGAGGAACCTTCAATTCGGGCTTAGCTTCATTTTCCACCTATGAGATAGGGGGAACTATTGTCGTAGCCTCAGAAGATCGAGGAGGCTCAGGGACATCACAAGGAGGTATGTTACTAAGCGATAAATCTACTATTTTTTTCTTTAAAATTTTGATATGACAAGAAGAATAAATCTTCTCTAGCTCGAGAGACTCTAATTGGTTGTGGCCAGAAGCAGTCAAGTGTAAAATGTCCATGTCGAGCAATGGGTAGGTACTGACTGTGATGTACAATGTGCACACATCTCTCAAATGGAAACTTTAAGCACTTATGAACCATCAAGGGGGGCACCTTCATGGAGTAGAGCCATGGGTGACCTAGCGTCACATGAAATAAGTCCAATGTAGGAATGATGACAAAATTAACATCCAAGTTTCTTGGCCCAACCTTGACATCAAGGTTCAAGGCACAAAGAGTTGAAAGGATAGACCCATCATGTGCTCTAATCACCATCTCTGATACGTTGTAAGTATCTTGATGTAAACCATGAATGTAGAGAAACTCTTCAGTTACAACATTTACCATGCAAATAGGATCGATCACAACACCTTGAATGGGTTTATCATTGATTTGAATAGTGATGTAAAGAGGTCCATCAGGAGCTTCAATAGTAGCATCATGTGGAGTAAAAGATATAGCATCTTCTAATTCCACTCGCTCTTTGTGAGGGCAAGCATCCACCATGCAAATATTAGCTTCATAAGCTTGCTCTTGAGATAGATCTACAACATTAGATTCATGATGAGGTCAAGGATCAATATATATTTGAATATTTTGATTAGGAGCAGCCACTGATTTATTCGCTTTGTCATTCACACTAGCAACCTAGATGACATTGGAGTCAATGAGGTCTCAAACTTCATGTTTAAGACACATATGTCTTTCAGTGTCATGGCCAACAAAGCGGTGAAATTGACAAAAACCCTTCGAATCAAAGGAATATGATTGCATCTTTCTTGGATCAAGAGGTATAATGGGTGGAATCTTGATGAGATTGTTGTTCAGAAGTTGTGTCATTATAGAGTAGAGGGACTCCGATAATGGTGTGAAGTGTCTTATTTTCAGTTTCAATTTATACATGGCAAGAGCAGGAGATGACGCTGCCACCACATGTTTTCTTAAGCTATTAGATGAAATTGCATTTATCTTGATGAATTTTTTGTTTTGTCTTTTGAAAGAATGATTGTGAGAGGCTTCAGATTGACCAACTAGAGCCGATGAGGGATTATGCTCATACTGATTGGCCAAAATTTGGTAATCACATAGAGTCATGTAAAGATGAGTGAAAGAATCATATCACATCAACAATATCTTATCACAGATGTGAGGTTGTAAGATTCCAATAAATATTCTTTGTACTTCAGCATCTGGAATAGAATATTGAACTTGTGAGAAAAGGGCTTGATAATGGCCCATAAAATCTGTTATTTTTCTTTTGTTCCTTGTTTGCAATGAACCAAGTCTGTCAAAGAGACTTGAGGTCCAATGTTCACTTGAAAATGTTTGAGAAACTTATTGACTAATTGTGAAAAAGAAGTTATAGAATTAGGAGGTAAAGAGAAAAACTAATCCAAGGCTGTGTCCTTAAGTGACCTAGGAAAGAGTTTTGCCACTATTGCATCCTCAAAGAAGAAATCACTACACATAGCGGTAAAGGCTGCCACATGGTTGTTAGGGTCTCCCTTCCCATTATATTTCTCAAAGTGAGGGGTCTCAAACTTCTCAAGCATTTGAGTTCTTAGGATTAAATAGGACAAAGGGATATGAATATAATGTAGATAGAATGTTGTTATGCACTATATGAGAAAGCCCACACAAGACTTCCAATTCTTCTTGACCTTCGAGCAAAAGACTTCTTAGACTCTCAACAACAGGGATGACCTATTCAATTATGTGTTCTGAGATTACAAATTGCTGAAAATTAGCCAACTAATTGTCTAATATCAAATTTGAGCTTCAGTAACATGAGCCACAAGATCAACAATGTTGATGGATTCATGGAAGTTTGATGCTTCAGGAAGGTGTGAAGTAGGGATATCAGGAAGAAGTGTTTAACCTTCTTGTGTGATAAGACTAAGAATTTTAGGTTCCAATGTATTGGTATCATTGTTATGCAAAGCATTAGAACTAATAATTTGAAGACTTATTTGCACAATAATGTTAGAATCAGGGCACTGAGTCACAAAACTCATAAAGCGTCTACAAGCTATAGTAACACACAAGATGCACAAATAGAAGAAATGAATAATGTAGCAAAAGAAAGGTTTGAGTTTTTGTTTAAGTGAAGCAATGGTTTTTTCAAATGCAAACAAAAATAATACACATAATATATCCTTGATCAAATTCAACTCTACTCAAATCCACTTAGATATTAATAATGCCAATGCTTAAATCAAACCCAAATTTCAATGCTTTTTTCAAAAACAATTCAAAATTGTTCCTAGGTTCAATCTTCAATGCAAGATGAAATTTGTAATGTTTTAGGACAAAGTAAAATTAGATTTGAAATGAAAATGACAACAACAAAATCTGAAATCAATCATAAGCCCTAGATTTTCCACATTAACTAGATTTTCACAAAATGCAACTTTTTTGACAAATTCTAGCAATGAAAAAGATTCAAATGCACAATGTAACACTATGAAATGGTTAACTACTATAATACCAATCAGATATGATGCAAAAATATGAAATTTAATTCATGTTATGATGATCTAACCTTACAAAATGCAAACAAAGTGACAAATATGCGTTTTTCCAAGTCGAGAATGAATTGTTTATCTTCCATATTTCAAATGCAAGGGTGCAAGAATGTTTTAAACACCAAGAATGATAAGGTACAGAAAATGAAAAAGTTTTAAACAAGCTTACAATGCAACAAGATCTGAAACAACTCACAAACTATAAACCCTAGGCTCAAAACTAACTAGATTTTCTAGAAATGCAAGGTTTTTACAAACCCTAGTTTTGAAACTATGCAAAAATTAACTATGTATGCATGCAAAATGATTAATGAACTCAATCCCAATTAGATCTAGGGCAACAAAAAACTCAAATCTGAAACAAGAAGGATGCAAAAGTGCAAGACAATTCATGTTCACCAAAATGTTAAGTAGAAAATAGTGATCTAGCCTAAGGAGTTAAACTAGGTCAAACCCTCTTCTACAAACATTGGGGCACAAACTGAGCTTGGCTTCTACCCATGAAGGAGAGTTAAACTATAGGGGTTCTGCCATTTTGTTGTATAGAGAAGAGTCAACCAAGATCTAGCAAGTAGACTAGGGCAAATGACCAAACCCTAAATGACAAAGATCTCCTAATAACTAACTGTTAGAAACAACTATTAGAAAACCAAAAGTACAACAAAGTTCAGGAAGCAGAGCAGAACCTGGATCCATATTCAAAGGCACCAAAGACTAGGGTACTTGGGCACCCTAGACCCTAATTAGGGTTTAGCAAAATCTCTAAGTATGTTGTTCTCAAAATTAGCAACGCTCGTTTTTGTAGACAACCCCACAAAACTTGTCCGTTTCGTGAATCTACACTCTAAGATCGCGAATCGAGAAAAGATGTTCTTGTTCTCGTGCGAGGTCAATTGACATTTTGAAACTCGTTTGCGACGTTCCCTTGAACTAATTTCTCAATATTTGCGAAGAAAATTCAAGTCGTAGATTGGTTAAGATGTTAATTTTAGTCATTTTTTAGTGTTAGTAGTTTTTGACTCTTAATATGCAAAAGCGGCAAAAAATGCCGCTCTTACATATTAGTTTTAGTTGTTGTTTGATGTAATGACGGTGTTTTTCGCCGCCATTACATTGTTTTAAGTTTAATATGCAATAGCAGTTGTATTCACCGCCATTACATATGTCTTCCGTCAGTCTTCCGTTGCACATGCAGGAATGGCCTTTTTGGCCGACGTCGCACATTTGTTGAGTGAAGTGCAGAAGCGGCCGAAATCGCCGCCCGACCGAGATCCTCGGGATTGTGATGTCGAGTGCCATTAATGGCCACTCGTGCTAGGCGTTTAAACTCCAATCTCGACCTTTTTAATGTGTTAGCCTCCTCATTCTTGTCATTTCATATGCTAAGCCTTTAGGTTGACGTGCCAACGTTCTCCTCAACCACTTGATTGTATATTGCGGAAGCCGTGACGGATCTCGCGTAATGGGTTGGACCTAGGTTTTCAAGTGTTATCGGTAAGTTTTTTCGTTTATCTTCCCTGTCGCTTCTTATTAACTAGTATTTTTAGTTGATGAGGTTTTGTTAGGTTTTCTGTTGTTTGTTTTAGTATTTAGATTAGGGTTTTGTTTTGTGTCTTTCACCGTTAAAACCTCATCAAAACCCCAACACTCCCGTTGTATGTCGAAGCGGCCGCATTCGCCGCTAAACCAACACCAAAATCCATTCAAACCAACTTGTAGAAGCGGCCAAACTCGCTGCTTAGCCCTACATTAAAAACCCTTAAATCTTTCAAATGCAATAGCAGTTGTTTCTGCCGCCTTTACACTGAAAGTGATGTTCTTTCCCCTGCCAGAGCAGTCAAATCATCCGCTCGAACATATCAACCAATGCTTACAAGTTCTTTCCACCTGCAATGGCAACATTTTCTGCCGCCCCTACACCAAGAGACTACTCAACTATGTCGGAGCGGCCAAATCACCCGCCCGAGCAGTCAAAATTTTCAACACCACTTGCGATAGCAGTCGATTCACCCGCTCGAGCATGTCAAATTCCAAAACTGCCAGAATACATGCAAAAGCGGCGTTTTCCACCGCCCCTACACATGAAATCTCTGCCAACTTGCAAGAGCGGCGAATTTTGCCGCCCATACAAAAAATGTCTCAAATTTTCCTAACACTGGAAAATTTCCAATTTCGTTTTCAAAGCTGAAAGCCCGCTTTCACCCTCGCCTCAATTTGTGCACTCAAGCCCTTTTAACGCATGCTTTCCCATCCATGATCGTCAAAACGCAGTTGACCCAGTTTATCCAATTTTCCCCTAACTGCGAGATCATGGCTTTTTGCAGTTCTTTGTCAGCATTCGTGGTGGTGTTCGAATTCACAGTTTTCTCAGGGCTCATGTCAGAATCATCTCCTTCGAAGTCTAGAGCTATGAAGTACAAATATCAGGGTGTCTTTCCGGTAACGGCAGTTCAGTCAAATGTCAATGAAATCAGAGACACTGAGATCGGACACGTAGATATGGCTGAGTTCATAGACAGAACTAAACAAGTAAACCCCTCCCGGCATATGCAGAAAATCGTTGACAGCAATATCCATTTGGTAGCATCCTTTCCTGTCAGTGCTCATAATCCGGAATTTGTCTTACAAATAGCTAACCACTACAATAGGGACACTAGAGCCGTGACAGATTCACAGGGGAATGTCGTCATGAGATTGGATGCAGAGTTCATGGACAAAATCTTCATGTGTCCACCACTTGAAAATGTTGGGCAAATTGATTTTGCTCAAGGTCAGCAAGATTATGACAATGATTTGGAATCTGCTAGAAGACACATAAATAGCAAATGGTTAAAGATTCCTAGGGCAACTTTAACCAGATGGCCAAAAGACCTTCACAGGAGTGATTTTGTGGAGGAAGTATGTGACTTGATTACACTCTTGAGTCGCGTCAGAGGACTCCCTTCTGCCTCCAAGTTCCAAGAATGGATGTACTTACATCAAGGTGATTCTACGGGGAAATCAAAAGATATTCTGGGGTGAGCAGATTAGTAATGCTTTGCACGAGCAACTGGTAAGGGTCAACACTACTTTCAAATTTTACATCACCTCTTACCTCGTCTACGCTGCTACAAGTATGAGGAACTTTCCAGGTTTGACCCAGGTAGGGGACAGGAGATTGGTCCCGGTATATGAATACTACCCCCAAATCACTCTGAAGGGGTCAATTCACCATTTCAAAAGAGTCAATGATGCATTCTTCTCAGTTTTCATGTGCTTGTGGGATGGTACACTGGTTCAGAGAAGAGTTTCAGATGAAGCATGGCAAGTTGTCAATTCTTTTGGTTGTTTGTTCCTACAATTCCCCACCTTCACTTATCTTCGGGTGGGATACTATCCTGGTTACCCTTACATGCTGCCACGGTATCCCAGTGATCGCATTGTTCTTATGGAGCTTTGCAGGCAACTGATTGTGGTTCATAATAAACAGATGGAGCTCAAAAAGTCAGGAATAAAGTTTCCTATCGAAATTGGGAGGTATTCAGTTCAGTCCGCCAACAAAGCTAAGATAATCGACTCCGAATTGCAGTTAGTCACGATGAAGACCTACAAGAAGAGAAATCATTTTGACTTCAGAAGAGTCCAAGACAAGATCAAAAGGAAGTCAAATTTTCATGAGCCGATGGTGGAAGACATATGGGCAGATCTCAGGACCCAAAATGAGATCAGAAAACTGGATTTCTGTAGGCTTCATCTGAGACAAATTGAAGAACTGGGATTGGCTGATATTCCAGAAGGGATGGAAGATGATGGAGATGTCTTAGATCACGAATATGAGGCAAAGAATGTGGAAGCTTCACCTCTCCCAGAAGTGAAATGGTCAGTCAAGGAAGAGACATCCATCAGGAAAAGATTCCAACCTATATTGGCAAACACCAACTTGTGGTTGGAAAGTAAAGGGATCAAATTGAAAGAGTTCCTTACAGGATCCGAAGAGGGGACACAGGAGCAAATAGGTAAAAAGGTTGAGAACCGAACCAAGAGTAAAAGTGATACCCCTTCTTCCTCCAAAGTACACAAACCAAAGATCAAATTCGTATCCAAGGGAGGAAAGAAGAAGGAAACCACAGAGGTTTCGGATGCCACTAAGTCAGATGTGGAAGACATCAATGATGACCATATGGAAATTGAGGATGTCGAGACTGAAGAACAAAATGTTCAAAAGTCTAAAGACAAAATTTATGATGAAGCTGAACAAAGTGAAGATGAAGGTACAAGGGTAGAGCAACTTGATAGTTCTCCGCAGACTCCTGTGAAAGATCTTCCTTCTGATACACAAGCTCTTACACCCCCTCCTCATATTTCATTTTCTGATAGTTTGCCAGTGATTTCTAATGTTCCTCTTTCTCCCATTCTTGTTGTTTCTTCTGACAATACTCCTCAATCCATGAGGGCTAGTATTGGGACCGTTTTTGATTCTTCTGGTTCCATTCCGAGTTTATCTTCCCCTTCTTTTGATATCAGAGAACAGACTGTTTTGGAGAATCTTCTTGATGCTTCACAAAAGGTGATTGATACAGGTGTCGTGTTCACCAACACAAGTCCAATTGTCACCATCACAGGTATAAGCACGGAGCCAACCAAGCAAGTAGTTGATCCCCCTCCAGCTGTTGATGCATCAATACTTCCTCCATGGCTATCTGCCTACACTCCAAAGAGGAAGAAACAAGCTATCTCACCTGATGAGATTGACATTGAGAAGCTGTTGCCCGTGAAAGCCAAGAATCAAAAGAAGAAGCCTAAGACTGTTTCTAGGCTAGTCACTGAAAAAGGAATCAGATATGCCGAGATTGCCAAACCCCCTGAAGGTGCCACAGTTGATACTTTTGACGTGAGCAGTTACGTCATTTCAAGGGTTGAACTTGGTAAAGTGACTCATGAAGGAGTCAAAGCAGATTTCCAAACCACGGCCACTACTCTACTGGAAAAGTATGATGAAGCCAAAAGGGAAAAAGAGCAATACAAAGCGAAAGCAGAACAACTGGCTGCTGTCCTTCAGAAAATAGTGAAGTCATCAGAGATAGTGGAACCAATGGCAGTGACAGTGGAAGATCCCCTGATACAGAAGGTTGAAAAAGCCCAAGCTAGAGGCAAAATAGTGGGGGATGTAGTGGAACGGTTGTTGGCCCAAGGACGAGCTCTGTTGAAAACTGCTGTGGAAAGAAAGGAGAAAATGGACAAGGCCAAAGCTGAGCTGGATAATCTGGTAGATCTACTTTCGCAGGAGCTGCAAGATCAGGAGGAGAGTCTAGAAGAGTGGATAGATATGAAGAAGATCAAGATAAAGAATTTGATCACCATTGGGGTCGTCACCAACAGGGAATCATATCTCAAAACCAAAGAGACTCTAGCTCATCGTATTTTCATAATAAAGAGTCTACTTAAAGATCTGTGTCAAGCTCGAGAAGCCAGTGAAGATAGTGATGTCACACTCCTACATCGGCTGGAAGAACTTCCTTGCACCTTGACAAGGGAAGATCATAGTTTCCTCACGGCGCAGGAAATGATAAATTCTTTTGAAGAAATGGTACAAAAGAAATTTGAAGAGGAAGCTCCCTCTGTGCTCTCAATGGACAACTTGTATGATCAACATACGACTCTAGAGAACCTGAAGGATAATTTAGAAAAGCATGAAAAGGCAATAAAGGCAGTGAAAGATTCAATCCTCCGAGCTCGCACCATCTCTGAAAACACAGCAAAACCAGATGCATGCGAGATGTCAGTTGTTCAAACCATGTATCAGAACTTCTTAAGGAACAAGGATGGAGGAAGCTAATGCCTTAGCTTATTTTTCTTAGTTTTTATGTAAATGGAATTTTGTTTTGGACATCTGCACATGTAATTTTCCAAAATGTAATTACATGTGAGACAAGAGAAGTCATAAGTCAAATAGGACTCTCTTGTTGAATAAGTCAAATTAGTTAGAGATTTCCTAGTTTTTCTCAAGGTCTTTCCCTATAAATAAAGGGGACCTCTTTTGTAAATACTATCTTTTGTCTATTGCAAGAAAACTCTGGCGAATTGAGAATCAAATCAAGACTTTGTGCTTTTTGTGAAAATCAATATTCAAATATTTATCAATACAAGAAAGCAAGTTCAATTCCAATCTTTGTCTTGGAATTATTTGTGTTGTGATAGTTTTGTTCTTATGTCTTGCTATCATAGTCTTATTTTGATAATAATTAAAGTGTGGAGTTTATTACAAGTGATTGAAGAGCGCTCTTAATTTGATTCTGATAAACTTTGTGTTATCAAATCGGTTGTGGGTTATATGTTCATGTTTGTGAGAATACAACAGTTTGGGGACTTTGTGCTGCAAGTTGTTATATTTGAATTACTTTTATCATATTGAAGAGGAGCGAAGACTTTGAGCTGCATTCTACTTCAAATAGTTCCGGTTACAAGTAGTAAGTGAGGTAACAGAAAACTTTGTGTTTCTGTGATATTGTGATAATTTATAAGTTTTATAGCAAGAGTTTGAAATATAAACATCTATTCTGAAAAAAGAGAATGAGATGAGATGGAACCACCACAAACATAGTTTTTAGTGTACATAAATTTGATAAGTGTTTGATTTACAAAAGTCAAGTAATTAGAGGGAACCTCCCCTTGCTGAGAGGAGAGACTTTGTCTCATCATAGCTGTGGCTGATATACCCATTTTGCCGTTAGCAAGTTAACGACAAAATATTCACCCAACAAAGTATTACCACAACTGTACTTGCAAATCATTTCTTCTTCCTGGATCTTGTCTTCAAAAACCTATATCTCCAACCTGCACACAAGAAAAGAGGAAAATATTGTGTTGTGTATAAGGGCTTGCCTCAGTCAAGCCCTGTGTTGGTGTTTCCACCTCCATTACAGTGATGATTAGATCCAAGAGTGTGTGCCCTAGGAGGGAAGAGGCTAGATCTGCAATATATGATAGAAATATGAATGAAACTGATAATGATTACCACAAGATGTGAAACCCTAGTTAATGGAGATAACTTAAGATCATGCACCAACAAGGAGAGTGATGGAGAAGGGGCTTGAAACTTTCTTCAAGACCTACAAACAAACTTCATAACATCCACAAGTATATAGCATTCCCAAGGATGAAGAACACTTTAGCATGGATGATCAAAACATGTGAGCAAACTCTAATTTCACATTAGGCATCTTAGGGTAAAATGAATTGCAAAACTCCTTTATATATGCATTCTCATTCACAAACGATGAGTAAAACAAAATGGGGCTGACATATACAAACTAGGGAGGTGTTCTAAGATGACACCACAAGAGAGGGGCTAAAGAACCCATCTAGGACTAGGGCGCCTTAGCCCCACAAATTCTGAGGAGTGTCCAATGCCATGGGCTTAGGCTAGTCCTATGTTTATTCTGTTAGGTTTATTCATCAGGATTGAGATTGTAGCGTTTTATGCTCAAAAAGGTGTTAAAATAGGTCCTGATTAACAAAGGTAAGATTTTAGGTCCAACCATGTGCTAAACAAGGTGTAAAATACTAGTGTACACATTTTACTCTATAACATACATGTCCTGAGCTTGCACATCAACTTTAACATATTCCCTCCATCCATTGTATCTCCCAATCCACATATCTACTTGAATACTTCTTATCCCTCAAAATCCTTAGTATATTATGATGAAATTTTTGATAAATCCATTGCAAGATATCACCACTACCATCCTCATTGCATCCATTTTCTCACAATGAGGCTGAGGTCACTGTAGCTTGGTGGGGGGTGAAAAGAGATATCTCTATAGGTATCCCTAATTTATAAACTAAAGGGGACTAAAAAATTGTTATTAATTTAAATAAGGGATATGATACTCCCACTTGGAAGCTAAGTGATCAAATATTGGAGACTCGAGACCTTTTAAAACATTTTATGAATTATATAGTTATCCATGTGTATTACGAAGGAAATAAAGTAGGGGATGGTTTGGCTAATGTTGGTCTTAATTTTATTGACTGGAATTGTTGGACATGTGTGTCACTAATTTTCCTGACTTAGTTATCCCCTTGATTAGAAATGATCTAGAATGCCATAATGGGTAGCCTTTCTTTTTTCTGGGATAGATTTTTAATTAACATTATTAGAATGCGAAGTTTGATGATTAAGTATTTAGGCACTTTAAAGGTTGATGATAACCTAGGTGTAATGATTGCGCTAAGGATCAATTCAAACATCAAGGATAAACATTCTAATGAGTGGTATAATCACATGGGGTGTGTTTTTTATTACTCTTACAAAGGAGCATTTCATCAACAAATTATGATAGCTATTTGTACTTCAACTCCCTTTAGTTTGTATGAGGTGAATTGTTAAATTATTACCTAGCCTTTTGAAACTGGTGTTAAGCATTTGGATTTTATGCCTTGACATACTTGGATTAATAGCTCTATATTAATTTTCACCTTGCATTCATTTATTATTTCAATAGTGGGTTTCAAGCTTTATTTATGTAGAAATTTTCTGGGTGTGGTAGCCATGGGAGGGGAAAGGGTGTGAGTTGAGCCTTCCTCTTGTGCCTAGCTATAGTGTAACAATACTATATGGGATATCTTCCTCCAAGGTGGAATTACTCCCTATTTCCAAGAAATGAATGGTCATGATGAGGTCCTTTATTACCAATTTGTGAGGTCTTGGAATAGGAGAAAAGTGGTGGTTGAAGGCATTAGGTTCACTATAATTAAGGAGTTGATTAGTCTTGGGTGACTAGGGTGACCTACCAATGTAGAAAAGTGAAAAGGCAAGGTCATAGAAAAGAAAAAGAGTTCATTGAATCTTTTTTGGAAGAGGGTGAATCTTTGACCAAGTACTAGAATGGATTCAAAAGGGTCAACTTTCCTCACCCATGGAATGATGTAAGTTGTTATCACATTAAATACTTTACTCTCGAGGGTAGATTTTCCACTATGCATGCTTACCATTTTCCACTTTTGGATCATCTTAGACATCAAAATTTTATTAGTTTTCCATTTTATGTCTTCTCATCCTTGGAGAATTCTATCCTTAGTAGTACCAACCCCCTTTCACCAAGGCTTGATTCATTTGTCTCTACCAATTCAACCTTCATCTTACCCCTGCTCTAGCTTTAACCCCTCTTGTGATTGTAACTAATGTTCTTGCTCATGATCAAGCCAATGAGGTGGTTGATTATTTTAAGGATGATAACCCTATTGAGAAGTCCCCTATTCTAAAATATAAAGTGCAAGCCTCTAAAATGAAGAACCCTTCCCCTATTGTGAAACCCATTAAAAAAGGAAATAACCCTCTTGTGAGAATCTTGTTGCTAAGGCTAATGTGCAAGTGAAGCCACCCATTTTGAAAGATTATAACCTTATTGTGAAGATCCCTATGGCTAAACCTAATGTGCAAAAGAACTCTTCTTCTACTGTGAAATCCATTCAAAAAAGAAAATACCCCCTTGTGAAGACTCCTATTGCTAAGCCTAATGTGCAAGTTAAGCCATCCATTCTAAAATGATCTAACTGTGTTGAGAAGACTCCTATGGCTAAACCTACTATGCAAGTGAACTCTTCTCCTATTGTTAAGACCCCTATTGTTAAGCCCAGTGTGCAATCTAGTAAAAAGATGAAATTAGCCCATGTTGTGTTACCCAATGAGCAAGCTAGTAAAAGGAGGAAAATAACTCCTGAATAGATCCTACTATCTCTCAAGGTGAATAATGCTAACAATGTTATTGATACACCTTCAAAGGATGAGGGGGCTAAACATAAAATTACCAAAATTAAGTCTGATACAACTATGTTGGCTATTAATGCCAAGTTTGTGGCTAATGATTTTGAACAAACTACTATTAATGAGTTCCCCATCATAAAGAACTCTAAAATTAATCACTAGGAGGATGTTAATAAGAAAGGAACTGTTGATATCAATATGTATAGAGGTGGGAGAAGATTTTCTAGACTTGCTAGCAACCTTAACTAAATTTTAGAGAAAGATAATTTGGAAGCTGGTAATAAGCAGGTTACTAAAAGCAATACTATAGAAGAGATAATTACTAACTCTGATTCCATTCCTTCATTCAAATCAAACAACAATGATAGTGTTTTTAGTGAGGAAGAAGATTATCTCCCCATGGAGTCTGAAAATGTTCTATCTGATACCTATGTTGCTATTGAGTTGCCTAAAAAAGATTAAAAGGTGGTTGTTATGGGGCATAACTGCAATAGTTGCGACATTAGGTGGATTGAGCTAAAGGGGAAATTGAATAAGGTTTAGAGAAAAATCAACAAATTTGAGGATGCTTTATCCAAATTTGTAAATCTCACTAAAGACATGATGAAATGCTTTGCCATTAGTATTTTGCTTCTAAAATATGAGCTCAAGAAAAGGAAGTAGGTCTCTAATGATAAAGTTGAGAAGGACAAAAAGAAGCTGAAAGGACTATAGGTGGATAGTGATGACACTCCTTGGGAGGAGGAATTAAATAGTCTCATTAAGGATTGGGGGGATCTGACTAGCCTCCATGGTCATACTTAGCTTATTCTTTCTATTGCGGTATGTGTTGTGTTTGTGCTATTTGTGTGTTGTCTTTGTGCTACTTGTTTGTAGCTTTCTATTTGTTTTGTTTGTCTATTGGTTTTTTATGCCACTATGGTAGCCTGTTGAACTTTCTTATGTTGTAAAGGGACTGAGACCCTTGTTTTCCTTGTTTTATATATCAAAAACACATGTTTTAAAAACATATTTAATTGTACTCAACACATTTTTCCTAGCCATTAAATACTAAAGTATCATGTATTATGCAATTGCCAAATATAATAACCCATGCTAGTATTATATTTTGAAAATTAATCCAATCATGATTCCATATTATTGATATTCAATAGTACATATAAGGTTATAGAATAGATCATTTGCATTCAATAACACATAATGTCATTTTATATTAAATATATGTTAAATCAATTATTGTCTCATAAATATGCATAGAATATTTAAATGAACTAATACCATCCATAAAAGTGAGTTATCAATTTACTATAAGGTTAAAATTAAACTCATTTTATAATTTAATTTCCTAAAACAAACTGAAGTTATAACTAAAGTTATGGGGTCCTAAGCAACATGACCCCTACCATGACCCAATTTAAAATTAGACTTCATTTGCTAAAAGTCACTTTCAAATTAAGTGATTAGGATTTTCCAAATAGGTGAGCATTCAATCTCATCCATTAGATGAGATCTATGTTCACCCTTTGATCTAGAACAACTTTACAAGTTTCCCTAATCGTAAAGAATACTCATAAAAGAGTTTTCCTCATATTTTTAGCCTCATTTTGTAGGTTGAAGAAAGGAAGGAGAAAAAGGAGGAATTGAAGCCAAGTTTATCAATCCATAAGCATGATCTTTTTGTAATTTTCTCACATTCTATTTTATTTTTATTTATTTTTCTAAATCAAATATCTATTTAATATCTATTTGAAAATAAATCTAGATTTATATATACATATACATATGTATATATACAAGTCCAAAAAATAGTTTAAAACCCTAAATGTTTACATATATACCTTCTATTTTATTCATATAAAATATCTGTTCATTTTTATTTATTTTTGTATCTTATTATATGTATATATATTTTTATTTTTTTAATATATTTTTTTCTTAACAAAATAATTCTTTTTAATTTTCCTAAAGGGGGTTTAACCCATGCAGGCCTACAGATACCCCTTGAGTTGTGGCCCCATGTGGATCATATCCCTTGAGCCATGCCCACAGGCTGTTGCAAGACCATGGAGGGCCATGAACCCTTTAAGGCTTCACTCTTTAGGTGATAGGGTTTGACTTACCATGCGTGCATTTTTTTAATTTACTTTTTCTAAAAAAGTTATTTATTTATTTATTTTTTCTTTTTTAATAAAAATAATATGTACAAAACTTATATGAATGAACTAAAGAAATAGCTAAGAGGTTAATAATTTCCTCCTTATTTAGGTCTAAATGTATCTAGTTTTTAAATTACCTTCACCTTAAATAGGAATTTTTGCCCTTGTCTTCTCATTTCCCACACACCCACCACTATGCTCTATCCCTTGATTACAACCTCTTACACATCGAGCCTTGACATTAATCACAAGCTCCTCCTCCCTTTCTTCAATATTCTTTGAATTAGCATTATTAGATTTTGGAGGCAAATCTAAAGAACATCCTACTAAATAATGTTATGGGGTAGCATATTTCCACCAAGTTGAGTGCCCAAAGGTGTTATTAGATTTCAAATACTTAGCTACAGTATGGCCAACCTGAAAGCAATTCCAGTAGTAGAAAGCATACTTCTCATAATCTAAAGCTTGACTCTATTTTTCTTTTCCTGCTTTCAAGTAGATATCTGAAGGGAGCACTTTTAATAGATCAAATTCTACCAAAACTCTAGCTAAAGCTATGAAGGAAACCAAAAATGGAGGGGTAAATTCGGCAACCTTACCCATATTGAGGAAATCAAGAAATTTTTTCTTTAAGGATTGAAACTTGGATACCAAGGCTTCAAAAAAGAGTGTAGCTGAGTCCTAGGACCAAGGACCCAACTCTAATATTTTGTTCCTATCCTCTAATGACTCACATGCCACTACAAATAAACCTTAGGGTACAAATATATCACCACTACAAATAAACCTTAGGGTACAAATATATGCCAATACTACACTATCCATACATTCAAATCTAAACACTTAAACCATATTGAGTTGAATTAACATATTAATGCCATTTATTTGTCATGTTCCATATCTTCTAGCACATATTCTCACAACTCTAGCATCAACATATCAACAACCTTGAGTTTAAAAAACCCTTTTTCTCTTTTCATTTCCCAAGGGTAGGTGCAAAGCCCTATTTGTTCTAGAGACAACTTTCTTTTTCCCAACCACATCTACATATGAGTTGTCATTCCCTAGTTGGGATTTCTCTTTTAACAAAGGCTCCTCCCCCTTTTCTCTATATCCATCTGGTTTTAAAAGAGTCACTAGTGCTAGCTTGCCTTGCAAAATGACATTCTCTTCAAACAAATGTTGTTCCTCCTCTCTACACTGAGCTACTTGATTTTCCTCCTTGCATGCTTCCACTAAAAGGATTCCTAAGATTCCATACATGGTATCATTCTCTTGGATTGTGTGTTGATCTTTTTCCTTTGGAGTCATTCTACCTTTTGCCTCCTAACTTAGAGCCCTTGATGCTCCCTCTTCCTTCAAATTAAGGTTCTTGCCTATCACTTCCAATACCATAAAACAATTAATAATTATATAAATAAAAATAATTTATATAAATTTATAATTATTTGCAATTCCTCATTCATGGGGCTATGGGGGACAAATCATTGGTCAAGTGATTCCCCCCTCTAGTTGGCTTCTTCATGCATAAACTCAATGGGGTTTGTAGAGGCAATCCAGGGCTTTTTTGTGTGGGTTGTGTGATTTAGAATTCAGAAGGTAATCTAATTAGGGTGGCTTTGAAATTTTTCACCTGAAAACTAATAATGAGGTAGAAGCTCAGACATTAGTTGTAAGTTTATCTTTGGCTTTCTTGTGCTGAATCTCACACCTCATTATTGAGGATGATTCTATGATCATAATAAACTCTATCAAGAAGCGAAAAGCATAGAATTGGAGGATTGTTAATAGATTGTGTAAGGCTTGGAATCTTTTGAATTCTTTCACTTCTCATGCATGTAACCACTGTTATCATGAAACCAATTCTATGGCTGACCACCTTGCTAATTATGCCATCGACAAGAATGGGGAATACATTATATTTGATGACTTGTTTTCTTGGGATGGTTTGGCTTTGAAGTGGGATAAGCATTAATATCCAGAGCATTCGCAGTTGGCAAACAACAATGCGTAATGTTGCTTTTGATGGATGTGGGTCTCAACAACAATCTATCTTTTTAAGTCTGGGTGTTTTGGTTTTTTGAGACAATGTGTATGGGCTCAACTACATCTAGTTGTCATGGATAAAGCTTTTGATATTGTTTGTATGGGCTCTGCCACATCTAGCCATTAATGCTGAAGTTTTTGTCGATAATCATAATGATCCTCTATGTTTTATATAAAACTTTGCATACCATAACTCTATTTTTTTTTAATCTTATTTTTTATAATATAAAAGAAATGGACCTTGTCTCACAGTTTATAAACCATGTTTTCAATATTTATAAGTTATATTTTTTTAATCTTATTTTTTATAATATAAAAGAAATGAATGGTCTCACAATTTACAAATCATCTTTTAAATAAATATATTTAAAATATCTATATAAATTTTGAACTTTCTTTAAGAAGGTGTTTCTCCTTAAATATCCACAACTCTTAGAAAACATGAACCAACCATTAATATCAAGTTACACTTGCATACAAGTTAGATTTAAGACTGCCATGATCAACCCCGAATAGAAGTCTTCTCAACCTTATCCAATTTAGAGCGTAACTTTAATAGATAAATAAATAATGCTCTAATTTTGAAATATTTTGAAAGTTCGAAGTTCTAACCTCATCCATTTCCAGACTAATGTAACATTACAACTAAGCTGGAATATTGTTCTTGAGAATTGTATGTCCGTTAGATGAGAAATAAGGAAAAAAGGTTCTACTTTTTATAGATCAAATGCCATGATTTATGGAAGTCAGAGCATTTTAGATTTTAGTGGATCCAAATGTTACTGACTAAATGTCATATATTGAAATATAAGGGGTTGGTTGTTCTGATCAAACATAATTTAATCACATTAAAATATGTTTTATAATTATTTTTCTGTCATCTTTTTGTTAGTTTAATATATTGTTTTTGATTATTAAAGATAAATGGGAATGGATTTTGAAAGAGCCCCGAAATCTTATACTACAAAAACAAGCAACAACCTCAAGAACAAAACCAACAGCAGCAAACAAGAACCTATCAATGAAGCAGGCTTAAAAACAACAAGACCTAATTTAATATATTGTTGTTGATTTTTAACTGTCAGTTTTTTTTGGTTAATTCTCATTAATTTTATTTTAATTTTATTTAATGGACTTCATCCCTAAATCTATATTAATCTTTATATAAATATTTGAACCTTTTAAAAACTACCATCTAATAAAAAAGAAGTCATGATTAATAAATAAAAGTTTAAGTGGGATGCAGTGTGCAGTGTGCAGTGTGCACCATTCTTTATGCTGGAAGGAAAATAAGTGACACCCAACATTCTTTCCAGATTGTAAAGTGGATTACCACAATGCAAATAAACTTCCTGCAAAAGGAAAAGACATCATTGAAAAATATATATTTCAGAGACAGGAATACAGTGGAGAAAGGCACTACCTATATGAATACTTTTAAACCGATTATTGTTTTAATAAGCTTTCTTTAACCAAAAAAAGTTATTTGAAAACAAAGTTAGGAAGAAAATTGTTTGGAACAATTTATCTAGGAATTCTTGTTTTAATGGTTTTTCTAGTTTTGCTCTTTCCGATAATACTTGTGAGACTAAAAGCATTCAACATGAAGTGGCTTGTTAACAGAAAAAGGGTATTAAAATTAGTGAGAGATCAGAATATTCATGCACTACGAACTAAGAGGTTATTTTCATTAAAAAAAAAAGGCATTGAAAGGCAAATTAAATTACAACTGGATTACAATCTTACGAATTTTGTCCTTCATGTCTACTTTATATTTCAAGAATCTTTTACAGGTGCCCAAATTCCGAAGAGATACAGATTATTGGTCCAACAAAAGCATTACATGAAAAGATATTTTTGCAGCTGGATGTTCCACTACTTTCTACTACTTTTTAATCGAATAAAAATAATGGTGTGACTGTGTATACATATGCACACACACATCCTCTTAGTTTTGGGTCCACAAATCAGACAGATACCTTACTTTTAAGGATACTGATAATTATTCTTCAAATTTTTTAGGGTTTAGTCCTTCCCACTGGCTCTGAGTAGTATCTGTACCACCAAATTCATTGGACTTAATTTTATATGTGGTTATTATTATTATTAGTCTTTCTTAATACATAATTTAATATTTTAAGAACTACTTTAGTAAATGATCAATATCAATTAAAAACATTCCAGTCAAGAACTATTTCAATTATTTTATAATTATTTTCTGAAGGAAAATAACCTTTTATTAAGTGTAATTTAGTCTAATTGTATACATTCTAGTATAAATTGATTAATTTAGATTAAATAAATAAATAGTTGGAAATAATAAATTGAACAATTAAATATTATTTTAGAAATCTATATTGAAAACGGTTAGGCAGCTAGTTCTAAGAATAACAATGAAGAATGAATTTGATATTATTCTAAAATCTTGGAAAAGAATATTCTCTGTCTTACTTTACTTTGAGATCAAAATAGTTTGTCAACTTTGTTGTGGGTGGATCTTGCAATTTTGGGTTCTTTCCATGTTGCAAGGATTTGTCCTATGATATGTGGATCTGATTTGGGCAAACACACACTTTTGCTTTTTTATTCATTAAATTTCTTGTCCTATGTGGACTATCAAGGACTAGTGATATTTAAAAATAACTTGGGGAGACCGTTGGATCACAAGGGTTGTGTTCTCCTAGGTTGAGCCCCTTGATTACATTGACTTTACAATCATGGAAATGACCAAAGATAGCACTCTTTAGTCATGCAAATATTGATAATGCACAGTTAGGTTCCTTTTAATTCTCCAAATCAAAAGATTCCTAAAATGAATCTCTTCATTAATGCTTAGAATATGGGAATGATTATTAGATGATAAATGAGTGCACATTGAATGCCTTTAAATACCACTACATAGAAATAAATCACATGAAACATATACCAAGTCATCTCATGCAAGAATAAAATGGGTGGGAGCTGGCAAATTTTGAAATTTAACTTTTGAAATTTCAAGTTTTAGTTCTACATGGTGTGAGATCAATCCCATGCCACGAGATTGACTTGGGACAATGAAATGCCAATTTTGATGTGCAAAATGAATGCCTGGACATGGGGGGGATGTAATAAATGTCAAATGTGTGGATGTAATAAATGTCAAATGTGTGGCAATATACAGTCTAGAAACAAATGAGATAAGGTTGAATATATGGTGATGTGAGAAGGTAGGGATATGTGAAGGATTTGAGAATGAGCCCAACTTTGCACAAGATTGTGCCATTGGTCAATATGCAATTGCATCAAGCCATTCCATTAAAATGGGCCCAAAATTAAATGGGAATTGGTGTGGGTAAATTTCACCACTACATTTTACCCCAACTTTGAGGTGCATATGAATCCTAACATAAGCATGTATTTAAAATTAAATGAGCACTCACACACATGCATGTAAAGTAAAAGTATAGACATAAAAGGATACTAGGGTCCATGTAAAGTAATGGACCCCACTAGATCTCATCACATGTGTTCATCCTTCAACATGCATGCTTCATGGGAACTTGCAAAATAGAGAAAAGATGTGCAATGAGTAACTTTTATCATGCAAGTAGAAATGAAAGCAATTGCAAATTGAATTTTACTATCAATAATCATGAGAGAGGAGAGAGTAGGGTTAGAAAAATTCTATTTGTACAGAAAGTGGTGATGATAATGTTTCACCCAGTGGTGGTTGTAGGATGATATATGTCATATTGGGTGTTGTCATGTTGTGTCATCATGATCCACATGGACACTATGATGTCCCTATGAAGGCACCTATAACTATTCACAATCTCAACATACAAGTGTTAGTGATAGGATATGCCCCCTTCAATTGGCTACATCCATAGGATGCAAGGAATTGGAAGAGAGGAAAAATAGTAGATAAGATGTAAATGTAAAATAAGCATGTAAAAATGAGAATCATGTAAAATAATGAGTGTCATAAATACATCATGTGACAATCAAATAAACATCTCATATAATAGGCATGGTAAGTACATGGGCTAGAGATACTTGTGTGATGGAATAGAATTTTGCCCTGAGTATAGGTAATAAAAATGGTGGTGTAGCCCTTAATGGACAAAAACACCTATGTAAGTACATAAGGCACTAGGATAGATATATGCCCCATTGCGGCATCTAAGAGCACAAGAACACAATGGTCAAGGTAGGGCAATGAGTCCTTGGTGGTAACATGGATTGAGATAGTGTAGGGGAAGGTATGGTGTCCCCGGTGTGACTCTTAGTACATGATAGACATGCAAGCACATAATAAGAAAAGGAAGGCATATCACATAATGACCCCAATGTGATGAAATGGCTCTTAGGGCATGATTAGGCACAAATTATGTGATGGACATAAGCAAGATCATAACCAATGGATAGCCACCCAAGTGATAAGGTATGATGGCCCTTAGTAGCCATATAAGGACATGTGTGAAAATTCAAACTAGCTAATCATATCGATAGGTAAGCATAGAGGTTGTCATAGATAAGATATGCTCATGAAGGCACATGTAATTTTGTTTCATTTTGTCAAGTTTTGTTCTTAAATTTGATAATTGATTTTACAATAAATGTTTAGGGCACATGACATAATGATAAAATTGGTGAAAATTTGGCATACATGTAGTCTATAAGTGTCTCAAATGAGTGTATAGGCATCATGAATCAATTTAATCATTAGTAAGTGTGATAGGTCATAAATGTCATCAGTGCAAGATAAAAGGCTATAATAAATGCACGATCATGAAAATTTGGTAAAAATTGAGATTAGGTCATCTATCATTGTCCATAATGTATGTTATTGTAAATATGATTTGTATGGTTCAAAAATGGAGTTTGTAGGGCCGATGATTTGTGATTTGCAAATTTTCACTTGGCTATCTATAGGAGGGTGAATAGTGAAAAGTCCCTCATTTTCATGCACATAGTTAGATATTATTCCATCCTAGAGCTTAGAGCTATTCTCAAATTTGTCATCATGGTGCAAAGGAGGGGTTGCATGTCTATATGGGTGATTGAGTATGTGCCAATATTGAGTGTGGCAAGTTTTGAGATTTGGTGAGTGGACATTTTTACTCAAATTTTTAATTTTTGTAAAATTTTATTTTTTGAAAAATGTTTTGATTTTTATAAAATACTTGTACGATAATGTTTAGGGTATCTAGTGACTCACAAATTTGACCCACTAGAATGGGATTGACCAGCAGGGTTAACCTTTGGGCTTGGGACCAACCCATGGGTTTGATTTGACCTGCAAGATCAACCCATGCTAATCAAATTATTTATAATTTTTTATGATATTTCAGCTATGTGTGGACTAATTATGATATTTTATTCACTTTTTTGGTGTAGATTGAGCTTGAGATTTGCAAGAGACAACAAAACTAATAGGTTAATAGTATGAGGACCTTATCGCCCATAAATGCTAATTATGCACTCTTAGAGACAATTGGATGCATCATATATTTGGTGATGATTCCATATTACATTATGAACTCAAATGCTAATGTCTTTGGGTGATAATAATACATTCCAATTACTTAAATAAACCATTTTTAAATAAAAAGTTAAATTTTCTTACAATATTCACCAAAAACAGTTATACTTTAACAACTTATAATTATTTAAAACAAGAACATCTGTAAATAAAATTCATAAAAATATAAATAACCCAGTTGATACAGGGTATAGCCATATAAACCACTCAAGTTTGATCTCCTCATAACATGAGATATTGAATAGAAAGCACCTTTTTCCATAGAGGGGAGAAGGGAAGAGAGATGGTTCAATTGAATGCATCACATCTTCTCCTGATTTCTCCTTGACTGCCAGTCTTGACACCCACAGAGCCCAACTCATTCATGGCAGCAGCAAAGGCTTTGAAGAAAGCTGCCTGGTTAGAGGCATAGAGTTGCACCATACGCCTGGATTGAGGGTCACTGTAAAGGATTTGATCTGAAGCAAGCAAGCCAAGGCCCTGTGGCAGATTTCTGTAGAAACCATTATCAAATTTCCTCGGTGAGTTGACATCATTGAAGGCCACAATGCTGTGATCCAGATTCTTTCTAGGGCAGGCCTTTCTCAACCCCATTGCATACTGAAAATTCATGGTGGGATCAACGTGGGTTGTCCTATTGTACCTGTATATCCTGTGCATGAACTCCTTGCAGTGGGAAAATCCTATTGTGTGGCCTCCTGTTGAACAACAATATGATTAAATAACTTTTAAGCTTCTACAATCCATTGTTTTGAAAATAAACTTCTGAAAAAAGTGAGATTTCTCCAATCTCATATACAGTTGAAACTTTTTTGTAACATTGGAATTGAATGACCTGCTAGATATATAAAAAGGCAATTAAAAAAAATTGCAAGAAATTACAACTTGCTTTAGAGATTCACCAATCATGCATATCGTCAATGGTTCAAACTTCAAACATCATAGAAATTACAGGAGTCAGACCTCAAATGTCTAATCAAACTGAAGGGTAAAAAAAATTGCAACTACCAAATATTACAGAGAAACTTCCCATATCCAAAAGAAATGCAGAATGGATTAAGTAAACCATTCATATATATATGTTTAAGACAGATCAGTTCTTGTGAAGGAACAGCTTACAAGAAGAGCTTATATAGCCGTTGCGTTTCAATGTGCATTGGTAACAACAGTTGTGTAAACTACTACTGAAAGTAGAAAGATAATAAAGATTGACCTAATATACCTCTAGATGATTCTCAAAATTCTAAAAACTGATAGTACATGAAATATGTAAACTGGATCATGAAGCTTGACCCAATATTATCACCTAGCTGAATCCCAAAAAATATATTACATAAAATATGAAAACTGTTCAAAAAAAATTCAGGGACATCTACAAACTGGGCGGCAAACAAAAACTCAAATGTGGATTTCTTGCAACTAGATGGATAACCTATTACTAATTTATAACTATTTCTCTCAGAATAGAAATGTATGGGATAGTTTAGGTGTCTGAATTACCAGAGAGAGTGATCATGTCAGCCTGAGTTAGGCCTTTTGATTGAAAGAGGGCAGTGAGAATATCCACATTCATGGTTGGGAGAGGTAGGTTTCCTGCAACTCTAGAGGCCTGTGAGATCCGCCCATCTTTCCTCCCCTTCTTCACAGGGTAATAAGGCCCTCCTACCTGAAAATCATGCATTTATAAGAACACAGACAAATTAACAAGAGAAAAGAGGATTTAGAGAAAAGTAAAGTAATTCTAATATGCCCCTGAAGAGGGGTTTAAAGTTAGACCCCAAAAATGGGTAACATTACGAGAATTGGACCCAATGATATTCATATATGTTTTCCAAAAGTAAAAACATGTATAAATAATTTCAAAAATCTCAAGTAACTAACTAATCATGATCTTACCAGGGATATTAGGTCTCTTGTTGCAATAGACAGAACATCTGCACAGGAAACAATGCCTGGACATTGAGCTTCAACAGCAGTCTTTGCACGTACAACAGCATCGAAACCATCCCCTGGCAATGACAGATTTAAATCTGCATCCTTTTCGGCTTTATTGTTGGGAGTGGAGCTAATAAGTACAGAAGCATCACATCCCTGCAATAAGCAAAATTCTTTTATAAACTGATTATACAACTAGAAGCAAAAGATGAAACGCATTTCCTTTTGACTAGCTGGATAATGAATATAAGATTTCCAATCTTAACAGAGCCTCTGGAAAAAAATTTCTTTATTTTTTATTAAGATCAACATTTAGAATCACATTCTCTAATCCATCAAAATATGTTTACCACAATTGTTACAGTTGTCTGTAGATTCAGTAACCACACTAAATTTTTTGACATATATTGCATCAAACAAAGTTTAATGAATTATTGCACAAATTTAAAAAACAAAATTTTCAAGAAGATTCTTTTTAAACAATTTAATTTCAAATCCAAAAAAATTAAAAATAATTTAGTTTAAAACCAAATATTATAAAATAATTTTTTAAACTAATAAAATAGTTCTTATACTCCATAAAATAGAGTAAAAAGTTTTTGATATAAACAGTTCATATTTAGAAAAATTTGATAAGAAATTATAAATGTGATATAAAAATAAATATAAATAACTTTATCAAAAATGTGAGAGTGTTTCTGGATTCATCTGTCATGTGAAAAAAATTTATCAGGTGCACTGCAGTTTATAGGGGGCTACCGGATTCCTACAGTCTAAAAAAAAACTGTGTATAATCGAAACGTGAAGCAAAAACATATACAGTGGAATCCATCCAAAAGCACTCTCACATATTTTAAGTCTTCAAAACATAATTTGCCCACTGCATACATTAAAACAACCAGATCAATCTGTACAGCCTAAAAATTATAGGGAGCTCCAGCGGCCTCCTAAAGATAGGCTCCAGTCCCTAAACTACCTATTCCTTTAATTAATAATTTAAAAGAAATAAAACATTAAACACTTTAAAATCTCTCCCCCAACTGTCAAGGGAGAACTTCCTATCCCTGTACATTCCCACACATCTACATGCCATACTTCAAAAGTTAGAACTTAAAGGTGGTGAGAAAACCTCGATCTGCTTGCTTGGACTCTCTCTAACTATAGGTAGTCCAGTTACTCAAAAGGTTTCAGTAAACAACTAGTATTGATTGAGTTCATCTCCCTGTAAGTGGAAGGCATCTAATATTTAAACAGAGACAAACAGAAGTAAAAGTCGAAATTACTCTGACCTCAACGAAACAATCATGAAAGAAAATGCGAAGGGTGCCTGAAGCAGTGGTAGGATTGGCAGACTGTTTTCTAATCATTTCAGCCCGAATAATGTTCTCTACTTGGGGACAGCTCTGTTTGTAATAATCCACAGACAGCTGAGCCTGAAGTTGAACCAGAGGCAGAGCCATTAACAACAACAACAAATGCAGCCTGCTCACAACTCTTCCTATCATCATTCCCCACTGCTATTTCCCTTACTTCCTCACAAAGGAAGCTTTTAAGTAAAAGAAGAGAGAATGGTGATGAAAACAATTAGACCAGTAAAAACATATCAGAGGAGTCAGAGCAGGGGAAGGGAAAAGGCTGTATTTGTAGTGCATGTTAGAATCAAAAACAGCATGTTTTAGTAAACTGAGCAGCCTCCCGTGACTGGATGATAGTTGATCCCGTGAGCATTCCATATACCAAAAAATTCTAAACAAGTGAGTCATGACAATGTACTGATGGACCACAAATTCATGGAGATGGTGGGCAAAAAGAGCTTTTTTTGGTCTGTGTTTTATGCTGAGTTGGAGTTTGGGCGCAGACAGATTGTTTTCCAATAGTAGTATTTAAGCAACTCATCACTAAGGCCGCTGAACAGCACTAAAACAATTGTGATCACCCAGCCACTTAGGAACTGTAGTTAGTAAAAGAGGTACTTTTGCATTTTCTAGTTTTCTTTAGCTTTAACTTCTAGTGCTTTTGTTTGTTGAAGTATGATTGTGTTCACTATTAACTATTTGGTTTGTTATTAGTCCCTGCCTTAGTTGTCAGGGATGATAAAGTCTCTTCAGCTTTCGTCATATTCTTTATTTCTATTTCAGGGATAATAAAATCTTGGGCTTCTCGTATTGTTTAGTTCTATTTCATGGGTAATAAAGTCTTGGAAATTGTGCAACCCAAAAAATTATCTGTTTTTTAATGTTGTTAGTTTCTATTTTTTTTTTTTTTTAAGTTGTATTTTTATTTTTTAATAGGTCTATTTGAATTTTGGTGGTTACATTTGTTATTTTTCATTAATAAAAATAGAGAAAAAACAATGTCCAATGAAATCACAAGTGGTATGTTTGTATAAATATACCACTTGTTTAACTTGAGTCATTACCATATGGGAGTGGTCGGTTCATACTTACTCTTAACTTGTGTCAAAATGAGAGCTTTCGAATGGGGTATGGACATCCATCAAAACATAAAGGATCGAGGAATTTCATTGGATGTTTTAATTGCCACTACATTGGTCAACATGAATGCAAAATGTAGAAGCATGAAATAGTATTGACTGTTAGTTTTTAACAACTATATAAAATCCTATAGAACTGTACAAAATGGCATTTTTGGACCTTCCTTTCATAATTCTTAGAGATAAATGCATTTTCTTCAATTTCTATCATTGTACCAACATGTATAAATTAAATCAAGGAGTAAGATTGTGTTTAATTTTCATTTGAGTTCTTGTTGTCCAGTTCTATGTGAGAGAACTTTGTTTTTGTCTATTTCTAGTGGTTTCCTAGTGTTGTAATGATTGTTTTTTTTGTGCTTGGTAGCAATAAGAGGTGTGCTTGGTTTGGAGTGCAAATTTGGAGCCTTCTACAATACAATTTTGCTTTATATTTAGTGGCATAATTTTGAGGGTTTGAAGCTTTGTTGTCATTTTATACAATTATTCTTCCCATTTCATGTTAGGGATTTTACTAAGGCACATAAAAGCATAAATATAAATCCTCTTAGTCATCCCTAAGAAACAATTTGAATTAACTATATGCAATTGCATGAAAATAAGAGCTTTCATGAAAATAACAAGGCACGAGCACTAGAGGTATTACATTACATTCTCAACAACTTGCAATGTTTATCGAAATTAAATATACCAAGGTTTATGACCGCATTGATTGGACTTTCATTCTTGCAATACTTTAGGTGCTTGATTTTGGGCCTTGTTTCCTCAATTCTATGCAAATGTTGTTTTTTGATGCCTTGATTTGCATCATCATTATGGTCAACAATATAAGCCATCTAGGCTTTTTTGATCCATCTGATAGGGTTATCCTTTAGCTTTGGCACTTTATGTGCATGCGGCTAAAGGTTTTGGTTATTTGTTCGCCAATGCAGTCTCTCACAAGCTTGTTAAGGGAATTACTTTACCCTATTCTTCTAGCGAGCTGGTTGATGATCATTTTTCTAATGTTCATTCCTTACCCTCATTGACGAGGAAACTAAAGTTAAACAAGCTCTTCATTGTCTTGATGTGTTTTGTTAGGCCTCTAGTTAAAGTATTCAATGGAAAAAGACCCAGTATTACAAGTAGTACTTCCTTCCCAAACCTGGTTGGTTAGACAATTATGCTTGGAAAAGGATTGATTAGTGGGAAGTCTTTCATTTTCTAGGCATTCCCTTTACTTTTGAAGGTTCTCCTATTGTCGTTTCGCAAGCTATTATTTATAGCATTAAGAAGAAATTAGGCTATTGGATCACCAAGCCTCTTTCTTTGGCTAGTAAATTCTAGATTTGTTCCAAAATTCTGGTTTCTACTCATGTTTATTATTATTCTTCTTGTTGGGTACCTTCAAAGGCCTTTTATCTAAAAATTGAAAAGTTGCTTAGAGATTTTTTCTGGGCCTTTAGTGATGGACATCAAGGATTTCATCATGTTGCTTGGGAATTTTATTGTCTTCCCCACAATACTGGTGGTTTGGGATTGTTTTCAATTTGTTATCAAGGTATTTCTTTATGTGCTAATTGGATTATTAGGGCCCTGGATGTGAATGATTCCTAGAAAGTTCTCATCAGGCATTGTATTCTTTATGTTGTGCCTTCTGGGTGTCCAGCATGGAAAGGTCTCAACCTCTATACTCTTCTCATTATGTTCAAATTCAAGGCATATTTGTTATCAAAAGCATTTGGAAAGATTGGGAGTCTATTAATCCATGGATTTTCTAGGTAGGAAATAATTTATACAATGGTCTTTCAATCAATCAATATTCTATTTAGTGGTCTCCAATTATTTCTTCTCAAGACCGTCCTCTAACTAAAGCTCCATGGGTTCATGCTTTGAAGTTTTTCAAATGAGGAATTAGATTCCTATATGATCTTATTAATAGAGCTACCAAGAATTTTCTTTCCTATTGAGAAGTCAAGATGAAATTTGGGCTTTACAATCAAGATTAGGAGACATTCCAAACTATGATTAATGATATTCCTCCTTAGATGATTCACAAAATTGAGGTTAGGCTTTTTAAGTCTTGGTGGAAAGATTTGAAATGGTATCTTGACACACCATATCATAATTACAAACCTCGCAAAGGATATTTGTAGCTTTTGCCTCATCTTCCCATGGCAGATAAGTTAAACCACTACTAGCAACTCCAATCTTCTCGTGGCGCTTGGCACTGCCATTTCCAATCTATCTAGTAATCCATTATTGAGCCTAAACTAGCTCATTTTTCTTGCTGCACCTTTCACTTGGATCTCATTTGGCTCATCTAGGAGTTCTCAACCCCCATTGTCCATTTTGTGGACAATTATAGAATCTCAAGCATCTCTTTTGGTTTTACACCAGAGCTTAAGAAGCATGGAATTGGATTCATGATTTCTTCAAGCCCTTTCAACCTAGTCCCTTTTAATGGCATATGGTTTTGTTAGGGGACTAGCCTTGTCTCCCATTCAAACATACCCAGATTTGGTATTCTTTCAAAGTGTAAATCCTCTTCTATATTTGGAAAGATAGAAATTTGGCTCTCTTTTTAGGTTGTTTGGATGATGTTCATTTCTCTTCATATACTAAAGCTATGATTTTCTCTAATATGCTTATGCAAATTTAGATGCAAGCTAGCAAGGTTGCACTTCAAGTGGCCCCATATGTAGGAGCTTCTTGATCATTGGGGTAATTCCCTATGCACTATTGCTAGAGTTCCACCTCCTCCTCCACTCCTTGAGGATGCTAGCATGGTCATAGACAATCTTTTAGATGAGATCATGGATCTTAGTCTTATGGCTCTCAACCTCTGACAAATAGGGATAATGTAGCTTGTGGTTGGTCTCATCCTTCTAGGCCACCATCTACCTCTTGTCATGGGTGTAGTGCTCCTGACTGGCCAAATTCTGATAAGTTTCCTTGCCTAGAGCTAGTAATTTCTCCTATTCATGCCCAACAACCTACAAATGCCTCTCTTGAGGAAGAGTGTGCTCTCACTGGCTAGGAGACTATTGATGATAGTTCATTCCCTAGTGATGTTTGGAGAAAACTAGATGATAAAGACCCCCTCCTAATGGTACTACATTAGTTACTTAGTGTTTTTGATTTATGGTCTTGGCCCTTTGATATTTGTCATATTTATTTTGGACTATATCCCACATAGACTTTGTGAGTATGCCTCTCTACCACCCATCTTTTTTTTATGAATACTATACTATTATATTTTTAGTGTTTTAAAAATTAATAAAGGCAATATTCATCAAAAAATATATGTACATATATTTGTAAATATATGTGTGTGTATGTGTGTGTGTGTGTGTGTGTATATATATATATATATATATATATATATATATATATATATATATATATATATATATATATATATATATATATATATATATATATATATATATATATATATATATATATATATATATATATATATATATATTTGTGCATATCTATATCTATATATGTACATATATATTTATATGTACACAACTAAATTAAAAGCCAAAAAGGAAAACTAGCAAAAATATATATGTATGTATGTATCTATATATATGTACATAACTAAATTAAAAACTAAAAAAGAAAACTAGCAAAAATAAATATACATATCTATAATTGTGCTCAATTATAGATATGTATATTTATTTTTGCTAGTTTTCCTTTTTAGTTTTTAATTTAGTTGTGTACATACATACTTATATGTGTGTATATATATGTACATATGTACATATATACATATATACACATATGTAAATATAATAAACGTACATATATGTATGTATGCACATATGCTTGTATATATATATATATATATATATTATATTTACATATGTACATATATACATATTGTAGTGTTTTTGATATTATAAGGCGGCAAACCAGGGGCCGATCCCTTACAAAATAGAACCCAAAAAGGGCAAAAAAAGGCTCAGAAAACAAAATGAGCCAGAACCAACACCGTTAGCCTACATACAGCCGAAATACAACAAAAAGATACTAACAGTAAAAGGCCATCAACACCATTTAATTCCTCAATATTGTCTTCCTCCCTACCATCTTGAGCATTATTACCTTCCTCTTGAAACAAATCAGGATCAACATAAACAACAGAGGGAACAGAGTGGGCATCCTTCCCAGTGTTATCAACAGTATCAATCACCTCCACCTAAGTAGAAATATCTCCCACCTCCACACAGTCACCAATGGGGACATAATTATGAACCCCAATATTATCTTCAGTATCAAAGGTTTCCATAGGAATGTCCTGCCCATCAATTTCTTCTTCACAACCAGAATCTTCAATAGCAATCTTCTGAACATCACTGGAATCTTTAAGATCTTCCTCCTCATGGGTAGAGGTTTCAGAATAGTCAATCAGCTTCAGCTTGGGAGCCCGTTTGCCAGCAATGCGACCAGACTGCCTAACAACAGCAAATTTACCTTGCAGTTTAACTTTTTTGAAATTCCATGAGGATCCCTCCCTACCTTGATTCTGCTCACTCTGGGTCCCAAAAACCCCAATATCTTCTTTCAAAAGGTTAGACTTTGTGTCAACATCTGAAAGATGTCTCTTAGATTTCAATTTGAATATGGAGGGAGGGTTTTGAACATTTTTGGTAATAGACTTAGAAGTCCTAGCACAAGATCACCTTCAAGAAGCCGTTTAGGAGTAGCAAGACCAATTTTCACTGAGTCAATAGGGGTATCCTGACCAGAGGGCTAAAGAGAAGAAGGAGGAGACAGAGCTAAGTGAAACTGGTATAATCTATGAATGAGCCCTTGATGTAAGGGAATAGGCTTCTCACTAGGCTTCTTTAGCAGAGTCTTCTTAACATGTTGAACAAAGTGCTCAATAGAAGAAAACAAGTAAAAAGGAAAACTAATAGTGGCATTCCTTCTAAAATGATTCAACAAGGGGAGATGACAGTGATAAAACCTGGTAAAACGACCCTCAAGGGTGAAATACTTCATCACCATATAGCACATGTCAGCCCACAGTTCAGGAAGACAGGCTCTCTCAAAACCACCCTAGTAAGGCACCAACTCCTCACCTTCACCAAGAAATAATTTCTGATTCTGAGCATCTGAAACCCTAGACTTTTTCTATATCTTCGTACCTTTTGGAGAAAGACCTGTAGCCATAGCAATTTCATTCTCAGAAACATTCCCAATTTGCACATTACGATTATCCCACGACTGAGCAAATTGAATAGATAGGTTTTCATCATGTCCATTCAAACATTCAAGGAATGGGGTGACTCCTCCTTTACAGTAATGCCAGACCAAGGCATTCTCTTTAAATTCTCTGCAGTTGTTACGTTCAATTCTAATCCTATCGCCACCCATGATGAACAACCAGTGAAACTGAATGAGCCTAGAGAAGGGATAGGTAGAGTTATTATCTAGAAAACTTCTATCAATGCTGTGGGAAAATCGAGACTTTGATCACAGTGCAATGAGTATGAAAGGCAAAGAGGACACGATCAGAATTAGGGCAATCATTATGACAATAACCCGAGGTCCTTACATAATCTTTCCTTATTAATTAGCTATCCTTCACACGCATGCAAAGCTATCTAATCTCACTCTCATCATTTATAGAGTGTCTAATCAGCATGCCCTGAATTAAAGAACTGACCATGTAGATAAGCCAAGTGAAATGATGAGTAATCATCATATAGTAACTTGTTCTTTTTGAATGATATCCCCAATATGATGCGGGATATTATGGAGTTGGCGCCAACAACGCTAGTTTTGAAATTGCTAACCAAAATTTGCCAGGCTGTCAATAACAATGTTGCCCTCTCTATAAATATGAGAGAAGGAAATGACAGGAATAACCTATGAAAGAGTCTGAATATCAAACACTATATCCTTAAGTTGCCAACCACACTCTGAGGCTTTAGACACAACCTCAATAATAATTTTGGAATCACCCTGAACATGAAGCTGGCGGATACCAAGTGATATAGCCAACTTGAGACCCCATAAAAGAACAAAGGCTTCAGCATAGTTAGTAGTCTAGTTACCAATTCCTCCAGCATAAGCAACAATTAGAGCTCCTCTGTCATTCCGTATAATTCCTCCACAACTAGCCTTTCCATTTGACTTAGCAGCTCCATCAAAATTCAATTTGAACTAACCTGGGTCAGGGGGAGTCCAAATAGTGTTTAATCTTTTAATGTGTTTAGAATCATCAAAAGCTGGAATTTGATTCACAATCCCCCAGTTGGAAGCCACAAGGACTTCATGTTGAGTAAGAGGTTTGTCAACAATTTTGATGCTGGAATTAGAAACATTCTCTAGGAGAGATTTAGAAAAAGAATAGAAAACCTGTGAAGAATTTCAAATAGTTTCTCTAAAAATTCTATTATTTCTTTCTTTCCAAACGAACCAAGCAGCAAAAGGAAGAGCTTAAGTCCATAATTCTACTAGCCAAGGATGGGATAGAGGAGGGATCCAATTAAGAATGAGATCTTTTATTTCCTTATTGCAAACCCATTGTAAACCAAAATTAAAAAAGACTCTACTCCATATCTCAGTTGCAAATTCACAATGCAATATAAGATGAGAGACAGATTCTTCTTCTTTCAAGCACATAACACATCTATTAACCAATGGCATACTCCTTCGTTGAAGATTGCCCTGAGTCAAAATCTTATTATGAACAACAGTCCACCAGAAAAAGTTTACCTTTGGAAGGAGTTTACAATTCTAGACCTTCCTCTAGACATCATCCTTAAATTCCTCCTCGATTAGCAAATGGTAAGCAGATTTGACTGAAAAAAAAACCCTTTTTTATCAGCAAACCAAAAAAGTTGATCATTTCTAGAGAAAAGAGGAATCCTAGTATTAAGAAGAATTTGTTGTATTTTATTAGCCCTGTGAAGGAGATTCAGATTATTGGTACAACACTCCAGCAAATTTTTCCAACTTTTAACCCCTTGATCTTGATGAATATAATGACTAACTTTGTTGCCAAAAAATTATTTGGCAAGAACACTAATAACTTCATTGTCCATCTATTTAGAAAGAGGACCATCACCTAACCAAGGATCTTCCCAAAAATTTATAAGAGATCCATCACCAAGTTTCCATTTGATACCCTTGATGATAAGACTTCTGGATTTAATAATTTAATTCCAAATAATAGATCCTTGAGGAAGGCCCTCCTAATTAAGGAAAGAATATCTGTCAATGTCCCTTAAGTATTTAGCCTTTATAATAAGACCCTAGTCAATATCCATGTTTAAGAAGTTCCAAATAATCTTGGACCGCAGAGCCTTATTCATATTTTGAATGGTTCTAATGTTGAGCCCACCATGAGACTTAGGAAGGCGGACTTTATCCCATTTGACCAAAGAAATTCTCTTTTTTTCTTCAGTTCTAGTCCATAAGAAAGTTCTCTGAATTTGCTCTAGTTTATCAGCCAAATATCTAGGTATTTTAAATAAGGATAAAAAGTAGGTAGGTGTCACCTGAAGAGAGGCCCTCAGAAGCTGTAATTTTCCTACACTGCTTAAAAGTTTTCCTTTCCATCCCAACAATTTATTTTGAGTTCTTTCAAGAATATTATGCCAAAAACCTAGAGAAACTTCCTTAGTAGTCAAAGGGAGACCAAGATAGACTGAAGGAAGGTCAGCAGCCGCACAACCAAGGATATTGATAATTATTCTTTGGAGATCCCCTGGGGTATTGAAATAGAACACATTGCTTTTTTGAAAATTAATATGCTGACCAGAAGCCATAGCATAAGCATTCAGTAAAGATTTCCATCTGGAGGCTTCTAAAATATAGGAGATGCCAAAAAGAATGGTATCATCAACAAACTACTGGATAGGCATAGGAGACAGAGAAGAGGCAGGTTTAATCCTAGTTAAATCTTTAGAGTTGATCTTGCTGTAAATAGATTTACCAAGAGCTTTAGCTATCATAATAAAAAGATAGGGGGACAAAGGATCTCCCTGTCTTATTCCCCTAGAAGGAGAAAAGAAATCCCTTAGAACTCCATTAACAAGGACTGGGTATTTAGTAGTAGCAACATCTTCCTTAATGAGAAGAGAAACCTTATCATTGAACCCAAGCTTCTGAATGATTTTAAATAAAAATTGCCATGACACCCTATCATAAGCTTTAGAGATATCAAGTTTGAAAACCATACTTGGGATACGACTCTTAGCCATTGACTGAATAGTTTCATGAGTAGTAATCACAGCATCTAAGATCTGTCTCCCTGGAACAAAACCCTTTTGTGAGGGAGATATGATTGTAGTGTTGAAAATTGATATCACTTACAATTTCATACTAGGTTTGGCACCCATTTTAGCTTGTGTGATCATCTCTATTTACAATATGCAATTTTTAGTACCTTTCTAAGATACAAGGCTAAATCCTCTGACATCTGATATTTGAAGAGCCCAAATCACCACGACTAGGGCACCCAGTGCTTAGGTCCTATAAGTTTGGCCCCGAAAAGTTATATTTGAATGTTGGCCTCTTGACTTAAGTGATGCACCTTGTCAACCTCAAATCAATTGGGCCCTCACAAAGTAATTAGGGTTCATATATAAACAAGTCTCTCTCACTCATTTATAGCTAATGGACAACTCTAATTGTTGTATGTACTAACCCTTGCAGTTTTGTGAGGAAGTTTCTTCCTTCTCCATCGACTCCTTGTGGATTGCGACATCTATTCAATTAGGGTTTCATGCTCATGGTAACTCTATTTCATTCTATTTCATTATTACAGTCTTTATTGCATGTTTTGCCTCTGCTCACCAAGAGCATGCACTCTCTATCACATCTATCATTGTTGTTGTGTAGGTGGGAACACCAACATGAGGTTTGACTAAGGCAAGCCCCTATACAACACGACCATTTTTCCTCTTTTATGTGTGTAGATCTGAATCAGAAGTTTTAGGTAGCTGATGAGTGACAGGAGGACAAAAGTAGAAGATATTGTCACATACAAATTTTGTTAGGGTAGAAACCCTAGGACTAGGGCGCCCAACACCCAAGTCCTCCCAAATCTACCCCCATTTCCAACTACAAGCTCCATCTGCTTTGCTTAGTCTCGATCTGCTTCTGGTTTTGGTATAGTTGATCTGTAACACCTGTAAGTTGTTCATTTTGTCAATTAAGTCACTTGTAACCCTAGATCTTGCTATTCTCAAATCAATCTCCACTACTACAACAAAATAACAAAGCCCCAGATAGCTTGGCTCTCTCTTGAGGACTGTAGCCAAGCACACAAGTCTTGGTCGACTTGTGTTCTAATGTTTGATAGAAAAGATTGATCTAGTTAATGCATAATTGATTAGGCCCCTCTTTTCTACCTTACACATATATGTATGTACATATGTATATATGTACATATGCATATATATGTATGTATGTATGTATGCATGTATATATGTACACACACTTTTATATATATATATATTATTTTAGCAGTTTTTATTTTATATCTCTAATTGTTTATAATTATGCCTCTTATTTTATATTTATTTAGATTATTTATATTTTATATTTTATTTCCCTAATTTCTATTTTACTTCCCTTTTATATCAGATTGTGATCTCTTGTTTTCCACATCATCTCACTCCCTCATCTATTTAGTTAGGGGTGGTCTAAAATGTACCATTTTTACATTCTCTCCTTTTTCTGTCTACACCCTGATGATGGATCACAAAGTGTGATATAAAATGTTGATAAAAAAATTCTTACATAGTTAGATCTAAAAATACTCATTTACAATACTATTGATTGTGGAAATCTGATGTCTTTAATTGGCAAGATTTGTTAGAGAAAATAATTATTAAGTTGCTATGGACTATTTTGATAACTTAAATATTGTTAGCATTCGATTATAATTATCCACACTCGATATGATTGTTATGGTACTCTTATACTACCAATAACTAATAGAGAATTACTTGACACATCTTGGTTACAATTTTAGTTACCAATTAAAATTGTGATAGATTCACAATTTTTACTTTAACAACATTAACTAACAATAGCATGACTATATAGGTTGAACTTACCTTAGAACTTAGACATACTTCTTATAGAGTCATATTTAAGTTCATGCATATATCACATCTACCAAAGTGCAACTCTACATTTGCCAAGGGCCTTTCTACTTCCAACATCTCTTTATTACAATTGTCATCCTTATTACGTGTTAGGAGTTGATCTAATTATAGAGATATAAAAGTTTTTGATTAAACTTATGCAAATTTTATATAAATCTAAGTTCACATTTTGAAGAACTCTTAGCAAATCAGTAATGATTTTTTTGTAAATGTTTATATTAAAGTTACTATCTATCTCATCTTCCCAATAGATTGAATTTGATAAATGCTTTAAAAACTCTAGATCATAAGGTTGGCTATAATAGGAATAGAATGTAGGATTATCCTGATTAGTAGTTGCTACACAATTATATTGTATGAAGAAGCCAAGGCCTATGTCAAAAGGAAGGAAAGTATATGCGGAAGGAAACCCCATAATAAGGATATGTAGCATCTATGCCGCTATCATCTACAAAGAGAAGAACAATAAGCTAGAGTGGGATGAACAAACACACTACACCTAAGGGATGGATGTTAGTAGGTGAGAGAGATCTAGTGACATATTCATCCAACATTTGCACTCCAAATTTTGCTTCTAATTGGATTGAAATCCTTTAAAATTGATATTAAAATTGACTACTTTTAAGATCATAAAAATTGAAAGAAATAAAATATATTAGTACAATGAAGGGCTATTTGAGCATTCTTCAAAGAGTCCACGGTGACCTCAAGCTCATAGGCGAGCTCATCAACCTCCTCTTCCTTTCCCCTTAGAGCATCATGATAAATACCATCAAGCCTGAGAAGATGATCTCTATCTGATAACAGTTGTAGGTAATTATTCTTCATGATCCCAACTGCATCTCTAAGTGCCTAAAATTCAGCAAGGGAAAGTCCTCTATCATCATGTTCCTCCATCTCAGGAGTACTCCAACCATAGGTTGCCAACATCTGTCTGGCAACATCAAAATGTTCCAAAGCTGTAGCAATCATATTGTCATTAACCTTCAATTGCCCAATCAAATGATGATGCCCCTGTGACGAACCATCTCCACACCAATCTTTCAATTTGCAATCTGCACTATGGAAAGAGGTTGAATCATCATCACTCACCGATTGGTAAGCATCCTCATGTGTGCTATCAGCCCTGCACACTTCCTCAACAAAGGTACTGCTGTTATGTACCTCATGGGATGGCTCCAATGACATGATAGAAGCTGTAGATTGGACATAACCATCACACATTGCTGCCTCCAATGTAGATGCATGCACAACCAACAAGCTATCTTGGGACCCATCATCAACAAGTAAATTTTCTGATTTGTTCTCCTCTTCTAAGGTCTGATTTGCAAAATCAGACTTGCTGCAGCTTGAATATGCATCACAACCAAGCTGAGTGTCACGCTCTGTCTCAATTTCTGAATCTTCTCCTGGATCCCATACTTGGTTATTTTTCCCAAGTGCAATGCTACAACCGGAAACAGCTCTATCATCCAACTCTGAAGGTGGATTGTCATATGTCATGTCAACACCCATCTCAAGTAATGGGTTATCAGCAGTCACCACAAATTTATTCTTGCAATCAGATTCATGTAAAGGAAATGAACTGTTGTTATGATGAATACTAAAATCAAAACCTTCATACCTATCGTCAATGACTCCAATGCTGTCCCAAATCACCTGTACCTCTTCCTTATTATCCCCAACCGTGAACTGTGAATCTAATTCAACAAAGCCACAAGGTCTCTGCTCAAGATCAGCTACATGCAATGTGAAATCAGATTTGTTTTCAAAATCAAGAACACCACCTATAACATCATTCCCTGTTTGATAAGCATCCTCATGGGTGCTATCAACTAACTCTTCTGAAAGGTCACTTGGTTCTTCCAGTTGCAAGGGGAATGAATCATTTTCTTCATTCCTCTAGTCAAAGGTTGATTTAAAATCTTTATCCGCATACCTTTCACCTATGTCCTTTGAGGACTTAAAACTTCCAGCATCAATACTCTCAGGCTCGCTTGTAAAGTCACCTTCTAGCAATCTATCAATCATTTTTAATTCATTCTCAAAAGTAGTGACTTCAAGATCTTCATCAAAGCGAGGCCTACCTTCACAACTTTCTGCTATAGTCTTCTCCAAATCAGCAAACTCCTCTTTACATGTCTCTTGATTAGTGATCTTGTTTTCATCATACAAAGGCTTAGACTCATTTTTCCCAGCTATCAAGTCTTCATCTTCTTTGCTCTTGTTAAGACTTGGCTGCAATAAATAGGTGGTAAGGGTTTCTATTTCACATTCCTTGTTGTTCCTATCTCCATGGTTTCTATCACCATTATTGTTCCTCTATCTGACATTGTTGTTGTTATCAATCTTGTGAAGATATTTGGTCACCATCTGTATTATTTTATTATCTCTCCTCTCCCAAATATTCAACATCTCTTCCTGTTTCCTGAGCCAATTATCCAACCTTTCCTGGAAACTATCCCAGTCTGTATCACCCATATCCTCTATCACTACTGTATCTGTACCTGCAAAGGGATCAATATGGAAAACCTGTATGTGTACTCATGCAAGTGCTGATCACTCACATGCAAAGCTAAGCTGTATGTCTATTCAACCTCACAGGATGGCAAGATCATAGCTCTGATACCACTGTAATGTGTCGTACCTGTTTGTATATTTTATGAATCTTTTATGTGTGATATTTTATTATTATTTTGTGTGGTCTTTCAGATAGATAGAAGATGCAGAAGGGGTTTTATGTTTTCCTGCAGATGTGTGATGCTGGAGCATACAATACAGAGCATATAACCCAAACCCAGAAAATATATAACAGATATAAAGAAACTATCGACTACCCAGATAGTAAAATGACTAATAATGAATTATTGTGACATACCCATGTTCAGATTTGCAACTTCATATTTTAGCTGTTGCCAGACCAGCAAATGGGCATAGCTAGAAATCACTTCAAACTCCAAAGAATACAAAGATGAACATACAAATGATAACAGCAATAAATAAGGCTCTAGACGCCTCATTCAATACTAGATAAGAGCTGCAAATGAAGTAGAATAGACCTCTTCAAGACCCACGTCCTCCATATGAAGTTGTACGACTAACTGAAAGGAGAATATGCATCAAACACTGCTGAAAACACCTTATATTTGCTGGTAAACTGGTCTGCACTGGTCTCTAAGGCTGAGCGACCATGGTGGGAGGAGAAATCCACAAGAAACCACCACAAACAACCCTCCAAGATAGTACGACCTGCTGCTGGAATGTACGGCCAGTAATAAGATTAACATAGCAGCAATAAACTATTCCCAAACACATAAGAAATTACCTCTAATCCCTCTGATATCAAAACTCAACAATAATGGATGAATGATATATCATATCCACTCAAGAAACTACTCCAAATGTCTCAATTGCAAGCACAATGTGAATACTAGATGTATCCACCAACATTGGCACCGTTGGGTGATCTTTCACACTTGCGAGATACTGCTACTTAGGGAGGTTTTCGTCTCCAAGAGCCTCTGGTTTGAATCCTCAAACCCTAGAGCCAAGCTCCAAAACCCTAGCAAGAGAAATCTCAATGAGAGAAGAAAATAATAATCCAAGCATATCCAAATGAGAGCACTTTTCCTCCTTTTATACTTTTCCAACTGGGAGTCTCTAAAATCCTCTTGCATATGGGATAAAACATGAGAGGGAAAATACATTTTAAAATATTATAATTCTTTTTAATTCTTTTCTCAACATCACCCTTAAAGTCCCCTCTGTTAAAATAACATTAAGTTGTTGAGCCTAGGCACCAAGGTCCAATATTAAATAATAATGTTTAATTTACGGACTTTAAAACGGAGGCCAAGATGATGTCAGAAACCAATGATCTATAGCTCGTTGGAAAGGTATTGACAAGACGAATCTAACCCCATTCTCAAAATCCCGTTCTGGCACCAATCTCGAACCTACTAAAAATAGTAAGTAATAGCCATAAGCAAATTGAGCCCACTTAGAGGGTGCCAACTGGATCCACAAACCATCTGATAACTCCAAGCTCAATGCAATGTCTATGAGAGCCAACAGCCGACTGCCAAGTCACCCAAACAACACCAAACTGCCACTTACTAAAAATAGCAGTGACCACCAGGGACCAAAGAGAACAAACCCAGAAAAACCTAGAAAGATTAATGACATGCAAGCACTTACTACAAATAGTAAGTACAGACAAGTTGTCCGAAATCCCTCTGGAAAGTGTCAACCATCTCCATTGGATCACCCAAACACCCTGGTGATATTGAAATGTTCCTCTGATTATGTTGTCACCAACCCAAAAAGTCAGCTCTAACTAAACTATAAGAGAACTTGAAAATGGGGACATTACAATTAAATAATCTAATTATTTAATTAATTTCACCAAATTCTTCTAAATCACATACTTTCGATATTAATTAAATAAATTCTCTTTATTTAATTAATTAAATCAAATTCCTCTATTATTCTTCCACAATTAAATAATTTTAATTATTTAATTAGATCATTATCTTCTTTCTAAATTTCAAGTAGCCACATTAATTAAATGAATCTCATTATTTAATTAATTCATCACAAATTCCCTCTTATCCAAACAATTAAATAATTCCCAATTATTTAATTAAATCAAATTCATTCTTCCAAATTTAAATAAATCAAATCAAATTTATTTAAATTCTCTCAATCTCCAAAAATAAAATAAATCAAATATTTTATTTATTCTTCTAAATCATGCACAACAATTAAATAAATTTATTTATTTAATTTGCTTTCTTATCTACAAATATCTTTCAGATCTTCTAAAAATAAGTCTTCTCCTCCATGCACACAAAATTAAATAATTTATTATTTAATTTCTCTCAAATCATGCAAAAGCAAATCTTAAGTTGAGTTATCTATTCGTTCAACCTTGTTTTTATCAATTTCTCTTAAATTAGAAAAAAACTTTCTAATTTATGAAAAGCATGTCTTATCTTTAGAAAAGAAAGTGTTTAACTCAAATAAAACAACTTTTGTGTGACACTTGTCTTTTTCTTATTTGTTGCACGTTCCTCAATTGTTCTCCTCCGTTGATTTTTCTGAATTATCTGGACCATTGATCAATCTTCTTTGAAACCTATATAAACCTCCCTCATCTCCTTCACAATCTCTCTTCGATCACTTATTCTCAGGCATATTTAACAGCGCTTTGAGCATACATCGCATCGATTGAACAACTTCACGATCTCTTGACATTGATCTTTGAGCACACTACTTGCTTGTTGCAACCATGGTTTTGCAATACTATTGAACAATCCACATTCATCCAAAGGGAACAATACAAATCTCGGTAAAAGATTTCATATTTCATTGATTTATTATTAATGGCTTTTATTTAGATCAGTTCTCTTTATGTTATTGGGTTTTTGATTTTGTTAGTTTATCATAGTCAATTTTCCTCATACATATTCTAACACGCCCGGTGGGACCCACTAATCCCTCTTTTTCTTTGATAAATTGATTTTTTTGAAGTACAGTATGGAACAGCGCATCCAACACAAAAAAGCACCTTTGGTAGAGCAGTACAGCGCTTTCGGGCCATCCCGCAGCGCCTTTGGTAGCACAGAATTGCACTTTTGGTAATACAGTGAAGCGCACTTGAGAAAATAGAAAAACGCTTTTGGTATAGCAGTAAAGCACTATTGGTATAATAGTAAAGCGCTATTGGTATAACAGTAAAGCACTTTTGGTTAGGATAACATGCTTGCAAACTTCAAAACCCCATAACTTTCTCAAAATGTAAAAAAAATTGATACTTTTTTTAAAAAAATTGCATAGAAAATCATAAGGAATCCATTGGTGATATTTAATCTCTTGTATCTCATCATATTTGTTACCAATTTATAGATTTCACTTTAGTTTTCTAGGGTTTCTCACTTATTGTTAGGGTTTTGACTTGATTTCTGACATCTTATCACTTATCAACATGCTAGATCATCACTCAATCATGCAATCATCCATAGATCTAGTTTTTTTTATGAAATATTGTTTTTTGCAAGCCTATTATTACACACTGTGTTTGGTAGTATAGCAGCTCGCTTTTGGTAGCAAAGTAGCTTGCTTTTGGTCAAAGTAGCTCGCTTTTGGTATAATAGTACCACGCATTTGGTAGAACAGTACCGCGCTTTTGGTAGAATAGCACGACGCTTCTGGTAACACAGTAAGTCACTTCTGGTCTACAACACATCGTGTTTGGAAACACAGTGCAGCGCTTTCGGATCACGGTAGGTCACTTTTGGTAAGACAGTACAATGTGTTTGGTCAATTTGTTTATTTTTGCTAACTTGTGAGTTTTTGTGGAACTAATTAACTTATTGCAGCTTCTTATCACTCACGCAGAGCAAAAAAAATTTTCTAACATGTTCATGCAGGACGAGCATTGAAGAAATCTTGATTTATTGCACTAAGTCTTAGAAACACATTATCTTCTTAAGGGATAATTGAACAAATCATTTCAACAATCTAAGTCTTAGGAACATACTGCTTTTCTTAAGGGACAATGGACATGTATGTGAAAATACCTCAATTTTCTAAGGGACAATGGACATGAATGCCAAACACTTCAATTTCATAAAGGACAATTGACAACTACAAACGTGTGTGTGCCTAATTTAGTTGCACCTTATTTTTCTTATAACGGGACAATTGAACCTTTGTTTGACGTGCTTGCTCTTACATTTTAGTACTTCCTTTAGAAGGGCCTGCTTTTGGATTACGTTTCATCCAAAAGGGACGACCCTAAGTGGAGTTTTCCTTTGAACCGCTATATAAGAGGGATAAGGCAAAAGCCAAGTCCTAACTGACGTCAGCCTTACCTTGTGGTGCCAAACTGAAAAGAGGTGTACTAGCTCTTTGTGGAAATGATTTTCACATTGAGCGAAGTGTTTGATACTCTTAGTAGGATTGGTTAAAGCTTTTAGTAGCTTGTTGCATTGTTCGTAAGGCGTTGGTCCCTCAAAGTTACTAAGAACCATTCTAGATAGAGACTACTCGATCTACCTCCGAATGTTGCGGTAATCATCAGTGCAAGGGGAATCGATTTAAGCCTTTAAGATACTCACCATTGGCTCCTTTGAGAAGAGATAGTATTCCCTTGGCCATAAAGCTCTTGTGACCTACTTGAGCTTTCCAAGGGGAGGGTGAGATATCCCTACCTATCGTCTCTCGCAAAGATACAAAATATCTGACACCTTTATGGAATGATATTTTTATCGACGAAGTATTAAGCTGTGAGTTGATCTACTGTAATGAAACCTTGTCTCTAGGGATAAAAAGTGCTTGTTATTGATTGCAATTGTCTTATACCTGTGGAAACATTGGGCTTTTTTGTGAGCCTCAAACATACACTATTTGTTGTGTCAGTCCTTTTTTTAACCACTTGTTTGCAGTGTTTTCTCTTGCCAAAGACAAATCCAATCAGAACCATAACCAAATCTGTCAAAATTGCCTTTAAAAACATCAGAAACTACTTCAGCGCCTCTGGTATTACAGCAGCTCGCCCTTGGTGGTATAGTAGCTCACTTTTGGTCACCATAGCTCGCCTTTGGTATAGTAGTACCTCACCTTTGGTAGCTCAGTCCATCGCCTTTGGTATTACAATAGCACACTTTTGGTTGCATAGTCCTGCGCCTCTGGTCAAACAGGATAGCGCCTTTGGTCCAGTTAATTATGTATTAGAGTTTGTCTTTTCTCAAAACACAAGCAGAATACCAGCATTACCTTTTGTCCTAGTGTATTCCATGGTAACCACTAGGCTCCAACAAACTATGAAGTCCAAGCAAGTTGTCCCTAGGAAGCGCAAATTGCCTCCTCACACACCACAATCAGGCCGTCTCAACATTACTCCCAAGGTTACTCCTAGGACACCTACGGCAAAATCAACCAGCTCTCCAAACATGCCGCACCTTGACCAAACAAACAATTCTCAAGAAGGTAGGGTCCCTTTGGTAAATACACCCCACTATACCACCGGCTTGCCTCTGGATTTTGTCCCACAAGGTTATACTGCCAATCCGGTCCCATCTCAGGAGGAAAGAGTTCCTTTGGTAAGTACACCTCATTAAACCATCAGCTTGCCTCCTGATTTTGTCCCACAAGGTTATACTGCAGATTTAGCCCCATCTCAAGAAGAGTGACACTTTGAAATGGGTCAATCCTCTCAAGAAGATGGGCAAGATCTTGATGAATTCATACAAGATCCTAGAGTTGTAGCTGCCTTTAACAAAATCCTTAGCGAGAACCAAGATCATTTCTTTCGCTTGCTAGCAGAGCAAGGAGCCAAATTAGCTCAAGATTTTGATCTATCCAATCTCAAGGAGACAAACAACACCCTAGACACCATACAAGCGGTGCAAACCATGTCCACAGTGACCACGCCTTTACCCGAACAAGGCTCACAAGGGAAAACAATGGTACAATATAAGAATCCCCTTTTTCAAAACCCAACAGGAAAGAGGGTCATATCACCTCTTCTAACTCCTATGGAGATCTACAAGAATCAACAAGAATCTCTCCAACATCAAGCGGAGCTAGCTAAGCAAGCCATGATGTAGCACACAACATACACTCAACAGAATTGTGCCATTAAACATGAGAGACAAAAATTTGGAAGCTGAAACATAACAAAACTTCTATTCATCAACTCTGTTGCTACAAAGAGAGAAAACTCTCTTATATCTAGGAAACCAAAAAAAACAAAAAATTACCTTTTTTGGCAAATTTTGACAATTGTCAGATTTTGCCATTTTAGGTAATTTTACAATCATAACTTGAGAATCTAGTTTTTTCCCAAAAAGCTCATAAAGCTAAGGTAGGATGAAAAACCAACTAACATCCTAAATTCAAAACATGAGTTTTGAGTTATTAAAAAAAGCAACTTTTAAAAAACTAGAAAAAAACACTAATTTACCATTTTGAGGGCCAAGATGAAAGTTTCAAGCCCCGAAAAAGTGCCAAGACGAGGTCCAACCAACTAGGGTTGGTTGGGAAACCACTGGCCACCTCATAACGCATCCACCTGTAAAATTTCATAGAAAACCCACACTCGAGTCAAAAGTTATGACCTCCGGAAGTCCCTGCATCAAGCCACCTTAGCTCAATCAAATATACAACAAACTCTTAAAGTGTCCACACCAATTGCAAGTGGAATTCTGGTTACTTCTTCACGAATAGGTTTCCCATCAAATTACAATCCTGGGAACAACTATGTAGCCATGCAACAAGGGTCTCAACACATACCACCTCCCATATCATCAAACTTTCATGTCTCTCAACCAATTAGAGTCATGCAACCCCAACCACAACATTCTTCTACTCTCATCCTCAAGCAACCTCAACCATCACAAATCATGTCTACCTATGTCCCTCCTCCACTACGTTCATCCTCGCTAAATTTCTTTCACACATTACCTAGCCACCCTCAACTTCCCCAACATCAAGTTTCCCAAAGCTATGTGTCGCCATCGCAACCTAATCCAACTCACTTTAGCTTTCCTCCACCCAATTCTTTTCTTCAACCATCACAAAGCCAACATTCTTACCTAGCGCGACCTCCACCTCTTCCAAATCAAAACATCCAATTCCAACCCAATCCGAATCCAACATACAACGCGTATGACCCCAACCAATCTTACGACCCTTATAATACCAATGCTCAGGGCTTACACTACAATCTTCAGTATGGGTAGCAACAACCACTTCTCGGACAACAGGAGATGTTTCCAACCCCTCACACGGCAATGGAGCTAAAAATTGTGGAAGTTCAACAATAGCTATCTGATCTTACGTTTGGCCACACCAAGAAGACCTTTTCGTTGGAGGAAGTGTGTCCTTATCCTTTTGATCGGTCATTACCCATGATCCCTTTTCCTCAAAATTTTACCATTCCTAAATTTGATAAATACAAAGGAAAAGGTGACCCAAAAGACCATCTTAGGGAATTCTATCTTGCTTGCTTTGAGGTCTCACATAACGACACATATCTTATGCATCTCTTTCCTTGCAGTCTTGGAGGTCAAGCAATAGAATGGTTCTCACACTTGCCTACAAGTATCAAGTCTTTTAACGAACTAGCAGAGAAATTTGCCACCCATTTTTCTTACAATGTAGAGCATGAAATCCCCATGACTGATCTATGCAACAATAAACAGAAAAATGGTGAAACTTTCATTTCTTTCCTTCAATGATGGAGACAAATGGCTAGCAAATTCCCTTTCAAGATTCCTGAGAAACAACTGGATAGCATATTTGTGCAGAACCTCAACCAAGAGTTAGGTTTTCATTTGCAAATTCTTAGTGCTACAACCTTCGACAAAATCACATACAAGGGAATCAACATTGAAAAGGCCCTCATTGCTAAGGGTGTGGTCAAAATCTTCAAAGAAACAAAAGACAATGCTCCTCATCAACAATCGAGCGATAAACCCAAATATTGGAACAAAAACAAAAACGTAGTCAACGATGGGGTGGTTGATTCTAAACATGTCCAAACTCTGCAAACACTGCTACAGCTTTCCAAACCAAGTCAAGCTCCACCTCAACAACAACAACAACAAAGACAACCTTATCAAAACCAACAGCAACGACAACAAGAGCGGCCTCAACAAGATTACCCTCCGCGGTGTCAATTCACTCCCTTGGGAGAACCCATAGAGATAGTCTTGCAAAAGATTTTATAGAAAGGACTCATCACCCTACCTGATGCTCCCCCATATGGCGAACCTGTTTAACTGCACGATACAGAGAAAATGAATACTGTGAATTCCATAGGAGCAAAGGGCATAGAACTGCATCGTGCATGAAACTCAAGCACCTAATCCAAAATCTCATCGAAGGCAATCAAATATCTCTATAAGAAGATCAACCAGCTCAGCACACAAACAAAGATCTCGATATGTACAAGGAACCATTCCCTCATCATGGTCCACCTCCTCCTCAGGATAGAGGTAAAGGTATCAATCATGCTTCCACTTCCTTTGATTCCATTGTAGGTCGTTTTGAAGAGAGTCGAGTATCTACCCTCACAATCAAAGGCAAATCTATGGATTGCACTATTACAACTCGTCGTGGTCACGTCACCATTCGTGGTCCTACACCCAGTCTTCTGGCTCAATTTGATTATAATCTTGTCGAACATCTAGGGAAAATGCCAACACAGATCTCTATCTTGGACCTTCTACGGTCATCACCTGCACATAGAGTAGTGCTAGAAAAAGCCCTCCAAGAGTCTTCAGTGCCTAACAACATCGCAGATTTCTAAGCTATAGTAGGTAACATTGCTTCACCCTACAATGTGGTTTTCTCTGAGAAAGATCTCCCATCCCACGATCCGTGTCACAATGATGCCCTTCATATTGAGGTTCTCATCCATAAGCGCAAAATCAAACGTATACTCATAGATGGTGGTGCTGGTCTCAACATCTGTTCTTTAAAGTTACTTAAGCAATTGGGATACTCTGAGGATCATGTCAACACTGATAAAAGTATTACAATCGAGGGATATGATGATGTTGAACGTCATTCAGAAGGTATTATCCATCTGCCTATACAACTGGGTCCTGTCATGCTTGAAACCAGGTGTCAAGTCCTTGATATTGAGCTGCCTTACAACATTATCCTAGGCCACCCATGGATCCATGCAATGAAAGTTGTTCCCTCCACGTACCATCAATCTCTAAAGTTCCCATACAATGGTACGGAGATAACTATCCCTGGAGACCCCAATCCTTTTGAATTCTGCTATGTCTTGCAAGGCAGTTATAAGAATTACAACCAAGTGCCTAACAATGTAAAAGCCTTTGAATCTCCACTATATGTTGATCCTGAAACTCTGACACCAGCGTCTACAAGTGAACCTAATCCTATTCCTGCAATCAAAGTGCACATCCGTGATATAGGCTTTGGAACATATGATATCTCAAAATCTTGTTGTGTAGGGCGGATGCCTTTATCTCCAAAATCTTACGGCCAACCACCCATTGCCAAAGTAACTAAAAAAGTAGCTATTCCTCCCCCAACATTCCTAACCCAATTCCAACAGGGACGATTATTGGAGGAAGAAACTATTGAGGACATTTCTTCTTGGCTCTATAAAGAGAAAGAACCGGTCACAATACCAGTCAAGCAATATGGCAATGGCTTAAGGATAGTAAAAAACATGGGCTATGAAGGCAAGGGTGGCCTTGGGAAATAGAATCAAGGAAAAATGGAACCCATTATTGTGACAAAGAAGCTAGACAAGAAGGGATTAGGATTTGGTAAGAAGGTATCGCGCGCCTTGGACATCGAGTATATCCTCGACGAGGTGGCTGAAACTTTTCCTGCCAATTCGACATCTACTGAGGATATCATCGATGACTCTTCCCTCCATATGACCAACCTATTCACAGAATCCTCCATTTTTACGCTATCATCCGTATCCTTAACCTCCACCACAAACACCTAGAATGTAACACTTGTCTATCCTAAACTTATCGATTGGGACCAACAAAGGTCCCCCGTTATAGATGTATTTCAGAATGATGAAGCTTTAGCTAAGTTCATGGGACTTCGGGAAGGTATCCCTCTTGGTGATCATAAAGCAGGTTTTGTAATGGAACTAGAGCCAACAACTTATTTTGGTGAGAATGCCAAATCCTCCAGTCATAAAAGTAAAAATAAAGAAAGATCTCTAGGTGAAAACCACATTGTGGCACCTCCTGATCACAAAATAGTAAAAACAAAGGACGTATCCAAAGGTGAAAACCCAACTGTGGCACCGGAGGATGGAGGATTTGACCTTCCCCTACCATCTAAGTATCAAGAGAAGTCAGCTCTCCTAGTGGAAGATTTTACAGAGATAAACCTGGGCATAGAGCAAAATCCAAAGACCACATTCTTGGCAGCATCATTATCAGAAATAGAGCACAGGAATCTTAACGCATTCTTCTTACAGAGAACCATTAATTTTGCATGGACCTATGCGGATATGCCAAGGATAGACCCTAAGCTAGTAGTTCACTATCTCACAGTGGATCCAAAAGTGAAACCAGTCAAGCAAAAGCTGAGAAAGATGCACCCACAGATAGCTCTCTTGGTAAAAGTGGAAATACAGAAGCTGTTAGATGCAAAGTTCATCTGACCTATTGACTATTTAGATTGGGTCTCAAACATTGTACGTGTGTCTAAACCCAATGGGCACATCCGCATGTGAAATGATTTTAGGGATCTTAACTAAGCATGTCCCAAAGATGACTTTCCACTACCAAACATTGATATTATAGTAGACTTGACTATAGGTCACGAAATGCTTTCTCTCATGGATGGATTCTTAAGCTACAATCAGATAAGGATAGCAGCAGAAGATCAACATAAAACAACTTTTACTTGTCCTTAGGGTAACTATTGTTGGTGTGTCATGCCATTTGGTCTAAAGAATGCAGGAGCAACCTATCAGAGAGCAATGACAGTGATATTCCACGACCTCTTTCATCATATCATGGAGGACTATGTTGATGACATACTAGCTAAATCTTCTAGGGCAGATCACATACAAGTTCTAGGATAGATCTTTGATAGGCTCAAGAAATACCAAGTAAGACTCAATCCAAAGAAGTGTGTCTTCGGGGTAACATCAGGGAAACTATTGGGATACATTGTATCTCGCAGAGGTATCGAAGTAGACCCTGCAAAAGTTAAGGCTATCATGGAGATGCCTCCACCAAAGAACCTCAAAGCATTAAGGAGCCTTCAAGGAAGGTTGCAATCCATTAGGCATTTCATCTCACAGCTAGCAGATAAATGTCAACCATTTCAACACTTACTCTGAAAGGATGTCTCTTTTCGATGGGACGATAAGTGTCAAGCAGCATTTGACCAGCTTAAAGAGTATCTAGCTACACCTCCTATATTGGTACCACCAATGGTTGATAAACCTTTGATATTATACATCTCAACTACAACTTTGGCCCTAGGGGCCTTGCTAGCACAACATGATGAAACAGGAAAAGAGCACGCAATTTATTATATCAGTAGAACCTTGGTGGGATATGAACTCAATTATTCACTAATGGAAAGGGCTTGTTTAGCAGTAGTGGTCACTTCCCAAAAGCTACGGCATTACATGTTGAACCAACACACAAATTTTATAGCCAAAATTGATCCATTGAAGTATCTACTAGCAAAAGCAGCTCTTATAGGCAGACTAGCTAAATGGGTCATGATCCTTAGTGAGTTCGACATTGAGTATACAGATCGTAAAGCAATCAAAGGACAAGCACTAGCAGAAGCACCTATGACAGATACACACCCTATGGTAGCAGACTTTCTAGATGAGAATCTATTCACTCTTTCTAACTCGATAATGTGGAAGTTATACTTTGATGGTTCCTACACACAACATGGATCAGGGGCTGACATCTTATTTGTCACACCTCAGAATGACTATATTCCAAAGTCATATTGGCTTGCATTCCCTTGCACCAACAACATTGCCGAGTATGAAGCACTCCTCATAGGTCTCAATACAACAGTTCAATGGGACATCACAGAATTACAAGTATATGGAGACTCACAGCTAGTCATTCGCCAAGTCACAGATAAGTACCAAACAAAGGATGAAAAGTTGGTCCCCTACAAGCAACTAGTGGATGCATATAAACCACACTTTTCTAGCACTACATTTGAGCAAATTCCAAGAGAGCATAACAAAGCTGCAGATTCTATGGCTTCTGTAGGGTCGCTGATTGACATGCCTACTAACACACCAAAGTGCAAATTTTTGATTGAGCAATTGTTGATACCAGTCGTCGATGTTCCCGTTACTGAAATCATCTGTGAACTTGTTGGTCCCAATTCCCCATGGTATGAAGATATCTATGAATACCTTAAACACAATACCTTGCCCCCTGACCTATCATCCACCCAACGCAAAACCTTTATCCGTCGATCCTCCCGTTACACCATTCTGGGTGATACACTTTATCACTAGAGTCTCGATGGTATCCTCTTACGATGTCTTAACATAGAAGAAGCCAATGCTACCTTATGAGACATACACGAAGGTGTCTGTGGCGCACATTCTACCGGTCCTAATCTCGCTAAGAAGATACTGAGAACATGTTACTACTGGCCTACAATAGAGCAAGATGCTGCACAGTTTGCTAAGAAGTGTCTACAATGCCAGCAGCATGGAGATTTGATTCACGCGCCAGCTCATGAACTACAACCTATGACAACTCCTTGGCCTTTTTCTCAATGGGGTCTCAACCTCATAGGACAAATCCACCCATCCTCATCCAATGGCCACAAGTTTATCATTACGACCACTGAGTATTTCACGAAGTGGGTTGAAGCCATTCCCATGACCTATATCATCGGTAAGCAAATAGCCAAGCTTATCCTTAACTATCTCATATGTCGGTATGGTATCCCCCAAGCCATTGTCACTAATAATGGGAGACCATTCAAGAACCAAGATGTTCGTGCCCTATGCACACAATACAATATCCAACATCGCTTTTCAACTCCCTACTATCCGCAGAGTAACGGCCAAGCTGAGGCTTCTAATAAAACCATTCTTAAAATCCTCAAGAAAACGGTCAATGAAGTTGGTCATGATTGGCACTTGTAACTCAATCCCGCCCTATGGGCCTACTGCACTAGTATTAGAACACCAACTGGTGCCACACCTTATGCCTTGGTCTATGGCTCTAAAGCCATCCTACCTATAGAGGTCGAGATCCCATCCCTTAGAGTATCCATGCAGGACCTGATCGACGGAGAGGAGTATCGCACTTCCAGATTAGCTGAGCTTGAACTACTAGATGAGAGGCACCTTGCCGCACTTAATCATATCCATGTCTACCAAAACTGCCTCCGACGTAATTACAACAAAAAGATCAAAGAAAGACAGTTTCAAATTGGTGATCTTATACTTAAAGAGAATAAGAGAAATCAAGCTGTGTATATGGAAAAATGGATTAAATCTAAACTAAATAAAACCAAAGAACCCAATAACATAAAGGAAACGAATCTAAGTAAAAGCCATAAATCACCAATCAAAGACAAATGAAAGCTCTTACCAAAACCTGTATTGTTCCCTTTTGGAGATATGTGGATTGCTCAATGTAGTTGCAAAGCCATGGCTGCAACAAGCAAGTATGTGCTCAAGAGATCAATGTCAAAAGATCGTTATAGTGCTCAATCGACGCGTTGTGTATGCTCGAAGCTCTGTTAAGTAGGCCTGAGAATACGATCAAAGAGAGAGGTAATGAAGGAGATGAGGGGGGTTATATAGATTTCAAATAAGATCGATCGATGGTCTAGATAATTCAGAAGAATCAACAGAGGAGATAAGTTGAGGAATGTGCAACGAATGAGAAGAAGACATGTGTCTTGCTTGCTTTTACATGAGAGGAGTTATCAAGAATAGAAGAATGAGTTAACTGAAGAGATAAATCAATTAAAAGAATAAATCAATCAGTTAAGTGATTTAAAACAAGAAGAAGAGATTTGCATGAGAATAGAAGATATTTTGCTTTATTAAATATAGAAATATTTAATTGATGAGCAAGAAAGCTTGAGTTATTTTAAAGATAACTCAAATTAGAAGAAAAAGCAATTTAAATAAATAATTGATTTATTTAAATTTAGAGAAGATATTTTGGAAGAAATAATTAAATAATTAGAATTATTTAATTTAGAAGATTTAAAAGCAAATTAAATAAATAAATTTATTTAATTGTTGTGCATGATTTTGGAAGAACAGAAGATTATAAATAAAATATTTGATTTTATTTATTTTTAGAGGATTGAGATAATTTAAATAAATTTGATTTGATTTATTTAAATTTAGAAGAACAATTGATTTAATTAAATAATGTAAATTATTTAATTGTAGATAAGATAGAATTGTGATGAATTAATTAAATAATTGGATTTATTTAATTAACGTGGATGTGAAATTTGGAAAGAGGATAATTAAATAATTAAATAATTAAAATTATTTAATTGTGGAAGAATATAGAGGAATTTAATTTAATTAATTAAATAAAGAGGATTTATTTAATTAATGTTGAATTTAGGAGATTTAGAAGAATTTGATGATAATTAATTAAATAATTAGATTATTTAATTAATGTGTGAAATGCAGGTGATTAGACAGATAACGGAATGCAAGTGATTTGACGACACGGTCATTTTAGGGTGTCTACATTTTGCCCCTCTTTGATGCAATGCAGCATGTAGCGTTGCATCAAAGAAAATGATTGTTGAAGATGTAATACAATTTTTTGATGCCCCAGTGTAGCTAGTTGCCCCAGCGTAGTTGGCGTAGGGTGCCCCCTCGAGAGGAAAGATAGGGAAGTGACAGAAGAACTGTGTTGACGCTCGACTAGAAGATTGGTTGGAGATAGGCGAGGTTGGGTTGATGATAGATAGAAGAAAGGAGATAGGAGAGAACATACGAGAAAGACTGTTGATTGATCTTTGCTGGAAAACTATATAAGGCCATGGAAAAATGGATGGTGTAAATGGATGAGCTTGTTGCAATGGTTTCACATTTGTTTATAAAGAGCAATCCTTATTTTTGATGTAGCACGTGGATAGTTCGCCACCAAGGTATAAAAGACCAAGGTGCAGTAATATCCGAGTGCGTGGACGTTGACTCTGCAAGCAAACGGTTTGAACCTAGATCCCCTTAGACATAATATAACCTTGTTGGAACATGCGAATAAGCCATAGTCTTGAACATAAAATAAACTTCAATACATGTAAATGCAAGAAGAATTATTAATATGTAAGATGCTAGGACGTAACACACACAAGATAAATAGAATGCCAAGAAAGATACTAAAGATCATTCCTCAAACACGGCACACAGAAAGCAATGACTATGCCCCCAATCCATACTGCATCGCAACATACCAAGATTATAGATAAATCAAGGTAGCCTTGAATAGGTATTGGAAAAGGAACAAAAGATAAACCAAAAAACAAATTGACTGACTTACAAAGTAAACATACAGCCAACATATTCTCTTGCCAAAGAGGTTGCTCAGGATAGATTGGATAGGAAAGATAACAACCTTATCGTAGGAACTCTGTGTCCGTTAAAGGGGCTATCTACCTAAAAAGACAATGTCTCGCTGCAGGAAAGGCCACATGTCGCAGGAGACGCGTGTTTTGGTCTCGTCAATGGAGCACTTCGTAGGAGACAAGCTTGTTGATCTAGGGCTTGGTTAAGCGGTACTTAGCTGATGTTGGCAATCAGTATGCAGGACAGTAGATGACTCTGGAAGAAAGCCGCTTTGCTTCAAGTTTGTTAAGGACTTTTGCTGTGAAAGGATGCGCTAGCTTGCTGCTTGAGTTAGTCAAGTCGAGGCGAATGGAGTTTGACAAACGGAAGACTAGAAGGATGACAGTGCTAATGGATTGAGACGGGTGGAGAATGATGGATCGTGTGTGCCTGAGTACTGGATACATCCTTCGTATTCCAGACTGCCTACATACCCTGTATCCACGGGATCAAGGCACACGACGATGGAAGATGAACGTGATAAATATGTAGTTCTGGATAGAGTGATGAATGGGTCAAGGTGAAAGGGGGAGATCTTATGTACCTGAGTACTGGAAACGTCCTTCGTATTCCAGACTGCCTACATACCCATATCCATGGGATCAAGGTACCTTAAGACTAAGAAGAGATAATATGTAGTTCTGGTTGATGTGATGATGTAGAACAAGTGTTGAGAAGATAACAGCCTTATCGTAGGAACTCAGTGTCCGTTAAAGGGTGTTACCTGTGGAAATGAGACAAGATTGAAGTATGCGCTGCGAACCACGAACAAGGAACCAATCCTAGACCGAAGCTAAGGAAAGAGTTGCCCCCATTCTGGTAGAGGAAACTGTAGGGGTGACTGCCGAAGAAGACACAGAATGACTTGACCTAGGACAAGACAGTGTTAACTGTAGACACAGATCCAGACATGGGAAGACGATGAGGGACACTGACAAATTTCCAAGCTATACTAGGTAGGGAGATGGAAATGCAAACAAAGTCAATGGTTTTATTATGGATGGATGGATGAAGCATGTTGCGAACTAGACAAGGAGTGGACAGGACTCAATAGACGATGGATGCTGACACTACGCATAGCGCCTGTTTGCCAGGTTTTCACTATGGTACTTATCCAAGGCGCCTGTTTTCCAGGTTTTCACCAGAGGATGGATGTTTTTGTATTTTTTTTATTTTTTTGATTTTTTTGAATTTTTTTTTGATTTTTTGTGGGAATACTCTGAGGATCAGGCATAGAACTTCTTGAGATGGACACTGTTAAGTGGCTCATCTAGAGGAATGCCGTCAGGTGTAGCTAAAGTATAAGCTCCCGAGACATATGCTGCTGTGACAATGAAGGGACCTAACCAGTTAGGCTCAAACTTACCCTTCTTCTCTCGATCTGCTTGATTTCTCTGATTCTCCTTAAGTACAAGATCACCAACTTGAAACCGTCTTTCTTTGATCTTTTTGCTGTAATTACGCCGGAGGCGGTTTTGATAGACATGGAGATGATTAAGTGCGGCAAGGCGCCTCTCATCTAGTAGTTCAAGCTCAGCTAATCTGGAAGTGCGATACTCATCTCTGCCGATCAGGTCCTGCATGGATACTCTGAGGGATGGGATCTCGACTTCTATAGGTAGGATGGCTTCAGAGCCAAAGACCAAGGCATATGGTGTGGCACCAGTGGGTGTTCTGATACTAGTGCGGTAGGCCCATAAGGCGGGATTGAGTTGCAAGTGCCAATCACGACCAGCTTCATTGACTGTTTTCTTGAGGATTTTGAGAATGGTTTTATTGGAAGCCTCAGCTTGGCCGTTACTCTGTGGATAGTAGGGAGTTGAAAAGCGATGTTGGATATTGTATTGTATGCATAAGGCACGGACATCTTGGTTCTTGAATGGTCTCCCATTATCAGTGACAATAGCTTGGGGAATACCATACCGGCATATGAGGTAGTTTAGAATAAACTTGGCTATTTGCTTACCGGTGATATAGGTCATAGGAATGGCTTCCACCCACTTCGTGAAATACTCAGTGGCGGTAATGATAAACTTGTGGCCATTGGAGGAGGAAGGGTGGATTTGTCCTACGAGGTCGAGACCCCATTGAGAAAAAGGCCATGGAGTTGTCACAGGTTGTAACTCATGAGCGGGTGCGTGAATCAAATCTCCATGCTGCTAACATTGTAGACACTTCTTAGCAAACTGTGTAGCATCTTGCTCTATTGTAGGCCAGTAATAACCTGTTCTGAGTATCTTCTTAGCAAGATTAGGACCGGTAGAATGTGCGCCACAGACACCTTCGTGTATGTCTCGTAAGGTAGCTTCGGCTTCTTCCGCGTTAAGACATCGTAAGAGGATACCATCGAGACTCCGGCGATATAGTGTATCACCCAGAATGATGTAACGAGAGGATCGACGGATAAAGGTTTTGCGTTGAGTGGATGATAGGTCAGGGGGAAAGGTTTTGTTCTTGAGGTATTCATAGATATCTTCGTACCATGGGGAATTGGGACCAACAAGTTCGCAGATGATTTCAGTAACAGGAACATCGACGGCTGATATCAACAATTGCTCGATCAAGAATTCACACTTGTGTGTATTTGCAGGCATGTCAATCAGTGACCCTACAGAAGCCATAGAATCTGCAGCTTTATTATGCTCTCTTGGAATTTGCTCAAATGTGATGCTAGAAAAATGTGGTTTGTAGGCATCCACTAGTTGTTTGTAGGGGACCAACTTTTCATCCTTTGTTTGGTATTCATCTGTGACTTGGCGAATGACTAGCTGTGAGTCTCCATATACTTGTAATTCTGTGATGTCCCATTGAACTGCTGTATTGAGACCTATGAGGAGTGCTTCATACTCGGCTATGTTGTTGGTGCAAGGGAATGCAAGCCGATATGACTTTGGAATGTAGTCATTCTGAGGTGTAACAAATAAGATGCCAGCTCCTGAGCCATGCTGTGTGTAAGAACCGTCAAAGTACAACTTCCACATTATGGAGTTAGCAAGAGTGAATAGATTCTCGTCAGGAAAGTCTGCTACCATAGGATGTGTATCTTTCATAGGTGCTTTTGCTAGTTGATCCGCGAGGGCTTGCCCTTTGATTGCTTTACGATCTGTGTACTCAATGTCAAACTCACTAAGGATCATAACCCATTTAGCCAGTCTGCCTGTGAGAGCTGCTTTTGCTAATAGATATTTCAAGGGATCAATCTTGGCTATCAGATTTGTGTGTTGGTTCAGCATGTAATGCCGTAACTTTTGGGAGGCAAACACTACTGCTAGACAAGCCCTTTCCATGGGTGAATAATTGAGCTCATATCCCACCAAGGTTCTACTGATATAGTAAATTGCGTGCTCTCTGCCTGAGTCATCATTTTGTGCTAGCAGGGCCCCTAGGGCCGAATTTGTAGTGGAGATGTACAATATCAAAGGTTTGTCCGCAACTGGTGGAACCAATACAGGAGGTGTAGCTAGATACTCCTTAAGTTGATCAAACGCTGCCTGACACTTGTTGTCCCATCGAAACGAGACATCCTTTCGGAGTAAGTGTTGAAAGGGTTGACATTTATCTGCTAGCTGTGAGATGAAACGCCTGATGGACTGCAACCTTCCTTGGAGGCTCCTTAATGCTTTTAGGTTCTTTGGTGGAGGCATCTCCACTATAGCTTTTACTTTCGCTGGATCTACTTCAATGCCTCTACGAGATACAATGTATCCCAATAGCTTCCCTGATGTGACACCGAATACACACTTCTTTGGATTGAGTCTTACTTGGTATTTCTCAAGCCTGTCAAAAATCTGTCCTAGGACCTGTATGTGATCCGCTCTAGAAGATTTAGCCAATATATCATCAACATAGTCTTCCATAATGTGATGAAAGAGGTCGTGGAAGATCACTGTCATTGCTCGCTGATAGGTTGCTCCTGCATTCTTCAGACCAAATGGCATAACACACCAACAGTAATTGCCCCAAGGACATGTAAAGGTTGTTTTGTGTTGATCCTCCTTAGCTATTCTAATCTGGTTGTAGCCTGAGAATCCATCCATAAGAGAAAGCATCTCGTGACCTGCTGTCAAGTCCACTATAATGTCAATGTTTGGTAGTGGAAAATCATCTTTGGGACATGCCTTATTGAGATCTCTGAAATCATTACACATGCGGATGCGCCCATTAGGTTTAGACACAGGTACAATGTTTGAGACCCAATCTGAATAGTCGATAGGTCGTATGAACTTTGCGTCTAATAGCTTTTGTACCTCCACCTTCACTAAGAGAGCTATCTGTGGGTGCATTTTTCTCAATTTCTGCTTGACTGGTTTCACCTTGGGATCAACTGTGAGATAATGAACTACCAGCTTAGGGTCGAGCCCTGGCATATCCACATAGGTCCATGCAAAGTTGATGGTTCGTTGTAAAAAGAAGTTGTTAAGGTTTCTGTGCTCTGTATCAGATAATGATGCTACTAGAAATGTTGTCTTTGGATTTTGTTCTGTACCTAGGTTGATCTCTGTAGAATCTTCCACTAGTAGAGCTGATTTCTCTTGATACTTAGAAGGTAAGGGAAGGTCAAATCCTCCATCCTCAGGTGCCACAGTTGGGTTTTCACCTTTGGATACGTCCTTTATTTTTACTATTTTATGATCAGGAGGTGCCACAGTGTGGTTTTCACCTAGAGATCTTTCTTTATGTGCGCTTTTGCGACTAGAGGATTTGGCATTCTCACCAAAATAAGCCGTGGGCTCAAGTTCCATTACAAAACCTGCCTTGTGATCGCCAAGAGGGATACCTTCTCGAAGTCCCATGAATTCAGCTAAAGCTTCATCATTCTGAAAGACATCTATAACGGGGGCCCCTTGTTGGTCCCAATCAATAAGTTCAGGGTAGACAAGCGTGACATTCTGGGTGCTGGTGGTGGAAGTTAAGGATACGGAGGATAGTGTAAAAATGGAGGATTCTGCGAATAGATTGGTGATGTGGAGGGAAGAGTCATCGATGATATCCTCTGCCGACGTCGAATCGGCGGGAAACTTGTCAGCTACCTCGTCGAGGATATACTCGATGTCCGAGGCGCGTGGTACCTTCTTACCAAATCCTAATCCTTTCTTGTCTAGCTTCTTTGTTACCACAATGGGCTCCATAGTGCCTTGATTCTGTTTCCCAAGGCCACCTTTGCCTTTATAGCCCATGTTTTTCACTATCCTTAAGCCATTGCCATATTGCTTGATTGGTATTGTGACTGGTTCTTTCTCCTTGTAGAGCCAAGAAGAGATGTCCTCAATAGTTTCCTCTTCCAATAACCGTCCATGTTGGAATTGGGTTAGGAATGTTGGGGGAGGAATAGCTACTTTTTTGGTAACTTTAGCAATGGGTGGTTTGCCGTAAGATTTTGGAGATAAAGGCATCCGCCCTACACAACAAGATTCGGAGATATCATAAGTGCCAAACCCTATATCTCGGACACGGGCTGTGATTTTGGGGAGGGGTGTAGGCTCACTGGTAGAGGCTTGTGTGAGAGTTTCAGGATCAACATAGAGAGGGGATTCAAGGGCTTTGTCATTTTTAGGCACTTGGTTGCAATTCTTATAGCTTCCTTGCAAGACACGGCAAAATTCAAAAGGATTAGGGTCTCCTGGGATGGTGATCTCCGTACCATTGTATGTGAACTTTAGGGACTGATGGTAAGTGGAGGGAACAGCTTTCATTGCATGGATCCATGGGCGGCCAAGAATAATGTTGTAAGGCAGCTCAATATCAAGAACTTGACACCTGGTTTCAAGCATAACGGGGCCCAGCTATATAGGCAAGTGAATAACACCTTCTGAACGGCGTTCTGCATCATCATACCCCTTGATTGTAATACTATGATCAGTGTTGACGTGATCCTCAGAGTATCCCAATTGCTTTAGTAACTTTAAAGAACAGATGTTGAGACCAGCACCACCATCTATGAGGATGCGTTTGATTTTGCGCTTATGGATGAGTACTTCAATATGGAGGGCATCGTTGTGACAAGGATCATGGGAGGGAAGGTCTTTCTCAGAGAAGACCACATTGTAAGGCGAAGCAATATTACCCACTATAGCTTGGAAATCTGTGACTGCTATGTTGTTAGGAACGGAGGACTCTTGGAGGGCTTTTTCTAGCACTACTCTATGTGCAGGTGATGACCGTAGAAGGTCCAAAATAGAGATCTGTGCTGGTGTTCTCCCTAGATGTTCGACAAGATTATAATCAGACTGAACCGGAAGCCTAGGTGTAGGTGCACGAATGGTGACATGACCTCGACGAGTAGTAACAGCACAATCCGTAGATTTGCCTTTAATGGTGAGGGTAGACACTCGACTCTCTTCAAAACGACCTACAATGGAATCGAAGGACGTGGAAGCGTGATGGATACCTTTACCTCTATCCTGAGGAGGAGGTGGACCATGATGAGGGAATGGTTCCTTGTACATATCGAGATCCTTGTTCGTGTGTTGCGCTGGTGATTCATTCTCAAAAGTGATTTGATTACCGTCGATGAGGTTTTGGATGAGGTGCTTAAGCTTCATGCAAGACGCAGTTCGATGACCTTTGCTCCTATGGAACTCACAATACTCATTGTCTCTGTAACGTGCAGTTTTGTAGACAGGTTCTCCATAAGGAGGAGCATCAGGTAAGGTGATGAGCCCTTTCAGCAAAGCTTGCTGTAAGACCGATTCGATGGGTACTCCCAAGGGAGTGAATTGACGTCGCGGAGGATAATCTTGTTGGGGCCGTTCTTGTTGTCGTTGCTGTTGGTTGGGATAAGGCTGCCTTTGTTGCTGCTGTTGTTGAGGTGGAGCTTGACTTGGTTTGGAGAGTTGCAGCGGTGTTTGCAACGTTTGGACATGCTTAGTATCGACCACTCCATCATTGACCACGTTTTTGTTTTTATTCCAATATTTGGGTTTATCATTCGACTGTTGATGCGAATTGCTATCTTTCGTCTCCTTAAAGATTTTGACCACACCCTTAGCGATGAGGGCCTTCTCAATGTTGATACCCTTGTATGTGATTTCATCGAAGGTTGTAGCACTAAGAATTTGCAAATGGAAACCTAACTCTTGGTTGAGGTTCTGTACAAATATGCTAACAAGCTGTTTCTCCAGAATCTTGAAAGGGAATTTACTAGCCATTTGTCTCCATCGCTGAAGGAAAGAAATGAAAGTCTCGCCATTTTTCTGTTTATTGTTGCATAGATCCGTCATGGAAATCTCATGCTCTGCGTTGTAAGAAAAATGGGTGGCAAACTTCTCTGCTAGCTCGTTGAAAGACTTGATACCCGTAGGTAAGTGTGAGAACCATTCTATTGCTTGTCCTCCAAGACTGCGAGGAAAAAGACGCATAAGATATGTGTCATTGTGAGAGACCTCGAAGCAAGCAAGATAGAATTCCCTAAGATGGTCTTTTGGGTCACCTTTTCCTTTGTACTTATCGAACTTGGGAATAGTGAAATTTTGAGGAAAAGGGATCATTGGTAATGACCGATCAAAAGGATAAGGACACACTTCCTCTAAAGAGAAGGTCTTTTTGGTGTGGCCAAACGTAAGATCAGATAGCTGTTGTTGCACCTCCGCAATCTTTAGTTCCATAGTCGTGGGAGGGGTTGGTAACGTCTCCTGTTGTCCAAAAAGCGGTTGGTGTTGCCCATATGGAAGATTATGATGTGAGCCATGCGCAGTGGTATTGTAAGGGTCGTAAGATTGATTGGGATTGTATGGATTGTATGATTGGTTCAGATTGGGTTGGAATTGGAGACCTTGATTAGGCAGAGGTGGAGGTGGCGCTAGGTAAGAATGTTGGCTTTGCGATGGTTGAAGAAACGTATTGGGGGGAGGAAAGCTAAAGTGCGTTTGATTAGGTTGTGATGGTGGCACATAGCTTTGGGAAACCTGATGTTGGGAATGTTGAGAGAGGCTAGGCAATGTATGAAAGAAGTTGAGTGTGGATGAACGTTGTGGAGGAGGAACATAAGTAGAAGTGATTTGCGACGGTGGGGGCTGATTGAAGATGAGAGTAGAAGAATGTTGTGGTTGACGGACATAGGTAGAAGTGATTTGCGACGGTTGGGGTTGCTTGAGGATGAGAGTAGAAGAATGTTGTGGTTGGGGCTGCGTGACTCCAATTGGTTGAGAGACATGCAGGTGTGATGATATAGGAGGTGGCATTTGTTGAGACCCTTGTTGCATGGCTACATACGTGTTCCCCGGATTGTAATTGGGTGGGAAACCTACGCGTGATGGGGTAACCAAGATTCCGCTTGCGCTTGGGATGGACACTTTAGGAGGTGGTTGCACATTGGATCGAGCTAAGGTGGCTTGCTTAGCTAACTCTGCTTGACGTTGGAGAGTTTCTTGTTGGTTTTGATAGATTTCCATAGGAGTCAACAGTGGTGATACGGGCCTCTCCTCTGTTGGATTTTGAAAGAGGGGATTCCTATACTGTGAGCTTTGAGTAGGTAAGGGCGTAGTGACCGTGGACATGGTTTGCACCGCTTGTATGGTTTCTTGGGTGTTGTTTCTCTCCTTGAGAGTGGACACATCAAAATCTGGAGGTAACTTGGCACCTTGCTTTGCAAGCAAGCGAAAGAAATGATCCTGGTTCTCACTAAGGATTTTATCAAAGGCAGCTATAGCTCTAGGATCTTGTATAAATTCATCAAGATCTTGCCCATCTTCTTGAGAGGATTGACCTATTTCAAAGTGTCGCTCTTCTTGAGATGGGGGTTGATCTATGACATAACCTTGTGGGACAAAATCCGGAGGCAAGCCTGTGGTATACTGCGGTGCATTAAGCAAAGGGGTTCTATCCTCATGAGGATTGCTTAGTTCCTCTATGTGTGGCATGTTTGGAGAGCTGATTGGTTTAGCCGCAGGTGTACTAGGAGTCACTTTGGGAGTAACGTTGAGACGACCTGATTGTGGTGTGCGAGGGGGTGACTTGTGCTTCTTAGGGACAACTTGCCTAGACTTCATAGTTTGCTGTAGCCTAGTGGTGACCATGGGGTATGTTTAGGACACAATGTAATGCTGGGAATCTATGAGATGCTTTGAAGAAACAGACAAACTTTGATGCACAAAGTACTGGACCAAAGGCGCTATACTGTTTGACCAGAGGCGCAGGACTGTGCTACCAAAAGCGTGCTACTATGGGCCAGAGGTGACAGACTGAGCTACCAATAGCGAGTTACTGCTATGTCAAAGGCGAGCTACAGTGACCAAAAGCGAGCTACTGTTATACCGAGGGCGCTGAAGTAGAGTTTTGCCAGAGGCGGGTTACTGCTTGACCAAAGGCGATCTACTGTATTACCAAAGGCGAGCTGCTGTAATACCAGGGGCGCTGAAGTAGTGTCGGATGTTTTTCAAAGGCAAGATTTTTCTGTTTCTGATTGGATTGGTTTGGCAAGAGAAAACACAGCAAACAAGTGGTCAAAAAAAGGCACAAGGACTGACACAACAGATAGTGTATGTTCCAGGCTCCAAACAAGCCCAATGTTTCCACAGGTCTAATACAGTTGCAATCAATAACAAGCACTTTTTATCCCTAGAGATAAGGTTTCATTGCAGTAGATCAGCTCACAGCTTAATACTCCGTCGATAAAAATATCATTCCATAAAGGTGTCAGATATTTAGTATCTTTGCGAGAGACGATAGGTAGGGATATCTCACCCTCCCCTTGGAAAGCTCAAGTAGGTCACAAGAGTTTTATGTCCAAGGGAATACTATCTCTTCTCAAGGGAGCCAATGGTGAGTATCTTAAGGGTTTAAATCGATTTCCCTTGCACTGATGATTACCGCAATGTTCGGAGGTAGGTCGAGTAGTCTCTATCTAAATTGGTTCTTAGTGACTTTGAGGGACCAACGCCTTACGAGCAATGCGACAAGCTACTAAAAGCTTTAACCAATCCTACTAAGAGTTTCAAACACTTCGCTCAATGTGAAAATCATTTCCACAAAGGGCTAGTACACCTCTTTTCAGTTTGGCATCACAAGGTAAGGCTGACGTCGGTTAGGACTTGGCTTTTGCCTTATCCCTTTTATATAGCGGTTCAAAGGAAAACTCCGCTTAGGGTCGTCCCTTTTAGATGAAACGCAATCCAAAAGTAGGCCCTTCTAAAGGAAGTACAAAAAATGTAAAACCAAGCACGTCACACAAAGGTTCAATTGTCCCGTTATAAGAAAAATAAGGTGCAACTAAGCTATGCACACACACGATTGTAGTTGTAAATTGTCCCTTATGAAATGAAGTGTTTGGCATTCATGTCCATTGTCCTTTAGAAAATTGAGGTGTTTGTTCATACATGTCCATTGTCCCTTAAGAAAAGCAGTATGTTCCTAAGACTTAGATTGCAAGAAAAGATTTGTTCAATTATCCTTTTAAGCATGCAATGTGTTTCTAAGACTTAGTGAGATAGATCAAGAGGTCTTCAATGCTCATCCTGCATGAACATGTTCAAAACACCTATTTGCTCTGTATGAGTAATAAGAAGCTGCAACAAGTGATATTAGGTCCACACAAACTCAAAAGTTAGCAAGTGCTTGAAGTCAGAGATTGAGAATAGGCCAATGAGTGGTCTTAAAAAATAGATCTCAGAAAATCTTTGAAAAAATATTACCACTGTGTAGAGGACAGAAAAATACCAACTTTCAAAAAAAACATCACCTAAATCCGAGTCCGTTTGTGAAAGTTATGAAGCTTGAAAAGTCAAAAAACTGTGACGAGACAAAGACAGCAGTGAGAAAATCAATTTTCTGAAAAATCAGAGAATCTTGAGAAAAAACCAATTTCACCACGATGTAGATCACAAAATTCTAGCCTATTTCAAAAAAAAAAGCACTGAAATACGTGTCCGTATGACCAAGATAATGAGGTTTGAAAATCGCCTATTCATTTAAAAAGCTCATTGAAGAGGGGTCTGTCTTAGCCCCCTGTGACTGGCTCCTGGTCACTGATGTGACCTGCTGCTGGGCTGAAGGTGCTTTATTTTTTTTCAAAAAATAAAAAGAAAAAAGAAAAAAGATTCTCTTTACTTTGTTTTACTTTTTAAAAGAAATAAAAACTAAAAACACTTCATTTTTTATTTGTTTTATTTGTTTTTTTTTTGGTTTTTGTTTTTGCTTTTTTATTTTTGGATTTTTTTTTGCTTTTTCTTTTTTTTTTTTTTTTTTTTTTGAATTTTTTTTTTTTTTGAAAAAGAATTTTTTTTTTTTTTTTTTTTTACCGTACCTCACAGTGATTGTATGGCCTCGGGTTGCGTGCCGGAGGTGAAAAAATTTTACCTTCACCGAAATAGGTCAAATTTTATATTTTTCTTCGTCCCTCGACCCTTCCGAACACAACCGTGACCTCCGTTTTTGCCCAGCAAGCTTCCTTTAAATTTTTTTTTTTTTTTTTTCGAATCTCTCTAAAAAAAGAGTTAAAAAACCTGTGAAATCAAACTAAAAATTTCACAAATTTGATATTAAATCAGGACCAATGGGTCCCACCGGGCGTGCCAGAATGTGTATATGGAAAAATGGATTAAATCTAAACTAAATAAAACCAAAGAACCCAATAACATAAAGGAAACGAATCTAAGTAAAAGCCATAAATCACCAATCAAAGACAAATGAAAGCTCTTACCAAAACCTGTATTGTTCCCTTTTGGAGATATGTGGATTGCTCAATGTAGTTGCAAAGCCATGGCTGCAACAAGCAAGTATGTGCTCAAGAGATCAATGTCAAAAGATCGTTATAGTGCTCAATCGACGCGTTGTGTATGCTCGAAGCTCTGTTAAGTATGCCTAAGAATACGATCGAAGAGAGAGGTAATGAAGGAGATGAGGGGGGTTTATATAGATTTCAAATAAGATCGATCGATGGTCTAGATAATTCAGAAGAATCAACGGAGGAGATAAGTTGAGGAATGTGCAACGAATGAGAAGAAGACATGTGTCTTGCTTGCTTTTACATGAAAGGAGTTATCAAGAATAGAAGAATGAGTTAACTGAAGAGATAAATCAATTAAAAGAATAAATCAATCAGTTAAGTGATTTAAAACAAGAAGAAGAGATTTGCATGAGAATAGAAGATATTTTGCTTTATTAAATATAGAAATATTTAATTGATGAGCAAGAAAGCTTGAGTTATTTTAAAGATAACTCAAATTAGAAGAAAAAGCAATTTAAATAAATAATTGATTTATTTAAATTTAGAGAAGATATTTTGGAAGAAATAATTAAATAATTAGAATTATTTAATTTAGAAGATTTAAAAGCAAATTAAATAAATAAATTTATTTAATTGTTGTGCATGATTTTGGAAGAACAGAAGATTATAAATAAAATATTTGATTTTATTTATTTTTAGAGGATTGAGATAATTTAAATAAATTTGATTTGATTTATTTAAATTTAGAAGAACAATTGATTTAATTAAATAATGTAAATTATTTAATTGTAGATAAGATAGAATTGTGATGAATTAATTAAATAATTGGATTTATTTAATTAACGTGGATGTGAAATTTGGAAAGAGGATAATTAAATAATTAAATAATTAAAATTATTTAATTGTGGAAGAATATAGAGGAATTTAATTTAATTAATTAAATAAAGAGGATTTATTTAATTAATGTTGAATTTAGGAGATTTAGAAGAATTTGATGATAATTAATTAAATAATTAGATTATTTAATTAATGTGTGAAATGCAGGTGATTAGACAGATAACGGAATGCAAGTGATTTGACGACACGGTCATTTTAGGGTGTCTACACAAGCAGATCGGTAAAAGAAAGGCAAGTTTGAGCCTAACTGGTTAGGTCCCTTTATTGTCACAACAACATATGGATCAGGAGCTTATACTTTAGCTACACCTGACCACATTCCTCTGAATGAGCCACTTAACAGTGTTCATCTTAAGAAGTTCTATGCCTGATCCTCAGAGTATTCTAAAAAAAAAAATGAAAAACACAAAAAAACACAAAAAAATCTGTCCTCTGGTGAAAACCTGGCAAACAGGTGCCTTCGCTAAGTACCATAGTGAAAACCTGGCAAATGGGTGCTATGTCTAGAGTCAGCACCCATCGTCTATCGAGTCTTGTCCATTTCTCATTGTCACAACACACTTTCCATCCATCCATAATAAAACCATTGACCTTGTTTGCATTTCCATCTCCCTATCTAGTATAGCTTGGAAATTTGGTAGTGTCCATCATCATCACCCCACGTCTTGATCTGTGTCTACAGTTAACACTGTCTTGTCCTAGGTCAAATCTTTCTGTGTCTTCTTCGGCATTCACCCATGCAATTTCCTCTACCGAAATGGGGGCAACTCTTTCCTTAACTTAGGTCTAGGATTGGTTCCTTGTTCGTGGTTTGCAGCATACACTTCAATCCCTTTCTCATTTTTTCACAGGTAACACCCTTTAACGGACACATCGCTCCTACGATAGGGTTGTTATTTTCTCAATGCTTTTCCTACATCATCACAACCACCAGAACTACATATCATTTCTTCTCAATCTTAAGGTACCTTGATCCCATGGATAAGGGTATGTAGGCAGTCTGGAATATGAAGGAAGTATCCAGTACTCAGGTACATAAGATCCCCTCCTCTCCACCTTGATCCACCTCATCACTCTATCCAGAACTACATATTTATCATTTTCATATTTTCATCGTAATGTGCCTTGATCCCATGGATACAGGGTATGTAGGTAGTCTGGAATACGAAGGATGTATCCAGTACTCAGGCACACACGATCCGTCATTCTCCACCCACCCCAATCCATTAACGCTGTCATCATTCTAGTCTTCCATTTTTTAAAATCCATTCGCCTCGACTTGACTAACTCAAGCAGCGAGCTAGTGCATCCTTTCAAAGCAAAAGTCCTTAGCAAACCAGAAGCAAAGAAGCTTCCTTCCAGAGTCATCTATTGTCCTGCATACCGATTGCCAGCATCAGCTAAGTACCACTTAACCAAAGCCCTAGATCAACAAGCTTGTCTTCTATGAAGTGTTCCATTGTCGAGACCAACACACGCGTCTCCTGCGACATGTGGCATTTCAGGCAGCAAGACATTGTCTTTTTAGGTTGATAGCCCCCTTTAACGGACACACCGCTCCTACGATAAGGCTGTTATCTTTCCTATCCAATCTACCCTGAGCAACCTCTTTGGCAAGAGAATATGTTGGTTGTATGTTTACTTTGTAAGTCAGTCAATTTGTTTTATGGTTTATCTCTTGTTCCGTTTCTAATACCTACTCAAAGCTAGCTTGATTTATCTATAATCTTGGTATGTTGCGATGCAGTATGGATTTGGGGGCATAGTCATTGCTTTTGTGTGCCGTGTTTGAGGAATGATCTTTATCATCTTTCTTAGCATTTTATTTATCTTGTGTGTGTTACGACCTAGCATCTTAAATATTTAATAAATCTTCTTGCATTTACATGTATTGAAGTTTATTTTATGTTCAAGACTATGGCTCATTCACATGTTCCAACAAGGTCATATTATGTCTATGGGATCTAAGTTCAAACCACTTGCTTGCAGAGTCAACGTCCACGCACTCGGATATTACAGCACCTTGGTCTTTTATACCTTGGTGGCAAACTATCCACGTGCTATATCAACAATAAGGATTGCTCTTTATATACAATTGTGAAACCAATGCAACAAGCTCATCATTCGCCCATCCATTCACCCATGGCCTTATATAGTTTTTCAAGCAAAGATCAATCACCCGTCTTTCTCTCATGTTCTCTCCTTTCTTCTATCTATCATCTATCCAACCTCACCTCTCTCCAACACAATCTTCTAGTCGAGCGTCAACACAGTTCTTCTGTCGCTTCTCTATCTTTCCTCTCAAGGGGGCACCCTACGCCAGCTACGCTGGGGCAACCAGCTACATTGGGGCATCCAAAATTGTATCATGTCTTCAACAATCGTTTCCTTTGACGCAATGCTATAAACTGCATCACATCAAAGAGGGGCAAAATGTAGACACCCTAAAATGACCAAGTCATCACATCACTTGCATTTCATCTAATCTGTCTAATCGCCTGCATTACAATGTTAATTAAATAATCTAATTATTTAATTAATTTCACCAAATTCTTCTAAATCACATACTTTCGACATTAATTAAATAAATTCTCTTTATTTAATTAATTATATCAAATTCCTCTATTATTCTTCCACAATTAAATAATTTTAATTATTTAATTAGATCATTATCTTCTTTCTAAATTTCAAGTCACCACATTAATTAAATGAATCCCATTATTTAATTAATTCATCACAAATTCCCTCTTATCCAAACAATTAAATAATTCTCAATTATTTAATTAAATCAAATTCATTCTTCCAAATTTAAATAAATCAAATCAAATTTATTTAAATTCTCTCAATCTCCAAAAATAAAATAAATCAAATATTTTATTTATTCTTCCAAATCATGCACAACAATTAAATAAATTTATTCATTTAATTTGCTTTCTTATCTACAAATATCTTTCAGATCTTCTAAAAATAAGTCTTCTTTTCTATGCACACAAAATTAAATAATTTATTATTTAATTTCTCTCAAATCATGCAAAAGCAAATCTTAAGTTGAGTTATCTGTTCTCTCAACCTTGTTTTTATCAATTTCTCTTAAATTAGAAAAAATCTTTCTAATTTATGAAAAGCATGTCTTATCTTTAAAAAAGAAAGTGTTTAACTCAAATAAAATAGCTTTTGTGTGACACTTGTCTTTTTCTTATTCGTTGCACGTTCCTCAACTTTTCTCCTCCATTGATTCTTCTGAATTATCTGGACCGTTGATCGATCTTCCTTGAAACCTATATAAACCCCCCTCATCTCCTTCACAATCTCTCTTCGATCACTTATTCTCAGGCATACTTAATAGTGCTTTGAGCATACATCACATCGATTGAGCAACTTCACGATCTCTTGACACTGATCTTTGAGCACACTACTTGCTTGTTGCAACCATGGTTTTGCAATACTATTGAGAAATCCACATTCATCCAAAGGGAACAATACAAATCTCGGTAAAAGCTTTCGTATTTCATTGATTTATTATTAATGGCTTTTATTTAGATCGGTTCTCTTTATGTTATTGGGTTTTTGATTTTGTTAGTTTATCATAGTCAATTTTCCTCATACACACATTCTATGCTTTGCATCGTCCCCAAAGGACACAACAACAATACAATTTACGACATATAGAAGAATGATGATACAAATAGAGAGAATGTCACAACATATTTCAATCCCTTTGTATCCTTGCACCTATAAGGGTGTCAAGGGTCATCCAAAGAGAGCTTAACAACAACAATAAAAACATAAATAAAATATCAAGCAACACATCACAGGGGAAAACAATCACATGCACTCATAACATAAGCATAAAGAGACCTCACTTGCGAGTCAACCTAAATAAAATCATCCTCCTCCCAATCTTTCTCATAACCAATTTGGAAAGGTGGACAAGATGAAAGAGGAACTATAGCACGTGAGGTATAAGGAACAAGAGCCATACATGTATCATCCTTGTCTTCGGATTCACTATCAGAATATAGCACAATAGGTTCCGCCATAGCTGGTAAAACATCCTCCTCTGATGGAGACAAAGCTTCAGTAGATATTTCTTTTGCATCCATTGGTGATAAATGCTTGCGAGGAGGGAGATTCACCTCTCCTATGGCAAGGCGGGCCATAGCACAATGCCACTTCTTTCTTTCTCTTGTAATCTTATTTCTCTTAGATTTATTCATGATCTTCATGAGGGGAACCGTAGTATCTTCCAATGTGGGTTCCTTTTCTTCCTTTGCTTCAAGAACATTAGAAGAAACGGGAGAAACCACCAAAGGTTGGGAAACTATGAGGGAAGGGTTCCTCAATGCGTGTTGCTCTTCCTTCTTAACTTGTGAAACAGGTGGAAGTATATAAGCATCCTCAAGTGGTTGAGAAACCTTAGGAAAAAGAACACGCGCAACTAATTTCTTTCCACTAGTCTCTGCGAAGGCAGGTGGCACAACAGTAACATTGCAATTGCGAGGAGGTTTGTTTGTGCATGAAGGTTGCCTCATTTTTCTTGAAGGGACAGAAAAGGAGGAACCTCAGCATATCTACCAGATGTTCGAGGATGGGGAAGAACCTTTGATTTGGGCTTAGATTCATTCACCACCTGTGGGACAGGGGGAACTACTACCATAGCCTCAGAAGATTGAGGAGGTTCAGGGACATCACAAGGAAGAATATTACTAAGCGATAACTCTACTATTTTCTTTGCTTTAATCTTTTGATATGATAAGAAAAACAAATCCTCTCTAGCTCAAGCGACTCCAACTAGTTGTGGCTAGAAGTCAAGTGTAAAATGCCCATTTCGAGCAATGGGTCGATACTGACTGTGATGTACAACATGCAACCGTCCCTCAAATGGAAACTTTAAGCACTTGTGAACCATAGAGGGGACTACCTTCATGGAGTAGAGCCATGGGTGACCCAATTTCACATGAAATAAGTCTGATGTAGGAATGATGACAAAATTAACATCCAAGGCTCTTGGCCCAACCCTAACTTCAAGAGTCAAAGCACCAAGTGTTGGAAGGATAGACCCATCATTGCTCTAGTCGCCATCTCCGCTATGTCATAGGTATCTCAATGTAAACCATGCATGTAGAGAAACTCTTCAATTACCACATTCACCATGCATATAGGATCGATCATAGCACCTCTAATAGGTTTATCATTGATTAAAATAGTAATGTAAAGAGGCCCATCAAGAGCTTCAATAGTAGCATCATGTGGAGTGAATGATATAGCAGGTTTCGATTCTACTCACTCTTTATGAGGGCGAGCATCCACCATGCAAATATCAATAACGTTAGATTCATGATGAGGTAAAGGATCAATATATATTTGAAGATTTTGATTAGGATTAGCCACTGATTTATTCTTTGTCATTCACACCAGCAACCTAGATGACATTGGAGTCGATGAGGTCTTGAACTTCAGGTTTAAGACACATACATCTTTTAGTTTCATGGCCAACGGAGTGATGAAATTGACAAAAGGCCTTTGAATCAAAGAAATATGGTTGCATCTTACTTGGATTGAGGGGTCTAATAGGTGGAAGATTGAAAAGATTGCTTTGCAAAAGTTGTGTCATGATATCATAGAGAGATTCTGATAATGGCGTGAAGTTTCTTGTTTTTGGTTTCAACTTATAAGGGCTGGGAGCTGGAGATGACACTGCCACTACATGTTTTCTTATGTTAATCGCTGAAATTTCATTTATCTTGATGAAGTTTTTGTTTTGTCTTTTGAAAGAATGATTGTGAGAGGCTTCGAATTGACCAACTAGAGCCAATGAGGGATTATGATCATACTGACTAACTGAAAGTTGATAATCACAGAGAGCCGTGCAAAGATGAGTGAATGAACCATATCGCATCAACAATATCTTATCATGGATGTCAGGTTGTAGGTTCCCTATAAAGATTCTTTGCACATTAGCATCCGGAATAGAATATTGGACTTGTGAGAAGAGGGCTTAATAACGGCCCATGAAATCTATTATTTTCTCTTACTTTCCTTGTTTGTAATGAACCAAGTCCATCAAAGAGAATTGAGGTCCAATGTTTACTTGAAAATGCTCAAGGAACTTATTGACTAATTGTGAGAATGAAGTTACAGAATTAGGAGGTAGCAAGCAAAACTAATCCAAGGTTGTGTCTTTGAGTGACCTAGGAAAGAGTTTTTCCAAGATCGCATCCTCAAAGAAGAAATCACTGCACAGCAATAAAGGCTGCCACATGGTTGTTAGGGTCTCTATTCCCATTATATTTCTCAAAGCGAGGGGTTTCAAACTTCTTGGGCATTTGAGTTCTTAGGATGGAATAGGACAAAGGGTTACAAATATAATGTGTTGTCATATTAGGTTTAGGTGGACTATTGCTTATGTTGGCCAATTGTTATTGGTCATATTTTTCAACAATTGGTTTATGATAGGGTCGGAAGCTGAATCAAGTAGAGATTGGAATGAATTGGAAGGACTAGGTGTGGTGTATGAGTAGCCTTTTGGAATGTGATAGGAGGTTTAGATGTAGGTGGAATAACATTAGGTGTGGAATTTATGTAACTATATGGAACGGTACTATAATGGCGAACAAGATTCCCAGAAGAAAACCCAATAAATGTGGTAGCATTATTACTCGGTTGTGTAGTAGTGGTAAGAATAGTAGAAGTATAAGTAGGAATAGGGAGTGTAGGTATGGATGCCAACACTTGAGTCCATATTTGATTAGAAGAAGTGATATTGGTGATGATTTCAGTACAACTAGATACAGATAGAATGTTATTATGCATTATATGAGCAAGGCCACACAAGAATTCCAATCCTTCTTGACCTTCAAGCAAAAGACTTCGTAGACTCTCAACAACAGGGACGACCTCCTCAGCTATGTATTTTGAGCTTACAAATTTTTGGAAATTAGTCAACTTAGTGTCTAATTTCTGAATTTGAGCTTCATGAACATGAGCCACAAGGTCGTAAATGTTGATGGATTCATGGAAGTTTGATGCTTCGAGAAGGTGCGAAGTAAGGATATCTGAAAGAAGTTTTTGACCTTCTTGTGTGATAAGACTAGGAATTTGGGGTTCCAATGTATTGATATCATCATTATGCAAAGCATTAGAATCCATAATTCAATGACTTCTTCATACAAGAATATTAGAATCGAGGCACCAGGTCACAAAGATCATAAAGTGTCTACAAGCTTTAGTAACACACAAGATGCACCAATAGAAGAAATGAATGATGAAGCAAAAGAAGGAGTTGGGTTTTTGTTTAAGTGAAGCAATGCTTTGTTCAAATGTAAACAAACATAATGAACATAATATATCCTTAATCAAATTCAACTCTACTCAAATCCACTTAGATTTCAATAATGCCAATGCTTAAATCAAACTCAAATTTTGATGCTTTTTTCAAAATGCAACAACTCAAAATTGTTCCTATCTTCAATCTTCAATGTGAAATGACATTTGTGATGTTATAGAACAAAGTAAAATCAGATTTGAAATGCAAATAATAGCAGAAAAAATCTGAAAGTATATATCAATCACAAACCCTAGATTGCCACATTAACTAGGTTTTCACAAAATGCAAGTTTTTGGACAAATTCTAGCAATGAAAGGGATATAAATGCATAATGTAACACTATAAAATGAATAAATATTGTAATACCAATCATATCTAATGCAGAAATCATAAATTTAATTCATGTTATAATGATCTATCTCTATGAGATGCAAACAAAGTGACAAATATGTTTTTGTTTCAAATCGAGAATGAAGTTTTTCTTTTTCAAATTTCAAATGCAATGATGTAAGAATATTTTGATCAGAAAGAATGACAAGGTAAAGCAAATGGAAATAATTTTAAACAATCTATCAATGCAAAAAGATCTGAAACAACCCTCAAATCTATAAACCCTAGGTTCAAAACTAACCAGATTTTCTAAAAATGCAAGGCTTTTACAAATCCTAGTTTATAACTATGCAAAAATTAACTATGTATGTATGCAAAATGATTAATGAAATCAATCCCAAACAGATCTAGGGCAGCAAACAACTTAGATCTGAAAGAAGAATGATGCAAAGGTGCAAGACAAGACAGGTTCACCAAAATGTTTAGGATAGAAAAGAGTGATCTAGCCTAAGGAGTTAAACTAGGTCAAACCCTCTTCTATAAACATTAGGACACAAATTGAGCTTGGATTCTACCCAAGAAGCAGAGCCAAACTACAAGGGTTCTACCCTTTTCTTGTATAGATATGAATCAACCAAGTTCAACCAAGGTCAAGCAAGCAAGCTAGGACAAATGGTCAAACCCTAGATGACAAAGATCATTTTATAACTAACAAATGAAAACAAATCTCAGAAAACTAAAAGCACAACAGAGATTAGGGAACAATTCAAAACCTGGATCTTGGAGTAGAAATGCCAAGGAATAGGGTGCTTGGGCACCCTATACCCTAATTAGGGTTTTGTAGAATCTTAGGTATCACCAGATCTGTACCTGTCTGCTCTGTCTTCTTCCTAAAAATCACCTTTAGGAACCTATTCCTCTGACCTGCACACAAGGAAAGAGGAAAAGGTTGTGTTATGTATAAGGGATTGCCTTAGTCAAACCCTATGTTGGTTTTTCCACCTCCACTACAATGATAATTGGATCCAAGAGTGCGTGCCCTAGGAGGGCAGAGGCTAGATCTGTAATAATATGATAGAAATATGAATGATAATGATAATGATTACCACAACAGGTTAAAATCTAGTTGATGAAGATAGCTCAAGATCATGCACCAATGAGGAGAGTAATGAAGAAGGCTTGAATCTTCCTTCAAGACTTGCAAACAAACTTCAATAGCATCCACAAGTAGATAGCACTTCCAATCATGAAGAACACTTTAGCATAGAACACAAAAGCATTGGATAATTCCTTCCCATAACAAGCTCTAGGTCATCTAGGTGTAAACTAGACTACAAAACTCCTTTATATATGCAATCCCACTCACTCATGACAAATAAAACTAAATAAGGCAACAAGTATACACTAAGAAAGTGTCCCAATCTGACACTACAAAAGAGGGGCTAAAGATCCCAATTGGGACCAGGCACTCGGTCACCCTGGGCCTTTAGCCCCACAACTCCAAGGAGTGTCAAATGTCATGGGCTTAGTCTAGTCCTAAGTTGATTCCGTCAAGTTTATTCATCAGGATCAAGATTTTAATTGTTTTAATCCCAAAAAGGTGTTAAAATAGGTCCTGATTAACAAAGACAACAATTTAGGTCCAACCAGGTACTAAACTTAGTGTAAAATAATAGTGTACACATTTTATGACATAACACTCAGCAAAGAGGCTAGTACCTTCCCCTCCCTGGTTAGCAGTTTTCGTATTAGCATCAGTATCAAAGTCAGGGGCATTCATTTCAGGAAATAGATTATTACCTTCCCCACCCTGATTAGAGACCTCAGGACTAACATCCCTATTCTCTTCCTCCAAATCCTTATCTTCAGCTTATTGAGAGTCACTAGACACCTCAAAGTCCTTGAGAATAGGGGTTTGTATCCCAACAATCCTATTAGACCTCCTATTACTTGGCACCCTCTTCCTCTATTCATGAGTAGCAATAGTCACCAACACCATGTTATCATCCATCATAGCCACCATAGCCCCCTTTTCAGCCAAAACTTTCTCCTTCTCATCACTAATCTAGCCCTTGGGAATGAACAAACTAGCCCCAACAAACTTGCTTTCACCAAACTCATTCAGACCTTTAGATATTTTACCCTTTATGTTTAGGTCATCTACCAAATTCCTCTTGGTAGGCATCTTAGCAACCCCATGCTTCTCAGAGGGGATAATCTTAAGGGAGAAAAGGCCATCAACGGCCCCCTTCTGGGATTTAGAGTTCAAACTAGGGGGTTTAGGGGTGGGTTTAGATTTGATAGGAGGTTTAGGCTTCGACACAGAGCTCTTGGACTGGGCAATTTTGACAACAATCTTAGAAGGTTTCTCTGGAGTCTCCTCCTAAATGGACACTAACTTCTTCAATTTACTTTTGGAAAGATAAAAGGGGGCCACGACTACAATAGTGGGGACAACATTCTTAACCTTATTGTCGAGTGGGGAATTCTCAATAAGGAAAAATTTGATAGGTTTTAGTGGGCACAGGACTAAATGAAAATATTATAAATTAAGAATCAAACCCTGGTGGAGTGAGATGGAGGGCTTATTAGGGTTTTTAGCATGCACCTCTTTAGCTTCCCTAATAGATGACTCAAGGGAGGAAAGCAAATAAACAGGAAAGCTTAACAAGATTTTGTGTCTGAAATGGTTTAACAGAGCAAAATAGTAGTGGTAATAACACATATAACTACCCTCCAAAGTGAAATACTTCATGATAACGAAGCATACCTCGTCCTAGGGTTCAGGTAGCTTTTCCCACTCAAAACTAGCTTGCAACTTAACCGGTTCCTCACCTTCCTTAAAGAAAATGCCCATACTTTCAATGTCGGGCACTTTACTCTGCCTCCTCAACTTCTTCCCTTTACAGGTCATCCTTGTAGCCTGACGAATGAATTCTTCACTGACCTCAAAGATGACCCCCCATTTGCACATGGCATTGGTCCCAAGAGTCAGCAAACTGTATGGAGAGGTTTTCATCATGGACATTAAGGCACTCAAGGAACAACTCCACACCACCTTCATAGTAAATATACCAAAGCATTATGTCCTTAACATCATTGCAAGACATCAGTTCAGTTCAGAGTATATCCCCTCCCATGATAGAGACCCTAAAATAGATAGAACAAAGTGGGGGATGAAGGAAGAGCTGTTGAAAGATGGTTCTATAAGGGATACTCCAAATACCTTTATTCTTTGTAGAAAATAATAGCATCAGATTTTCTCAATTCTTTTCATGCCATAATAGCAATTGCTATAACTTTCAAACTTCCCTTCTTCGAGGATGAAGTTATGATGATTTAACTTTAGATCGCATAGTCTTAAATGATGGTATGTGCCAGGGTGGTAATCATAACTCGTAAGCACCGCCAAACAATTGAAATATCCCATCCACCTCAGTTGCATAGTCATCCACACATGCTTAACCTACTAACTCATTCTCTTAACTGTTGCACATATGTTAACTAAGGTTGTCACTAATATGGTTGTGTGGTTGTCATTGATGTCAACACTAATGAGCATTGTACATATGTTACCTAAGTTTGTTGCTAATGTGGTTGTGTGGTTGTCTTTGATGTCAACATTATGCTTGGATGCTTATGATGATGATAAACTATGTTGATGGTGTGCTAGCAGTGGTTGCTGATGTTCATGGTTGGATGTCATGCCTTGATTAATGCCAATTAAAGTTGTATTGAGCATGTTTGTTATCAGCAGAGATGATTTCATGATGATATATTAAGATGGGAATTAGAAGCCATGATAAGATGTTGCTAATGACCTAAATCATGTTGTATGCTCTTTTCTAATGATCCTAAGGAAGTATGTGTTGATATAATAAGGTTCTAGTCTCTAGAAGTTGGTGAAGGCTTCTGCTATAGGAAGTTTCCTGGAAGAGTGCTTAGTAAAATGCTCTGCATTCCTCCGCATTTGAAGATATGGTCATGAGTTCAAAATTTAAGTTTAGTATGTTTTAAAGGTGCTAAATTCAAAGTTTCATATCATTTGCTCCTCTGCAGTGTAAGTTATAAGTGACAAGGTTTCGATCTGTGCTTTGGTAGAATAAGGTAATGGTGAAGAATTGTTGGAATGCTCCACATTCATCCACAATGATAGATATGGCTATGCAATTTTGAGGATATGTTCATAGTAGTGCATTAGTGCATACATATGAGTTTCAGATGATTTGGAGGTCTGCAAGTTCAATTTTCCAAATGACAGTGAGCTACAGATAGTTTTGGAAGCCTAATTGTTCTCAGAATGTATGTTGGAGGTGTGCGCCACAAAATGTTTATTGTGCAGAGTTTGATAAGTGTTTGGAGATGTTGTATGGGTCATGCTGACTCATCTAAGAGAAGAACAAGTAGTGTTTAATCATTCATGTGTACCGCCAAGTTGTAATGGCTGAAGTGCTACAAGTTTCATGCCTTCTTTCTTAAGGACGACCTATTTCAAATGAGCATGACGTGCGGATGGTATTCCTTGAAGGATGATGATGTGAAGGATGTTTAGGAACAAGTTAAGCATGTGTTTAGATCCGCAAGGTGTGATTCTCTTCTTGGTGTTGCATGTAGTTCATGTTAGGTCTTGCCCTCTACATGTTTCATGATGTTTGATGTTTGGCCAACTTGTAAATTGTAATATTCTTGTTGTATTGGCTAACTTTTAATGAAATCAATGTAATATCATGTATAAGTTTTAAACTTAGTTGATCTAGGTGAAGTATGATTGTGAATATGAGTGTGTGAAGAGCAGAATATGAATATGATATGCATTATGAGGTGCAACTGAAGGAGAAAGAACAGAAGCAATAAGGGTTGTCTTGATTCATCTTGAAGACATTTTTCAGATAGGAGAGAAGTAAAGAGTGTGTCTAACTTATTCAATCATCAAAAGAGGAGTGAAGAGGCAGAAGTGCAATCATCAAAGGTGTGAGCTTCAATGTCAGTTTTCAGATAGTATAAGGATTGTCATGCTATAATATTTTTTGAGTTCATTCTCAGTTTAGGGAGTAGTTGCTTCCTTGGGTTGTAGCCCTAAAACAAAGTCAGCATAGAATTGTAGATTCCTTGGGAGTGACCCTAAAACCTTTCTTTAGTGAGTAGTAGCTTTCTTGGGTTGTAGCCCTAAATCAAAGTCAGTAGGGAGTAGTACCTTCCTTGGGTTGTATCCCTAAAACAAAGTTGTAATCTTTTATTACAATGAGCTTCATATATTGTGAGTTAATCCTCACCATGGTTTTTCCCCTTTTTGGGTTTACCACGTATAGCTAGTGTTATGTGTTATTGTGCATTGTGCTGATCTTTCATGCTTATGTTAATGTTGTAATGTTTAAGTTTTAATCTGCTCCAGAGGATTTGAAGTTTGTTTGGATTATCCGGGTGTGTTCAACACTAACGACCTTGATAGTCCTAGTCACCATGCCACCATGGTCAACTTGGGCAATGTGCGATAACATCATATTGGCCATATAATGAAGGAGAATGGTGGTTTGAAATTTAAACTCCATTAGGAAAGGAGATGATTTTTCAATTCCTTTTGGAAAAGGGAATTAATAGTGCTAAGGAGATTCCTCATATTCCTCCAACATCTCCATGAACTGTAGTTTATACCTAAGTTGGCCATAACATTTGCCACACAATTCCTTTCCCTATAAATATGGGACATTTCATACCCCTCAAAGCCATGAGAGAGGCCCTTGATATCATCAATAATATTAGCAAGATGCCAACTCAGTTCTGCTTTATCGAGGGTAGAGTCAATTATAAGTTTGGAGTCCCCTTCCACCTTTAAATTGTTGATGCCAAGATAGAGCACAATTTTGACTCACCACAACATTGCCATGGCCTTTGGCTTGTTATTAATTTTCAAACCCAGGCCTCCAATGCAAGCAGCAATGAAGTCACCCTTGTAAGATCTCAACACACTCCCTTCACTAGTAGGACTATGATTCCCCTTTACAACCCCATCAAAGTTCATTTACTCCAGCCTTTAGGGGGTCTCCACTTAGTGTTCAGATGAGCAAGCTTTTTGGAATTATCCACCTTGTTTATGTCTATAGAAATACCCCACCTTTTTTACAATGTCTATTTCCATGGGATTAGGAGGAACTTCTAAAGTTTTCAGCTTGCAACTAGAGACATTTTCAGATCGGAGCTTGGACAAAGAAAAAAAGGTCTTCTTAGTGCTCTTAGCGGAGTTCCAGATTTTGCATGGTCATTTCCCAAATTTCCCTAGAAAAATCACAATGAAAAAAATGGGGCAGTGATTCCTCCTCTTTTAAGCATAAAACACACCTATTAGGGATTTAAGAATCCTCTCTTCTTCAAGTTTTCTTGAGTTAGGATCTTGTTGTGGGTAGCCATCCACCAAAAAAAGTTGACTTTAGAAATCAAATGATGATTCCAAATCTTTTTCTAGAAACTGTTCATAGTGTCAAGGTCTAAAAGCATACTGTAAGCAATTTTAATAGAAAACCTACCTCTATTATCTTGGGTCCAAATAATCATCTTCTTTGGGAAATGTGGGGATTCTATGCTTCTAAAGTTCTTGTTAGAGATTTTTGGCAATCTGAATCAGCTCATTCTAGTTAGGACAACAATCAAGTAAATTTCTTCATCAGAAAAACCCCCACTATGTAAGATGTAGTCAGAGACTTCAACACCAAAGAAATTACTAGCAGAACCAACCAACCTACTGTAGTTATGATGATTGGTAAGAGCCTGGTCCTCTATCAAAAAATCTTCCCAAAATATAATCAATCTACCATTCCTCAACTTCCACTTGATACTGTTTTGGAGAACATATCTAATTTTGAGAACATTATTCTAGATCACCAAGCCTTCAGGGACTACCAATTCATCAAGAAACATGCCAACCTCAATATTGTTCTGTTGAATGGCACAAGACAACTAAGAGGGGGGGTGAATTAGTTGTATCAAAAACTTTAACTTCTTTAAACCACAAACAACTTCACAATCACTTAACTTATTTCATTATTCTGTTATGAGAATTAAACATGAATAGAAGAATCAGAACATGAACACATCAACACCACATACACATGAAACCAATTTTTTACATGGAAAACCTAAATAGGGAAAAACCACAGTGAGTGTTAGCTCATAATATAAATGTAGTAACAATACCGAATATCAAATGGTGGCTCACTGCCAAAGGTCTCACTGCCCAGGGCTCACTGCCCAAAAGGATGGCTCACTACTGAGGGTTGGCTCACTGTCGGGGGTTGAACTGATTAAGTAGCATCTACACCATGCCTGAGTTCAGTTCCATTGAAGCACAATAAAACTACTCTGGTCTGCTCTGCTTTTACACTTCACACTTATCTTCGCATCTTCACATCATCACTCCTCAAACACAAATTCATTACATGTATATATACAATTCATAACCTTGGAATGTACATCAAGGTTGGCATTACAATCATCAACCATTGGAACAATCTCCAAGGTAGGCATATATACATACATCAAATTAGGACTAGAACTAAATAGACTTGCAGACTAAATGAATAAAGGAGGAACACTTCATGCCTTAGCGTAGACTCAATTACATCTTCACACGCTACCACACGCTTCTACAATTCAGGAAATTCATTCGCAAGGAATGTTAATCATCCAGGTTGGCTAGACAGGTGCAATCACTAAGAACACTTGAACACACACTTCCAAGATCTTCATTATAGCTTGTAGATCAAGAACACACTTTAAATGCATTCAAGGGACATTTACTAACATCATAGAATCATTTGGAAACTAGTAAATCCAACCGCAACCGATCTCAACTTATTTCACTTGAAGATGGATCACAGACTGTTCTCAATTAGACACTGTCAAACTTTTCTAATTAGAAACTTGTTTTCTGGAGCTTTAAATCACATATCCTTTAGAATAAAGATGACTAAGGACCTTATAATCTTAATTCTAGAACCACAAAGTCAAACTCTAATCTATGGAGAAATGTGAAGCAAAACACTTTCTTCCTATCACTCTGCAAACATTGCCAGGCACAGTCTTCATACTGGCAGATAGAACTTTTTCTGCACAGCGATCTGGACCACCAAATTCTAGATTTAGAATCTTCAAATACTTCTCTAAAACATATCCAAAGGTCATACTCCAGTCTTCAACACAGGAAATATACGGAGAAAAATACTCAAACAGTGTTCTTTAATCCATTAACAAACAACAATGCCAAAAGATATAGTTGACACAAATGACAACACCAATTAGCACATACTTGCAACAATCTCCCCCTTTGTCATTGATGGCAACATATGATGTGAAAAACATGTTCCACCATCAAGACACAATTCTTCTTTAGAACTCCCCCTTTGTTTTAGTACTTCTGTACTCTTACCCCCCTTGAGTTTCTCACATGATTTCTCTCCCCCTTTGACATCAATGGCAAAGGGATTCACTTCTTCTCCACTGCACATACTTGCACGCTTATGCTCTAATCATATTGGAATCATTCTTTACTCCCCCTGACTGCAACAATCATCTCATATCACTACCTGCTCCCTCTAAAGGGTAATCCCCCGAAATCACTCCAAAAGAAAATATTCTTTGAGGCACACTAGACTGATGCATCTTCTTATGCACCTAGTTCAATGAAGGATGGGCAATAACCCCTAACCTTACCCAGAGATACTCAAATGTGTCCTTTGAAAAGGATTTAGTAAATATATCAACAACTTGATCCTTTGTAGGCACATACTCAAGCTTCACAACATTCTCTGCAACTTTTTCTCTCAAAAAGTGATACTTAATTGAAATGTGTTTTTTCTTTGAATGCATCATTGAATTTTTTGAAATGTTTATGGCACTTGTGTTATCACAAAGAATAGGGATTGGCTTCTCAAACTCAACTTTGATATCCTTCAAGGTTTGTTTCATCCACAACATCTGAGTGTAGCATGTTACAGCAGCAATATATTTTGCCTTTACAGTAGACAAGGAGACTGATTCTTATTTCTTACTATGCTAGGACACTGCCCTATCTCCAAGGAAGAATACGCCTCCACTTGTTCTTTTCCTTTCATCAACACAACCGGCCCAATCTACATCTGTATAGGCACTTAGGGACAAGTCATTATTCCTTGGATACCATAGACCATGATCTGAAGTACCTTTCAAATACCTGAAAATCCTTTTCATTGCCTCAACATGTGATTCTCTGGGATCTGATTGAAATTTAGCCACAAGACAAACTACATGCATGATATCTGGTCTGGTGGCAGTTAGATAAATCAGTCCTCCAATCATTGACCTATACTTGCTCTTATCAGCCTTAGGAGACTCATCATTTTTTCTCAACTTACATCCAGTAATCATAGGAGTGCTCACCGGTTTAGAGTCTTCCATTCAAAACTTATTTAATAACTCTCTAAGATACTTTGATTGAGAAATGAAGATACCTTTGTCTGTCTGATTGATTTGCAATCCAAGGAAGAAATTCATCTCACCACACATGGACATCTCAAAATCCTTCTGCATCTCATCTGCAAAAATATTACACATTCCTTCATTTCCACTGAACATAATATCATCCACATAGACTTCAACAATCAGGATTTGGTCTTTGCTTACCTTGATATACAGATTGCTATCTGCGGACCCTTTACTGAAACCTTGTTGCAGTATATACTTATCCAGTCTTGCATACCAAGCTCTGGGAATTTACTTCAATCTATATAGAGCCTTCTTCAACTTGAATAACATATCTGGTTGGTCTGATAACTAGAATCCATCATGTTGCTCTATGTATACCTCTTCTTCTAACTCACCATTTAGAAAGGCAAATTTCACATCCATTTGATACACCTTGAAATCTTTATGTGTAACCAAAGCCAAAAATAGTTTGATTGCTTCCAGTCTAGCCACCAGAGAAAAAGTCTCCTCATAGTCTATCCCTTCCACTTGTGAGTAGCCTTTGCACACAAGTCTTGCTTTGTTTCTCACAACTTCTACAACCTCATTCAGTTTGTTCTGAAAAACCCACTTTGTTCCAATTACATTCTTGTTTGCAGGTCTAGGGACAAGTTCCCAAGTCTTGTTCTTCTCAATCTACGTTAATTCTTCTTCCATTGCGTTGACCCAATGTTCATCATTGCAAACTCCATTTACTATCTTAGGCTTCACCTTTGAAAGTAAGAAGAGATTTACTTGTTCTTCTGTAGCTCTCCTTCTTGTCAATACACCTTTCTTTTTATCACCTATAATCTAATCTTCAGAATGATCTCTTTGCACATACTTGGGAGTTTTTGGAATTATTCTAGGAGCATCTTCTTGAATTTCTTCTTCTTCAGGAGCAACTTGTACTTCAGTCTGAACTTCCTTTTCTTTTCCTTTTTCTACCTTCTCTATGACAATAGGTTCATTTGATTCATACCCATCCAATTGAAGATCTTCATCTACCTTTACATTTTTACTTTCAAGGATCTTTTTCAGTCTTTTATTATAGCACCAATAAGCTTTGCTCTTGGTTGAGTAACCTATGAATATGCCTTCATCACATCTAGCATCAAACTTCCCTAATTCTTCATCTCTTTTGATATAGCATTTGCTTCCAAACACTTTGAAATATTTGACTATAGAAGTCTTACCATACCACAGTTCATAAAGTGTCTTGGTCTCTTTTTCTCTGACCTGCACTCTATTCTAAATATAAACATCAATGTGTATTGCTTCTTTCCAATATACTTCCTGTAGGTCTGCTTCCTTGATCATTGTTCTAGCAGCTTCTTGAACAGTTCTATTCTTTCTTTCAACCACTCCATTTTGCTAAAGAGTCCAAGGGTAGACAGATGTCTCTTTATTCCATGTTCTTCACAGAAAGCATTGAACTCATTTGAAGTAAATTCACCTCCTCTATCAGACCTTAAGCACTTGATTTTTAGATCCAATTCATTTTCAACCATAGATTTAAAAGTTTTGAACTTGTCTAGGGCTTCTGATTTTTCTTGAAGGAAAGTAACCCAAGTCATTCTTGAATAATCACCAATAAGAAGCACAAAATACCTATCACCTTGCAAACTTCTTACTCTTGTAGGACCACAAAGGTTTGTATGCACCAACTCCAATAGACCAACAAATAATTGTTCTTTTCTTTTGAAGGTGGTCTTTGTCATCTTCCCCAATTGACAATCTTTACATGTAACATTGGTACAATCTTTACATGTAACATTGGTAGGCTTCACAATCTTAGGTAGATCTCTTACAGTCTGAGCAATACTTATTTTCACTAGATTATCAAATGTGAGGCCTACCTTTTCACTCCCTTAGTTGACCATTTTTATATTACTATTGGAGACATATTTTAGACTTTTGGGGACTGTTGATCCTGATATGCAGGATTATTAGACTATATGCTCTTACTTTTGATTTATTATGTTTAGCATGATTATGATAAGACTAGATTTTGACTTAATTCATTGATGAGGATATTGACATGTGATTTGTATTATGATACTATTTGAGATACTAGTTATGTGATTATTGCTATGGATTTATTATGTGATGTTATCTTGAGATGGATTATTGAAGTGCAAATTATGAATCTATTGTGATGTGATTTTATGATGTTTTATATGATCATGCGATGATGTGAGCGTATGTTTTACTTTGCTTCGGCTATGATATACATGTTGGATTAATCTTTTGTTTAAGTGCGCAGGTGTTCTAACCAAGCCACGGATAATTGGAGATGATCCCACACACTTTGTGAATTCCCGTGTAAGCCGATCTAGTTCCAAGAGGAACCAAGATCAACTATTTTATGCGTGATGAAATTTTGTAATGTTAATGTGTGATGTTGTTTGAGTTAGGTCTACCCCTTTTATATTTGATTTTAATTGGTGTTGTAAAGGTGTAATGTTCATTTGATTTTTATTTTGAGTTTTTATTTTTGTGACCCCTTTTTACGTGATTTTACTCACCCTTTGGTGCTCAAAAAGGGTTAAAAGTGACCCTTGGTTGTACCCCTAGGGTCTAGGGACCATTTGAGCTTGTATAACCTTAGGTAAGCTCCCATTTGGTCACTTAAACTTTACCTTGAAGTAAAGTGATGAAAATAGAAGTTTGAGAAGGAGTGGAAGGTTGGGTCAAACACTCAACCTCATCCACTCCTCTTTCCAAGGTTTGGGGGAGTCTTCAAGACCCCTAAATTGTGGAGGACTCAACTCCAAGGCTCTCCCACAATTGGTGAGGGCACCTTGGGGTTTTGTGGGCTTTCATAGGAGGAGATGATTGGGGCACTTGTAGTACCCACTCCTTTGGCTCCACTTTTCTCTCCCACGTGTGAGAGAGCACAAGTGGAGGGGGCAAGACTTGGTGGAATGGGTGAGTGACATGTGTCACCACCACATTCCATGAAGCTTGCCAGTGGTTGTGTGGAGGAAGGAGGAGGTAACAAGTGTCACCTCCCCATTCCTTAAGGCTCATGAGAAGATCCTATTTTAATCCCTCTTGAAGAGAGGGAGAGGGTTGTTGATTTGTTTTCAATTTTTGAATTTTAATTGATTTTGGGAGAGAGTTAGAGGAGATTTTGGACGCTTATTTGGAGAAAGATTTGGAGGTGGAGTTGGAAGGGCTCTTCTTCAACTATCTTCCTTTTGGGCTATTAAAGGTAGGATTCAAGGCTTCGGCCTTTCCTTATGTATTTTACATTTCTTGTATGACTATGTGTGTGTGTGTTTTACATTTGTTGTTGTGGGGATTTTGTTATGGGTATTGTGAGAGCCTCTCCACTTGGAGAAAATGGTCAACATGTGTGGGGTGGGGGAGGAGTGAACCTCCTTGGGGTCACATCATTTTTCTTGTGGTATTTTGGCCTTGAGGGCAAGTTGTGAAAATGAGTATATTTGAATGGCTTGAGAGCCATGGGAAGATTATGTGAAAGTTGGTATTTATGTGATGGCTTGAGGCCTTGTGAAAAAAATTGGTTTTGGGAGTTCTTTGGAGTGGCACTCTTGAGTTGAGTGATGTCCACTCCCTAACCCCTTTAAACTCATTTTTATGAGTTTTGTTTTGTGCAAGCCATGGGAGCCTTCTTGCTTTTGTGTTTGAGTGTTTTGTTGTGAAGTGGTGTGAGTGTTCCTTGTGTGAGGATGACCTCCAAGCTTGGGGGTGACTCATGAGTGAGTCTATGGCAGGGAGGAGAGCGGTTTTAGTGGCTTTTTTTCCCCTTTCTATGTGTTTATTGCAGGTTATTTGAAGCTAAGGAGCTTGGAAGAAAAAGATTAGTTATCTTCGAGTTTTGTAATTTTTTTGCTCCTTGTGAGCTATGGCCAAGTTTGGCCTACTTGTAGTTTATTTTGTCTGTAAAGAGAGAGTTGTTTGTTGCTCTCTTGATTTGTAAAATAAATGCCTACATTTTTGAGTTGTAATTAGTTGCTTCGAACTTGGAAATAAAAATTATAGTTGCTGTTTTATTTTCATATGATTGAGAAAATGTGTAAAGAAAGAATTATTGCATGTAAAGCTTTATATTTGTTGTAAGTAAAGGTTTAAATTTGATTCTCACTCCCATATATTTTCAAGCAAATAATAGAGATAAGTTGCTATTTTTTTTTATTTGAAGGATTGTGAAAATGTTATTTTTAAAAGAAATGGAGGTTCAATTATTTGTTGTTTTTAATAAAAAAAATAATATAGATATTTGTTTTATTACTTGCTGTTTAGAAAAAAAAAAATATGGATGCTTTACTTATTATCACTTCAAAATTGTTCTCTAAATGTTCATTTATTCATGTGTTTATCCAAATAAATTTATATATACTTATGTATATATTATATATGCAAACTGGGTATATATATAATATATACATATGATTTTCTTTGTATTTGGTGTAACTATTTTTTTTGTATGAGTGTTTACACTTCCTACTTTATATATATATATATATATATATATATATATATATATATATATATATATATATATAAGCTGTTAAATATGCCTTAATAACCTGACTATTTTTTTTGTGTATATATATATATATATAATATTAAATAGAATATCATTTTAAAAGTAAAATAAGTAAAATTTCTTTTGGTGTAGGCACCCGTATAGGGTTTGTTTTGTTTTGTAAAGCAAATAAAAAAAAATGAAAGTTGACTGTGTGTGGACGGCGGCCATAGGCCGCCGGCCACACACAACCGTTGATTGTTTTAAAAGGGGTGTGGGTGGGGGTTTGGCCCCCTCCCCACATCCAACTATCTTTTAAACAAATGAAACCCCGATGCAATAGTGAACGCTGTCGCTTGCTACAACGGTGGCCAAACCTAAGTCTCCTCCGTCGTTCGTCCTTTGGCCACTGTAATTTTTGTCTACAACTCTTTTTTTAACGATATATATATATATATATATATATATATATTTAAAAAAGGGGGGTATATTTTAAATGTGTATACCTCATGAGTGGTGGCCATGGCTGCCCATGAGCTCCAAAACCTGAAACACAAAAATAAGAAGAAAGAAGAATGAGAAAAGAAGAGGGAGAGAAAACAAAATGAGAATAGAAAGAATAGGGTTAGGGTAGAAAACTCATAAGGAAATTATATTTTAATTGGAGAACTTTTAGGGCTAGTAGGAATTTAAAATTAGAATTTATTCTTCCCTCTCCATTTTTGCATTATTCACTCTTTATCTTTTTTATTTAAATTAAGTAGAGGGACTAGTTTAATTTTACTTTGTACGTGGGTTGTTTTACCTAGAAGTAATATTTCCTCTAGTTGTATTTTATTTACCTAGAGATGGAGATTAATTTCTTTAATTGTTTTCTTTAGCTCCTTAGAGATTATTTAAATGAGCTAGGGGGAAATATTAGTTTAAATTTAATTATTAGTTTTTTGGGGTTTTTAATTGTTCTTATTATTATCCCTCTTAATTGAACTTTTGTAATGTAATTAATTTTAGATTGATTATTTTAATTTATTGCATGTGGTCATTAATCAATAAGGTTATTTTATTTTATTTTAATTAATTTAGTTGCGTTAACTTAATCATATTAGTGTGTAATAATTAATTAATGTATTAAGTCGATTAATCCAATTTGGTAAGCTTAGGGAAACCTTTAGTCAAAATTTACTTAATTAGAATAATCCCTATTCACGCTCATGAGGCATTATGCTACCAGATTTTTCTAGAATTCAGGGATAACTATCTTTAGCAATTTAAACCCTGTGTAGAGTGATGTTTTGATGTTCCCGCAACTGGCTGATTTTAATTAAGTTGTTATTTGATTTTGTTATACTTTAGAATTAGGCTTTTTAATTTCGACTCGTGTCGAAATCCTTTCACTCACATAGGAAGACTTAGGGTTTCGATCAATCGATCCTAACCCTAATAGCGACGCTTCTCACGTCGCATTGACCCCCTTAGTTGGCCTTCATCTCATAGGGGAATGCACATGTGATTACATTACCCTGCATTTGATTGACATGTTTACGCCTTATGCGTATCGCCACCAAGTACACTGACATGTGCGAGGGGGTTTCTAGGGTTGCGTGAAATTTTTTTGATATTTCTTGTCATGACCACATGACTAATGTGGACATGACACGTGTGTTGCGTGTCATGACCACATGGAAAATGTGGGCATGACATTAAAGTTGATGTGACCCATTATTCTATGCCATAGCTAACTTTCATCTATCTTAGCTAGCAAACAATAGTTGTCAAAGCCTTTCAAGTGATAAACATTACCATGAGTCCTCTTACCAGCAACAATTATGGTTCTAAAGCTTTTTCTTATCTCACATCCTTTGTCCTTGAACACAAGATTATATCCTTTGTTAGACATTTGTCCAACAATTAGAATATTATGTTTCAAGCCCTTGACATAAAGAAAAAATCTTACCAGCCCTCCATCATACTTTTCAAACTTGACAAACTTACTTTTGTCTCCAGTCATATGATTTGAACATCCACTGTCAATGATCCATTCATCTTCTTTTTCAGCATGAAATGCAGACAACTCTCCTAGACTTCTATCCTTCACATAGCTAGCAAGATTAGTAGAAACAAGTTCTTCTCTAAGTGCAATAAACAAGCATTCACTACTATTGCCATCATCAGAATTATCATCATCAGTTGCACCATCATCATCTTTAACATAGTAACTCCTTCTTACCATCTTTCTTTTATTTTCATTGAATTTTAAGGCTCTGTCAGGACATCTTGAAGCATAGTGACCAATTTTTCCACAATTGAAACATTTGAAGGGTAACTTACTTTTGAATTTTCCTTTTCTAGATCTTTTTATTCTTCCTGCAAACTTAGCCTCAAGTTCTGTAAAATCTTCTTCATCTGATTCCATAGCATACTTCTCTAATCTAGAAGTCTTTTATTCCTTGGCCTTGAAAGTAGTCTCAGTTTTCACAGGACCATCAGTAGTACCAAATTCCCTTATTTCAAAGGTAGTTAGTTTACCAAGTAATTGATCTTTTGTAAGTTTATCTAACTCAAGCAATTCTTCAATGGCAGATACCTTGTGACCATAGGACTTTGGAAGAGTTCTGAGTATTTTATCAATAACATCTTCATATTCTAACTTTCCACCAAGGGCCTTGATATTGCTGACAACTTCATCAATCTTCTGTATATAATTTGTTATGTTATCATCTTCAAACATTCGCATGGTTTCATATGTGGTCTTTAAATTCTGCAACTTAGCTTTCTTGACAGATGCATCACCTTCATAAACATTCTTCAATTTCTCCCAAATTTCATGAGCAGTTTTAAGATCTGCCACTTTAGCCATTTCAACATTTGATAAAGCATTCAATAGAGCATTTTTAGCTTTGTGATTCAATTCAAACTCCTAGATTTCTTCTTGAGTCTTTGGACCATTTTCAAGTATTTCATATTTCATTTTGACTATCATCCGGATACTATAACTTATAGAAATAAGATAACTTTCCATTCATACCTTCCAGTATGCGTAGTCAGTTCCATCAAATTGAGGTGTGTCCTTTTTGTGTGCCATCCTGGATCTTCCTTAAGCTGTTAGGCTTTCTTCAAAGGAACCTGCTCTGATATCAATTGTTGAATAGCACAAGACAACTAAGAGGGGGGTGAATCAGTTGTATCAAAAATTTTAACTTCTTTAAACCACAAACAACTTCACAATCACTTAACTTATTTCCTTATTATGTTATGAACATTAAACATGAATAGCATAATTAGAACATGAACACATCAACACCACATACACATGAACACCAGATTTTTTCCATGAAAAACCCTAAATAGGGAAAAACCATGGTGAGTGTTAGCTCACAATATAAATGTAGTAACAGGGTCAGTGCAAGAAGTTGGGTCCACTTTTTGACTAAAAAGTGGAAGTGTTTCCCCCGATTTTCAGAATTTGTCACATTTGACCTAAACATTTGAGGCACTAAAAGATTGAATCTTAAAAAATGTTAGTAATATGAAATGTAGTACTTAGAGTCTAGTTTCCAAATATGTAATTTATTTTAATACCCAGATGATACAAATTAATTTTCAATCGGCATTTCTAAAAACCATTGTTTAAAAGTCACTTTTTTTTACCATACCATGCACGTGTACGACCAACATAATTTGATCTAAGTATTTTTCTAAATCCTTTTGAGGAAAGATGCGCAGTACAGTGAAGTTTGATGAGGATATTTTTTTATAATTTTTTTCCAAATATTTTTTTTATTAATTTTTTATTGGCCCTAATTGCTGTTTTTGAAAACCCTCATGTACGACCAACATAATTTGAGCAAAATTAATCATAAAATAATTTTTTTTCATTGTGTAAAGAATGATGTGTAGATTGATGATATGTAATTTTTTTTAAAAAAATTAAAAATTAAAAGTTATTAAAAAAAACAAACACCTATCATTTCAAGTTTTTGGACTAGTTTTCTCATAAATTAAAAAATAAATAGAAAAAAAAGTCCAATAAAAAAAATTACATATTTGAAAACTAGACACTGTCATCTGTAATGGGTTTTAATTTCGTAAAAAAAATTTGAAAAAATGTCGTCAGCCATATAGGTAAAGTCAGTCTTTCCTCTTGTTCTATACTTAGACAAATACTTGCAGGTCCAAGGCTCAAGGTCGGCTACCCATGCCTTTCCTGAGCCTAAAACAAAACCAAAAGCATGGGTGTGAAATTCAAAATTTTAGAAATGGGTACCCGTTTTAAAACGGGTACCCGTTCTAAAAAACAATAGAAAACAAAATGGGTACCCGTTCTAAAAAACAATAAAAAATAGAATGGGTACCCGTTTCTAAAAATTATAAAAAATAAAACGGGTACCTGTTTTAAAATGGGTACCCATTCTATGAAACAAAACGGGTACCTATTTTAAAACGAGTACCCATTCTAGGCTCAGAACGGGCACCCGTTTTAAAATGGGTACCCATTCTAGTCTTAGGTGCTTGTTCCTAAACGGGTACCCATTTTCTTTAAAATGGGTACCCGTTCCTATCGGGATTTTTTTTTTTGCACGACACTTCCCCTATATGTGGACCCAACTTCTTTCTTTTACCCAAGTTCAATATCGAATATTAAATGGTGGCTCACTACTAAAGGGCTCACTGCCTAGGGCTCACTTCCTAAAAGGATGGCTCACTATCGAGGGTTGGCTCACTGCCGGGGGTTGAACTGATTAAGTAGCATCTACATCATGCCTGAGTTCAGTTCCATTGAAGCACAATAAAACTCCTCTGCTCTACTCTACTTTTACACTTCGCACTTATCTTTGCATCTTCACATCATCACTCCTCAAACACAAATTCATTACATGTATTTATAGAATTCATCAACCTTGGAATGTACATCAAGGTCGACATTACAATCATCAACCATTGGAACAATCTCCAAGGTTGGCATACATACATACATCAAATTAGGACTAGACCTAAACAAACTTGTAGACTAAATGAATAAAGGAGGAAAACTTCATGCCTTAGAGTGGACTCAATTACATCTTCACATGCTACCACACGCTTCTACAATTTAGGAAATTTATCCGCATAGAATGTTAATCATCCAGGTTGGCTAGACAAGTGCAATCACCAAGAACACTTGAACACATGCTTCCAAGATCTTCATTACAGCTTGCAGATCAAGCACACACCTTAAATGCATTTAGGGGACATATACAAACATCATAGAATCATTTGCAAACCAGAAAATCCAACCGCAACCAATCTCAACTTATTTCACTTGAAGATGGATTACAGACTGTTCTCAATCAGACACTGTCAAACTTTGCTAATTAGAAACTTATTTTTTGGAGCTTTAAATCACATATCCTTTAGAATTAAGATGACTAAGGACCTTATAAGCTTAAGTCCAAAACCACAAAGACAAACTCCAATCTATGGAGAAATGTGGAGAAAAACACTTTATTCATGTCACTCTGCAAACCTTGCCAGGTACATTCTGCACAACGATTCAGACCACCAAATTATAGATTTAGCATCTTCAAATACTTCTCTAAAACATATCCAAAGCTCATAATCCGGTCTTCAACACAAGAAATATGCGGAGAAAAATACTCAGACAATGTTCTTCAATCCATTAACAAACAACAATGCCAGAAGATATAGTTGACACAAATGACAACACAAATATGTTGACATCAATGACAACACGAATCAACACATACTTGCAACATGTTCAAGTATTTACCTTTCATGATTGACCCCCCATCTTTGTTGTCCTTGATAAGGCCCCAACCCACTTTAGTTAATAAAACCTTATTGGTGAGGTGAACCTTATACCAAGACCACCATGGGTTCTAGGTAAGAAAAACTTATCCCAATTGAAAAGAGCAATTCCTTTCTTCTCCTCAACTCCAAACCACAAGAAATTTCTGTGATTTTTTCAAAAAATTTAGCCAAATATTTAGGAGTCTTAAAAAGAGAGAGGAAATAGATAGGAATACCTTGCAATGAAGCTTTGAGAAGCTAAAATTTACCTACTTGACTTAAGAGTTTGTCCTTCTAGCCAGCCAGTTTCTTTTGAATCCTTTCTAGAATAGAGTTCTAAAAGGTGGGAGTAACTTCTTTCACTGTCAACGGAAGCCCAAGATACGAGCCAGGAAGAGAAGCACAAGAACACCCTAAAATGACTTTAATTTTCTATTGTAGAACCATATTAGTGTTAAAGAAATAGATTTGACTCTTCTCATAATTGATACATTGGTCTGAAATTGTAGGAAAACATTCAACAAATGTTTCTATTTCCTAGCCTCCACAACTGAGACAGCTCCAAAGAGCATGGTGTCATCCACAAACTATTGAATGGAAGAAGGTTCAACTAAGGTAGCTCAACTTTGATGCCCTTAAGCACTCCAAACCTTAACAAGTTCAAAATATTCCTTCCTATGACTTCATCCATCAAGATAAAAAGGTAAGGAGATAAAGGATCCCCCTACCTGATCCCTCTACCTGAACTGAAAAGTCCCCTAGGGATCCTATTAACAAGCACAAAGAATTTAGTAGTAGTCACACAGTCCTTAATCGATATGATTATCATATCTTAGAATCCAAATTTCTCTAGAACCCTAAATAAGAAGTCCCAAGAGACTCTATCATAAGCTTTAGAAATATCAATCTTAAAAACCATCCTAGGTAGGTTTCTCCTATCCATAGAATGTAGAATTTCATGTGTGGAGATAGCATCAAGAATTTGTCTTCTGAGAACAAAACCTTTTTGGCTACCAACAATAAGTTTATCAAGCAACGGTTGAAGTCTAAAGACCAAGATTTTGGAAAAATCTTGTAGACAATATTACATAGGCTGATAGGTCTAAAGTCAACAATAGAGATAGGGTCACCTTTCTTGGGAACAAGAGCAATGAAGGTGTTGTTTAGTTGCTTCAGTAGCTTCCCTATTCTAAAAAAGTCTCTGGCAGATTCAATGACATCATATCCCATAATTTACCAAAACTTTTGAAAAAAGGCAGGGGGAAATCTACTAGGACCTAGAGCTTTAAAGGATCCCATAGAAAAGACCATAGCTCTAACCTTATCTTCCATGACAGACTTGGTGACAATGGAATTGTCTTCATCTGAGAGGTACACAGGAATGTTGTCTAATAGTTTGTCAGCCACTTCATCAGAAGAGTTAATAGGTTTTTCTAAAAGAAAAGACTAGAAATATTTGAAAGCTAACTGACCAATATGTTCATCACAAATGACTTCAAATCCTCTCTCATCAATAAGCCTAGAGATGGTATTTCTTTTCATGTGCTGCAAAGCATATTGGTGGAAGAAAGCAGTGTTCCTGTCCCCTCCCCTCAACCACTGGATTCTAGATTTTTGCTTCCAAAAAATCTCTTCTTTCTTCATTATGTCATTCCATTCCTGTAGCAAAGAGTTTTCCAGGAGGAAGGTACACTCTGACTTGTCCCCTTTAGAAATTTTGTTTTGAACCTCAGATAACTTGGCAGAAACCAATTTCCTCTATTCTAGCATATTACCAAAAGAGAATTTGTTCCAACCTTTAACTTTATTTTTTATATTAAGAAGCTTCTAAACCAACCTAAACATGGTTGATCCTTGGATAGGGATATTCCATGAGGAAGAAATACAATCCCTAAAACTAGGATGGGAGGCCCACATTATCTCATACCTAAAAGGGTAGGGACCTTTGTGGGGTCTTTCGATCCAATTCAGAAGCAAAGAATTATGATCAAATGTAGTTATTAGTAGAGCAGCAAGCTTAGAGTGGTTTATAATAGCCTAGTTTGAGGAGATAAGGAATCTATCCAATTTGAACTAAATTAGTTGATCTCCCCTTCTTCTATTGGTCTAGGTGAATAGCTGATCATTCAACTCAATATCCATTAACCCAACAATATTAAAAAATTTAGCAAAATTAGCCATGTTGTCAAAGTAGTCCATGATGCCCCAAATTTCTTAAAAGGATATAGAGGGGTATTAAATTCACCTACCACCATCCAATGAGACTCCTTATTAGACAATATACCAAAAGACACATCATCCCACACCTCTTTTCTAGCCCCTCTAAAATTTAGGGCATAGATATTAGTAAGAATCTAGTCCTTATTCAAGGATAGAAATCTCACCTCTAGGTTGTTCCTAGAATGTGTACTATAGAGACCTTTTAGATTGTTCTGATTCCACACAATGACAATTCCACTAGATGCCTCTATAGCCTCACTAATAAAAAAATTTGCATTAGGATAAATATTCTTAGCTACAACTTTGAAATTAGCTTTCATCATTTTGACTTCCTCCAGTAACAAAATATCAACCTTATATTGAAAAATGTAGTTTTTGACTAAGAACTGCTTATGCTAACTATTAAGTCTTTTGATGTTCTAGGATAGGATTTTCATTTACGCCGCTTTCTGGAGGACACCTCCAGGGTTCTTTGTCTTCCATTATCTATTTCTTGTTGTCTAGTCTCCCACTAAGACCGCTAAGATGGCCTCCCAGTCTTATTGTCAACACCCACATTAGTAGTTTTCTTTACCTAACCTGTACCCTTCCTTTTCAAAGTAGACCATCCATCTGGGTCATAGGAGCTCTGTAGAGTGCTTTTCTTGCTAGTCTTAACCCCTGGTGATAAGGAGAGTCACTTCTTAAATGGAGATGTTCCATCCTTCTTGGAAAATCCATCTCCCCTTCCAAGAGGGCTATATTTTTTGACCTACTAGACAACCATCTCTAGTCCAATCAGGAACTAATTCACCACTGTGTTGTGTGGTTTCACAAAACACCCCATTTTGCCCCAGTAAAATGAGGAGCCACCTTTTTTATTGCTTGTTTCCATTGCTTTTGGGCGGTATGGTAAAACTTAACCTCGGATGCTTATCAAGATGTTGTCTTCTACATATTTCTGACCTTCAAAATCATGGTCAAAAGTCAAAGTCAGAATTAGTCATTGTTAATCCTGCTATATGAAAGAGAAGAAAATTCCAAGTAGGTTTGCCTTTTGAAGAACCTTAAAATTTGCTAGGGCGAAGAAGTTAGGTTGGTCAAAGTTTGGCCAACAGGTCCTCAAGATATTCATACAAGTTGGTCATCCTGGATATTAACTTAATATCCTGTCACTTAATAAGATCTAGACGTCAAAGTTAAGAAAGTCAGTAAATCAGCCATCAAGCGTCAAGATATCACATAACACCCTGGATATTAACTTAATATCCTAACCCCCTTTAAGATCCAGACGTCAAATTTAAATTGGCTAGTTCCTCAAATGTCATAGTGGATGGATATTACTTAATATCCTAACCTCACATAGTATCCCTATCTAGATGACGTCAGCTTAATGAAGAATGATGAACACACTTACGTCATTGTGATATTTTCTAACACCCGGATCTTAACTTAGTATCCGGATCATTTTTAGTATCCACATCCTGATGACATCATCCTATCCTGATACAACATAGAGATGGCATATCCACTTACATCATCAGAATATTAAGCATGCTTGGATATTTCATATCTTATTATCCTAATCCTTCGAATATCCATTCGCTGCATAACTAATGGTGGAGTGCCACATGTCTATGTAGAAATCCTAGCCTGATTTGTACGTAATAAGAACTCAATGATACTTTTTGTCAACAAAGGTTGACTCATATCATATCTGCTTATGTCAATTGATTATCCCCAGCATATCCACATGAATATTCCTCAGGAGGATATCCCCATCTTATACCCGCACTTTTTGCATTTAATACTGTGAAATGCTTAGTTGGATTTAAATTCAAGAATGTGCCAATGGACACATGAGGTAATCCAACGCAATCTTGCTAAAAAAATTCTTGAATCGTACGAATGTCATTAATTTTCCCTAAAAGTCATGAATTGCCCAAGTTAAAAGAGAATTTCATCGCCATAACTAATATCACTGCTTTCAAGAAATTATAATTTCCACTGTGATAGAGTTAATCGCGAACCTGAACTAAGCAAAGAAATAGAATTACCAGAGGCTACTCAATCCAGAGCATCATTCCCAAGCATTTTCACACTAATAATAAGGTAAAGAAGCATATACAGGTATTTATGAAATCTTGCTTATCTATTCATTTTGAAATGGCATCGTTAGGTAATCAAAGGGAATGATAATTGGTAAATCATAAGTCATGATAATTTCTATGATTGAGTATGATTTAATTGATGCGTTATGGTTGTAATAATCTTGTAGAATATAGTAATGTGATGTAAGCTAACCTAGGAGGGATACATATGTGTTGTTGTTTGAGATAAAATATGTTTAATTGTAGGATACAATGTCACAGTTGTGTATAGATAAAAGAGATGCAAAGTTCAAAAGCAGTGTATTCCCCAAAACTCGTAGCATATATAGAAAACTTGGAGTCACAGGAGACACACATCCAGGATACGTAGATCTAGAAACATTTAGGGCACAGATTGAAGCTTAGGAGGATGATCATATCCTGTAGAACATAGTGGCATCTGGCTTGTACCATGCCGCCAGATTTCCTTTCTCCGCAGAGGCCTTTGACCTAATGATGGAATGTATTCAAAATTACAATGTTTCCAAAAGAAAGGTGGAAAAACAATAGAGGTTGAATGCAGATCTCTCCATAGAGGGTATAACTAAAGTATTTCACTTGCCTACCTCTCAACAAATGTATTTGCCAGATATGAACGCATTGGCCAAAGAATTCAAGGATAACACAAAGGTATGTAGGAAGGTCATCTATCAAGGGTGGAAACATCCAAAACACATAGCCAGAGCAGCTGACAAGATGGTTCAAAATTTATATAAGTTTGATTTTAATGAGGAGGTTCAGTAGCTCATGTTCATGTTGAGTAGAATGCAAGGTCTAGTGAACTGCGGAACATTTGAACCATAGATGTTTGGATTAGCTAGGTTAGTTATTGAATATAAAATAGAGAATGCTAAAGTCCAATGGGCCAAGTTGATCAGTGATACCATCCATGATCAGTTCACTAAGTGGAAGGATGGCAAAGCAATGGTTTTCAGAATGACATCATATTTAGTGTATGTTTGTGCAACCAGAGGTACCTTCAATGGTTTGAAAATAGTGGGTAAAATGGGAAAATTACTAAATGAGAAAACTCCATGGGAATATTATCTCCAATTGGAGAGGTCTTCCACTCAGTATTATAGATTAGTTAATGATTGTTTCGTGATGCACTTAGTCAAATTGATGGAAGGTGACTGGACCAAAAGGTTTTTAGTTGCTGCCACAAAGGCAATCAGTGGATATGGCTCTTGGTTCATCCAGGCCAAGACATACTCATACATCAGGATGGAAGATTTTAGTGGGAAACCTTACATGTTACCAAGATACCCCTCATAAAAGGTGGTGCCAATGGAAATGATGAGGCAACAACTCCCCACATTCGAAATGTCAAAAGTCAAGAAGGGTAGACCTTACAAAAAATTTCTAATTGATGTCAACTACTATGTGGTGGGAGCCATGGATAATGCAAACAAGGCAGAGGCAGAGCTGAAGGCCTTGAATTTGAAATTGTTTCCTTTGGCTAGAGACTATGATCCTTATCATAGGATAGAAAAGAGATTCAATAAGAAATATAAACATAGTGTCCATCTTGAATATTATTGGGCAGATTGTGAGGATGAGCATGACGTAAGAAGGAGAGAATATCAAAGATTAACTCTTGATCAAATAAGAACAATAGTGTAATATGAGGTGCATCCACACATCAAAAAGGATGATAATGACCTTATGGATCCAGAGTATGAAGAACAAAAGGTATACAATGATACTATCTCTGGCCCAGATTTAACACAAAAGGATGAAGTATCCATAGATGCTCTAACAGCCAAAGTGATGGTCAGAACAAAGAAATGGGTTGAGAAGAAAGTAAATGAACTAAGGGCAAAAGGTGTTGCCATTACAAGTGATCAAAAAAGGAAAGAAGAAAGAGCTAGGAGAGCAAGGTTGCGAGGACTTCCTTGTAAAGAAGAGGGAAATCCTTGGCACAAGAATACTGGAGCCAGGTTCTTCTGTAGTTACAGAGGAGATCACATCTGAATGGGTAACCCTGACATATCAGCCTCTATCATCACCAACTGGACCAATTATCAAAGCCATCCCTATGGTTACACCCCAAGTATCAATGGTACAAAGGGAAAGTTTAAAAGGGGCCATTGTGGAGGAGGGCCTTAGTATAGAAGAGAAAGATAGGATGCCTATTGGGGCTTTGAAGAGGAAAAGAGCTGATGTTATGCAGGGTGTCAAGGTACCAAGGCATAGTCAACATCAAAGTCTGAGAATGAGGGGGGCTTTTCCACCTCGAGTTGATGCACAACCAATGGTATCAGGATCAATTGATCCAAATTTGAGTGTAGTCAGAGAAATGCAACATGGTATGCTAGCAAAAAGTATTATCAGAGTCAAGACTGAGCTAGTCCAAGATGCTCAACAATAGCTAATGGAGAAGGATAATAGCAAACCTCTTCCCTTAAGTGCCACACTTGACTTAACGGAAGATGACTTGGTAAAATACATTACCAATCATCCTATAGAGTCTCTGCTACAACATATAGAAGCTGTGGATAAAAGTACAGTAGCAACATAGCAATATAATAAGGGAAAAGAAGGGAATGAGTCTCCTGAAGTAGAAGAGACGGAGGTTCATATGGGACCATTAGACACATTGGTTGAAGACATCGCCCATCAAGCTATGATAGGGATGACATATGTCCCTGGGTAGAAGGTCATTGAGAAGGAAGTCACAAGAAATGATTAGCATCAAGAGGGAGATACCCCTATGGGAGCAAATGATGAAGACAATAAGACATCAGAACAGATAGAACAATAGGATATCCAGATGGATAAACCAGAACAGGAATAGATGTCAAAGTCACCCAAGACCATAAGAGATACCAACACTAAAATAGAACAAGGGCATCATCTAGATGACCAAGGGGATAAAAGTCAAGAGTTTCAAGGTGATGAAGTCCCAAGAGGACAGGAAGAAAAGGTACATGAAGATCAGCCCACATCTGAGCAGGTGCAAGGGAATCCCACATCAAAGAAAGATAAAGAAGATGATCAGACTAGGCCTCAGCAAGAAAGTGTGCTGCAAGATAAAGGTACATCTTAGTCTTTGGCTTTGTCATTGATTACATCAGAGGTAAGTCAAGAAAAGAATCCTCAGACTCCTTTTGACTTTAAATCACTATTTACCCTAGATCCTACCAAGGCAAATTGGAGAGCTAAGATAGTCTCCAACATTAAGAGGGATTCACAAACAGGTAAGAGAACAACACAAGTTGTCATTCCTATCGTGGATAAGGCCAAGGTTGAAATCAACCTAGAGGAATACCAAGCAACACAAATTGATTTGGGCCATATAACCACCAAGCAAGAAGCTCGAGGGCATCTCCAGAGTGCTGAAGCAGTGGTCACCAAAATGAGGAAGCTCAAGGTTAAGAACAAAGAATTGAAAGAACAAAATCTGTAATTACAACAATTTGTGCAAGGGTTAATGAAGCCTAATAGCATGGGATCCACCCTACAAACTGTTGAGATGCCCTCCTCATTAACTTTGATAAGTGAAGAGGAGATAGCTGGCCTTGAAATGCTTGATACAAATATTAGAAACACAAAAATAACATAATTTTTAAAGCACAACTTAAAAAATAGTAAAATCCTCTTTTACTCTCCGACAGAAAAAGAAAAATCACCAAAATTCAGTTTTTACAATAAATAAAGTTGATCAAAATTGAGAGAAAGTAAGTAGTACCCTTAGACCATAATCATTAGGCTTATATAATGGAAAAATGGTTCTCTAAGTTCATGAATTCAGGAGAAAAACTAATAAGGATGTCCATATCTAATTGGGACACATTGTTCGAGCTGAAGGCAGATATTGATTCTTTGAAGGGTGAATTCACCCAACATATATAGAAGTGCAATTATTCAATGGAAAGACTCAAAAGAGCCAAGGCCATGACTGATACTGAATTACTGAAAAATAAGGTGGTTCCTAATGCTACTCTACCACTCATGGAAACTTGGATGGAAGAAATGTATTTTGAACTAAATGTACTCAAGGCTAACATAAACAGGATAAAGGACAACCAGACCAAAGTTCATGATTTGTTAGCTAAGGAACTAAAAGTACTAGAAGAGCTGCTGGATGATGTAATAACAAAGGAAGAATCACCCTTATCTGATAAAGCTATCCAGATGTTTAGGGATAAATTCAAAGAAGTGGCTGAAGACCCAAAGGAGCTTTTTACTGTAGAGGTTATGGATGAGATGATTGAATTAAGTGTCAAAGTAAAAACATATAAAAAAGAAGTGGAGAAAAGGGCATCTATGCTAGGACCTTTAGATGAAGAAATAAAAGCATTGAAATATATAAAACTAAGGGCTACTACAATTAGCAAATATCAAGTGGATGTATTTACCCAAGCATATGATGCATATGAGAGGAAAAATACATATATGTAGGGACATGGAGATGATATATCCGAATGAAAGGAGAAAGACCTCAAGTATTATCCATTTTGTCATCTTGTTGGATATATTTACAGATCAAATGAAATACAAATGGAATATTCTAGAAGGACAGTTGTCTTCGCCAGAGGATTGTTAGTTGGCAATCTATGCCACATGAGATCTTGTGTTGACTAAGTCAATGAAGTATGAGCTGTTGATCTTAATAGATAAATCCTGATCATAGGATCTTTTGTAACCACCTCCTATCCTTTTCCTATAAAAGGAGATGGAGTACATTTTGTAATGTATTTGAAACTTAATTGAGATTAGATTGCTAAAACATCAAGACTAATTCTCAAGGCCAATTGTAAATTTACAATCTTTTGCATACTTAATGAAGGTGAAGTACCCTGATTACATACAATTGTAAACTTTGAGTAATCTGTGAATGGGTTATGGATATGTTCTTTGATTTGATGTGTCCCTTGGAGTGCATTTCATGTTGTGCATATTGTTTTCATTCCTTTCCATCAAAGTTAGCATCAATCATATCTAATTGTGGAGCATCTTGGTGAACATATAGTTTGATTTCCTTCTCTTCATGACAGTGTCAAGAATGTAGATGGACCAATGGCTAAAGATTCACTCATTTTAGTAAAATTAGAAAGCATTCATTCAAATGTCTTTAATTTCATTTGATCATCATCACAATTGCAAAATACATAGAAAATCTCAAGGAAATACAAGAAAATATGCTGATATCTCATAGATAAATGAACATCAGTGGCATATTTGAGAAAATAGCATGTTGAAATGATAAATATCATGCAAATGAACATAAATAATAACAACAATTATGGAAATATATGCCTGTAGGCACAACATTTAAATAGATTTATAGTGTAGAGGTAAAATCCAGTCAATATAAGTTGATATGTAGAAGAATTGATCGAACTTACATAATATCTACATTATCTAGTTAAATATAGTAGGATTTAACCTTGTTTGTTAAGAAATTTATAGAAAGCAGGTGAAATTGAGATTATCCAGACATAAATTTGTTGGAATCGGAAATGTAAGGCCCCTGAATGGAAAACAACAATGCATATAAAACCACTAAGTAACATCAGATGATTATGAACTAATCCACAGAGACTTGGGATCATGAATTATGTGAATTCATCATATCTTTCAAGATTATAAAGGTTTGATTTGCATTTATTTATCTATGTTTGTTTATGACTAACATCATGATCAACATAAATTGGTGCTAGGAGGGCCTCAAGAGCACATAAACCTGTTCGAGAAAGTAATTTGTCTCTGTCTAACTCAGATCCTCTATTTCCCTATGAAAATTATGAGACATTCACCCCCTAACGCAACATAAATCTATGTTAGAATTGAAGATTCATTGTCTGGATACCTTTCCTGCACCTACACAAGGTGATATTTTCAAATTTTGTAAGAACCTACCAAACTTTGAGCATTCGTGTAAAGTTTGTGCTTATCACTGGTTATTTGATAGATTTGTTTACAAATATGGTAATTTAGTGCATAAATTTCTCAATATTTACAGTTACTTGGTTGAAATCCTTTAATCTGAGTCCACAGTTGTAATTTTTGTGAATACAACACAAATATCTAATTATTGTGATAGATTAACCTGATACTTGCAGTTTGTGACTTGTGTTTCTTAAATCCCGAGTCAATAGTTGCATTTCCTACAAACATAATATAAATATCTTGTCACTTTAGGCTTCTGACTACAAATACCTACTCCAATGGACCAAATACACCGATCTTTGTGAAGATTTATCCAAGATATTCATATCCAATCGCAAGTTGTGAAACTCTAGCTCATCGACCCAATACCAGGTCCAGATCCATTGGACTTTTTGAAGAATTGCCAATTCGTGGACTTAGACCTCGTACAACTGATATTCACCATAGTCCTGGTTCTAGCTCATCGACATCTTCATCCATACCTATTGTAACACCTCTAGTGTCTCCAATTATACCTCAGATACCTCAGGTACCTCTCACAATGTCTTTCTTTGCAACTCAGTCACCACTTCTATTCATAGCATATCATGCTTTACCTAAAAATTTGGATAAAATTTGTCCAAAGTATCATCCTTAGCAGGATGCAGAGGATCACATCAAAACCTACAAGGAAGCTTGTTTTAGAACAAGAATTAAACATGAAGATGTCGTGTGCATGTTATTTCCTTACTCTTTAGGAGAGGAAGCTTATAGCTAGTACATTAGTCTTTCCCAGTCAACCATCCCTACTTGGGATGTCTTAGAGAAAGATTTCCTAGGAAGATTCAAAATACCAGTAGATCTAGCTATCACTTATCACATGTTTGCTACAATCAAAAGAGCAGAGGGAGAAATAATTTCTAACTTCAACACTAGATTTCAAAAAATGTATTCTAAGCTAGTTGACCCATATAACGTAGGTGATGCAGCAACTAGATCCATATATTATTCAACCTTGGATCTTTTGACATCTATGTTCATCAGAGGAACACATCCCCCCATAACTTCACTAGCAGGTGCTTTTGAAGAAGCCATTAAAGTTAATCAACAGTTAACACCTGGCTTTACACCTAACTCTGGATATCCTGCATATCCTGTACAACCACAAGGTAATGGAGTCATGGTATTTCCAGCCATCATGCCTAGTCCCCTGCAGATACCTCCACTTATTATCATGCCTCCTCCAAACGGAAATGGCCAAATGATACCTCATCTTAGACAAGTATCTTAGGATGCAGTACAAAATAGTAGCAATGGTAGCTCTTTCTTAAAACCTCACCAAGAGAATGTAGTAGCTAAGGCTCAGGAAGAGAAAGATGACATTAAGGAAATATTAGCACAACTGAGGAAATTAACTACTGAGATCACACGTATGAGGAGTCAAAATTTCTATTCTCAGTCAAATCATAACAGGGGATATCTTGATAGAGGATATGGAAATAACAATGATAGGTCTAGATATCCTGATAAAGGGTACAATAATGATAGGAATTTCAATAACAATAATAATAACAATATTGTCCCTAGGCCACCTAGAACATGGAATACCAGACCAAATAATGGTTTATTGCCATCTCCATTGGATAATCAACCTCCTAATGAACCCAAACAGACAACTAGGGTGAATTTAGCAGAGGCTGCACTCACAAATTGGTGCAAAATGCACAATACCAATGTGCATACTGAACTAGACTTCCCCCCAGTTCAAAATAGCAGCTAGTATTTTCCAGGCTAAGGTGTCCAATATCGCAGGAGATCTTCCTTGTTCTGAAGAAAATGAGATTGTTCCCTTAGGACCATGAGTCCGCCCTTGTGCTAGAAAGTTCTATTGGTCATCAACATCACCAAATGACCTCAACTCATGCAAATTACACATTAGCATGTGAAGAGTCTGCATTAGCATTTGATTCAAATTATGTGTTCCCTTTTGAGGATGAAAATGAACCTGAATCAGAACTAGAAGAGGTTCATGCTTATCAACAGCAATATCAGGGTAGGCATAATTATAACTTGAGGAGAAATCCTAATAGACCAGATGGTCCTTTAACCACACTTATTCCTCCCAATAATTTCAACACTCCACCAAATCCTAAAGCCAATAACAATCCTGGTCCTCCTAAGGTGAATACTCAGTATTTCACACCTCAAAATTTAGTGACAAAAGCTATCAACCAATTGCCCAAGTCTAATAAATTAGTCACATATCTGGCAGAAGAGATGAAAAAGATCAAAATTAGCTTATCCTTTTCAGAATTGCTCAAAACTTCAGTCATCAAGAAAGCCTTTCTAAAATCCTTAGATGAGTCCACACTAAGAGATGAAAATCCTAGTCATAATCCTAGTCACATCCTAACTAGAGATCTTGCACCCAAAGAAAATACTGTCAAGAATAAAATGCAGGCTACTGTCCAAGTTGCTGAAATGTCACACATGACTTTATACACAAATAAGTCTGAATCCCCTCCATTCTTACTCACATTGAGAATATTTGGTAAGAACTTACATAATTGTTTAGTGGATTCAGGTACATCCACAAATGTGATGCTACTATCCATTTGCAATGCTCTAGGGTTACATCTAGCCAAGTCCCTCAAGAAGGTGACACAACTTGATAAAACAGAAGTGAGTGTGGTATGAGAGTTAATTCATATCCACATGCATCTTGCATCAGACCCAAGGGTGTAATATTACATTGACATCCAGGTGGTAGATATCCTTGATACATATGGAATGTTGCTTAGTAGGGATTGGTCTAAAACACTTAACAGCTACATGGCCACCGACTTCAGCCATATGTGGTTACCTTGGAAAGGAATTCCTAACTAGATAAGGGTAGAAGTTGAACCCAAGATGAAGCATATGATAACTGAATACAACAATACCAATGAGATACTTTATGTGGATGTTGAACCAGGGGTTTACGCTATAAGACCTCAAATGGTTAGGATTGAGGAAGTGTTGATGTATGATATGCGTTCACATAGAAATAGTGATAAAAAAGATAGGATGATTATTGAGTCTGATCATAGTTCAACTGATAATTAAGACACCGATCACTTTAAGGAATTTGAAAAATACCTGTCCAGAGAAATGCAAAGTTGCCAACTAACTGGGACATCCATTAAGAATGTCCTGTATCTGGTTGGTGCAGGTTACATGATGAAGCATATTTAGAGAAGTATTGTGATGCATGTCTACACATGATCAAGTTAGAAATAACTTATAGTGAAATAGGATCATCTTCAACTGAGGTAAGTGAAGTATCTGGTAATGATGATACTGATTTTTATTTGCTTTCTTTAGATGTAGGGGAATGTGAGGAAGATGTACATCAGGATAATGCCTGTATACACCATTCAGAAGAAGTCTTAATATGTGACATGATGAATCCATGTGAAGATCCTTGTGATAAAGAGAATGTTATTACCCCATGGACTGACTGCCTAATTGCATCAGATTATGAACTATTAGATGAAGATAAAGGGAGTCGTCTAACCAAATTTGAAGAGTTTTTGTCTAAACAAGTTTAGAGACTTATTCTGTAGAGAGTCCCTTCACAATGAGTATTGATTGAAGGATGGTGTATCTTGCATGAGGAACCACATTTGGAGATAGCATGTGCCTTATGTTTACACATATTGAACAAAGAAGAGTAGTTGTGTTCCAAAAATAAATCACATGATACCAAAGATATCCCTAAGGATGAAAGAAAAGAAACTACATCACATCCTAAAGATAAAAGAAATAATATCAAAATGATGGATACAAAGTCTCCATAGACATCACCATAGGTGATAAAGATTGAACCTCAAAAGTTAAAGTGGATATCAAGTGGTGCAGTAGACAAAGCCAAAAGGAAAAGAGTGTTGGCAAGAGACACTATATGGATTCATGGTTGTTGTCATTGATGGCAACAAAGGTCATCCCACATATCCGCAAGTCATGATATGTCTCTACCGGAAGTCAGATTGAAGATTGTGGTGGTCCGGTGAACAAGAACAGAGCATGTGGCAAGGTCCGACAGATTGGTCCGGATCTCTCAGAGGAAGTGTCTTGGTGCAGTGCGGATCTGGGGAAGTCAAGAGGACTATCTTGAGTAGTATATTCCAAGGATTTAGCCTCCGGAGATGGACAAGGAAAAAGATATGAATAGTTGAGTACCGGATTCCTGAGAGACAGTGAAAACAGAGGAAGAACTGACTGACTGAGTATCAAACTACTTTCCGGATGTGTTACAGATGATGATAAAGGTTGCGGAGGCATGAATCATGTTTGGCCGACATAATTGATGATATCTACAAGTATATGCTTGATCCGCATTGCTTGGTGAGCAAGGATTCAGCCGACAGAACTAAGTTTGTAAGAAACTAGACTGTTCCGGATGCCGACTAGAAAGATGATGAAATTACTTGTGCGGATATATATAGAGGATGGATTTAGTTGTGAAAGGGTGTGAATATATGCGAACAAGTCCAGAGTAGAGCAGAAGTAACAAGAAAGATCCGGTATGTGAAAGGACAGCAGACTAAAGAACAGAGGAAAGATGAAGTGCAGCAGATCAGTATACTGAACCTAACCGGAACTGAACTCCAGCATATGCAGATGCTTCCAATCAGTTCAAGACTGTGATTCTAATCACTTTGTAAGACAGTGTGTCTTCTTGTAGGCAGTGAGCCTCTTGTGAGCAGTGTGCTCGGGCAGTGAGCCCTAATTGGCAAGTGCCATTTTTGTAATTTCCTATTCTTCTAACAGAGAATAATTCTTGGGTTAATCACCCCGTGGTTTTCTCCCTTAACAGGGTTTCCACGTCAAAAATACTGTGTCATGTGTTTCTTATTTCATGGCTTATGTTTTGTGTTTGATTTTATGCTGCTTCAATTAAGAGGAAAGTTTAATAAGGGAAATAATTAGGATAACTGATTCACCCCCCCCCTCTCAGTTATCAACAATTGGTATCAGAGCTAAGTTCCTCCTAATAGAGCCTAACAGCTTGAGGAAGATCTGGGATTTCAAATGGATGCATATGGTTTAAGGGAGCAACTCAAGACTGCCCTTGAGGATCTTGAACAGTCAAATTCTGAAGTCAGTGAATTAAAGGAAAGACTCAAACAGGCTGATGAATTCATGAGAGAATTAAAAGACAAATTAAGTCTCTCTATGAAAAAGAGAAAGGAGCTGCTTCAACAGTTGGCAAGACAAAGTGAAGAAAGCAATACAAGTGAGGAATTGACTGAGCAAACCAAGTTATGTGAAAAGTTATCAAAAGAAGTCATTATGTTAAGACATGAAATGGAATCAGGAACTATAAAGTTTACTCAAGAGATTGAAGAAAAAAGAAAGGCTGAAGACAATCTAAGACAATCTCTTAAAGAAAAATCAGAAGAATGCCACCAGATGGACAGGATTATCAGACACCTTGAATCTGATCTTGAAGATTCCAAAGATAATGAAGGAAAACTTGAGGATCAAATTGCCTCTCTCAAAAGAGACCTTCAAACAGCAAATGAATATAAAGAGAAATTCAAGATAAGTTCTGCTCAACTTGAAATTCTTCTTGGAAGTCAAAAGAGGACAGATGACAAGTATGGCTTGGGATATGAGAAAGGAGAAAGCTCCGGATCCGGTCAGAGGAATCTTGGATCAGAAAATCCAAGGAGCAGGCCTAGAAGACCTCCGGTAAGACAGCCAAATGCTCAAAAATATCCATCCTTCAATGGATACTGCCACAGCTGCAACCATTTTGGTCACAAAGCTAATCAGTGCAGAATGAGAATGAATCAGATTAATTCATCCTTCTCCGGACAGTGCTTCAACTGCAAAAGGTATGGACACAAATCCCATGAATGCAGAATTATGCAAGTAAACAAATCATTCAAAGGTAGATGCTTTACATGCAATAGAGTAGGTCATATGGCTAATCAATGCAGATCAAGGGGATATCAGTTAAATATGCAAAGAAATGTTATTTGCCAAATCTGCAATAGGTCCGGTCATAATGCTAAAGTCTGCAGAAACAAGAATCAGGACAAAAGAGGTCCGGTGTATAATCAGAATCAAGACAAGGGTAAACAAAAGATGAATGCGGATGAAGTTAGGAATCAGATGAGCAAGATTTGGGTGAAGAAAAGCTCAGAGAATGTAGAGGTTGGATCCGCACCAGATTCTGGTGCTGATATTTCTTCCGGAAATTAAAAAGTGAGCTCAGGCTCAGGGGGAGACTCAAAGAAGATTCTGTTCCCCCAGCCAAACAAGTTGTGCCAGATGTGGCACAAGATGCGGATTAAAGGGTTTGTAGATATAAGTCCTGAGATGCTTCAGTAAAGTTTTCAGAGGTCCGCATGGAGTTATGAAGAAGCTGTGTTCGATTAAGTTAGACCTGTTCAGGGAGGTGCTCCGGTATGATAAAGGATTACAAAAAGGTCCGGAGAGATCCGGAAGTGCACGATCTTGTCTTGCGGATTGGACAGAGTGTTTGGGATGTTCTTGTAATATGTTACCTAGATTTATTCATGATTTAAAGATTCGAATGATATTCAGTGATCAGGACTAATCCGGGATACTCCAAGCTGTCCAGACATGGTAAACCGGAATAATGCAGGTGAAGCATTTATTGCAGACAGATATTAGGGTTTGCGGAGCAATATAAGGGATTTCTCAAAAGTTATCTGCTCATTCTACACTTGAGAAGAAGCGAATAGTGGAGCTCTGCAACAAGGTTCATCAAGCACACCAAGGATCTCCTGCCGAAGCTATTGCATAAAGAAATCAATCCAACCACTCCGTGCAAACCGAAGGCGCATAAGGTATTCTTCATTTTTTCATTGCCTCACTGCAAATCTTTGAAGAATGGCTACTCCAAACATAGTTAAGATCTCTGATAGACCTCGCCCCTCATTCAAGAAACATCCCTACAAATCATTGGAGGTAGATCCACTAGGAGCCTTCTCTAGTGTTCCCCACGGAGTCTTACATACTGAAGATATTAGGGTTTACATACACGCAAACATTGAGGAATTTGGGGAATTCAAATTAAGAGACCTCTATCACAAGCAACTGATAGACAATGCTTTTGAGCTCAAACCAGAGTATAAGGGTATCCAGAAGAAACAATTTGAGCAATTCATTCATTTCCCTAGCTTTGAAGAAGATGAATGGGTCCGGTATGTACTGAGCAGGATGCATGACAACTTCCTTTGGCTAGATAGACCCTGTAAGATCACAAAAGAAGCAATTAGAGCAGTAACTGGTCTATACTCTTCCGGGGGGGTACCTATCCTCAAATCTGTCAAGAACAACGTTGTAACTGAGGCCACCGGATCAAAATATGATAAGAGGGCAATGACCATTGAAGATATTTCGGATCCGGATATCAAATATGCATCAATGATAATAGGATACAAGATCTATCACTCCAGCAGGGAGAATTCTGTATCCGGAACTGCAATATACACAGCATATGAAATGCTAAGAAAGAATGCAGATTATGATCTTTGTGAACTACTACTAAGCCAATTGATGGAAAATGTACAGAAAATCAAGAAAGACAAGAAGAACTCCTTTAAGTATGGTACTCTCATTGTATGTCTATTCTTTTACTTCATGAATGAGCTACCCGGAACAAGTGGATGGATATGGCAGAATGACAAACCTGTTGCAGTCCAGATAAGAGACTATTTGCATGGACTTGGGGATGCAAAAGCGAGAAATACAGCTCTATGGGGATACTTCAAAAACTTTCAGAGCATGATGCAAGCAAGAGAGAGAATTCCCCAGTCTCTCATTGAGAAATACAAGGACTCAGTATGTTTTATGGTTGACACTGATCAGTGCCTAATGGAGGCAGTGGAGCCAAGGACTGTCTGGATCATGCCCATGGGGTATGAAGTTGATGAACAGATAGTAGAGCTGCATGTTCAACACATGCTAAGTCAGCCCAAAGATCCTAAGGCAGAAAGGTTTGGAACCTTTGAGGAGCTGAGCGTGAAATTACATGTAGAACTCAGGGAACCTGAGATTAAAAGAAAAGTGAGAAAAGAAGTAGAGCACATTGCTCAAGGCCTAGGCATCTCAAAAGAGGCACTTGATGCCAGCCGGGAAAAGAGGAGAAAGGCTGAGGAAGAAGAGAAAAGCAAAGAAAGTGCTCCGGTTGAAACCCCCACCCGGACCAGATCATCAAAGAGATCTGCACCTTCCACAACCAAAAGCTCAAAACCGGAAGTCCAGGCATCCGGTAAAAGATCCAAGACAAAAGCATCAAGGGCTTATGAAAGCCAAAAGGATGAAGAGGAGACAGAATCAGATGAAGGAGTAAGAGAAGTAAAGAAACAGAAAAAGAAAGGATCCGGTAAGCCCTCCACAGGCCAAGACAAGGAGGAAATGGCAGAGGTAACTGTTGAAAAGCCCACTCTGTCACTAGAGAGCATAATCAAGTCGGTCACGGTGGATGGAAACCTTCAACCAATGACTGAATCCTATGATGACTTCAGTGAGGCAGACCAAAAGACTCTGCAGGAAGCCACAGTTAAATATCTGAACACATACAATAAGGCTTTCATTGAGATCATATCACTCATTCCTAAAAGCCTAGAGAAGGAAATGGAAGTAAGAAAGAATAATGCTCATGCCAAAGATCTTGAGATCCGGGAGCAGATAGCTATTCAGCTATATCCTCAAATTGATCCCAAGACAATGAACATGATCTTCAAGGACTGCAGAGATGAGTTCAGAAGTAAAGCCAGGATGAATCAGCTCATGCTTGGTGAGACTGACAAAGTGGCACAAGAGACAGAAGAGATCCTCCGGAAGGCCTTCAAAAGGTTCAATCTTCCTGTTGTAGAGGACTTAGGTGCAGAAACAGCTGCTGATTTGGAATCTTCTGTTCCGGAAGAAGTGAGCCATGAACAGACAAGTGAGGACTTGGGACCCTCTGCTCCAGAAGAAGTGGCCCATGAGCAAGCAAGCATCTCTCCTCCGGTTTCCCCTACAGTCTCCGGATCCAAAGAAGAAGAGCAGTTGCAGGAGAAGGAAGCAGTGGTGACAGACAAAGAGGTTGACAGTTCTAAGACTGCAGAAGAAAAGAAACATCTGTCTCCGGCAAGAGACACTGCACAAACTGTTCAACAATTTTTGAGCAAAGAAACTCTAGAGATTGATGAACCGGAGCTTCTAAAAGGTCCATTTGATTTTGACTCTCTCTCTCCGGTACAAACAATGAAGATAGCTTCATTTGCAAATGCCAAGGCAAATGAAAAGCTCCTGAAGTCTCATATGGAAGACTGTGAGTTGATAGAGGCTGCTTCCGGAGTACTTGTAAAGATCATGCCATCAATCCAAATAGATCCGACAGCCTCCACTTCCGGTAATCTAAAAACCTTAGTCAGCAGTATTGATACACATTTTAATTCTCTAGAAAAATCAGCTGAAGAAAAGGTCCGGAAGGAATTTTTGGATAAGAGATTTTCTGAAATATTAGAATTAATCTCTAAGGATAGGAAGATTGTAAGCATTGGAATAAAGAGTTTAGAAAATGCTCTTAAGGATGGCGGTGACATCTACAAATTTTGTATATCTTGGTCAAAGGCAACAGCAGCAATTGACAAGAAAATAAAAGAGGAACAGGACAAGCTTCAAAGCTTATCTCAAAGTTTTGATCCTCTCTCTTCCTCTATAATAAATCAAGAATGTCAGACTATTGCAGTCTTGAATGAAATAAAGAATCTTGAGAAGGAGAGGAAGAACATTACCAACCGGATGGGAGAACTTAGAAGGATTATAGTCCCTAAGTTGGAAACTATGCATGAGGCCATCAGTGATGCCCAGACCACCGCCCATACAAAAGATCCGACAGATCTCAGGCGGGCAGAAGCTTTTGCATTTTTGTTGAGTGGTCACATTTCAATCTTGGACAGAATGAAGCTAAGTTGGGCTACTGAAATGGTTCAACTGCAGACATCCTTTGCAGACATTCTGCAGTATATGTGAGTATGTAAATATGCGGCTATATATAGAAAATTTTTGAAAATTTTGGTGTGCGGACCCTACCCTTTGCCATTGATGTCAAAGGGGGAGTGAGGAGCAGTGAAAAATGAGGAATCCAACTCAGGGGGAGTTCCGGAAATTGTATATAAAGACAGAGCATCAGCAGAGGGGGAGCATAGTGTAAACACTTAGTCATTTTTTCACTAAGTGTTGCCATCAATGCCAAAGGGGGAGATTGTTGGCAAGAGACACTATATGGATTCATGGTTGTTGTCATTGATGGCAACAAAGGTCATCCCACATATCCGCAAGTCATGATATGTCTCTACCGGAAGTCAGATTGAAGATTGTGGTGGTCCGGTGAACAAGAACAGAGCATGTGGCAAGGTCCGACAGATTGGTCCGGATCTCTCAGAGGAAGTGTCTTGGTGCAGTGCGGATCTGGGGAAGTCAAGAGGACTATCTTGAGTAGTATATTCCAAGGATTTAGCCTCCGGAGATGGACAAGGAAAAAGATATGAATAGTTGAGTACCGGATTCCTGAGAGACAGTGAAAACAGAGGAAGAACTGACTGACTGAGTATCAAACTACTTTCCGGATGTGTTACAGATGATGATAAAGGTTGCGGAGGCATGAATCATGTTTGGCCGACATAATTGATGATATCTACAAGTATATGCTTGATCCGCATTGCTTGGTGAGCAAGGATTCAGCCGACAGAACTAAGTTTGTAAGAAACTAGACTGTTCCGGATGCCGACTAGAAAGATGATGAAATTACTTGTGCGGATATATATAGAGGATGGATTTAGTTGTGAAAGGGTGTGAATATATGCGAACAAGTCCAGAGTAGAGCAGAAGTAACAAGAAAGATCCGGTATGTGAAAGGACAGCAGACTAAAGAACAGAGGAAAGATGAAGTGCAGCAGATCAGTATACTGAACCTAACCGGAACTGAACTCCAGCATATGCAGATGCTTCCAATCAGTTCAAGACTGTGATTCTAATCACTTTGTAAGACAGTGTGTCTTCTTGTAGGCAGTGAGCCTCTTGTGAGCAGTGTGCTCGGGCAGTGAGCCCTAATTGGCAAGTGCCATTTTTGTAATTTCCTATTCTTCTAACAGAGAATAATTCTTGGGTTAATCACCCCGTGGTTTTCTCCCTTAACAGGGTTTCCACGTCAAAAATACTGTGTCATGTGTTTCTTATTTCATGGCTTATGTTTTGTGTTTGATTTTATGCTGCTTCAATTAAGAGGAAAGTTTAATAAGGGAAATAATTAGGATAACTGATTCACCCCCCCCTCTCAGTTATCAACAAAGAGAAGGTCCTGACAAACCATTAACAAAAGATAAGCCATGGATTCTAAGGTTTGATGGTTCTAAGTCCAAACAAGGAGCTGGAGTAGGCATTAACCTCATTGATCCATCAGGAAAGTCATTTTTGGAAGCATATAGATTACAGTTCCCATTCACCAATAATGTGGCAGAATATGAAGCCTTAATTCATGGATTGTTGTTCGCTCTCAAAAAGAGCATCAAGATTCTGCATGTTTATGGAGACATAGAATTGGTGGTAAAACAAGTTAGGAGTATCTATGTATGTAACTATAAGAAGTTGTCAAACTACAGGCATAGAGTTTGGGATTTAATAGAGGGATTTGATGCATTTAACATCATGCATGTCCCTAGAGAATAAAATCACAAAGCTGATGCACTGGCACAGGTTGTCAGCACATTGGAACCCTTATCCATCTCTGGAATGAAGAGATTTTTTTTTAAATTTGTATCAGTGCCTTCCATACCTAATAATGTGATCAATTTCCAAGTATTCGATGATGATCAACATATCCTAGACTTCATAGCGAATAGGGATATATTTGAAGCACATATCCTAGATGAGAGTAACCTAGAAGATCACGTATGGGAAGAAGAAGAAATCATGGACCTGCCAAGCAACAAAATTCCCAAAGGTATGATTGAACTTGAAAGAGAATTTGATTTGGACAACATGATGAAGCAAAAAGATCTCCCCAAGATAGATGGAGGAGAATATTCACCAGTCAACATAGGACAAGGTGAAGACATCAGGAATGTCTTGATTGGAAAAGTATGCACAGAAGAAGAAAAGGCAGGAATAACTCAAGCATTGAAAGATTATATCCATGTCATTGCCTAGACCTATGATGAACTGAAAACATATGATACATCAATTATCACTCATACTATCCCACTAAAGCCAGATGCCAAACCATTTAGGCAAAAGTAGAGGCTAGTCAATGCATTGTTAGAACCCATAATCTTTGAAGAAGTTAAGAAACTACTCAACACAAGGATTATATTTCCTATTAGGCACTCAACATGGGTAGCCAATCCGGTACCAGTCAAAAAAAAGAATGGCGACATATGCCTCTGTGTAGACTTCGGGAATTTAAATAGGGCCTCAGAAAAGGACAACTATCATGTGCCCTCATTGAATGAGGTTTTGCAGATAGTGAATGGAGCTCAAATGATGTCCTTTTTGGATGGTTTCTCAGGATATAACCAGGTGATGGTAGATAAAATAGATAGATTAAAAATAGCATTCACCACCAAGTGGCGGATATTTTCTTATAGGTGCATGCCTTTTGGCTTGATCAATGTTGGAGCCACATTCCAGCGTGCAATGGATATAGCATTTAGAGGCCTGGTTGTTAAATGCATTGTCATATACATGGATGACCTGACTATTTTATTAAAGAAGAGAAGTGATCATATAGAGGACCTGAGAAAGGTACTAAAGAAGTGTGAGCAATATGGTATCTCACTTAATCCAAATAAATGTATATTTGGAGTGACTACAGGTAAGTTACTTGGTTATGTAATTTCCAAAAATAGGATCACCATTGATCCTGCTAGGGTGGAATCCATAATGAAGTTACAACTCCCAGGAAGTAAGAAAGATCTTAAATCTTACTTTGGTAACATAAATTTTGTGAGGAAGTTCATCACAGGATTTGTAGAGATTGTCAGGCAACTCAATGCAATGTTCAAGAAAGATTCCAAAATCAAATGAACACCTAAAGCAAAGGCTGTGTTTGAAGATATCAAGAAGGCCATAGCAGATGCATCTGTCCTAATCAGCCCATATTACACAAGAGAATTTTACATCTATTTGTTTTCCTCAGAACATACCTGTGTAGCAATCCTGACATAGAAAAATGAAGAAAAACAAGAGAAGCCCATCGCCTTCATGAGTTATCCATTCAAAGATGCTGAACTCATATTTATGGATGTTGAAAGGAAAGCCCTTGCTTTAGTCAGATCATTGAAGAAATTTAGACTCTATATCTTGAGGAGCAAGATAATTGTTGTTGTGCCTAATGTAGCTGTCAAAATACTCCTGATACAAAATGAGCCCAAAGAGAAGAGAGCAAAATGGATAACAGTGCTCCAAGAATATGATATAGATATAACTCCCATGAAGCTGGTGAGAGGACAGGCCTTAAGCCATATGATTGCTAAAATTGATCCTAGTTTGGTGAGTCAACAATATATCGTAAACACAAAAGAAAATGATGATTGGTACTCAGATATCAGACATATCCTGATCACTGGGAGGTGCCCACCAAAGATGCAAGGTTCTCAAAGGAGAGCTTTGAAGATCAGATCACAGAAGTACATGATGAAAGGAGGAATCTTTTTCAAGAGGAATTATGAAGGAATATATCTCAGGTGCCTGGACAAGTCAGAAGCTGCCAAGGTCCTCGTTGAATTACATGATAAATTTGGAACAACACATGGATCCAACCTAGCCACTACACATGCTATCCTGAGAGCAGGATACTACTGGCCAATAGTTTTTAAAGATACTACTGGACATATCAAATGTTGTCATACCTGTCAAACTGCTGCCAACAAAGAGAGATATGTTGCTCAACCTTTGCAGCCAGTCATAGAAATGTGATTGTTTGCATAGTGGGGTATGGACTTCATTGGTCCTATCAATCCTCCATCCTCATCAGGCCACAGGTATGTGTTAACAATCACTAATTATTGTACCAGGTGGACTAAAGCCATTAGCAGCAAAACCTGTACTACAGGGGATGTGATTAAGTTTTTAGAGGCCAATACCATAACCAAATATGGAGTCCCTTATTCCCTCATGTGGGATAATGGACCAACTTTTGCATCTTTGAAATTATGTAGTTGGGATTTTGATTATGGGGCGATCTTAAAGTTTTCTTCAAATTATTATCCCCAAGGCAATGGCTTGGCTAAATCAACAAACAAGAACCTATTAAAAATCATAAAGAAACTAATAGATAAGAATCCCAGAGAGTGGAATACCTTACTTAAGTATGAACTGTGGGTAGATCAAACTAGAATGAAAGTTGCCTTGGGAAATTCTCCTTACCAGCTAGTTTATGGGGTGGATCCTATCCTCCCTATTAACCTTAAAATCCCTACCTTGCAATTTGCACAAGGATATCTTGGGATAGACAACAAACACGAAGTAAGGTTACTTCAGCTAATGCACTTAGAAGAAAAGAGAGATAAGGCAATTGATCAATTCGCCAAACATCAAGCTACTGTCAAACGTTGGTTTGATAAAAGAGCTAAAGTAAAGGCCTTTAGGATTTCAGACCTAGTCTTATCATGGTACAAAGCACATGAAAGGAAAGGTGACCATGGGAAATTTGATAAACTTTGGATAGGTCCTTACCAAATCTCAGAAATCTTAGGTGACAATACCTATAAGCTTAAAACTTTAACAGGTGAGGATGTCCCATTTCTAGTCAATGGACAATTCCTCAAACATTATATCTAGACTTAAACGAGTCGAGTTTGAACATTGTAACCTATGTACATTCTGTATAGTTGCTTGTGTAGTTCATTTGGTGTGTTCATTTTGCTTTGCTTGTGGGTGAGTCCTTGTTTGGTCGGGCGAAGTAGTGCACCTTTTTACTTGAGAAAGCCACTGAAATTGTTAGAATTCAAGAGATAAATTCAAATTCTTACATAGGTTGTAACTCAGGTTGGAGTAAGTGTTATTGGTTAGGTCTGTGATATCCTGTTCATCAGTGATACCTTTTCTTGATTCAAGGAGATCTTCACAATGACGCACCTAATAGCCTTGGGTTTGTTGAACATGCTAGTGTAGTGTTAAGTGAAAAATCTAAAGGTTGCCCTTGCTACCATTGCAATTCTCAACCCAAACAACAAGTGACCACACCTTGCAAAATGTGCTTACATGATGAGATCTTATGAATGTTAATATACAAAAAATATATATTTTCCTAAACAATAATTAGGCCATCTAAGTAACTCTACTGGGGCTATAGACGCCTGCTAGCAGTGGAGCTCTACTTAGGGGAATTGCAATGATAACCTTGTCGGGGCTATGGACGCCTGCTGGAAGCAAGGCTTTATCCGGTTGGCTATGAGGGATGAACCAAATTATGTAGCCTAACACCAGTCACTAGTATTTTTAACTTATCCTCAAGATGAAGGATATTAATCAGATGCACACACTTGATTCCTTTCTTCAATATTGTTATATTGATGAGTTTGATATCATTCAGAAAGATCAGGATGCTTATACTTGATACTGGTTAGAACACTATGTCTAGTTTGTCTATATCTCTTGAATTATTTAAATTTTGGTTGTTTTCTTTGGTGGCAAGTTGTTGTGTGGTTGCACAACACGCCCCATTTTGCCCAAGTAAAATGAGGACCCACCTTTTTGCTTTCTTGTTTCCCTTGCTTTTGGGCGGTATGGTAAAATGTAACCTTAGATGCTTATCAAGATGTTGTCTTCTGCATATTTCTGACCTTCAAAATCATGGTCAAAATTCAAAGTCAGAATTAGTCATTGTTAATCCTTCTATGTGAAAGAGAAGAAAGTTCCAAGTAGGTTTGCCTTTTGAAACACCTTAAAATTTGCTAGGGTGAAGAAGTTATGGTTGGTCAAAGTTTGGTCAATGGGTCCTCAAGCTATTCATACAGGTTGATCATCCTCAATATTAACTTAATATCCTATCACTTAATAAGATCCAGATGTCAAAGTTAAGAAAGTCAATAAATCAGCTGTCAAGTGTTAGGATATCACATAACATCTTGGATATTAACTTAATATTCTGACCCCCTTTAAGATCCAGAGGTCAAATTTAAGTCAACTAGTTCCTCAAATGTCCTAGTGGATGGATATTACTTACTATCTTGACCTCGCATAGTATCCCTATCCAGATGACATCATCTTAATGAAGAATGATGAACATGCTTACGTCATCAGGATATTTTGTAACACCCGGATCTTAACTTAGTATCCGGATCATTTTTAGTATCCACATCCCGATGACATCATCCTATCCTAATACAACATAGAGATGGCATATCTGCTTATGTCATCAAAATATTAAGCATGCTTGGATATTTTGTATCTTATTATCCTGATCCTCCAAATATCCATTCCCTGCATAACCAATGGTGGAGTGCCACGTGTCTATGTAGACATCCTGGCTTGATTTGCACGTAATAAGAACTCAATGATATTTTTGGTCAACAAATGTTGACTCATATCATATCTGCTTACATCATCTAATTATCCCCAGCATATCCACATGAATATTCCTCAGGAGGATATCCCCATCTTATACCCATGCTTTTTGCATTTAATACTGTGAAATGGTCGGTTGGAGTTTAAATTCAAAAACGTGCCAACAGACACATGAGGTAATCCAACACAATCTTGCTAAAAGAAATTATCGAATCCTACGAATGTCATTAATTTTCCCTAAAAGTCACGAATTGCCCAAGTTAAAAGAGAATTTCATCACCATAACTAATATCATTAGTTTCAAAAAATTCTAATTTCCACTATCATAGAATTAATTGCGAACCCGAACTAAGTAAAGAAACGAAATTACCAGAGGCTACTCGATCTAGAGCATCATTCCCAAGTATTTTCACACTAATAAAAGGGTAAAGAAGCGTATATAGGTATTTATGAAATCTTGCTTATATGTTCATTTTGAAATTGTGTCATCAGGTAATCAAAGGGAATGATAATTGGTAAAACATAAGTCATGATAATTGCTATGATTCAGTACGATTTAATTGATGGGTTATGGTTGTAATAATCTTGTAGAATATAGTAATGTGATGTAAGCTAACCTAGGAGGGATACATATATGTTATTGTTTGAGATAAAATATGTTTAATTGCAGGATACAATGTCACAGTCTCGTATAGATAAAAGAGACACAGAGTTCAAAAGTAGTGTATTCCCCAAAACGCGTAGTGTATATAGAAAATTAGGAGTCACAGGAGACATGCATCCAAGATACACAGATCTGGAAGCATTTAGGGCACGGATTGAATCTCAGGAGGATGATCGTATCATGTAGAACATAATGGCATCTGGCTTGTACCATGCTACTGGATTTCCTTTCTCTGCAAAGGCCTTTGACCTAATGATGGAATGTATTCAAAATTACAATGTCTCCATGAGAAAGGTGGAAAAATAACAAAGATTGTATGCAGATGTCTCCATAGAGGGCATAACTGAAGTAACTAACCTGCCTACCTCTCAACAAATGTATGTACTAGATCTTAATGCATTGGCCAAAGAATTCAAGGATAACACTAAGGTATGTAGGAATGTCATCTATCAAGGGTGGAAACATCTGGAACACATAGCCAGAGTAGCTGACAAGATGGCTCAGAAATTATATAAGTTTGATTTTAATGAGGAGGTTTAGTATATCATGTTCATGTTGAGTAGAATGCAAGGTCTAGTGAACTGCAGAACATTTGAACCATGGATGTTTGGATTAGCTAGGTTAGTTATTGAATATAAACCAGAGAATGCTAAAGTCCAATGGGCCAAGTTGATCAGTGATACCATCCATGATTCTTTCACTTAGTGGAAGGATGGCAAAGCAATGGTTTTCAGAATGACATCATATTTAGTGTATGCTTGTGTAGCCAGAGGTACCTTCAATGGTTTGAAAACAATGGGTAAAATGGGAAAATTACCAAATGAGAAAACTCCATGGGAATATTATCCCCAGTTGGAGAGAAGGTCTTCCACTTAGCACTACAAATTAGTTAATGATTATTTCATGATGCACTTAGTCAAATTGATGGAAGGTGACTGGACCAAAAGGTTTTCAGTTGCTGCCACAAAGGCAATCAGTCGATATGGCCCCTGGTTCATCCAGGCCAAGACATACTCATACATCAGGATGGAAGGTTTTAGTGGGAAACCTTAAATCTTAACAATATACCCCTCAAACAAGGTGGTGCTAATGAAAATGATGAGGCAACATCTCCCCACATTCAAAGTGTCAAAAGTCAAGGAGGGTAGGCCTTACAGAAATTTTCAATTGATCTCAACTACTATGTGGTGGGAGCCATGGATAATGCAAACAAGGTAGAGGCAGAGCTAAAGGCCTTGAATTTGATTTTTTTTCCTTTGGGTAGAGACTATGATCCTTATCATAGGATAGAAAAGAGATTCAACAAGAAATATAAACACAGTGTCCATCTTGAAGATTACTGGGCAGACTGTAAGGATGAGCATGACGTAAGAAGGAGAAAATATTAAAGATTAACTCTTGATCAAATAAGAACAATAGGGCAACCTGAGGTACCTCCCTAGATCAAAAAGGATGATAATGACCTTATGGATCTAGAGTATGAAGAACAAAAGGTATACAATGATACTATCTCTGCCCCAGATTTAACACAAAAGGATGAAGTATCCATAGATGCTCTAATGGCCAAAGTGATGGTCAGAACAAAGAAATGGGTTGAGAAGAAAGTAAATGAACTAAGGGCAAAAGGTGTTGCCATTACAAGTGATAAAAAAAGGAAAGAAGAAAGAGTTGGGAGAGAAAGGTTGCGAGGACTTCCTTGTAAAGAAGAGGGAAATCCTTGGCACAAGAATACTGGAGCTAGGTTCTTCTGTAGCTACAGAGGAGATCACATCTGAAGAGGTAACCCTGATATTAGCCCCTATCATCACCAACTGGACCAATTCTCAAAGCCATCCCTGTGGTTACACCCCAAGTATCAATGGTACAAGGGGAAAGTTCAAAAGAAGCCATTGTGGAGGAGGACCTTAGTATTGAAGAGGAATATATGATGCCTATTAGGGCTTTGAAGAGGAAAAGAGCTGATGTTATGTAGGGTGTCAAGGTACCAAGGCATAGTCGACATCAAAGTCCGAGCATGAGGGGAGCTATTCCACCTCGAGTTGATGCACAACCAATGGTATCCAGATCAATTGATCCAACTTTGAGTGCAGTCAGAGAAATGCAACATGGTATGCCAACAGAAAGTATTATCAGAGTCAAGGCTGAGCTAGTCTAAGAGGCTCAACAACAGCTAATGGAGAAGGATAATAGTAAACCTCTTCCCTTAAGTGCCACAATTGACTTAAAGGAAGATGACTTGGTAAAAGACATTACCATTCATCCTATAGAGTCTCTGCTACAACATACAGAAGTTGTGGTTAAAAGTGGAGTAGCAACAGAGCAACATAATAAGGGAAAAGAAGGGAATGAGTCTCCTAAAGTAGAAGAGGCAGAGGTTCATATGGGACCATTAGACACATTGGTTGAAGACATTGCCCATCAAGCTGTGATAGGGATGACATATGTCCCTGGGCAGAAGGTCACTGAGAAGGAAGTCACAAGAAATGATCAGCATCAAGAGGGAGATATCTCTATGGGAGCAAATTATGAAGAAAATAAGACATCAGAATAGATAGAACAACAGGATATCCGGATGGATAAACCTGAACTGGAGCAAATGTCAAAGTCACCCAAGACCATAAGAGATACCAACACTAAAATAGAACAAGGGCATCATCTAGATGACCAAGGGGATAAAAATCAGGAGTTTCAAGGTGATGAAGTCCCAAGAGGACAGGAAGAAAAGGTACATGAAGATCAGCCCACATCTGAGTAGGTGCAAGGGAATCCCACATCAGAGAAAGATAAAGAAGATGATCAGACTAAGCCTCAACAAGAAAGTGTGTTCCAAGATAAAGGGAAATCTCAGTCTTTGGATTTGTCATTGATTACATTAGAGGTAACTCAAGAAAAAATCCTCAGACTCCTTTTGACTTTAAATCACTATTTACCCTAGATCCTACCAAGGCAAATAAGAGAGCTAGGATAGTCTCCAGCATTAAGAGGGATTCACAAATAGGTAAGAGGACAACACAAGTTGTTGTTCCTATCATGGATAAGGCCAAGGGAAAAATCAGGCCAAAGGAATACCAAGTAACACAAATTAATTTAGGCCATATAACCACCGAGCAAGAAGCTCGAGAGCATTTCCAGAGTGCTGAAACAATGGTCGCCAAAATGAGGAAGCTCAAGGTTAAGAACAAAGAATTGAAAGAATAAAATATGCAATTAAAAATATTTGTGCAAGGGTTAGTGAAGCCTGATAGCATGGCATCCACCCTACAAACTACTGAGATGCCTTCCTCGTTAACTTTGATAAGTGAAAAGAAGATAGCTAGCCTTGATATCCAAAATCATCAGGCTTATATAATGGGAAAATGGTTCTCTAAGTTCATGAATTCAGGAGAACAACTAATAAGGATGTCCATATCCAATTGGGACACATTGTCTGAGCTAAAGGCAGATATTGATTCTTTGAAGGGTGAATTCACCCAACATATACAGAAGTGCAATTATTCAATGGCAAGACTCAAAAGAGCCAAGGCCATGAACAATATTGAATTACTAAGAAATAAGGTGGTTACTAATGCTACTCTACCACTCATGGAAACTTCGATGGAAGAAATGGATTTTGAACTAAATGTACTCATGGCTAACATAAACAGGATAAAGGACAACCAGACCAAAGTTCATGATATGTTAGCTAAGGAACTAAAAGTACTAGAAGAGCTACTGGATGATGTAATAATAGAGGAAGAATCACGCTCATCTGATGAAGTTGTCCAGATGTTTAGGGATAAATTCAAAGAAGTGGCTGAAGACCCAAAGGAGCTTTTTACTGTAGAGATTCTAGATGAGATGACTGAATTAAGTGTCAAAGTCAAAACATATAAAAAAGAAGTGGAGAAAAGGGCATCTATGCTAGGACCTTTAGATGAGGAAATAAAAGGATTAAAATATATAAAACTAAGGGCTACTACAATAAGAAAATATCAAGTGGATGTATTTAACTAGGCATATGATGCATATGAGAGGACAAATACAGATATGTAGGGACATGAAGATGATATGTCTGAATGAAAGGAGAAAGATGTCAAGTATTAACCATTTTGTCATCTTGGTACATATATTTACAGATCAAATGAAATACAGATGGAATATTTGAGAATGATAGTTGTCTTCGCCAGAGGATTGCCAGTTGGTAATCTGTGCCACATGATATCTTGTGTTGACTGGGTCAATGAAGTATGAGCCATTGATCTAAATAGATAAATCCTGATCATAGGATCTTTTGTAACCACCTCCTATCCTTGTCCTATAAAAGGAGATGGAGTGCATTTTGTAATGTATTTGAAACTTAATTGAGATTAGATTGCTAAAACATCAGGACTAATTCTCAAGGCCAATTATAAATTTACACTCTTTTGCATACTTAATGAAGGTGAAGTACCCAGATTACATACAATCGTAAACTTTGAGTAATCTGTGAATGGATTCTGGATATGTGCTTTGATTTGTTGTGTCCCTTGGAGTACATTTCATGTTGTGCATGTTGTTTTCATTCCATTCCATCGAAGTTAGCATCAATCATATCTAGCTGTGGAACATCTTGGTGAACATATGGTTTGATTTCCTTCTCTTCATGACAATGTCAAGAATGTACAAAGACCAATGGCTAAAGATTCACTCATTTTAATAAAATTAGAAAGAATTCATTCAAATATCTTTAATTTCATTTGATCATCATCACAATTGCAAAATACATAGAAAATCTCAAGAAAATACAAGAAAATATGCTTATATCTTGTAGATAAATGAACATCAGTGGCATATTTGAGCAAATAGCATGTTGAAATGATAAATATCATGCATATGAACATAAATAATGACAACAATCATGTAAATACATGTTTGGAATTAAAGTGTCTCAACCTTGGTAATTCCTTATATTTTTACATTTTATTTATTTATTAATTGCCTATTGTATTAATTGGATGCAAATCCTATGTTGTCATATTGTGGGAGTTGGCACGATGAAGTGTCATCCTACATGGCATATGACCACATGTATTTTTGTCCTCACATGAGGAGATAGGCATCCCACTTAGGGGTAGGAATATTTTTCCATGTGTCAGCATCTTGGATGTTGTGTAAGGGAATATTGACCATAACGGTCAAGACAGATTCCTATGACGAAGTTATGACATGTAAGAGTCGGAAATAGGAAATTATATGACAAGTGAAGACATGTGTTGAAGAGCATCTTTGAAAAAGGCATCTTTGGGTGCCCCAAGGTGGACTATGACATATTGTAAGAGAATATGCTATTTATAGCCTGTGTATGACAGATTCTCTTACAGCTGTAAGTTATGACAGCTATGATAGATTCTATGATGTTTATAAGAGTTGTAAGAGCATCTGTCATATCCCATTTTGGAAATAGGTGACCTCCTTGGGATGGGGTGACTTGACAAGTGTTAGGAGAATCCTACAGAGTTGGACAAGTGTCCATAGGCATGGGTTTTGGGCCATGAGACCATGTTGGACACCCATCCCTATGTGGAGCCATATTTGCCTTGTATTTGTTATATAAACAAGTGATTTTGAGAGGAGATGTATTACAGGTTTGACAGGTACTGTTATGCTGCCAGTTTGTCTCTAGATACGAGTGTCGAAGACTCCTAAGAGCTTACATTGCAAGTGTATTGTAAACCATTTTAGTTTTGACAATACATTGCACAGGTTTTGGAGTGCGGGGTTTTTCACCCGATAAGGGTTTTCCCCACATATATCATGTGTCTCTCTTCTTCTGTCTCACTTTCTTGTGTATGTCTTTGCTACAATATCTCTGTTAGTAGTTTAACATAGCTGTAATTGTAAAGATAAAATTGAATTTGCACTCTCCTCCGCTCATTAGATTAGTGTAGGAAGCGATTTCCTCACACCTAGCTTCCTTTCAGTTGGTATCAAAGCTTGGCCAGTTTTGGTTCTAGCTGCTAGGTAGGGGTTTTTTGAACTAATCTTAGGTTGAGTGGGAGTGTTGTACAGAGTATTTTGTATCTTGTTGCAGCAAGGAGATGGCAACCACATCCAGAAGGTTAGAGGTTGAGAAATTTAATGGCACTAATTTTGAGTTGTGGAAACTCAAGATGGAGGACCTACTTGTTGATCGTGACCTATGGGCAACTGTATCCAGTGTGAAACCTACATCAATGTCACAAGCTAATTGGGACCTCAAAGATCAAAAGGCTAAGGGTCTCATAAGACTCTGTTTAGCTGACTATGTCCTATTGAATGTCCATGAGGAGAAGAGCACGAAAGATCTTTGGAAGATGTTGGGTGATGTTTATCAAGCCAAGGCCTTGGTAAACAAACTTTTCCTGAAAAAGAAGTTGTTCACTCTAAAGATGGAAGACGGAGGATCTGTTGCAGACCATATGAATGCTTTCAACATGATTGTTGCACAGTTGACATCTATGGGTGTGAAAATGGAGGAGGAGGATCGTTGCATGACCCTCCTTTGTTCCTTGCCAGATTCATGGGATCATCTTGTCATGGCTATCAGAAGCACCACTACCACCTTCAAGATGGAAGATGTGGTGTCCTAGCTGTTATCTGAAGAAATGTGGAGGAATTATTCTAAGGTAGCCAAAGAGGCTCTTACAGTTCATGGAAGACCCAAGGAGAAAGGGAAGAAGAAGGACAAGAAAGGTGAAAAGGGAAGATCCAAATCCCGTGGGAGATCTAAATCTCCTGGAAAGTCCAAGGCTCTTTGTTGGAACTATGGTAAAACTAGGCATTTCCAACAGGAATGCAAAGAGGAGAAGAAAGAGAAGAAGAAAGCTCCTTATTCATATTCTGACAAGTCACAAGATGATGGTGATGCCTTCATCGCAGCCCTGGCCACCCATGCATCTGATGATGTGTGGTTGGTTGATTATGGTGCATCTTTCCACATGACCTCGCATTGAGACTAGTTTACGAAATATGAAGAGTTCGATGGTGGAAGAGTGTACCTGGGTGACGACTCTCATCTGAAGATTGTTGGTTGTGGAAGAGTCTCAATCTGATTCCCTCATGGATGAGTGAAGGAGATCACTAGAGTTATGCACATTCTAGGCCTTGCATAGAACCTACTTTCTGTAAGTATGTTGAATGATGCAGGTGTGCAGGCTATCTTTTCGAAGGATGGATGCAAGATGACTAGAGGATCTATGGTGCTTGCAAAGGGTACTCAGAGAGGTACTCTGTTTTAGATGGAGGCATGCACTTCACAGTACAATAGTTCTTCTGACTCGAAGAAAAGATCTGCAGTCACTTCATCCCCACCATATGAATGAGCAGTGAAGAAATCTGTTGTAACTAGTTCTAATGGTAGTGCACATGCTATGGAAGCTAAGCTTCCTGCTGAAAAGACTATGTTATGGCATTTGAGATATGGCCACATTAGTGAGAAGGGTCTGCGTACCCTAAAAAATAAAAACCTCGTCGAGGGGTTAAATGATTGTAATCTCGAGTTTGACTTTTGCGAACATTGCATTTATGGAAAGCAAAACCATGTTCATTTTTACTCTAGTTCTCATAACTCTTCTGGTGTATTGGATCTTATTCATTCTGATGTGTTTGGTCCTATTAATGTTCCTTCGATTTCAAAATCTATATATTTTGTATCTTTCATAGATGATTACAATAGAAGGACATGGGTTTATTTTATCAGAAGCAAGACTGAAGTCTTTAGTCAGTTTAAGGAGTTTAAAGCCTTTGTTGAAAATCATACTAGTAAAAAGATTAAGTGTTTGAGAACTTACAATGGTGGTGAGTTTTGTTCGGCAGAGTTTGATAAGTTCTATAAAGAGCAAGGGATTGAAAGGCATAAGAAAACTCCATATACCCCGCAGCAAAATGGAGTTGCATAGAGGATGAATAGGATACTAATGGAGAAGGCTAGGAGTATGCTTAGTGGAGCAAGCATCAAACAAAATTTTTGGACTAAAGTTGTTGCCACTGCTTGCTATCTAGTAAATAGTTCTCCTACATCAACTCTTGTTGGTAAAACACCTATGGAGGTGTGGTCTAGTAAGAAGCCTTCAGTTAGGCATCTTTGTGTTTTTGGTTGTGAGGCATAAGCACATGTACCTAGGGAGAAACAGTCTAAATTGGAGAACAAGGCTGTTAAATGTATTTTCATTGGCTATGGTGTCAGTGTGAAAGGATAAAAGCTTTGGGATCTTGTGGCTGAAAAAGTGTTGTATAGCAGAAGTGTTATCATCAAAGAGCTAACACCTTCTTCTGTTGTTCTATAGCTAGAATAGCTAGAAAAGAAAAAAGATGCGGTTCAGTTTCCTTCTACCCCTAAGAAGACTAAACCAACGGACCTTGTGAGACTTGATGATGAGGAGAGCTCTTGTGGCTCTGAAAGCTCAGAAGAAGAAGCAGAACCTCAACCTCATCCATTGAGGAGGTCTACATGAATGAGAAAGCAACCTGATAGGTTTGGTTATTCATTACTTGATTCTAGTTGTGCTTTTGCTTTACTTACTAACATTGATGAGCCTAGAACTGTGAAAGAGGCTATGGGCATGAAAGATGCAGGTTCCTAGAAGGAGGCCATGGAGGATGAAATGGCTTCTTTGGAAAAGAACAAAACATGGGACTTGGTGCCTTTGCCTGATGGATGGAAACCCATTGGTTACAAATGGGTGTTCAAGAAGAAATTTGGTGCAAATGGCAGTTTTGAAAAGTACAAGGCTAGATTGGTTGCGAAGGGGTATTCACAAGTGGAGGGAATTGATTATGGTGAAATTTTCTCTCCCATTGAAAATCTGACATCCATTTGATTTTTGTTATCTCTTGCAGCTGCTTATGACTTAGAGGTAGAATAGATGGATGTGAAGACAACTTTCCTTCATGGTGATTTGGAGGTAGAAATCTACATGTCACAGCCAAAGAATTACATAGAGAAAGGTAAAGAAAATTTGGTTTGCAAGTTAAAGAAGTCTTTATATGGTTTGAAGGAGTCTCCTAGGATGTGGTACTTGAAGTTTGATGTCTTTGTGTTGTCGATTGGTTATCTAAGATTGAAATTAGATCATTGTGTGTATTACAAATTTGACAATGATTGCATTCTCATTATTGCATTGTATGTTGATGATATGTTGTTGATTGGGAATGGTAAGAATATGATTTCTGATTTGAAGTCTTAGTTATCAGCACAGTTTGAAATGAAAAATCTCAGGGCAGCCAAGTATATTCTAGGGATGGAAATCAAAAGAGACAGAGCTAATAGAAAACTTTGGTTAAGCCAGAGTAAGTATGTGAATACTGTGTTGGATAGGTTCAGCATGGAAGATTGTAGACCATTGTCTGTTCTTGTTTCATTGGGGACAAAGTTGTCTATTAGTGATTGTCCAAAATCTCCTAGTGAGGTGGAGGACATGAGCAGAGTACCTTATGCTAGTGTTGTTAGTAGTTTGATGTATGCCATGGTCTACACAAGACCAGACATTGCCCAAGCAGTGGGAGTTCTTAGTCGATTTATGGCTAATCCTAGATAGGTACATTGGGATGCAGTTAAGTGAGTGTTTAGATATTTGAGGGGTACTTCAGAATATTCCATTTGCTATCATGGCAATGTTACAGGACCTCTGCATTCAGTTTGTATTCATGGATTTGTGGATTCTGATTGGGTAGGTGACATTGAAAGCAGGAGATCCACCAGTGCCTATGTGTTCACTATGTTTGGTGGTGCAATTAGTTAGATGAGTAAGCGATAACCTTTGGTTGATTTGTCCACTATAGAAGCTAAGTACATGGTTGCAACTCATGCTTGTAAGGAAGCCATTTGGCTTAAGAGATTGTGTTCAAATATTGGTGTTAATGCAGATCAGATTACGATCAATTGTGACAGTCAGAGTGCGATTTGCCTTGCGAAGAATCCAACTTTCCATGCTAGAACAAAGCATATTGATGTACAGTTTCACTTTGTACAAGACATGGTAGAGGATGGAAAGGTAAATTTGGAGAAGGTAGATACTTTGAAGAATGTTGCAGATGCATTGACGAAACCTGTGGGCACAGAGAAGTTCAGATGGTGTTCGAAGTCTATGGGCCTTTTAGCCTATAGCAGTTAAATCCTGTTGATTCTATTGGCTCTTACAAGGTGTTTGACAAGTGGGAGAATGTTGGGAATTAAGGTGTCTCAACTTTGGTAATTCCTTGTATTTTTACATTGTATTTATTTATTAATTGCCTATTGTATTAATTGGATGCAAATCCTATGTTGTCATATTGTGGGAGTTGGCATGATGAAGTGTCATCCTACATGGCATATGACCACATGTATTTTTGTCCTCACATGAGGAGATAGGTGTCCCACTTAGTGGTAGGAATATTTTGCCATGTGTCGGCATCTTGGATGTTGTGTAAGGGAATATTGACCGTAACAGTCATGACAGATTCCTATGATGAAGTTATGACATGTAAGAGTCAGAAATAGGAGATTCTATGACAGGTGAAGACATGTGTCAAAAGCATCTTTGAAAAAGGCATATTTGGGCACTCCAAGGTGGACTATGACATGTTGTAAGAGAATATGCTATTTATAGCCTATGTATGATAGATTCTCTTACAACTGTAAGTTATGACAGCTATGATAGATTCTATGACGGTTGTAAGAGTTATAAGAGCATCTGTCATAGCTCATTTTGGAAAGAAGCGATCTCCTTGGGATGGGGTGACTTGACAAGTCTCAAGAGCATCCTAAAGAGTTGGACAAGTATCCATAGGTGTGGGTTTTGGGCCATGAGGCCATGTTGGACGCCCATCCCTATGTGGAGCCATATTTGCCTTGTATTTGTTATATAAACAAGTGCTTTTGAGAGGAGATGTATTATAGGTTTGACAGGTACTGTTATGCTACCAGTTTGTCTCCAGATATGAGTGTCAAAGACTCCTAAGAGCTTGCATTGCAAGTGTATTGTAAACCATTTTAGTTTTGATAATACATTGTACAAGTTTTAGAGTGTGGGGTTTTTCACCCGATAAGGGTTTTCCCCACATATATCTTGTGTCTCTCTTCTTCTGTCTCACTTTCTTGTGTATGTGTTTGCTGCAATATCTCTGTTAGTGGTTTAACATAGCTGTAATTGTAAAGATAAAATTGAATTTGCACTCTCCTCCCCTCATTAGATTAGTGTAGGAAGCGATTTTCGTACACCTAGCTTCCTTTCAATATATGCTTGTAGGCACAACATCTAAATAGATTTATAGTGCAGAGGTAAAATCTAGTCAATATAAGTTGATATGTAGAAGAATTGATCAAACTTACAAAATATCTGCATTATCTGGTTAAATATAGTAGGATTTAACCTTGTTTGTTAAGAAATTTATAGAAAGTAGGTGAAATTGAGATTATCCAGACATGAATTTCTTGGAATTAGAAACATAAGGCCCATGAATGGAAAATAGCAACCACATCAAACCACTGAGTAACGTCAGATGATTATGAACTAATCCACGGAGACTTGGGATCATGAATTCTATGAATTCATTGTATCTTTCAAGATGATAAAGGGTTGATTTGCATTTCTTTATCTATGTTTGTTTATGACTAACATCATGATCAACCCACTGTCAAAGTCCCCTTTGAGGATTGATTTTCCTCTGAGGCATTCTTAACTTCTTGAGAATCTAGAGAAGGAATTTCCCCTTCCTCTTATCCTCTATCTGATCATTTAGGGGGAGACTTGACTCGTCTTTAGCAACCTCAATTTATTTATATTTTTGTTGTTCATTCAATATCTTGGTGCTATTAATCCTACCCAATTTCTCCAAATCAACCAGAGAAAGGTCCTTAAGATCCACTTCCTCTAGATTTTTCTCCACATATTCCTAGTGAATATCCTATGAATGAAGGGGAGAACTAATGATATTAAGAATGTCCTCTTTGAAGGGGTGGCCCTCTGAATCATCCACCATTCTTTCCATAGGTTCCTTGAACATTTGAACTAGCTTTCTGGGAGCTTTACATTGGGTGATTACGTGCCTTGTTTTTAAGCAATTTTGATAGAAAACTATAGAGTTTTCATACAAGATAGGTTGTGTCCATTTCCCAAATTTTGAAGCAAGAATGATAGAAGTCAGGAAGGTTTTGTGAATATCAATACTAAGACAAAAATGAGCAAAGACTAACTTGGATTTAGTCTTCGTAAAATTATCCATAGTGATGAAATGCCTAAAAGAATTCACTATCCAAGTAAATATTTCATCATCCCAAAACTCCAGCGGGAAACCTGGCAATCTAACCCAAATAGGAGTCTTCTTATTCAGTCCACCATACAATCAAACCCTGACTTCCATCTACAAAGGGAGAGCGTATGTTTCCCATATATCCAAGGACCTCTAGCAAGGACCAATAGAAGATACTCCTTAGAAGTAAACTTAAAAAGGAACAAGTGTTCTACCATAGCGTTGATAGACACACTGCCCTTTAATCATGATTTAGTTGTTGTCTACTTCCTAACCATGTCAATGTTAGGGCAAAAGAAGAAAAATTTCCCTACCAAGGTATAATCCATGGAAGAGACAATCCTATCCATAGTCAAGTCAAGGAACTTAATATTTGTTCCTTCCTCTAATTCCACCAACATTGGGTCAACATTCCCAGGCACATATTCCCTCTAGTCCTTACCCAAGACAACTTGCTTCCAAACTTTGGGACCTAAATCCAAAGCTTTGTTCACAGGTTCAAAAGTGTTGCCCGAGGTTGTACCATCACAAACTCATATTGGAGGAGGAGGGGGAGCATAGGGGACCCCTCTAGAGAGTCAGAGTCCATTCCTGCTCAAAATTCAAACCAGGATTTGGGTGCTCAAGTTTCTTGCTACCTTATTTTCCCTCGTGTCTATTTGGTAGATGTTATATAGAGAATTAAAACCTCAGTTTTACTCTTCTAAGCATTCATAGGTCAAAACTAAAGTTCAAAAATTAGAAAATGGGTAGATAATTATATAACAAATATATATATATATATAGTCTATTTTATAATATTAGTTGTTTTATTTAAGTAGAAATAGCCTTTAATCATTCAAGTGAAAGGGAGATTCCATTTATGTCCTCAAATTAAACTTTCATGAATGAATTTGTGAATAAACCTACAATTTTGTCCAATTGCCACCTCCAATAAACCCAATAATTGATGAGGCCATGTTTTGTTCTATTTCCCTTGCTTTAGTTTATGTTTTCAAAGACATTCCCAAGCTTTTACATATATTGTCTATGCCTATAATCATCCTTAAGATATTGAAATCATTAAGATTGGTATATGATATGTTGGTAAATGATTGTGTATAAATTGATGATTGCTTATAAAGTATGATAGTACTTTCTGTTAATTTTAGTAGTTTTAGATATATAAATATTACGTGATGAACTAACCCCTATGCAGCAAGCACGTGGCTACATTTCATGAAGACCACCTATCAACCCACAACAAAGGAGGTGCTCTCATCTACAGTAGACAATGCAATTAACCACAACCAAAGGAAAAGGACTCCAAATTGATTGGGGATGAGTTAGCCATAACTCCCCACTCTTCTATGGTTATCATTCAACAGTTGACACAGTCATGAATAATGAAGGAAGCTCAGATCATGGTCCATGTTCTATCTCTAGTTATGACTATTTTCATAATGACTAGGAAGAGTTATAGTAGGACTGTACTGTCTACAATTATCTTTATGGTAGTTTAGATTCTTATTCCTAGTTTGATTAGTAATAATGTCTTCTCCCTATGTTGTGGGAGAGTGGACAAGTATTGTATTAATTTCTTAGCAATTTTGTTCAATTAGGAAAACCTAATCTTGCCTATATATGTTAGATTTTGTATACAAGGGAGGTTAGATAGAGATTGTGTTATCAAGTTATTATTGTATTTTTCTCAGCATTCAATAAAGGAACACAGGTTTTGAATTTAGTCAATGATTTAATTGATACAGTAGAGAAATAGTTAGATTATGTGGAGATCACAGTCACTCAAGCAAGGGCCACTTGAGGTAATTGTATCTCTCTTATATGTTCATGTATTTAGTTTATGTTACTAGTTTATGTTTGTGTGATTAATGCATGTTTTGATGAATTTATGTCATGTGGATTAGTTAGATATTGATAATCTGTATTGTTGGGTTAAGATGATCACCAACTTAGTTATTAATTGATCCCTTGTTTTTATTCACATAAATTGTTTTGATTTATAGCTAGCTGAATAATGTTAGTTATTTCTTACCAGCATTACTTACTCATAGTACTTGTCAATTCTTGCAAAGTAGAGTGTGTTTCCCTTTCAATAGTTTATGTCTATGCACAACTTCTAGATTACAATTTAGGAATCCTTGACTGTACACATAGTACGGGCACCATCCAAGAAGAATATGATTCCCTAGTTTGATAATTTAAATGTAACACATTATAGCCAGTAGGTTTCTTGATATAGGATCCGTTAATCTATTGAGTTGTGTGCATGCCCTTTCTGCATCAATGTATTGGTTAATAATGGAGTTTGACATTTTGGTACCATTGCCAGGAATGGTGCTAAGGTTTAGAGTTTTTGAGTTCTTTTTGATTCATGTTTGTATTTTCTTTCATAGGATACAAGATTTCTTTTTTAGCAATTAGGATTACTTAGATATTCAATCTATTTCCAAACTATCTACTAACACAGTGCAGGATCAAAGCTATTAGCTTACTCATCATTGCATGCAGTGGCTAAGAGACTAGTTGGGGAGATTTCTTCCATCCATTTCAACAAAAGAAGGAGAGGACTAATTAGAATCACCCCTTGGACCAGAGGACATTGTAGACTTAGAAGAAATTGCCACTTGGAATCAAGACACAATGGCAGAAGAAGTAGTAGAAAATCTAGCTGAGCCAGTTACCTTTGCATTCCCTATTACAGACCAGGCAAGAGTTGATACCATGAAGAACATTCCTCCTTCAGCCCTACCAAACTTTCATGGGCTAATCACTACAGACCTAGATACCTTTCATTTTGATTTTGATGTACTATGTAGAAGCTATGACTACACTACAGATGCATACAAACTCAAACTCTTTCCGGCCACCCTCAAGGATGTAGCCTTCAATGGTTCATGGAGCTGGGTCACAATTCAGTAACAATCTAGGGTACCATGAAGGAGAAGTTCTTACAAAAGTACCATGACTATTTTCATGGTAGAGATATGAAAGGAGATGATATCTTCAGTATGTCAAAAAAGGAAGATGAACCTCTGGAAGACTATGTTGAAAGATTTTAGTTTTGCCTCAAGAAGTCAAGACACAATCGGCTCTCACTAGAGTCACTCAAGTTGGTCTTCTTAAGAGGTGTGAGAGAAGAATGCATCGATGCAATAAATTTAATTAGACCAAAGGACATCTCTCAACTTGAGTTTGATGAAATCTATCAAATCTGTGGAAGCTATTCACATTCCACCTTGAAGAAAATTAGAGGCTTGAGAGTCCTACCTTCCACTAAATCATCTATTTGATTCTCCTAAGTAGAGCTTAGAAATCTACTATCAAACATGAAAGAGGATATCATAAGCCACATGGCAACACAACTAGACACTCTACACATAAAGAAGAAGGAAGAGGCATCAGAGGAAGCTTTGGTTGAATATTATCCACATTGTTGACAAAAGAAGACCAACTGTAAGTGCAAACATATTGCCAGCATTTCTGAGGAAAGGAGTGAGAAAGCAGATTTATGAACCATTGAAGATGAAGAAGGTCAAGTGTTTTACATTGCACAACATAGGCCTTGGTAGAAAAGACAAGCTATGCCTCAAGACCCCTTGACCAATAATATGTCATTTCCATCATCTGCTTCAAACATCCCTAATTGGAACAATGCAACTTGGTATAACATGCCACCACAACAATGGGCAACTATGCCACCTAGTTGAAACCAATAGTAGGGGGTATGGTCACAGTAGTCATTTCAACCCTCAAATTATAATCCACAATGGTAGGCCAATCAAAACCCATGGTCACAACAATGGCGTGGAAATCATCCTTGGCAAAATTCAAATACAAACTACCCACAACCACAACAAGCTTTGCCTCAACAACCTGCCCTTATGCCAAATGCAGCTTCACTCACTTCTATTCTGCCTAGAGCCACTCAATTGCCAACCCAACCTGCACCTAATCCTAACACCAAGCATGTTCAACAAGCTTATACTAATGAAGTCATCCAATACCCAACCTATATGGTTGAGGTTAGTTATGTGCACCTATGCTCAAGCAAAATGCTTGCTAGACCTTCATCTCCACTTATCACGGAACTTGTTGATGAGGAACCAACCTTTGTCACTAACACTCATTTGAATAACCAACATAGCCCTTCTAAGAAAACCCCTCCACAGGAAGAAACTGTTACCAGGAGCCCTCCATTTCTAGAGAGATTAAACATGCAAGAAACACCTCCATCTAAACATGACTTTGATTTCTTTGGGCAATTGAAAAATGTCTGTGTAAAAATTCCCCTAATCCAAGCTATCAAAGATGTACCTATATATACCAAGGCTATAAGGGAACTATGCCTTAAGAAACTAGGAAGAAAGAGAAAAGATCCTTAGAGAATAAATGTTATAAGACAACTTGTTGATATCATGTTAGGTAACTTGGTTGTCCCAAAATATGCAGATCTTGGAAGCCTGGTAGTTGATGTGAACATCAATGGACCCTTATCAAAAACACCTTTATTGACTTGGGTGCAGCCATAAATGTAATGAAAAAGGAAATAATGAATAATCTTCAGTTGTTTAACTTAAAACCTACTCCAATAGTCTTACAGTTGATAGACAGGTCAACTGTGAAACCTGAGGGGGTCATTGAAGATCTTGTGATTTGTTGGATTTAAGGCATACAACTGAGAGGGGGGGGGGGGGTGAATCAGTTGTATAAAACTTCTTGTTCTTTCAAACACTTGATTCTTCGTTGTTAGTTAACAGCATATCAATTAATCATCCATGAAAGCATAATACATAAACACAAGAGCAGATAAACATCAACACATTGAACACCAAGATTTTGACGTGGAAAACCCGGTTAAGGGAAAAACCACAGGGTGTTTAACCCAAGGATTATTCTCTGTTAGAAGAATAAGAAAAAGAATGGCACTTGCCAATTAGGGCTCACTGCCTGAGCACACTGCTCACAAAGAGGCCCACTGCCTACACGGAGACACACTGTCTACAAAGTGATAAGAATCACAATCTTGAACTGGAGAATGACATCTCTACCATGTCCGGATCAGTTCCATTTAAGCCCAAAAACCTCTGCTCTGCCTTTCGCACTTCTCTTTGCTATGCCACACTCATCCACACAATCCACACTTCGAAATGAACTCACAAACCGTTATTTATACAAGACATCGACTTAGGAACAAACATCTAAGTCGGCAAACAACCATAAGAGTATCCGCAAGATGAATAACACATCCGGTCGGCCACCACAAGAACATTCGCAGGATGAACAACTCATCCGGTCGGCTAAACAGAGCAAGAACTTCATCCGGAAGAATATCTTCAATTCCAGGCTCTACTATCAATGCGGACCAACAACACAACCTCAACATGATCCAAAAACCTTCACAAGCCTGCCTGAATGACCAGGTACGTCCACATTTCCTTTACTTACTGAAATCTCTTATCCTCCTTATCCGGAACTTCAAGAACACTGTCTGTCGCCACTGTCATAATGCAGGAGGAACTTCCAGACCTCCAAATTATACACAACTCGAGATGGCACATCACAAGGACATCTCAAAGACTCCTTCCAATCCGCAGATTAGGATTATACAGTTCCAGACCTCACCGGACCTTTTTGTGATCCTCTGTCACCTCTGAATACTTGTCGGAACCGGTTCTACACCGACAGCCACAACTCCTTCAGATCTTCATGCGGACCTCTGAAATCTTAACTGAAGCATCTCAAGACTCATATCTACAAACCCTTTAATCCGCATCCTCTGGTTCGCATCCTATACAGTACATTTGCCTTCTTCTCATCACTATTCTTTACTGTTCCTGACTGAGGCTAATTTTCTCAATATCCTCAGCACACAGCTCATCCAATCCTTCTTGTCAATGCAATATGAGTATGTTGACATCAATGACAACACTGGTTCACCTCATACTTGCAACAGTGATTACATTAGATTCATGGGAATACCCTACAGACTTTATGGTCTTACAGCCCAAGGCCATCTTAAGAGGATATCCACTTATCCTAGGGAGACCTTGGTTGGCAACAGTAGATGCCTTCATAGGATGCAGGTCTGGGAATATGATAATTTCTAATGGGAATATAACAAAGAAATTGGTACTTTATCCCCCAGCACAACATTTTGCTAATATGGAGCAAACTATCTGGCCAGACCTAGAGGATACTGACCAATATTCTCTTGAGACATTAATGACAATTGAATGAAGTCCATTGTTGAATAGACACAATGAAGATGAAGTGCTTTCCAACGTGATACAAAACACTTATGGAAGGGACCCACAGTAAGACCCATGTCTAGTATGCCTGACTTGCCCACTACACAATATTCTTCCTTTAATCAACACATAAGCCTATGCTTCCACTACCCATATGTTTCATCATCTGTTGCCCCATAGTTGTAGCCTCAATTTATTAGGACTAGATATTGCCTCTGTGATGGAATTTGTAACACCAGTTGACATTACACTAGGTAGGACACTTGATATAAATAGTGCATTAACAGATGTTCAACTGTCTGAATTGATAAAATGTTGCAAACTCACAAGACAACATTTCCATGGGAGTATCATGATATGAAGGGCATTGACCCTAACCTCTGCATGCATAGGATATACATCAATGAGGGATATAAACCAATTAGACAACCTCAAAGGAGAATGAACCCTATTGTAAGAGATATCGTGAAGAATGAACTACAAAAACTATTGGATGCAGGATTCATATATCCCATATCAGATAGCTAATAGGTATCCCCACTAGTCATAGTACCAAAAAAAGGAGGTAAGTGGTGGGCTTGTGTAGACTACAGAGAATTGAATACTGCCACTAGGAAAGATCATCTCCCTCTTCTTTCATTGACCAAGTATTAGACTCCTTGGCTGGGAAGAAGTATTTTTCTTTTCTTGATGGATTCAGTGGTTATAACCATATCAAAATATCCCCTAAGGGATAGGATAAGACTACATTTACATGTCTATGGGGGACCTATGCCTATTCAGTCCTTCCATTTGGACTCTACAATGCACCTACAACATTTCAAAGGGTTGTTTTAAGCATCTTTTCTAATTTTTCCCATGACTCTATGGAAGTGTATATGGATGATTTTACCACTTATGGAGATTCTTATGAAGAGGCACTGAAAAAAATTGAAAAAGTCCTCCAGAGATGTCAAGATCATAACTTGTCTCTTAGTCATGAAAAATGTTTCATGATGATGGAAGGAGAAATGCTTGGCCACTTTGTGTCCAAGAAAGGAATTCGAGTGGATCCAAATAAAATTGAAGTCATCTCCACATTGCCTATTCCTCAAAAATAGAAAGATGTTAGAAGATTTCTTGGCCATGCAGGATATTATAGAAAATTCATAAAGGATTTCAATATGATAGTTTCTAGCCTATTTGTCTTACTCTCTAAAGATGTGGAATTTAATTGGACAGTTGACTATCAGACATCCTTTGAAAATCTAAAAGAATCATTGACAAAGACATCTATACTCAGAGGGCCTAATTGGGAAGTCTCTTTCCATATCCATATAGATGCCTCTAACTTTACTATAGGGGTTGTGTTAGGGAAGAAGGAAGGGCATTTGGAATAAGCAATTTATTACATCAATAAGAATCTACAAGGTGTTGAACTTAACTATATTGTCACTGAAAAGGAAATGTTAGTTGTTATCTATGCAATCGATAAGTTCAGACATTATATCACTAGGTATCCTATTTTTGTTCATACTAACCATGTAGCAATAAGGTACCTAATGAACAAACCAGTGGTAAGTGGAAGATTAGTTAGATGGTTATTGCTACTTCAAGAATTTGATATCACCATTCTAGACAAGCCTGGGAAGGCTAACGTTGTTGCTGATTTCCTCTCCAGGCTACCTACCTGTAATGAAGATCCAGTTATTTATGATTCATTTCTAGATGAGCACTTATTTACACTGACTGTACAAACTCCTTGGTATGTAGATATAGCAAATTATCTAGTTGCAGGGAAAACACCTCCACACCTCTCACCAAGGGAGAGGTGCCACCTAGTTGAACACAACTTCTCCTATTCTTGGGTAGCTTGTTACCTCTTCTACACAGGCCCTGATCATGTCATGAGAAGATGTATCAGAGAAGATGAAGTATATGGCATTCTCAAGGCATGTCATGATGAACCTTGTGGAGGACACTTTGAAGGTAAGAGAACAACAATAAAGGTCTTAAATACTGGATACTACTGGCCAACTCTGCACAAAGATACAACTCTCTATACAAGGAGATGTGATCACTGTAAAAGGATGGGTAGACCTACAAGAAGTGATGAGATGCCCCTGTAGCCACAATTGGTGGTCACACCATTTGACAAATGGGGCATTGATTTTATTGGGCCGATTGATCCTCCCTCCAATAATAAGGAATATATACGGGTTTGCATTGATTACCTAACAAAATGGGTGGAGGTGAAAGCTCTAAAAGTTTCCAAAGACAATAATGTTGCCACATTCCTCTATGAGGAAATATTTACAAGGTATGGAGTACTAAGAGAAATAGTTACAGATCAGGGACCATAGTTTACATCAACCCTGATTGCAAGTCTCATTCAGGAATATGAAATCAAACATAAGAAGTCCACTCCCTATCATCCATAGTCAAATGGCCATTTTGAGGTCACAAATAGGTAAATTGAGGCAATATTAACAAAGACAGTTGCATTACACAGAAAGGATTGGGAAGCAAGACTCTCAGAAGTTGTTTGGGCATACATAACTACATGGAAAACAACAACATGGTATACACCCTATGAACTGGTCTATGGTAAGAAGGTTGTCCTTCCTATTGAGTTTGAATACAAAACATTAAGAACTACCATCCAACTTGGGATGGATCTATCAACAAGTCAAAAAGAAAGGTTGCATCAGCTTAATGCCTTAGAGGTTCTAAGGATGGAAGCAGTCCACCACACTAAAATAATCCAAAAGTAGAGAGTCAAATGGCATGACCAGTACATCAAAACTAAGGAATTTCAAGTAGGTAATTGGGCCCTACTCTATGACTCTAGGTATAAAGACCATAAAGGCAAATTGCAAACCAGATGGCTAGGTCCCTATGAAATCAAGGAAGTTTTTCCCAATGGTGTAGTTTAGCTGACAAAAATTGATCCAGTAAGATTTTCCCTTATGGATAATGGATACCATTTGAAATTGTATAAAAATCCATTGGATAAAGCCAACTTTCTCCACCAATTCAAAGAACATATGGGTACCCAAGTTTCACAACAATCTACACTAGAGGAAGCATGCATACCAGTCTTAGATGATCCTAGTACTCCAGCAGCAGATCAAGCCACCAACTTGTCTACATTACCTCCTCAAGTATGATTTCCATAAACCTTGTAAATAAATAAAACATAAGAAAAAACACACAAATAAACATTCAAGATCCATCAAATCAGCTCCTTCTATCTAGTTGAAGATTACTTTAGGTGCTAGCCACTTTCCTCATGGGACCTGTAACCAAAGGTTATCTACTATGTTAAGGGACCTATCCAATTACACCTGTAGAAACTATAATGGTCATCATTCCCAAGGGACCTATAGCTGATGCACCTGCAACCAAAGCACATGGGCCATATTCACATCACATTTTTAATTGCATGCATGCAACCACTTTGGCATGTAGCACCTTTTCTCATAGCATTCGCATGCTACCATTTTCTACTATACACTGTACCTTCCAGCTACGTGTCACACTATTAACACATTCATTCCACACACTTCTTCAATGTCTAATCCATTTGATTCACTTTGGCACATTCTTCAAACACATCAAGTCCAGCCACCATGTCATCATCTTCCCATGCACCATTTCCATGTTCGTCATCACTCTAAATGTATTTATCTCACTACTGCTATTTATTACCATTTATTACTATTTATTTATGGCAATCTTTCTTCACCAATCATTAATTTGACTATTGTGACCAATTCAAATTGCTTTCAAACCTCTCTTCCATACATTTAACTTGTCATCTCATTTAAGGACAAATGCCACCTTAGTTGGGGAGGGGGGGGAATTCCATACACAACAATTATTTCACGTACACTAAAACCTCTCCCTTCATAATTATGACTATCTACGCCGCATACCATACACAATCCAACAGGATAGCAACTGGTAATAAGTGACTGGTAAGAGCATTGGTTGAAGAATAAGGGATTGAATGAGGGAATTGAATTTGTAGAGTGGAATTGGGTTCAGTAACAGAGTATCATGATGGGTGGAGAACCAATTAGGAGAGAGCCTACCGATCACACAACATTATTGACTGACCCAGATTGTAGGCCTATCTTCCAGTAAACAGGATGGTTAGATTATTTTCTTAAACTGGCAGAACACAATGAAGCCATGACTCAACAGTTTGTGAGAACATTCCAGAATAATGAAGCTATAGTCAGAGGCTTGTAGGTTGATGCATCTATAGTTGTCATTGCCGAGGTAATAGGATTACAGGAAGCTAGAGAAGTGTTTCCTATCAGAGCCAATGTCATTTCAGTAAGGGTTGAATTCATTCAACCAAGAGAAAGAATAGAATCTACATCACAAGGTACAAAATGAGTCTCTTTACCTTGGTTATGGGCTTCTATTGCCACCTATATTATTAGATATCTTACCTGTGATGGGAGACAATATTTGCTTTATATTGTACATTTCAAACTTTTAAGTCATCTGTGTCATGGGAGGGTTGTGAATGTTCCAAATTTCTTGTTCAATTTGTTAAAAAGAATTTTTGCTGAGTATAGAAGGAAAAATAGTCAGTCTTCATTGTCTCATGATGGCTTGGTTGTGCTATTGATAAAAAAGGAGTTTATCTATTCAATGCCCTGACATTTCTTGGGAATGTTTTCTTGAAATTAATCATATTCATGAGAGACCTTTAAGGGTTGAACCAAAAGAGGAAGAAGAGGCATGGGCAAAAATGTACAATAAAGGGAAGAAGAGGAAGCACTTGCAACCTCTTCCCAACCAAAGGCTTCACCTACCCGTTGCCATGCAACTACTGTGGAGAACTCATCTCCGAGTCCCGATAACCCTATGAGTGAACCTGCAAGGTCTCCCACACCTGCAACTTCACCAGTGTCATCCCCCTTGCTAGAGTATTCACCCTCGCAAACCTCTAGCTACACAAAGTAAAGTGCAAAGCAAAAATTGCAACCTGGAACTACCAGCTAACCACTCGCACCACCTAAAGCTTCTCAAAATATTCCTTCTACTTCAAAGCCTACTAAGAAGAGAAAAGCATCCTCTTCTTCTTCCAAAGCCAAAAATAAATAGAAGGTGACAACTCAATCACATAGGTGCTCAGGCCGCTTGAAGGAGAAAGGAGTTTCAGGAGAGAAAACCCCTCTTGAACAAAAGAATGTAGTCAATGTGCACACTTATACAGACTCTGAAAGGGAACATCTATTTGTTGATAAGGAACAGAGAAATGTGGGCGACACACTTATCTTAGAGACTAACACAAAGTCAGAAGAGGACTTATACACAGCTAGGAAATGACATCAACCTCCCCCTGATACCGAGAACCCAGACTTGTCAGCTTCTCCAGATGAAGTTCAAGTAGAGGAATTTTTGTTGGATTCTAAGGAGACAGCAGAGGAAAATAAGGATGAACTGTAGGTAGCTCTGCAAAATATTGAAAAATTAGAAAAGCAGTTGAAGGATTACCAACAAAAGGAAACATGGTTAAATGAAAGAGTTAAGAGGTTGGACGATTAGCTGCATTTTTACCAGCAAAAGGGTATTGGACTAGACCATTTGGCCCAATTGGCCATTACAGAAATTAATAGAAGGAATCTAGATCTTGTGCAATAAGAAGAACAACTAGAGGAACCTACACCATCAACCTTGTTAATAGTTACCTTGCAGTTGTGGAATAGGATAGATGAAATGGTAAAAGAATAGGATGAATTGAAGGAAAAGCATAGAAAAGATATTGAGGTTAAGAATACAGAAATAAAGAGCCTAAAATTCAAAATGGATAGGATTCTACATATGACTATCCAGCTAATGAGGTGTCGGCCACCTACAAGGGTTTATGCCCTCTATCTACAGGAGTAATATTTAATTTTTCAATTTAGCCAACTTTATAGTGATGCCTCTATTTCACTTTTTACACCCGCTTTATTTTTAACAACCTACCAACAAGCTACCCCTAATATGTAGAACCAATTGTTTGAATTCTATCTACATGAGTTAGCTATTCCTTATGATACCAATTGGAATCCCTTAGTTGTTATTGGGGATGTGCAGTTCAAGGCCCTAGCATCATTCATCCAGAATGAAAATAGGAGAGGGATTCTATAGTAGTATTATAATGAGAGAGAGAAATCTATCCCTCTCAAAATCAAGGCAAAGGCCTCCAATCCCAACAGGATAGTGGTAGAATGGATTAATCTAATTAAACATCCTGAGGTGGAAGCAAAACTCCTGGAATGTAGGGTAGAGGATTACAAGAAATTTGGGGAATTAGTCGAGGGGATTGGTAAGGAGGATTTGGGTTTTTCAAATGGTAGGTGGAAAGAGTTGACACCAACATTGCAAAGGAAAGAGCCACACTCAATTTTCAATCTCTTAGCAATAATCAATAGGGCACAAAAATATATCAGATCAACCAAGGAACATGGAATTATTTGGCTGCCTTTGGTGTTTCATCCTCCCCTGCTCCTTTATCCAATTCCACATTGGTTGGAATAGAGGACAAACCAGGTAGCAGAATGGCCTAGGTTGAACATATTGGCAAAGAAAAAGGGTTTCTATCTCAAACAAGATAGAGGAGTTGAAGAACCTACACATTACAGGGAGATAGCTCTTCAATATAATTAGAGGCCTTGGTTGCTGGAATACCATCAACATGTTTAGTTGGGGGGTGTGATGAGGCTATGTTTTGTTCTATTTCTCTTGCTTTAGTTTATGTTTTTCAAAGACATTCCTAGACTTTTACATATATTGTCTATGCCTATAATCATCCTTAAGACATTGAAAGCATTAAGATTGGCATATGATATGTTGGTAAATGACTGTGTATGAATTGATGATTGCTTATAAAATATGATAGTACTTTCTATTAATTTTAGTAGTTTGAGATGTATAAATATCATGTGATGAACTAACCCCTATGCAGCAAGCACGTGGCTACATTTCATGAAGACCACCTGTCAGCCCACAGCAAAGGAGGTGTTCTCATCTACAGATGATAATGCAATTACCCATAGCCAAAGGAAAAGGACTTTGAATTGATTGGGCATGAGTTAACCATAACTCACCACTCTGATGGTTATCCTTCAATAGTTGACACAGTCATGAATAATGAAGGAAGCTCAGATCATGGTCCATGTTTTGTCTCCAGTTATGATTATTTTCATAATGACTAGGAAGAGTTATAGTAGGACTATATTGTCTACAATTATCTTTATGGTAGTTTAGTTTCCTATTCTTAGTTTTATTAGTAATAATGTCTTCTCCCTATGTTGTGGGAGAGTGGACAAGTATTGTATTAATTTCTTAGCAGTTTTGTTCAATTAGGAAAACCTAATCTTGTCTACATATGTTAAATTTTGTATACAACAAGGGAGGTTAGACAGTGATTGTGTTATAAAGTTGTATTTTTCTTAGCATTCAATAAAGGAACACATGTTTTGAATTTAGTCAATGGTTTAATTGATACAGTAGAGATCTAGTTAGATTCTATGGAGATCACAATCACTCAAGCAAGGGCCACTTGAGGTAACTGTATCTCTCTTATACGTTCATGTATTTAGTTTATGTTACTAGTTTATGTTTGTGTGATTAATGCATGTTGTGATGAATTTATGTCATGTGGATTAGTTAGATATTGATAATCTGTATTGTTGGGTTAAGGTGATCACTAACTTATTAATTGTTCTCTTGTTTTGATTCACATAGATTGTTTTGATTTATAGCCAGCTGAATAGCGTTATTTATTTCTTACTAGCATTACTTACTCATAGTACTTGTCAATTCTTGCAAAGTAGAGTTTGTTTCCCTTTCAATAGTTTATTTCTATGCACAACTTCTAGATTACAATTCAGGAATCCTTGACTGTACACATAGTACAGGCACCATCCAAGAAGAATATGATTCCCTAGTTTGATAATTTAAATGTAACACATTATAGCCAATAGGTTGCTTGATATAGGATTCGTTGGTCCATTGAGTTGTGTACATGCCCTTTCTGCATCAATGTATTGGTTAATAATGGATTTGACAATAATAATAAGGTACAAACCCAATCGAACAAGATTCTACATAGGTCTTTATTGTTCGTGATATAAATATAATTCTATTCTATTTGGTATTTACATTACCTAGTATGTTGGATATATCTAAGAGGACCTTTAATTACAATATCAAAGGGAGAGGTCATTTATACATTGGACTTAGATGTGAATGAGTAGTGACAATAAGAAATCTAACTAAAACATCTACAATTTTTTTGCCACACACAATTTATTAAGTTTAAGAATTAGGACAAGGACATATATTATATAGAGAATTAGAACCCTACCTTTTAAGGCTCAATTTTTTATCCCTTCCTCACTGATATCCTCTTGCTAGCATCACATCTAGACAATGTGCTAGGTTAGATGTTTTGGCAGTCACTAAATATTACAATATTCTCAAGCAATTTATTTTCAAGCATTCAAAGCATTCAAGTTATATTTAACACAATGTCAAATAGTTTCTTGCATAAAATTTTTTAAAATCTTTTCGTTTTGTAAATATGTTCATAGATGAGAACTTAATAATGTTAAAATGCAATCTATCAATAGTAACCACAAACGTTATGAACTTGAGCTTACTAATCATATGCATTAGAAGTGAGGTTTGTTTTGAATATGTGGTCAAAACTTAAAAAATTATACCATTGTGGTTAGTTTTCAATAATGTGTGCCTAACAAAAAACTTACAGAGAAGAGAAAACAACAAAAATAGATTTCAAGGGGGAGCCCATGCACCATGTAGGAAAGTCAAAACTTCCTATGTATTGGTTAAGAGGCATCTAATTCCTTAACTTCAAAGAGAAAAAAAATATTTTGAGTGCTATTGGAAGGGGAGATGGGATGCACTCAAATGTGTGACACAATATAAATTCCTCAACACATTAAAACTTAAAGTGATTTAGAGAAGCTATGAATTGGGAAAACTCCATCAAATTATCAAAAATTATATAGAACAAAACCATTATTTGGAGATAGCCATGAGAACGAAAATAGACTTGAATGCATTCAAAGGCACTAAGAGTATATGAGAAAAAATGTTTAAAGCATGTGTGCCCTTATCAATTCCTCTAGGGGGATAAAACATAAAAAAAGTCATGCAAAAAATAAAATTGAGACAATTGCTATTGATCTTGACACATGGGATAACTTATTCTAACCAAATTTAATAAGGGTAAAAAGTGGGGTAGAAGGAAGTAAAATGAAGAGAATCATCTTCATTTTGTGAAGCTGTCAAAAAAATTATAGATGTTAGGATTTAAAAATTGTGAGCCATGAGATAATAAGATCAAGTTTACACATAGGGATTTATAGGGGTAATGTGAACTAAAAAAAATTAAATTCAACCCTTCAAACTGATCAAAAGCATATTTTTCAAGGTATGAGTAGCGATACTTTATCACTCAAGACAACATAAATCCTGCCCCAAAGTATGAAATCCTCAAGTCATCAATGATGCAGGAGCATCACCTCTCCATTTATTTTTGGTTTAGTTAGTCTATGTTTTGTTTTCATTAAGTTGTTTATTAACAGTTTGGAACTACGTGACTCCCTTGCTTGGTGAACTATATCGGCCTCTTAGAGGCAGTTTGAAGACATTCGTTGGTAGTTTCTCTCATTGAGTTGCTAGAAGTAAAATGCTGAGAATGGTTAGAAGTTAATTAGTTACTGTTGGGAAGTAGTTGAGAAACAACCATCAAGAGGAAGTTGAAGAGGGATACACAATGGCCAGAACAGGGGAACGAAGGAAATTAGAGGGTTTTTTTTTATTTTAGAAAAGGTGACGCCTCTGACAATGGTGGGGGACAGAAGGAAGAGACCCAATCAAATTGAGAGGAAAGGGAGACTTTAGTCTCCAATAGAGAGAAGAGGGACGATGAGAAAATCCTGTGAGAAAAAAAGGGAATTTGAAGAGGAAAGAAGACTGACAAAGAGAAGCTGATTAGGAAAAGGCCAAATAGTCATCAATAGAATGTAAGAATTAGATGTGTCATTTATTACCTGGCAGGAATCAGGCTTGCGATTAGGAGGTCAAAAGAAGAAAGATTGATACAAGAGTTTGGAGGAGATTAACAGAGGAGTCAACATGTGATAATGAACCAAAACTGAGACTTTTGAAACAATCTGAGGGTATGACCATAATCGACCTGTTGTATGGATTGCCAGTATGTTATGTAAAGGATTGTTCATTACAGAAAATAAATCTTTCAATGTCCATTTCTGAGTTAGGTGTTTGGTCACTGTGTTGCATGATAGTTTGAATGCCAAGTGTCACTAGAAGAATCCTTTCACTGGAAATTAATTTCTGTCATTGGTTATTCATTTCATTTCTAGATTGAATTCCTATCCTTAGAAAGGTTCCTGACATTGTAACTAGATTCTTGGGAAGATTCTTGCCACTAAGATTAGTTTCATTTGTGCTTTCTGTCTCTGATGTATAACTTGGGAAGTTCCTATTGCCTGGAATGTTCTGTTACTGAATTGTTATTTGCTATCCTAGTTCTTGTCACTGTTAGGATAGGAAGTCTATAGAAGTTTATTAGTCTATCTAAGGGTAAGAGACTAAGTATCTAGGTATCAGAGCTTGTGTGAAAGGTTGCATTGCTATCAATCAATGTCAATGATGGCTGGATTATTTGAAGGAAATTCATGCTACTACCTTGCACCATGGTCATAGAGCTTAGTACTTGTTTTCTCTATGCTACACCATGTTAGTAAGCCTTGCCCCTGCCACATGTCTTCCCATCCCCCACTCTAATCGTTGCTGATACAAACTTATCTTATCACCTATCAAACTGATCAAAAACATATTTTTCAAGGTATGAGTAGCTATACTTTATCACTGAAGACAACATAAATCTTGCCCCAAAATATGAAATCCTCAAGTCATCAATGTCAATGATGGCATGGATTATTCTAAGGAAATTCATGCTACTCCCTTGCACCATTGTCATAGAGCTTGGTACTTGTTTTCTCTATGCTACACCATGGTAGTAAGCCTCACCCTTGCCACATGTCTTCCTATCCCCCACTCTAATCGTTGTTGATACAAACTTATATTATCACCTACAGAAGCAAAAGAAATGAATAAGACCAATAGAAATTTATATACATCCCAACATTTCATCTATTTCTATTGTGTTTTGTTGTGTTCTATAAGTCTTGCAATTTTCATATAATAAACATTGCCACACCTCATGTTATTCCCCTACATTCATCTTCCTAAGTGTAATAAGGTTAAGCAGTTGTGGCATGCTTAACCATAATATTTTCATTTATTATTTATAGTTAATTCTTTAAGCTAACCTAATTAGGATGAAGGGGTGTGTCCCTACCTACTTATGTCTATAAATAAAGAAGAGAAAGGTTCTTCCAAACAATCATAAGTTGTAAGATTAAATTCATATTCTCGTATTCTAATTTTTGGAGGTCAAGCCCTCAAAGTCATTTGATATTTTATTGATTTGTGCCTTTATTTCCAAGAAATATCCTAAAAAGTGTATCAGAGTGGCAACTTGGGCCAAGAATTTTGTTTTTGCCATAACTTATAAACCATTGCAAATTTGACTATAATTTTTCAAGGTTTTGATTAATATATCCAAGGAAGCTATAGTAAACATTTTTAGCTTGCTATGATTTCTTTTGCAATTTATTATGATATTATGATTTTTCATTAATTTTCTCTACAAGCCACAATTTTTTGGAATTTTTTAGATTTTTCAGTTTTTTGGAAAGCTCATGAAAAATTAGGTATGGTTAGTTCTTTATAGTTTCTAATTAGAGGCAAAATATATTATGTAATCTGAAACAACACTCCACTATCTCAACACATTACTTGATCAAAACCTCAACATATTGGCTAAATATGCATCCCTTGCCCTATATATATTAGGGGCTATGTCATATATAAGAATGGTGTTGTATACAAAGATGGCACTACCAATTGGTGTGAAGACCTACACTAATCTCTCTCACTTTCTTAGTGTTTAGAAGAATTTAGTAATGTCAACCCATAGGGGTATGCTTTGATTGAGATGTGGATTCTAATCTACTACACAAGACACCTCTATTCCATTTATTCTCTAGTGATAGGTATTTCTCCACATCTCATCTACCACCTTCCCTACCCCTCTCGTTGTAGGGGTTCTATAGCTAGGATAGGCCCACTCAACTTTTATCCTATCCCAAGAGTTGGTATTGGGAGATCATAAATAAAATCATGCCTAACCAAGATAGTTGTTATCTATAGTGGTGTAGGTCACCCTACATGCTCATGTTAACCTCATGGCCTCATAACTAATACCCAATGATTATAGGTGCTAAGAAGTTGAATTGAGCATTTTTTTCCTATTCTGATGGGAATACCTCATTAACACCAGATGGCATTCTTTAGTTTAGAATCAAGATGTCATTAAGCTTAGGCCAAGATATAAATCTTACTGAATTAATAGTTGACCCCTATAGTTCATTCACAAACAACACCCATCCCACCAAGCATTTTTTTTTCATATTTGTGTGATTGGAGAGGATGTATCCCTCTATTTCACATGGTTATGGTGCCTATGTTTTGTTGGAAAGAGACACTGCTCCGGTATGGACCTGTATGTTATCATTGATGGCAACAAGGCTCAGAGATCTTATCACCATGATAGGAAGAGATATCTCCAGAAGAACATGTTGGATCCCAGGTCCAGTTGATAGAAAATGGCTAAGTATGGAAAGTATTCTGAGTAGAGGACAGTAAGTCAGATAGTATGTCTCCGCAGATGATGATTTGATAATGCGGTTCAAGTATGATGTTCTCATTTTTTTGATAGTGTTATGCTTGAAAGTTTAAGTCTTGATCTCCTCTAAAAGTCACCTTGAAGAATTGTCTAAGTTCAAATAAGCAAAGGTATAGCAAGAACAGTAAACAAGGTCTAGTGCAGTGGTCCGTATTCCTCTGTAGATAAGTGTTTTGTTATGTAGTTTTGATGTGTTGTAAACACTTATGTGAAGTATCTTATTCCAGAGTTAGGAGATTTGAAGTCCACTAGAAGGTTAGCTACAAGCTGCTAAGTATTGGCATAGTGTTTGACAGAGTTTGACAGAGATAAAGTCTGAGTTCTGATGATTCACATTTCTCCACAAGATGATATCATGCCTTGCGGTTCTGAGGGTAAGATTGGGAATGTGTCAAGAGTCCATATGATTTTGAAGGTGTTTTGAGATTCGTAGTAAAAGTTGTAAGTCAGCAGATGAAATTATTAAGCATGCTCTTAAGGAAGAGGTCGATAAGTATGTTAAATCTTTGTGCAGAGAAGAGTTAATGTTTGGAGGATCTATGTAAGTAATTGAATGATTAGAGCCAACCTATATGAACACATTTGGGTTTGCATAACTTTTAGTACACTAGATTGATCCAACAAGCTACATCTTTCTATGTACACGTTTCCTTCTTGGATGCCGACCTGACTATGAATCAAATCATGATGCGGATATATAAGAGTGATGAATTTTAGTTGATTGAAGTGTCATGTGTGTGGTGTGATGTGAGTATGTGAATAGCAGAGCAGAGTTAGAAAATCAACAGTGATGAAGACTTGGGATTCAGAATTTAGTTCCTAAATGACTGCACCCTAGCATAGTGGTAGATGCTTAAGCAATATTTTTTTTCATGTGCAATATGATTGGAAGAAAGCTTTTGTCATCAAGGCAGTAAACCGTTAGTGAGCCTTCAATAGGGTTTAACAACCCTTATTGTAATCTTACTAGGTTTAGGGTTGAGGAAGTGAGCCTACTAAACCTAGTTGTACTTCATGGTAGTGAACCAACATGTTCTAGGCTCGTGGAGTGACCAAGCCTGAACATTATTTTTGTAAAGATTACAATATATATTTGAGAGCTAATCCTCTCCGTGGTTTTTCCCTTTTTGGGTTTTCCACGTAAAATCTTGTTGTTATGTGTCATGCTTTTGTGGATGATGTTCATTTGTATATTATGCTTCTATTTGATTAATCCTTTGAAATGGTTAAAAATAAAAGTGTAAGAAAAGGTTTATAGAACACTGATTCACCCCCCCCCCTCTCAGTGTTCTTGACAATCAACAATTGGTATCAGAGCAAGGTTCCTTGGAAGAAGTTTAACAGCTTAAGGAAGATCTGGGATAGTATGATCATGGCAGCAAGAAGGTATGGAAGTTATGAAAGATACAACCAACTAGAAGCAGCCCTTATGGATCTTGAAAATTCTAAAGCAAAGGTCAGGCATCTAAAAGAAAACTTGCAACAAGACGATGAATGCATCTTAAAGCTAAAAGAGCAAGTCAAGAAATTCAAAGATAAAGACATAGAAGTCAGTGATCAATTGTTATCAGCAAATGAAGCCTTGAATGTGTTGGAAGTAGAAGTATTAGAAATAACAAGAGCAGAAGATGATATAAATTTAATTGTGAAGAACAAATCAAAAGATTGTGCAAAACTTGAAAAAGAGATTGCAAATCTAAAAACAGACCTAGAAAAGGCCAAAAGCTTTGAAGAAAAATTCAAGATAAGCACTACAAAGCTTGATGAAATGATTGTCAACCAGAAGAGTGCAGATGACAAGCAATGTTTGGGATATGAAAAAGGGGAAAGTTCAAAATCTAGTCAAGCAATCATTGAAGTACAGAAAAACAAAGAAAATTAGTTTAGAAATTAGAAAAGAAGACCTAGAAGACCTCCAGTCAGACAACCAAATGCACAAAGGTACCCATCCTTCAATGGTTATTGCAATTCATGCAATAAGTATGGTCATAAGGTTACTTAGTGTAGGAGAAAAATAAATCAAAAGATTTCATCATTTTCTGGTCAGTGTTTCAATTGCAAGGAAAGTGGTCATAGAGCTAATAAATGTAGAAATCAGATTAGGAAAAGTTTCAACAATGAGAGGAATGAACAATCATTCAAAGGTAAATGCTTCACTTGCAATAGAACTAGTCATAAAGTTGTAGTATGCATAAGTAAAGTAAGTCAGAATTCTATAGGTGCAACGCATGCTATAAAATAGGACACAGATCAAATGAATGCAGAAGCTCGGTAAGAACTAACTTTCAAAATACAAGGAACAATCAATCATTCAATGGAAAGTGTTTTGCATGCAATAGTTTTAGACATATAGCAAATCAATGCAGATCAAATTCAATCAATGGAGGGAATCAAGGTCAAAATAATGTGATGTGCTTCAATTGCAACAAATTTGGACATGTTTCAAGATTTTGTAGAAGCAAAAATGTGAAGAGAAATCACTATTCTAAAGAAAGGAAAATAGAACAGAGAAATGATAAGAGAAAAGAGAAAGTTGATCTAGTTGAAACCAAGAAAGAAATGGTCAAGAAAGAAGTAATTGAAGTCAGGGATCAATCTGCACCAGTATTCGGTGTAGATACTTCCTCTAGGAAGTAAATCGAGAGCTCTAGCTTAGGGGGAGCAGTGTTGAAAATTCAAACCCCCAGCTAGAAAGTGGGTGCCAGAATCAGGCACGAAGATGTATAATCTGATGTGACAAAGCTCTTAAAAGAAAAACTAGAAGCAAAAGGGTCAATGCAGCATATTGCAGATCATCTTAATCGACTGTGTTCTATAATGAGGGGTTTTCGACAGCTTTTTGAGAACAAGCATGTAATAACGATTAGGTCAAGTGCGGAGGATAAAAGGCAAGTCATTTTTCCTATAATTCACTTTGCATTCAAAGCTTTTTAGAAGTCAGAGAGAGATTTCAAGGCACAATAAAGATTCAAAGCTTCAATCAATTCAAGCGAAGGAAACCCAAGCTCAGCATATCAAGGTATTTTCGTAGAAACTCTAATTGTGAATCTATTGAATATTTTCTATGGAAACTCCACAAATTATAGATATTACTGAACGCCCTTGACCCAAGTTCAAGAAACACCCTCATAAAGCAACCAAAGTGGATCAAATGAGTGCATTTTTAGGCATACCTTATGGAGTCTTGTATGTTGAGGACGTTAGGGCATATATTCATGTTTCCCTAGATGAACACAATAGCATTTGTCTGACAAATTTATTTCTCAAGCATCTAATTGATGACTAGTTTGACCTCAAAAAGAAATACAAAACCCTAAAGGAAAAGAATTTTATTCAATATGTGGATTTTCCTACGTTTGCAAAGGATGAATGGGTAAGGTACATTTTGAGTCAAATTCATGATGAATTCATATGGTTAGGGCAGCCCTTCAAAATCACCAAGGAAGCAATTAGGGCAGTGACTGGATTAAGTTCCACTGGAAGTGTGCCCTTGTTGAAGGTTGTGAAGAATTAGACTGTTACAGAGGCCACTGGACTAAAGTTTGACAACAGGACACTGACTATCAATGATATCACAGATCATGATGTAAGATTCACCTCAATGGTTTTGGGCTACAAGATCTATTTCTCCAACTGGGAGAACTCTGTCTCAGGAATAGCAATCTATACTGCATATCAAATGGTCAAAGAGAATGCAGATGATGATTTGTGATAACTTCTATGAACCCAACTACTAGAGAACCTGAAGAAGATAATGGAAAGCAAGAACTACCCCTTCAAATATGGTATGTTGGTCATCTATTTATTCTTTTATTTTATGAATGAGCTACCAAACATGAAGAATTTGATCTGGTTAAGTAGTAAACCAGTAGCTATCCAAATCAGAAACCATCTAAATAGCATTGGAAGTGTTAATGAGAAAAACACAGCCTTATGAGGGTACTTAAAAAAATTTCAAAGCATAATGCCTAATGGAAGCTGTTGAGCCTAGGACTGTCTGGGTAAAGCCAATGGGGTATGAAGTAGATGGGCAAATATTAGAGAACTATGCTCAATACATGTTGAGCAAACCCAAGGACAATAGGGAAGAAAGGTTTGGAACTTATGAAGAGCTATCCATGAAACTTCATGTTGAATTCAGAAAAATGAATCAACTAGAAAAGTTAGAAAAGAGGTGGAAGTAATCACTGCTAGGTATGGCATCACCAAAGAACAACTAAAAGAAGTAAGGGAAAAAGTAGAAAAAGTAGTAGAAGAAAAGCAAAAGAGTGAACCGATGCAGGTTCCAAAAAAATCACAAGTGAAATAAGATAAGTCTGAGAAAGTTCAGAGGACTACCAAAAGCTCTGCCACCTCCTCTGGTGCCACCACTAGAGTAAACATCAAAAGAATTCTCTGTTAAAGACATGAAGAGAAAGAAGATGAAGGGAAGAAGACTCTATGTCAGTGTAAGTGAAAGGGATGATGAATAAATAGAGTCAGATGAATAGGTCAAGAAGGTGAAAGCTAAGGGTATCAAAGCCTCTGAAAGTAATAAAGAAAAGTCCTCTAGAAAGGACATATCTAGCAAAAGACAGAAAAAGGAAATGCCTCCAACACTTGCATATATAGTAAAGGCTACCACTGTAGATGGGAATCTAAAACCTATGATTAAGCACTATGATGAATATGGTGACGATGACAAAAGGAGTATGGAGGAAGCCACTATAAACTATCTCAACACTTTCAGCAAAGCCCTCATTGAGATCATCTCTGATCTCCCAGAAAGTCTAGCAAATATTTTGCGCATCAAAAAGGGGAATGCCAGAGCTAAAGATATTGAGCTGAGAAAACATGTGTTGACTAGACTATGTCTGGAAATCACTGCAGAGGAAGAAAATCTGATCTCTAAGGAGACCAAGGATCAGTTTAGAACTAAAACAAGGATGAATTTGTTAATGGTAGGTGAAATTGATAAAGTGGTGAAAGAAATAGAAGAGATTATCTTGAAATCTCTGAAGCAACACAATCTTCCCACTACAAGTATCAATGAAGAAAATGATGTTACTAATAACTCATCTCTTCTGGAAATAAACTTGGGTGAAGAGATAGGTACATATGGAAAAGAGTCTAAGGAGAAAGAGGCACCTACTGATGATTCTCAAGTTAAACCCTCACCAGCACAACAATCTGAGAATGTTACTAGCAAGGAAAGGACTGAGGAAGAGTTGGTAGTGGAAAATCCTCCACCTAAGCAAGAAGAGGACACCAATAAGGATATGGAATTAGATTATCCAGAGCAAAGCTAGAAAGAAGAAGTCTCTATCATAGGAAGAGACGCTGCAGAGCTTGCAAAAGAATTGTTGGAGAAAAGAAAACAAGTTTTGGATGAGCCATAATTTCTAAATGGTCTAATAAACTTGGACATAATGACACCAGAACAAAATTTTAAGTTGGTTACAATTGTTCAGGCAAAGGATGAAGAGGAGATATTAAAATCACATATCGAGGATAGTGAACTGATTGATGAAGCATCTGAGATTTTGGAGAAGCTGTTGCCTACCTACAAAAGGGATTCATCCATGACCTCAACAAGTCATCTGAAAGGGTTAATAAGTTTCATAAGTAAACAGTTTGAATCCTTTGAGAAATCTGCAGAAACAAAGGTGAGACAAGAATTTGATGAAAAACGATTAGAACATTTGAAAATAATGATAGCAGAAGACAAAATTTCTTTAAATAATTCAATAGCCAACATTCAAAAAGCTGTGAAAGATGCCAAAGATCTATATAAGTTTTGTTTGTGTTGGCCCAAAGCTGCTCAAGAGATTGAGGAAAAGATCAAAAATCTGGAACAAAAACTGATAAATTTTTCCAAGAAATTTGATCTGGAAGCAAAGTCGGTCATAAAGAAAGAAATTGAAGTCATTAATATTCACAATGACTTGACTGACTTAATAAATCAGAAATACCAAATAAAAAGAAGAATGGGACAACTCAGAAGAATAGTCTGTCCAAAGTTAGACTCAATACAAATCTTATTGCAGAGGCCGAGTTAGCTGCCCAAACAAACACAACCTCTAATCTTCCAAAGACAGAAGCCTTAGTTTTTCTTCTCAGCGGACAAATTCAGATTCTAGAAAATGTAAAGGAAGGCTAGGATGTTGAGTGGACACTGATTAAAAACATATTCAATGATGTTCTCAAGCACATGTAACATACAGATGAAGATTGCATTTGTAAATATGCGGCAGGCACACACAATTTTGAAGTTTTTGAAAAAAAAAATTGTATTCTGGACTACACCCTTTTCCATTGATGTCAAAGGGGGAGAAGAACACCAGTGAAAAATGGGATAATCATCTCAAGGGGAGTAGGAAAATAAAGTGTATATAGTAAGGGGGAGCAATCAAACATTTTTCACTAAGTGTTGCCATCAATGCTAAAGGGGGAGATTGTTGGCAAGAGACACTGCTCCGATATGGACCTGTATGTTGTCATTGATGGAAACAAGGCTCGGAGATCTTATCACCATGATAGGAAGAGATAGATATCTCTGGAAGAACATGTTGGATCCCAGGTCTAGTTGACAGAAAATGGCTAAGTATGTAAAGTATTCTGAGTAGAGGACAGTAAGTCAGATAGTATGTCTCCAGAGATGATGATATGATAATGCGGTTCAGGTATGATGTTCTTAGTTGTTTCATAGTGTTATTATTCAAAGTTTAATTCATGATCTCCTCTGGAAGTCACCTTGAAGAACTATCTAAGTTCGGATAAGCAAAGGTATAACAGGAACAGTAAACAGGGTCTAGTGCAGTGGTCCCCATTCCTCTACAGTTAAGTGTTTTGTTATGTAGTTTTGAGGTGTTGTAAACACTTATGTGAAGTTTCTTATTCTAGAGTTAGGAGATCTAAAGTCCACTGGAAGGTTAGCTACAAGCTGCTAAGTATCGGCATAATGTTTGACAGAGTTTGACAAAGACAAAGTCTGAGTTCTGATGGCTCGTATTTCTCCGCAAGATGATATCATGCCTTGCAGAAAGAGACACTACTCCAGTATGGACCTGTATCTTGTCATTGATGGAAACAAGGCTTGAATATCTTATCACCATGATAGGAAGAGATAGATATCTCTGGAAGAACATGTTGGATCCCAGGTCCAGTTGATAGAAAATGGCTAAGTATGGAAACTATTCTAAGTAGAGGACGGTAAGTCAGATAGTATGTCTCTGCAGATGATGATCTAATAATGCAGTTTAGGTATGATGTTCTCATTTGTTTCATAGTGTTATGCTTCAAAGGTTAATTCATGATCTCCTCTGGAAGTCACCTTGAAGAACTGTCTAAGTTCAGATAAGAAAAGGTATAACAAGAACAGTAAACAGGGTCTAGTGCAATGGTCTGCATTCCTCTATAGATAAGTGTTTTGTTATGTAGTTTTGAGGTGTTGTAAACACTTATGTGAAGTTTCTTATTCCAAAGTTAGGAGATCTGAAGTCCACTGGAAGGTTAGCTACAAGCTGCTAAGTATTGGCATAGTGTTTGACAGAGTTTGACAGACAAAGTTTGAGTTCTGATGGCCCGTATTTCTCTGCAAGATGATATCATGCCTTGCAGTTCAGAGGGTAAGATTGAGAATGTGTTAAGAGTCCTTCATATGATTTTGAAGGTGTTTTGAGATCCACAGTAAAAGTTGTAAGTCAGCAGATGAAGTTATTAAGCATGCTCTTAAGGAAGAGGCCGACAAGTATGTTAAATCTTTGTGTGGAGAAGAGTTAATGTTTGGAGGATCTATGTAAGTAATTGAATGATTAGAGTCAACCTATATGAACACGTTTGGGAAAACATTTGGGTCTGTATAACTTTTAGTACACTGGATTGAGTCGACAAGCTACATCTTTCTATGTACACATTTCCTTCTTGGATGCCGACCTGACTATGAATAAATCATGATGTAGATATATAAGAGTGATGAATTTTGGTTGAGTGAAGTGCGGTGTGTGTGGTGTGATGTGAGTATGTGAATAGCAGAGTAGAGTTAGAAGATCAACAGTGATGAAGACTTGGGATTCAGAATTCAGTTGCTAAATGACTACACCTTGGCATAGTGGCAGATGCTTAAGCAGTATTTAGTTTTCATGTGCAATATGATTGGAATCAAGCTTTCATCATCAAGGCAATGAGTTGGCAGTGAGCCTTCAACAGGGTTTAACAGCCCTTATTGTAATCTTGCTACGTTTAAGGTTGAGGTAGTGAGCCTGCTAAACCTAGTTGTACTTCATGGTAGTGAGCCGGCATGTTCTAGTCACATGGAGTGACCAAGCCTAAACATTATTTTTGTAAAGATTACAATATATATTTGAGAGCTAATCCTCTCCATGGTTTTCCCTTTTTGGGTTTTCCACGTAAAATCTTGGTGTTATGTGTCATGCTTTTGTGGATGCTATTCATTTGTATATTATACTTCTATTTGATTAATCCTTTGAAATGGTTAAAAATAAAAGTGCAAGAAAATTTTTATAGAACACTGATTCACCCCCCCCTCTCAGTGTTCTTAACACTCAACATGTTTCACATGGCATTATTATGTTGGTAGGTAATGAATTGGGTTTCAATTACAAATTGAGTAAAATAAGACTTTGTCATTAAAGTAATCATCGGGCATATAATTAGAAATACAATGGGAGGGGGTGATTTCCAATTATATGGCTTGCCTAAGTTTAGGTAGACCTCTAATACACTGATACATATAGAATTTTGAGGAGTGAGTAGGATCTAAAACTAACCTCAATTACGTAGATGTATTAATATCCAATACAACAAGTAGTTCATGAGATCAAATTGAGGGGAACCACATCGATGACCAAATAAGTCCAAAGTGATAATGTCTATTTGTTTGTAAAATCAAATCATCAGCTTCCAAAAAACAAATCCACTTTTTGAATCAATTTCAAGTACATATAGTGTCTGAGATCATGAGTTAGGATGTCAAGGGGAGCATTATCAATGGGGTAGGAGGAGCTATTGTACCTTCTAATAATGAAGTGTCAAGAGGCACATAATCTCTTCTTGATACGTTTAGTTCATCTTAAATTTGTTCAAGAAAAGTTCTCACACTTAGTATAAATTAAGTGCCTTAAGTTTAGGGGGAGGAACTTCTCAAATTTGTTTTTCCATCATATATGTAATAATATTAGGAGTTGCCTAATATGGAGAGAGGCCCGCTTATAGAAAATACCAAAAATTCTATTAAAAAAGAATTATTAATTGTTTCATCCCTTTTAATTATCTATATTAGATTGGGTTCAAAACATGGCAATATTCATGGTTTCACATTAGTATTAATGCATGAATCCTGATTCAAGGATCCCTTGTATCTATCAGAATCTCTTATGCACCACTTTAGTTGATTTAGTCTAGCCCAATCCCTAGCCTCAATTAATGGGTCAAAGTTTGGTTAAAGGAGGGACATTAGACTTAGTTATGGCTCATGTTCTAAATTTGTATGGTTACAAATCACACTAGATACTTCCCTCCCCTACCCAATAAAATATCTAGAGTTCAAAAAATAAACACAACAAAATCCATGTCATCTTTTGAATTAGAGATCTTTTCTACAAATACCAGGTCTAGTGACTCTCTTTATTATCCACCACCTAAAATTGATGAAAAAATTCCATAAGATGTGAAAGAGTGGTAATTTTTATCAAGGATAATTTGTTTGACCCATTTGCAACATCTTTAAATGAAGGTTTCAATAGGTTTAAACAAGAATTATTGTTGGAATTGAAGCCCCAACTAAACCACCTTGATGGGTACAACCTCAATAGATAAAATCAAGTAATAAGGAAACCTTTTCAAGGTCCAAAATTAAACCTGCCCAAAATAGACATTTGCATGTTTGATGGTATAGATGTAACTTCATGGATAAGTCTCATGGAACAATCTTTAAGTTTCATGATATACCAAAGAATGTAATTATTGACATAGCCTCACTACATTTAGAATCTAAACTAGTGTATGATGAGTGATCAACAAGAGTGGGTACTTAGTTTGAAATAATTTACTAGCGACTTAGTAACCTATTATGAGCAACAATGGAATGGAACCTATTTAACCCAATTGACAAATTTGAAAAAAATAAGTTCTATAGCTAGATATAAGGTTGAACATATGAGATTGACAATATAAATGCAAGATGTGACACCTTTTCATAGGCTACAATTATAAATTAACATACTTAATGACTAAATTAGGAATGATGTCCATTTTTGGAAGCTTGTATAATTAGGAAAGTTATGCAACAAGAATTGCATATTGAGCAATGAAACTTTGGCACCAAAAGGTCCATGGAAGGTCAAACCATAGGATGGAGAGATAGAAATGTGACTAATCCTACTAGTTACAAAAATGTGGCAAACTTCTTTAGCCCAAGATAAATTATTGTGCTCTCTCCTTAATATGAGGTAGAGAAAAGAGAAAAAGGTCTATGTTGGCATTGTGATAGAAAATGGTCTAGACCTCATAAGTGTACCAATAGTGAGAAAAAACTAATGATTATTGAGAATGAGGTTGAAGAAGAGGGAGAAGTAGCTACAGAAGAACCAATGTAGAACTTGAACATGCAATATTTGAGGAGGAATAAAATCCCTACTATCTCCTTACATGGATTGAATGGGATAAGCACACCATAAACTCTTAAAGTGGTTGGTTGCATCAAAAAGTAAAAGGTCATAGTGTTGGTTGATATAGGTAGTACACACAACTTCATTGATAGAAGATTGGCTAATGAGCTCAATCCTTTTATGTATCTAATCTCTAATTTAGGTCATGACAACTAATGGAAAACAACTCTCTTGTGGTGGTAAATGCCATCATATAAAACTCTCAATGGAATATTATCAAATAGATTTAGAAATGTTTGACATCCTAATTGGGAATCATATATAGGTTTGGGTGTGCAATGGCTTAAACAGTTGGGAACAATGCCCTTCAATTTTTAGGACCTATTCATGGTTTTCAATACAAATGGACAATAGTATAAACTTGTAGGAATTCAATCACCACCAATCCAAATTATCAGCTCTCATATGATGGAGAAATTACTTAAGGATCTTATGGCATATTGGAACAATTACAAATTTTAGAAGCACAAGACATGAAAACTTAAGATCCTCAACACCATCAATAGGTTCTTCAAGAACTCAAGGGTCTATCTCCAGTTAGAGACTATGATCATGCCATTGATTTAATACCATGAAATATTCCTCCTAACATTAGACCTTATCACTATCCATATGAACAGAAGGTTGAAATCAAAAAATTGGTCAAGGAAATATTGGATTCATGCATTGTCCATCCTAGAAAAAGTGTTTATTCTTATCTAGTGGTTATGGTTAAAAGTAAGGATGAATCATGGAGAATGTGCCTAGATTATAAGGATCTCAACAAGATCATCCCCAAAGATATGTTTCATGTTCATGTTATTGATGAATTATTAGATGAATTTAATGGTGCATTTTTTTACCAAGTTAGATTTGTGTTCAAGTTATCATCAAATTTGACTAAAGGAGAAGGATATACATAAGACTACATTTAGAACACATGAGGGTCATTATGAATTCCTATTTATGTCATTTGGTCTCACTAATGCTCCATCAACTTTTCAAAGTCCCATGAATTCAATGTTCTTCCCATTTCTTCATAAAGTTGTGTTAGTATTCATTGATGGCATCCTCATCTATAGTAAAACATGGGAAAAACATTTACATGTCTAGAGAAGGTATTACAACTATTGGAAAATAATCAATTATGTGCCAAAACATCTAAACGTGTCTTTGGGGAGAAAGAAGTGGAATACTTAGGACATGTGGTATCACACACAAGTGTTAATGTAGACCCTAAGAAGATTTAAATATTAAAATAGTTTTGAGAGGATTCTTGGGTCTAAAAGGATATTATAAAAGATTTATTCACAACTATGCTCGCACAGTAACAAATTTAACAACATTATTGAAGAAGGATTTTTTCATAGTCAAAGTGAGCCACCCAAGAATTTCAACAATTAAAAGAGGCTCTTACTTCCACTCATGTGTTAGCTATCCCAAACTTTTCTAAGACATTTGTAGTAGAATGCAATGCTTATGGACATGGCATTGAGACAATACTAATGCAAGATAGGTGTCCCTTGGAATTTGATATAGTAGAATGCAATGCTTATGGACATGGAATTGGGACAATACTAATGCAAGAAGGGTGTTTCTTGGCATTTGAGAGTCGACAACTCAAAGGAAAGAACTTGGTAAGGCCCACATATGAGAAATAAATTTATACAATTCATGCATTCAAACAATGGCACTGATATCTAATGGAAAGATAATTCAAAGTTAGGGAAAATCATAAGAGTCTAAAATGTTTTTTGGAGCAACAATTGTCTTTATAATACCAACAAAAATGGGTCACTAGGATGCTAGGGTATGACTTTAAAATTATTTATGTAATGCCCCAAGCTTTTGCTCAAGACATTAATGGATAAAAAATGACCAAACAATTCTTTTGCATAACAAAAGTGGAAATGAGCAACCACATAACATACTAACATGCCCAAGGTGTCATATGCAATCCATGATGACACACTTGGCACATAAACCAATGCATAAGCAAGGTGACACAAGCAGAAGACTTAGTTATACCATGAGACAATACACCATGGTTGACATAGAAAATGAGGCATGGATGAGAGATAGGATTCGCAAACCCATTAGATCACCTTCATAACATCTCTACTAAGCCACCCTCTAAATTTCACTAGGTTACTACAAAGAGAAAAGCTAAAACTACCATTTTTCATATTTCTACAAGAACTTGTAGGCAGGTCAAACTCCGGACTTGAATTGCAACTTGCAACTTGGCACACCCATCAGACTCAGACTTTAGAATGCAGATGCAATGTGTAACCTCATGAACTTTAGGATTTAATCAATATATTTCAAAGTGCAAATAAACCATGAACCCTAGACAAGAAGGACATTCAAACATTGGAATCTTCTTGCAAGTTACACATCTACAAAATGAAATTGAGTTCTAGACTTTAAACTAGCATCATGTCAAACTTCAAAACTTGCTTGCAATTTGCACATCTATAAAAGTGCAAGTGAACGTAGAAATCCTAGATCCACAATACTTCAAACCTTAGGAGACATTCAACAACTGAAACTTTTGCAAGTGCAATTAATTCCTTGACTCTAAGACACTTGCTACATCAAACTCTAAAATCCTAATGTAACTTACACAATACAGTGTGCATCAGGTTTTTGAAATCTAGTCATGTTGCATTTCAAGGTTTGAATTCCTACTTCAATTTGCACTTCAGATAGGCAACCCCATCTTGTATTATAGTTTAGACTATAACCCCAAATTGAAAAAATAGAGGATAGAAAGGGACTAAGGTAGGGGAGATAGCAAGGATGTTTTTATCACTCAACAAGACATAACTTTTTTCATTTTAAGAGTTGTTTGCAAATACTCTTAGGGGTACATTCATGGGGTTGTGGGATTTGACTTGGCCACGTGATAACCTCCTGAAGTACATAGATCCCAAGATAATGGAACATTTGTAATTTTCATAACAAAACTGAAATGAAGTAAATGAAATAGATAATAATACTGACTCACCATGCCAACGATATGGGAAAGCTCTTGACACATGAACCAAGAATCCAAGAGACCTTCGTAGTCCCCAACAGTGGTACAACACCACCCAACCATGTGGTACCCTCAGGAACACCCCATTTTACTCAGAGACTGATGCAAGGGCATAAGCACATTCACACCAAACGAGGAGTATGGAAACACTGATGCTAGTCAACAAGTGTATTATAGTGTTACAACATAGAGATACACTAAATACAACAATCCCATAATATTACTAACAAAATCACATCTATGTCGAATGCAATATCCAATGGAAAAAGAAGGATGAGAATCCTAAGCATAAGACAAGGAGTGTCATCACAGTAGCCCAATGGCTCCATGAGTAGATTGGGACTAGATCTTCCTTAATGAAGGTACTCGATGATGTTCACCAACTCCCAAAGTTGTGACATGTACTTCATCACTAGACCGAACCTTCAACAGCATTATGATCCTAGCACAGAAAAGTCTTGTTTAATCATTTAATTAACCCAATGTTCATTATATTTTCACTTGATTAAACTCTCCACACTTTTGTTCCTACGATCCCTTTGTATTAAAAAAAAGGTGAGAGCCACTCCTTTCCTATCTTGGACCTTTATCCTAAAATCCCAATACTCTGAACCTACTGTTCGATCGTCGTACAAAAATTAATACATAATTTATCAACATGATGCTAAAAGATACACAAATCCAATTTACATTGAATACCATTCATTTCATGAATAAAACATTCAATTAAATAAAGAAATGAAAATTTTCCATTTTCTTTTCTAACATTGTAAAACCATAAAATCCTTCCTCCTCCATTAATGGAGTGTATGCAACCTTAAATTTAACCATACTTTGATTTGGGAAGAATTTACAAAATCTAAAGCTACCCTTCCACTTTAAATTCACCCAACACCAACAATTTCAAACAAAATTGGAAGAGAGGATTCCAATGAAATTTTGCCATAATAATGGCTCTAAAATAGATTTTTCCCAATTTTAAAACGTACATCTATAAAAGTAAAGTTCTTAAAACAATTCATTTAACCCAAGATTTTCCTACAACTAAGCCATATGCTCCACCTAGTGTGGGCATGGCAATGGAGAATTCAATTCCAAAATCAAAATTTTCACTTTAAACATGAAAGGGGGAAAATACTTTTAAGGAAGAACACAAGAAAAGGAAGCAATTTCTTTCCTTGAATCCAAGCACACAACAGCAATCTTCTTCCAAGCAATTCCAATCACCAAGCAATCCGCAATTTTATCCATTCTTTGCAATCCAATATTTTTTCTTTCCAAAGGCAAGAAGAGAGGGTTCGAGAGAGAGAGGGGGGGAGATTTTATGAAAGCAAGAATGAATCCCCATTCCAAGTCTAACTTTTCCTTTTATATATATTTTTCCAAAACTTCTCTTTTCTTTTCATTTTTATTTCTCTATTTTCTTATAAGATATTTTTGGAAGGAATTAAAATAAATTGAAACCTTTATAACAAAATAAATTAACCACCATTCATTTTCCTCCCTAGCTAATAATTTATTTTAATTCCCTAAAGCAATTAAGCTCAATATAATTTGTTTCCATAAGAATTAATAAAATGATATAATTTCTTCCTATGGAAGCATAATTAAATATCATTTTCACAATTATGATAAGCACATATTTTAATATAATTATAAATGCAAGGTGCCAAGACAAAAATAAACACACATAAATGACTTCCACACACTTTATGGGTTTTTCACAAGATGCAGATTCTGGGATCATCTCCAATTCATATCCGAGTTAACACAGGGACACATAGGATTCATCTCATACTCAAATCAACTGAGATAAAGGTTAACACACACATATATTAACCCAATACAAACATCTCATTTATAACCACCATTGGGGGATAACCCTGTACCTACACACCCATGTCAAATATTAGGTGTACCTCCTCATAAACATATAACTAAAGCAAAGAATAAACACCCAACGTGGCATCATATCATAAATTGAGTAAACATCACATCTAGCATGAATCATCAAATATAATCATAAAGATGCAATAATTGATAGTAATCCATTTACTAAACCATATACAATAAACACACTTGTACAATATATACATACATCAAAGTAGTGGAACGATAACACTGAAAGATTCAATATAAAAGTCACACATAAGTATCCATAGACCAACATCTACATGAAAATACAAAACCCCCATTGGAAATACCTTAATGGTGTAACAAAACATCATCACTAATAATAGCAGTGAAATCAAAGTAAAAGTGAACAAATGACAAGGCACAAGCACCAAAGGCATTACATCCTCTCCCTAGAACTAGACTTACTCTTAGAAGCCTTCAAAAAGGTAAGGGTAAAGCACTCTCAACTACATGGCATCCTCCCAAGTAGCTATGGAATCATCCAAAGGGTCCCATTAGACCCTTACCTAATCCAAGTCTTTACCCTCAAATGCCATCCTCTAATGCTACAATATATAGATGAGCTCTAAAGAAAGTTTCCCACCCTCCTTGACCTGAAAGGCACCCCAATCAAGCACTTGTGTCACATCTATAATATGTTGTCTAAGAACTAAAACATGAAATACATCATGGATGTGCAAGAGACTCGTAGTAAGGCAAGCCAATAAGTGACTAGATGAATCCTCTCAAGGATTTTGTAATGCACAACAAAACGCGGTGTGAGCTTAGAACCTTTTCTATAATGGATTGGGCTCTTATGCAATTGCACTCTTAGGAAAACATGATCCCCAACTGAGAAATTTTGATCCAACCATTTGGCATTGGCATACTTATTTTATCTATCAGATTAGGTAGTTAACAACTACTCTCTAATTTGAACTATTTGTTGCTCCATATCCTGAAGTATCTCAAGGCCAAGAACAACTTGATCTTTGATTCTATCCCAACTCAAGGGACTACAACACAGATACCCATACAAAGCCTAAAATGGTAACATGCCAAGAGAACTATGATAATTGTTATTATAAGCAAACTCTACCAAATACAAATAGTCCTCCCAATGGGATTGTTGGTCTATTATGTACAAGCAAAGCATATCTTCTAACACTTGATTCACCCTTTCCATCTGACCATTAGTTTCAAGGTGATATGAAAAACTAAAATTAAGTTGCACACTCAAAACATGTTGCAAGGATGTCCACAACAATGATGTGAAAATAGGATCATGATCTGAAATGATCCTATGAGGTACTCTATGCAAACATACACTATCTTCCATAAAGCTATGTACCACTAACACAACACTATAGCATATATTCATGGGTGAAAAATGAGCAACCGTGGTTAACTTGTCTATTGTCGCCATGATGGCATCATGATGGCAAGAAAAAATGGGTAAACCAAGAAAAAAATCTATACAAATTGTGTTCCATTTCCACTTAGGGACATCATGTGGTTGCAGGAGACTTGTCAAATGTTGATGCTTAACTTTTACTCTCTAACACTCAAGGCACCTAGCAACAAAATCAATGATGTCATACCTCATTCCTGCCTAATGGAATAACTGACAAAGATTTACATGCATTTTATTTACACTTCCAATGTGTTGCATAAGGAGCACAATGCACCTCAATCATCACAACAAGATGAAGGCCACTAGAAACTAGAACATAAATACAACCAATATGTTGCAATAGTCTATCAAACTCTACTGAATAACTAGAATACCTTCCCACTAGGGTCCTCTATGACTCTAACTCCACTCTACCCTCCTGATACCATAAATCTTCTAGAATCTTTTCCAAAATACGCCACTACAAGTTCATACTCAGGGATAAAATTGATAACTTGTGCCACCTCTTTCTTAAAGCATCGGTGACCAAATTTGCATTTCCCATGATGTACTAAATAAAAAGTCATATTTGCATAAAAATTCCATCCATTGACATTGTCCAGAATTAAAGTTTGGTTGCATGAAGATGTACTGCAAGATATGATGGTCAATATGGAGCTGAAATTGATGGCCCAAAAGGAAATGTCTCCATCTCACAAGTGCATGAACTATTTCCAACTCTAAATCATGGGTGGGATAATTCATCTCATGATCCTTGAGCTTTTGTCACTCATAATTAATCACTCATCCCTCCTATATAAGGACCGACCCAAAACCTTATAATGATGCATCCATGCAAACCATAAAATTTGTTGTAAAATCAGGACCTACAAGGATTGGTGCTCTAGTTAGTGGTTCCCTAATACATTGGAAAACTTTATTACACTATTCTAACCAAAAAAACTTATTCCCTTTTCTCTAAAGAGAAGTAATCAAATGATCTAATCTAAAAAATTCTAGCACATACGGACAGTAATAACCTGCTAGTCCCATGAAACTACAAACCTCTATGACACTCGTTGGCATTGTCTAATCCAAAATGGCCTAAATCTTTGAGGGATCAACAAAAATACACTCACTAGAGATAACATGGCCCAAGTACCTCACCTCTGACTAGAATAATTCACACTTTTGTAAGTTACCAAATAGTTTGTTATCATGCAAACACTAAAGAACCTAGCACAAATAGACCTCATGCTCTTCTACTGTCCTTAAATAAATCAAACTATCATCAAGAAATACAAGAACATGGTCAAGGAAGGTGTGAAACACTCCATTCATCAAACTTGTAAACAAAGAGGGAGCATTTATTAACCAGAAGGGAACTATCATGAACTTGCAGTACCCAAAACAAGTGTGAAATGTGGTCCAATGAATATCTCCCTCATGGATACATAGTCGATGGTATCTAGATTTTAGATCAATTTTAGAAAATGCCTTAGCTCCCTTCATCTAATCAAACAAATCATCGATCCTTAGCAAGGAATATCAGTTCTTCACTGTCACCTTAATCAACTATCGATAATGATACACAACCAAAGATATATTCCCTACTCTTAACAAAGATAACTAGTACACCCCAAGGGGACACACTAGGACAAATATTCCCTTTCTCTAACAACTCTTCTAACTACAAATGAAGCTCATTAAATTCATGAGTGGTCATATGGTAAGACACACATGAGATGGGATTTTCTCCTAGGATAAGATCTATACAAAAGTCCACATCTCGCTTAGGCAGAATACCTAGAATTGCACTAGGAAACACATCAACAAACTCCCTTAAAAGAGGATGATCATCAAAAGATTCCTCATGGTAGTGCTAATTCTTAGAAAGATCACTTATTGAGATAGTAAACATCTAAAATTCCTTCTGCATTATTTATTTCAACTGCATAGCATAAATCATGCAAAGAGGTATGGGTCTAAGCATCCCTGCTACCTCAATTGGATGGCCAAAATAATCTACACACTTAACATCCTTATGACAACAATCGATACTTTCTTGATGCACTTCTAGCCAATCCATGCCAAGGACTGTCTTATAGGATCCCAAGGGTGGGATTCACAAAACAACAATGGTGGTCAAGATTCTAAGGTCCAACACACAACCACCTATAAGGGAGTCTATAGCCACTTCAACACTGATAGCTAACTCAACCTACCATTCATCATCTTTCCTTGCAGCCTCAAGCCTACCATGTTTAACCATGGATGGGGAAATAAAAGAATCAGAAGCAGCAGAATCAAATAAAATAGAAGTACAAACACCATCCAACAAACCTAAAGTCTCAACCACTGTTCCCTAATGCTTCTCCTAGCAGTTGTCTATCATAGCAAAAACTGTATGTGAGCTGCACACATCCCCCATTGTTGAATTTGACACTACTACACTTTGACCTATAATTCTTGATGCTTCCTAAGTGCATGTCCTTGCATAATGGCCTTCTTGACTGCAAGAAAAGAATAGGCCCGTAAACTAAGTAGGAGCTACTTGAGGTGCACTAAATTTTTGGAAACTTGAGTGACTAAAATTAGGTTGTCCACCTCAGGCCTACTATCAAGACAAGTAACTTTCATGCCATTGCATATTCCTTTCACTATGAGATGGCCCACTATAACCTTGCCCACTCCAAGGGGCCTGTTGGGATTTATGTTTTTGTTTTTGGGTATTCCTAGATGATCTTGAAGGTGTCCTATAAGATCCCTTAGCATGGGGCTAAGAACCCCACACTAATGGACCTGACTAGTATGGAACCACTATCTGAACTCCCACCTAAACACCATACCCTTTAGCCAAGTTATCCTCAATCACTCTGGTCTTTTCCACATCAACTTCTAAGGTCTTCAGTTCTAATACCTGAACACCTCCACTTATTTGAGCATTTAATCCTCTAACAAAATTTTTCACTAACATCCCTTCATCCTCCACCAAGCTCATATACTACTTCGACTCAAATAAATGGTTTTCATACTAATCTACAGTCATGACAAGTTGTTGAATCTCATGGAATTTATCTCCACAACATTATCTATAATACTTAAAAGATATCAGCAATGAAGCCATTCCAGAAAGGTCTCCCATGAGATTGTTGCAATATTGTTATCCCCTGATTTTGACAAATCCTGGATAACTCTTTGTTTGCACTTTATGATGAATTAACAGGATAATAGAGGTTGAAATAAGATCAAACAATTAGGGAAAATAAAAGAAGGCTATCATCTACAATAAGATTGATCACTTTATCATTCACCTTATAAAGCAATTATAAAAGGTAACACTTGAAAAATAATTAAACAAAATTAAACCATATTAATTCTTTTTGGAATTAATTGATTTAATTTTTTTAAAAGACATGACGAGGTGAATTAATCATATTAAAGGAGATATAATATATGGGTTCATAAATTATTTTGCACCAACATGTACATTTAATTCTGTGTATGAGGAAAATTGATATGTCGAATGATAAAATCAAAACTATAATAATAACCAAATCAATAATCCATAACATAAAGAGATCTATCTAAAAAAAAACATGATTAATGAAAAATCAAATAAAACAAGAAAGATTTTACAATATTATATTGTTCTCTTTTGTTGAATGTGGATTGTTCAATAACGCTGCGAAACCATGTTTGCAACAAGCAAGTATAGGTGCTCAAAGTGCTCAAGAAGATCAATGTCAAAAGATTGTAAAGTGCTCAACAATGCGATGTATGCTCAAAGTGTTGTAAAGGATGCCTGAGAATAAGTGATCGAAGAGGATTTGTGAAGGCAATGAAAGGGGTTTATATAGTTTTCAAACATGATCGATCAACGGTCCAGATAATTCAAAAGAATCGAAGGAGGAGATAAAACAAATAACCATGATGAATGTGCACACAACATGTGTCAATCCATAAGGATATTTTTATTAAGATATGATGAAAACAAGATTGATTGAATAGATAACTCAACTTGTAATTTTGTCTTTTTTAGAATTCTAAAAATAAGACTGATTGTGCACGAGTTAACAAGATATTTTAAGAGGAATTGGAAGATAACTGAAATTAAATAAATAAATTTATTTAATTATTTGTGCATGATAGAGGAATAGATAAGATATGAAGATTTAAATAAATTAAACAAATAAATTGATTTAATTTATTTTGCATGATGAAGGATAAATAAAATATGTGATTATATTTTATTTTTAGAAGATTTATTTTTTAGAGGAAAAAGAAAATTAAATAAATAAAGTTATTTAATTGTTTGTGCAAGATTAGAGGAATATGAAGATTATAAATAAAATACTTGATTTTATTTAATTTTAGAGGATTGAGATCATTTAAATAAATTTGCATGATTTATTTAAATTTAGAAGAACAATTGATTTAATTAAATAATGTAAATTATTTAATTGTAGATAAGAGGATTTATGATGAATTAATTAAATAATTTATTTATTTATTTGATGTAGACTTGAATTTTGGAAAGAGGATAATGATTTAATTAAATAATAAAAATTATTTAATCATGGAAGAATAAGGTTGATTTAATGAAAATTAATTAAATAAAGAAGATTTGTTTAATTAATGTTGAAAGTATGTGATTTAGAAGAAATAGATGAAATTAATTAAATAATTAGATTATTTAATTAATGCTAAATGCAGGTGATTAGATAGATTAGACGAAATGTAAGTGATGTGATGACTTGGTCATTTTTGGGTGTCTACATTTTGCCCCTCTTTGATGCAATGCAATTTACAACGTTGCGTCAAAGAAAATGATTGTTGAAGACATGATACAATTTTTGATGCCCCAATGTAGCTAGTTGCCCCTGTGTAGTTGGCGTAGGATGCCCCCTCGAGAGGAAAGACAAGGAAGCAGTAGAAGGATTGGGTTGACGCTTGACTAGAAGATTATGTTGGAGATAGGTGAGGTTGGATAGATGACAGATAGAAGAAAGGAGATAGGAGAGAACATGAGAGAAAGACTGTTGATCAATCATTGCTGGAAAACTATATAAGGCCATGGGTAAATGGATAGGTAAATGAATGATCTTGTTGCATTGGTTTTCACAATTGTTTATAAAGAGCAATCCTTATTTTTGATATAGCACGTGGATAGTTTTCTACCAAGGTATAAAAGACCAAGGTGCTGTGATATCCGAGTGCGTGGACGTTGACTCTGCAAGCAAGCGGTTTGAACTTAGATCCCTTAGACATAATATAACCTTGTTGTACATGTGAATGAGCCATAGTCTTGAACATAAAATAAACTTCAATACATGTAAATGCAAGAAGAATATTAATATGTAAGATGCTAGGTCATAACACACACAAGATAAATATGCTGCCAAGAAAGATGCTAAAGATCATTCCTCAAACACGGCACACAAAAGCAATGACTATGCCCCCAATCCGTATTGCATTGCAACATACCAAGATTATAGATAAATCAAGGTAGCCTTGAATAGGTAATGGACAAAGGAACAAAAGATGAACCATAAAGCAAATTGACTGACTTACAAAGTAAACATACAGCCAACATATTCTCTTGCCAAAGAGGTTGCTCATGATAGATTGAATAGGAAAGATAACAATCTTATCGTAGGAGCTATGTGTCTGTTAAAGGGTGTTATCTTGTTTGAAAAAGATAATGTCTTGTTTTAGGAAATGCCACATGTTGTATAAGACGCGTGTGTTGGTCTTGGTCATGGAACACCCTGTATAAGACAAGTTTGCTGATCTGTTGCTTGGTTGAGATTGATTTAGATGATGCTGGCAATTGATATGTAGGACAGTATATGGCTCTGTAAGTAAGTTTCTTTGCTTCAGGTTTGTTAAGGACTTTTGCTTTGAAAGGATGCATTTGTTTGTTGTTTTGCTGCTTGAGTTAGTCAAGTCGAGGTGAATGAATTTTAATAAACGGAAGACTAGAAAGATGTCATGTCAATGGATTGAAGTGGGTGAAGAATGATGAATTGTATGTGCCTGAGTACTGGATACTTCCTTCATATTCCAGACTTCCTACATACCCTGTATCCACGGGATCAAGGCACATTACAATGAAAGATGAAAATGATAATATGTAGTTCTGGATAGAGTGATGAGATGGGTCAAGGTGTTTGAGCTTGGGTTGGTGAAATGATGAGATCTTATGTACCTAAGTACTAGATACTTCCTTCGTATTCCAGACTGCCTACATACCCATATCCATGGGATCAAGGTACCTTAAGATTGAGATGAGATGATATGTAGTTTTGGTTGGCATGATGATGTGTTTGGTGTTGGGAAGATAACAACCTTATGGTAGGAATGATGTGTCTGTTAAAGGGTGTTATCTGTTGAAAGGAGAACGACTGAAGCGCTTGTTGTGAACCATGAACAAGGAACCATTCCTAGACCTAGGTTAAGGAAAGGGTTGCCCCCATTCTAGCAGAGGTGTACATATGGGTGACAGATGGAGGAGACATAGAAATTTTTGACCTAGGACAAGACAGTGATAACTATTGACATAGATCAAGACGTGGGATGACGACGGTGGACATTGACAAATTTCCAAGCTATTCTAGATAGGGAGATGGAAATACAAACAAGGTCAATGGTTTTATTATGGAAGGATGGATGAAGCCTATTGTGAAATAGACAGGGAATGAACAGGACTCAATAGATGATGGATGCTAACTCTACACATAGCCCCTGTTTGCCAGGTTTTCACTATGGTACTTATCCAAGGCGCATGTTTGCCAGGTTTTCACTAGAGGACGGAATTTTTTTTTTATACTCTGAGGATCAGGCATAGAACTTCTTGAGATGAACACTGTTAAGTGGCTCATCTAAAGGAATGCCGTTAGGTGTGGTTAAAGTATAAACTCCTAATCCATATGCAGCTATGACAATAAAGGGCGCTAACCAGTTACTCTCAAACTTGCCCTTCTTTTCTTGATCTGCTTGATTTCTCTGATTTTCTTTTAAGACAAGATCACCAACTTGAAACCGTCTTTCTTTGATTTTTTTGTTGTAGTCACATCGGAGGCAGTTTTGATAGACATGGAGATGATTCAGCGTAGCAAGGTGCCTCTCATCTAGTAGTTCTAGCTCAACTAATATGGAAGTGCGATACTCCTCTCCATCAATCAGGTTCTGCATGCATACTCTAAGGGATGGGATCGTGACCTCTATAGGTAGGATGGCTTCAGAGCCATAGACCAAGGCATAGGGTGTTACACCAATTGGTGTTCTAATACTAGTACGGTAGGCCCATAAGGCAAGATTGAGTTGCAGGTGCCAATCATGACCAGCTTCATTGACTGTTTTCTTCAGGATTTTGAGAATGGTTTTGTTTGAAGCCTCGGCTTGGCCGTTAATCTATGGATAGTAGGGAGTTGAAAAGCGATGTTAGATATTGTATTGTGTGCACAAGGCACGGACATCTTAGTTCTTGAATGGTCTCCCATTATCAGTGACAATGGCTTGGGGAATACCATACCGGCAAATGAGGTAGTTAAGGATAAACTTGGCTATTTGCTTACCAGTGATATAGGTCATGGGAATAGCTTCGACCCACTTCATGAAATACTCAGTGGCGGTAATGATAAATTTGTGGCCATTGGATGAGGATGGGTGGATTTGTCCTACGAGGTTGAGACCCCATTGATAAAAAGGCCATGGAATAGTCACAGGCTATAGTTCATGAGCTGATGTGAATCAAATCTCCATGCTACTGGCATTGTACACACTTCTTAGCAAATTGTAAAGCATCTTGCTCTATTGTAGGCTAGTAATACCCTATACAAAGTATCTTCTTAGCAAGATTAGGACCAGTAGAATGTGCGCCACAGACACCTTCATGTATGTCTCGTAAGGTAGCTTCAGCTTCTTCCACATTGAGACATCGTAAGAGGATACCATCGAGACTCCGGCGATAAAGTGTATCACCCAGAATGGTGTAACGGGAGGACCGATGGATAAAGGTTTTGTGTTGAGTAGTGGATAGGTCAATGGGAAAGGTACCATGTTTAAGGTATTCATAGATATCTTCGTACCATGGGGAATTGGGACCAACAAGTTCGTAGATGATTTCAATAACTAGAACATCGATGGCTGGTATCAACAATTGCTCGATCAAGAATTCGCATTTCTGTGTGTTTGTTGGCATGTCTATAAGTGACCCCACAGAAGCCATAGAGTCTGTAGCCTTGTTATGCTCTCTTAGAATTTGCTCAAAAGTGATGCTAGAAAAGTGTGGTTTGTAGGCATCCACTAGTTGCTTGTAGGGGACCAACTTTTCATCTTATGTTTGGTACTCATCTGTGACCTGGCAAATGAATAGTTGTGAGTCTCCATATACCTATAATTCTGTGATGTCCCATTGAACTGCTATAGTGAGACCTATGAGGAGTGCTTCATACTCGGCTATATTGTTGGTGTAAAGGAAATGCAAGCAGATATGACTTTCGAATATAGTCATTTTGAGGTGTGATGAATAAGATGCCAGCCCCTAATCCATGCTATGTGTAGGAACCATCAAAGTACAATTTCCACATTATTGAGGCAGAAAGAGTGAAGAGATTCTCATCAGGAAAGTCATATACCATAGGATGTACATCTATCATGGGTGCTTCTTCTAGTTGATCTGCTAGGGTCTATCCCTTGATTGCTTTACGATCGACATACTCAATGTCAAACTCACTAAGGATCATGACCCATTTAGCTAGTCTGCCTATGAGAGCTGCTTTTGCTAGTAGATAGTTTAATGGATCAATTTTCGCTATGAGATTAGTGTGTTGGTTTAGCATGTAATGCCGCAACTTTTGGGAAGCGAACACTACTTCTAAACAAGCTCTTTCCATAAGTGAATAATTTAGTTCATATCCCACCAAGGTTTGACTGATATAATAGATTGCATGCTCTTTTCCTGACTCATCATGCTGTGCTAGAAGAGCCCCTAGGGCTGCAGTTGTGGTTGAGATGTATAAGATCAAAGGTCTATCCATGACTGGTGGTACCAAGATAGGAGTTGTAGCTAGATATTCTTTGAGCTGATCAAATGTTGCTTGACACTTATCATCCCATTGAAATGAGACATCCTTTCGGAGTAAGTGTTGAAATGGTTGACATTTATCTGCTAGTTGTGAGATGAAATGCCTAATAGACTATAACCTTCCTTGAAGACTTATTAATGTTTTTAGATTCTTTGGTGGAGGCATCTCCACTATAGCCTTGAATTTTGTTGGATCTACTTCGATGCCTCTATGAGATACAATGTATCCCAATAGTTTTCCTGATGTTACCCCGAAGACACTCTTCTTTGGATTGAATCTCACTTGGTATTTTTTGAGCCTATCAAAAATTTGTCCTAGAACCTGTATGTGATCTGCCCTAGAAGACTTTGCTAGTATATCATCCACATAGTCCTCCATGATGTGATGAAAGAGATCATGGAATATCACTATCATTGCTCTCTGATAGGTTGCCCCTGCATTCTTTAGACCAAATGGCATGACGCACCAATAATAGTTACCCCAAGGATAAGTGAAAGTTATTTTATGTTGATCTTCTTCCACTATCATTATCTAATTGTAGCCTGAGAATCCATCCATGAGAGAAAGCATTTCATGACCTGCGGTCAAGTCTACTATAAGATTAATGTTCGGCAATGGGAAGTCATCTTTGGGGCACGCCTTGTTAAGATCTCTAAAATCATTACACATGCAGATGCCCCCATTGGGTTTAGGCATAGGTACTATGTTTGAGACCCATTTCGGATAATCAATAGGCTTGATGAATTTGGCATCTAGCAACTTCTGTATTTCCACTTTTACCAAAAGAGCTATATGTGGATGCATCTTCCTTAGCTTTTGCTTGACTGGTTTAACTGTTGGATCAGCTGTGAGATGGTGAACTACTAGCTTAGGGTCTAACCCTAGAATATCAGCATAGGTCCATGCAAATTTGATGGTTCTTTGTAGGAAGAATTTGTTAAGATTCTTGTGCTTTGTTTCTGATAATGATGCTGTAAGGAATGTGGTCTTCGAATTTTGCTCTGTGCCAAGGTTTATCTCTGTGGAATCTTCCACTAGGAGAGATAATTTTTCTTGATACTTAGATGGTAGGGGAAAGTCAAATCCTCCATCCTCAGGTGCCACAATTGGGTTTTCACCTTTGGATACGTCCTTTGTTTTTATTATATTGTGATCGGGAGGTGCCACAGTGTGGTTTTCACCTAGAGATCTTTCTTTCTTTTTACTTTTGTGACTGGAGGATTTGGCATTCTCACCAAAATAAGCAGTTGGTTCCAATTCCATTACGAAACCAGCCTTGTGATCACCAAGAGGGATACCATCCCGAAGTCCCATGAATTCTGCAATAGCTTTGTTGTTCTGAAAAACATCTAGTACGGGGGCCCCTTGTTGGTCCCAATCGATAAGTTCAAGGTAGACAAGTGTTACTTTTTGGGTGTTTATGGTGGATGTTAAGGATACAGATGATAGCATGAAAATGGAGGATTCTGTAAATAGGTCAGTCATATGGAGGGAAGAGTCATCGATGATATCCTCATTAGATGTCGAATGAGCGGGAAAAATTTCTGCCACCTTGTCGAGGATACCCTCAATGTCTAAGGCATGCGGTACCTTTCTACCAAATCCTAACCCCTTCTTGTCTAGTTTCTTTGTCACAATGATGGGTTCCATTGTTCCTTGATTATGTTTCCCAAGGCCACCTTTGTCTTTATAGCCCATGTTTTTGACTATCCTTAAGCCATTGCCATATTGTTTGATTGGTATTGTGACTGGTTCTTTCTCCTTATAGAGCCAAGAAGAGATGTCTTCAATAGTTTCCTCTGCCAATAATTTTCCCTCTTGGAATTGGGTTAAAGCTGCTGGGGGAGGAATAGCTACTTTTTTAGTTAATTGATGTAGACTTGAATTTTGGAAAGAGGATAATGATTTAATTAATTAATAAAAATTATTTAATCGTGGAAGAATAAGGTTGATTTAATGAAAATTAATTAAATAAAGAAGATTTGTTTAATTACTGTTGAAAATATGTGATTTAGAAGAAATAGATGAAATTAATTAAATAATTAGATTATTTAATTAACGTTGAATGTAGGTTATTAGATAGATTAGACGAAATGCAAGTGATGTGATGACTTGGTCATTTTTGGGTGTCTACATTTTGCCCCTCTTTGATGCAATGCAGTTTACAGCGTTGCGTCAAAGAAAATGATTGTTGAAGACATGATACATTTTTTTATGCCCCAGTGTAGCTAGCTGCCCCTGTGTAGCTAGCGTACCAGAATGTGTATGAGGAAAATTGATATGTCGAATGATAAAATCAAAATTATGATAATAACCAAATCAATAATCCATAACATAAAGAGATCTATCTGAAAAAAACATGATTAATGAATAAATCAAATAAAAAAAGAAAGTTTTTACCAGATTATATTATTCTCTTTTGTCGAATGTGGATTGCTCAATAACGCTGCGAAACCATGTTTGCAACAAGCAAGTATAGGTGCTCAAAGTGCTCAAGAAGATCAATGTCAAAAGATCGTAAAGTGCTCAACGATGTGATGTATGCTCAAAGTGCTGTAAAGGATGCCTGAGAATAAGTGATCGAAGAGGATTTGTGAAGGAGATGAAAGGGGTTTATAGTGTTTTCAAACATGATCGATCAACGGTCCAAATAATTTAAAAGAATGAACGGAGGAGATAAAACAAATAGCCATGATGAATGTGCACACAACATGTGTCAATCCATAAGGATAGTTTTATTAAGATATGATGAAAACAAGATTGATTGAATACATAACTCAACTTGTAATTTTGTCTTTTTTAGAATTCTAAAAATAAGACTAATTGTGCACGAGTTAACAAGATATTTTAAGAGGAATTGGAAGATAATTGAAATTAAATAAATAAATTTATTTAATTATTTGTGCATGATAGAGGAATAGATAAGACATGAAGATTTAAATAAATTAAACAAATAAATTGATTTAATTTATTTTGCATGATGAAGGATAAATAAAATATGTTATTATATTTTATTTTTAGGAGATTTTTTTTTTAGAGGAAAAAGAAAATTAAATAAATAAATTTATTTAATTGTTTGTGCAAGATTAGAGGAATATGAAGATTATAAATAAAATACTTGATTTTATTTATTTTTAGAGGATTGAGATCATTTAAATAAATTTGCATGATTTATTTAAATTTAGAAGAATAATTGATTTAATTAATAATGTAAATTATTTAATTGTAGATAAGAGGATTTGTGATGAATTAATTAAATAATTTATTTATTTAATTGATGTAGACTTGAATTTTAGAAAGAGGATAATGATTTAATTAAATAATAAAAATTTTTAATTGTGGAAGAATAAGGTTGATTTAACGAAAATTAATTAAATAAAGAAGATTTGTTTAATTAATGTTGAAAGTATGTGATTTAGAAGAAATAGATGAAATTAATTAAATAATTAGATTATTTAATTAACGTTGAATGCAAGTGATTAGACAGATTAGACGAAATGCAAGTGATGTGATGACTTGGTCATTTTTGGGTGTCTACAAATTCTTTTTAAGGATTAAATATTGTTATATTGTGCAAACTAATTAAATATCAATTTGTGTCAATGTAAGTTGGGAGGAATTGAATTACGAGGGTGTAGGTGATTTTACATGTCAAAGTAAATTAATTCTTTTCAAGAATTAATTATTATGGTAAAGTGCAAAAAAAAACTATTGCACACAATTGTATAAAATGCTCGTGAAAGTGAAAAACATAAAAAGTGGGCAAATATTTTAAAAAGGGAAGTAGGGTAAAAAGGAGTTACAAGTAGTTACCCAGCTACTTATGTGTGACTGATCTTTACAAAGGGAATTTTCCATTGTAAGGGAGAATTTTTTTTATCTTTTTTGGCTCCTAAAAAAGGAAAGGCTTGTAAGGGGAATTGCTGGGGACTTTGTGCTCCTGATAATTTTAATATTCAAAAAAGAATTATTGTTCTTACATTATTATTTCTTTTTGAAATCAATTGTTATTATGTTCAATTGATTATCTCTTTGTTTCCCTTTATATGCTCTTTTCATAATTTAATTTGGAAGACTTTGTGCTTCGGTTATTAATCTATTCATTTTCTCTCCTAGAAATTTGCATTGCATTTCTTATGTTCACAATCAAATTTCTCCCTTTTCTGTAATTTTTCCTTTCCTTCCTTTCATACTTTCCAATTAAAAGTATATAAAATCATAAAAACCCCAATCATATAAGGGAGTTGCCCCTTTCAAAATGCAAAGGAAAATCACCCTTACAATGGTGATTTCTCCAATGTTGCAAAATTTTATCGCTATCCATTGGGAAAATTATTTGCCAACAATATCTAGGTGACATTTATGTTCCTCTTGATACCACCAAGTAGAAGCAAATCCACATAGGTGCATTATGGCACATCGATCCTTGGTGTTACTTGCATAGGGATGCATTATTAAACATCTGTCAAGGGCCAAGAGCTTGTTTTCAACCTTTGTTCCACTTGTGGAACCTTAAAACGTGGGTGGGTTAGCTTGCAAAAGATCTCTCATGTGAATTGTTTATATATTGTCCTCATCTTCTAACTATATTTCACCTCTATGGGGCACATCTCGCAAGGATACTTCCTCCACTCTAGATTGTTGTGGGCTCCTAGAGTGTTTCCTTTTTGCCATCACCATGCAGAACCCCTTCTCCAACCTGAGATGGGTGAGAAATTCCTAAATGTCTTCCCTCCTATCGAGGGGTCAATCTAGCCAAGATCTCCTAAAGAAGGACTAAAACCTACAGTGCACCTAAAGGGTCGTTAGGTTGATCTCACCTTATCATAGGGGAATGATCACTCTATATTTCTAGTGACTCTCGATCAAAATTGGTATTTCTTCCTTGTCCAGGGTGGTACAATCTAGGAGGCACCTTCCTTAATAACAAGTGGTATAGGTTAGTACATCATGATAAGCTACAACATCATATCATGTTATGCAAAGAATCAGGACAAGGGAAACTACAACACTACAAACAAACACTTGAGCAAACATATAAACTAGAGCTCCCAATATTGCAACATGGGCTTTGATACCAGATGTAATGCCCCAAGCTTTCACTCAAGACTTTAATGGACGAAAATGACTGAACAAATTTTTTGTATAACAAAAGAGGTAATGAGAAAGCACATAAATTACTAACATGCCCAAGGTGTCATATGTAACCCATGATGACACACTTGGCACATACATCAATGCATAATCAAGGTGACACAAGCAGAAGACTTAGTAATACCATAAGACAATGTTGCACATATGTTACCTAAAGTTGTGATGTGTTTGTCATTGATGTCAACACTCAGTTTGGGTTGTCACTGATGTGGTTGTAACACTCTTGTCAACACTTAGTTTGGGGTTGTCTGATATGTTGGTGATGTTGGATGTGATGTGGTTATTGAAGTTCATGGTTGGATTTCATGCCACGGTTAATGTAGTATTGAGTATGATGATATATTAAGATGGTAATTAGAAGTATCAATATGACACATTAAGATGGGAATTAGAAGCTCAAAAAGATATATTAAGATGGGAATTAGAAGTATCAAGATGACACATTAAGATGGGATTAGAAGCATCAAGAAGATATATTAAGATGGGAACTAGAAGCACTAAGATGTATGTTTCTAAGGATGTATGAGCTGTCACAAGAAGGTTCTAGTCTCTGAAAGTTGATGAAGATTTCTATTGCAGGAAGCTGTCTGGGAGACTACTTGGGAAATCCTTCACATTCCTCCGCATTTGAAGATATGAGCATGCAGTTTAGGATCTAAGTTCAATATGTTGTGAAGGTGTTATATCCAAGAGATAAAGTCTGTATACATTCAGTAATGAAAGTTATGAGTGAAAAAGTTTTGGTCTGTGCTTTGGCAGAGTAAAATGGTGATGAAGACTTGTTGGAATGCTCCACATTCCTTCGGATGTGAAGATTTGTCAATGCAATTTTGTGAACAAGTTTAGGGAGATTCAATGCATACTTCTATGAAGTATCAATTGATTTGGTGATTGGCAAGAAATGTTTAATCTTCTATGTGTACCGCTAAGTTGAAATGACTGACCAATGTGCTAAGAGCTTCATGCGTTCTTGCTTAAGGGAGACCTATGAGCATGAAATGCAGATGTTATTCTTTGAAGTATGATGCTGTGAAGAATGTTTAGGACCAGGTTAAGCATGTGTTGGGGTCTGTAAGGTGTGTTTCTTCTCCTAGAGTAGCATGTAGTTCATGTTAAGGCTTATCCTCTACATGTTTCGTGATGTGTGATCTCTAGCCAACTTGTAAATTGTAATATTCTTGTTGTATTGACCAACTTGCAACATAACAAATGTAATATTATGTATATATTGTGAACCTAGTTGATCTAGGTGGGGCATGATTGTGAAAATGAGAATATGAGAGTAAAGAGCAGAATATGAACATGTTATGCATTATGATGTGCGACTGAATGAGAAAGAGTAGAAACAATAAGGGCTATCCCGATTCATCTTGAAGAATTTTTGTGACAGGAGGGAAGTGAAGAGTGTGCCTAATTGATCCAATCATCAAAAGAAGAAAAATTGCAATCATCAAAGGTGTGAGCTTCAATGTCAGTTTTAGGCAGTAGAAGGACTGTCATATTGTAATCATTTTTGAGTTCATTCTCAATTCAGGGAGTAGTTGCTTCCTTGGGTTGCAGCCCTAAAATAAAGTCTTTAGGGAGTAGGAGCTTCCTTGGGAGTGACCCTAAAACAATGTAAGCAAGGAGAAGCAACTTCCTTGGGTTGCAGCTCTAAAACAAAGTTGTAATTTTTATAGCAGTGAGCTTCATATATTGTGAGTTAATCTTCACTGTGGTTTTTCCCCTTTTGGGGTTTTCTATGTATATCTAGTGTTATGTGTTGATGTGCATTGTGTTCATCTTTCATCTTTATGTTAATGCTGTAATGTTTAATCTTTAATATGCTTTGGAGGATTTGAAGTTTGATTGGATACTAATTCACCCCCCTCTCAGTATCCTAGTGTGTTCAACAATTGGTATCAGAGCCAAGTTACTCAAAAGAATCTTAACCACTTGAGGAAGGTTTGGGATGGATCATAATGGATCTCTCAAGGTACCTATGTTTGATGGAACAAATTATTCCTTTTGGAAGCTAAGGATGGAAAACTATCTATCTTCTCTAGGGTATGGCATTTGACAATCAGTTGAGAAGGGTTACATTGCTCTTGCTAATGATCCTATAGATGCAGATGAGATTAGGTTGTATGAGAACAATGCCAAGGCAAAGAGTGATATCATGAGTGGGCTAGATAATTTAGAACTTGTGAAGATAATGGGATGCAAATCTACTAAGGATGTCTTGGTAAAACTTGAAAGAATTTATGAAGGAGACAGTAAGGTGAAGCAAGCCAAGATGCAAATCTTCAAGAGCAAATTTGAGACCCTAAGGATGTCAAAAGAAGAAGACATTGCCAGTTACATGCTTCAAGTAGATGAAACGGTTAATGGCATCAGAGGTCTTGGTGGAGAAGTGAAAGAAGATGAGATTGTGAAGAAGGTTCTGAGATCTCTTCCTAAATCCTATAGCCATAAGGTGTCTGCTATTGAGGAAACTCAGGATTTCGATAAATATATAGTAGATCAATTGTTTGGCTCCATCACAACCTTTGAAGTGAGATAATTTGACAAAGGTGCTCCAAAGAAGGAAACAACATTCAAAGCAAGTAAGAAGATAGAAGATGAAGCAGCTGATCAAGATGATGACCTTGACGGGGTAGAAGCAAACTTTGTAAGAACATTGAAGAAAGGCATAGGCAAATAGGTAAGTTACCTTTCAAATGTTTCAATTGTGGAAAGATTGGTCATTTTTCTTCTAAATGTCCATTTAAAGAATAAAAAGGTGATAGCATAAGAGAGAAGCCCAAATGAAGTTTGTATTCCATGGAAAATAGTTGTTCCTCAGAAGATGAGGATCATGATGATTCAAATGATGGAACACTTTTTATGGCCTTGAATGTTGGTAACAAAAAGGATGATTTTGGAAAATGTGAAAAGTCTGATACCTTGCAAGCTGACCAAAACAATGATAAATCAATGGTTGTGTGGATTGCCTTTCATGCAAACGAAGAATCCAAGACTTGGGTAATTAATAGTGGTTGTTCTAATCATATGACTGGTAACAAGGAAAAGTTTATCAGCCTTAAAAAGTGGAATGGTGGAGCGGTTAAGTTTGGTGGTGATGAGTTAACACAAATCTATGGAAAGGGTGCTATAACTATTGATGGGAAGAATAGGACTGAGGATGTCCTCTATGTCAAAGACCTAAAGCACAATCTTCTAAGTGTCAATCAGATGTGAAGTAAAGGATACAATCTTACCTTTCATGCCAAAGGTTGTGAAATCAGGAAGGCAGGGTCTGGAAAACTAGTTGCAGAAGGTATCAAGTCATATGGAGATATCTATTATCTAAAGGAGGTAAATGGAAGAACATGCTTATCGGCTCAATCTAGTGAGTGTTGGTTATGGCACAAGCAAATGGGACACATCAACTTTGATAATATGGTAAAGATCAGCTCTATTCATGTGGTGAGAGATATACCTAAGATAACCAAGCCTACAAACACATTATGCAAGGAAAGTCAATTGGGAAAGAAGACAAAGACAAATTTCAAGAGCAAGGAGTACTCTTCTTCAATGCCATTGGAGTTGATCCACACTGACCTATGTGGCCCTACAAGAATAAAGTGTCAACAAGGTGAAAGGTATTTCATGTTACTAATGATTTTTCTAGAATGACTTGAGTTACTTTCTTAAGAGAAAAGTCAGATGCCTTTGATAAGTTTAAGGTTTTCAAAGCAATGGTTGAAAATGAAATGGATGCTAAGATGAAATGTTTAAGGTCTAATAGAGGAGGTGAGTTTACTTCAAATGAATTTGAAAAGTTTTGTGAAGATCATGGTATTAGGAGACATGTGTCAGCTCCCAGGACCCCTCAGCAGAATGGAAAAAAAGAATAGGGTTGTGCAAGAGATGGCTAGGGCAATGTTGAAAGATGCAGATCTGCCTAACATGTATTAGAAGGAATAAGTTCACACTATTGTCTATTTGATTAACAAAGTACAACTGAGAGTTAATAGTACTAAGACCCCTTATGAGCTATGGTATGGAAGACCTCCCACTATTAGATACTTCAAGATCTTTGGAAGAAAATTCTATATCAAAAGAGATGAAGAAGACCTAGGAAAGTTTGATTCAAGAAGTGATGAGATATTTCTTGGTTACTCAACTAGAAGTAAGGCCTATAGATGCTACAACAAGAGATTGGGAAAGATGATTGAAAGCACAAATGTCAGGGTAGATGAAGACTTGTATCAAATCTCACAAGAACCAGAGGACTATGGATCTGATATATTTCCATGCATTGAAGAAGGAGAAGAAGAGAAAGAAGAGAAGGAACAAGAACTAGAGTAGATCCCTAAGAATCCAGCAAAGTATGTTCAGAGGAACCATTCAGCAGATCAGATCATTGGAGATAAGAATGAAGGTGTGCAAACTAGGAGAAGGTTTGAAAAGGCAAGTGACCAAGTGAATTTGTGTTTATTATCAAAGGTAGAGCCCAAAACCTTTGTTGATGCTAGCAAAGACAATGGATGGATGAAGGCAATGGAAGAAGAATTGAATCAGATAGAGAAGAATCGGACATGGGAATTGGTTCCCAAACCAACCAATAAGAATGTTATAGGAACAAAGTGGGTATTCTGGAACAAGATGAATGAAGATGGTGAAGTTGTGAGAAACAAAGCAAGATTCATGTGTAAAGGTTTTTTCACAAGTTGAAGGCATTGATTTTGAGGAGACTTATGCTCCAGTAGCCAGGATGGAGGCAATCAGGATGTTTCTAGCTCTTGTTACTCACAAGAACTTCAAAGTTTATCATATGGATGTCAAGTCAGCATTTTTAAATGGTGATCTAGAGGAAGAGGTCTACATTGAGCAACCAGATGGGTTTCAGTTGTTAGAAGATCTGGACATGGTGTGCAAACTCAAAATAGCTTTATATGGTCTCAGGAAAGTACCTAGAGCTTGGTATGCTAGATTGGATAAGTACTTACTTTAGCAAGGTTTCAAGAAAGGTACCACAGATAGTAATCTTTACATTAAGGAAAGGGAAGATGTTTATTTTGATAGTTGTGGTATATGTTGATGATATCATCTTTGTGGAGATGATAGTATGTGTAGATGGTTTGTAGAAGAGATGCAAAAAGAATTTGAGATGTCTATGATTGGTGAGATGTTTTTTTTCCTTGGGCTTCAAATTGCTTAGCTAGATGTTGGTATCTTTATTTCTCAGGCTAAGTATGTTAAAGAGATGTTGAAGAAGTTTGGTATGGAGGATTCCAAACCAGTAAGTACTCCTATGGTTACTGGTTGTCACTTGAGCAAGAATGATGAGTCTCTAGAGGTTGATCAAACTCTTTATAGATCTATGATTTGAGGATTGTTGTACTTGACTGCTTCTAGACCTAATATTATGCATGTAGTATGTGTAGTTTCCAGATATCAAGCTAATCCTAAGCAAACACATGAGAAGGAAGTGAAAAGAATATTCATATACTTGAAGGGAACTCCAGATTATGGCTTATGGTATCCTAGATGTAATGACTTTGATCTAAGTGCTTACACTGATGTTGTTTGTTCTAGTTGTGTTGATGATAGAAGAAGTACAAGTGGTGGTGCTATCTTTTTAGGAAGTAGATTGGTCTCTTGGAAGGGTAAGAAGTAGGATTCAATGTCCTTATCCATAATAGAAGCTGAGTATATTGATGTAGTATCTTGTTGCACCCAAGTGCTTTGGATGAAGCAGACTTTGAAGGCTATAAAGGTGATGTATGATGAGCCTATCCCTATTTTGTGTGGTAATATTAGTGCCATCAATATTTCCAAAAATGCATAGATGCATTCTAGAACCAAGCATATATCAATCAGGTATCACTTTTTGAGAGAGAAGGTTGCAGAGAAAGAAGTGAAGTTGGAATATGTTCCAACAAAGGATAAGATTGCAGATTTTTTTACAAAGGCTCTTACAAAGGATACTTTTGAGTATCTTTGACAAAAGTTAGGGGTAATTGCCCCTCCTTCTTCTAACTAGATGCATGGTTGGTGCATCTACCCAAGGGGATTAATTCCTACTATATCTTTTTCTTGGACTAATGGAGGCTACCTCTCAGGGGGTAGGTAGTGGTTGTTGCTGATAAGGAAAGTTGAAAAGAAAAGCCTATTCCCTAAGAGGAAAAATAGTTACCCTTTGTCCTTGATGTCAAAGGGGGAGAATGAGTAGATGTGTGTTGCCATCAATGCCAAAGGGGTAGATTGTTGTACATATGTTACCTAAGGTTGTGATGTGGTTGTCATTGATGTCAACACTTAGTTTGGGTTGTCACTAATGTGGTTGTAACACTCTTGTCAACACTCAGTTTGGGTTGTCTGTTATGTTGGTGATGTTGGATGTGATGTGGTTGCTGAAGTTCATGGTTGGATGTCATGCCTCAGTTAATGTAGTATTGAGTATGATGATATATTAAGATGGGAACTAGAAGTATCAAGATGACACATTAAGATGGGAATTAGAAGCATCAAAAAGATATATTAAGATGGGAATTAGAAGTATCAAGATGACACATTAAGATGGGAATTAGAAGCATCAAGAAGATATATTAAGATGAGAACTAGAAGCACTTAGATGTATGTTTCTAAGGATGTATGAGCTGTCACAAGAAGGTTCTGGTCTTTGGAAGTTGATGAAGATTTCTACTGTAGGAAGCTACCTGGGAGACTGCTTGGAAAAATGCTCTGCATTCCTCTGCATTTGAAGATATGGTCATGTGGTTTAGGATCTAAGTTCAATATGTTGTGAAGGTGTTATATCCAAGAGATAAAGTCTTTATACCTTTAAAAATGAAAATTATGAGTAACAGAGTTCCGGTCTGTACTTTAGCAAAGTAAAATGGTGATGAAGACTTGTTGGAATGCTTTGCATTCCTTCAGATGTGAAGATTTTTCAATGCGATTTTGTGAACATGTTTAGGGAGGTTCAATGCATACTTCTATGAAGTATCAAGTGATTTGGTGATCCACAAGCAATGTTTAATCTTCTATGTGTACCGCCAAGTTGAAATGACTGATGTACTACAAGCTTTGTGTGTTCTTGCTTAAGGGTGACCTATGAGCATGGCGTGCAGATGTTATTCTTTGAAAGATGATGCTGTGAAAAAAGTTTAAGACCGGGTTAAGTATGTGTTGGAGTCCGTAAGGTGTGTTTCCTCTCCTAGAGTAGCATGTAGTTCATGTCAAGGCTTGTCCTCTACATATTTCATGATGTGTGATCTCTGGATGACTTGTAAATTGTAATATTCTTGTTGTATTGACCGACTTGTAATGAAATCAATGTAATATCATCTATATATTTTGAACCTAGTTGATCTAGGTGGGGCATGATTAAGAAAATGAGAATATGAGAGAGTAAAGAGCAGAATATGAACATGTTATGCATTATTATGTGTGACTAAAGGAGAAAGAGAAAAAATAATAAGGGATATTATGATTCATCTTGAAGACTTTTTGTGATAGGAGGGAAGTGAAGAGTGTGCCTAATTGATCCAATCATCAGAAGAAGTAGAATTGCAATCATCAAAGGTGTGAGCTTCAATGTCAATTTTAGCCAGTAGAAGGATTGTCATACTGTAATCATTTTTGAGTTCATTCTCAGTTCAAGGAGTAGTTGTTTCCTTGGGTTGCAGCCCTAAAACAATGTCTTTGAGTAGTAGCTTCCTTGGGAGTGACCCTAAAACAAAGTCAGCAGGGAGTAGTAGCTTCCTTGGGTTATAGCCCTAAAAAAAAGTTGTATTTTTTATAGTAGTGAGCCTCATATACTGTGAGTTAATCTTCACCATGGGTTTTCCTCTTTTGGGGTTTTCCACGTATATCTGGTGTTATGTGTTGATGTGCATTGTGTTCAACTTTCATTTTTATATTTATGATGTAATGTTTAAGCTTTAATCTACTCTAGAGGATTTGAGGTTTGATTGGATACTAATTCACCCCCCCTCTCAGTATCCTGGTGTGTTCAACAGACAATACACCATAGTTCACATAGAAACTAAAGCATGGAAGAGAGAAGGGATTCCCAAAGCCACTCAATCACATTCATAACATCTCTACTAAACCACACTCCAAATTTCACTGGGTTATAACAAAGAGAAAAGCTAAAACTACCATTTTTCAGGTTTCTACAAGAATTTGTAGACAAGTTAGACTATAGACCCAAATTACAACTTGCAACTCTACACACCCATCAAACTTGAACTTTAGAATGTAGATGCAACTTGCAACCCCATGGACTTCAAGCTTCAATTGGTATATTACAAAGTGCAAATGAACCCTGAACCCCAGAGAAGAAAGATGTTTAAACACTGGAGTCTTATTGGAGGTTGCATGTCTACAAAATGAAATTAGGTTCCAAACTCCAAACCAGCATCACGTCAAACCTTGAAACCCCCTTACAATCTGCACATTTGTGAAAGTGTAAGTGAACACCAAAAACTCAAACTCATGATACTTTAGACCTTGGGAGAAATTCAACAACTGACACTTTAGCAAGTACAGCTGATTTCCTGACTCTAAGACACTCGCCACATCAGACTCTTGAATCCTGATGCAACTTACACTCTAAATTGTGTGTTTGGTTTCCAAACTCTGGCCCTACTACATTTTGGGGTTTGAAATTTGACTATAATTTACACTTCAGACTAGCAACCCTATCTTGCAATGAAGTTTAAACTATAACTCTGGATTACAAAACTAGAGGACATGAAGGGACTAAGGCAGGGGAGATAGAAAGCATGTTTTCCTCACTCAATACGACATAACTTTTTCATTTTAAGAGTTGTTCACAAATAATCTTGGAGGTACATTCGTGGGGTTGTGGGATCTAGCATGGCCACATGATAACATCCTAAAGTACATGGATCCCAAGATAATGGAATATTAGCAATTTTCATAAAAAAAACTAAGAGCTTTCAAAATAAAACTAAAATAAAGTAAATTAAATAGATAATACTAAGGACTTGTCATGTCATTGAGATGGGAAAGCTTGATACATGAACCAAGAATCTAGGATATATTCATAGTCCCCAATGGTGGTACACCACTACCTAACCATGTGGTACCTATAAGCACTAAAAACATACATGGGCCCACACAATGGTTCCATGATGAGTTGTAATCCTAAACATATACATGTAAGTGTGTAATTATTCCCTCTCAATAGTATTCCTCTTGGTGACATGTGGATCAAAATTCTTCATCTTGTTTGTGTTCCCCCAGTCCCGTAGCTAACCCTCCTAGGTCCTACTTCTTCATCCTTCACCCCTTGTCAAAAATTCATTTTGTCATTTTCTAACTTTTTGGATTTAACCCCCTAGTATCACAAGATGGGAAATACACTTTCCCTAAGCTCCTTTCATCCATTTCAACATTTCATAGGCCTCCAATTGGCCTCCTAGATCATTCTGCATCGTCATTTGTGTCACCCATTTCTTCCTTTCTAGGTCGCCTCTTGTATTTCCTTATCCTCCTGGGCAACCCTAGATCCCCTTGGGGTGACCCCTAATCCCCAAGGGTGACCTTCCCTACTACAAGGGGCAACCCACCTTCTCTTTGTCTTTTAATTAATCTCTGAGTTTTGATGTCATCCTTAGCCCGTTCTAACCATTTCTAGCCCTCAAACTCACCTATAGAACCCTATCCTCCTGGGTCGCCCCCTGTCATTTTTTGATCCCCAAGGCAACCCTTGATCCCCTCTAGGAGTGACGTGCCCTATCAAAAGGGGTGACCCAGTCATATTTTAAATGTAAATTCCTCTTCAGTTCAAGCATAAATTAGCTCCATTTTTACTCCAATTTGCATGCCGATTAGACCCTAACTAAGCCTAGCCTATTCTTAGCTCATTCTTCACTCCTAATCATCCATAATTAGCTCCCATTGATCTATTCTTATTTCCCTTTCCTTTCATGCTAACTCTCCTTCCTCCATGAGTGATAAGCTATTAAGCTTAGTTCACTATCTAATCAACCCAGTTTAGTCCTTAATCAATCCAGTTAACTCATCAATCAATTGAGTTAAATTCCCATCAATCCCACCTCTTATGAGATCTCCCAACCTATAAATACACCCCTCCTATATGCATTATGGGAGGAAAATTCATTGTTGCAGCGATTCAAAAAGATTTTCCTTTTCTCTCAATTAGCATTTTGATGCTCATTGTAGCACTTATGTGCCTTTTGTTTCATGTTTAGGATAATTTGCCAAGCTTTCAAAATTTTCAAGAGCATTGTTATGCTCTCAATTTTCTCTCAAGCCATAGCCATTGTGCTCACATAGTGCTTTCATAGCATTCATAGCTCCCCAAGCTCTCTCAATTTCATTTTTAGCTTTCAAATCTCAAGCCATTTCAAATCAATTACTCTCTTCATCCCTATCACCAAAAGGAAGACCCCACTACTGTAGAGGAGAAAGAGGTTGCCACATACAAGGATTTCTAAGGATCATACAAATCTCATGCGTCAAATTGATGATAGATTCTTTAATGCTTTCATAGTAATTAGGTAATAAAATTGCTCTTGAGGAAAGAAATACTTTGTTGCTTTACTCCTGATAGATTATGCATTGTTAGTATAGTTTCCTTTCATTTCATTAGATTAGCTCACTATTTTCTTTCGTAGATTAAAATTACTTTATTCCACTAGATTAATTATTATTTTATTTTATTAGAATAGGATTCCAAAATCAATCTCAAAAACAATAAAAATATAGTTAGGTTTGCATTAGAAAAATTCATTTCCATATTTCAATTCATAGTAATTAAATAATCTTATCAAATCAAAAAAGAACAAAAAAATTATTTTGCATACATTTAGCTTGCATACATCAAAATCCAAAAAATATTAGAAAAGAGAAAAATCAAAACAAAGTGAGTACACAAATCCCTTGATTTCATCATGGGGTCAACTTGAAAATAAAAAATCCTTAATACCATCACAAGGTCAATCTAGTGAAACCATAGAAAACCTTTGATCACATCCCAAAGTCAAGATTAAATAGAAATTCATCTCTTGGTCAACCCTAGTCAACTCTCTCTCATCCAAGCATTCAAATGTGCCTAGGAGTTAGAGGTGAGTGGGTTAGGGCAATCCTTGAAGAAATAGAGTTAATACATCCTAGACAACAAACACCTCAAATGGTAAAAGAGCACGAACATACTCTCAGGATCGTCCAAAATGTAGAAATCATACACTAAGTCATACTAGAACTCAACAAAAACATAGAATGCCTAAGAGTCATCAATAAACAAAATCGACATCCATCTAGGCATTAGAACTTAATAAATCCAAATAGGAGACCAATAGCTAGTGACCCTTTGGGTCATAGGGTTATCTCCACCATCACGATCTTAGAAGAACAAACATCGACACATATCAGGCCCTAGGATCGGCCGACCACTGTCTGCAACGTTCTACTTCCATGAGAACAAAACCACCCCCAGGTTACACCGCCACTCAACTGGCTTTTTCCATGAGAACAAGAGTGAATTGAAGATCGCCTATATAAAGGAGAGGGTTCATGTGTTGTATCAAGGCTGACTCATCCACATTTGTGCTTGAGTCGTGTTTCAAGGATTACAGTACCCTTAGGCCCACTCCACCATATTGAGGGACTAATGCAAGGGCACAAGCACATTCACACCAAAAAAGGAGTATGGAAACACACACTCCAATCAACATGCATATTATAGTTTTACAAAACATAGATACACTGAATAAAATAATCTCCTGATATCAATAACAAAATCACATGTACGTTGAATGCAAGACCTTACAAAAGGAGAAGGATGAGAATCCTAGGCATAAGACAAAGAGTGTCATCACAGTAGCCCAACGGCTCCATAGGTAGATTGGGAGTAGATCTTCCTCAGTGAATCTACTTGATGACGTTCACCAACTCTTAAAGTTGTGACACACACTTCATCACTAGACTGAACCTTCAACGTTCTAATCCTAGCACATAAAAATCTTGTTTAATCATTTAATTAACCTAATGTTCATTACATTTTCACTTGATTAAACTCTCCACACATTTGTTCCTCGGTATTGTAAAAAATGGTGAGATCAACTCCTTTCCTATTCTAGACCTCTATCCTAAAATCCCAACACTCTGAACCTACAGTTTGGGTGTGGCACAGAAATCAATACACAATTTATCGACATGATGCTAGAAGATGCACAAATCTAATTTACATCGAATACCATTCATTTCATGAAATAAATATTCAATTGAATTAAGAAATGAAGTTTCTCCATTTTCTTTTCTAACATGGTAAAACCATAAAATCCTTCCTCCTCCATTAATGGAGTGTATGTAGCCTTGAATTTAACCATATTTTGATTTGGGAAGAATTTTCAGAATTTAAAGCTACCCTTCCACTTCAAATTCACCTAACACCAAGAATTTCAAAACAAAATTGGGAAGAGAGGATTCCAATAAAAATTTTCCATAATAATAGCTCTAAAATGGGATTTTTCCCAATTTTAATAAATACAACTGTAATAATGAAATTCCTACAACAATTCATTTAATCCAAGAGTTTCCTACAGCTAAGCCATATTGATGAGGGGGTAAATTACAAAACACACAATAACACCAATTGCACATAGAAAATAGGAATGTTCTTTTATTGATTTAGACAACACATTACATTACAGAAGCTAAAATCCAATCAAAGGATGAAACCTCCACAGGCTGCAACACATTACAACTTCCTATCTCTAGATTCTAGAACCTTCTTCCTTCTATAGCCTCAAATCAGCTAGGGCTTCTGCTTTCCCACCTTTTCTTAACTCTACACTTTCCCCCTTTTTCTCTACTACCTAAAAAAGCTCCCAAGAATAGTCATAAATAGCCCTTTTTGGCGCCCTCCAACCAAAATTTTGAAATTTGTAACTCCCTCCAAAAATAGGTCAACTTTTGGGAGCCATAACTTTTGATCCAAGTGTCTGATTGATGAACCGTTTGAAGCATTAGAAAGCTTGCAGAGTGCTCTACATGCTAAAAATATGCTCTGCCAATTTCGCCCATTTTTGGGGCTGTACAGGGCCTCTAAGTGCCTCAAATCTAACTTTGAAACTTTTTTAAGGGTTTTTTGGGAAACAAAAACTTTAATATCTTTCAACCCATAAATGATCTTTAACTGATTCCTTCACCAAAGGTCTTATTTTTCAAATTCAAAGCCTCCTACAAATTTTCACTTCCATACGTGCCGAAATGCAAACTTTCCAAAAATAGCAGTTTGCTATTTTTAGTAGTTTGGAAAAACTGAAGGTTCTACATCATTGTTTAAGCGATTATGGAAATAGAAATACAAATTTTGAAAATAAATGAAAACATAATCAACATTTTTTAATCATCATTTTTTTTGGGTGATGCAAGATTACCCTTACACCACTAGATGCTCCTGCATCAGACACACAAGGTAATTTGAGAAGTGACCTTGTCACATCTCAAGTGTTTGAGGAAACCCCAAATGGTCAACCTCTACCTTAGACAACAAGGAAGAATCTTCAATAGGCCTTCCTTTCCACTTCACCAAATATTCTTCATATTTCCTATTAGGAGTACTTCTTCCCACATGGCTATCCAAGATCTCTTCTATCTCTTCATTTGAAGTAGATGCTGGAATACTCCATTATTCTTTTGTTGGTCCATCCTTTGTTCCACCTTCATGATATTCTGTTAAATTAGTAATGTCACAGGGGAAATGTTGATCCCACTCAAGAGCTCTACCTCATATGCATTTCTTGAATCATGCTTCTTTAGGATTCTTCATGGTCCAAATTTCTTCATTTTCAACTTATTATATGTTCCAATTGGAAATCTCTCTTTTCTCAACTAAACCATGATTCATCTCCTACCTGAAATTCCTTATATCTCCTCTTCTGATATGCCTTAGCCTTGTACTAAATATTCATCTTATTAATGTGCTTTCTCACCTCTTCATGCAAATTCTTTAGGTGTTCTACAAAGTCTTCAGCTTCGACACTTGTCTTTTCTCCCTTGTCCATCTTCCTTAACTATGAAGCATTTCTTGGAATACTCCCATATACAATATGGAATGGTGATTTACCAGTACTCCTATTGACAGAATTGTTGTAAGCAAATTCTACCTGTGGTAAAATCAAATCTCATCCCTTGGGCTTATCTCCTACTAAGCATCGTAGCAGGTTACCCAAACTCCTATTCACCACTTTTGTCTATCCATTAGTCTATGGATGGTGTACAGAACTAAAATACAAATCTGTCTTCAACTTCTTCCATAATGTCCTCCAGAAATAACCAACAAACTTGGTATCTCAATCTGAAACTATGCTCTTAGGTAAACCGTGTAGTCTCACCACCTCTCTAAAAAATAACTCTGCAATATGAACATCATTAGTCTTCTTACAAGGAATAAAATGTGCATCTTTGTGAATCTATCCGCCACCACAAAAATGGAGTCATGTCCTCTCTATGTCCTTGGTAAACCAAGAACAAAATCCATACTAATATCATCCCATGGCCTCTCTGGTACAGGTAATGGCTGATATAGCCCCGTATTCTGACTTATTCCTTTTGCCATCTGACACACTCTGCAACTCTGTACAAATTTCCTCACATTCTGTTGCAACTGTGGCCAATAATAATTCTCACCAACAATAGCAATGGTCTTATCTCAACCAAAGTGTCTAGCTAATCCCCCACTATGTTTTTCTTTAATCAAGGTCTCTCATGGAACTCCTCAGAATGCATAACTAGCTTCCTCTAAACAAAATGCCATCTTGGATTATGAAATCCAACCATTTTGTCCTGTCCAAAGTAACAGGCTCCAAACAAGCTTTTCAAGCCTCTGCAAAATCTAGATCTTCAGGATACAAACTTTTGAGCTCATTGAACTTAACAACCTCCACCTTCATTTCTATCAACAAATGTTGCCTTCTGATTAAGGCATCTGTAACTCTGTTTGATCTTCCACTTCTGTGTTTCAAAACAAAAGTATAACTCTACAAAAACTCAACCCATTTTAAGTGCCTTTGGTTAAACTTCCCTTAACTATTAAGATATTGTAAAGCCTGATGATCAGTATATAAAACAAACTATTTTGGCAACAAATAATGTCTCCATTTCTTCAAAGCCTAAACTATTGCATAAAACTTTTGATCATAAATAGAATATTTTTTCTTGGCATCATTAAGCTTCTCACTGAAATAGGCAATGGACCGGCCTTCTTGACTCGAAATAGCTCCTATAGCACTGCCACTAGCATCACAATCTACCTGAAATACCTTGTTGAATTCTGGAAGTGCCAAAACAAGTTGCTCTATGACTTTCTACTTCAATGTACCAAAACTCTTGGCTGCTCCTATAGTCCATTTAAACTATTTTCCATCCCCTCTCATTGTCTTAGTTAGGGGTGCACAAATGCTACTAAAATTCTTGATAAATTTTCTATAAAAACTTGCCAAACCATGAAAAGATCATACCTCTGTAGCACTCCTTGGTGTGGTCCATTCAACAATAGCCTTTACTTTTTTGGTTCCATCTTAAGACCTTCATTTGAGACAACAAATCCCAAATATACCAACTCCATCCTTACAAAACTGCATTTCTTTAGATTAATCAACAACTTATCCCCCCTCAGCTTTTCTAAAACTCTTCTAATATGCATCAAATGCTCATCTTGAGTCTTACTGAAAATCAAAATGTCATCTAAATAAACAATAACAAAACTTCCCAAAAACTCTTTCAATACCTCATTCATAAGCCACATGAATGTGCTCAGTGCATTGGTTAGCCCAAATGGCATGACTAACCACTCATACAAACCTTCCTTTGTCTTGAAAGTTGTCTTCCATTCATCTCCTTCTCTGATTCAGATCTAGTGATACCCACTCTTCAAATCAATCTTTGTAAAGTACTTGGCTCCACTCAAACAATCCATTATGTCATCCATTCTGGGCAATGGAAATCTATACTTTGTGATCTTATTGATGGATCAAGAATCTGTATATGTTCTCCACTCTCCATCTTTCTTCGGTGCTAATATTGCAGGTACTGCACATGGACTTAGGCTCTCACTTATCAGTCCCTTCCTTAACATCTCGTGAACTTGTCTATTTAGCTCTTCATTCTCTATGGGAGTCATTCTATGGGCTGCCTTATTCAGAAAACTAGCTCTTGGTATCAAATCCATTTGGTGACTTATCTTCCTCACCAGTGGTAAACCTTCTGGTACATTATCAGAGACAATGTATTGAAATTCTTCCAACAAATCTAAGACTTCTGCTGGTACATCTTCACATTTCTCCTGGCTAAGCTTAGGAATCAACTCAAAGTAGTAACGCTCATGCCTCATACCCTCCAAAAATTTCCTACCATCTACCAAGCAAATTTTGGTAGTACTACATACCTTTTCTTCCACCTCCTTCAAGGGCTTTAACTTAGGACGAACTCCATCCTTTGTTAGGGAAAATGTGTTTGCATGGCCATCATGGACAGTGCACCTATCATACTTCCACGGCCTTCCCAATAACATATGACATGCATCCATCTGTATGATGTCACACAAAACCTCATCATGGTAATCTCCAATCTTGAACTTGACTAAACGCTGCTTATTGACCAAAGCTCTATGGTCCTTCTACAACCATGCAATCTGATATGGATGTGGATGTCTTCTTCTTGTCAACTTCAACTTGTTAACCATCTACTCTGAAACAAGATTATCAGTGTTTCCACTGTCAATAATAATTTCACAACACTTACCTTCACACTTGCACCTTGTGCAGAATAAACTCTTCCTTTGATCTAGTTTTTTCTCTTTATTCAACAAGGTTCTTCTAACAACTAAGGTTTCTCCCCTTTCAGCATCTTCAGAATGCTCAGACTGTGCATCTTCATCTACATGTACAACTCGTGCATTACCTTCAAGTCTTCTATTTGTCCATCTTTGATGTTGTGGACACTCGTATGCTCAATGTCCTTCTTCTCCACATTGGAAACAGGTTCCTCTGAAACCTTCTCTTCTAGGTCCTTTCCTAGGTCACCCTCTTCCTCTTCCTCTTTGCTCACCATTATTTTGGTCACAAGGGTGGTAGGCATTATCTCCTCTCTAATTTCGATTAGTGCCAACTTCTTCACTTTTATTTTGATCTTCATTTCGGCCTCCATAGGATCTTCCACCAGTCCTTCTGCCTTGACCTCTTCCTCTTTTCTTGCTTTCAAATCTTTTATTCAACTTCTCCTCCACCTTCAGGGAAAACTGGTATGCATCTTCTATGGTGGTCATTCTAACCAAGCTTAACTCCTCTTGAATACTTGGCCTCAACCCATTAATGTAATGGGCTACCTTCTCCTTGTTGGCCTCTGCATGGCTTGTCCTAGTAGTAATCTTATAAAACTCTTCTGTATACTCCTTGACAGACTTGTTACCTTGCTTCAATCCTTGCAGCTTCTTCAACAACTCCAACTCATAGTCCATAGGAATGAACTGCTTCTTTAATTTGTCCACCATCCAATCCCATCTAGTAATCTTCCTTTTTCCTCTTCTATTTCTCTCTAACTAGACCTCCTTCCACCAAATACCGGCATGGACCTTAAACTTTGTTTTTGTAAACTTGACCCGTTCTGGATCCTCCACATCTTCATACTTAAAATATTTTCCATATCATTGATCCAATCAATAAGCTGTTCTAGATTCAAATCTCTAAAATAGGTAGAAACTTTGATCCTAGGCCTCTTTCCGATCTTTGAAATGGCCCTTAACATCCTAACTTCCACAGGATCTCCTGTACCATCTTGCTCTTACTCAGATAACTCTTCTTCTTCTTCACTTTCTTCTCTGTTCTTGTCTCAAACCCTCTTTGCAGCTCCTCTTGCAATGCATTAATTTGTCTTTGTAGGGCTCTAAAACCCTCTTATGTCAAAGCATTTCTCCCACCATGGTTTCTTGGTGGAGGTATTTTGATCTCTGCAGCAAACCCACAACCTTAGGTCCTGGTGCAAACTGCCTCATGGTCAGCGATCTGTCTACACACTCAGGAACCCTTGCTCTAATACCACTTGATGAGGGGGTAAATTACAAAACACACAATAACACCAATTGCACACAAAAAATAGGAATGTTCTTTATTGATTTGAACAACACATTACATTATAGAAGCTAAAATCCAATCAGAGGATGAAACCTCCATAGGTTGCAACACATTACAACTTCCTATCTCTAGATTCTGGAACCTTTTTCCTTCTGTAGCCTCAAATCAGCTAGGACTTCTACTTTCCCACCTTTTCTTGCCTCTACACTTTCCCCCTTTTCTCTACCACCTAAAAAAGTTCCCAAGAATGGTCATAAATAGCCCTTTTTGGCGCCCTCTAGCCAAAATTTCAAAATTTGTAACTCCCTTCAATAATAGGTCAACTTCTGGGAGCCATAACTTTTGATATGGGTGTCCGATTAACAAACCGTTTGAAGAATTGCAAAGCTCGCGAGGTGCTCTATGCACTAAGAAATTGCTCTATTGATTTTGCCCATTTTTTGAGGTCGTACGAGGCCTCTAAGTGCCTCAAATCTGACTTTGAAACTTTTTCAAGGGTTTTTTAGGAAATGGAAAATTTAATATCCTTCAGCCCACAAATGATCTTTGACTGATTCCTTCACCAAAGGTCTTATTTTTCAATTTTGAAGCCTCCTGTAAATTTTCTCTTCCATGCGTGCCCAAATGCAAACTTTCCCAAAATAGCAATTTGCTATTTTCAACAGTTTAGAAAAATTGAAGTTTCTGCATCATTATTTAAATGATTATGGAACCAAAAATACAAATTTTGAAAAGAAATGAAAACATAATCAACATTTTTGAATCATCATTTTTTTTGGGTGATGCAAGATTGCCCTTACACCACTGGATGCCCCTGCATCACATATGCTCCACCTAGTGTGGGCATGGCAATGGAGAATTCCATTTCAAAATCAAATTTTTCAATTTAAACATGAAAGGGGGAAATTACCTTTAAGGATGAACACAAGAAAAGGAAGCAATGTCTTTCCTTGAATCCAAGCACACAGTAGCAATCTTCTTCCAAAAAATTCCAATCACCAAGTAATTCACAATTTCATCCCTTCTTTATAATCCAATAATTTTTCTTTAGGCAAGAAAAGAGGGTTTGTTTGTGTGTGTGTGTGTGTGTGTGTGTGTGTGTGTGTGTGAGAGAGAGAGAGAGAGAGAGATTTTATGAAAGCAAGGATGAATCCCCATTCCAAGTCTAACTTGTCCTTATATATATTTTTCCAAAACTTCTCTTTTCTTTTTATTTTTCTTTTCTCTATTTTCTTATAAGATATTTTGGGAGGGAATTAAAATAAAAGAAACCTTTATAACATAATATATTAATCATCATTCATTTTCCTCCCTAGCTAATAATTTATTTTAATTTCCTAAGGCAATTAAGCTCGATATATTTTCTTTCCATACGAACTAATAAAATGATATAATTTCTTCCTATGGAAGCAATTAAATATTATTTTCACAATTACAATAAGAACATACTTTAAGATAACTTAAAATGCAAGGTGCCAAGATCGAAATAAACACAATTAAATGACTTCCACACATTTTATAGGTTTCACAACATACAAATTCTAGAATTGAATCTAATTCAGATACAGGTTAACATAGGGACACAAAGGATTCATCTCCTACTCAAATCAAGCAAGATAAAAGTTAACACAGATTTTAACACAAGACAAATGTCTCATTCATAACCACTATTGGGGAATAACCATGTACCTTCACACTCAGGTCAAACATTAGGTGTACTTTCTCATATACATATAGCCAAAGCAAAGCATAAACACCCAACGTGCCATCATATCATAAACTAAGTAAACACCACATCTAACATGAATCAGCAACTATAATTGTAAAGATGCAATAACTAATAGTAATCCATGAACTAAATCATGTACAATAAACACACTTGTATAATATATATACATATATCAAAGCAATGGAATGGTCACTGAAATATCCAACATAAAAGTCACACATAAGTATCCATAGACCAACATCTACATGACAATACAAAACCCCCATTAGAAATATCTCAATGACATTAAAAAACATCATCACTAATAGTAGTAGTGGAATCAAAGAAAAACTCAACAAATGACAAGGCACAAGCAACAGAGGCATTACAATTTTAAAAATAGGCAAGAAGAATATTGTAGTTGATGCCCTTTCTCGACAGGAAAAAGAGGAAGCAATAATTTTTATCATTTCTTTATTGCAACATTAATGGGTAGAAGTTGCACAAAAATAATGGCAACATGACCCTTTAACAAAGAAGGTCATTCAACAACTTTAATATGACCCATCTTCTTTAGATAAGAATGTTTGGAAAGGAGACTCCTTACGATACAAAGATAGGCTATTTTTATGCACAAATTCTTGGTTTAAATCTAGTATTGTCTCAAATACATGACTCACCACTAGGAGAACATTTAGGGTTCTTAAAGACCTATCACTATATAAAGAATGATTTCTTTTGGGAAGGTCTTAAGGGGAATGTAAATAAGTTTGTGGCTAAATGTTTTATATGCCAACAAACTAAAGGTGAAATGGTAAAGATCATAGGCCTCTTACAACCATTAGGAATACCAACACAACATTGGAAAGAAATATCAATGGAATTCATTACCAGGTTACAAAAGTTAGATAACCTTGATGTGATTTTGGTGGTTGTAGATAGACTCACTAAGTATGCACATTTCTATGGAGTCTCTCATCTATTTCAAGCTAGTATTGTGGCATAAGTATTCATGTAAAAGATATAAAAACTCTATGGTATTACTAAAATCATTGAGTAATTGTGACCTATCTTCACTAGCATCTTTTGGACAAACTTATTTGCATCATGGGGCACAAAACTAACACGGTTCATCTTATCATCCACAATTAGATGGCCAAATAGAAATTGTGAATAAATGTTTGGAAAGATGTATGTGTTGCTTTGCCTCCGACAAGCAAGTGCAATGATCCAAATGGATTCCATTAGCAGAGTGGTGGTATAACACATCATTTCACACATCAACAAAGATAACTTTGTTTGAGGCTCTTTATGGATGCCCCCCACTATCTACTACTTATTTATAGGGTCATCCCTAAAGCATGTGTTGTAGAGGATCATATTCAACACTAATATGAAATACTTCAAATACTTAAGGAGAATTTAGTTGTGGCTCAAAATAGGATGAAACAACAAGTAGATCAACATTGTAGTGAGAGGCATTTTGAGGAGGGAGATTATGTATTCCTTCAGTAGCAACCTTACAAGAAAATGTCACTTAAGCAGCATAAGAACATCAAGCTTGGCCCCAAATTTTAGGGTTTCTATAGGGTTCTCCATTAGATCAGCAATGTAGCTTATAAGTTGGAACTTCCACCCTCTTCCAAAATTTATCCTATATTTCATGTCTCTTACCTAAAGAAAGTAAAGGTAACAAGCTTCCAATCTAGTCAGAATTGTTTAAGTGAGATGAAGAAGGGAAGTTTATTTTGGAACCCGAGGAAGTCATAGAGAAATGAGTGAAGCAATTGTAAAACTGGGGCATTTCTGAATTCCTAATCAAGTGGAAGAATATGTCAACCAAAGATGCAATGTGGAAAAATAAGCAATTCATATAGAAGAAACTAAAGTTGCAAAACATTAAGGACAATGCTTTTTTGAAGGGGATAGGCATGTTATGCCCCTAATATTCATCTTCCTAAGTATATTGTGGCATGTGTAACCTTAATATTTTCATTTATTAGTTCTAGTTAATTCCTTATGAGGACCTATTTGAGATGATGGGATGTGTCTCTACCTAATTATATCTATAAATAAGGAAGAGAAATGCTCTTCCAAACCATCATAAGTTGTAAGATTAAATTCATATTCTCATATTCTATTTTTTGGAGGTTATGCCCTTAAAACTTGTCCTAATAGTTTATTGACTTTTGCCTTTATTTCCAAGAAATATCCTAACACCTCATAGTTTATTGACTTTTGCCTTTATTTCCAAGAAATATCCTAACACCTCATAGTTTATTGACTTTTGCCTTTATTTCCAAAAAATATCCTAATACTTCACGACACAATTAACTTTCCTTCATCATTTACACCTATATGACACATATAAAGTAAGTCAAGCCTTATACATCCGATATTTCCCAACTTCTCTAATCAAATAAATTATTATTTTTAAATTCTTATAATTTTTCTTATACTGGCCTACTCAAAAAATTAGCCTCGACCATAGAAATTTCTAAAAACCTGATTTTTCTACCTTACAAAATAATTAAAATTTATTTATCTTTAAAAATATATTATTTATTTAGAAACATATATATATATATATATATATATATATAAACACCGCGTGAAGCAGCCCATAGTACTGCAAAACAGCAGTCCAGTCCACAAGAAACGGCAAGAAAGAGCAATGAACAAAAATAATAAACAGCAATAGAGGAAATTTAATATAAAACTCCTTGGATAGCTGACACTTGCCTGATAACTCACAATATCTGTCAAACTTTGTCTGGAAATGAGTGGGATCGTATGTCAACCTAATGTTTTATTATCATATAACTAAGATTCGAAAGAAGATATACAAATCTAAAAAAACAGTTTTCTGTAGTTGTTGGTCAATGGAAAACGATGTCAAAGTGCAGAATATAGCCAAGTAGAAGAAGAGAAAACAGCAATCGTATTTTATTTGTGTTGGTCTTCCAGAGTTTAAAAAATAGTAATTACCATTTGAAATATGACTTTAAACTAATGTAAGATCAGAAATTCTTTACAAAACAAACAAGGAAAAGACAAATATGTCTTATGCTTAACCTCTATTCCTTCCTTAAAAATCATGAAGTTTTATTTAATGTAGCAAATTTGACTTGGCTAATTCCTTTTGAGTCTGTCTTATGTATGGTATGACAGGAAATCTGTAAAAAAAACTTTTTAAAACACAAATAGATAAACCAATAGATAGTTATTGTCTTGATGGAGACCAAAACACCAACAGGGTGGTTGTCTGAAGAACATTTATCGATCTGTCTGTCATGTATGATAGATTATTCATGAAATAGATGCACAAAAAGACACAATGAAGAGGTTAATGAGTATGAAAAAAAGAGAGAGAGAATAGAGGCTAAGGAGAGAATAAGAGCAGCAAAAGGCCAAGGACCAAAAAATCACAAAGATCTGACATGATGCAAGTTCATAGAGGCTATGAGCCTCGATAAGATGTTAGGAGTCTTAAGGGTGACTACATGGAAAAGTGGAAGGTATTTACAATGTAAAAGGTTTATGGGAAAACAATTTTTTGGAGTGTTGTTTAGGTTAATTTAATAATATGTACTGTATATAAGTATAATTAATTTAGATTAATTTGAAGGTAATTGATATTTTATAAATATTAATTATTAAAGTATAGACAGATAAATAAGAAAATAAATATATGTAATTTTGTGATCGAAGAATGAATGATCAATGTGAAGATTATGGAATCTATGTTGTCTTGAGATTTGGAATGGAATGTCTCAATTTGTTAATCTTGTGACTAGAATACTTTGTCTGCTCTATGTAGGATCAAGATCGAATCTGTAATCACAAAAATGTCTTGCACCTATGAAAATGATTTGTAATCTACATAACTCCGCTTTTTGTTTTGCTTGCTTCACCTTTGCTTTTGTATTTTCTAATATCTACAATTGATGATATCTAAAAATAGCTTTTGAGGATCATGGTTAGTGTCGCAAGGGGACATATTCTCCTAGGTCAACCCCTAGAAAACTTAGGAACAAGATTCAAGACAACAAGGAAGGGCCATAGAATGATGTATGTAGATTTGTTACTCCTTTTTATGTACCAAATCCAAGTGTTTCACTAATAATTACTCCTTTAATTCTCTAGAATGAGAGAGGACTTGTCAATTCTGAATGGTGTAAAATAAATGTATTGAATGCCTTTAAATACTAGCACATAGAATCAAATTTCACAAAATGTGTACATAGCCAACTCAAGGTGGGAAAATAAATGGGGCTAATCAACCAAAATTTGAATTTGAATTTTAGAAAGGTAAGGGTCAAGTTTGCGACTACAAGGTCAACCCTGTGACTATAGAAATGACCCTGAATGGGCAAATTGTCAAATTTGGATGGCTAACAATGATATCTAGGGAAGTGTATAGATAACTGTGATAAATTATTGAATAATGAAAATTTGTTAGAGTATGTGTATGTAAGGATAAGGTAAGGGTTAAGTGTATGGGAATATACATGAATATAGATGGTAGAGGCTACGGAATGAGCCCAACTTCACACAATATTGTGTCAATTGTCAATATGTACATTCAAGACATTTTCTTAAAATGGGCACAAAACTAAAATGGGCCATAACTAGTTCCCTATTTATGGGGATGTAGATTTCTTCGAGCTCTAATTTTTTTTTAAAATGGCTCGATCAACTTCCTAGATCAAAATTTATGCCCTCTGAAAGTTGGGCCTCCCACATTAAAAATGTAAGAGCATCTATGACACATAAAAGAGTTGTAAGAGGAAGTTACACTTAGTGACCAACTTATGACATGTGTTATGAGACATCATAAGGCATCTTTGTATAGAGATAATGGATACAAAATGGAGTACCCAAGTTGGTGAGTGGATTATGACAAGCTTATGGCAAATGGAATGAATATGTTATTTTTAGCATGTGGACTCATCTTGGGATTTGGGCATTATATTTTTAACTAAGGATTTGGGTGCCACTTTTTGGGTGGTTTTATCTCATGGTTTCTTAATTACCATTTGATGGTTTCATGTATTTCCTCTCTTATTTATTAAGTGCTTGAGAAGGAGGTTAGATAGTGAGTTGTGTAGGTACTATTATGTTGTCATAACTACTCCAAATCTCTTGTTGGTGATACTCATATAAGGGCATGTATCTAGTATTGTATTGTAGGTTCCTTTCTTTCTAATAATACAATTGTCTTGTGATTTGGAGTGTGGGGTTTTTCTCTTGAAAGTGTTTTCTCCATGTAAACTTGTGTTATGGTATAATTTTTTGTTGTTTATTTTTCCTTGTAACTACAAAGATTTAATTTATTTACACATGCCTCTCCTCAAAGATTATATTAGGAATCCTTTTTGTACCTTTCCTTCCTTTAATTTGGTATCAGATCCTGATCACTTCAAATTCTAAGTGTTAGGGACAAGGTTTTTGTACTAATCTTGGATTGAGTGGGAGCTTGCATAGAAGGAGATCTTATTGCCAGAAAAATTGCATGTCAAGGATAGAAATGGAGAAATTCTCAAGAACAAACTATGATATTTGGAAGCTCAAGATGGATGATATGCTCATGAACAGAGATCTATGGGTTGCAGTATCCAAATCCAAAGCTATTGCTATGTCACAAGAAGACTACAACAAAATGGATAGAAAAGAGAAGGGCCTCTTAGGCTTTGTTTGGAAATCTCCATGTTATAATTTAATGTACATGAAGAAGCCACCACTATAGATCTCTAGAAGAAGTTAGGTTGAGATTTATCAGGCTAAATCCCTAGTAAATAAACTTTTCATAAGAAAGAAGGTATATACCCTCAGGATGGAGGATGGTGGTTCTATGGTCGGGCACTTGAATTCTCTCAACATGATTGTCACCTAGTTGCACTCTATTGGAGTGAAAATAGGGGAGGAGGATCACTACATGACTTTGTTAGGTTATTTTCCAAATTCATGGGATTACTTGGACAAGTCAATCAGGAGTACCACCTCTAAACTCAAAACAGATGAGGTAGTTGCATCATTACTTTCAAAGGAGATACAAAGAAAAATTTGAACCAGCCAAGGATGTCCTAGATATTCATGCAAGACCAAAAGAGAAAGGAAAGAAGAAAGACAACAAAAAAAACAAGTCTAGATCATAATCCCATGGGAGATCTAAATCTTCTAGAAAAACCAAGGCTAAATGTTGGAACTATGGTAAGCTTGGGCATTTCAAAAGAGATTGCAAGCAGGAGAAAAAGAAAAAGAAACATGATTATAATGATGAGTCTAAAAAATCATCTTAGGATAATGGTGATGACTTTTTTGTAGCCTTGGAAACATATTCATCAAAAGGTGTGTTGTTGGTAGACTTCAAAGCTTCTTTCCACATGACCTCACATTGGGGTTAGTTCTCAATGTATGAAGAACATGATGGTGAGAATGTGTACCTTAGAGATGACTCTCACCTAAAGATTATTGTTAATGGAAGAGTCTTGATTTGATTTGTTGATGGATGTGCAAATGAGATAAATGGTGTACTACATATCCCTAGTTTGGCACAAAATCTACTTTTAGTTGGTAAGATTAATGATGTGGGTGTGCAAGTTGTTTTATCTAGTGGAGGGTGTAAGATGCTGCAAGAGATATGGTGCTTGCTAAGGGTGTTCATGTGGGCATTTTGTGTTAGCTAGATGCATGCACAATTCAATGTAACAATTCATTTCTTCTTGTAGTGAAGAGATCTATATGTTCCACACTCTCACCATCAAAACCAATAGCAAACAGGAGTGTTGCATATACTTCTAATGGTCATGTTTTATGGGTATCTAAGGGTTCTCTTGCTTCATAGACTAAGCTACCTATAGAGAAAATGATGTTATGGCACCAAAGAATGGGCCACATAGGTGAGAACGGTCTAAGGACCCTGAAAAAAATCTTGTAGAGGATTTAAATGATTGTCTCTTAAGTTTTATTTTTGTGAGCATGACATATATGGTAAACAAAACCACATTTAGTTTTACTTGAGTTCTCACAAATCTTCTATGGTTTGTATCTAATTCATTCTGATATTTTTGGTCCTATAAATTTTCTTTCAATTTCAAAATATTTGTATTAAATATCTTTATAGATGACTACTCTAGAAGGACATGGGTGTATTTCCTTAGAAGTAAATCTGAAGTCTCAAGTCATTTTAGAAATTTTAAGGCCATTGTAGAAAATTAGACTAGTAGAAAGATTAGTGTTTTGAGAACTGATAATGGCAGTGAGTTTCATTTAGAAAACTTTGATAGATTCTATAAGGAGCATGGGATAGAGAGACATAAGACAACTCCATATACCCTTGAACAAAATGGAGTTACAAAAAGAATGGACAAAACATTGATGGAGAGGGCTAGGAGTATGCTTAATGGAGCTCACTTGGAATAGAAGTTCTAGAAAAAGTGGTTTCTATGGCTTGTTACCTGATTAACAGGTCTCCTATATTAGCTCTTGTGGATAAGATTCTTATTGAGGCCTTGTCAAGCAAAAATACCTCATTACAACATCTTCATGTTTTTATTTGTGAGGCATATGCACATGTGCGTAGGGAGAAGTGGTCAAAATTAAAGAACAATGTAGTTAAAATTAAAGAACAACATAGTTAAGTGTATATTCATCATCTATGGTGTTGGTGTGAAAGGGTACGAGTTTTGGGATCTTGTGGTTGAGAGAGTTATGTACAATAAAAGTGTTATTTTTAGAGAGATTAAGTCTTATCCTATAGTTTTGTAGCTAGAAGAGGATAAGAAGAAAGATCTGGTTCAACTACCCCCAAATACCAAGAAAGTTGAACCATAAGCTCATGAAGGACTTGAATAGAGGAGAGCTCAAATAGTTCAAATAGTTCTAAAGGGGAGGTAGAGCCTCCACCTCAACTCTTGAGGAGGTCCACTTGGCATAGACAACAACCAGACAGGTATACTCCTAATTGGAGATGTATTTTTACTTTGATTACTAGCATACATGAGCATAGAACTGTGAAGGAAGCATTGGTATGAATGATTTTGACTCTTGGAGAGGAAATATGGATGAGGAGATATTTGCATTCAATAAAAATCACACATGGTACTTAGTACCTTTACCTAATGGTCGGAAAACCTTTGGTTGTAAATGGTTGTTCAAAAGGAAGATTGATTCTAATGGCATTGTTGAGAAGTACAAGTATAGACTAGTTGCAAAGGGATATTCCAAGGTTGAGAAAATTGATTATGGTGAGATTTTTTGACAATTGTTAAGCTTGCATCCATTTGGTCCTTATTCTCTATTATAGCATCCTTTAGTATTAAGATCGAGGAAATGGACGTGAAGACAAATTTCCTTCATGGTGAATTGGAGAAAGAGATCTACATGACATAGATAGATCACTACATGGAAGAAGGTAAATAATCTTTAGTTTATAAATTGAAAAATTCTTACTATGGTCTCAAACAATCTCCTAGCATGTGATATCCTAAGTTTAATTTTTTTGTGTTGGGTTTGGGATTTCTAAGATCTAAATTGGATCACTACATCTATTATAAGATGGATAGTGATTGATTCCTTATTATTGCATTGTACATTGATGATATGTTGTTTTTTCTAATAGTAAGGATGTAATTTGTGACTTGAAGTCTTAGCTTTAAACACAATTTGAAATGAAGGACTTAGGGGCTACCAGATATATCTTGGGTATGGATATCAAAAGAGATAGATGAAGAGAAAGCTTTGGTTAGGCTAAAGAAAGTATTACAACTTAGTGTTGTAGAGATTTAGAATAAGTTGCAAACCATTTTGTGTTCCTATCTCAATGGGAACCAAATTATCTATAGAGCAATGTCTAACTTCACCCAGTGAGATGGAGGACATGGCTTGAGTACCTTATGCTAGTGATGTTGGTAGCTTGATGTGTGCTATGGTCTATACAAGATCAAACATGATGTAGGAGCATCCCCGATTGAAGAGCAATCTTGCATCAACCAAAAATATTTGCCTTCTTTTCTTTTCTTGCATTTTAATTGCAGTTTAGTCACTTGCAGTTTTAGCATTTTCTATCACATTCTACTGCATCTTCATTTCAGAGTTCACAGAGCATGATTTAGATTCTACACTATCTTAGCTACACCATATTCATATTTCATGAGATTTGGACTTGTTTGTGGAAAGTTATCGCTATCAGAAGATCATCAGCATTCATAGAATAGAGCATTCACCAGTTAGTTTGAGCATAGAAGGTTTGTGGAGTGCTTTCGTCACTTGCAGAGAAAATTAGAACATCACACAAGGCAATAAAAGACTAGATAGACCTTCCTTGAGAACTGCATCAAGTTTCATTCATTTGCGGAGCATTACCAAGAGTTGTAGGCCAACCTGCACATTTCTACATGTTTCCTACACGTTTCCTCATTCATTGAAGTTTGAGATCTCTTGATTGCGACGCGGAGGATTCTATGAGCTAGAGGATGATATATATACATCTATTAGATCCATTAAGAAGGTAGTTAGTTCATATGATAGGATAGAGTTGAAATATAGTTCTTTTTTGGAGGCACTTCAATGCCATATCTTTCATGTATGTTGTAACCCGAAAAGTAGGCATGTGAGCCCATGAATGTAGCCCGCATGTTGCCAGCATATAAGCATTGTAATTATCTGATATATTGAGCATATAAATATTCCATTGCATTATGTTATTGTGTTGTTTTAGTTATGTTTACTCTAGTTGCATGGTTGGATAGTCCATTCCCTGGACCCTCCATCCATGACTACACCAAGTGGTATCAGAGCAAAGTTCACAAATCCTTTGGGAGAGAATACATTCTGGAAGATCTTGTTGTGAACATATCACCAACCTGAGGCAGTCTACTTGTGTTTTTTAATAGAGCACCGATTGTGAGGCATTTGTTACCTTGTAGTCAGATCGCCGAATTGAGGTAGTTGCACCAGATCCTAGGAAGAGATATTGCCAAGGAGGATGTCTGTTATGGCCAATGTTCCTAGAAGAATGGAAGAAATGATAGAGATGATGAGGACAATGAAAGTTAGATTGGATGTTGTAGAAGATAGAAGAAGAGGACTAAACCCTAGACATGAGGATGAAAGTGATGATGAATTTCAATCAGCCAACCAAAATGAAGAAACATAGAAGAAGAAGAATCGACTCAGGTAAAGATGTTGAAAGCTATCTCTAAGATGGGTAAGAGACCTAGAATGGAAGTATCAAACTATACCAGAAATTTAAACCCTGAGGAATTGATTGATTGGATAAATGACTTGGAGGAATACTTTGAATATGAAGAAATTGAAGATCCGAAGAGAGTGAGATTTGCAAAAACTAAGTTGAAAGGACATGCTTCTATTTGGTGGAAAGAAGTTCAATTGGAAAGAAACAGGAGAGGAAAAGAGAAAATCATAAAATGGGATAGGATTGTGACAAAGTTGAAGAATCAATTCATACCTACTGACTATGAGTTGGAATTGTTGAAGAGATTGCAAAACCTAAGGAAAAAGGAGAAATATGTGAAGGAATACACTGAGGAATTTCACAAGATGATTATCAAGACTAGACATAGTGAAGCAAGCAAGGAGAAAGTGGCGCAATACATAAATGGATTGAGAATAAACATTCAAGAAGAACTAAGTTTGGTAGGGATGACAACAATAGAAGAAGCATATCAATTTGCACAGAAAGTTGAAGATAAGTTGAATAAGAGACATGAGCAAAGGCAGAGAGTTAGAGGAGGAAAATTTCAAAGAGGTAGAACATATTTCAAAGGAGAAAGACCATATACAGAGTAGAACAAGGAGAGTAGCCCATACCGCAAAGAGGAAAAGAATAATAATTCATATGATAGAGGGAGAGATGACATAAATTTTTACCACAGTAGCAGAGGAAGACATAATTCTTACCACAATGAAGGATACCAAAGAGATGAAAGAGCATTTGATAAGAGATCATTCAGGGGAACTTGTTTCAAGTGCGGAGGTGAAGGACACAGAGCATTTGAATGTCATCAAGAGAATACTAGAAAAAGGATAGAGAATAGTGCAAGAGCAACTTATGCAAAAGAAGAACTGATTAGATCACCTAGTTCAGTAGGAAAGCTAGAGAAAGGAGAGTCATTGGTCATGAGGAGAGCTTTATTTCAAGCAGAGACAATTGAGGGACCATCGCAAAGGAAAAGTTTGTTCTGGACAAGATGTAAATTAGAAGGTAAATGTTGCAAGGTTATCATTGATAGTGGTAGTACTGATAATTTGGTTTCAGAGAAGATGGTGATGAAGCTAAATCTGGAGAGGTTGAAACATTTGAAGCCCTACAAGATAGCATGGATTCAAGATGAGCACAAGGTACTGGTGAGTGAACAATTCCTGGTGAAATTTCACATAGGATCTTATGTTGATGAGGTATTGTGTGATATTATGCTGATGGATGTATGTCATATATTGTTGGGGAGACCATAGCAGTATGATAGAAAGACAATACATGATGGGAGGAAGAATACTTATACTATAACATCAAATGGAAAGAAACATATCTTGATACCTTTGGAAGATGAACCTAAAACTGAAGTATGTGGGAATGCTAGAATCTATTTGGTGCATGGAAGGAAATTTTTGGATGGACTGAGACATGAGAACATGTGATTTGCTTTGATTCCAAAGAAGTGTGGAACCCTAAGTGCAGAAACCACTACTACAAAAGAAGAAGAACCACCGTTAAAGGAAATAACTAAATTGTTGATAGAGTACTGAGATATCATTTCGCAAAATGTACCTGAAGGATTGCCACCAATCTAGAGTATCAGTCATCATATGGACCTTATACCAAGAGCTAGTTTTCCTAACAAAGCAACACACCAGATGACACCAGTAGAAAATGCAAAACTGAATAGACAAATATAAGAGCTGTTGAGGAAAGGATTTATCAGAGAAAGTTTGAGGCCATGTGTGGTACCTACAGTACTAGCACCGAAGAAAGATGGAGAATGGAGGATGTGTATAGACTTGAGAGAAATCAATAAGATCATAGTTAAGTATAGATTTCCATTTCCAAGGATGGATGACATCATGGATTGTTTGAGTGGAGCGAAATATTTCACAAAGATAGACTTAAAGAGTGGATACCATTAGATCAGGATCAGAGAAGGAGATGAGTGGAAAACTACATTTAAGACAAATGAGGGATTGTATCAGTGGTTTTTTGGCACCTTCAAATTCAAAAAATTTGAAGTTCTATTTGCCTTCAAATTGGCAGCAGGGACCAAGTTTGATCCCTGTCGCATCTACCTGAGACCCCGACTTTGACGATTAAAATTTTGCATCCTAGTCATCATCATCCAAATCTATTTGGTAGAAAGTTTTTTGGGACATATGTTAGTAAGATTGTCCAGTTTTGTGGTCCTTAGGTGGGTTTTGATGTGTTTTTTAATGCATTTGCGACTGCCAGTGGACTAGAAATGCGTCTTGAAAAAAGTGTTGAATTTCATGATTCTGACGACAAACCCATGTTTTAAATAATTGATTATGGTCTCCCGCAAATTTTCGTGGTCTTCAGACATTACGTGTGCCAATGGTGTCATTGTGCCATTTTGGCTGACAGAGAAATTAAATGTTTTCCAAAGTTAATGTTTTGACTTTACCAATTCTTAAAACATTTTAATGTTTTAATTCTTGGTGTAAAGTTAAAAAAAATAAATTGTAAGCCTTAGTATAAGCTTTATTAAGGATTTAATTTCATTTCTGCCATTCCACGGATTACAAATATTGAGCGCTCATTTTGAGTGCAGAAGTGCGGGAGCTTTCAAAAAACATTTTAAATGTTTTATTTTCTTGACAAAGTTAAAGTTTGAAGGAAAAACTTTGTTAAAAAGCTTTGTTAGAAGCTTAATTATGCATTCTGCCATTTCGCAAACAGTAGGGAAAAACATCCAAATTCACGTGTGAAATCGCGAAAAGGTCACAGAACAATGAAGGAGGTGTTCTGTATCACATTTTTTAGGTTTGGGGCATGGATTTGAGGCTTTTTAGAGGCTTTAAATGAGCATTTTCACTCCTAGAAGAGCATGGGGCATTTCTCATAGCTGAAGAACATTTTCAGAGATGTTTGAGTGTTTTAAACTGCCCAGCAATAGTAAAAACGAGACAACAATTAATAAAAATGTCATGCATATATCATTGGGAATGTGGGAGAGTAAAATGCTTGGTAAATGTGTTTTCTACTACCAGTAAATAGGGGAAACTGCCCAGGTTAAAATTTCTTTACCTACAAGGTAAAATGGGGTTATTAAGTTAATTTTACCAACAGGGTAAAATTATGCATAGGATTTACAAAGTGAAGACAAGGTGAAGGAAGTTGGAAGGTGTTGTATCTTTTCTGTTATGCCCATGTCTTGTTATGAAAGAGCTTGTCAAATGAAAATGTGACATGTGTCAAAAGGCCTGAAGCTTGTTTGCTCCCTTGTTTCTATAAAAGGGAATTCAGGGCCTTTTGCAAAGAATCTTGGAGAATTTTGTATTGCAAAGCATAAAGTAATCAAGTCATTTTTCCGGTCTAAGTTATTATTTGAGAATAGTACATGATGTAGATGTTGATTTCTATATGACAGTACCAATTCAACTTTAAAATATACTGCCAAGTTCAAAGCTATATTGTCTTCTTTCTTGCAATCTTCATTTCATTTATGAATAAAGTTTAATGAAGGATTGCTTTGTTCATCTTCCAGTCTTTTCTGTGCATGAATGTCTTTCTTTATGGCTTTTTGTTCAAGTAACAAATTAAATGCTCTAAAGAGAATGTTGAATGCTGTGAAGGTTTGTAGGGATTTGTAAGTACAATCAATTTTGAATTACCAAAGTGTAACAATGTAATACATTGTTGCAATGCTTCATGGATTAGGAGAAAATATTGATGTTCAAGTTACATTTACATTCATCTTGACTCTGTACCCTAGGTTAAGGCACCAATCTCTTTGAAATTGTGTCTAATACAACTCCTTGCTCACATAAATTTGAAAATCAAAATGAAATTATGTTTCTACCTTAAGTTATTTGTTTAATATTATTCCTATGTTATCTTGCAAGTGAATTGTGTGAAAGCCTGAGGATCTAGCCCATTACTCTAGTATATTTGTAATTCTTTTGGCATTTTAGAGAGAACATATCTACTCTTAACAGTATTTGAGATAAATGGCAAGGATATCTTAAATAATATTGTCTAGGATCACCCTCCTAGGTCTTGCAGAGCCTAAAGTGTAGAGGAAAAGAATTGGCCATCTTTTCTTGTTCATTGGCCAACTTCTTGAGGCAATTAATCATTAAAACTAGCTATTCTTTAGATTTTATCTAAGATCCAGTTGGGAATTTAAAACAACCAACATGGTTAGTCATGCCTTTTGTATTAAGTAATGCACCAAGTACTTTCATGAGGTTGATGAATGAGGTTTTGAAGAAATTCTTGGGTAAGTTTGTTATTGTATACTTGGATGATATTCTGATTTTCAGTAAAACAAGAGAAGAACATTTGCAGCATATTAGATAAGTATTGCAGAGGTTGAGAGAACAGAAATTGTTGATTAACATGAAGAAGTGTAGTTTCATGAAGGAAGAATTGGTATATTTGGGATTTGTGATTTATGTGGTAGGATTGAAGATGGACCCTAAGAAATTAGAGCAATTGTTGAGTGGCCAACACCTGTGAACATTGGAGAGGTAAGATCATTTCTTAGACTAGCAAGCTTCTACCAGAAGTTCATCAGAAATTTCAGCACTGTATGCAAACCAATGACATAGACAATGAGAGGTGATAGGAAGGATTTTAAGTGGACATCAGGAGAAAATAAGAGTTTTGAATTGTTAGAAAAGAAGGTGATAGAACAACCAGTGTTAGCAATACCAGATTTTGACAAAGTAATTCAAGTTGATTGTGATGCCAGTGGGAATGCAATAGGAGCAGTGATAATTCAAGAAGGGAGACCAATAGCATATTTTAGTGAGAAGTTGAATGATGCAAGGAAGAGATATTCAATTTACGATCAGAAGTTCTATGCCATAATTCAAGCCTTGAATAAGTGGAGACATTACTTGTTGCCAAAAGAATTTGTGTTGTACACTGATCATCAAGCTTTGCAGTATTTAAATAGTCAAGGTAAGTTGAATCAGAGACACATGAGATGGTTAGAGTTCATGCAAAGTTACACATTTGTATTGAAGCACAGGAGTGCGAAGTCAAATAAAGTTGCAAATGCATTGAGCAGAAGAAGGAACCTGTTGATAGAGATGAGAGTAGAAGTTCTAGGATTTGAATAACTTAAGTATATGTATGAAGAGGACCTTAATTTTGTAGAAGCATAGAAAGAATGTAAGGAACCTATTGTGATAGATAGAAGTAAGTGGTTGGATTATTTAATTCAAGAGGATATGTTGTTCAAAGGAAATCAATTGTGTATACCTAGGAGTTTAATGAGAGTTAATTTGATCAACAAGAAGCATAGTGGGGGATTGGAAGTACATTTTGGAATGGATAAGACATTAGCTTTGGTAAGTGAACATTATTTCTGGCCTCAGATATATAAGGATGTAAGGAAATTTGTTGAGAGTTGCAGAATTTGTCAGGTTGCAAAAGGAAGTAGTCAAAATATTGGATTGTAGAAATCTTTGTCAGTACTAGAGAGACCTTGGGAAGATATAAGCATGGATTTCATATTAGGTTTGCCAAGAACATAGAGGTGATATGATTCTATATTTGTAGTAGTGGACAAATTTTCAAAGATGGCTCATTTTATTCCTTGTAAGAAGACAAATGATGTTGTACATATTTCTGACCTATTTTTCAAGGAGATTGTGAGATTGCATGGATTACCTAAGAGTATAGCTTCAAACAGGGATATAAGATTCATAGGATATTTTTGGAGGACATTGTGGAAGAAGATGAAGACAAACCTAAAGTTCAGTTCAGCATTTCACCCACAGACAGATGGACAAAAAGAAGTGGTAAATAGGAGTTTGGGTAACTTGTTGAGATGTTTAGTAGGAGATAAAGCAAGAAATTGGGATATAATTCTACAAGTAGAATTTGCATACAATAATTCAATGAACGGAAGTATAGGGAAGACACCATTTGAAGTTGTGACCAAAATAAAACCTAGAGGAGTTGCGGAACTGAGAGACATTAGTATGGATAACAAAAGAAGTGCAGAAGTAGAAGAATTTGTAGGATATATGGAGACAATACCCAGTCAAGTCAAGAAACATTTGGAGGAGGTGAACAACAAGTATAAGGAACAAGAAGATGAGATGAGGAGACATAAGGAATTTTATGTTGGAGATTTAGTTATGGTATATCTTAGGAAGGAGAGATTTCCAGTGGGGACATACAACAAGCTAAAAATGAGGAAGTTTGGGCCATGTAAGATTCTTAAGAAGTTTGATTTAGGAAATGCATATGAAGTGGAGCTACTGGAGACATTTGGTATATCACCTATATTCAACATTGCATATCTATATCTATATCATGAGAGAGAATCAAGTAATAGTCTTAAAGATGGATTAAAGGATCAATTATCATAGCAACAACTAGAGTAGCTAGAGAAGATTTTAGACAACAAAGTTGGACGCAGCACTAGAGGCAAGTAGTATAAAGAGTGTTTGGTTAAGTGGAAAGGAAGACTGGAAGAAGATTCATCATGGATTTCTTAGGCTGAGTTAGACCGCCTTAGTTTTCTTCTAGCCCCAACAAAGTGAGGGACTTGTTTTTTCAACAACCTCGAGTGTCTAATGCAGGAGCATCCCAAGTTGAAGAGCAATCTTACATCAACCAAAAATATTTGCCTTCTTTTCTTTTCTTGCATTTCAGTTGCAGTTCAGTCAATTGCAGTTTCATCATTTTCTACCACATCTTCATTTCAGAGTTTGCGGTGCAGGATTTAGATTCTACATTATCTCAGCTACATCATATTCAGATTTCATGAGATTTGGACTTGTTTGTAGAAATTTATTGCTATCAGAAGATCATTAACATTCACATAATAGAGCATTCATCATTCAGTTTGAGCATAGAAGGTTTGCAAAACATTTTCGTGACTTGCGGAGCAAATTGGAACATCACACAAGGCAATAAAGGACTAGATAGACCTTCCTTGAGAACCACATCAAGTTTCATTCATTTGCGGAGCATTACCAAGAGTTGTAGGCTGACCTACACATTTCTAAATGTTTCCTCATTCATTAGAGTTTGAGATCTCTTGATGCTGACGTAGAGGATTCTATGAGCTGGATGATGATATATATACATCTCTTAGATGCATTAAGAAGCTAGTTAGTTGATATGATAGGATAGAGTTGAAAGATAGCTCTTTTTCAGAGGCAATTCAATGTCACATCTTTCATGTATGTTGTAACTCAAAAAGCAGGCCTATGAGCCCATGAATGTAGCCTGAATGTTGCCAGCATATAAGAATTGTAATTGGCTGATATATTGAGCATATAAATCTTTCGTTGCATGAACTGTTATTGTGTTGTTTCCTTTGTGTTTACTATAGCTGCATGGTTGGACAGTCCATTCCCTAGACCCTCCATCCATGACTGGACCAAAACATTACCAAAGTAGTGGGAGTCTTGAGCCGCCTTATTGATACTCCTGGATGAGGTCATTGGGATCTAGTTGAGAGAGACTTCAGATATTTGTAGGTTATTGTTGACCCATCCTCTGTCCAGAGTCAAATCATTCACCTTGAATATCTTCTGGATATCCCTTGGAATATGGCTCTATAGGCCTTGATCCCTCCAAATCCTCATGCTTTGCCTGCCAAAAAATCCCTAAATCCCATCTGGATCCTTGCTAAAAAACCCAGAAAAACCCAGAAATCTTAATCTTTAAATGCCTTCCTTCGCAGGGATTTCCCATCTTCATACTTAGTCATTTTGGTATGAACATCTTGATGATGTCATCCAAATCTTAGCTAACATCCAGGATATTATCTTAATATCCTAGACCTTAGCTAAGGTCTCGATATCCCCTTCATATTTAGGCCTTAGTTAATATCTGGATGTTTTCTAAACATCCAGATCTTAACTAATATTGGGTCTTTTGCGAATATGCGGACCCTTGTGCATATGACGATGACATCATCTAGATATTTCCTAATATCTGGATCCTTCTTAATAGCCATGACTTTGCGAATGTCCTAATGACTTCATTCGGACCCCCTCCCCAAAGAAGTGCATATGACGATGACATCATCCAGACATTCCGCCATTGGTATATTATCTTGCATTGATAAAGCATCCTGATGACATCATCCAGACCTCCTCTTCAAAGGAACTCTTCATGCCGATGACATCATCAGGATATTCAGATATTGCATCCAGATATTGCATTGACCTATATGTAAATAACTATTAGAATTAGGGTTTAAATGCTATACAAACTTACTTTTAAATTTTGTGTATAAAATTCAAGTAGAATGTGTGAAGAAAGGGATAATTTTTTTGTTGAGGTGCTGAAATTTGATGTTGTCCAAATCATAATTTTAAAACCCACAAAGACCAAGTCACTCTATGCTTATATTTTTGGGACCATCAATGTTACATTTGAGAGTGCTTCCAAAGATTCTAAGGTGATATCAAGCAAATAAACTCTAACAAGAGATCAAAGTGGAGGCTATAGGCAATAAAGGATAGAGGAATTTTCTCATCTCAAGCTAGCTTCTCACTCTAAGTTAGTAAACTATTTGAGAAGCATCACCACATTTGTGTCCCTTCTTAGAAAATGTGAGGTTAGGAAATTTTGTACCCATGGATAGTTGAGTAAGGAAGTCCACACTTTGAAGACAGGAAAGGATCTAGTGTAGATGAAACTCAACATGGATGGATACCCAAATAGTTTAGAAGTTGTGGATCTTGGGAATTATACCCTTATGCGGGTCATGATACAACTTGAAGGATAATTGTGGATGTATCTAAGCATGGATGGTTGTCCAATATTTTAGGAGATCTATGATTTAAGAGTTTGGGGAGGTGGAATCTAGGAACTCAGGAATTCAACTTGGGAGCTACACTTTTATGAGAGTTACAAGGTATCTTGATGGATTTCTACTAGTCCAAAACCTATTTTCAAAGAGAACCTTCTGAAGAACATTATGTTATGATTGATCAAAATGTTTTTTGTATTGTAAACCTTAAGAGGGGATGTTAGAAAATATGGTTTACATTTTTTAATAAAGTCACCTTAGTAACTTAGTGATGTTAGCAATTAAAATGCTTAGTTAGTGTCATTTTAGTTGTTAGGTGGTTTGGGTAGTTATGAACTTTGAAAAGGATTTATAAAAGCCATATTGTGATGCATGGGTAACCATCCTAAATAACATATTATTATTCATTATATATTATTGGTTGTGCTATTATGATTAAATATTTCAACATTATGTTCTTCCATTTTTTAACAACAAGAAGGGATAATTCTTAGTGATGATTGATCAACCATATGATAGGCCTGCTTCACCACATGTTTCTATAATTAAAATGCAAAAGGAACAATATATATGGCAACAAAGTAGGTCTAGGAAGCTATTCCTCTAGTTGATTATGATATGACAAAATACACAAGAGGGATTGTTCCCCAAAGAACATATTGACTATATAAATTCAAACCCCTGAAGAGGCCAATAGTAAGAGTTCTAGCCCTCCAACTCTAACTCTACTACAAGAAATTTTTGAAACTACAAAGATGAAAGATGTCAAATAGAAGGTTTATAAGGAATTTCTTGTCAATGATGCTTTTATTTAGACCAAAGAATTTCAAGCCTTCGTATTATTTGTTAGAGAAAAAGAGAAGAGCATTCTAGAAGAAAATGGGAAGTTGAGTGAACTATTGGAGAAGAGGAGCAAGACATATCAAAGACTTTAAACCAACCCCAAGGTTTTATTTCAACATTGAAAACATCACTTTATAGAAGGGAATAAAAATGATCAAAGAAAGTGGATGCTTCTTGCTACCAATGTGGAATATTTCAAATGATATGGTGTTAGACACCATCAAAAGAAGAAATAAAGAACTATTTCGTATCCAGGAAGAAGGTTATAACTTCCTTTAGGGATCATCTTTTTTATCACCAGAGTGAAGTCTTGACAATATGGGCACTATAATCCATATATGGAGTGCCTACCTCTAGACATGGAGGGCAAACTAATTGTAAAAAGAGTTGGATAAGTGTATGTTGGGTCTTGAAATCATTGTCCACAATCCTAGAGTATTTTCTTGATGGTTAGTTTGTCATTGATGTCAAAAAGGGTTAGGTTAGGTGTTGTGATAGTTTAAGTGATTGGTTGCTATGCTTCATGCATGAGAGAGGTCTTTCTTGAAGTTGGTATTTTGGATAACATGGTTGGATGACTTAGTGTGTTGGATGACATAGTGCCTTCATGAAGATGCATGGATGTTGTATAAGGTATATCAGTGATTGGATGTTGTATACTCTTCATTGGAGTCATGCTTGCTATGGTTAATGTCATGATGGATTATTATGATGACATAGTCTTCATTATTCACAATACAATCCTTGATGTTCACAGTACAATCATTTCTTGTTTAGTTCTTAGGTTGATTTATGTCATCAAGATCAGTGTGGTCAGATATGCCAATATGGTAAGAGATGAGATGTTCCCATTTGATCAGGATATCTTCATGCTTGTCTGAGGATGGATACTCATGTTCTTGGTGTTTGGTGTTCATATTGGTTCATATTTGATCATCATGTTTATGATAGGAGATAATTGTTCATGAGTTGGTATTGGTCTAATTCATGTCAGTTACAATGGTCCTTGACGTCTTCAGAGGTACAAAATGATTAGAGTTACAGTTGTCAGGATTGAAAGATGAGTTGATCCTTGAGGTCTATGAGGATGTGTCATTAAGGTAACCTTCATGTTGCAGATGAGAGATGCAGATGGTGTTTTGAGTTGATCACACTTTGTGCCTTTTTGATCAGTACTCATTGTCACTTTGTGGCCCTTCACATTTTAACCTTGTTCTTTTTTAAAACAGTTTGATTTGTGCTTGGTTTGGTTATCAGTATTATGTTACATCCATGACAAGGCAACTGAGGTCCTTCAATGGATATATACATTGAGTATATACATGATAGAGGGTTTGGAAGTTGCATTAAAAAAACTTGTTTAGGGACCAAAAACCCTAAGTCCTTCATATTTCTCTAGCCCTTCAGTATTAAGAGTTGCTTTTTGTTTTATTAAGGTGACCTACTACTGCAAGTTCATAACTTAGATGTCACCTTTTGAAGGGTCTTCAAGTCACTCTCTTGACCGGCCCTCCTTTGAGGCTACCGACTCAAAAGGTCTGTTGGGAGCGTAAAATATGATCGAAGGATAGGGCGCGAAAAGTATAATCTAAGGCTTAAGTTTGAAGTTTTTTAATACAACAACAGATACTCCACAATATTAAATTTGATGGGAAGATTCTTGTAGACAGTTTTAAAACGCAGTATGTTGGTGATTTAAAGCCTTATCTTAAGGAGATTTATTCTATTTTTTTCTCTTCCTCTCATACATGGAAGACTAAAAGGAAAGTTTTTTATGGAATAATATGAAGAGTTTCTTTTTAAAAGGAATTTTATGTGTTGAAAAAGATGAATGGATAAGGAAATATAGATGTTTAATGAGAGCAGAGGAATTATTATGACTAAGAGAGGACAATGAAAGATTAAGGATTGATAGAAGAGCATGTATGCAAATGAAGATTTTGAAGACATGCATACAGAGACATCATTTTTTTATTTTTGGAGACAAGATAATAGATGAAATTGTAAATAGTCTTGCAACAGTTTTGTTAACTGAGTTGGAGGGCCAGTAAAATTGAGATCTTGGTCTGTATGATGGATTTTTGAGGGAGACCTAATCAGAATGAAATTTGGGACATATATATTTCTATGTATATGCATATTGGATCAAATTGTGAAGGATTATAGAAGTTTTGATGAAGTGTAACATGGAGGGTATGTTCAATCTGCATTATGAGGGTTTGTTTGTGTATTGCAGCAGCAGGATTCAAGAAGCATGTCTTTGAAAGATTAAGGAATAGGTCTACTTGCTTTGAATCATTGATTATTGATCTCATATTAAAAGTCTTGATTTGGAGATTGTATTATTTATGTTGATCAGTCATGATATTGTAGAAGTAAAAGTGATGTGTGGTCATTGATAAAAGATTGTCCTTGTCTCATCTTTGTGAGAATATAAGAGGTTGTGTGTTTGACTGCAATGAAGGTGTAGACAGTTTGAAATGACAGAGATACTTGAGTAATACAGGGTGTAAATAGAAGGTTAGTGTTTATGGAGTTGTAAAGTTAAATCATTTGACCAATAGATTGTATTGTAACAGGGTAATCCCCTGAAATTATCTTTTCTTTCATATGTTCACATTTTGTAGCCAATGAGGCTTGTGTTGACAATGAGGCATTTTTTGTAGTCAGTGAGACATTTCTGATCAGCCAGTGAGGCTTATTTTTTCTAGTGATGCATTCATCAGCTAGTGAGCCTATGTAATTGATGATTTTCATGATTAAGCCAGTGAGGCAGTTTTGAGTGGTTTTTCATCCCTATGAGGGTTTTCCACTCGTGAAATCTATTGTGTCATGATTCAATTTTTGTGTGATTCATTTGCCCTACATGCTTAAACATTTAGTATTTGACTCCTTCATTTGATAAAGTATATTATCAAGTTTGAATCCTTCACTTTCTCTTTTCAACTTTGATAAGAAATAAATAACTTGTTTTTGATACAACACTGATTCACCCCCCCTCTCAGTGTTGATTGTACTCCAACAAGTGGTATCAGATTATAAATTCCCTATTGAAGTCTAACTGGCTTGGGTAGATCCTAATAGTGGAGTACCATGGGAAAGAGTAGAAGAAATAGAGAAAATAAAGATGCAAAGCAAAAGGTTTAACAGCAATCCCCAGTCATATCATGTGATGAATTGTTACATAAGCCATCTCTACAAATTGACACAAAGTGTGATAGAGAAAATGACTTTATTGATGAGATTGATGATACAAAAGGAGACATCTTTGTGGATGAAGATGGACAGGAGTTTGATGAAAATAATTGTGAGGTTGATGTTGAAGGAGAACTCATATGTGCCCTAAGTGAGATCAATAAATTGAAAAAGGAGAACCGGAGATTAGAGTTGGAGCTTCAACAAGAAAAGGACTCTAAGGACAAAGTTGTTTCACACCTTGAATAGGCAAGAAATCTGATTATAGATTTAAGGAGTCAAGTTGATGAATCAGTAAAATTGATTATCACTCTGAAGATAGAAATTGAGGAAGCCAAAAGAGTAATAGATGTAACAAAATCTGACCTTGAGGTAAAAATAATTGAATGTCTAAAATTAGAGGCAAAAATTGTCAATCTGAGAAAAGATTATGAAGGTCTCAAGGCTCTATCCAAGAAATATCAGGAGTTTAAAGAAAGCACAAACAAGTTGAATGACATGTTGAGCAAACAAAAGCATTATAAGGACACAAATGGTCTAGGTTATGAAGGAGAGTGTTCCAAAGCAAGAAATGCACCTAAAAAGAAGATAGACTTGAGTTATCATGTTGCTACTCCAGAAGATCAAAGAGGAAGGACAATCAAGTCTACAAGATCTCTACCTACTAGGCACTCAATGAGGTACAATTATTCTCAATTTCATGGTTATTTCTATTGTTGTCATTCTTATGGCCATAAAGCTAGAAATTGTAAAACTCAAGCAAGTTATTATTTAGACTGGAATAAGATTAAAGGTCCTAGTAACTCTTCAAATCAGAATTACAAGATTGTGTGTTATAAGTGCAATCAAGTAGGTCACAAGGAAAGAGATTGTAGCTTACATGGAAGATATAATCATGTGAAGAACAGAAATAAAAGTTCCTATGGTTTGTCTAGAAGAAACTATGATTCCTGGGTTCTAGACTATAATGTTCTATGTTCTAGGTGTAACAACTTTGGTCATTCAGCATATGTTTGTAAAAATGGTTTTGTTGAAAAAACCTAGACTTGACAAGAAGGTTACAACTGAGCAAACGGAAGAACCTATAAAAGTTTGGAGGCTAAAACAAAAGCAAGATCAAAAGAAGGAAGACTCTAAGATTGTGCATAATGCACAAGAGACATCTCTAAATGCATAAAAAAAGTAACATGACTTCAGGGGGAGTTGATTATTGTTTTTTTATTTAACCCCCATTAAAAAGATAAAAGAGTATAGGGGTCTTTGGAGGCTTTGGGATGAATGATATATTGTGTTAAAGATCATATAAATGGTTTATAATGTTCATGATTGTTGGTAAACAGATTTGTCACCATGAAATAACCTTTGAAAATGGCTCGTTGCCCTTAGAGCGGTGACTAAATAGTCCCAACAGTTGGAGAAGTTGTTACTGGACTAACAACTTTCCTCTACATTTGAGAGGGGCATCTCCCTCGTATGATAGGGGTATTTGTGGTTTTTGTGTACTTTTAACCTGAAAGTACATAAAGGAGAAAACACAAAACTAGGAAAAGATGAATAATAGAAACCCCAACAGTAGACATGTGAAAACCAATTGAGATTCCACAACTAATAATGATTACAAAAGGGGTTATTACCAAATAGGTTGAAACGTGCAATGATGATGAAAGGAGTACAATAAACCTCAACATAAGAAGAGATAGGTCATACAAGCACATCCAAAACAAGATACCAGGAGATGGGTGTGTTTCATTACATCAATCACACAGATAATCAATGTATTACACATGTGCATAAAAGAGATTACCAATTCAACATACAAGAAATTAGTAATGATAACATAAGAACGCATTTAGAGCACACGAACTAAACTACATATTTCATTATCTTTGAAATTATACAATTCCAAAATCCTTTTTGTACATAGTGTAAACATAAAAGCTTTTTAAAATATCTCTGAAAATTTCTCCAGAGTTTCCCCTTTTTCAAAGTTCTCTCCAAAAGAGTTCCCCCCCTTTACATTTGAAATAGCCTCATATTTATAGGCTTTTTCCCATAACCACCTAGTAACCAACTTGTAACTAACTTGTAACCACTTCAAGTAACCACCTTTTTTTTGAAAGAAAACCTAATTTTGAACCTTTAATTACAATAAGTGAAACAAGTCACTTTTCCAAAATGGTAGTTTTGAAAAATACAACTTTCGAGTTGTGAATTCGACTAAGCCATTTTCTATCTCCATTCGCTTCTTTTTGGTAGTCAAAGATTGTTGGATCTTGATAATTCGTCTAAATACATGTACTTAAGGCAATAAGTAACATAAGAGTGTCGAGGCAATTCCAATTTGACTAGTCCTATGGCATAATGGTGATATTCATCACAACCCTCGACTGATTACATGATATCTTTGTATCCACTGCAATACCCATATCTTCCTCAACAGGGCTGCTATGCAGAGAGGACCAATTGTAGCTTTCTTTTTGGTTGTGCTCTTCATTCAACTTCCATAATGAAAAATCATTTTCACACAAGCCCATTATCATTTAAGTTCAAATGTACTAAGAAGTGGAACGTTGACAATTTTATTCACATTCAAAGTTACGAGGGCAGAGTGCCCAAGTTTGTAGATCTCATATTCGGTATTTTAGAATCACTTTTCATACTCATTCACAAGCTCCTCATTTGGAATCCAAAACTCCTACAAACATAAGATGGAGGGTCTTTTTAATAGTAATATTTCTAAGTATGCTCTTGTTTTGATAGAACCTACGTTCTTTGTCTTGTCTTTCTTAGATTCCCGTAGCATTTGATATTCATTTTACCATAGGCATCGACTTGGATCCAAACCCATTTTGTGAAAATCCTGCAATCATCTGAGTTTGTGACACCACATTTCTCTCACTCTAATTTAAATATCATCCATTTTAATGGAAAAATAGCCAACAGCAATTTTACACTTCGTTTACAATCAAACGTGGTAAAAATTTGTTCTATTTTTATTGGCCAAAATTGTCCTTTGACGGTTGAAGTGGATGATAGTTAAGAGCAACTCATTTCTCTGAGGCATAACTATGCAGTTCATGTACCTTGGCTATGCTCCTCATGCATATCCTCGAAGTTTGAAATGGCCATCATGGGTCTCACTATGACTTTGCTTAGTTGACCATAAGCTTCAAATGCAACTAGAACATTGTCTAAATTTAAAGAATTATCAATTGGCCATCCATCTTTCTTGGCTCGACTAACCATCATGATTGAAGATGATCTCTTAGTGATCTCCATGAGATGCATTATGAAAAGCCAAAGCTTACACTTTCTCAAACCTCTTGAAGCTTCTACCAAGTTGATGATCGAAAGCACATATCTAATGCCATGTACGCAAGACAAAATCTGCAGTTCATCCTGAGGCTTGACAAGTTCTACTGCCCTTAGAGTGTATGTAGCCTAGTTTCTTGCAGGCTTGTACAAAACATAACCATTTAGTGAGTATCCTGTTGTCTTTGCATTTGATGAGATGACATCTTTTCGAGGTATTCTGTCAAACAGTTCATTTGCGTTGTCAATGCGTCCACCTCTTTCAATACATGCCGTGGGTTGGGAGGATGATGGCAAAGGCTGAGTCTGGTTCTACATCTGCCAGTTGTGTTTTCACATTTTGCATTCATGTCTATTTGAGCATTTTGAGCCATAAAATCTTCAAGGTTCCACGTCCATACTCTCTTTCAAAGCTCCCGTTTTGGCACAAGCTGGGAGAATGTTAACAAAGGTTGCAGAGTCTTGCTTTACACCTGTCGATTGCATTTGCTTAAAAGTTTCCAAGGCCTTTTCAACTAGCCCGTTCTGTACATATCCTACAATCATTGCAGTCCAAGAGACGACATTTCTCTGAGGCATTGTGTCAAACAAGTTTCGTGCTTTCTCTAACCTTCCACATTTTGCATATAAAACATCATGTTTTGATGGATGTCCAAACGGTTTCAATGCTCACAATTTGGTGCAGATCGAGAGAAGGTTTGCAAGAGTTATGGAATTTGAAATACACCTGCTGCTTGCATTTGCTTGAAAGTTTTGAAAGACTTATTCAACTAACACTTGCACCTATAGGAAACTCAAGGAATACACTGATAGAAACAACCAACAGCATGAGACAAAATGCTCACATATAAAGCCCATTGCTAAATCTTTCAGGTGTTTTCTCAAATAGTTCACAGACCTTGTCTATGCTTCCATATTTCGCATATATGAACACCAGGCCACTTGCAACTACCACATCTAACAAAAATCCATTTTGATTATGCTTTGTTTTGATATCTATATGTTGTTATAGACCCCATACTTGTCTACAGTTCGGCATTTTCCATTTGATGCCAATCAAGATTTTGAAGATTATTACCTGCTCAAGCTGCCAGAGGATTTTGAATGAACCTTCAACATCCTATTCAATCCGTGATAAACGCTCCCGAGGGTTCTGAATTACTTCTCTGAGAAAAAAAGATCTACCTGATTTATGCACTCCTCGAGGTCGGAATCCTTTATGCCATTATTGGCATTATTGTTGATGTCGTTATCATTATTTTTCCTTGAGCACCATACATGCATCAGCTTGGTGGCTTGCGCAAGTCTTGGAGATTGGTTTTACACCCACTGGTTGCATTTCCTTGAAACTCTTTTAACAAATCCATTTTGTGCAGGTACAGCAATTATTGAATTTGCTGAAATATTTATTTATTGAAGAATTCTGTTGAACGGTTTATGTGCTGCGTCCAATGCTTCCACATTTTGCCGATACCTCTGCCAAGGTAGTTACAACTACTATTGCTAACAAAAATCCCAAAGCTCCTCTTTTGGTTCACGGTGACAGGATGTCGGCCCAAATCGTGGAACGTGGATTTATATACCAATTACATTTTCTTTAATGTTTTGAAAGACATTTAACAAAAGCATTTCGTGTATCTATCTTGTAATCACACATTCCATGCTCTTATTAAGGCATATGGTGAGGAGATGATGACGCAAGTTCATGGAAATGGCTATACACCCGACAGTTGTATTTGCTTCGAAAGATTCTAAAGTGTTTTCAACAAACTCATAATATTCCATGCATTGATATCTCTTTGAGGTGGTCTGCCAAACGGTTTAAATACCTCAATTCTCATACATTATGCTTCGAGGGAGTCCATACACTGTTGTAAATCACCCATTATCTTGTGCGGTAAAACTCCTGCAAAGTGATTATGAGAAAGATTGAGATACGAAAGAGAATGGATATCCCATATCCACTGGGGAATATTTCCTTCAAGACTACATTTGGACAAATCTACACTCTCAATGATGTATTGAGTTATTTAGGAATGTTGGAAACCTGCCTTCCATTTCACACTTTTTACGTATGTCGACATGCTTGAGAACTGCTGATGGAGTTTTAACATGGCCACCTTCTCCGGCATGTGCCACCTTTTTCGGCTTCTTCCACAAGCTTCAACAGAATTCAGGAGATGGACGTGGGTAAATGTTTCACCCAAGTAAATTTATGCCTTTGTTTATATTCTTCTTGCACTTATTTCAAAGGAGAACAACATGCAACAAATAAAAACCAATATTTAACTACCAGCTGCCACAAGTGGATATAAATTTCTTCATCCCTCCGAACTTAGAACTATGCCATCGGTAAAAAGCAAAAGTGTTCAACTTAGCCAAACTCACAAGTCACGCGCACTTAATGAAAGACAGAAATTGACGCAAGTTTTGCGAAGAACAAAAGTCAATGCAAAATGGACTTTGCGAAACACAAAAGTTAACGCGGGCTTAGTATAAAATGAAAAATGTACGCAAAATAAAGTATTATTAAGTTGTTTCAATGTAAAATTTGACTTGGAAGGCTTCAATAGAGAGAGAGAGAGAATGAACATAACAACGTATGACATCTCGATAAGAAGTTACCGACATGATTGTCACGCACGACATTGGTGAATTGTAACCGAAAAGATAACTTGGCACAGGTATTTGATATGCAAAAAGTTTAAAATTGGGTGATTTGAAAATGAGGCCAACAATGATACAGAGATAGTAACTCAAGTGATAGCTCTTTTAATGATACAAGATCAGTTCAAGTGACAGAATATTCAGAGTATACTTTGTACAGTGTGTTACATTGCAGCAGTAAAACAATATCAGTGGCAGAGCATGGTTTGAGTTGATGATTTCATGTCTTGATCTGATGTCTTGATAATATTCTTGGTGTTTATACTTGAGTGATCATTGTGTGATAGAGTCAAGATATGCAAGTTAAGATGCCAAAATGTCAGTTTAAGATGCCAAGATGACAGTTGACAGTAAATTGACAGTGTACTTTGAGTGTTCTTTGGTGCTTTGATAGTAAACAGGGTTTTCTTTCCTTGACAATGCAAGGATAGTTGATAATTACAAGGTCAAGTGATATCTGATAGGATAGGGATATGTGGATGATTAAACAAGATTGTGATCATATGTCAGTATTGTTGACACATATTTATCAAGTAATGGTATCTTTGAAACTCTACACTAGGAGACATATAACTTAGATATGTTGAAAAGTTTTGAAACATTCAAAAATGTAGTTAGCAAGCATAAAATAGGCTCTGCACCCTTTGCAAGCATTGGAACCTTTGGATTAGAAAATGGCATCTATCAAAAGCTTTGTAGGTGTGACAATAATTCAATGGCAGGTTGATGTTGCAATGTTTGTCTCTAGATGGCAAAAATGTGCTTAAGGATTGAAGCTCTTTCTTTGAAGATAGCGAGATTGGCTTGATTAGATCAATGTTTTGAAGCTCTTTTGATGCTAACAATAGTGATATCCTTGAAGTATAGATGTTCACATGCATGATCATGTTCTTAGTGATGGTGCTCTTGATACTACTCTCTAACAATGGTGTTCTCATTCACAGTGAAAAATAGTGTTTGGAGTGGCTTCATGTTTTACAAAGTTATGTCTTATGAGTTGAAAGTTAAGTAGTACAAAACAAGATTTGCAACTTTCCTTGGAATCATTCATATATTGGAGTCTTGAAACTGAGTTTTGGTTGATATGTGATCTTTCTTTGTCACAGAGAATTGATAAGTGACCTTTCTTTTCAATGCTGACATGACAGTGATCAGATTTACCTTTCATGGATGTTGGTGTTCCTTGGTATTTGAAGTATTGCTATTGAGTATGACATTCTTCAAGACATTCAAGTTGTTTATCCAATGATGTATTTATAAGTGCTCTGGAAAACATGGATCCAAGATGAAGGGAATAAACAAGATATATGTTTCAATCACAATTTGTTGTTGGCAGGGCTGAGAACACATTAAGTTTATGAGTGATTTTTTTTAGGACAGAGTTATGCAAACCTTCATGTGTTGTGCAAACATGTGATTTCTAGTATAGACCTTCATGTGTTGTGTAGACCTCAATGATTTCAATTTTGCACCTTTGTGTGTGCAAGCCTTTAGCAAACTTTTATGTGTGGTGTAGATGGTGCAGAGTGACTTTTTTACAGACTTTTATATCTGTAGTGACAGAGCATTTTGTTTTGGCATGTGACTTGTTATAATGATCAGAGACTTGCAGCAATCCTCTTTGTTGCAGTTCTTTGCTAATGTTGACGGGTACAGACTCTGTTGAGTGTTGCAGACCTGCCGGGTAGACAAAGAGATGCCATGGGAGATGTTGTCTTGTCAAGTAGATGTTATTTGAGACAAAGGTGTCATGAAGAGGTGTAGTTGAAGCAAGACAAGGTTCAAGGAGTTTTTGAGAGAAGAAGTACAGTGTGAGACCAGGATTTTTTGACAGAGTGCTTTTTGACAGTGATTTTGCTTTCATGGTGATAAATAATTTTCTTTCTTTAGTGACAATGATTTTCATGCTTTCATGGTATGGCATTCATCATTGTATAAAGGAGAAGGTTAATTGTCAAATGTTGTAATTGCAAGTGCTAAGGAAGATATGTATGCAAGATGTAGAAGAATAGACAAGGTACATGAAATGTATGACAAAATGCCTCAAAATTTGGTCTAATGAACTATTATTTTTATAGAATATGCTCTTTATAAGTTTGATTAATAGGCTATAGAAATTTTTGAGGAAATGTAGTTGATAATCTTAGACTATTTTACCTACCTCTAATCTTGGATATTGTTGTACATACAAGGGACAGTGAATGTTGATGAGTACAGTGTGATATGAGCATGGTGTACAAATTTCATGGTTCCTTGATGATGTCATAATTAAATTTGTGGAAGGACAAAAGGACAGTGAGATTTAGTGTTTCTAGGACAACAGATGATTTGATGTCTAGTAATAGATGTCTAGTTATCAGGGGGAGCATGCCAGCCTTTGTCATCTGATGACAAAAAGGGGGAGTAAGAGAGTGGACTGCTGAAGTTTTGACATCAATGACAAAGGGGGAGATTGATGATCAGTTTGTCATTAATGTCAAAAAGGGTTAGGTTAGGTGTTGTGATAGTTTGATTGATTGGTTGCTATGCTTGATGCATGAGAGAGGTCTTTCTTGAAGTTAGTATTTTGGATAACATGGTTGGATGACTTAGTGTGTTGGATGACATAGTGCCTTGATGAGGATGCATGGATGTTGTATAAGGTATACCAGTGATTGGATTTTGTATACTCTTCATTGGAGTCATGCTTGGTGTGGTTGATGTCATGATGGATTGTTATGATGACATAGTCTTCATTATTCACAATACAATCCTTGATGTTCACAGTACAATCATTTCTTGTTGAGTTCTTAGTTTGATTAATGTCATCAGGATCAGTGTGGTCAGATATGCAAATGTGGTAAGAGATGAGATGTTCCCATTTGATCAGGATATCTTCATGCTTGTCTGAGGATGGATACTCATGTTCTTGGTGTTTGGTGTTCATATTGGTTCATATTTGATCATCATGTTTATGACAGGAGACAGTTGTTCATGAGTTGGTACTGGTCTCATTCATGTCAATTACAATGGTCCTTGATGTCTTCAAAGGCACAAAATGATTAGTGTTACAGTTGTCAGGATTAAAATATGGGTTTATCCTTGAGGTCTATGAGGATGTGTCATTAAGGTAACCTTCATGTTGTAGATGAGAGATGCATATGGTGTTTTGACTTGATCACACTTTGTGCCTTTTTGATCATTACTCATTGTCACTTTGTGGGCCTTCACATTTCAATCTTGTTCCTTTTTAAAACAATTTGATTTGTGCTTGGTTTGGTTATCAGTATTATGTTACATCCTTGACAAGGCAACTGATGTCCTTCAATGGATATATACATTGAGTATATACATGATAGAGGGTTTGGAAGTTGCATTAAAAAACTTGTTTAGGGACCAAAAACCCTAAGTCCTTCATATTTCTCTAGCCCTTCAGTATTAAGAGTTGCTTTTTGTTTTATTAAGGTGACCTGCTACTGCAGGTTCATAACTTAAATGTCACCTTTTGAAGGGTCTTCAAGCCGCTCTATTCACCGGCCCTCCTTTGAGGCTACCGACTCAAAAGGTCTATTGGGTATGTAAAATATGATCGAAGGACAAGGAACAAAAAGTATAATCTAAGGCTTAAGTTTGAAGTGTTTTTAAATAGAAACGGATACTCCACGATATTAAATTTGACGAGAAGATTCTTGTAGACAGTTTTAAAACGCAGTATGTTGGCGATTTAAAGCCTTATCTTAAGGAGATTTATTCTATTTTTTCCTCTTCCTCTCGTGCATGGAAGACTAAAAGGAAAGTTTTTTTTATGGAAGATTATGAAGAGTTTCTTTTTAAAAGGAATTTTATGTGTTGAAAAAGATGAATGGATAAGGAAATATAGATGTTTAACAAGAGCAGAGGAAATATTATGACTAAGAGAGGACAATGAAAGATTAAGGATTGATAGAAGAGCATGTATGCAGATGAAGATTTTGAAGAGATACATATAGAGACATCATTTTTTATTTTTGGAGACAAGATAATAGGTGAAATTGCAGATAGTCTTACAACAGTTTTGTTAACTAAGTTGCCAATAAAATTGAGATCTTGGTCTGTATGATGGATTTTTTAGGGAGACCTAATCAGAATGGAAGTTGGGACATATATCTTTATGCGTATATGCATATTGGATCAAATTGTGAAGGATTATAGAAGTTTTGATGAAGTGTAACATGGAGGGTATGTTCAATTTGCATAATGAGGGTTTGTTTGTGTATTGCAGAGGAAGGATTCAAGCAGCATGTTTTTGAAAGATTAAGGAATAGGTCTACTTGCTTTGTATCATTGATTATTGATCTCATATTAAAAGCCTTGATTTGGAGATTGTATTATTTATGTTGATCAGTCATGATATTGTAGAAGTAAAAGTGATGTGTGGTCATTGATAAACAGATTGTCTTGGTCTCATCTTTGTGAGAATATAAAGAGGTTGTGTTTCATATGTTCACATTTTGTAGCCAGTGAGGCATTTTTTGTAGTTAGTGAGATATTTCTGATCAGCCAGTGAGGATTCTTTTTGCCAGTGAGGCATTCATCAGCTAGTGAGCCTATGTAATTGATGATTTTCATGATTAAGCTAGTGAGGCAGTTTTTAGTGGTTTTTCATCCCTATGAGGGTTTTCCACTCAAGAAATCTATTGTGTCATGGTTTCAATTTTTATGTGATTCATTTATCCTACATGCTTGAACATTTAGTATTTGACTCCTTCATTTGATAAAATATATTGTCAAGTTTGATTCCTTCACTTTCTCTTTTCAAGTTTGATAAGAAGTAAATAACTTGTTTTTTATACAACATTGATTCACCCCCCACCTCTCAGTGTTGATTGTACTCCAACATTTCTTGCCTTCAGGGCTAGGGACTTATCATCAAGAGAGTAAGAGAGGAGGTCATCAACAAATTATGGACAATTAAAGGTCAATTATTAAGAGTGAATAATCTCTCCTTCACTTTGATCTCAACTAGACTTGGGAGGTTATTCCTAGAGGTATCCTTAACAGGATTGATGACAAGGGAAAATAAACTAGGTGAGCTTACTATAGCTATATCTAGTCTATGCTTGAACCCAAAGATTGTCACCAAGTCACAGACTAACCAATCACACATAAAACCTAATTAATTTGAAGAGGACATCATTGCACAAATGCAAGATGTAAGTATACACAACATGATTCTCTAGGATGAATGGATTTTATGGTTCACTTATGATGTTTCCTTGATTGAATCACTAAATCATGAAGTGCATACAAACTACTAACCTACTTCTAAACTACTGACAAAATGTGTTTTTGATTTAAGTTATATGATTGACCACTAACTTCTAAGACTAGTGCCTAATCAATGGGTAACAGAGTCACAATTCACCAAGAGGAACAATAAAGTGGAATCACAACAGGAATATATCCACACACATATGCAAATCAAAGATATGGTATCAAATAATAGAGCATGCTTAATAATCCATCTTCATAATGTAGAAATCCATATGAAATACAAAAATATCCATCACAAAATCTTTGTAATGAATTAGAATATTGTCACATTCATCAAATCTCTCTTACAATCATACCAACAAATATGGCAAGAGGAAACCCTAACTAGAGTTCAAAGTTCCCCTGAAGATCTATAATTGACCATGGACAAAATTATATCATTATTGTGATTCATGAACACATTGCTCTCTGAACAAACTAGATTGGCAGGAGTTGAAACCCTAGAAGATCCTCAACACTTGTGGGTGCATGGAATAGAATATATGATCAACCTTTCGATGATAAATAAACTTGCATATATAGCATTCCAATTTATGGCCCATTGGTCACTTGCAACAATTCGATGCACTCTTGTAGGTTGAAGCATTAAATGCAAACTAAGTAAAATCCCATGAAGTCTACATTTGAGATGTTTCCCACTCAAAATAGGCAATCTAGAGCATACGTGAAGGAAATCAATAGATGAAACTCAACCACCACATTCATGGAGACTATACATTTTTTCATCATTCATTATTGAATCTACAACTAGAATCATGCCCTTGAGATAAGTGATGGTGTTTGGGAAAGAAAATTACATTTGAGTAGTTGCATGGGTTAAATATGGTCATTAATGGTGATCCAAGCAATATGGAGTGCTTTAGAGAGATTTGGAAGATTTGTAGGATTTTGATGCAAGATGGGACATGGGGACTAGACATTGAAGTGAATATAAGAATGCAAGGAAGAACTAGACATTCAAATATTTTGAAGCAAGGGAAACGTGTGAATGAAATCCAAAAGTTCATCAGGTTTCTACAGAGGAAGAAAATGAATGATTTTATGACAAGGGGAAAAGAAGGATTTGGTTCCAAAATTGGACAATAGGATAGTATATGGGGTGAAGGGAAGATATTTTGAAGTCTAAGGGAAGTTCACAAATGTGAGGGGACAAAAGATATGAAGGTTCAAGAAAAGCATGTAGGACCAAGGGAAAGGATGGGAGAAATATGAAGAAATGTTGCTGAATAAGATGTTAGAATAGGATATAGGACAAAAGGTGAACATATTCAGTCTGAAAGGGAAATTCTGAGAAACTAGGTGAGAGGAAAACCAAATAATTACATAAAAGGAAAAAAGGTCAAGAGGTTAAGTGATTATAAAAAAATTGAATCATTCTAGAAGGACTCCAAAAAATGCAAAGTGAAGGAAGTTTGGAAGCAGATGGCTTGAATAAGAATTTTGTGGAAAGGGACAGGATGACTAGATGTGGGAACTTAAAATATGAAGTCTTATAGCCTAGCAGGATTCTGTAAACTAGAAGAAATGGGTGAAAAGAAAAGATTAAGGACTCAATAAGGTTATGCAAACCTTTTATGTAGAACAAGAGGTGAAAACAGGATATTGAATAGGCAGAATACATCTAATAACTAGTTGAAAACCTGTAAAATAGAAGAAATGAAGGAAATAGAGGAAGTGAAGGATCTAATTAAGTTTGGTGGAGTGTTTACACAGAAGAGTGGTGCAGGAGCACCCCTTCAACAAGCCAACTATACATCTGAGGGAGAAAACTAAGGTCTTGGTATGTTGTTATGTTTTATGCATTTCTATGTTTGTTCATGTTGTCATGTAGTTCTTGTTGTTGTGATTTCATGTTTCTAATAAAGACCCCACCATGTGAACCAGTGTCACAAATTTGGCATCCTGATAAGCCAATTTGGACATCTTGGATAATCAAATCAAGTGTGGTGTGTTGTTTTTAGGTGTTTTGTTGATGTTCTAGGGTGTTTAAATCATGTCTTATAATAAACATGTGTCGTGTGATTAATTAGTGTTTTGGCTTACACCCTTGGTTAAGCCAAAATATGAAACATGGAAGTTGTAACGACAACAACCTCTAGTATTCCGATTGGAACTGAATGGGAAGAGACCATAAACACCTTGAGGACTGGGATCCCAAGGTAGAGGAGATCATTGATGAAGTTTAGAGAGAATAAAAGATTAAGGGAAAATAATACATTTTGTGGAGACATCAAAGTTTAATTTAGTTTGTGTTTGCAGGCTCTGAGTTCTGTGTATAGTCTCTATATTTAACTATTCTAGTTTTCTGTTGTCGAAGATGCAAGAATGAAACCATTCCACTGGTGGATTTCTTCGAAATCAATGGAATGGACCCTGTACATAGTTTTCTATTTTATTTTCTTCTTGTTCGTGGTCATGGCAGATTGGAACAGAGGATCCAATTCATAGAAGAGATGTCGCAATAGAGAGCCTAGCATCTCTATGTGCTAGGGTTCAACAGAATAGAGGCTGCCAGATTGGGTGCAGAAAATGGTATCGGCGTAAGAATCAGGTTATCCCACTAAATATACAATTTATGTGTATATCGCAAATGTATGAGAAGATACATTTCCTATGTATATCGCAATTGCATCTGAGTACATTTCGTGTGTATTCTGCAATCGCATATCGTGGTTGTATGTTGTGAAGATACATTGAAAATGTACATTCCATATGATGCAAAGGATGACCGGCTGGAGTGGTAACTAAATTCATGTTAGAAGGGTACTTTTCTGCAGATACAGGAGGTGACCGGTAGTAGCAGGGCAATGATACTTTAGTCCACCGGAAAAGCAAGTTGAGTCTTGCATATGCAATTTGGCTGTATGAGCATAACGGGGAGACATACAAAGGATTCGCCGAAGAGTTAAGTCACACCGAAGATAGGTAGTCCCCACCTCATGCATATCGGCATTGCACATTGAGTTTGTATGTGGTGAAACATACAACGGATGAGTGGAGATCGAGGGCCCCACCAATTGCATATTGACAATGTATATGTTTCAGTCCTATTTGGACTTTGAGAAGATTTTTAAAAGTGGATTAAGCCTTAACCTTTTTGAACTATGGTTTTGATGGGTATTTCACCCTGTTAGGAACATTTCCACTGTGCCTTTGCATCAAAGAGGAGGGAGGAACTAGATAGAAGGTGAAGAGAAAATTTTTTATAGTACCTAAAAAGTCAATGAAACACTAGAAACTAACTTAAAACTTCTTGAAGTTATGATTTTCTTGGGATTTTACAGCTTCAACATATGGTAGGAACATGGGGGGTGACATGGAGCAACACTTAGGAAAAATTTGATCAAGGGGAGACCCACTTAAAATTTCTCAAATTGCTTATAAATGGTGGGCTAAAATAGGGTAAGTGCACAAAGGAGACAAAGATCATTTTTTGCATTTTCAAGTTGAGTCCCAATAGTGTCTACCTTAGAAGTTACTTCTTTAGTAGTACACACAACCTAATTTAGCAAAGCCACTACCAAAAGGCTATACAAACAACATGAAGAGGTTAAATTTGAAATATTAAAGTTAAAGTGGGCCTAGCTAGGAAATAATCAATGACTATTAGATTGAAGGAGCAAATATAGGGGCTTGATAGGAAAGCATGGTCACTCCCTCCCAACACACCATAAGATAATAATGCCTTACATGAGGAAATAATTAAATGGAAGGGCCTGTTATAGAAAGCATAGAATAATGAGAAACAAATAGATACAAGAGCCAAACAAAAAATTAAGAACATAGTGAAAGGCATATTTAAGTCTAAGGTCCAAATTTTATATGGGAAGGCTAATGAATTATGGAGAGATATGAAAATCTCATCAAATCCTTAAATAAAAAGAAAATTTTTGACCTTGTGTTGATAAATATCAATGTCAAGTGGATACTAATGGATATATACAAGAATGTAAAATAATCCAAGGAAAGCCCACAATCAATAAATGACACTTATGAGGTGATTGAGTTACTTCATGAGACTACAGCCTGCATGAAAAAACTAAAGATAGATCTGAAGGAAAAACTTCAAGAATTTCATAACCCACTGGACTTAAGCATTCTATACATTTCATATGTTAATGGAGAAAAAATAATTATGGCTTTTTGGAAGGAGGATTTCAATAATTTAGTTTCTACCTTTGTAGATATACCTTCATCAATAATGAAGTTGATCCAATAATGTTGAGCCATCAAGTGGACAAAGTGTTAGCACTAGAAATGAAGGTGGATAGCTTCATAAAAGACACAAAAAGTGATGTTGGATGCTAGGTAAGAAACCAACATGAATAAGTTAGAGACCATCATTAATGTTAACTAGACAATAGATGAAGAATGGGAGGAGTGAGTACATAAGTACAATGATAAGTATTGAATGGTTTGGGGAATTCCTTATTCTTTTGATTCTTTTCTTATGGAGAAAATTTGCATTCAATCAAGGAACTCCATTCATTTTATTTTTACTTTCCTCTAAGTATAGTACAAAGTTATGGCAACCACTAAATAGAATAGAAAAGAAAAGGTTTAATTGACTACATCTAGAAATCATAGGACACATAACAAGTATATAGCTCAGTATTAGTCTAAAATGGAAATAGGAAGTAGCATTGAAGTGACTACACACAATTGTTATAGGAAAGGTCGCATGGCATGCAAAAGATATTACTAGCATCTGAACCCTTGCATTATATAAGAGTATGCAGCCTTTGTGTTTTCTTAGGGACTTGTAACTAGGTTTCACTTAGGAGTAATGTGTCCATGTTTTCTCTAAAATTATATTAGGGAATCATGCTTAGAGAATGTTGATATTTTGTTGCAATGGATTCAATCTCAAGTGGTATTATGAAAGATATATCATGTATAAGCTATCAATTTTCCAAGGTCTTAACAATAGTTGCTCTATTTATGAGAAACACGCTTAGAGAAGGAGAAGACAAAGATTCAAAAAATACCATGGTCCAAATCAACCAAGGTTGTGTAATGCACCAAGCTTTCATCTAATACATTAATGGACAAAAATTGGACAAACATTTTTTTTGAAACAAATGCAACACCAAACAAGTCACACTGCACTTCTACCTACACAAGGTGTTGTGACATAACATGATGACACACCTAGAATTCCCACTACTACATTAGCATGGTGACACAAGCAAAATACTTACTACACCATGGCCTAAAACACTAAAACTGATTCAAGCAACAAGATCCAGGGGATACAAATAGTAAGCCCCAACAACTTGTTCAATGAGCCACCCTCAGCTATCTCAAGATATGAAAGGATGAAGATCATTCCACATGGTTTAGACTTTAGGGAACAAACTTCATAGTTTTAGCCTTTAGAGTTTGAATTGCACAACCTCGTTAGCTCAAACTTCTACCCCCAACCTACAACTTGCAACTTTCCATAGCCCACTCAAACTTTTAGGCTAAGATTGCAAGAACTTGGACTTCAAGGTCTAAACTAAAAATTATAGTAGACTTTAGAGTCTCAGACATAATTTGTAGATTTCCATCTCTGAGACCAACTCCAAACATACTCTATATGACCACCTCAAACTTTAGAACCTGAGCAACACTATGCACCTCAAAGTTTGGGGTTTGATTTACAACTTCCAACCATGTAGAAACTACTCACTCTATTGATTGCTAAACTTTGAGCTCTGAGAATATTTGTTTCAAGCTTTGAATTTTGCTCCTCACTCAACATTTTGGACTTTGAGGGCCAACTTTCAACTCACCAATCTTATAGTCTACACAAAAATGCCTGAACTTCGAATTTTAACTATCTCAACCTTCAGAAGCTAGCCTACTCCATGCATTTTAGATTTTGGGGTTTGATATGTACCTATAAAATCACAAACTCTGAGCCAAGTTCAAACTTATACAAGACTACAACTCAAACTTTTGGGTCTAAAATGCAACTTGCAATTGAGCAGGAAATTTACAAGATAGGGACAACAAGCTCTCATTTTTTATCAATAGGGTGTAACTCCCTCATTTTGTGTACTATGTAAAAATGGTCTAGGCCAAGCACCTAGGCATTCATGGGCCCCACATTGACTAAGAACAAAGTTTTCAAATGCCCTAGAAAGAGTCTAATTTCTAAGATAGAGATCTCTTTCTCAAGAACAACTCATGCAAGAAAATGGAAAGGTTCACAAGGGAACAACCAATAAAGATGATGGATACAATAGAAATCATCATAGCACCAAACATAAGAGTAAAAAGGGAGATTATTTCTTGATAAATCTATGATAGGGTTAACACCAAAAGGCATGGAAGCATACTAATTAATCATATTTTCTAAGATATTTTAACAAGAGAGACTCATTAAAATAACCATTCACAATCTAACATCAAAGTTCATTCATAATGAATATTAGAGTTTAATCACCTACATAGGTAGATCATAATATATAATTGCCCAACAATAATATACAATTTACAAATGAGGACATTAACGGTCTCTAAGTTATACATTTTTTTACAAATCATGATAGAATATAATACCAAACAATGAGATTGAGGAGGCCATACATGCTCTCTAAGATACTTCAAGAATATCCACAAGTCCCTAATAGTGGCTCCAAACTAGTCAACAATGTGGAAGCCTTAAGCCCACCCCTATGAACTAGGAGACAACTAACCCAGGTAGTCCAACACACTCAAAATCAAACATAGGGTTTCACAAGCATGCAACCACCACAACATAAACATAGTGTTGTGTAGTCTCACAACATGCCCGATTTTGCCCTAGTAAATTAAGGACCCAACTTTTTGTTGCTTTGTTGGTCCTATTTTTTGCTTGGGCGGTATTAGTAAAATGTCATGTCACTTAGAACCTAAAATTCAAGCCAAATTTCAAGTTACAAAGTAGCCCCTACAAAGGTCATGAATGGATAGAGGAAAAAATTTTAGTTGGGATTGTCTCTTGAACCTTGTGAAAATTCGCTAAAAGGAGCAAGTTATGCCCACTTAACACTTTGGTCAACTAGACATTTTCGATCAGCTCAACATGGACATTTGTGAAATGTTCAGGTAATGTCCGGTGTCCATATCAGGTTCCAAATCCTTCACAAAAAAACCTGTACCTAAAATCAAATTCCAATTCAACTCATTCATCATCCAACTAGACTAGACATTAGTGCACCCATGAAGTCCATGTCCAGATCCGGTACACACCGTCAAAATTATCCTCACAAGTACTGGACATTCCCACCAGATAGGATATTCTGACCTAACAAGGTCAAACAATTGTAATATTTGGTCCTATCCAAAGATCCATATCTGATACAGGTCGTCAAATTTATCCTAACCTGAAGACATTCCATTGGACCGAACATTTTCAACAAGATATTTTACACTGGACATTTTGAAATGTCCATATCCATACCCACATCCATATCCATACCCACATCCATATCCATATCCACATTGTAAGAGTTGGCTAGATAGGAGCCACCCAAGATCTAGGACTTCATGAAAGCACAAGAGAGACAATATGACAGAATAATAATTCGACTCTATAAATGAATGCAAAATTTGTCATATGTTATTATGTTGTTACAATGTACGAGAAGAGCCTTGCTTATAAAGACAAGGATGAGAGATAAGATATTGTATTCATGTGACAAGTGTCTTAATCCTATGACATGTGACAACAATAGTACATGTGTAGGATAAGCCAACTATAATACAATTATCAACAACTAGCTACAGCTACAAACAACTAGAAGACTCACTAAGTCAACTTAACATGTGAATTATGTGAGAGGATATTATTTAACTAATAAATAGTTAAATAATATGAATTATCCTCACACAAGGGAAACTAGATAGGAAATATCCCTATTCACACTAACACCCCCCCTTAAGTGCAACTTCGGGAGAAGTTGACTAATGCAAGAATGGATGGGTACCGGCTACTAGGCCATGTTAGGTACCCATGTACAAACAAGTCGCAAGTGGAGTAAAGGAGAAAATCTCATGGGAAAAAAACTCCTCTCCAAAAGTGAGAATGCATACACATCATGTACAAGTGATGGAATGATGGAAGAATCAAGAACCCCCAAATACAACATCCATCACAAATATACAATTAATAGCCCCCCATAAGAGGGAAAGAATGAGACAAGATGTCCCCCTCATAATGAAGTAGCTCATGTGCCAATGGTGAATGCTTGAAGAAGAAGACCAAAGAGGATCCAAAACCTACAAACAACATTCCTTCCCTTAGGAAGAAACCAATCCACTAGTGTATGTCAAAGAAACTTCAACTCCATAACAAGAGATGAGGGAATAAGTCTCATGAAATGTGATGTCTCTAAAAACTGTTCATGTGTGTCCATGTCAATGCCGAATGATACCACAATCAAATCAGGAGTCTCAGGCCTCACTGATTAAAGTGACAATCCAGGATCTAGTGGAAACTAAAAATCATCAAGCTCCAAAGACAAAGATGGGTTGACAATAGTTGTGCTATGACTGTCTATTAGATTTAGGACAGACAACTGAGAGGGGGGGTGAATCAGTTGTCCAAAACTTTCTTCCAATTAATCACTTAAATCCACTTTGTAATTCAGTAGCATAGTAGTAAATCAATCATGGAAACATAATGTATTAAATCAAGAGCAGAAACACATTTAACACATAAGACACCAAGATTTTAACGTGAAAAACTTGGTTAAGGGAAAAACCATGGGGTGACTAACCCAAGATTGTATTCTCTATTAAAAGAATAAGAAGAACAAAATGGCACATGCCAATTAGGGCTCACTACCTGAGCACATTGCTCACAAGAGGCCCACTGCCTACAGGAGATACATTGTCTACATAATAATAGATATTACATACTTGAACTAAAGAATATAATCATCACCATGCTTGAGTCTGTTCCATTTAAGCCCAATACTTCTGCTCTGCCTTTCACTCTGCTCATCTCTACCACACACTCATCTCCACAAGACTTTGAAATGACTTCACAACCTCTTATTTATACAAGACATTTGACTTTAGGATAATCATCCAACTTAGCATACATTATAGTGCAAATACATAAATACAACATGACTAATTACAAAAAGACTTCACACTGATCAACACGCTATCGGCCACACAGATCTGAGACTTCAATCTTCCTTTAGGAGCATGCCATTCTTCACAGAACATCTTCAAGATCATCCACAGGATGTGTAACTCATCCGGTCGTCCAAACTTAGGAAGAGCATCATCATCTAGAAGTAATTCTTCAATTATGAGCTTAATCTTCAATGCGAACCACCAACACGAACTGGACACAATCCAAAGGCCTCCACAAGATTGCCTGAATCACCAAGAACATCCACACTGCTTCTGCTTACTGAAATCTTTCTCTCCTTCATCTGGAACCTTAAGAACACAGTCTGTCATCACTGTCATATTGGAATAGATGCTTGCGGACCTCCAGACCACAAACCAATTGAGTTGTCAATTCACATTGACTTCCTAAACACTCCACCAAATCCGTAGAGCAAGATATTGCATTTCTCGATCACACCAGACCTATCTGTGCTACTCTATCACCTCTGAACATCTGCCCAAACTAGTTTTACTCAAGTGGCCATAACTTCTTCAGATCTTCATGCGGACCTTTCACATCTTTACTGGATTAGCTTAAGACACATATCTACAAACTCTTTGATCTGCATCCTCTGATATTCATCTTAGTTGGGATCTTTACCTTACTATCTTCACTGTTCTTCTTTGTTCCTGATAGGACTATTTTTTTCAATATCCTCATCATACAACTCATCCAATCCTCATCATCAATGCAACAAGAGTATGTTGACATCAATGAAAACACCAGTTAGGCCCATACTTGCAACACTGTCATCAAAGAAGAGAGATAACCCCTCAAATGTATCCTTCAAATTTGCAAGATGGGACTCACAAAACAAATCTGAAATGTTTGTCAAATTCTCATCCCACAAAGCTATATCTGAAAGACAAGCAGCATCCTGTTGAACTGAAGCACTAAACTCTGAAGAAGCAGGAGGTGGAGAAGATGGAAGTGTAGCATATGTCTCAAGAACCGATGAAGAGGCAAGAATACCAAGGTTCAAGTGAGCAAACTTCTCCTCTGAAATGTGATTCACACAAGGAGTGTGAATGTGCTAATGGATTTGAATCATCATCAAGAGTCAAACAAGGAAAGGTGTATAGCTAAGATGCATGATCAACCACCCCAGTAGGAATAATCTTTGTGCTCTCCAAGTGTCTAATAATAACCAACTCAGGTGTGAACTCCATTGTCTTCCCTGGACCACTATGAGTAATTTGATATATGGAAAGAAGATTATTGGTCAAAGAAGGCACACAAAGTACATCATTGAAAGTACCTTCACCAATATCAATAGTTCCCTTCCCAATTACATTCATATATTTGTTATTACCCATTAAGATAGGTGGCATATCAGATGGCTCAAATGAAGAAAACATATCCTTTGAAGAAGCCATATGATGAGAAGCACCTGAATCAAGAAGCCATTTACCTGATGTAGAACTTGTACTTGCACAAAGTGCTTTACCTTTATGTTTGGATTCCTTATCTTTTCTTGCATGACCTAATTCAGAAAGGTTGTGTAGATGTTGAAGGAGTTGAAGAAGAATCAAGTGATGAAAGTTTGTTCTTTTGAACAAGTTGCATCAACATGTCAATCTATTTCTTAAAACAAATATGTTCATCATGCCCTGATTTCTTACAATAACCACATGTAGGCTTCTCCTTCTTAGGTGAATTTTGTGCTTGATCTATTTGTGGATTTTTTTTACATTTATTTTGTTTCTTATCAGGAGAACTTGACGCTTTTTGTTCCTTAGGTTGTCCAACCACCAAAGCATGAGTTTGTGATGGATTAATGATACCCATAGAAATAAGATTTTTTTGCTCATGCATTAATATCTCAGAAAAGGATGCAAATGAAGGCATAGTGAAAGTAAATCCCATAATTAACCTATGAGTGTGAAAGCTAGAAACAAAAGTTGCATATTCAAGACTTAGTTTATTCAACACATTGTAGCTCAACTAGATGTCCTTTTTCTCAATACCACATGCTTTACATTGTGATCTTAGATCATTAACTTTAGTTATGTAATCCTAGATGTTTCTAAAGTTCTTAGGATCAAGGCTCATCAATTCATTATCAATTTGATAGCCTTTAACTTCATTTGTTGTACCATACAATGTTTGCAACTTATCCCAAGCATCATGTGAATTTGTACATGCCTCAATCTAAAACAAGAGATCTAGGGAAATGGAACTACGAAGACATTCAAGAGATTTAGTATGCTTAATCATCCATTTTATCTTTTCCTTATCATCTATGGGTTCAGGTATCTTTTTTCAATATATAAAGAATATCCAAGATCCATTAGGGAATTCCATGCATGTTGACTCCAAGTTGCATAGTTATATGGTGTTAACAATGGAACCCTTGATTTATCCATTATGTAGAGGAAAAGAAGAGCACATGCAGCTATATCAAAGCACAAACTCAATCAGCACTTTAATTGCAGCCCCCCAAAACAAAACAACCACCAATTTCAACCTTTTTCCAATTAATGAGTGATATGTACCCAAAGTGCTTCAAACTGTAAATCTGATGTCTAAAGAAAAATTTGGAAAAATGGCATGGACAGAACTGTAGAGTATAAAAATACCTTTCCAACACCTATAAAAAGTTGAAATTCCAATAAAGTGGAAGAAAGTTGTGAGCTCGGAGGTGAAAAATGGAAGATCTAACTTCAAATAGTTGTATCTATCACCTACAATCAAATATCAAAACAATATCTACACCATTATGAAGTTCTCGGAATCATCTTTCTGATGATATCTCATTTGCTGATTTTTGATATCGTGGCGAAAAGTTATGGCTCCCAGAAAAAAACACCCTATTAGGGCTAAAAGGGGGCCAAAGGGGGCCCTATCACTAACATCATTGTTGATGTCAACAGTACCTTGTTACTGAAATATGCTCTCAGAATAGAATATTCTCTGATGGAAATAAAAAATTGCCTGTGGTTTGTGCAAAACCGCTAGCTGGAGGAAAAAACTGCTCATTCAAGGAAAAACCGCCCTCCTGAGGCGTGAAACAACTAATTTAGGGCGAAAACCACCTAATTTCTTGGGATAAGGTGCCATTAATCTTGTAAACCCCTATATTGTATTTATTCCATGTATTATGTGTAATTTGTAATTACCCATAAGGATATGCACAAGTTTCACCGGCAATGGTGAAAAATTATTTACTGTCCACAGTAATTACGGAGTTACTACACTAGTAAGTTCCAGAGTTACCGGTGGTAGTTACGAGATGTCATTTAGTATGGTAATTGGTAATTGGTCAAAGCAGGGTGCACATGTGGAGGAATCAGCTATTTTAGTGTTATGACGCATGTCATAGATGTTGTAAGAAGGTGTAAGAGATTCTATGACAACTGTAAGTTGTCATAAGAATCTATGAATATTATGATAGCATATGACACGTCATAAGATGCTATAAGTGGCTATTTTTGGCCCCTAGGCGTTCAAGCTTGCATGGGCATCTTTTGCCAAGTGTAGGATGCATGTATGACAGCGTTTATGACCCTGTAAGAGCCTATTTTTGTCCATGGATGCCCAAGGTTGTTTGTTGACTCTTGACAAGTGTTATGAGCTTGTAAGAAGTCATTGAAGGTTGCATATTCCAAGGTGGAGGTTGTGTAAACTCTATAAAGCCATGGCATAGTAGATGAAATGCATAGCAGGTTTACAAGTACTCAGGTGCTGCCAAAATGCTGTCGGATTAAAGACTAAAGGAGAGATTGGTGGTGTTATATTGTAAATCATTTTCAGATTAATACAAACATTGGGCCTCTTTCATGTGTGGAGTTTTTTACCCGAAAGGGTTTTCTCCATGTTAAACATTGTGTTATGAGTTCAGATTTCTGATTTTCCATTTATGTAAAGCATAGTTTCTTTTCATGTTACAATCTCCATTGATAATACACACTTAAAAGATTGCAGAAATTTATTTGAATCAGATTTCCATTGAAGTAGTGTTGCTTTCATTTCTAACATTTGGTATCAGAGCCTGGCCAACTTTGACTCTTGAGTGGTAGTGTGGAAGCAATAGCTACAGTGGGAGATTTGGTTGTGTTTGTTTTGTAGATCTTGTGTTGATATTATGGCTACATCCATCGTTGCATCAACCTCTCGTTTGGACATTGAGAAGTTCAACAGAATGGGGTATGAGTTGTGGAAGCTAAAAAAGAAAATTTGTTGGAAGAAAGAAACTAGTGGTTGGTTGTCCAAAAAGAGAAGAAACCCGATGATGTCTCTCCGGATGAGTGGGTAAAATTGGATAAGAAGGCACGGGGAACCATCCGTTTGTGTCTTTCAGATTCTGTGTTGCTGAATGTCGCAAAGGAAGAGACCTCACATAAATTGTGGAATCAGTTGGGTGAGATCTACCAAGCCAAGAGTATGGTAAATAAACTCTATTTAAAAAGGAAGTTGTTTTCTTTGAAAATGAAAGAGGGTGAGTCGATTGCAGAGCATTTAAATTCTTTTATTTTGTTGATGAGTCAGATTGTTTCAGTAGATGTTGAAGTTGATGAGGAAGATAAATGTATCTTGCTTCTTTGTTCTTTACCTAAATCACAGGAAAATGTCATTTTGGCTATCACTACTAACCTCACAAATCCAAAGTTGGATGCTCTTGTTGTAGTTTTACTGGCACAGGAATTGAGGAAGAAGAGTTTGGATAGTTCAGGTGATGCTCTCAGTACTAGGGGAAGGTCTAAGGAAAGGGGACCTAAAGGAGATCAAAAAGGGGCTAAGGACAAGTCCAAAGGTCAGTCTAAGACTCCTAGTAAAAAGAATAGAGTTAAGTGTTGGAACTGTAGTAAAAGGGGACATGTAAAGAGGGAGTGTAGAAACCCTAAGAAATAGTGGGAGAGTGCTTCGGATAAGTCCTCAAATGTAGGTGAAGATGTTTTACTTTATGCATGTAATGTTTCTAATTATCACTGATTGGTTGACTCAGGATGCTCATTTCATATGACCCCGCATAAGGAATGGTTCTCCACATATGAAGAATATGATGGAGGTAATATCTACCTTGGTGACAACTCTTCATATCTGATTGTCAGGAAAGGAAAGGTATTGTTGTGTTTCAATGATGGGAGGATTAAAACCCTCCTTGGCGTTTTGCATGTTACTGGATTAGCTAGAAATCTAATTTCAATTTTGAAGTTGAATGATTTGGGAATCCATGTGACATTTGACAAGCATGGTTGTAGATTGGTGAGAGCGAACTTGGTGGTAGTGAAAGGGAAGAGATTCGAGAACTTGTTTAAGCTTGAAGCCACTACAGTTTGTACTCCCTCTTATGTTTCTGAGGCTTTTGAAAACACTTGTATGTTGTGGCACCGCAGATTGGGCCACACAAGTAAGAATGTACTAAAAACCATTAAGAATAAAGAATTGTTGGATGGTTTCTCTTATTCTAATGAGCACTTTGATTTACGTGAGCATTGTGTGTTTGGTAAATAAAATAGAAAATCATTTCTTTCAGGAAGCAATATAGCAAAAGAGAAATTAGATATTATTCATACGGATGTGTTTGGACATGTGGATAATGAATCTATCAGAAAATCTTATTATTTTGTCACCTTCATTGATGATGTATCCAAATATACATGGATTTATTTTATGAAACATAAATCTGAAGTTTTCACTAAGTTTAAGGAATTCAAAGTCTTAGTAGAGAACCAATTAGGTTTAAAGATAAAAATATTAAGATCTAATAATGAAGGGGAATATTGCTTTAAAGAATTTGATGAGTTTTGCAAGCATGCAGGTATAATCAAACAAAAGACAACTCCATATACACCATAGCAGAATGGTGTTGTAGAAAGGATGAATTGAACAATTATGGAAAGAGCTAGAAGTATGTTTAGTGATGCACAATTGGATAAATGCTTTTGGGAAGAGGTTGTGTGTACTACTTGCTACTTGATAAATAGATCTCCTTGTAAGGCTCTTGATTTGACACCTTATGAAGTGTGGACAAGTAAGAAACCTTTTGTTTCATATTTAAGGGTTTTTGGCTGTGAGGCTTTTGTTCATGTACCTAAGGCAAAGTGATCTAAGTTGGATCCAAAGGCTAAAAAGTGTACATTCACTGGATATGGTGATAATGTCAAAGGTTATAAGATTTGGAATCCACTAACCCGTAAAATTATCTTTTCTAGAGATGTTGTTTTTAGGGAACTTAGAGTTATTTCTGAACCTAAACAGCCAAAAGAAAAAGGAGAAATGGTAAAGAAGGTGCACTTTGATTTAGAGCAGCAAGATGCGCCTTAGGAAGAATAGAATGATGGATTAGGGGATGAAGAAGAAGAAGATTCAAGTAGTTCTGATGAAGATGAGTGTATTGTTATAGAAGAAGTTGGTGCAGATGATCATGCAAAAGAATGAGTAGAGTCTCTTACTCCACCCTTGAGGAGATCCACAAGACAATGGAATATAGTTGACAGGTATAGCCCACCAAATTTTTATTGTGTATATGCTTTATTGAGTACTAACGATGAGCCTAGATCCTACAGGGAAGCTATTTCTGTAGATGATAGTGAGTCTTGGCAATTAGTCACGCAAGAGGAGATGATGGCTTTAGACTCTTGTAACACCTAGGATCTTGTTCATTTGCCCAAAGGAAGAGAGGCCATAGGATGTAAGTGGGTCTTTAAGAAGAAGTTTGGAGCAGACGTGTCATTAGAGAAGTACAAGGCTAGACTAGTAGCCAAGGGCTACTCTCAAAGAGAGGGAGTTGATTTTGGTGAGATATTATCTCCTGTTGCTAAATTGACTTCTATTAGATTTCTCTTATCCATTGTTGCAGCTTATGATTGGGAGATTGAGCAAATGGATGTTAAGACTGCATTTTTGCATGGAGATCTTGAGGAAGAAATATATATGCAACAACCTACAAGTTTTGAGGTAAAAGGAAAAGAACATTAGGTTTGTAGGTTGAAGAGGTATCTCTATGGTTTAAAATAGTCCCCCAGAATGTGGTATCAAAAGTTTGATTCATTTGTTTTGAAATTGGGTTTTGTTAGAAGGGAGGAGGATCATTGTGTTTACATTCATTGTATTGATGATTCTATAACAGTTATTACTTCGTATGTTGATGACATGTTATTTTTCAGCAATACTAAGGGTGTGATCAGTGAGCTTAAAGACCAACTTTTAGGTGCATTTGATATGAAGGATCTTGGAGCTGCCAGGTATATTCTTGGAATGGAGATTAGGAGGGACAGAGTTAACAAAAAGCTTTGGTTATCACAAAGGTTTTGTTGATGCAGATTGGGTAGGTGACTTGGATAGTCGAATGTCCACTAGCGGCTATGTGTTTACTCTGTTTGGAGGTGCAGTGAGTTGGATGAGTAAGAGGCAGCCCACAGTTGCTTTGTCCACCATAGAAGCAGAGTATATGGTTGCAACTCATGTCTCTAAGGAGGCAGTTTGGTTGAGAAGACTATGTACAAGTATTGGATTTGATTGCAGGATCATTCAGATTAGTTGTGATAGCCAGAGTGCTATCTATTTGGCCAAGAATACCATGTATCATGCTTGTACTAAACATGTTGATATTCAGTATCACTTTGTTCGAGAGTTGGTTGCAAATGGAGAGATTGAGCTGAAGAAGATAGACACTCAGGAGAATGTTACAAATTCATTGACCAAGCCTATGAGCACTGAGAAGTTCATGTGGTGTAGAGAGGCCATGGGTCTTGTTTCTAGTGCCTGATTATTTTTCATTTGATTTCATATGGGTTGATTTACAATGTATAATGTTAAGTGGGAGAATGTTGGGATAAGGTGCCATTAACCTTGTAAATCCCAATATTGTATTTATTCCATGTATTATTTATAATTTGTAATTACCCATAAGGATATGTACAAGTTTCACCGTCAGTGGTAAAAAATTATTTACTATCCACAGTAATTACCAAGTTACTGCACCGATAAGTTTCGAAGTTACCAACAGTAGTTACGGGATGTCATTTACTATGGTAATTGGTAATTGGTCAAAGTGGGGTGCACATGTGGAGGAATTAGCTATTTTTAGTGTTATGACACATGTCATAGATGATTTAAGAAGGTGTAAGAGATTCTATGACAACTGTAAGTTGTCATAAGAATCTGACATTTATGACAGCATATGATGTGTCATAAGATGTTGTAAGTGGCTATTTTTCTAGGCATTCAAGCTTGCATGGGCATCTTTTGCCAAGTGTAGGGTGCATGTATGACAGCTTTTATGACCCCATAAGAGCCTATTTTTGTCCATGGACACCCAAGGTTGTTTGTTGACTCTTGACAATTGTTATGAGCTTGTAAGAAGTCATTGAATGTTGCATATTCCAAGGTGGAGGTTGTGTAAACTCTATAAAACCATGGCATGGTAGATGAGATGCATAGTAGGTTTACAGGTACTCAGGTGCTGTCAGAATGCTGTTGGATTGAAGACTGAAGGAGAGATTGGTGGTGTTGTATTGTAAATCATTTTTTAGATTAATACAAACATTGGGCCTCTTTCATGTGTGGAGTTTTTTATCCGAAAGGGTTTTCTCCACGTTAAACATTGTGTTATGAGTTCAAATTTTAGATTTTGCATTTGTGTGAAGCATAGTTTCTTTTCATGTTACAATCTCCATTGATAATACACACTTAAAAGATTACAGAAATTTATTTGAATTAGATTTCCATTTAAGTAGTGTTACTTTCATTTCTAACATGATTTAGCAGAAAAAATTGCCTGTTGTAGGCAAAACTACCTATGACTAGGTCAAAACTGCCAATAGGAGGGCGGAAGCCACTTGTAAAGAGCAAAAAACTACCTATTTTTTATGAAACCACCTTTTGAAGAACAAAACAGCCTTCTGTACAGTTTGAAACCACCTATATTGGTTTTAAACCCTGTTTGAAAATGAAACTGTTGCTGGTTTGACAGTCAAAACCACTAGCAAGGGTGAAAACACCCTCTGCAAAGAGAAAAACCACTGTCAGGAAGTGGTATTGGCCACCGACTAGTTAAAGCATAGATGCCCTACTAGATTCATTAAACTATGTCAGTTTACTGGAATATTCCATGTAGATGCAGACTAGATTTTGAGAACCGTCGGCTAAATGTTTCAAACTATAGATTTTTGTTTTTTATTTTAAAAAAAAATTAAAAAAGATGTGAAAGGTCGTGCGGCCTATTTTATGAAATGGTCGAAGCCTATTCAAGGGGATCTGTGGAGGGGATAAACCCCTGCCATGCGGCCCCTTTGGTAGTGGGCATGGGGGCCCGAGCCCTACGGCTCCCGCAGGCCTGCCTGTAGCCTGGTACTAGGGGCCATAGGCCTTTGCAGGTCTGTCGATACCCTAAGTACCATTTAATATATATTTTTTCTCTAATATATATTAACACTTCGCAGAAAATAATTAAAAACTACGAATTAACATTTTGTCCGGCAGATAATAAAAAATACCTGAAGGATAGTACACTGAAGAAATTTGCTAACGCCTGCCTGGATTCGTTGATGACATACGACACATGTATAGACGCAGCAAAATATTCCATTGTGTAGGGAATATTCTCTATGGTTTCCATGCAGCGTTGATTTGTAACAAAAATTTTACTTTTCTTCTAACATTGACTGATTTGGGCAATTTGACAATCAATCTATAGATTTTTGGGCCTCCTAAGCGCAACGGCAGGGTCAATTTTTTCCCAAACTACTCTGAAATTGCATCTACCTCCTAGATTAGGTATCCATTCCCCAAATTGAAAACCTCATAGATTTGCCCTCCAGTGTCTAATCTAGACGAAACAAAGGGTGATCTCGACTATCTCGGACCTCCTAAACACAATGGTGTGCTCAAATTTGTATTAGCACTCTCCAAAATGAACTTGTAATATAAGGCACAAAGAGGAAACCCTCACAAATCTAGTATTTCCGTCAAGTCTTTCTGATTCTCCAGGTCATCATTTGATGCAAGAGAAGAGCATACTCAACTATCAAGATCCACCATGAATTTGCTTTCAAATATCTCAAAAATTTGGCTAACAAGAAGAGCTTCCACCTAGAGAGCTCTAATACCATGTAAGAGTTGGCTAGATAGGAGCCACCCAAGATCTAGGACTTCATGAAAGCACAAGAGAGACAATATGAGAGAATAATAATTCTATTCTATCAATGAACGCAAAATTGTTCATATGTTATTATGTTGTTACAATGTACATGAAGAGCCTTTCTTATAAAGACAAGGATGAGAGCAAAGATGTTGTAGTCATGTGACTAGTGTCTTAATCCTATGACATGTGACAACTATAGCACATGTGTAGGATAAGACAACTATAAGACAACTATTAACAACTAGACACAACTAGAAACAACTAGAAATGTCTAGAAGACTCACTAAATCAACTTAAGATGTGCATTATGTGAGACAATATTATTTAACTAATAAATAGTTAAATAATATGAATTATCCTCACACAAGGGAAACTAGATAGGAAATATCCCTATTCAGACTAACACGCATCCATATCCAATCTGAAGCCTTATAAGCTTTGCGCTCACCCATAGTCTATTGACTTTTCAACTGGACATTTAGCACCAGACATTTCTAAATGTCCTAACCTTCCTGAACAAATATGAAAGATCCACTCATCTGATACTTTAGTCAACATAGTTTGACCATGGTAGTAATGACATTACCTGATGGAGTTATCACTGGAAATTTCCTAACTGACTTTGGTCAAAGTCAACTAGACATTTCCTCTCGACATTTTGAACAGGATATTTGAGATCCAGATGTCCATCTGGTCCTTCGCATTAAACTCACATACCGTGAGTTGCTTTTTACTGTTGGAATTTAAATTCAAAATTCAAACATATACCCAATTGTTGCTTTTCCCCACCTAAATAGTAATTGCTTACCAACTTCAATGAACATTCAATGCACTTTCATACTTAGCAAATTTCATGAAGGTTAAAAGCAATTTTTGACAAATAGCAAGTTAATCACAAAGCATTTTAAGAGATTTAAAGAGCACATTTTTAGAGAATTATTTTGAAGGTGAATATGCACAGAACATAAGGTGAATCAAGCAGCTAAGTGAATGGAACGCTTAAAGGTAAACGAACATCCTCATCACAGAGTAACGAAAGTGATTTTCTCATTTTCCAGGTACGTATATGACAAAATTCTTCCTTGTTGGTGACTACAGTAACTTCTTTTTACAAAAAGTTAATCTTATTTACTTAGGGTAAATTCATCGATTCGTTTTGCCATGATAAATTTTATATTACTTTGCAAGATTAAGAATAGATTGCAAGCCCTAAACCCTATGCAAGAACTAATTACGGGTGTTTGCATCATGTAGGACACAGTGTTGAAATGACAAAATGATGGGGAGTGCACAGCAGGAAACGCAGAATGGGCCCTAATTCCTTATAGTCGGCAAGACTTGACAAATGAACCACCGATACATTTCGATCGGCCAGACAACCGTCGTCAGAAAGACTTTCCTAAGTCTTACCGTTGATCAAACTTACACCGATAGCTATCTTTACTTTCTCTTCGATGAGAAACCATGGGACTCACACCGAGTCATTCAACTCCTTACCGTCGGTGAGACTTCTTCTATCAGCTGAGTCTTCCATCCTTCTATCAATGCACTGATGATAGTTAAATTCCCCCACACCTCAACTGTGATGGCTTCCACACCAGTTAGTTGTGACCTTATCGGGGAGACTCTTCTTGTCGGTGAAACCTTTAACTCATCTGCCGATGTCGCACCTCTTCTCGATGGCATTTACCTTCGATGAAACTTTCACTATCGGTCAGACTTTCTCCGGAGCTGCCAATAAGTTGATCACTCTGATGTCATTTTAGACCTTCACTCATCGATATGATAATTACTATCAGGCACCTTAGGGTTTGCTACACTGATGCACAGTTTACCTTCTCTTGAACCCTAGCACATGGAGATGCTAGGTCAACCTACTGTGCAACTCGCACTGTCTGGATCCTCTACACCGCCGAACAATGAAATCGAACAGAAAACAAAACTAGATATTCATACAACGAAGCCATTCCACTGATTTCAACAAAAATCTTATTAGTGGAATGCTTCACATCGACATTTTGCAACAATGGAAAGCACAGAAAGAATGGAAATCTACAGCTATACGATTTACTGTTACAGGAAATAGAAAACCAATTGACGAAACAAAATCATTTTATTTCTCCTTAGCACAATCACACTCAATCACACTTCTTCTTCGATCCGATTACAATATATCATTTGGTTCCTTCCTCTAGGTTTATAAACTCACCCTAAGGAAAACCAACCGATACCAAGCGCCTAGGAGACCAACTATCTTGAGATTAACAATTTGACAAATGTGACCTAAGTCACTTGGAGCTTACAAACAGAAATGATAATGCATTGGTCAAATAGACCTTATTACAACACAAAACATTGCCTAATGACCTATTCACAACCTCAGTTTGGCCATCAGTCTAAGGATGATAGGCTGAACTAAAGGACAAATTTGTACCCAATCTTTTCCACAAGGTTCTCCAAAAATGTCCCACAAATTTGTTGTCTCTGTCAGATACAATACTCAAAGGCAATCCATGAATCTTGACGATTTCTTTAAAGAACAAACTTGCAATGTAACTAGCATCATTGGTGGTTTTACAAGGAATAAAGTGACCCATCTTGTTGAACCTGTCTACCACAACAAACACGCTATCATAACCTATCCTTGTCTTTGGTAACTCCATCACAAAATCCATACTCAAACTTTCCCAAGGTCTGTTTGGTATGGGCAAAGGTTGGTACAGTCCTGCATTGGTTGAGGCCCCCTTTGGTCTCTGGCATACCATACAACTCTCAAGAAACCTTCTAATATCAGATTGCATCCTTGGCCAAAAGTAAAATCTCTTACTAGATCTAAGGTCTTATTGAGCCCAAAATGTCCTCATAAACCACCACTATGTTTCTCCTTCACTATATTATCCCTCATTGAACACTTAGGGATACATAGTTGACTCCCCTTAAACAAAAGTTCATCCTGCAATGTATAATCAGAAAATTTACTATGGAAAGCATTGGCAAACTCACTGCATACCTTATAAATCTCCTTGAAATCTTGGTCCTCTTCATACAACCCTTTGAGTGCCTCAGCACCCATGCTTTGTCGCTGCACTTCTTGCACTGTCAACACCCTTCTACTCAAAGCATCAGCAACCTTATTGGTTATCCCCTTCTTATGTTTGATGTGTTGGAAAGAGACACCGTGTGGCTTCATGAGTGTTGTCATTGATGGAAACAAAGTCCATCCCACACATCCACAGGACATGGTGTGTCTATACCGGAAGTCAAATTGAAGAGTATTTTGGTTCGGTGACCAAGAACAGAGCATGCAGCAAGGTCTGACAATTAGGTCCGGATCTCTCAGAGGAAGTATCTCAGTAAAGTGTAGATTGGGGAAGTCAAGAGGAGTACCATGACTAATATATTCTAGTGATTGAGCCTCCAGTGATGTAAGAGTGAAAAGATATGAACACCTAAGTGTTGGGTTCCTGTTTGGCAGAGTAGACTAAGGAAGAATTGACCGGAAGAGCTTCAGACCTTAATCTAGATGAGATATTGATGGTAATCAAGTTTCTTAAGGGATCATTCATGATTGGCTGACATGATTGATGACTTCTATAAGCATCTCTTTGATACACATCACTTGGTAAGCAAGGATTCAGCTGACAGACCAGAGTTTGGGAAACTATTAAGTATTCCGGATGCCGACTAGAAAGATGTTGAAATCCTCTGTGCAGATATACATACCAGATGGATTTCGATGAGAAGGTGTGTGTGGTGTGTTGTGAAGTGTGAAGAAAAGCAGAGAGCAGTGTGGAAGCAGTAATACAGGTCTGGTATGTGACAGGACAGCAGCACCAAAGAAGAGGAAGAATGAAGTACAGTAGATCAGTGTATTGAGCCTAACCGGAACTGAACCTCAGCATATGTGGATGCTTCTCATTAGTTCAAGTATCTTGTTACTTTCTTTATACCTTGTAGACAGTGAGTCTCTTGTAGGCAGTGAGCCTCTTGTGAGCAGTGTGCTCGGGTAGTGAGCCCTAATTGGCAAGTGTCATTTTGTACTTCTATTCTTTTAATAGAGAATACAATCTTGGGTTAGTCACCCTGTGGTTTTTCCCTTAACAGGGTTTTCCACGTCAAAATCATTGTGTTATGTGTATTGATTTTGTTTCTGCTTTCATGGTTATGGATGCTTATTTGTTTTGATGATGCACTAGTTATTAAAGAAGAACAGAAAGTTAAATTAATTAAGATAACTGATTCACCCGCCCTCTCAGTTATCAACATGATGATGAAGGTGTATGCTTGAAGACTTTCCACCCACTTCATGTGTCTATGACTGAGCTTTTCCTATCCATTCAAAACATTGAGAGCATGATTGTCAGTGTATACAATAAATTCTTTAGGAAGCAAGTAGTGCCTCCATTTTTTTAGAGCTTGTACCATGGCATACAGCTCTAAATCATAAGAGGAGTACTTCCCCTTAGCTTAATTCAATTTTTCACTGAAAAAGGCTACTGGTCTGCCTTCTTGGCTCAACACTGCCCCTATGGCCAGTCCACTTGCATCACATTCAATGGTGAAGACCTTATTGAAATCAAGAAGTACTAAGACTGGATACTCGGCAACTTTCTGCTTCAGACTTTCAAAAGTCTGATCTACCTCTTTTGTCCACACAAACTTCACCTTACCTCCACCCTTGATGGTCTCCAACATAGGTGCACAAATATCACTGTAGTTCTTAATAAATTTTCTGTAAAATGTGGCCAAACTATGAAAACTTCTGACCTCTCCTGTTGTCCTAGGTGTAGGCCAATTCAAAATAGCTTCTACCTTGGAGGAATCCATTCTCAAATCACCTTTAGAGATGACAAAGCCTAGGTAAACCAATTCTTGTTTCATGAAGTCACACTTTTCCAAGTTTATCATTAACTTTTGATCTTGTAGCCTCTTCAAGACTATCTCCAAATGTTTCAAGGTTCTTCCTTGCTCTTATTGAACACCAAGATATCATCAAGGTAGACTACCACAATTTTCCCTATGAATTCCTGCAACACCTCATTCATTATTCTCATAAAGGTGCTAGGGGCATTTGAAAGACCAAAAGGCATCACAAGCCACTCTTACAACCCTTCATTGATTTTGAAAGTTGTCTTCCACTCATCCCCCTCTCTTATCCTTATCTGGTGATACCCACTCTTCAAGTCTATCTTGGAGAAATAGGTAGCACCTCCCAAACAATCCATTAGATCTTTGATTCTAGGAATAGGAAACCTATACCTAATGGTTATCCTATTTATTACCCTAGAATCAATACACAGTCTCCATTTCCCATCCTTCTTTGGGGCTAAGATAGTAGGTACTGCACATGGGCTAAGGCTCTTCCGTATCAACCCTTTGTTTAGGAGTTCTTGAATCTGGTTTGGTATCTCTTCATTCTGCTATGGGGTAATTTTATATGTTGCCTTATTAAGAAGTACTACTCCTGGTATGAGGTCTATCTGATGGCTAATGTCTCTGACAGGTGGTAGGGAATTAGGTATATCTTTTGCAATCACTCCTTTGTAACTCTCAAGCAAATCTCTGACCTCCTTAGGCCCTACTTCTCTCATACTTTTCTTCTTTTCCCCCTTAGGCTTCACAATCAAAGCAAAACCTACTCCATCACCTTCCTTTAATGTGTACATGAATTATTTCTCTCCTACCATCATTACACTAGACCCTACATGTTGTGGATCCTCTTCTACCAATGATTGTATCCTATAAGTCACACCATCCTTTTGGAATGAGTAAGCATTCTTTTCTCCATCATGATGAGCCTTTCTGTCAAACTGCCATGGTCTACCTAACAAAAGATGGCAAGCATCCATTGGAAGGACGTCACACAAAATTTTATCTCTAGACCCCCCAATACTAAATTCTACCCATGCCTGTTCATTGATGAGTATGTGCTGCCCATTATTCAACCAACTGACTTTATATGGACTGCTATGGGGTATCTTTTCTAGATTCAACTTATTCACTACTTCCAAAGATATAATATTATCAGTAGAACTAGAGTCAATAACAACTTTACAAACCTTACCTTGGATCTTGCAGTTGATTCTAAACAAAGCCCTTCTTTGAGATGGTTCAGTCTGCACTGGTTCCTTAAGCAGCGTCCTCTTGATCATCAAATTTTCTCCCATTTTTTAGGCTAGATTCACTTCAAGAGATGTCACACTCCTTGTATCTTCTTGAATCAAAGTGGTTCTCTTCTCACCACCATGAGAAGTTGAGGCCTTCTCTAGACACTTGTATGCCAGGTGCCCTATCTGATTGCAGTTATAACATCTCATATTGGAAAACTTAGATCCTCTACCTGATCCATTTGTCCCACCTCTTCCATTAGGCCTTCTTTCTCGGTAGCCTCCTCTGCTACTTGAGTCTCCAACTTGCTCTTCTTGGCTAGACTCACCACTAGGCCTCTGGTTAGGACTTCTTCCTCCAAAACTGCCTCTGGCTCTGAAACTTCTTCCTCCTCTACCTCTATTATTCTGCTCACTCTTTCTCTTTATCTTCTCTTCAACCCTTAAGGCCATTTGGAAACACTTGTTCATTGTTTCTAGTGCTAAGATGCTAATCTCATCTTGGATGTTCATCCTTAGGCCATTTAGATACCTTGCCACCTTCTCTGACTCTTCTTCTTGTCTCTTTGATCTGAGACTGGGTTTATGAAACTCTTGTGTGTATGCATTCACATCAAGGTCTCTCTGTCTAAGGTTCTGTAATTTCTTATACATCTATACGTTATAGTCCAGGGGTAAGAATTGTGCCTTGATTTTGGTCTTCATCCTTTCCCAGGAGGTTATCATATTGTTCCCCTCCTTGACTCTCTCTCCTTGCTCATAATTCAACCATGCAAGAGCAGATCCCTTCAATCTTGCCTTTGCCAACTTAACCCTCTTATCATCAGGGACTTCTTTGTATTCAAAATCCAGTCAATCACCTCTTCATCTTCCATACTTCCACTATACATAGGTAACCCATCTATGGTGTCCCTATTGACTGATTTCAATGCATTTACAAATGCCCTCTAGTCTACTGGTATCTACTCTATCTTTTTATTGGTTTCATCAATTTCCATATCACCTTCATCGTTGTCACTTTCATCTTCCCTATCTTTGCTTTTGGACTGCTTGAACCCTCCCATCTTGGATTCAAGCATCTCCTCGATCGGTGCCTTGATGGCGTCCTGCGACATACTTTTGGGAGGCATCCTCTTTGCCTCTGTCTCACTTTCTCTATCTGACATACACTATTCACAAACAACACCCAAACGCCAACACTTCTACAAATCCTCAATTCGACTTGCCGCCCAAATCTTTTCAGGCTCTAACACCAATATGATGGGGAACACACAGCGGGAAACGCAAAATGGGCCCTAATTCCTTACAGTCAGCAAAACTTGACAAATGAATCACCGATACATTTCAATTGGCCAGACAACCGTCATCGGAAAGACTTTCTTAAGTCTTACCGTTGATCAAACTTACACCGATAGTTGTCTTTACTTTCTCTTCGGTGAGAAACCACGGGACTCACACCGAGTCATTCAACTCCTTACTGTCGGTGAGACTTCTTCTATTGGTTGAGTCTTTCATCCTTCTGCCGATGCACCGATGACAGTTAAATTCCCCCACACCTCAACCATGACAGCTTCCACACTAGTTAGTTGTGACCTTATCAATGAGACTCTTCTCATCGGTGAAACCTTTAACTCATCTGCCAATGTCGCACCTCTTCCTGATGGCATTTACCTTTGGTGAAACTTTCACTATCGGTTAGACTTTCTTCAGAGCTACTGATAAGCCAATCACTCCGATGTCCCTTCATACCTTCACTCATCAACGTGATAATTACTATCGGCCACCTTAGGGTTTGCTACACCAATACACCGATGCACAATTTACCTTCTCCTGAACCCTAGCACATGGAGATGCTAGGTCAACCTACTATGCAACTCGCACTGTCTGGATCCTCTGCACCACCGAACAATGAAACTGAACAGAAAACAAAACCAGATATTCATACAACAAAGCCATTCCACTGATTTTGACAAAAATCTTATTAGTGGAATGCTTCACATTGACATTTTGCAACAACGGAAAGCACAGAAAGAATGGAAATCTACAGCTATATGATTTACAGTTACAGGAAATAGAAAACCAATTGATGAAACAGAATTGTTCTATTTCTCCTTAGCACAATCACACTCAATCACACTTCTTCTTCGATCTGATTACAATATATCATTTGGTTCATTCCTCTGGGTTTATAAACTCGCCCTAAGGAAAACCAACCGATTCCAAGCAGCTGGGAGAAAAACCAACCAATTCCAAGTAGCTGGGAGACCAACCATCTTGAGATTAACAATTTGACAAATGTGACCTAAGTCACTTGGAACTTACAAACAGAAATGAAAACGCATTGGTTAAATAGACCTTATTACAACACAAAACATGATTTTCTAGGTGCTCCTGCACCACAAAAGCAACATGATGATGAATTTAAAACACTGATGGGTCCCATGTCTGGTGGGGTATAGAGCAAGTTTGGACAAGCATCAAATACCCACTATGGAAAGGTGGACCTAGAAGATTTCAGAGCCAGGATCCAAGCTCATGAGGATGGGCTACATTGAAAAACATCGTATCTAGTGGCATGTACAATGTTGCAAGGTTTCCTTACATGATGGATGCCTTGGAGCTAGTGATAGAGTGCACAAAATAATAATTCTATTATCAGGAGGGTAGAGCACCAGGGTCGGATATATGCAGATTTCTTGTCTAAGGGCATCTATGAAAATTTCAACCTCCCAAGGAGTCGGGACATGTTTGAGATAGATCTAAACGCATTGTCGACACATTATACCTCTAATGTTGTTGGGTGTTATAAAATAATGCATATATCATGGATGGATCCGGCAACTAGTCCAAAGGCAATTTCAAAGATGTCACAAAACTTATACAAATTCAACTTCAATGCTGAAGTCCAATACATGATTACTTTACTGAATCGAATGGTTGGGAAGGAGGACTCTAGATCCTTAGAGTTGTGGATGTTTTACCTCATCCGGTTCATAAAGGATGTTGGAGATGTGGTGTACTGCGCACAACTGATCAACGACTCCCTGCATGATAGGATGGTCGGCTAGAAGAAGAAGAAGTGGAGGTTCTTCATCACCTCGTATGTAGTGCATTCATATGCATACATATCATAATTTGATGGGTTGCACACAGTAGGAAGGCTTGGAAACAAAAAAGGAGAGCAGCTAGTGTGGCAGTATTATCCCCAGCTGGAAAAGAACCAATCAATAGTGCATTACAGAAGAGTCAATGATTATTTCTTGATGTGGTTGGTTTGTCTCATGGAAGGAGACTGGGCCAAAAGGATATCAAGAGATGCCCAAGGGGTAATCACTACACATGGGTCCTGGTTTATCCAGTTCCTGAATTTTACATACATTAGAATGGAGGTGTTTGAGGGCCATCCCTTCATGTTACTGAGATACCCAATAGATAGGGTTTTACTCCTGGAAATAATAGGTAGATCATCCCTTTGTACAAAGCATACATCCAGAAGCATGGGTAGGGGACCATCAAGTTCCCATTAGATATTAGTTGGTACCATTGCACAAAGTTTAAGGACTCCAATCTATCAGAGGCCAACCTACAAATGCTCAACTTGTAGCCTTTCCTTCTCTAGTGCACATTTGATCCTTACAACCAAATGGAGAGATATGTGAATAAAAAATTGCAGCATGTGCCTCATCTAGAGGACTACTGGGTTTATTGTAATGATGATGAGGATGTAAGAAAGAGGAGATATCAAAGGCTTACCCTCAACCAAGTAAGGACCTTTGGATATCTAGAGGTGCCTCCACAGGTAAAGTCTGATGATGGTCAAACTTTAAACCTAGACTATGATAACAAGCAAGTTTATAAGGAGACTTTACCTCTCCCTGACTGGAGCAAGCTAGAAGATACATCAATTGATATCATATCGAAGATGTCATGACTACCACCCAAAGGTGGGTTGAGCAGAGGATAAATGAGCTCAAGGCCAAAGGAGTCAGCTTAACATATGACAAGAAGAGGAAGATGAAAGATAGGATAGATGCAAACTATGATGACTTCCTCTTTGTAAAGAGGAGAGTCATGGAGGCTAAATTAGCATAGGAAGGAGCATCTACATCTACAGAACCTTTGACAATAGAAGGTGTAAGTGTCATCATAATGCCCTCACCTCCAAGGGAGTAGCCAGTGCATGCTATCCCAATCATATTTGCAACTCTAGAGGAGCGCTAGGGTACAGACATATTGGAAGGGGTAGAAAACCCCATGCAAAGGAGAAAGATGCCAACAACACCCATGAGGGGCACCATCAAAAACATGTCGATATGCAGGTCGAGGCATCAGGACCTACCCAAATGGAACTTATGTTCACATCAAATTAGCCTCAGGTAGAAGTGCCATCACCACAAGCTGCAATTCAAGCACATTTAGCACAACAAGTGGTGACTTATCAAGTTCAAACTGGAGGACAAGTGGTGGAGATTCCTCAAGGTCAAATAGTCCAACAAATTATTCAAGTTAAATAGGAAATGGCCAAGGAAGTGAAGGCACAACAACAAGCAAGAGCTGAAGACTTACAGCTACCCTTAAGTCAGGTCATGGACTTGACTGATGACAAAGTCACAAATGATGTGACAAATGATCCAGTCTCCACCTTGCTAAGACATCAGACATCGCAACCAAAAGAGCCTTAACAAGTGCATGCTGAGGTAGAGGAGATAAGTGCCCCAGAGGTAGCAAAAACTCAAGGTCTGGATGTGGAAGAGTTTTTTGACACAGAGGTGTCAGGATCTCTTAATGTGCCCATAGACCAACGGGACATTCAAGATATGCGAACCATGACATAGGAAGATCCAGGTCCGTCACAACAAGGTGAGATAGAAAAGTCAAGCAAGGACACTACCCTTCCAAAGGAACAAGAAGAAGCCATTTAGGATATGCCCAAGGAAGGGGACATCTGACAAAGTCAAGAGCAATTGGTAAAAGACCAAGATATAGAAGTGCAGTAGAAGTTGTCACTTAATGAATGTCAACAGGACCAAGTAATTGAGGGCCACAACTTGAGGTAGGACAAGATGAAGGCCAGCCAATGGAAATAGACACACCGGCTTTATAGCAAGAAACTTTATCACAACAAGAAGTTCCCCAGCAAGAGAATTCTCAACAGGAGATAGGACCGGATAAAGGGATAGAGTTGGTAGTTAAAGATGTTCCCATTGAATAATCTAGTTAATAAGGACCTACATCCAATGTCCCAGAGTGGTTGGCCTCAGAGGTCAGTGATCCTCCTATTAATTTGATTACTTTTGATTTTAAATCATTGTTTTTGGCAGAAGGAATAAAGCCCAAGAGAAAGGCAAGGGTTGTGTCTGCTATCAAAAGGGATGCAACAGGACGTAGGACAACCCAATTGGTTGGCCTACAATGGATAAGTCCAGGGGTGAAATCACCATTAAAGAATATCAGATCGTCACCCTTGATCTAGGACATGCAACTCCAGAGTAAGAAATTGATGAGATCATGGGCAGTGTTGAGGCTACAGTAGCTAGAATCATCAAGGATAAGCTAAGGAAATAGGAGCTGAAAGGGTGTATTACCTAGTTTGAAGGATTTATCAAGGGGTTATTCACCCTAGGAGTATCAATAACAGAAGTCCCAACTAATTTGGCATTCGTGACTCAAGATCAGATAACTGACCTAGATGCAAAGAAGCATCAGGCGCAGGTCATGGAGGGTTGATTTCAGAAGTTCCTAAAGGATGGAGAGGTCATCTAAACTGCACTATCAAATTGGGACATCCTAACATTTATTAAAAATAAAGCAGATACCTTAAAGGTAGAATGCATGATGAGATTAGATCAAGGTGATCAGGATCTCGAAAAATTGAAGGTCATCAGAAAGCTACAAGATAAGGTACTTTTAAGCAGGAATATCATGAAAGTTTGAACTATGCTGAAAATATCCATCGAGATGAAGGACTTAAAGTTTGAAGTTGAGGTATTAAAAGGGTACAGATGCAAAGCTATAGACATCAGCACCAAGGTACATGACCTCTTAACCGATGAGATGGAAATTTTGGACGAAGTCCATGGGAACATGGTAGATGAGAAGGAGACATATGAAGAACAGGCCTCCATGGCAGAGTTCAAGGCCAAGTATGAGCTAGTGTTGAAAGATCTAGTTGGAGATTTCTCAGAAAATACCATTGATGAGGTCATGGACTTATCAGTGAAGATAAAGGCATATAAAGGAAAGTTAGATATCTAGACCAAAAAGTGGATATCATTGGGTGAGCAACTCCAGATGCAGAAGTATGCCAAGATCAAGGCCCAGAATTTTGACAAAAATGACATTAAGAAGACCATAGCAGCATATGATGAGTATAAAACTTTGGAATCTGGCGGCATGTTGGTCGAGGATATAGGATTGGATACAAAATAGTGCAATATCCTCATGATGAGATTTTGTAGCAGTGGGATATTGATGCGAAGGATGCATATCAAGAAGGATATCTAGATGATAGGCGAGGCAAAGAGCAACAGATCTAGTGGGAAGATTTCAAAGGATGCACTATGAAGATGCTGGGGAATATTCTAGGTGCCAATTGTCATCCACCCTCAATTTCCAATTGGCAATCAAGTGCTCTATTTTATGACCATTGGTGTTTGAGATGGTATCTTGACCATTAGTCATTGTAACTGATTCTGGATCCTTGTCTTATAAAAGGATCCGAATCATTTGTAAATAGGGAGATCGAATTGGTGAAATTTTTTAAGCATTAAGTTTGTATTTTGCAACTTCTTGACTTACCTCATGGTTCTTTCTCACTCAATGAGGACATTTGTATATCTTTGTGCATATAATGAATTTGAAGAAGCAGATTACAGTCTAATTGTAAATTATGAATAATCTTTCGATTGGTTTCTAGTATGGAATGTCAGATTGTTGCATCCCTTTGGAGTGCATTTGAATGATTGCTTATTGTTATCAATTTTTCCATTGAATATTTGAATCTATTATATGTAGCTGTAGAACAATTGGTGAAGTATAATTATATTAACTTCAATTCATGAAAGTGTCTAGATGTACATGTGGAATCACTAAAAACTTAATTTTCTTAGAACTTCTTTTCTTGACCCTATCTTTTGTATTTTATTTCTATAAATCGCCATAAATAATTGCAAATAATGATAAATCTAAAGCAAAGAACTAGTGATAGCAATAAATTTAGCGCTTTAAAGAAGATTTTTAAGTGAATTTAGAGGAACTATGCAAAGATCAGTTAGATAAGGATAATTTGGAAGAACTGATCAAAGTTATGTCCAAGTCATGACAATTTGCTCAAAGTTCAGTCATCCAATGGTAAATTTGACGTAAGTTGTTAAGGATATGTGTAGATTGTATAATATATATAGGATATTTGCAAAGTTTAACCAGATCAGAAGGAAGATTGCTCCTGGTCACGTAAGGCCCCAAAATGGAAACAACAAAACACAACAAACCCTGAGTGAAGACTAGGTAGTCAAGACCTAACAACCAAAGACTTGGGACTTCAAATCCTTAGGGATCTTGAAGCCTTTCAAGATAGATAGGGGTTTATTGTGTAAACTTTTATCTATGTAAACGTGACTAAAAAGCACATCAAACACATAGGTGCATTAAGCAAGCATAAATGAGGAGTACATAGCTACCATTAAATGTATACATGTTCCCAATACATAATCATAATATTACACCAAGTAAGCATGCATGAGGAGATCATCTAACACCATCAAGCATGCACATGAAACTATTAGTGTGAAAAAATGTTTTATCTAGCTAGTTCTTCTAGGTCCTATTCACACTACACTTAAGCTCACATAGAGAGACTTTTTCACTTTTGTCTCACCGCATGTGGACTCAACAAATCTCCTCACACTTGTCTCAAGTGTGCTCACATGTCTCGTTCACTTTGGATGGTTAGTTAGTTGTCTACTCCTACCTTCCTTCTTCCTCCTTATCCTACTTATACAAGGATCCTCTTTGTATTTTTTAAGCTTCACATTTGATTCATTATATGATAGTTTGGATTTTGTTGTGCAAATTCTTGTTTGTTGAATTTCCTAGATCTTGTGAGTTGATCTTGGCTATTCCAACATGGTATCAAAGCAAGCTTGCAAATCCCTTCCCAATTTGCTTGAAATCTACACTTAGCCCTATCAATAGTGCATCGTGTAGCCAAATGGGCATTACTATTGAGTCTAGAAGCCTTGAGAAAGCTAAAATTTCCTATTATTTCATCAATTTTGACATAGGTAATTTTTTCAATTTTGGGGGACATGTACCTATACTTACAAAATTTTGTACAGTCATATGGTCCTCCATTGCTATGTAGGAATGTACTTAGCATCTTCTTGTGAAATATTATGTAGTCTTAGCTTCTACATATGAGTTATCTTTTGGTTATGTGTATGAGCTATCTTCTAGTACAGCTCAAGGTATATATTGTTCTTTGGTACGATTTGTATCTTGTTTTTTTTTAAAATAGGGTGGGGGTCTCATCCTTGTCCCCTTCCCATGCTTACTGTAGTGGGGTACTATGGATGGTATCTACCCCCTACCATGGCCCTACCATGACAGGGATAGAAGGCCCCTCGGACCGAACCCTTGAAAAGGTGAGGTACAAGTAGGGGTACCACCCTCTGTCTACGGCCTCTACCATGGCAAGGGAGACAACCCCCTTGGGCCCTACCTCATACATAAGGGTGGTAGGGGGGTTCAAACCCCCTCTACCATTAAAAATTTTTTAATAATATTTTTTGAATAAAAATGATTTTTCTGGTTTGTGCCCCAGCACCACCTTTACCACGCCAACCGCCATTGAGCCACCAAAGCGCCCCTAGGGCCTGTGTAAAGATCTTTAAAGGGTACTTTTTTTAGGGCCATAACTTTTTGCCCCAGTGTCATATTTTTGTAAAATTATAGGCGTTAGAAAGATGGTTTTGTCTACTTCATCATGATCTATTTTCCCTAGTTTTCTATATTTTTCTAGGATTTGCCTCTGAAAGACTAATTTACACTCTTTTTCAACATTTTTTTGACAAGGCAAAACTTTTGCCCACAATATTGAAATTTAGCATTTTTTTCAAATTTATCAAAAAAAAGTAAGGAATGTAATGGTACATGTAGTTTTTTCCCTTGGACATTCTATTTTCCTATAAAATTGTAAAATTGTCATGTGTTATAAATGGTCGATTTAAGCTTCCAAATTGCACAGTTATACTCAGAACTTGTATTTTTTTTGGGGGGGGCATTTTTATAGCATTATTTGTTTTGGGGGCTTAATTTTTTACTTTTTTTCAAATTTTATAGTTTGTAAGGCATGTTTGACTATGTCTTCTAGTAGTCACCTCATGACATAAACTAAAATCATCCTTGTTTAGACAAATTATGTGAACTCTATAATAGCACATCTATTTGTGACCACACTGACATAAAGTGTCAAGCCTAATTTTGTGTTCCTTTTGGGGGGATTCTTGCACATCATCTTGTGATTTTATGCACTCACACTATTTTATAAAGTGTCATGGGGGGTTGTGTACATGCCTTGTTATTTGCCATCACAACTTTGTCTAGTGAGTGTCCATCCATGACAACAAAAAAATTATGATTCTAGCCTCATGCATGTGTGCCTTGTTTTTACACACCCTTTTTCAATTGCATGTATATAATCTTGTACATGATGTTGTATCTCTTTGCACACCTTTGTGCCATATTTTAGTTGATCTATTGATATCTCTCCCTTGTCAGCATGATGGGGGTATCATCACATGGTTATGTCAATGATTCATTTGTTTTATTTTGGAGCTCGCTATGTATCTAGTTTTTTGTTCCTATATACTAGGCGAATGCAGCAGCTGGTTACCCATGCATTTCAGTGAGATATAACACATACCATATAGAAACTCTTACATTCCTATTTGTGGAGGTTACCTTCTACATTTTTAGTTGATCAGTATTTGTGAGAGTCTAGTATCTTTGTAGAGAACCACATGCACACATAGTAGTGTCGATGGGGTCACTTGTGCAATGTTTTTTGTGTCTCTATGATCATAGTATCATCTACATTTTTTACTACATGGATTATTTTTACCTTTGTTCCATCTATGCATATATGGTTGAGTTTTGACTTCACAAATTATTTTTGCCTTTGTGTCATCTGTGCATATATGGTTGAGTAGTGTAATTGAGGGCACTCCTATAGAGTTTGTGTCTCTCTTGTCTTGATCTACATTCATTGGAGGGTTCTTTGATTCAGAAAAAACTAGCTTTTCTTTGACAAAGTTTATAGCTTCTACATGCTTCAGGAGTTCTTCATGTTCCTCATCTTTTAGGGACATTCTTGAGGAGGTTTATTTGTCCTTCTCTTTCTCTCTTTTGGAGCGGATTTTTTCCACTAGATTTTCTCCATTTCTCCATTTGTAAGAGATCTTTAGTACATGGGCACCTCATCAAGCCTTGTTGTTGGGACCCAGCCATGTATCTTTGTATTTTTTAAGGTTTAGCTTTCTCCCTAAGCATCACTTAAGGGGGGTGTTAGTGTGAAAGAGTGTTTTATCTAGCTAGTTCATCTAGGTCCTATTCACACTAAACTTAAGCTCACTTAGAGAGACTTTTTTACTTTTGTCTCACCTCATGTTAACTCAAAACATGTCCTCACACTTGTACCAAGTGTGCTCACATATGTCATTCATTTTGAAGGGTTAGTCAGTTATCTACTCATACCTTCCTTCTTCATCCTTGTCCTACTTATACAAGGTGTTAGAAATATAAGGTAAAACCATCACAAATGGAAATTTGAAAACAAGTCTATAAATCTAAAATTAAGACGTAATGTTCATGAAAACCAATTCATCCAAATACTACTTAACTATAGAATGTCAAAAGGAGATTATAGAATTAAAATCATGAACATAAGAAATCAAAAACACCATGAAAACATCACATAACATAGTATATAATGTGGAGAAACCCTTTCGAGAAAAAACTCCACCAAAGAAAAGAAGCCAAGATTGTATTATCTTCAAAGCAAGAGTATAATGCAACAATCTTCCTTCAATTCTTCTGTCTTCAATCTGACAACACCTATGTACTTGTGAAACTCAAAATACTACTTCCACCCCCTCAAGCACCTATTAAATAATACATTCCGTACTTCTTAGAAATACAAGAGACATGGAATCCAAACTTGGGCAAATTCTAATGCCTCATTTTGGGAATATAGTCAGCATGCTAAACATAGCCTCTTACAACTTCTTATAGTCTATCATAATTGATTAAAATTAACTCTCCATTTTGGGAGCTTTATTTGTCATAAATTGCTTTGGAATAAGATATGCTCTTACAATGTGTCATTAACTAACAATAGCTATGTAAAGATCCCTTCTTATGCATGTCATAGCAGCCCAAGAATATATACACCAAATTGGGCACCTAGTTTGACTTTATTACCAAATTATATTCCCAAAGTAAAAGATGCTCTAACTAGTAAATAGTAAACCACTGCCATTAAATGATTAATTACCACTGTTGGTGAACCCTTCATCCCTTATGAATGTATTCACAAACAATATTTAGAATAATTAAATGACATAGGATTTACAAGGCTGATGGCACCTTAATCCCAACTTTCTCCCACTTGACATCATACATTATAAATACATCCATAGGAATAGCAAGATGAATTAAGTATAGGATACAAGGCCTATGTCCTCTAGGCCTCCCTACACCAAGAGAACTTTTCAATGCTTATAGGCTTGGTAAGAAAATTTGCAACATTTTCTTGAGTGTCAACCTTCCTCAATATAATCTGTCTATTTGCAATCATTTCCCAAACAAAGTGGTCTTATACATCCACATGCTTCACCTAAGCATGATATATAGGATTCTTCACTAAATAGATTACACTCTAATTGTCACAACCAATTTGAATTGTCCTGCAATCACAACCAATACATGCACACAATCTCTGTAACCAAACTACCTCCTTGGAGACATGGGCAAAAGCCATATACTCTACTTCAGTAGTGGATAAAGTAATTGTGGGCTTCCTTTTACTTATCCAACTCACTACACCAACAAACAAAATAAAAACATAGCCACTAATGGACCTCCAACTATCCAAATCACTGGCCCAATCTGCATCAACAAAGCCTTGTATGTCCAATGTATTATCCATACTGTCAGTACCAAAATAAAGGTAAAATCAACCTCATCCTAATTTGACCAAATTATCCCTTTTATACAAGTCAGTTGACCCAATTATGCCAATATTAAAGTTCTTATGATAAATATTGTTTATTTGTAAAGAAATAATGTACAAAGCTTTATTCTTAATTAAATTAAGATTTCTACCCAATAAGGGGCCATAACGGTAAGTAGATTCCTTAATTGGTAATAATGGTTGGAGTGTGTGGAAGGGACTGGCAGTGTGTGCGAATTGCTAGCCTCTACTCATTATTTATGATGGTGGGGGGAACTTACAACAAATTTGTATCGATGTTTGGGTTTGGTGACATTTGGTTTTGCTCTCCTCTCGACGTGTGGTTGTCAATGAGTATGGCTTCCATCGGTGGCGAGGTAGGTGTGTAGGGTGATATGAAGTATTTGAAGGTAGTTAAAGGTAAGAGGGTGATAGGTGGTGTTCCAAGGAGGTTATTGAGGCAGAAGGGAGAAAGATCAATGGTGGGTGGTAAGCTAGTACAGGGAGAGAAAAAGGTGAGGTGATATGCAGCAAGGAAACGCCTGAGGAAAATTATGGGGGAGGAAGCAATGGTAGGTTTTGTCAATGTGTTGGAGGTGGAGATCAAAAAACCTATTCTACATGAATCGTTAGGTCAGTTGTTAAGGGTTGCAAAGGAAGTGGATGGAAAGGAGGTGGAGCATGTCTGAAAGGCAATGACACACTTGTTGTTGGATCCAGGAAGTTCTTGTGGGTGGTGGAATGTTTTTGGGGCTACGCAGTCCCTCATGGTGGCATCTATGCTTTCCACTACTGTTGCGCCCATTTTATTGCATGAAGATTTGATTGAAAATTCCAAGAAGAATGAGGAAAATATGGAAGCGATGTAGGGGAATATGCACAATGTGGGGGTGTGGGTGCTGGAAACTCAAAAGGTGGTGGATGACATCATTGGTAAGATGGGGGTGACAGCTCCTATTCATGGGCATTCTTCATGCTCCTATGCCTATGACTCTGATAATGATTTGGTGGAAATGTTTGGTGAAGACATTGGTTAAGCTACTATGTTTTATCAGTTTGTATTTTGTATGCAGTGTATATGGGCCTGCGTAATTTTCCCTAGTTGCAGGATGATGAACTCGAGGGTTAGGGATGGGTTAGCTATGTCTTTTTTGGTGGTTTACAGTTAAGGTCTGGGTTAAATTGTTATATGTTGCTATGTTATATCTTTGCTATTGGTAGTTTATTGTGGGGTCGATGGATTTGGTTTATGTTTTGCGTTGCTACTATTGGCCTCTAGCCTTTTTTTGGATGGGTTCCTGGACTTGAAAACTAGGTATATATAATGAAAAAAAATTGATTAAGATTTGATTGCTAATGTTGACAAAATGTTGTGTGAAAGATCTATTATTGCACAAACAGGACTCTATAGCAACAAAGTGGAGAAAGCAATCATTCAATGGAGACAGAAGTAATCCACGCTAGAAGTTGGAAGCTCCAAAACAGAAGGAAACTAGTAGTTAGAAGTCTTTAGTTACTTTATGATTCTCCATGCATATAGAATTTTCTTTACTTTCCTATTATTTCGAAATCACAATACATTTAAGCTCCCACTCGGAGCCTCATTTATTACACTTCAAGTCAAACGTTTTAAAAGCGGTTTGTTATATTTTTAATTACAAGACTTTTTAAGTAGCAATTATGAGTCACCCTACATTTTTGGCATGACCAAAAGATATATAGACCTTATGTTTTTATTATGGATATACAATGATAATAGAATGTTCTGAATTTCTGAAAAGTCAATAAGTTTTCTACATATATTAATTCATATAAGTTGTGAATGGATTTTTGTTGTCTCTATTCTAATATGATCTGAAGTTGTGCAAGTATTCCGGAGAGTTGGCCACTCATTCTAATTAGGAAATAGATAAGTATTTGTGTTCATGTTATGTGAATCTGTTGTTGTAATTGATGAGTGTCAAGTTGCACCCATGAAATACATCTTTTTACCTCTCTTTTTCTCCTTCCTGAGACCATCTTTCTGAATGTCTGCACCCAAATAAGCTAGCAAGATCATTCTAGTTAATGATTAATTTAGATAGATTACTTAAGATCATAATTTCTGATTGAGTAATGAGCATGCAATTGATGGAAAAATGCAGAAACTTCTCTCTTTTTGAATTGACAGGTGTAGATGCCAGGAACAACAATTTTGTACATCTCCAGAGATAGTCTACAATAATCTCTAGAGACAATACCAGAATACCACAACACCAGAAGTTTTGAAGGAAAGAGGAAGCCTCTCCGGAGCTAAACAAAGAAGGCCACACTGATATCTCCAGAGCTACAGACATATCTCCGGAGCTGCAGACAAGGACAGATATCTCCAGCACCTCCTGAGAGCAGGGCATATTTCCAGCATAAGCTATCGATCAGGCACTCTCATCAGTGATCATAATACCCCTCATTTCACTCAAATCATCACCTGAGTGGTGAAGGGTCATCCTTAGTTAAAACTGCTGGAGTTTTTATCTTTTTAAAGTTTTTGCATGAGTTACAGATAGAACTAATTCAATATCCATATTTTCAGGGCCTCACTGCCCAAATGTATTAAGACTCAAACTTAGAATTCTAAGTGGACTTCTGTTCCACTCAGTCTACTTTTATTGCATGATTATTTTCCATAGTTACACATCTAGTGTAATAAAGAGATGGATGTCATCTCATAGAAGAACTGGTAGATAAGATAAGTGATATGTCATCACTCATTTTCATATATACTTATAGAAACAGCAGAAGAAATATACAATGATTGATTTATTCTGATTCTCAATAATCCCAATTATGTGATATCAATATCTTTCATGAATGCAAAGTGAATGGAATTAGGTTGAATTTAGTTATGATCTTCTTTTGTGCTAATTCCCTACTGTAGCTTTCAGCCCCAAGGGTGTGGAGCAAGGGCCCACTCTCACCACCAAGGCAGAAGGCTAGTACCACTATTTTATTACTTCAGATTTTGATATGAAAAGTATTTACTGATTTTGATAGATAGATGCATGTTACTGTTTTTAAGATTGCCTTGAGTAAACTTCTTGTTTAATTCTATTTTCAGCATTCCTTAAATTCATTTAGCAAGTAGACAGATTAATCTCTTCAAATTAGTAGAAGCTTTTAGGATTAGCTAGGGAAACTGGTAACTGTAGAATCCCTAATTGCAAACAGCCGAGGACACAGCCCTTGGATTTTGACATCTGAAAATAGATTAAATGATGAGGTATAACAACACCTTGTCATTTTTGGTGCCATTGCCAGGGATATCTTGTGTTAATTAGGGAAACTTAGTTAAAACAGTTTTTAGGATAGATCTGTATGGTTAGAGCTAGAGATTTAAAAGGAAGATATATAAAGCAGACACCCTAACAACAAGCCAGAGGGGAAAGTAGTGGGGTGGCACAAGATCTTGTTGAAGAGAGAAACCTAGAACCTACTTTGGAAGCTGCACCTCAAACAATAATCCCTTAGATCCTCCAAATCTTCCACTTGTTGATTATATCCAGGAATTACAACAAAAGTTTCAAGCAGATCCTTTGATAGAAGCTCAGGGAGAATAACCAGTACTAAACATGGACAATGATAATCATGAAGAAGAGGAAAATCAGGGTCCAAGAACCTTCTCATATCCTATTGTTTTGGCTGCTGGAGACAATGCTCCTATGAAGAATATCTCACTAGCACACTTGCCAAATTTTAGAGGACTTTCTTTTGAGGATCCAGATCAGTTTTTGTTTGAATTCAAAGTAATCTACCAAACTTATGATTATGGATTAGATAACCAAAAACTCAACCTGTTCCCTTCAACCCTGAAAGATTCTGTGATGAGATGGTTTATGGGTTTACCCCAGAATTCTATCCATTCTTGGGATCAAATGGAAACAGAATTTTTGGAAAAATACCAAGATTACTATAGATCCAGTAATAAAAATGAAGAATTGTTTAAAATTAGGCAGGGGGAGGTAGAGACCTTAGAGGACTATGTGGATAGGTTTAATTTTTCCTTGAGAAGGTATGGCAACCTAGTAGATCACTCCTTGGCCAGAACCCTATTTGTAAAAGGATTGGATAAAGAATCAAAACAGGCACTAGATCTAATGGGAAAAGGAAATATCAACAAAATTGATATACCTACTATAGAAGAACTCTGTAGGAACTATTCTAGAACCCAAAATGGAGTGAGGTCATCCAAAACTTGTAAAGGGAAAAATGAAATAAGACAGTTAATGGAAGAGATTGCTAATCTAAAAACAAATATTTTGGTCCAATTAAATACCACATTGGATGGGATTCAAGCAAAAACTAGAACAGCTGATCAAAATAGAACAACTGAACCACTCTCCATCTATTGTCCTAGGTGTAGAAACAAACATATGTTTAGAGAATGCCCTTTGGACAAATCAGAGATTTGTTAGATCTGTGATAGGGAACATCCTACCAGTCAATGTAGTCAACTTCCAGCCTTGAAGAGATTGAGTAAGAAGAATGCTGTAATAGAAGAGGAATTGAACTATGTGGGACAAAAACAAACTGGGAATTTCCCTTATAATCAGTATCCAAACCAGGATTCTTACAGGGGTCCTTCTAATTGGGGAAATAATCAGTGGAATCCAACTTGGCATGGGCCTCAAAATAATCCTCCTTGGGGACAGCAGGATTGGCCAAGTCAACATTGGCAAAACCAAAATTGGCAAAATCAGCCTTGGGGAAATCAACAGTGGCCACCACAGTTTGGATCACAAAACATGCAACCTCAATGGGGTTCTCAACAGGGATATAATAAACAATACCAGGGACAACCTAGACATTTCCAACCTCAACAACAAGCTTTACTAACTGGACCCTCCAACACACAAGGTCAATCACAAAATGAACTAGTTATCAACTACCTTTACTAGCTCAGCCTATACCAAACCCATGAAATAAACAGGAAGCAGCTGTTTACATGACAGGGAAAGAAAATCTAGCTGGAATTAATGCTATATATTCAAATAATCTCTAGCTGTGTTTTGGGAAAGCATTCCCAAGACCATCTCCTCCAACTATAGTTGAAGTAACCAATGATGAGGAACCTGAAAATTCATCCACTTAACTCCCGGAGGAGATTACTAATGAAAAAGTGCTAGAAGAATCATCCTTGGACAACTCTGGAGTTGCTCCTAAAAGACCGACTTCAGAGAACATTCCTAAACACAATTCTGACAAGAGCTCTGAAGATGCTCTAGAGATGGAAAAACTAGCACCATATCTAGAACGGCTTAAACAGTATGTTCCCCAAAAAAAGATCTTACAAAAATAAGTCCAAACCAACCTGGAATCAGAACTTTTACAAGAAATCAAGCAACTAAACATTGAAATTCCTCTTCTCCAAGCAATCAGAGATGTACCAGAACTAAATCAGTTCATTAAACAATATTGTATCAAAACGCAGGGTAGGATAAAAAACTTTCCCTCCACAATACAGGTGGAAGGAAAAGTAGTAGATCTATTGATGGGAGAAATTCTCCTCCCAAAATATGGAGACCCTGGAAATCATGTCATAACTGTTTTCATCTCAAGGGTAGAAATTTCAAATGTTCTGGTTGATCTGGGAGCAGCAATTAATGTGATGACAGTTCACACAATGAACAAATTAGCTCTATCAGGTATCCAATCCACAACTACAATTCTTCAACTTGCTGACCAGTCAGTAGCTGTTCCAAAAGGAGTGATCACTGATGTACAAGTTGTGATAGATTCATGGGAATTTCCGGTGGACTTCCTGATATTAGAACCTAGAAACCAGAGAAATGCTTATCCACTGATTTTAGGAAGACCATGGTTGGCTACAGCAGTAGCATCTATTGATTGTCAAACTGGGGATATAGTCATTTCTAATGGGATAGATTTAAATAAAATATCTTTGTATCCTCTAGTTAAACCATCAATACATTATACAGGAAGAGTATGGGTGGATGAATAAGAGAACAATGACAACAGTGCCTCAGTAGCTATGGTAACCATCAAGGAACATCTGGGAGAGTTAGAAGAAGAAATATACTATGATACAATAGAAGACATCACTCACATCCTAATCAATAAGGATGTGATGGAACTCACCCAAGATTCTAGGAGAGAAATTCTTACTTCTTCTCATTGTACCCTCACCAACATCATTCCTTGTGGGGAAACCTTTTACAGAGACTTAGCCACTTTCCATATGTTTATTCCACATTCTTGTCCTCTCAATACCATGACTCCAATGTACAGATTAACTACATCTATGGATCAAATCACAAAACAGGTCATGATTTTACCAGGGAAAACACTTAATATCAATACGCAGTTAACAGCAAATCAGGAAGAAAAACTTATCCAACTTTTGATTTCCCATTCAGCATCTTTTGCTTGGAAATACCAAGATATGAAAGGCATACCTCCTGAGATCTATACCCATCATATATACACTAAGGATATTAAACCTGTCAGACAGCCCCAGAGAAGATTGAATCATGCTTTAAATGACATTGTCAAAACTGAAATAGAAAAATTACTTCAAGCAGGGTTTATATATCCAATCTCAGACAGTCAATGGGTCTCACCCCTTGTCATAGTGCCTAAGAAGAATGGTAAATGGAGGGTGTGTATTGATTATTGAGAACTAAACAAGGCCACAAAAAAGGACTACTTTCCCTTACCATTCATTGACCAAGTATTGGACAACCTTGTTGGGAGAAAGTATTTTTCTTTTCTAGATGGATTCAGTGGGTATAATCAAATTCAAGTAGCACCTGAAGACCAAGACAAAACCACCTTCACATGATCTTGGGGAACTTTTTCTTACAAAGTTCTTCCCTTTGGACTATGCAATGCCCCAACTACATTTCAGAGACTTGTTTTAGCTATTTTTGCTGAACTAGCTAATGAATGCATGGAGGTCTATATGGATGACTTTACTGTGTATGGGGATAATTTTGAAGAAGCTCTCACAAACCTTGAGAAAGTACTGAAATGCTATGAGAAAAATCAATTGTCCCTTAGCCATGAAAAGTGCTTTATGATGGAGGAAGGAATTGTTTTGGGACACCACATTTCAGAAAAGGGGATCAAAGTGGATCAAAACAAGATAGAAGTGATCACACAGTTGCCTTCACCCAAAAATCAGACATATGTTAGAAGTTTTCTAGGTCATGCAGGCTACTATAGGAGGTTCATAGAAAATTTCAGCAAAATAGCTGCCCCCTGTTTACCCTGCTTAACAAAGACACAGAATTTCTATGGACAGAAGAATGTCAATCAGCATTTGAAACCTTGAAAGAAAAGATTACTATCACACCAATTTTAAGAGGACCTAATTGGACTTTACCATTTCACATACAGACCGATGCTTCAAATGAGTCCATTGGGGCAGTTTTAGGACAACAGGAGGAAGGAAAAAGTATGCATGCCATTTATTACATCAGCAAAAACCTTACATCTACAGAAAGAAATTACACAACTGAAAAAGAATTCTTGGCAGTCATCTATGCCATAAACAAATTCAAGCATGATATCACTGGATATAAGATAATTGTATATACTGATCATGCAGCCATCAAGTACCTAATGAATAAACTAGTAGTGAGTGCAAGGATCATCAGGTGGTTATTGCTATTGCAAGAATTTGATATTACCATAGTTGATAATCCAGGAAAGTTTAATTTGGTTGCTAATTTTTAGTCAAGATTGCATACATGAGGAGAAAACCAACCAGTGGAGGATAAGTTCCTAGATGAACATCTTTTTGTTATCTCCTCTACTATACCTTGGTTTGCTGACATAGCTAATCTTTTAGCTACAGGCTTGTATCCATCCCATTTTACCTCAAAACAAAAAAAATGTTTAGTTAAAGAAAGTTTATCTTACAAATGGTTGAATGGTTTACTATTTAAATGTGGTCCTGATTTCAATCTACGTATGTGTCTAAAAGCTGGTGAGATTTTTGATGTGTTGAGAGCATGTCATGATGAACCATCTGGTGGCCATTACTCCTTCCACCAGACAGTCCACAAGATCCTTGGAGCTGGTTACTACTGGCCCTCTCTTCATAAAGATACAAAGAAGTATGTGCAGCACTGTGACCAATGCCAAAGGATGGGACAACCAACCTTTACCCAGGAGATGCTACTGCATCCTCAAGTCATGATGGAACCATTTGAGCAGTGGGGTCTAGACTTGTGGGACCAATTTTTCCACCATCATCAGGCAAGGAGTACATTCTAGTATGCACAGACTATGTTACTAAGTGGGCTAAGGTTCAAGCATTACAATTTGCAAGAGAAGAAAAAGTTGTTGATTTCCTTTATAATAACATTTTCTTAAGGTTTGGAGCCCCAAGATCAATAGTTTCAGACAGAGGACCTTAGTTTACTTCACAGGTAATCAAAGCATTCACATATTTATATCAAGTCAAGCATAGAAAATCTTCACCTTACCATCCTCAAGCGAATGGGCAGGTAGAAGTAACTAATAGGGAACTTGAAAATATTCTGACAAGGACAGTAGCAATGAACAGAAAAGATTGAGCTAGTAGATTACCTGAAGCAGTTTGGGCTTACAATACCACTTGGAAGTCCACAACAAAGTTCTCACCATATGAATTGGTTTATGGAAAAAAGCCTATTTTGTCTATAGAATTTAAACTCCAGACACTTAAAACTGTATTGGATATTGGTCTACCATTGTCTATAGCTCAACATAACAGAATTCTTTAGCTCAATGAGTTGGATGAAATTCAGACAGAGGCTATTCAGCAAACAGAACTAGTTCAGTATCAGAGGAAGCAATGGCATGACCAACACATCAAAAGGACATTTCAACAAGGTGATTGGGTTCTTCTTTATGATTCTAAATTCAAAGAGTTCAAAGGGAAATTGTAAACTCACTAGATGGGTCCTTATCAAATAAAGGAAGTTTTTGAAAATAGAATAGTATTATTGCAACCTATTGACGGAAGCACAGACACATTCCTAGTAAATGGTCACTGAATCAGACTCTATAAAAGACCATCTACTAAAGAAGAATTTCTTAATGATTTGTGTTTTGATACAGATACCTCCTCTGTCACAGTGTTGGATTGAAAAAAAAAAAGAAGGAAGGTTGAAAACCAGCAAATGGCGGCCTTCTAAAAAAAAAATGAAGGTTGAAAACTAGCAAATGGCGGCCTTCTAAAAAAAAAAAAGAAAAAAAAATAGAGAAAGATGGAAAACTAGTAAATGGCTGTCTTTCTCGACCAAGGGAGTTGAAAACCAGCAAATGGCGGTTCCCTTCTTTAGGACAGTTGAAAACAATTGAGCTACGAAGGTGATCAGGTGCCAGGAGTTAGTCAAATGCACCTCCAGCGCTTCCCAAACTAGGAGCACCTCCGGTGCTTCCCAAACCAGGAGGACCTCCGGCGCTTCCCAAACTAGGAGCACCTCTGGCGCTCTGTCAATAAAGAAGTCAATTTCAATAATAAGGGAGGGGACCCACCTCTCCAGGCAATAAAGTGGACACATCGCATGATGAGGTCATTATGACTCATCCTCTACTTTATCATAGGAATAAAATAAAATTAGCACGTATTTCATTTGCAGGGATATTCACAAAGACGGTGCTGACATCACCCAAAGAACCTAGATTCTCGAACCACTCAGTGCAATGATTGCAGGTGGCATACCAATGGAGTAGTGGGTGTCATCTCAAGCCGCCAAAAGCTGCTCATGTGCCACAACGCGTGTAGTCTCATAAAATGACGCAGCATCTCTGTCGTGTACATCACCCTCATCATTAAAAAAATGATCCAGGTAATTCTATCTTTAATTAACCATTAATAGCAATTGTCTTGTCTTTCTATTTTTGGGTGCCACCACTATGACATGTCCTCCTGCGATCATTTTCTTTTCCAAATTCATGCATGCTGCCATCTGTGTTGTACTGCCACCTTGCCTCCAGAGTGTCCTATCACTCTGTCGCATTTATGACTACCTAGGTACTCTAACTAATCTACAAATCTTCCATAAGCCTAAGCTGAGAAACATCACAATCCTCATTCAAACCCTTGAAGTACCCTAAAGAACAAAGCAAATTGAACAGTCCTCCAAAGCCTATAGAGTTAAGAGGAAAGGATAAACTGCAGATTGAGGAGAGTGAGGAATTAAGCACAGAAGGTAGAACCAATTTGGCAATGGGGGTAAAGAAGAAGTCTGAACCAGAGAGTGTTGCGGGTCTTCTACAAGATGAAGCTACAGCAAACATTCTAAGAGTTGCAGGATGGCTGGACTTTCTAGAAAAATTTGAAGGATTTCAAGAAGATGTCGTGGATGAATTCCTTAGAAATCTAAGGGACAATCAGACAACTATCAGAGGAGTCTGAATCAATCTCTCCTCAGCCACTATCAGTCACATTTATAGACTTCCTGAACAAGGTGAGAGGTTTTATCACTTGAAAACCTTATACACTGATTTAATTAAGAATTTCTTTGTTTGAGGTGAACCTGCAATTCAACTACATTCAAATAAAAATGAAGTAAAAGGAATTCTTAGGTCCACCCTTCCAAACCCTTGGCAATCTGTTGTCACCTGGCTGATGAAATATTTTACTTGTGATGGTCAATTCTCTCTAGTTTTAGGACCAATCATGAAAATGCTGATTTTTCTAAGGCATGGGAATGCACACCCTGAGTTTAGCATAAACATTCCCAATTTCTTGTATTTTGCCATCAGGGCAACTGCAGAAAAATATCAGCAAAATAAGGGTCCCATGAAACATCACGACCTCATTTTTCTAGTAGTCAAACACCACTTCCTGTCTCAGGCCAATAGGGAGGAATTATGGTAAAACTTTCTTGAACAGAATTCCCAGGACAGAGGACTAGAGATGGCACAGCCAAGAGGTGAGAGTTCTCCTACTCACCAAGAAGAAGAAATTGAGCCTTCAGCCTCCTCCATAGTTGTTCAAAGAGGAAAGAAGTCCTCACAGGAGGCAACTTCATCTACAACCCCTATTCCTGGTAAAAAAAAGAAGGGCAAAGAAATTACAGAGTCTGCTCCTAAACAAACCCTATATATGACTCGATCAGTTCAGAGAAAGATGACTCTAACTGAGGAATCTTTCCCTAAGGAATTTACAGAGGAGATGTCAGGACAGAGAGAAGAGAGATTCTAGGCTAAAGAACCATCTCATGATTCAGATGAGATCCCTCTAGCTAGGAAGAGAAAATAAAGAGAATTTTCCCCAGCACCATCTGTTCATCTGGGGTCAAGTCTAATTTCAAAACCATCATGTGCTCCGGAGACAGAACACAGACAAACTCTCACTATTTCCTCAGATTCTGAGGATGAGAGACCTGCTCCGGAGGCACCTGCCCCACCTTTGCTACGGAGAAACAAAAGGAAAAGATAGCTCTCATAGGTTGAGAAAGATACTGCTCTCCTAGCTGAGGTACTCCTGGGTTTTAGAACATATGAGGATAAGGTTGGGCCTTCATCAGTGCCAGCAGAAGCAGAGGAACCCCAAGAGGACCCTTAGGATAGGCAGTCTACAGAAAAAGATGAAATAGGGCAAATGGGTACAGTTGGCAGTACAGGGCAGATGGCCATGGAAAACCCTGATGATTAGCAAACAACAAAAGCAGCAGAAGCATAAACCTTCTCTCATCCCTCTGATCAAGAGGATGTTAAAATTTCAAAAGAATAGCAATTGTTAGAAGAAATTGAAAACCTAAAGAGACTACTCTGGGGGAAGAATCTGATTATTACTAACCTCAAGAAGGTCAGAATAGAGGTAGAAATGGAGCAAAAACAAGTCATTGAAAATCTACAAACAGAACTCCAAAGCAAAAACAAGATCATACAGGAGAAAGAAGCAGAATTAGAGGCCCAAAAAATTGAGAAAGAAGCGGAATTGGAGGCCCAGAAAATTGAGGCAGTCAAACTGTTGCAAGAAAAAGAGAAAGAAGTAGCACAGAGTGTTTCTAAGCTCACCATGGCTAGAGACAATAGCCTCACAATAATGGCAGCATTGATTGAGAAAATACATAGCCAGGATAGACAGTTAACTTGGGCCAACAACAAACTAGATGACCAGGAGGAATATATTCAAGAGTTGGCTGGACCAAGGGCAACCAATGAGCAGGAAATACAAACAGATGCATATATGGGTCCAATCCCCATTGACATTCCTAAGGCCCTATTCCATTGGGAGAGGAAATGTAGAGAATATGAGGCTTCCAAGCCTATGTTGCAATTACAAAGGGCAGTCACTGCCAAAAAAAAAGAATAGCAACTCTGGAAGGTAAAATCATTGAAATGGCCTCCCTTTCTTCAGAAATTCTATCCTGTAGGCCTTCAAGTGCTAGCTATTCTACATTCTTACAAGAAAGAGTACTACAAAGGAAATTCTCTTTAGTCCTGTCTAACTTGGTTGAGGATATAGAGACAGCAGAAGGATTCATGACAGCATATACAAGGAGTAATGATGAGGACAAGAATTTCCTATGTGAATTATACCTGCATGGTTTATGTGTTAATGATATAACTTTCATTCTTAATCATTTTGTGGGGGAATGCCAGCTTAAAGCATTTATGTCCCTAATGAGAAATCATCAGATCTGGAATGAACGGATGGAAGATCATCTCAAGAAATATTTAGAAATAGATCTCTTCATTAGGAAGGAATGTCCCAATCCCAATGCTTTTAAGATCCAATTTAGGTCCCTTATCTATCACCCTAAGAGTAAGAACAAAATTTTGCCATTATACCTAAAAAGTTTGCAAGAGTGCTCCATCGATTTTGGTCTTTTCATGGTCAGTTCAACAAATCCAGTACTTGCCATCGCAAAGAAAAGATGGAATATTTTGACCTCGAAGCAAAAAATGAGAGAAGTGGTCACCCCTGCAAACTTAAGATTATTTATGAGAAAAGCAAAGTTGATATCCAAAATGATGGATAACCATAAGCAGGAATGGATAGGTGGACGGTTCAGGGCCCCTCTCATAATTGAGCCACTTCCTGTCTAGGCTGAGTAGATAGAAGATGAGAAATTGCAAGACTAGTTGAAGCAGGTTGATCAATACAGAGGCAATGGTAATACCAACTGCACAACTTGGACCACCTATGCACATGATTATAGATTGACTGACAAGCTACTTCACCAGAATAAATCCAGATTGTGAGAAGTAGGAGGACCTGCCAAACCTTAGGTATGGGGGGATGATGAGTGCCAAGTTGCACCCATGAAACACATCTTTTTACCTCTCTTTTTCTCCTTCCTGAGTCAATCTTTCCTAATGTCTGCACCCAAATAAGCTAGCAAGATTGTTCTAGTTAATGATTAATTGAGATAGATTACTTAAGATCATAATTTCTGATTGAGTGACTAATGTGCATGGAATTGATGGAAAAATGCAGAAACTTCTCTCTTTTTGAATTGACAGGTGTAGATGCCAGGAACAACAATTTTGTGCATCTCCAGAGATAGTCTTCAATGATCTCTGGAGACAATACCAGAATACCATGACACCAAAAGTTTTGAAGGAAAGAGGAAGCCTCTCTGGAGCTAAACAAAGAAGGCCACACTGATATCTCCAGAGCTACAGACATATCTTCGGAGCTGTAGACAGGGGCAGATATCTCCAACACCTCCTGAGAGCAGGGCATATTTCCAGCATAAGTTACCGATCAGGCACTCTCATCAGTGATCATAATACCCCTCATTTCACTCAAATCATCACCTGAGTGGTGAAGGGTCATCCTTAGTTAAAACTGCTAGAGTTTTTATCTTTTTAAAGTTTTTGCATGAGTTATGGATAAAACTAATTCAATATCCATATTTTCAGGGCCTCGCTGCCCAAATGTAATAAAACTCAAACTTAGAATTCTGAGTGGACTTTTGTTCCACTCAGTCTACTTTTATTGCATGATTATTTTCCATAGTTACACATCTAGTGTAATAAAGAGATGGATGTCATCTCATAGAAGAACTGGTAGATAAGATAAGTGATATGTCATCACTCATTTTCATATATACTTATAGAAACAACAGAAGAAATATACAATGATTGATTTATTCTAATTCTCAATAATCCCAATTATGTGATATCAATATCTTTCATGAATGCAAAGCGAATGGAATTAGGTTGAATTTAGTTGTGATCTTCTTTTGTGCCAATTCCCTATTGTAGCCTTCAGCCCCAAGGGTGTGGAGCAAGGGCCCACTCTCACCACCAAGGCAAAAGGCTAGTACCACTGTTTTATTACTTCAGATTTTGATATGAAAAGTATTTACTGATTTTGATAGATAGATGCATGTTACTATTTTTAAGATTGCCTTGAGTAAACTTCTTGTTTAATTCTATTTTCAGCATTCCTTAAATTCATTTAGCAAGTAGACAGATTAATCTCTTCAAATTAGTAGAAGCTTTTAGGATTAGCTAGGGAAACTGGTAACTGTAGAATCCCTAATTGTAGACAACCAAGGACACGGCCCCTAGATTTTGACATCTAAAAATAGATTAAATGATGAGGTACAACAACACCTTGTCAGTAATTCTTGTTAATGTTATTAAAATATTTCCTGTCATTTAAGAATGTGGTACTTAGTCTATGATAGCCTGCAGGATTCGAATTGTAATCATTGTTCAGTAAAATTTAGAAATTGTTTATAGTTATAATTCCATAAGTGTTGTTAAACACCTTCTAAAGTTCCGAAGCTTTTTCTCATTGTTCAATGGACAAAGAGTTCCAGAGTTCTGTTGTGGTTAAAAGTTTTGAAGTTTCGTAGTTGCATGAATATTATAAGTATAGTTTAGTTCTTGTTTTCTTTTTCAAAGTTACCAAAATGTTTCCATGCTTTCATAAATTAGATTTATAATCTTTCCTTAGTATAGGATGTTGATGATTTCTATATAATTTCTTAATGCTTTCTTTAGTATAAATTTCAATGCTTTCTAGTTTTATAGTTTGTTTTCAAGATTCATTTAAGAAAGAAAATCATAAAATTGTTGCTAAAGTGAGATACTTAAGCCTCCTCTTGCATATAGCCTTGGACACTACTTGGTCAATAAATTGATAATTTTAATTAAAGTACAAGGTTCGATGACACCCTGTCACTTTTTAGTGCCGATGCCGAGGACTTCCACATTGTGTCATTAGAAGAGCAGTTAGGTAACGTTCATATAGTAGTCCAAAAAATTGTCAACTCCCTTTTCTACATGGTTATAAAAAGGGGTCCACACGGAAGATTTGTAGAAAAAAAGCTTCAAGTAGTTGTTCCAACCACTGACTCAAGGGAGGCAAAAGCCTTAGTGGAAGAACTTTTTCAATATGAATTGGTTAGTTAGGAACAACTTGAGACTTCTCAAAATACCTTGGATGCCCAGCCATTAGAACAAGATCTGAGAGAGGAACACATTCCTTTAAACACAATGGATGATAACAATGATGACCCTTTCAATAACTAGAATGGAAGGAGAGCAACAAATAACAATGATGATCATTTCAATACACAAAATGGAAGGAGAGAAGCTCCAACATTTACTTACCCCATTGCTCCCAACCCAGACGAAGATGCACCGATGAAAAACATTTCACCTTCTATCCTACCTACCTTTAGATGATTGGCTTCCAAATATCCAAACCAAATTCTCTTTGATTTCAAAGTCCTTTGTCAGACATATGATTACAAATCTAATAACCAAAAACTAAAATTGTTTCCTTCTACCCTGCGGGAGTCTGCTATGAGATGGTTCATGGTGTTGGTTCCCAAATATGCACACATCAAACTCTAAAGATTTGTCACTTCTTATACGCAAGCTTAATGCAGATCTGGCCAATAGAGTGGGAGATCATTATCATTTATCTCCCTTGCACTTCAAGCTCTACCAAACCTAGGGGGTGTCCCTTATCACAACAATATCAAATGTATCTTTCATTTACAACTAGGTAGATATGTTCTCATGTATTTTGATGAGTGCTAGGTAGCACCCATGAAATACACCTTTTTACCTCTCTTTTTCTCCCTTCTTATTCCATTGTCCTGATGACTGCACCAAAATAAGCTAACAAGATTGTTCTAATGATGATTAATAAGAGATGAATTACTTAGAATCATGATTTCTGATTGAAGGACTAATGTGCATTGAATTGATGGAAATATGTAGAAATCTTCTTTTTTTGAATCAACAGGTGCAGGTGTTCGGATAGACAATTTTGTGCATCTCCAGAGGTAGTCCTAATGATCTCTGGAGCCAACATTAGAATGCCATGACTGGTCTCTAATGTTTCCAATTTGAATGGAGAGATTTTGGGATAAGGAGGTGAACCATCTCCGGAGCTGGACTGAAGTCACAAGCATCTCCAGAGCTAAACGAGAAGGTCACAAACATATCTCTAGAGCTACGGACGGAAACATACATCTCTGGAACATCTTTAGAATAGTGTAGATTTCTAGCACAGTTGTCAGTCAAACACTTACAGTGGTGATTGGGATGCTCCTAATGTTACTCAAATCATCACCTAAGTAATTAAGGGCAGTCTATAGTTAACTGCTAGAAGTTTTTATCTCTTTTTGATTTTGCATGAGTTATTGATAAACTAATTTAAATACCTATATTTCAAGGCCTCGTTGCCCAAGTGTATTTAAAAACTAAGACTCATATTTAGTATGGACTATTGTTCCACTAAATCTATTTTAATTGCATGGATATTCATTTTGTAGTTAGACTGTTAGTAGAATAAAGAGATTGATGTTATCTCTTAGATGAACTAGTAGAAAAGGGTGAGTGATCTCTCATCATAGATTTAGATATAAACTTATAGAAGCAGCAGCAGAAAGAACAATGATTATTTTTCTGATTTCTGTAACCTTATTTTGATATAGACATTTTCTGAATATAAAGTGGATGGAATTGGACTTAATTGAGTTGTGATATTATTCTCTTGTGCTAATTCTTTACTTTGGTCTTTAGCCCCAACGGTGTGGAGAAAGAGCCCACTCTCACCACTAAGGCAGAAGGCTAGTACTGTTGTTTTTGTTATTTTAGATTCTGTTTAAAGAGATAGTTACTTTTTTCATAGATAAATGCATGTTTACATTGGAAGGAGTAATATAGATTTACTTTAAGCAATTCATTGTTCAGTTTTGTTTTCAATATTCTTAGAATTCATTTTACAGCAGATAGATCAATAATATTAAGTTTTCTTTAATTCGTAAAGATCATTAGAGTTAGTTGGATAAAACTGGGCAACTTTAGGATTCCTAATTGTAGATAGTCATGGACACAGCCCTAGGTTTGACACTTGAAATATGATTAAATGATAAGGTACAACAACCCTTGTCATTTTTGGCACCGTTGCCGGGGATACTGTGTTAATTAGGAAAACTTAGCTAAACAGTTTTAGGATAGATCTGTATGGTTAGAGCTAGGGATTCAAAAGGAAGATACATAAAATAGACACCTTATCAAACTATAGGAGAAAGCAGTGGGATGGCACAAGATCTTGTTGAAGAGATACATCTAGAACCTACCTTTGAAGCTGCACCTGAAATTAATAATCCTTTCAATCCTCCAAATCTTCCACTCATTGACTATATCCAAGAATTACAACAAAAATTCCAGGCAGATCCTTTGATAGAACCTAATTTCCTAGAACCTCAAGGAGAAGAACCAGTACTAGACATGGATGATAATCATGATAATCATGAAGAGGAGGAAAATTAGGCTCCAAGAACCTTCTCATATCCCATTGTTCTGGCTGCTAGAGATAATGCCCCTATGAAAAATATTTCACCTGCACACTTGCCAAATTTTAGGGGTCTTGCTTCTGAGGATCCAGATCAGTTTTTGTTTGAATTCAAAGTGGTATGCTAGACTTATGATTATGGATTAGATAATCAAAAACTCAAACTGTTTCCCTCAACCCTAAAGGATTCTGCAATCATATGGTTTATGGGCCTGCCCCAAAACTCCATCCATTCCTGGGATCAGATGGAGATAGAATTCTTGGGAAAATAGTAGGACTATTGTAGAGTCAGTGATAAGAATTAGGAGTTATTCAAAATTAAATAGAGAGAGGAAGAGACCTTAGAGTATGTGGATAGGTTCAACTTTGCTTTGAGAAGATATGGCAACCCTGTAAATCATTCTTTGGCCAGAACCCTGTTTATAAAAGGATTAGACAAAGAATCAAAATAGGTACTGGATCTGATGGGAAAAGGGAATATCAACAAAATGGATATGCTTGTTATAGAAGAACTCTGTAGGAACTATTCCAGAATCCAAGATGGAGTGAGAATGCCCAAATCTCTCAAAGGGAAGAATGAAATAGGACAGTTAATGGAGGAAATTGCAAATTTTAAAATAGATATTCTAGTCCAACTGAATACCACATTAGATGGGATTCGGGCAAAAAATAGAATAAATGATCAAGATAGAACAACTAAACCACTCTCCATCTATTGTCCTAGGTGTAGAAACAAACATCTATTAAGAGAATACCCTTTAGATAAAGTAGAGATCTATCAGATCTATGATAGGGAACATCCTACCAGTCAATACAGTCAACTTCCAGCCTTAAAAAGGTTAAGTAAAAAAATGCCATTATAGAGGAGGAGTTGAACTATGTAGGTCAAAAATAAGCAAGAAATTTTCCTTATAATCAGTATCCAAACCAGACTTCTTACAGGGGTCCTTCTAATTGGGGAAATAATTAATGGAATCCAACTTGGCATGGGCCTTAGAATAATCCTCCTTGGAGACAGCAAGATTGGCCAAATCAATAATGGCAAAACCAACATTGGCAAAATTAGTCTTGGGGAAATCAACAATGGCCACCACAGTTTGAATCACAAAACATGTAGCCTCATTGGGGTCCTCAACAGGGATATAATCAACAGTATCAGGGACAACCTAGATGTTTCCAACCTCAACAACAAGCATTGCTAACTGGACCCCCCAACACACAAAGTCAGTCAGAAAATGAACCAGTTAGCCAACCACCCTTACCAACTCAACCTATACCAAACCCATGGAATAAGTAGGGAGCAACTGTTTACATGACAGAACAAGAAAACATGGCTGGAATTAATGCTATATATTCCAATAATCTCTAGCTATGTTATGGGAAAGCACTTCCAAGACCATCTCCTCCAACTATAATTGAAGTAACCAATGATGAGGAACTTGAAAATCCATCCACTCAACTTCTAGAGGAGATTACTACCAAAATAGTGCTAAAAGAATCATCCTTGGATAACTCCAGAGATCCTCCTAAAAGAATGACTCCAGAGAACATCCCTGGAAACATTTCTAATAAAAGCTCCGGAGATGGGAAAACTGGCACCATACCTAGAACGGCTCAAACAACATATTCTCCAGAAAAAAAATCTTACAAAAACAAGTCCAATCTACCCTGGAATCAGAACTGTTACAAGAAATTAGACAACTGAACATTAAAATTCCACTCCTCCAAGGAATCAGAGATGTACCTGAACTTAACCAATTCATCAAACAACATTGTGTCAAGACCCAAGGAAGAAAGAAGAACTTTCCCTCAACTATCTAGGTGGAAGGAAAGGTATTAGACCTCCTAATGGGAGAAATGCTCCTCCCAAAATATGGAGACCCTGAAAATCCTGTCATGACTATTTACATCTCAGGGGTAAAAATTTCAAATGTTTTGGTTGATCTGGGAGCAGCAATAAATGTAATGATAGTTCATACAATGGAAAAATTAGCCTTAACAGGTATCCAATCCACATCTACAATCCTTCAACTTATTGACAAGTCAGTAGCTATTCCAAAAGGGATGATTACTGGTGTTCCAGTTTTGATAGAATCATGGGAATTCCCAGTAGACTTCCTAATATTAGAGCCAAGAAATCAAAGAAATACTTATCCATTAATATTAGGAAGACCATGACTGGCTACAGTAACAGCATCTATTGATTGTCGAACTGGGGATATGGTCATTTCTAATGGGATAGACTTGAAGAAAATACCTTTGTATCCTCTAGCTAAACCATAAATACATTATACAGGAAGGGTATGGGTGGATGAATTGGATAACATGGAAAACAGTGCCTCAGTAGCTATGGTTACCATCAAAGAACATTTGGGTGAGTTAGAAGAAGAAATTCACTATGATACAACTGAAGATATCACCCACATTCTTATTAATGAGTATATAATGGAGCTAGCCCAAGATTCAAGGAGAGAACTTCTCACTTCTGCTCATTGTACCTTAGCAAATATCATTCCTTGTGGAGAAACCTTTTATAGAGACTTAGCCACATTCCACATGTTGCTTCCACATTCTTGCCCCCTCAATACCATGACCCCAGTATATGGATTGACTACGTCTATGGATCATATCACAAAATAGGTTATGATTCTACCTGAGAAAACATTGAATATCAACACCCAGTTAGGAGAAAAATAGGAGGAAGAACTTATCAAACTCCTAATTTCCCATTTAGTAGCTTTTGCTTGGGAATACCAATATATGAAGGGCATCCCTCTTGAGATCTATACTCATCGTATATACATTGAAGATGTCAAACCTGTCAGACAACCCCAGAGAAGACTGAATCCTACTTTGAAAGACATTGTTAAGACTGAGATACAAAAATTACTACAAGCAGGGTTTATATATCTAATCTTAGATAGTTAATGGGTCTCACCCTTAGTCATAGAGCCTAAAAAGAATGGGAAATAGAGAGTGTGTATTGACTATAGGGAGCTAAACAAAGCTACAAAAAAGGACTACTTTCCCTTACCATTCATTGACTAAGTGTTGGACAACCTTGCAGGGAGAAAGTATTTTTTCTTTCCTAGATGGGTTCAGTGGATACAATCAAATCTAAGTAGCACCTGAAGATCATGATAAAACCACTTTCACTTGTTCTTGGGGAACTTTTGCCTACAAATTTCTTCCATTTGGACTATGTAATGCTCCAACTACATTTCAGAGACTTGTTTTAGCAAGCTTTGTTGAACTAGCTAATGAGTGCATGGAGGTCTATATGGATGACTTTACTATGTATGGGGACAACTTTGAAGAAGCTCTCATAAACTTGGAAAAGGTACTAAAATGTTGTGAAAAGAATCAATTATCCCTGAGCCATGAAAAGTGCTTCATGATGGTAAAGGAAGGAATTGTATTGGGACACCACATTTCAGTAAATGGGATCAAAGTAGATCAAAATAAAATAGAAGTGATCTAACAGTTGCCTTCACCTAAAAATTAGACAGACATTAGAAGTTTTCTGGGTCATGCAGGCTACTATAGAAGATTCATAGAAATTTTCAGCAGGATAGTTGCTCCTCTGTTTACCTTGCTTAACAAAGACACAAAATTCTTATCGATAGAGGATTGTCAATCAGCATTTGAAACCCTAAAAGAGAAGCTTACTGTCACACTTGTTTTGAGAGGACCTAATTTGACTCTACCATTTCACATACAAACTGATAATTCTAATGAGTCCATTGGGGCAGTCTTAGGACAAAAGGAGGAAGGAGAAAGTATGCATGCCATCTATTACATCAGCAAAAACCTTACCTCTGCAGAAAGAAACTATACCACAACTGAAAAAGAATTCTTGGCAGTCATCTATGCTATAAACAAATTTAGGCATTATATCACTGGATACAAAATATTTGTACATACTGATCATGCAGCCATAAAATAATTAATGAATAAGCTAGTAGTGGGTGCAAGGATAATTAGGTGGTTATTGCTGTTGCAGGAATTTGACATTACCATAGTTGATAATCTAGGCAAATTTAATTTGGTTGCTGATTTTCTGTCAAGATTGCATATAGGTGGAGAGAACCAGCCAGTGGAGGACAGATTTCCAGATGAACATCTTTTTGCTATCTCCTCTACTGCACCTTGGTTTGCTAACATAGCTAATCTCTTAGCTATAGGCTTGTATCCATCCCATTTCACCTCAAAACAAAAGAAACACTTACTTAAGGAAAGCTTATCTTACAAATGGTTAAATGGTTTGCTATTTAAATGTGGTCCTGACTTCATTTTGCGCAGGTGTTTAAAAGTTGATGAAATTTTTAATGTCTTAAGAGCATCTCATGATGAACCATCTGGTGGGCACTATTCCTCACACAGAACCATCCACAAGACTTTGAGAGCTGGTTACTACTAGCCCTCTATTCATAAGGATACCAAGAAATATGTGCAGCAGTGTAACTAGTGCCAAAGGATGGGACAACCAATCTTCACCCAGGAGATGTTACTGCATCCCCAAGTAATGATGGAGCCATTTGAACAATGGGGTCTAGACTTTGTGGGACCAATTTCTCCACCATCATCAGGCAAAGAGTACATCCTTGTATGCACGGACTATGTCACTAAATAGGTTGAAGTGCAAGCATTGTAATTTGTAAGAGAAGAAAAAGTTGTTGATTTCCTTTATAATAAGATTTTCTTGAGGTTTGAAGCCCCAAGATCCATAGTTTCAGATAGAGGACCTTAGTTTACTTCACAGGTAATCAGAGCATTCATAGATTTATATCAAGTCAAGCACAGGAAATCTTCACCTTACCATCCTCAAGCCAATGGCCAAGTAGAGGTGACTAATAGGGAACTTGAGAATATTCTGACAAGGATAGTGGCAATGAATAGAAAAGATTAGGCTAACATATTACCCGAAGTAGTTTGGGCTTACAATACCACTTGGAAGTCCACAACAAAATTCTCACCATATGAATTAGTCTATGGAAATAAACCCATTCTATCTATAGAATTTGAGCTCCAGACACTTAAAACTGCATTAGATATTGGTCTACCATTGTCTATAGCCCAACAGAATAGAATTCTTCAGCTCAATGAGTTAGATGAAATCCAGACAGAAGCCATTCAGCAAACAGAACTGGTTTAGTATCATAGGAAGTAGTGGCATGACCAGCACATTAAGAGAAGGACATTTCAAAAAGGTGATTGGGTTCTCCTATATGATTCTAAGTTCAAGGAGTTCAAAGGAAAGCTGTAAACTCATTGGATGGGTTCTTACCAGATAAAGGAAGTTTTTGAGAATGGAACAGTGCTACTAAAACCCATTGATAGAAGCACAGACATATTCTTAATAAATTGTCACAAAATTAGACTCTATAAAAGGCCATCCACCAAGGAAGAGTTCATCAAAGATTTGTGCTTTGTTATAGGGGACACATCCTCTGTTACAGTTTTGGACTAAAAAAAAAAGAGAAGGTTGAAAACCAGCAAATGGCGGCCTTCTTAAAAAAAAAGAGGAAGATAGAAAACCAGTAAATGGTTGTCTTTCTCGACCAAGGGGATTGAAAACCATCAAATGGCAGTTCCCTTCTTCATGCCAGATGAGAATAATCAAGCTACGGAGGTGATCAGGTTTTAGAAGTTACTCAAACACACCTCTGGCACTCGCAAATAAGGAGCACCTCTAGCGCTTCACGAACTTGGAGCACCTCCGGCGCTCGCAAACTAGGAGTACCTCCAGCACTCCACCAATAAAGAGCTACTCATGAATATAATAAATTGAGAGGGGACCCACCTCTCTAGGTAATAAAGTAGAGATGTCATTTGATGAGGTCATCATGACTCATCCTCCACTTTATGACAAGGACAAACATGATGTCAACATGCATATCATTGACAATTGAGAAAAAGTTCATTACTCTCATGCGCATGTACTCACAAATGACTGTGCTAACATCACCTGAAAAGATGGCATTCTCAAACCACTCAGTGGAAATGATTGCACAGAATGTGGCAACAGGGATGTTGACGCCATTTCAAAGCCATGCAGAAGCTGGTCACATGCCAAGTCACATCCAGTCTCATCAAAGTCGCGGCATTGTAGCTAGGTATATTGGGCTATCATCATTAAGATTGGTTTAGGTACTTCTTTTTAATTAAGCATTAGTTAGTAACTATCTTTTTATTTCTATTTTTGGGTGTTGTCATTATGACATGTCCTCCTGCCATTATTTCCTTTCTCCTCATGCATGCCGCCATCTTTGCTACATTGTCACCATGTCTACGGAGTGTCCAATCACTCTACTGCAATTATGACCACATAGGCACTCTAACCTATTTTAAATTCTTTTTCCATAGTCCAAGCCAGTAAATGACTCGACATAATAACCCTCATTCAAAACTACAAAATACCCTGAAGAATCAACTGATACAGTCCTCTGAAGCCTATGGAGTTAAAGGAGGAAGAACAAACTACACAGAAAAGTGAGGGAGAATTTTACCACAGAAGGTGGAAAAAGGACTTAGAAATGGGGATTAAGAAGAAATCAGAGCCAAAAAGTATAAGAAGCCTTTTGCAAGATGATGTTATGGCAAACATTCTTAGAAATGCAAGATGGCTGGAGTTTCTGAAAAAGTTTGAAGGGTTTCAAGAGGATATTGTTGATGACTTCTTAACAAACCTAAGGGACAATCAGACAGTTGTAAGGGGAGTTCAAGTCAATCTCTCTGCAACCACTGTCAGTCATATTTCTGGGTTGCCTGAACAAGGTGAGGGGTTCTACCATCTAAAAACTTTATGTGTTGATTTGATTAGAAATTTCTCTGTAGAAGGTGAACCTACAATACAGTTGCATTTGAACAAGAATGAGGTTAAAGGAATTCTTAGGTCATCACTTCCAAACCCATGGCAATCTGTAGCTCTATGGTTGATGAAATATTTCACATGTGATGGTCAATTTTCCTTAGTTCTAGAACCAATAATGAAAATGTTGATTTTTCTAAGGCATGGAAATGCACATCCAGAATTTAGCATAAATCTTCCAAACTTCCTATACTCTGCCATTAGGGCAACTGCAGATAAGTACCAACAAGGAAAAGGTCCTATGAAACACCATGGCCTCATTTTTCTAGTAGTAAAACATCACTTTATGTCCCAAGTTGATGGGGAAACATTATGGCAAACATTTTTAGATAACAAACCCCAGGACAAAGAACCAGAGAGGGTTCAGGAAATGGGTGAGGCTTCCTCTACCCAGCAAGAAGAGGAGGTAGAGCCTTCAACTTCCTCTACAGCTATTAAGAAAGGTAAAAAGTCCTCACTAGAGGCAACTTCATCTACTACCCCTATTTCTGACAAGAAGAGGAAAGGAAAAGAAATTAGAGAACCGGTTGTTGAGCATACACCATATATGACTCGCTCAGCAAGGAGAAAAATGACATTGGTTGAGGAATCTACTCCAACAACACCAACAAGGGAAAGCCAGGGTTAGAAAACAAAGAGAATTTCAAAGAAAATTGACTCTAACATACATTACTAGGCTGAAGAACCATCCCATGACTCAGATGACATTCCTCTAATAAGAAAGAAGAAACAAAGAGAGGTTTGTCCCGAGCCATCTATTCATCTAAGTCCAACTTCACAACATTCTCCTACTCTGGAGTCAGAACAAAAAGAAACTTATACTATTTCCTCTGATTCTGAGGATGATATACCTGCTCTGGAAATGCATGCTCCATCGGTGCTACGGAGAAGCAAAAGGAAAAGGCAGCTTACCCAAGCTAAAAAAGATACTGCTCTCCTAGCTGAAGTTCTTTTGGGTTTCAGAACTTTTGAGGAAAAAGTTGGGCCTTCATCAGTACTAGCAATTGCAGAAGAGACTCAAGAAGGAACTTAGGACAAGGAGGCTGTAGGGGAAGTTGAAGCAGAGCAAATGGATGCAGCTACTAGTGAAGAGCCAATAGCCATGGAAAATCCTGATGTAGAGCAAACAGGAGAAGAAACAGGAACTTATTCTCACCCCTCTGACCAAGAGGATATTGAAATTTCAAAAGAATAGTAGATGTTAGAAGAGATTGATAATCTAAAAAGATTATTATGGGGGAAGAACCAGATTATTACTAACCTCAAGAAGGTCATGAAAGAAAAAGAAATGGAGCAAAATCAGGTGATTGAAGGGCTGCAAGTAGAGCTCCAGAGTAAACAACAAATAATTCAGGAGAAGGAAGTAGAATTGGAAGCCCAGGAGACTGAGACAGCTAAAACCCGTAAGAAAAAGGAGGCAGAGGTAGTACAGAACATTTCTGATCTTACCAAGGCTAGAGACAATAGTCTCATAATAATTGCAGCACTGATTGAGAAAGTACAGAACCAAGATAAACAATTGACTTGGGCCAACAATAAAATAGATGATCAAGAGGAATATATTCATGAGTTAGTTGGCCCAAGGGCAACCATTGAATAGGAGATACAAATAGATCCATATGTGGGCCCAATCCCAATTGATATTTCTAAGGCCATGTTCCATTGGGAAAGGAGATGTAGAGAATATGAGGCTTCTAAGCCTATGTTGCAATTATAGAGGGAAGTTACTGCCATGTCAAAAAGAGTAGAAACCATGGAAGAAAAAGTCATTTAGGTGGCTTCCATTTCATTTGAAATCCTGTCTTGCAGACCCCCAAGTGGAAGTTATGCTTTGTTCTTACAAGAGAGAGTTGTGCAGAGAAAACTGTCTTTGGCCCTGTCTGATCTTACTAAGAACACAAAAATAGGGGAGGGGTTCATGGAAGCATATATGAAAAGTTTTGATGAAGACAAAAATTTTCTGTGTGAATTGTATTTGCATGGTTTCTGTGTAGATGATATGATCTTCATTATCAACTATTTTGTAGGGGAATGTCAACTTAAGGCATTTATGTCACTAATGAGAAATCATCATATTTGGAATGAGAGAATGGAGGCTCATCTCAAGAAGGATACAGAAACAAGTCTTTTCATCAGAAAAGAATGTCCAAACCCTCATACTTTAAAGGTCCAATTTAGGGCATATGTCTACCACCCAGAAAGTAAGACGAAGCTTTTGCCATTGTATCTGAAACATCTTCAGGAGTGTTCCATTGATTTTGGTCTTTTTATGAACAGTTCAGCTAATCAAGTGCTTGCAATGGCAAAGAAAAGGTGGAACATTTTAACTTCAGAGCAAAAAATGAGAGAAGTGGTTTCCCCTGGCAATATAAGGTTGTTTATGAGGAAGGCTAGGTTAATATCCAAAATGATGGATAAATACCAACAAGAATGGATATGTGGCCGATTCAGACCCCCTCTCATCATTGAGCCACTACTTGTCTGGGCTGAGTAAATGGAAGATGATAAATTGTAGGAGTGGATGAAGCAGGTTGATCAGTACAGGGGAAATGGTAATACAGACTGCACCACTTGGACTACCTATGCACAGGACTACAGCTTGACTGACAGGATATTCCACCAGAATAAATCTAGATTGTGAGAAGCAGGAGGACCTGCTAATACTTAAGTACGGGGGGATGATGAGTGCCAGGTAGCACCCATGAAATACACCTTTTTACCTCTCTTTTTCTCCCTTCTTATTCCATTGTCCTAATGACTGCACCAAAATAAGATAACAAGATTGTTCTAATGATGATTAATAAGAGATGAATTACTTAGAATCATGATTTCTGATTGAAGGACTAATGTGCATTGAATTGATGGAAATATGCAGAAATCTTCTCTTTTTGAATCAACAGGTGCAGGTGTTCAGATAGATAATTTTGTGCATCTCTGGAGGTAGTCCTAATGATCTTCGGAGCCAACATCAGAATGCCACAAATGGTCTCCAATGTTTCCAATTTGAATGGAGAGATTTTGGGATAAGGAGGTGAACCATCTCTGGAGATGGACTGAAGTCACAAGCATCTCTAGAGCTGAACGAGAAGGTCACAAATATATCTCTGAAGCTACATACAGAAACATACATCTCTAGCGCCTCTTTAGAACAGTGCAGAATTCCAACACAGCTGTCGGTCAGACACTTCCAGTGGTGATCGGGATGCTCCTGATGTTACTCAAATCATCACCTAAGTAATTAAGGGTAGTCTATAGTTAACTGCTGGAAGTTTTTATCTCTTTTTTATTTTGCATGAGTTATTGATAAACTGATTTAAATACCTATATTTCAGGGCCTTGTTGCCCAAGTGTATTTAAAAACTAAGACTAAGATTTAGTATGGACTGTTGTTCCACTAAATCTATTTTAATTGCATGGATATTCATTCTGTAGTTAGACTATTAGTAGAATAAAGAGATTGATGTTATCTCTTAGATGAACTAGTAGAAAAGGGTGAGTGATCTCTCATCACAGATTTAGATATAAACTTACAGAAGTAGTAGCAGAAAGAACAACGATTATTTTTTTTATTTTTGTAACCTTATTTTGATATAGACATTTTCTAAATATAAAGTGGATGGAATTGGACTGAATTGAGTTGTGATATTATTCTCTTGTGTTGATTCTTTACTTTGCTCTTTAGCCCCAAGGGTGTGGAGCAAGGGCCCACTCTCACCACTAAGGCAGAAGGCTAGTACTGTTGTTTTCATTATTTTAGATTCTGTTTAAAGAGATAGTTATTCTTTTCATAGATAAATGCATGTTTACATTGGAAGGAGTAATATAGATTTACTTTAAACAATTCATTGTTTAGTTTTGTTTTCAATATTCTTAGAATTCATTTCACAGCAGTTAGATCAATAATATTAAGTTTCTTTAATCAGCAAAGATCATTAGAGTTAGTTGGATAAAACTGGGCAACTTTAGGATTCCTAATTGCAGATAGCCATGGACACAGCCCTGGATTTGACACTTGAAATATGATTAACTAATAAGATACAATGACCCTTGTCATATTTGTATCAAGATGTGTAAGATAAAGATCAGACTAGCAATGTTCTTGATTTATCTTCACAATTGAAACCAGAGAACACGTGTTAAAACCTTCTTCAAACTACAACCAAAGGAATGATTTTATCTTATTTATCTTAACTTTTCATTGTTTCTGGACCCTTGGGAAAGTCAATTTCTTGATTGGAGCCTTACCAAGGGTAACAGAATCAGAATTCCACACTACAAATGTTCCTTTTATGACAATAGAACTTCAAATTTAGAGGGTTTATCTATGTCAGTGACTTGCAATAACACACCCAAGGACGAGTATTTTCTACAACTCTACTTCAAGAATCCCTAATGCAATACACAACTTCCTATGTCTTGCTTAAAAGCATATTTAATCTAATCCTTGATCAGAAGCAGTAAATAAGACAATCAATACAGCAAATGTACATAAGTGAAATCCAAAACCCTTGATTCCTTCATTCACAAAAGAAATGCATACATTCAAGGAGATAATTGCAGAAAAAAACACACATATAGTGTTATTCATATATTGCAATCTGAATTGAAAATTTGTCATACAATAGTTTATTCATTTATAGGCATCATTATGCTCTGTAATCTTGATAATACACTTACAAAGCTATAGAAATCACTCCCCAAGATGTGGATAACTTGTATCCAAATCCCAGAATAAAATTCCCTACCCTTCTTCAGGAAAGTCTTTCTTACACTATCTATATCATACTACAACTTTTGAAACCCTTAATAGACAAACTATGTCGGCCAGGATTTTCTTAGTACAACTTTTTAGTTACAACGCATTTAATATTTGTGACTTAGGAAATTACATCCTTGCTTTGACTGGAGGACATTTTCTTTTAGCTAATTCCTTCGTAAAAAGTTACAACATTCTGGAATGTTCTAATTGGCTGAAAGTTCTTCTGGGTAGTTAGGAACAAATGTCCTCTCTTTATGCCATATTCAAGCTCATATCATGGGCTGCTGGGAAGGCAACGCAATTCTCCATCTTTCAATCCTTGTTCACTAGAGATATAAAATCTAGAATCATTCAAGCTACTCTCAACATTTGAATCAGAAGATGTCATCTTTGTCGGGGCTAGGACTTCTTTGACTCTGTCAACAAAGTCCCACTTATGCATTATGGTCCCTGGAATCAAACCATGATGCCCTCCCTCTGCAACTATTCTTGATGAAAGTCATCAAAAGGAGGGATGACATGAGAGAAAACTGGTAGCTCTCCTCCCGTACTCTTGAATGTCAACCTTGGTCAAGGTTACTGTAATCATACCCAGTCGGTCCACCCCCAAGAAATAGCTTCATGCAGTTGGAGTATTTGGATGATTTGACCAGTCTCCCACCAGAATGACACTATTTCACTATGGTTCTAGGAAACTAGCAAGACTGTTGTAGACAAATACTCACACTTTTTCCAATACCTCCCATTCCAATGGTCAATACATGCCCTTCCTTAATTCAAAAGGAACAGACCTGAAACCAAGAGAACAAGGACATACTTCTACAGGAAATACAAGATAGAAACTGTAGGGAAGTATTATGCATAGTACTCATGATGGCAATTGATCTGAATAATTTATGAAAACACTTCCATTTATAGCAAGAATGAATGGAGGTCCTTTACCCAAGTATTTTCCATTTTCCATCAACCTATTTAATTTCATTCTAGGTGTTCACAGGCTTAACACACTTGAATTCATATCTAGAAATCTTTAATGATCTATTCTCAATCTTCAAAGCATGAAACGGAGGCACAAATTAATATCACCTGACTATAAATGCCTCTCACATGGACAACAAAGGCTTGATCCATGTACCAAGATCCAATTGAGCATCAGGAATTACTAGAAAAATGCATTTGATGTCAAATCACCTTCTTGCATACTCGAGCAACATCCTCTATCTCACATTAAAACACAGCTAATAATTTGAAAAAAAATTAAGCAAAACATGTGTCATTGTTGCTTCACAATTTGAACCTAGACTCTTGATTTGGAACACATCGAAGCAAGATCATCAGCTCAAACTGAGAAAGAATCCACTGGGACCATTGAAAAAAATCATCAACCAATCTAGGAATGCTAACAAAGAAAACCTTTACAACCAACGGACCATGACCTTTCCATGTGTCACCTTATCACAGCAGCACAAGCCCAAAAGGGACCCACGCTACTACCTTCGCTCTCAGCGCTATGCACTTGCTCGGCTTCTTTCAAGACAAATCTGAGTTTTACCCTCCAGTTGTCATATTATCGCAACAACACAAGGAGTATTCCATAGCACCTTTCCTACAGTGTGCTCATGCGATCCAACAGGAAGCAAGCATGTAGCAGTTTAATCAACAAACAAGACCCCACCAACTCAAGATTCAACGGTCATTGCATCAGTGCAAACATGATAGATCTAACAAATCTAAAGCTCGTGATGCCATGATAGCCATCCATATTCCTCTAAAGAACATATGTTCAGACTTAAGAATAAACAAAAAAGGGGAAACTGGGGGACTAAGCTCATGGGGCTGATTATGAATGGAGCTAAGGACATTAAGTCATAACTTAAACCCTAGGGTAACCACCTATCACAAGTCAACACAAAATTATAACATAGGCTCTAAAAAAGAATTATGGATTTAGGGTTTAAGCTTCTCAGTCAGAAATTAGGCCAACATTTAGGGTTTGAGGCCAGAGATCAAAGAAATTATAGGGGGTTCCACCACATGGGGCTAGCTTTTGTTAGGAAAAGTGTCTCAACCTTGCAACTACGAAAGGTTATTATTCTTCCCACTTTTGGTCTTTTCGAATACCCTTTATCTTGAAGAATGGTTTAGAACTTTCAAAGTTTCCAAAAGGGCTAAAAATGGCAGGACTTACTATTTTTAGTAGCTCTACATTTGATCTCGAATGGACCCAAAATTTTTCCAAAAGGTGCAGAACTGCTAAGTAAACATCTCAGGTGAGTTTCGACTCAAGATCATACCTGGATCGTGAGGTATTAAAGTTTTTATTTTTTGAAATTGTCAAAAAAAGTTTTGAACTAAGTTTTGAGGCACTTAGAGGTCCCTAAATATCCTAAAAGTTGTCATAACTGACAAAGCAAGTTATAGCTTGATAGATCTCTTCATGAGATTTTTGACGCGTTAAATGGTTCGTCAATCGAACACCCGAATTAAAAGTTATGACCTCCGGAAGTTGGACCTCCTATTTTTGGGAAATATAAAAATGTGTTGGACACTTAAAAGAGCTATAAAGGGGAGAGTTAAACATGTTGGTGTGTGATTTGGCACACCACAAGGCATCTTTGATTGGATATAATTTGGGTGCCACTTTTGGGTGGTTTTGGCTCATGGTTTTGTAATTACCATTGACAATTTATTGTATTGTATCTGCTATATATCAGGGGCTTGAGATGGAGGTTCTGTGTAAGAGTCTTATAGATGTTGAGTTACCTCCTGGATCTCTAGTTGATTAATACTCCTGTGAAAGCTTGCTCTGCAAGTATATTGTAATCTTCTTGATTCCTGAATAATGTATTGGGCAACTTTGGAGTGTGGGGTTTTTTACCTGAAAGGGTTTTCCCCACGTATATCTTGTGTTGTGAGTTTTGCATTTGGATGTTGTTATTACCTTTCTATTAATGTGCATCTTAATCTGTACCTATAAAAGATAAAATTTGCACAAATCTTTCCTTAGTAGATCAGTGTAGGAAGCGTTTTCCGCATACCTTACTTCCTTTTAGCTTTGGGATCAATCACCTCTTGGGATAAAATGGAAATTGTCATTCTGTCCAAATATCAAAATTATTACAGGGTCAGTGATAGAAAGGAAGAACTATTTAGGCTCAAACAAAAAGAACACAAAAGTCTGGAGGACTTTCTAGACAGGTTCATCTTTGTAGTAAAATGTTGTGGTGAAGAAACAATGAACCATGAGATCTTGAGAACTATATTCCTCAAGGGCCTTGATGAGGACACTCAAAGAAAACTAGACTTGATGGGAAAAGGGGATGTAGCTAAACTAGACCTCACGAAAATCTCTTATTATGCAGAAACTTTTCTTGAACTTGTAGGGGAATTAGGAAGTATATCCTGATGAGAGGATCAAATGAAATTGGTCAACTGAGAGAGGAGATTGCAAACCTAAAAACTAACATTCTTGTTCATTTAAACACCATCTTAGATGGGATACAAGCTAAGATGCATAATCCTAAAACTTTATTCATCTATTGTCCTAGATGTAGGAATAAACATCTGTTAAGGGAATGTCCACTGGATATTATTAACAATTGTCATATTTGTGAAAAGAACCACCCCACTAACCAATGTGATTAAAATTCCAAAAAGAAGACTCCTCAAGTGGAGGAAGAAGTCAACTACATAGGACAAAGACCGAGAGGGAATTTCTGTTATGGCCAAAAATTAAATCCATCCTGGCGACCTCAAACTAATTGGAATAATAACCAGTGGATAGCACCTTGGCCACAAGCACCTCCTAACTATGGACCTTATCCATGGGGACACCCAAAATTGATTAATCAACCTTGGACAAACCCAAAATGGACAAATCAATCACAACAATAGTGGTGTCCTCAGAACTATGCACCTCAATGGAATCAACCTTTTAATAAATTCTATCAAGGACCTCGACGAACGCCAAATCAATAAAAAAACCTTTTACTAGCTCCTCAAAACAATCAACAACCTGACAAAATAAACCAACCATAGTTGCTAGCACATCCAATGGCTAATCCAAAGAACAATCGTCAGGTTGCACCAGTATACTCTACAGAACAAGATAACATGGCCACTTGGGTTAATGCTATCTATTGTGGTAACTTAAATATAAGATCGAGAAAAATACTTCAACAACCCACCATAGCCGAAGTTACAGATGTAAAGAGGAGACGTCTTTTGAAAAAAAGGAAGGGACCACTATGCCTATGAAGGAAATTCTGAGGACAACCAAAACATATCTACTAATATTCCAGAGATTTCTTTTGAAGTTCTAGCATCATCCTCTGAAAATTCCTTAGAAACGTTTCCCACCAAATCTTTGAAACCACCTATGGAGAATATGAAAAAGCAACACTCGCCACCATCTCTAAAGGATATCCTCAACATAAAAGATAAACATAGAGCACCTTTTCCAGAGAGACTTAAGGAAGTCTCTACAAAGATTCCTCCAAAACTAATAATGCCAAATAAAACTTCTCTAATCCAAGAGATTAAATGACTTAATATTGAGATACCTTTGTTGTAAGCAATCAAATAGATTCAAGAATTAAATCAATTGGTTAAATAGTTATGCATAAAAACACCAGGAAGGAAAAAGAAGCAAATTAATATTGTTCAGATTGATGGTTACTTGGCTAATCTTCTTTCTGGAGAACTTCTTCCACCAAAATATGGTGATCCTGGTAGTCCTATGATAACTTTAGTAATCAATGGGGTGGAAATCCCTAATGTACTAGTTGATTTAGGGGCTGCAATTAATGTCATGACTTTAGACGTCATGGAAATGTTAGAACTCACAAACTTGTACCCCACAACCACCATTTTACAAATGGCAAATTAGTCTATAGATGTTCACAAAGGAGTTCTAGAGATATTCTTGTTAAAGTTGAAAATTGGGAATATCCAGTTGACTTCCAAGTGATTCAATCACATACTCCTAAAGATAGCTATCCATTGCTATTAGGACGACCTTGGTTAGCCACGGTCATAGCTAGAATAGATTGTAGATCATGAGGCATGACAATTTCAAATGGCCTTAATAGAAAACACTTGTTGTTATATCCTCCTGCTCAACCTTCTGCAAATAAAAATGGTAAAGTCTAGATAGATGAACCAAGTCATTTTTGTAAATAGGAAAACTTGGCTTTGTTAGCAATGGTGGTTATCAAGCAACATGGTGAAGAAATAGAAAATGAACTAGAAAATGACACAAATGATAGTACCATAGATTCAAACGATGAAGACATCTCTGAAACTAATGAGACTTTAGAAAGGTTGATCTAGACAAGTGTTGTAGAATTCATTCACGATGAAAAGAACTTCTTCACAACATTCCATTTCCCATTGGCTAATATGATTCCAAGAACATATCACTAGGTACAAGATGTAACTACATACCATATGATGTAACCACATAGTTGTCCACTCAACACTTTGATAAGTGAAACCTATATAGTTACCTCCAGCCATCCAGGAACCACAACAATAATGTTATTACCTAGAAAGACCCTTAATATCAATAGTTGGTTAACTGAAATAGAAGAACTTAAATTATTTGATGTTCTGATGAATAGATCTAAAGATTTTTCTTGGGACTATACAGACATGAGAGGAATACACCCAAGTGTCTATACTCACCACATCTACACTGAAGATGTTTGGCCAGTTCACCAGCCACAACATAGACTCAATATTGCGCTTTGAGATATAGTAAAGACAAAAATAGAAAAACTCTTACAAGTAGGCTTCATTTACCCTATCTCTGATACCAAGTGGGTCTCACCTCTTGTGGTTGTTTCGAAGAAAGGAGGTAAGTGGAGAGTATGTGTGGATTACAGAGAACTTAACAAAGCAACCTATAGAGACTACTTTCCATTACCATTTATAGACCAAGTCCTAGATAACCTGGCTGGTAGGAAATATTTCTCATTCTTGGATGGATTCAATGGATATAATCAAATACAAGTAGCAGCTGAGGATCAGGACAAAACTAGTTTCACCTATCCTTGGGGAACTTTTGCATATCTTTGGACTGTGTAATTCTCCTACAACCTTTCAGAGGTCCGTGTTAGTAATTTTCACTGAACTTGTAAATGAATGTGTGGAAGTGTCTATGGATGATTTCATAGTGTACGGGTCTACCTATGACGAAGCACTCTAAAATCTGGATAAGGTTCTGTAAAGATGTGAGGAACATCAACTATCCTTAAGTCATGAAAAATGTTTAATAATGGTAGAACAAGGAATAGTACTAGGACATCACATCTCAGTAGAAGAAATAAAAGTGGATCCTAAGAAAATTGAGGTGATACAAAAACTAGAACCTCCGAAGAACCAAACTGATGTTCAGAGATTTTTAGGACATGCGGGATACTACCGAAGATTCATATAAAACTTTAGTAAAATCATGGCCCCAATGTTCTCTCTTCTTCAGGAAGATGTAGAGTTCTCTTAGACTTTGGAATGCCAAACATCATTTGAAGTCATTAAGGAAAAACTTACCACTGCTCCTGTATTGCGCTGACCCAATTGAGACCTACCGTTCTATATTTATGCAGATGCTTCAAATGATGCAATCGGATTAGTCTTAGGAAAAGAGGACGAAAATGGAGGAAAATACGCCATATATTTTGTGAGTAAAAATTTGACCCCCACTGAGAAAAACTACACCACTACCAAAAAGGAATTTTTATCCGTAATTCATGCAATCAATAAATTTTGACACTACATTACTGGTTACAAAGTGACTGTTTATACAGATCATTCAACAATTAAATACCTTATGAATAAACTTGCGGTGACTAGAAGGATAATCAAATGGTTATTACTTCTCCAAGAATTTAACATGTGTTGGTATGTGGTAACTGATCATGCAAGTACTGTACACTCGTAATGTATCCTTGCAGGGGTTCGGGGGCACAACCCCCAAAAAAAATGTTTCCCTCTTTTTGCCTATTCAGAATCGGTTGTTAATTTTTGTTAACCAACAAAAGAAAATGACATTGTAAAACCCTAATTCTAGAAGCTTCCAAAAATCTTGTTATAAGCAGTTGGGATGTATGTTGCTGGTGGGATTTTGATATTGTATTGTAGCATTTGTAGCAGTATTGAGTTGCAAGGATTGCAGGTTGTAATCGGTTTGATTTACTGGATAATAATATTGGACTCTCTGTTGGTGGATGTAGCCTGAGTTTGGGTGAACCACATTAAAAATTGTCTCTCGCTATTATTATTTTTGTGTATTTCCATTCCTCTATTTAATCTTTATTTGCATTTAATTGATATCTTATGCATGCAATTCCTAACAAGTGGTATCAGAGTGTATTGTGTTTGATTATCGTGTGTAGGAAGGTCTCACGGTTGAGTGGGAGTCCACGGTTAAGTGGGAGCAATGGCAGACGAGGGTAAATTGAAGGTAGATAAATTCAATGGGTAGAACTATCAGTTATGGAAGATGCAAATGGAGGATTATCTCTATCAGAAGGATTTATGGAGGTTGTTGGAAGGAATAGCCAAGAAATCAACAACAATGACTGATGAGGATTGGAAACTTCTGGACAAAAAGGCACTGGGAACCATTTGGTTGTGCCTGGCACCATTTGTGGCATTCAATATAACAGGAGTGAAGACAACAAATGAACGGATGAAAGCTTTGGCTAAACTGTATGAAAAACCCTCAGCCTCAAATAAGGTATTTCTCATGAAGCATTTGTTTAATCTGAAAATGATTGAAGGTGGATCTGTGACAGATCATTTAAATGAGTTTAATATGATTACCAGTCAGTTAACTTCTGTCAAAGTAAAATTTGATGAAGAGGTGAGGGCTCTCTTAGTTTTATGTTCTTTGCTAGAAATCTGGAATAGCTTGGTAATGGTTGTAAGTAACTTTGCCTCTGGTTCAAATACTTTGAAATTTGATGATGTTGTTAGTGTTATCCTTAGCGAGGAAATGCGATGGAAAAGCTCATGAGGGTCCACATCAAGTAGTGTTTTGAATGCAAAAAGCAAGGGCAGATCAAAGGAGAGAGGAAAAGGTTTTGGAGGTCATGGGAAGTCACGAGGAAAATCAAAGGACAAGAGGTCCCAATTCAGAGGACAAAAGGATTGCTGGTACTGTGGGAAACCAGGTCATCTGAAGAAAGATTGTTGGTCTCGAAAAAATAAAGAAGGAGACAAACAAGAAGGAAATAAGGAGGCAAATGTGGTAAGTAATAAATCTGAAGATGGTGCTTTGATTCTTTCCCTAGATACTGCTGATGATTCATGGGTTTTAGATTCAGGGGCCTCATTTCATGCTACGCCCCATAGAAGTTATTTTCTTGATTATGTCCAAGGGAATTTTGGGCTGGTTTATTTGGGAGATAACAAACCCTGTTAGATTGTTGGAAAGGGAAGAATTAAGATTAAGTTGCAGAATGAGAATCATTGGCTACTACAAGAGGTAAGGCACATTCCAAGGCTAAGTAGAAATTTAATTTCAGCAGGGCAGCTAGGTGATGAAGGTTACACAGTTACTTTTAATGATAAAAATTGGAAGGTTTCAAGAGGTGCCTTAATAGTAGAAAAAGGTGTGAAAGTAGGCACCTTATATCTTTGTACATGTCATACTATTCCTTCTAATTTAGTTGTTGCAGAGAAAAAATAAATAGGTTCAGGAACAGTTGCTGCAGGTTCGCAGGAAGAGACTGAAATAGTTGATGTAGGTTCTGAGACAACACTGTGGCATAACAGACTTGGGCATGTGAGTGAAAAAGGTATGAAGGTACTTCATTCTAAGAAAGTTTTACCAGGTCTAAAATGTATTAATATGGATTTCTATGAAAGTTGTGTGTATGGAAAAGAAAAACAAAGTTAGTTTTCTCAAGGATGGGAAGCAAAAGAAAGATGAAAAGTTGGAGCTTGTGTATACAGATGTATGGGGATCGGCTCAGGTATCTTCTCTTGGTGACTTTCGATATTATGTTACATTCATAGATGATGCAACTAGGAAGGTTTGGATTTATTTCCTTAGGCAGAAATCTGATGTATTTGAAATATTTAAGAAATGGAGAAGCTTGGTTGAGAATGAGATGGGTAAAAGATTAAATGTCTCAGATCTGAAAATGGTGGTGAGTATTGCAGCAAAGAATTTGAGGATTATTGTTCCTTTAATGGAATTCGTAGGAAGAAAATGGTTCCAGGAACTCCACAAGAAAATGGAGTGCTTGAGCGCATGAATAGGACAATAATAGAGCTTGCAAGGAGCATGAGATTGCATGTTGGGCTGCCTTTAAACATGTGGGCAGAGGCTGTCAATGCCATTGTATATTTAATTAATAGAGGTCCTTCAGTTCCTTTAGGTTGTGGTATTCCAGAGGAAGCATGGACAGGTAAGAAGGTGAGTTATTCTTTTCTCAAAACCTTCGGATGTGAAGTATTTGCACATGTAGATTCTAAAAATAGAACCAAGCTAGATGCAAAATCAAAAAAGTGTATCTTCGTTGGATATGGAATTGATGAATTTGGTTATAGGCTTTGGGATGTTGAAAATCTAAAATTGTGAGAAGAAGGGATGTTGTATTCAATGAGAAGGTGTTGTACAAAGATTAGTTGCAACAGCATGAGAAGAAAGAAAAGGATTATGTGGTTCTGGATGATACTCCAAATAGTGATGTTCCAATAGTTCCTCATGCTTCGCAACAACAACAAGAAATACCACAAACTCTAGTGAATGTTAGACGATCAACAAGGCTAAGTAGACCTCCTGAAAGGTTTTCTCCCTCTTTGTATTCTATTTTGTTAACAGATGCTGGTGAACTGGAAGGGTATGATGAAGCTATGCAGGTGGATACAAAGGTTCAGTGGGAGCTTGCAATGAAAGAAGAAATGGACTCCTTGCTGAAAAATTAAACTTGGGAATTATGTAAGTTGCCTATAGGTAAAAAGGATTTCCCAAACAAATGGGTTTATAGGATGAAAGAGGAAGATGGAGGTAAGAAAAGATTTAAAGCCAGGTTAGTTGTAAAAGGATTTGCACAGAAAAAAGGTATAGATTTTGATGAGATTTTTTCTCCGATTGTTAAGATGACTTCTATCCATATTGTTTTAAGTATTGTGGCTGCAGAAGATTTGCATTTGGAATAGCTAGATATGAAAACTGCCTTTCTCCATGGTGATTTGGAGGATATATATGGAACAACCACAAGGATTTGAGGTCAAAGGTAAGGAGAAATTGGTGTGCAGATTGAAGAAGAGTTTATATGGCTTGAAACAAGCACCTCGGCAATGGTATTTGAAATTTGATAGTTTTATAGCTGAGCAAGGCTATAGTCGGTGTAATTCTTACCATTGTGTTTATTTTTAAGAGTTTGGATAATGATAGCTACATTATTTTATGTTTATATGTTGATGACATGTTGTAGTAGGGCCTAACATGGATCACATAAGAGAATTAAAACAACAGTTAGCACAATCATTTGCTATGAAGGATTTGGGGGCAGCAAAACAAATCCTTGGTATGAAAATTTGTAGAGATAGGAAGATCAGAAAATTGACTCTATCTCAGGCTGATTATGTTGAAAAGGTGTTGCAGAGATTCCATATGGAGAATGTAAAAGCTCTCAGTACACCTTTGCCTAGTCATTTGAAATTGACTAAGGAGATGTGTCATAAGACACAAGAGGAGGAAGAAAAAATGTCCAAGGTACCATATGCTTCAGCTATAGAAAGTTTAATGTACATCATGGTATGCACGAGACCGAATATTGCACATATTGTAGGAGTTCTAAGCAGGTATATGAGTAATCCTGAATTGGAGCATTGGAAAGTAGTAAAATAGATTCTCAGGTATTTGAGAGGTACATCTAATAAACATATATGTTCTGGGGGCTCTAATATTGATTTAGCAGGCTATGTGGACTCAGATTTGATAGGGGATATTGATACCAGGTGGAGTACTATAGATTATGTCTTTACTGTAGGTGGGACAGCGGTGAGTTGGATCTCAAAGTTACAAAAGGTGGTTGCTTTATGCACTACAGAGGTAGAATATGTAGCTGCAACAGAGGTAAGCAAGGAGATGATATGGCTGCAATTTTTCATGGAAGAATTGGGCAAACAACAGGCCAATAGTTATTTTTTTATGGACAGCCAGAGTGCCATACATCTTGCAAAGAATTTTGCCTTGCATTCAAAGACCAAACACATACAGCTGAGGTATCACTTCATTCGGTCAGTGTTGGAGGATGGATGATTAAGGCTAGAAAAGGTACATACATATGAAAATTCAGCGAATATGTTTATGAAGGTGGTGACAAGGGAGAAGTTGAGCTCCTCTTTAGCTTCGATTGGCGTTCAAGATTGAAAACAATAAAATCAGAACAACAGAGTCTAGGGTGCTTATTTCCAATGGGAGCTACACGCACAGCGGTGTCATCCAGGATCAATCTCCAAGTGGGATATTGTTTGGTGTGGAGCCTAATCATGAGTCTCCAAGTGGGAGATTGTTGGTATGTGGCAACTGATCATGCAAGTACTATACACTCATAATGTATCCTCATTGGAGTTCAGGGGTGGCAGCCCCCAAGAAGTAGGAGTTCGAGGGTGCAGCCCCCGAAAAAAAAATTCCCTCTTTTTTGCCTGTTCGAAATCAGTTGTTAATTTTTGTTAACCGACCAAAGAAAAATGACATTGTAAAACCCTAATTCTAGAAGCTTCCAAAAGGCTTTTTATAAGCGGTTGGGATGTATGTTGCGGGTGGGATTTCAATATTGTATTGTAGAATTTGCAGTGGTATTGAGTTGCAAGGATTGCTGGTTGTAATCGGTTTGATTTACTAGATAATAATATTGGACTCTCTGTTGGTGGATGTAGCCTGAGTTTGGGTGAACCATGTTAAAAATTGTCTCTCACTGTTATTATTTCTGTGTATTTCCATTCCTCTATTTAATCTTTATTTGTATTTAATTGATATCTTCTACATGCAATTCCTAACAACATGACTATTATTGACAAACTTGGAAAGTTTAATGTAGTAGCAAATTTCCTATCCAAGATACATCAAGAAAATGGAGATTGTGAACCTGTTCAAGATGAGTTTCTAGATGAAAAATTATTTTTTATCTCTATTAAAACACTTTGGTTCACTGATATAGCTAATTATTTAGCTACATCAGAATTTCCACCTAATTTCACATTCAGGGAAAGAAAATGTCTTGTAGGAGAAAGTGTTCAATTTAAATGGATAAGTTGTGTTAGTGCAAAATATTATTATATATTACTTAGTCTAAGTAATATATTTACACATGGATTTAAGCCACCTTAGGTGGTTAGGTGTGTAACATCCCAACTGGAATATTAAATAACCTTAAACACAAATAATGCAAAAATCTCATTTCTCCTTTTTTTTATATAACAAAATCCAATAATATTACATTTGCAATTTCCAAGTACAATACATAATTTCAATAGATGGTCGCTTCACATGCGACTAGCAAATTTGAAATTTTTATTGTGAGCATATAACAAATGGTCACATTCCTTGCGACTTACAATATTTATCAATTTCATTTAGATAATAAGTAATGTTTCTTGTTCACAAGTCTTCGGCAATCAACTGCATGAGAGAGAGAGAGCATCACCCTAGTGCTTTTCCTCCAACCATAGACCAACTGTCCCCTACACACGTTCCTTCTAGAAGTGGTCCTTCCCTTCACAAGGGAATAGATAATGAGAATCAACTGATTCTTTATGCCATATGAGAACTAGTGAAGTGTCCTAGCTAATAACAATCAAGCTTACAACTCTAGTCTAGCTCTAGTTTTGTATAACCCACTCTGACTGTTCAGCTATCTGGTACACAGTGAACCAACGATGCAAGCAGTGACTTTTGCATTACTTTGGCCAAAGTTTCATATAAATAAATTCGTATGTTCACTCACTCTTTTCTCGACTTGGAGACAACATTCTTATAATTCAGTATACAACATATATATGACAACACTCTTTGACTTGTTTATATATCAATCTTAAAGACATACAATATTCCCTTATCTACTGGTCAATTAGAAAAGTATTGGGTTAGAGCTTAGGTGACTTATGAAACATACATTGAGTCCCTCTTTGCATCCTTGCAATCACGGGTTTATGACATCATGTCATCTACTCAATGGCTTGTCTACCTATTTCCATGCTCATCAGTATTCTTCTATAATAATATACAAGATTTTGTCATTTAAGTCATTTGGTTTAACAATTAAAGACTCTTTCTTAATCTAGGAATGTATTTGTCTTCAACTTTATCGAAGAAAAGTAATAACTTTATAATCTTTCATATTGCATACATTTCTTCTTGTAATTCAAAAGAGAATTCTAATAATAAATAGTCTCTTTCTAAAAGATTTGACCTTTCAAATCAATAGTGAGTGTAATACTTGACATTCTTGTAGATATTCTCGGTCTAGACTAAATAATATAAACCCTTTCCAAAACTAGGATAAGATAGTTTAAGATAACTTAGTTACCTAAAGAATAACATTTATAGACAAATTATATTTCTTTTGCATATATACAAAAATAGAAGTCTAATATCAAGTAATTCTACACAAAGATATTGACTAAATTTCTAGCTTTTAAGCTTTAATAACATGTTCTCTACCTTTTCAATTAGCTACTACTTATAAGTAGAATACTATGATAGTATAATGATATTATTTTGGTCTTTCACAAAGAGCAATGAGACTCTTGATCTGCTACAACACTTTTAGTTCTGAACAAAATAAATTTGGATGATTTAAAATGACCTTTTCTCAGGTCTCTAAGTACACCTTCCTTCGGCCTATTTCAAGTCAATTAAACTAAATATATAGCATTCGTTCTATATACACAATAGCTCATAAAGTTTCTATTGTCGATTAGGATTGCACCCTTATGCAAAGTTGTGAAACTCTGCAATCCTTTGAAACATTAGATCAAACTCAGGCTGTGGGTGACCTATGGTGAGCTTGAACCTCCAGATGGGCTAGTTCCCTTGATAAAATGATAAATTTGTAGGAAAAGGGTAAAAAAGATCTAATGGAATCACTAAAACTGAAACTATAAATACGGTGATACACCTAATTTTGATGGAAAATTTGCAAATCTGACTCACAATAGATCTCAAAAATCTATCCACACAATCCACTTCTGGCAATGTAATCACAAAAATGTTTCTAAAGAAGGCTGGAAATTATCTTCTTTATGAAGGAAAATGACTTCAGTAGCACAACCTAAGACCTGTGATATCACTACGCTTAACACTTGCAAGTAAGAATGAGACACTAATTTTAAAGGTTTTTATATTTAAACACAATAAAATTTCATCAAATCACTCATACAAGTAGCATTAATGGAAAGGCAAACACTTGATTCCAATGACAAATAAAGGAAAATATTGCATAAAAGACAAAAAAATGGAACCTGTAACCTGCTGTAATCTCTATAAAATCTGTAGTCAATGAGTTACAAAACCTCTTTCTCTCTCAAAGTGTAAAGAGAAAAGAATGCAAGAACTGCAAAATGAGTTACAAACAAACTTTGTCTCTCAATGTGTAAAAGAGAAAAGAATGCAAGAACTAGAAAAACCTAAGTTTTTTCTTTACATAGCTTGCTCTCTCCAAGAGGCAAGAAAAAAATAACTGCAGCTAACTGCCTCTAAAAATAAGCTCTCCAATTTGATCCACGAGCAAACCAAGAAATCCCTAAAAACAAGGGTCAAAACTGCCTCAAAATGAGCAAAAATAGCTCCAATCTACTAGTCTCCATGTGTTTGACCAAGAATTTGACCAAAACTCTCCAATTTGTCCTCCAAATCATGCAAAAGTCTCCAAATAGCTTCAGTTAACTCAACTCATCCATCTTGCATGATTTTGCATATGTATATCATGTGGAAGAATAATACAGTAATCATTTGCATGATTTACTCTATTATGAGTTTCAATTTGCCTAATTTCTCCAATTTTACAACTTGTGACAAAATAATAGAGTAATTTATAAAATATTACTTTATTATTTGTTTACATGATATATAGTTGTAAAATTATGAAAAAATGGAAGAAAAGAATATACCTTATATCTCCTTTTACATTTGCCTAATTTGCACAATTTTACATGATTTTGATGCCAAAATTAGGTCTTACTACATGAGAGAAAAATATTACCCCCTTATGCCTCCCATGCAAAAATAGGTCACTTACATGCAAAATAATATGATGAATTATTAAGAGAAATAATAATTGGATCATTATCACCTTATAACTCCATGTAGAAGAAAAACCTCCTAGTTGCATTACACATGCACTCAAGGCATAAAAATATTCCCTTATCACTCCATTACATTGCAAAAGAAAACAAATATCTATTTGCACCTTACATGTACTATCTGTCTGCATAACCTTGCATTATATCTCATACTCCTGCCATCTCACCCTTTGTCTTCATGATCTGCCACCTTATTGTCTTGTCGACTAGCATAAAAAAAAAGTCTTAAGGCACTAAAGCCTCTCCTTCTAATGATTTGACCCTTTTGACTTAGCCAAAACAAATGCAAAAGAAATAATGTTGTCGGCCCACAGGCCCCTCTTTGGCATAATCACTAAGTTTTACTCAAGACCAAGTCTTGACCTCGGGCATTTTAGATAAGGTAAAATGATTTGGTTTTTGCAAAGTCAAAAAGAAGTGAGAAGAAGAGAATGCCATCGAACAAAAAGAATGAACAAACCCCAAAAGTTGTCATTCTTTCAATCCTTCATTTGTATTTTAGCTCTACAACTTTGACTGGTTGCCGCTAGGGTTTGAAGGAAACAAGCTTTTCTCATGCTCTTTCCATGGCTTCTCTGGTCGATTCTTTTTCATTTACTGTGGTATTTCCATGCAGGAAGGTGAGCATGTCATTTTGGGTTTCTACTGACATTTTCTTGTTATTTTCTATTTGTTCCTTCATCTTTGGCTGTGGCTATGTGCTTAGTATATACTGTCAGTAATTTGACAAGCTTTTCTTGTTCTTCTGTGTCTTTTTTAGCAACTGTAACTTTGTATTTTGAGAACTCAAACAAAAAGAGGTCGCGACCTGTTATAGCTCTGCATCCAAGACAATGAGGTGAGTCTCTTTTGTTTTTCCTTGTTGTATCTCATTTTCCTTTCACTGTGGCGCCAAAAAATGATAAGGGTTTCAAAAATTTTGAAATGGATGTTTGTTTTCTTTGAAGAAAACATCCTCTGTGCTACAGCCGTGCTTGCATAATGCCTTTTCTTACACTTTTGACTTCACTTTTGTATCTTCCTTTGACTGTATGCAAAACTGAAGCAAGGGTTTTCAAAAGTTGAAATGGGTTTTGTATTTCTTCAAAGAAAAAGACTCTCCTGGTCGCGGCCTTCACTATCACTTTCTATGTAGCATTTTACCTTGACTGTATTCAAAAAATGTAACAAGGGTTTCAAAATATTCAATATGGGTCTTAACATTTTTTGTATAAAAAGCTTCTCTTATAACGGCCATGGCATTTTCTTGCCTCCTATACATGTCTTTTACCTGTAGATGCAAAAATATGTAAGGGTTTTTTGAAAATGTGATGAGGGTTTTGATATTTTTCTGCATACAAAGGCCTTTCTTGTCACGACCTGCTTTACATTTCCTTCCTCTGGCACTATTCACTGCATTTTCTTTATCTCTGTAGATGCAAAATATGTACTTAGGGTTTCAAGAAACAATAAGGGTTTGATTTTCCTTGCATTCTATGTACTCTTCCTGTCTCTGCAGATAAAACACATGAGGGTCTCAAAAATGTGACAAAAATTTGGTATAAAATACCATTTGTAGCCACGGCCTTAATGTATTCTCCCTCTGTAGCATTATTCTAACTGTATACCAACAATGAAACAAGGGTTCCAAAAATTTGACATGGTTTTTTGTCACCTCTAAGCAATGAGGTCCTCTATAGAAAATGGCCATACTGTAATTGCAATTTTGATATCGTTTTCACCTGTATGTGAGAAAATGACAAAAGGGTTTCAAGAATTTGAGATGGGTTTTGAACTTTTTTAGGAAAGACGGCTCTGACCTGCAACCTTTCTTTTTCTGATATATTTCTTTCCAGAAAGGGCATCTTTAAAAACTGTCTTCTTGCATTGCTTTTCTGTGCTTTACTATATGATATGAACTTGATATAATGTATCTTACTTGAACTACCTCTTGTAGCTTCATTAATTTGTCTTTCACTTGCAATGTCCTTGATGTATGAGGACTAAACCTTGACATGATATGCATGATGTTTCAGCTCTGTAGCCTATCTCCTGTAGCTGTTATGAACATAACTTACACATAGAACAATGATGAACTGTGATATGACTGTAACATGATATGCTTTGTCATTTATGCTCTTTTATAACAAAGAAATTGTACCTTTTGCATACTAAAAATACACATGACAGTTTGTAGATTTTATTATGGCTCTTGTAGCCTTCACTTCATGTATATCAGCATTCTATGATGGTGTTATTGATCAACTTTATGACAGTCTTGGCATATACTTCTCAGTTGATTCTTTATTCATCACAAAGCTGTCCTTCATAGCACTTGTATACTTTTATGACATCTTAAGGTCTGATTTTATGATGTTTGACCATACCTAGATGACTTCTCATATCTATGGCATAAATATGAACAGTAGAAAGACATTTCAATGATGATAGAAATAAAGAGGAATACCTTCACATGACTGTACTTCTCTGTTCTGCATATTGTCAATTTGATTCAGAATCATTGCTTCTTTTGTAACATGTAATGAAGCAATTTGAACATGTTTGATCTGATTTTGATAGTCTGTTTATCAAGTGGCATAGTTTATAGGAGCAACTGCTCCTCTTCACTTTTATCATGATGACTTCACTTTTTACAAGTTGACTGTTATGATGCATAATAACTTCTTGAATAATGCATCTTGTCCTTTACAATCTGATATCCTTTTCAAATGAATAAAAATGAAAACATGCTGGGCTTAACCCTTGTGGCTGCCACATTTTCTCCACATGTTTTAATGTCTTCAAATCAGCAACATTACGTTTCCTATACCTACACAGTGAACAAACAAGTTAGCATAAAAACATACCTCTTGAAGTTGATTGACCTTTCTCATGATGATCTGATTTATTACACATGTTTGATTTGATCCATTCACATAAAATGCAAAATGTCTGCAAGTTGATATGTCTGTTGATAAAAGCATGTGATAATCTAAAAATATCCAGAGCTTCTAACAGGGCCTTCCCATAATTTTTTGCAGGTACACAGTCATGATCAGGAGCTAAAGATAAAGACATGAAGACCAGCTCTCAACTGAGGACATCAACCTTATGATAAAAGGCAATGATGGATATTTAATATTCTCATGTGTTCTTTCTCTTTTCCTTTTATCATTAGATGTATAGCTTGCATATATCTGCATTGCTCAGTTTAGTCACTCCCACAGCTTGTGTGGGACACATTTAAACATTTCTTTAAACATGATTAGTTACTTTACCTTATGCAAATGATTTATGTATGTTTCTTTTTTGAATCAAATGCATAAGATAGAATAACTGAAACTGATATGAAACACGTGTTCAAAACATGATATGAAATGACAGTTTTATAAATACCTTTCTTTCACACTGAAATGTGATCACTTGAATGATTCAATCATCTCATAACTGAAAGATAAAACTAGTTAAAACCAATTATCTTTCATTGACTATCTGATATCTTGCCATTAGATATTCATTTGTTAGGATGGTTTGACAATCCTGATTGGACTGTAAGATTATCCTGTCAATTGATCCTTATTTTCTCTTGTCAAGACATCATACATTCATTGATTGCATTAACTTAAAAGTTTTCTTTTACTCCTTTCGAAACAATTTGCAAATCAGGTCTAACTAAATTAGGTGTGAACATAATTTAGTAACATTTCTGGCGATCTCTCAACGGTGTTTGCTTGCTAAACAAATTGGAACCAATAGCCTTGCAATTCCATTGGGCACATGAGTCTTCTTCTATCTTGAACTTTGAAAATCTTCTTGCAACTCAAACTGATAGAAAACTACAGCAGCAAAACAAAACTAAAACTAAAACTATTCTGACATGTTTAAGACATGGCCAGGAAAATGTGCATGTGCACTTCTTCGAAAACAAAATGCTGAACTAAAATCCTACTCTACCCTACACTAACCAGTCATAGTTACTAGTCAAACAAATCCATTAACTGGCTTTGTAAAATAACTTCCCTTTCTTATTAAGAAAGGATGTTCTGTAAGCTATTTTGCTACTGACAAGATATGATTCATAAGGACATACCTTATAGAATGCTGCAAAACTCTCTGAAGAACAAAAATAACCTCTCTCACTATCTGAATTTGATCATAGGCAATGTTGTTATAAGGTGAATAGATGATCTCATTTTGCTATTCTAGGGCTACAAGCTCTTCTTTAGGAATAACAGCAATCTGTACCTCCTTATTTAGTTCTTTGACAGCTATATCCCTGATGGGACAGCCTCTTGCAATGATGAATCTCTGGCCAATACTCCTGGTGTCCTGATTTGGATCTGTTGTCCTATTTTCACTTACAATTTCAATCTGGTTTAAAATAGTTAGCCCATATGAATGAAACGGATGATCACATAATGCCGGTTCATTTGACACTAGCTGATCATCAATGTTAGAACAAAAAACTTCTATGATACCTAAAAACATGCTTTCATCTAACTGATAATCTTGCACTGAATCTTGATGAATTTCATCACTCTACTGCTCAAAACTAGACACTGATGTTAGTTCAATCAAGTACTGTCCATCCTCCAAAAGCTCCACCTGCACACTTTCCTTGTTGTCTTCAACCTGATTAGCCTCATATTGTTCAAATGCAAAAGGCAAAAGTTTAGGAACCTGATTTACCTTGTTATACTCATCATTTGCTGACTTAGGCTTTTGATCCCTACAAGAATCCAGCAGATTGGCAAGCTCCCTACAAGCTAAACAATCAGGATCTTGACAATCAGATATGGAATTATTTTGAAAAGATTGAATATCTTTAATTATTTCACTTGATTGGTATGAAAACAAATTAGATGTTTTATTTTCACGAAGAATGACATTTGATTTAGTTTCATATCCAGCCTGGTAATCAATCCTATGATTATGCAAAACAAGATTGTTAGTCTCCAAAATGGAACTATCCTTTTTCTCTTCTAGCTGAACTGAGACCTCAACCTCGTTCCTATCCTTATGGACCAGTAGTACATCATGTTCTACAGTATCATTTGGCTATCTCAAATTAGTTGGTAATTTGGGTAATTATATGATGTCTTCATCTTGATCAACAAAAGAAGGCAGTTGATCAAACAAAGAAACGACATATTCTTCTTTGTCTAGTTTATTCTTACTTAGAACTTAGGCAATCTATTTTTGCAATTGAAGATTTTGACCTTCCAATCTTTGTATCCTGCTTCGATTTATCTTGTGAACAGCATTAGATAACTTTTCAAATGATTCAAAATGTAAAGGATTTGGAACAGCAATGACCTCTTGCTCCACATCATATGCATTATGCTTACTTTCAGCTAGGAATACAAAAAAAATAGCAGCACCGCTGCTAGATTAAAACTTGGAATCTTGATAGGCTTGGGCTCTAAAACCTTTTGCTCTTGTTCACCATACCAACTTGGAATCTTGATTGGTTCAGGTACTACTACCTTATCTTCTTCCTGATTTTGGATTGGTATGGATAGGATAGCCTTAATAAGATTTGGCATTTTGTAATCAGGATGCTTGGTCCAAGAAGGCTGCCATGGTTGTTCAAGACTGTGATGACTTGGTTCAGATACTTGATGCAACTGATACTAAAGACAAATGGACTGATTTTGAATGAAAACAAGCTCTTGATTAAAATTAGAACTTCTAAAACTTGGAATTTGATACCTACTAACCTCATTTTGAACAGGCTGATCTAGAATGAATGCAACTGTCTGGATCGCTTGCCTTTGTACTTGTGCAAGCAAAAACTTCATCTACTCCTCTTTTGCTACTATCTCCCTCCTAAAACCTTCTTCAAACTGTACCCTTTGTGCCTCCGACTCTTGCTCATGAAGATAGGCTTGATAATCTAGTTCCTCCTGTTGCTGCTCATATTATTGCTGCCTCTTAAACTCCTCTATCTGCTTTGTGATTTCTAGCAATGTGTTTTTTGTTTCATTCATGCTATTCTTTATATATTCAACCCCTTGGAGGTGATACCGTTTGAGTTGATCTGATATCAGAGATATTTATTGAGGTTTGTTTTGGACATACGTATGTTGATATGAAGGTTCAGCAGGGGTGGGTGGGAGGTAAGAGTATTGTGCATGCTGGTTTCTTTGAAAATCAAAGGAATTAGGGATGAAACCAGTAGCATGGATGATTTGATATGGCTGATAAGATGGAGGATTAGTAGTATTTTCATGATATGATGGATGATATGACATGTTCCCATGAAAGGTAGACATGTTTACTCATTCAAAAAGTTAGAAAAACAACTGAAAGCTGATCTTGTGAAATTCTTCTCATAGGCTGCAAAATTTGACCTGTTAAACCAGAAAGTTAGAGTCACCAGGTATTTGAAATAAAAACCTTTGAAAGGCTGTAATAACTATTGATCATACCAAAATAGTAGCAGTAATAAGTTCTTTTTGAACTAAAAATCAGTTAAAAGTCCCACCAGGCGTGCAAAAAATTGTATGTTTCTTTTTTGAATCAAATGCATAGGATAGAATAACTAAAACTGATATGAAACACATGTTCAAAACATGATATGAAATGACAATTTTATAAATACCTTTCTTTCACACTGAAATGTGATCGCTTGAATGATTCAATCATCCCATAACTGAAAGATAAAACTAGTTAAAATCAACTGTCTTTCATTGATTGTCTGATATCTTTTCATTAGATATTCATTTGTCAAGAAGGTTTGACAGTCTTGATTGGACTGTTAGATTATCCTATCAACTGATCCTTACTTTCTCTTGTCAAGACATCATACATTCACTGATTGCATTAACTTAAAATTTTTCTTTTACTCCTTTCGAAACAATCTGCAAATCAGGTCTAACTAAATTAGGTGTGAACATAATTTAGTAACAGTTTCTACTAAGTTTGGTATATGGATATAACCTTGTATGGTTTGTTTAAGTATCATAATAGCCATCGGCTTTAACAACATAATCATTCGACTGTTGCTCAATCGATACTCTTGTATATCATTAACAGTAATGAATAACATGTATATAATATATACAATACTCTTATCTAAGAGATATCAATATGTAATGCCATAATTAATAACAACTGTTATTCGGCATGGGATAGTTTATATCATACAAAGATAATAAGGATGCATAAAACTATCTTCTTTGTCTACCGATAATATGGTAAGAATAAATAGAGAAATACCTTTGTCAAGGTCGATTAATAGCAAGGTTAAACTAACACTAAGTTCTTTGATATTTTACTTGCCATTTGGCAATTAAATAATACAACTTCATTTTATCCTTACTTGTAGATATCGATAGTCTACATAAACATTGTTTCGACACTTTGAATGGGATATAATATGCTCACCTGTAGGGTTTAACAAGCAGAACATTATCCACAGTTGTGTTCCTTCCTCCCAAAACCTGAGTTTCAATCTCTCCTTCCTTCTACGTTGTGCTTCCCAACATGAAAGAATACTTTCTAAATCCTCCTCCTCACACTTAGTTATGCACAACACAATTAATGCATCCCACTACTCTCCCTAATCATTTGTGGGCTTGCATGTAGAAATAAGGGAATTATGGAGCTACTGCTCCTCCCCCACTTCCTAAGCATCTAGGAAGAGTACATTGGGTGATAAAGAATTTATCTTTTTTCACTAGACATTATACTTAGACCGAAACTAAGTCTTAAAAGAATAATTAAAAATAAACAAAAGTACACCTACCATATAGATGTCACTTAATGCATTCCTTCAAATGCTCTAACTATGCTTTTTTTTAGCATAATTATCGACGATGGAGACTCACAAAGTTGACTTAGTCCTAATCAACAAAATTGGACATGTCTGGTCAATTACTTAGATCGACTCAACATTCAAAGGTATACACTACCTTACTATCTGTCGATGGAGAAGATTTAGCCATCGAATTGACGATGACAAAAATTAACAAGTATAAAATGATCTCAATACTAAAAATATTTCTAATACAACCAAAGACAGAGATTAAGACTTAATCCAAAATTGGCTTATCGTCTAATAAGAATGTGTGTGTTTCCAGATGGCATAAGGATCCTTGTATTCACGCAATCTAGCCTCCTCTCTATGGTGATACTCTCTCTCTCTCTCCTCATCTCAGAGGGGGACAAACATTGTTCCTGCATCCACCTCAATTACACAATAGTAGTTAGTCCATTACATCATTTAACCACTTGCTTAATAATAATGTCATAAACAATTATTCTTTGCAAATAAACTAATATTAATCAAATGCATTTTCTATCATTACTTTAATCATAATATTATCTTTGACTAACTATCTATCTTCTCGAAAATAAAAATTATAAGTATGTTTAAAAACGAGGTGTGACAAGGTGTCGACTTGGAGAGTTCTACACAACTCTCCAAGACACATGTCGACACTCTTTCTTCCACCTCTAGTTGAGTGTTAAAGTTGACTTCTAAGTCGACTCAACCTCTCTCACCTATATATACACCTACCTTGTTCATAATCTATCGCTCCAAATTTATAATCAGCAATGCATCTAGTAAATCCTCGTTTCTAACATGGTATCAGAGCTACACTAATTAGCTTGTTGGTTTGTTTGGAGGCATAAATACCCTATTTGATAGAAATTTTTGTAAAAAATGCTTTTTCTTTTGAAATTTTGACATTTTGCAAATTTTCATTAGTAGATTTGGTGAATTTTGTGAAGATTTGGTGAATTTTGTGAAGATCTGGGTGAATTTGCAGGTTCAGATCATGTTTTTTGCAGGCATTTTTCATGTTTGAGGCACATTTTTTTAAATCTTTAGTAAATTTTAGGTGTTTAGGTCAATTTTTGCCCTTTCACCCTGTGATCAAGGGTTTCAAACGTCGATTTTAAGTGTTTTGTAGAGATTTTTCCTAACGGCTTCCCATTTCTTTGTTGCCACTATCGTTGGAGGCATCACAACAAGCCGCAATCTCCTCACGCAATCATGGGTTTGGGTTTATCCAAACCACCAACATCTAGATCCGAGGTCAACTTTCTTCAAGTCAACGTTTTCCTTGCAGGCCGTCAAGGTTTATCTCTCATTTGGTGGGCTCTGTTCTTACTATGTAACATTCAACGTTCAGTCCTGGGTCAGCCCTGGACCTGCAAAGATCTCCATTTTTTAGCCTAAAGACCCCTGTCTTTTGTGGGTACTTTATCCCGTACACCTTCTAAACCCATAAAATGACTCTTGTTGGCCTCACTTCCACAGCAGCCACCCTCCAATCTGCCTTGATCCTCTCTGCAGATTTCACAAAACTATGCCAACGTCTCCATTAGCAGGTCGCCAATCTTCTTTCAAAACCACCAAGATCTCCATTTGTTGAGTCTTGTATCAAAACGCTTTGCATTTCACAATGGCCATGGGAAATCTCCACTTTTGGTTGTTCTTTTCATCTGTAGGGTTGATTCATAATCTTTGGTGTGCAAGCCTTGTTTTGGCACCACCATAGCCATTTCTTGGCTTTGCCTACATTATTTTGGTAGTTTTTGCCCTACTCTTGTTTTCTAATGCATTTAAAATTATGCTTTAAACAAAATAGGCATGTAAAAACATTTAAAACTATGTTTTTACAAATAGGGGCATTTAAAATTTGGAAAAAAATGATTTGGAGAAATTATAGTTTTTAAAAAACCCTTGTATTTTCACCTGTCAAAGACAAAGGGTGAGGCCCTATTTGGAAGGAGGCCAAAGACGAAGGGGGTATTGGCCTAGTTGGAAGGAGGCCAATGCCCCCTCACAATCAAAACTATTGTATTCTATTCTCTTTTCTGATTCTAACGAGGAGTTGGAAGGCTAGGTCCATTATCGCCACATGCATTTTTTTTATTTTTTTTTAGTGCATTTTTTTATTAAATAGGTCATTTATAGGAAATTGTTTGTATTATAACTTTTGATCGATAGCTCGAAATTGAGCACCGTTTTTTGCAAAAGTTAATGTTTTCACGTTTCCCATCCATTGGACCTACTTGCATTATAAAATGCAATAAGTTATAAAGTGCCAAAATTGGGGGGTAATCAAGCAAAGGGGGGGTTATACACGCACTAAGATATAAAGTGCCACAAATTCAAGGGGGTGTCATTGAGTTTTTTTCCTTTCGATACATCTAAGTCTACAACATACATCTCATCTACATGGTTTAATAAGTGTGATCAAGTCTATCTCCAAGAGCTTCTATCATAGTAGGACCTTGAAAACACCTAATCAGGATTGTATAGCTCTTTGGGAAGGTCAACAAACAAAGAAGTCATGAGCTCATAAGTATAAGTCCAAGAGACTCTACTACTATAGAGGACTATGTCACAGAATTTAGCTCAATGAGGTTCCAACTAAAAGAAGGTGGGATGGACTCATATCAGCCACAAATATTTGGGATAAAAAATATTGAATTATGGGGGGTTCATAGAGTTGTGTCAAGAGCATTTCCGAGTTGAGCCAAGAGCACTTCCACAAAGATATGTCAAGAGAAATTCTAAGTTGATCCAAGATCACTTCCACAAAGATATGTCAAGAGTACTTTCACTACTCCTTCAACATCCTTCAACATTTTTTTCGCATTGTATTGAGATGTGTCAAGAACACTTCCACTACACCATCACCTAATGCTACATGTGAATCCATAGTTGATTCTTAGAGAACTTCAAGAGATTCATCACAACAAAAGATTAATATCAGTTCCTTTGCTTCTACAAATTTCAAGAGTTGCTTCATAGAAGGCTTCCAGAGAATCTTTAGAGCAAGACTTCATTATAGCCACATGGGATGCAATTTTTCACATTTCTCTTTTAGAGGAAAGTTTTTCCCCACAATCCATTTTCTTTCTTTCTCCACCTTATGAGAGATGTATTTGTACATGGGTACCTCATCAGGCCTAGTAGTCAGGACCCATCTTTATTGTACCCACCTAAGCTATGTTTAAGGAGGGGTGTTAGTGCAAAACATTATTATATATTACTTAGTCTAAGTAATTGTTAGGTATGAAAATGGAGAATGATAACCACTAGAATGTAAACTAGATCAAACCCTTTTCTATATAACATTCAAGGAAAGACTAAGCCAAATCACTACCAAGTGAAGGAGGACTTAGCTACTGATCTTGTGACTCCTGTGTTATAGATGGATCAAATTTAATTTAGACTTTTTATCAAACCCTAGGTTAATAATGCATAAAACCCTAGTTCTACAATGGTCTACTTATAACAAAGAAAGTATAATAGATGTCCAAAAACTAATTGCATAGGGATGATCAGAGGAATGATAGAACCTATCTCCCAAAAGCAAAAGTGTCGGGAGCAAAAGTGTTGGAGGACCAAGGTGGGACCGCCCAGGTCCTGATTGGAAGAATCTGTCGGAGGTGTAAACTGGAAAGTTGTTGTAGAGGATGTCCTGATGCCAAATCCAAACTCAAAAAAGGTAGAGGGACATGGGTGGTAACACCCATGTCCTTAATGAGTGAATTCTCTGAAACTGTTTCTAGATCCCAAAACCTTGATCTTAAACCTGTCTTCCTGTAGCTCTGTATTTCCCAAATCTCGCTCCTGTAATCTGCACACAAAAAGATAAGAAGGGGTTTGGGGGTTATGGTGTTGAGGGATTTTCCTTAGTCAAATCCCAAGATAGCATTCAAGCTTCCAAACACTATTGATTGATAAAGAGTGTGTACCCTTGTGGGGGCAGAGGATGAAAATAATGATAACGAGATGATTCAAATGATTATAAACAACAATGATATCACCTATGTGATGAACCCTTAGAATGATGAAGATCCTTCAACTCCTAAGGAAGAATAGATGATAGCTCCATGCCTACAACAACACACACTAACAAAACACAAATTTACTCTATAATCACAATGAATGCTCTTGCTTGCTTCACTTCAAGACCTCAAGTTATGCCCTTTCCAACCTAGTTACAAATGAACTCAAAAACACACTTATATATGATTTCCCACTCACAATCATAAATTCAAACCAAGAGAGTCGACAAGGAGAAACCTTTAGAAAGGTGTTAAGCTGACATAAACTTAAATTAGACCCAACCTAAAGTGAGGGACTTGGGTGGTACTACCCAGGTCCTTTAGCCTCATTTAGGTCTACGGTAAGTTAAATCATGGAGCCCATATTCCAATTTTATCATGGCGCTAGGCAATTTTGTGTAGGGATAAACATTTTGAATGTATAATGTAATAAAGAGGGCCTAGGAGCTAAACAAGGAGGTAAAATAACATGTGGACACTTTTTACTCCATAACAGTAATATATTTGCACATGGCTTTAAGCCACCTTAGGTGGTTAGCTGTCAACTTGGAGAGTTCTACACAACTCTCCAAGACACATGTCGACACTCTATCTTCCACCTCTAGTTGAGTGTTGAAGTCAACTTCTAAGTCGACTCATCCTCTCTCACCTATATGTAGAACTACCTTGTCCACAATATATTCACTCCAAATATTTAATCAGCAATGCGTTTAGTTGATCCTCATTTCTAGCATAAGCAGACTACTATTCAAAAGTGGACCTGATTTGATATTGCATCGATGTGTAAGACCAGATGAGACTTATAGCATCTTGCGGGTGTGCCATGATGACCCTTCAGAAGGACATTATTCAGCAAAATGAACTTCTCATAAGATTTTGGGTGTTGGATATTATTGGCCCTCCATGCATAAAGATGTCAAAAAGTATGTTCAACACTATGATGAATGCCAAAGAGTAGGGAGACCAACCACATCCAACGAAATGCCCCTCCAACCACAAATAGTTATGGAGCCATTTGAAAAATGGGGACCTGTAAACACAAAAATCATGCACTGCCTCCACGAGGACCCCTGTGATGATTCAAATCCTTGTCACGTACATGTAAGCATGAAAATAAATCCTTTGAGCAGTAGGCATTTTGATGATGTGTCCTCTTTTCTCGTCTTGTGTTGTTTCTTCCTTGTCGATTTCTCTCCCTCCCTGTTTGCGACGCTTTTTGACACTTGTTGCGACACTTGTCCACTTGCATTTTCTAGATTTTGACTTTGATCCTAAGCCTTGTGAGAGTCTTGTAGGTGAGTTTTCACCTCTCCCCTTTGTTTTTCCTCTTATGCACCTCATAGAAGCCTTCTAGAGGTCCCTCGATCCATCTCCCACTAACAGTTTTTATTTTCGACCAACCAATCCAAATCTCCCCCTATTATTTACAGATCTCACCTAGAGATCCTACAGATGTAAGTGGAGATTTGGATTCTTCCATATGACTGACTTGTTTCTTGATGCAGAACCTGTCCTTTTCCTTTCTTCTACCATCTCCCAGCCTATTTTTCTGCATTTGACCTTGTCCAGCCCGGATCTCCCCTGGGCGACCCTACTAGCAAAAGGGGCGACCCTGCCATTTTTGGACCCGTGGAAAAACTTGAGTTTCTCTCTCGTTTTTGCTCTATTTTCACCCGTTTTTCTTTCTGTTTGCATGATTTTTTATCCTTGATATAGAGTTAACTATTTCATGCACCCACACATGCATAATTAGCTCTATTTGATCTCAAATTAACTCTTCAATCAATCTCATGCATTCCCTCACCTCCATTTCCTCTTCAGTGATAAGCTATCATTGCTTCATCACTCTCTAATCAGTTGAGTTCACTAGGTAATCAACCTTGTTAACTCGCCAATCTATTCTTGTTAACTCATCAATCAAATGAGTTAACTCTTCAATCAATTCCTTCTTCTAAACCTAGAAATACCCCCCTCCCTCAAGCACAAAGGGAGGCAAATTCATTGTGCACACAACTCTTGCTGATTTTGCTCTCCAACTTAGCATTCAAATGCTCTTACAGGATGAAGGTGCCTTTTGTTTTATTTGTTCAACTAAGTAGCATCACACTGCTTCATTCTATGCCATTGTGCTCAATCCAAGCTCTCACTGAGTTCATACAAGCTTCATCAAAGCTTCTTTTTGCTTCTTTGGGTCATTTTGTTGTCAAGAGGATCACCTGATGCCACAAAAGGATTTGAAGTTGCCTATTACAAGGATTGTTGAGGGTAGTGGAGTCAACAAATCTTCATTTCTCTCAGGTTCCTTCATTGTTTTCATAGTAATTAGATAATCACATTTGCTCTTGGGAATAGTAACACATTGCTTTTTCCTTGATAGATTAGATCTTGCATGTTAGATTAATCTCTTTCATATTTCTAGATCTACATTGTTAGAAGAAGCATTTTTCCCTTTTCTTAGATAAAAATTGCATTCAAAACATCGAAAACCCAAAAAACATAGGTTAACATTACATTGGAAAAGTCATATAGGATTGCACACATATTTCCTTTTCATAGATTAGAAGCATTTCTATTTCCAAAATACTCTAAAAAAACACCAAAAAGATGTTTTGCATATCATTTAGTTTGCATGCATATAGAAACATTAGAATAGACAAAATTGGAAACCCTCGATTCCATCACGAGGTAATCACAGTTCAAACGATTCCAAACAAACCCTTGATTTCATCACAAGGTACAAGCAAAGTCAAAACACAAACCCTAGGTCAACAAAACCCTAGGTCAAAACCCTAGATCTAGTTAAGGTTAGTAATCACACAACTTCCTCTCTTCTGATTCACGAATGTGCTTAGGAGTGAGAGGAGAGTGGGTGAGGGCTATCTGTGATGAGATCGAGAAGATCCATCCACGACCATAGCAACAGACATTTGTTCTACCACAAGGAGACCCATTTGTCCTTTTGTTGTTAGAAGAAACTAGACAGCGATAGATACAACAAGAATTCTTACAACTCTTACAAAGACAAGAGGTCATCAACAAAAACAACCGTTCACCCACCCAAAGGTAGAATTTAAGGAATCCAAATAGAAGAAGAGAAACCAGTGACCTTCGCGTCATAAGGTTATCTCAACTACAACAACAATTGAGTGAAACACACAACAAAATGCACAACAACAAAGGCCACAGAACTTGTTGACCCCTCTCTGTGAAGTCTAGCTCTCCAACGAGCCAAACCCCCCCGTGTCTCGCCTCCTCTTGACTGGCTAATTCCACATGAGTGAGAATGACGTGGTGGATCACCCCGTGGTAAGGAGGGAAAGGGTCCGTGTGCATGCTGAAATCTGACCCGACAGCCCCAGGCAACCGGAGTCACGATTTCAAGCGTACAGGACTAGACTTCATTGGACCCATAGATCCGCCCTCGCAAGGAAAAGAATACATCCTTGTTTGTGTTAGGTCATAAAACATGTACACTAGCATTTTATACCTAATTTATCACCTGGGTGGACATAAATTATTTACACTTGTTAATTAGGACCTATTATAGCACCTTTTTGAGCATTAAGCATGCAATTCTTGATCTCGATGCACAAAACCCCAAAAAATAATTATAAGGTGGGGCTAATAACACTTAAAGTGTCTTATGTTGGGAGTTTGGGGCTAAAGGACCAAGGCGCCCAAGCGCTCTTGTCTCTTATTTACCCCTAACCTAATTTGGTGGCTTGTCAGCTTAAGACATCTTAAGTGATTCCCAATGTTAGCCTCATTTGGTTTAATTGTCTAGAAATCAGTAGGAATGCATATAAAAGCAAGTTAGTTTATTCATTTGAACATCTAAGCAATCTAGGCACTCTTTCACTCTCTCTTCTTCTCTCTCATGCTCAATACTCTTCTCTAAAGCTCTCTATGGTGGATTATTGTTGCAACACTAACTTATTGCAGATCTTGTGAAGATCTATCTACTCCTTTGGACTACACCAACTTCTTGAGTCAAGTTGTGATGTTACATCAAGCATGCTAGGGTTTCCATGCTCATGGTGACTTCTTTCCTTCTTGCTTTGTTCTAGCATTCCATTCTACTTTAGATTTGCCTCTGCCCTCCTAGGGCACGCACTCTTTATCTATCATCTTTGCTATTATGGAGCTAGAAACACCATTCACAGAGATTGACTTAGGAAAGCTCCTAAATAGCACCCAATCCTTTCCTCTTTCCTTGTGTGTAGGTTGGATAAACAAGTTTCTAAAGCCAATCTCCAGGAAGAAGACGAAGCTTATAGGTACAAACCTGACGAAGGCATCAGTTTCTTAAAACCCTAATCAAGGTCTAGGGTGCTCAAGTTCCCTAGTCCTTGGAATTTATACTCCCAGATCTAGGTTCTAGATTGTTCCATAATCTCTATTGTTCTTTTTTTGGGTTTTTGCTTCCGACAGTCTGTTATGCTCCGATCTTGCTCAATTAGGGTTTCTTGTTTTACCCTAGTTTGATTGGTTGGATTTGGGTTGATTCTCCTCTAATACAACAAAAGGAAAAATCTCCTATAGTTTCTCTCTCTATCTTGGGTAGAATCTAAGCTCAATTTGTGTCCTAATGTTGGATAGAAGAAGGTTTCACCTAGTTTGATCTATTGAGCTAGTCTCTCGTTTCTTGCACTTTGGCATCCTTCTTGCTTTATATATAAGCTATTTTCTACCCTATATGTCATTATATTACATTCATTCATCATTTTGCATAGTTATATAGATTAATTTTGCATTATTTCATTGTTAGGATTTGCAAAAACCTTGCATTTTCTAGGAAATCTAATTAATCTTCAACCTAGTGTTTTTAGATTAGTGTGTTGTTTCAGATCTTGTTACATTATTGGGTTGATTAAATGAATTTAAATTTCTGTACCTTATCATCCTTTCTATTCTAGGACATTCTTTCATTTTGTTTGCATTGAAAAAAGTGAAAAATCAAGTATTTTAGGCTTAGAAAAAGGCATATTTATGCATTGTTTTTATTGCATATGTTGTAGATCATTATAGAAAGATTTTAAAAAAATTCTTATTTTTGCATTAGATATAATTGATATTATAGTAGTTAATCATTTCATGGTGTTGCATCTTGCATCTAAATCTCTTATTTGCTAGGGTTTTGTCAAAAAAATTGCATTTTTGGAAAACCTAGTCAAATTTAAAACCTAGGGTTTGTAATTAAGATCTTGTTTAAGATTTTTTTGCTATCATTTACATTTCAAATCTGATCTTGCATTGTTGTATCATTTCATAAGTATCATTTGTGTTCAAAAAGAGTTCTTGCAATGAAAAATTGTGGTTTAGAGAGTAAGCATTAAAAATATGGGGTTTTGATAGTAAACCCTAGCTAGTCTTGCATTTAGTGCATCTTTATCAAAGAAAAGTTTTGTAAATAATTGTTGCATTCAATTGGATACATTATTTAAGCACTTATTGTTCACATACTACACATCCTACGTTTACAAGACTTAGTTGTTGTGGTTACCAAGAATATCACATTTTTGGAGGACCCCGCTTCACTTGCACTTGTACGTCTTTGATTGCAATCTTATTTTCATATTGGTGGTACTTGATTAAGGCATAGATCTGATTATACATTTCTTTTCCATATCATATTCTCATATAGTAGATAAGGCATTTCATTATGGCCTCTTCTTGTTATTCCTCTTTGGAATCTTTGCATGCATATATCATAGATTTTGACAATTTTCTAAATTCATTAATATGCATCCTCACATTTTATCTAACATAGCACCCATTTATGATATTTGTGTTTCTATATGTTCCATATATGATATCCTTTTTCATACATCTGATTTCTCTAGTTTCATGACTCTCATGGGTATATTTCCTTCAATATTAGAAGTTCTTACGAAAATCATCTCCATGAGTTATCATGAGAAAGATGATGAAGATAAATCTTCTTCTACTTCTACTACAATTCATGAGGATACCATTGACATAATCTCTAAGGAATGTGATGGTGACTTAGCTTTGCCTACTTCACCCTATGCTTTAGATCCCTCTCCCAAAAATGAAGACATTTTGGCGCAAGAGGATGAGATCATTGACATACTCCTTAGTTTCTCTTTTAGAGATAATGTTGAACATAGTATTCTACTTCTACCATAGCACATGATAATTCTATGGGTCATCTTATTGTTCTTCCTCCTTTGGTTGAATATTCAAGTACCTTGGATATCACTAAGGAAGTGAAGACCCTTGATCTTCCTCCTTTGGTTGAATGTTCAAGTACCTTGGATATCACTAAGGAAGTGAAGACCCTTGATCTTTCTCCTTTGGTTGAATGCTCAAGGACCTTGGATATCACTAAAGAATTAAAGACCCTTGATCTTCCTCCTTTGGTTTAATGTTCAAGTACCTGGGATATCACTAAGGATGCAAAGACCCTAGATATTTCTCCTTTGGTTGCATGTTCAAGCCCCTTGGACATCACTAAGGATATAATCATCAACAATTTTCTTAACAACACTTCACCCACCCTTCATTCCAATGCTCTCCCTTCAAAAGATGAAGCATTAGTGGATGAGGAGTGGTCTCTCACATTAAATCCCTTGGGGATGGATGTTGAGCTTACTCAAAAAGAAAACAATGTCAATTTAATCATCATTAATAGACTTATTTTGACCACTAAGGGGATAGCGAATAAGTGTACTAATATTCCTAAAACCATTATGCACGAGGCACCTAACATGCCTCCTCACTTCAAACTGGTGATTACGATTCAAGGTGATCCTGTGAGGCCTATTTATATCACTCATATATTTTGCTTACATCGCATTTACATTTTGATGACATATGGACTTTAGGACTGTTGATCTTGTTTTTGCAGACCTTCAGGATTTATTCTCATGCTATGATTGGATTAGATAGACTATGCTATGATGTTGATTATGGTTTACATGTTAGATTTCATTTGAAATTGTAATGTATTATAATGTTATGTGTTATTTGATTTTGATGAAATTTAAATGTTAGCGGATAAGTAAAGAATGAATTATTATGCAATCTTGATATTGAGTTGATGATTAGAAATGCAGTAGATAGTAAATCTTGTTAGTGATGTTATGTGTTGATTATTGAGGATATGATGATTGTGCGACATTGTGTGTGTATGATTTCTTTTGCTTCAGCTATGATATACATGTGTTACTAATCTATTTTCGTAAGTGTGCAAATGATTTTCCATGCCCATGGAAAATCAGAGATCATCCCACACCCCTATGTGAATTCTGTGTAAACCAACCTAGTCCCAAGAGGGACCAAGGTCATATGTGTATTGCATGATGATTTCTCGTGATATCTGCTTTTTATGTCCTTTCGATTAGGTCTACCCCTTTTTAATTGATTTAATTATGGTGTTGTGAAATATAATGTTTGATTTGGCACATTTTAGTGCTTTTTATTTTGATGGCCTTTTTATGTGATTTTATGCTACCTAAGTTGTTTATTTTGGGCTAATTTTGATCCTAAGTTGTACCCCTAGGGTCTAGGACCCATTTGAGCATGCTAAATCCTAGGGTAACCTCCATCTAGTCACTTTTACTTCACCCTGAAGTAAAGTGACAAAATTCAAATTTTGGAAGGAGTGGTGGATGGGTCAAGCATTCAACCATGACTCACTCCTCCTTCCAAGGCTTTGGTTCCCTTGCCTTGAAGACTTGGGGAGTCTTCAAGACTCCCAAGTGTGTGAAACCCATCTCCAATGCTCTCACACATGTGTGAGAGCATCTTGGAGTGAATTGGATTTCTTTGGAGAATAGGACTATGACAAGTGTCATATCTTATCCTCTTGGAGTCCACCTTGTGAGATTCCTCCTCTCCACCTTTGCTCTCACACGTGTGAGAGAAAATGTGGAGAGGGTGAGGCTTGGTGGGATGGGAGAGTGACATTTGTCACCTCCACATCCCATGGAGCTTGCAAGTGGGTTGTGAGGAGGAAGGAGAAGGTGACATGTGTCACTTTCTCATTCCTCAAGGCTCTTGAGAAGAGCCTATAATACTCCCTCTTTGAGAGAGGGAGAGGGTTCTCCTTTTTCACTTATTTTCTTTTATGATGGATTTTTAGAGAGTTAGCTAGTTTTTTGGGAGACACTTTTGGAGGCAAGGGCTTGGAGAAGGTTGGAAAGCTCTTCATCAAATTTCTTCCATTATTGGGCTTTCATAGGCAAGCTTCAAGCCATGAAGCCTTTCTCATGTATTTACTTTTCTTTGTGTGGTTGTTGTTTTATGTGTTTGAATCTTTTTGTGTTGTGGGGTTTATTGTGGATCTATGGGTGACTCTCCCATTTTGGAGAGCATATCTCGTATGGGGTGGGAGAGGAGTGAACCTCCTCAAGGTCACCCTCTTGATCTATGTGGCATTGTGATGGCTTTGAGAGCATTTGGAGAAGTATGGAGTTTATTTTGATAAGGCATGAGTGCCTTGGAGATGTTATGATGCAGAGTGGCACAAGGGAAGTAACAAAGGTTTACTCTCTTCTTTGCCCACTTACCCACTTCACCTAGTCTTCAATCAAAGCCACATACAAGGGCATATGAAGGATTGGTGGTCTAAAATATTGTCCAACCTCCATGGCTTCTTTCACACCTCAAGGAAGGTCTGCAAACACCTTTTTGACAGTTGGTTTGGTTCCCAACTTCACACAACCCTCTAACCTTGACTAGGCCTAGTGAGGCTACTAGCCCTCTTCTACTAGTTTTCTTCACACCAAATGACAAAATCCCAAAGGACTAGGCAAACAAATGATGGAATTGAACACCCTTCAGGGGACCCTAACAAACCTCCAAATCTCCAATCCCAACTCTACTCCAGCAATTCAAAACCCCCACTAGGTCTCTAGGCCCAATTGATCACTTTAGGCCTGGGTTACAAAGCAAAGGGTTCAAATTGGGTTCATAGGTCAGGGGCAGGAATTTAGAATGTCTCTACCAGGTCCCTACAACACAAAACCACCATTCTTTCATTCACCTTGTCTGGATTCTATCACCTACAACAGCAAATAGCATAAAACATGCCAAATACATGGTAATACTTGACCTAGGGCATCAAATTAAAAATAGAAGACTGCATTTTCAAACAAAAAGCTTTTGGAATCTTATAGTACATACCCTTATCCTACATTTCACTAGTTTTTGCAAATTTTCAACGGTGGGAATGCATTCTAGGGCCAGATTTCTATGGCTGCCCTAGAAAACAGGGTTTCTAGACCTGTTTCGAAAGAAAAATCTATAACTTTTGATCCCGACCACTTCAGGACCTCAAACCAGTTGCATTGGAACCTTGACTCCAAGAACTTTCAGAAAAAGTACATTTACACCCCTGGAAAATCCGTACAGTCCATACAGCAACACGTTTTCTTTAGAAAAATAGTCAAATTCTTGATTTTTGTGCCCAAAATTGCATACAAAATCTCCTCCTCCCGTACTGGGGTGAGAGGACAACAATATGACCGACCCAAGTTGGTTTTCAACTGTCAAAACAGATTCAACTTCCAAAAATGGGTTGCAACCGACCAAATGTGTCATTTGACAACATTGACAACATTGGTCACTATGACATTTTGCAATAACACAAAGAGGTCGATTGGTTCAACTTGTCCAATGGAACCTAACCAACCACCATTCCCTCTAAAACATGCCAAAACACAAAAAATTCCAATTAGACTCAAAAACAAACAAAAAACCAACATTAGACCTACTAGGCCTAAGTGGCATAACTAGGGTCCAAATGGACTAAGAAGGATTTGAGGTTTATATAGTCACCCCAAACCTCTTGACCATACAAAATGGACCAAACAACAATGGCTAAAAGCCTTATTACAAAACACATTGAACAAAAAAAACATAACTTCTCAAAATGCATCAAAATGCCTTTAGGAACCAAGGTGCTCCTAGGTGCCCTGCACCATGTTATATCATTATTTGTGGTTTTTAAGGTTTGAGGCCTTGTATTGGAGCATTATGAGATTTTGGGTTTTAGGAGTGCACCTCTTGAGTAGAGAGTTGTCCACTCTCCTACCCCCTAAATCCATTCTTCATGGATTTCCTTGTGTGTAAAACTCGGATGGGTGTTCTTCTTGTTGTGAGTGTTTTTGTTCATTGTATGTGGTGTGAGACCAGGTGAGGATGATCTCCTAGCTCAGGGGTGACCCTTTTTCGAGTCTATGGTAGGGTGGAGAGCATTTGTGGGCATGGAAAAGTTCTCCTTGTTTTATTGCAGGTTTGATGATTTGAGTTAATGGAGCTTGGAGGGAGATATTACCATTTTAGTGTTTTGTTTTGATTGGCTGCTTGAGAGCCATGGCCCAAGAGACCTTGTTGTAATTTTATGAGAGAGGAAACCCTCTTTTGTTATGTTGTAAACAACAAAGTGTATTTTGTAGCCATGTCTCTTATGGGAGGTTATTGTTTTTGTATTCTAATGTTAAAAAAAAGAAAAAAAAGAATGTCATTTCATTATATTTTGGTATTGCAATGTTTTTTTTTTAAAGGAAGGGAAATGGTGCAATTATTTCTTAACTTGTAGTTGTTGTAAAAAAAAAATTATTTGTAAAAAATTTACTTTATGATGTGAATAATACAAAAAATTATTTGAAAGAAAATTTCATATACATGTCTTCTTAAAATCCCTTTTTATATTCTTTGAGTCAGTTATGACAGCAAGTGTATTTTTATCAGAAATGAAATTATCATGTAAACATATATATATATAGACACATTATAACCCTCATACTTATTGCTGTTTTAAATGACAAAATGAATAGAAAAGAAAAAAAGAGTTAATAAATGAGACTGTGGTAGGGTCGAATTAGAACCGTAGCAGGCTGTATGCTACAAGGAATGCAACGGTTAAAAAAAAGGATAATGGAAATTAATAGAACAAAATATATTTTAATAACATTTGTGTCTAGGGTTTTATACCCTACAAGGAGAGCTGATGACGGTTTTAAACCGCAGCATGAGATCCAATGGGGGCGGTGGTCGGTTAGCAAGCTATGTGAAAAAGGGGAGGAAATGGGCCCCCCAACCCCACCTTCTCCTCTGCGGTGAATGGCGCCATGCACCCCTCTCTTTCCTGTGAACTACAGTCCGAGCTCCCTGCGACCATCGGCCCACCTGTCACTCGTTTGCCCTGTTCACCTTGATATTTATATATAGATTAAAATAAAAAGAGAACAAACGCCTCCTCCCTAGAATCCATACTCTAAAACAAGAAAAAAAGCAAGATTTGGATTACTTTAAAAAAACAAAAAAAAAACCCTCTTCTCTGCGTTTTACACAAATAGTTAAATGAAAAAAAAAAAGAGGGCTTTATGAAAATTCTATCATAAAAATATATGGCAAAATAGATGGAAGAAAGCAACACTATGTATACCTTTGTGATTTCTCTTCCATGGCTGCCCTACCTGCAAACACAAAAAAATATAAGAGAGAGGAAAAACAAGGAAGAGAAAAGAATAGGGTTTGGAGAGTTGAGAGGGAAAATAGAGAATAAGAATGTGATTAGGGTTTTTTATTTGAGAGGAATATTTTATTATATTAGAAAAGAAAATTTAGGGTTGTAGGAATAAACTAGTAAAAGCATCAAAGGTGCTATCAAATGGCCGATAGGCACAAATATTTATAGGCATGTCATTAAATAGTATATATTTATATATATATTGGAAAGTCATTAAATTAGTAATGTAGTAAAATAAAAATTATGAGCCATTTCAAAACTCTACAAATGCAGATCTACAAAAGAAGACATGAAAGAATATGTCATCAAAAAAATATCTATGAAATATCTTGCTACAAATAATATTTTAGTGTATTTTAATAGTAACATTTTTATAAAAGTATGGCATTAGCTAGTTTGCTTTAATCACCCTCTTAATTTAAAAACAAGTATTATCCTCAAACTTCAAGATATGGACTTATTATGAAGTAGCAATGTGGTTCTTCAAAGGTAAAATTGAGTGCAAACTTCTAAGACCAAAAAGAGATTAAAATTGAGGGTACTCAAATAAAAAAATCAATATCTATCAAAATAGATTTGAGTGCACCAATTGAAAAAAAACATTTCAAACCATACAATACAGTCCAAGATGATATTACTTTCACATTTATTGAAAAGATCAACGTTTTTGTGGTTCATCAAGGATCAATTAAAAACCATCAATATCTGCACAATGTGTTTCATCACAAATAAACATAAATTCAGACAAACATAGACATTTCAAACCACCCAATGTAGTTCATCAAAGATAAACTGTATGAAGAGAAATTTAGAAATTGAAAATACCAACTTCATTCATGAAAGAAAATATCATGATTGGGGCCTTATCTAACTTCATTTGTAAGGGCTTAGAAGATTCAAGGTTGGGTTGGTACAATATGACCATGGGACCACTACCTTGTATGACTTGATATGACTGTCACAAGAGACAAATACCTACTGAACATCATGTGAGACAAATGTTGCATTCAACTAGAAGACAACATAGAATTGTGATCCATAATAAATTATAGGTTAGACTATCAGTTGGGTCTTCAAAATAGTACTTATTTGATACTTAATACCAAGACTATATGGGAGCTAGTGGGAGTCAAGGTAATACTTAGGACATAGTAGAATTCATCGAGTGAATCATAATATCATAAAGGGTCTTTGAATCCCTAAATAACAAAGAGAGAAAATCTATTCAAAGCTCTCTAATTTCAACAATTTCTTCAGATTACATTATATTGTCATCAAGAAGGCAAAATGGAAATTATTTTATTGAATCTAAACTAGAGTTCTTAGCAAGGTACCCACTTTCATCAGTCAAATGCTTGTACTGTGCTTTCAAGTAACTGATCTTATTATTTAAAATAGGTTCATGTCAAACCTTCCTATTCACAAACCAATATCTTGTCATAAGCATTTGTCCAATACCATTGCTTACTTCAAAATGGATGGGCTCAAAAAATAAATTTGCTTGCCAAGAAGCCAAGGACTCATAGCCCTACATAAGAAAACACACAAAGAAGAATATGAATTGCTAAAATCATAGTTTATAGATAAAACCTATTTCTAGGTCTCTGAAAAATAGGCAAGCATAAAGGAAAGGAGATGTCCACTTTATGGTGTTTAAATGTGAAGGAATAGGACATTTAAGAATTTAGAGAGAAATGTAATATCAATAGCCTTTCAAAAATTCCTGCACAATAATTTACTATTTACCTAAATAACAAAAAGTTAAGTATGAGTGCTTTCCTCATCACATGCGAACTATTCACATGGAGAAGAATGTATTGATTGTAAATCATTGGCAACAGCTTGCTTCGTTTCCTCCTCAGTGATCACTGCTGCAGTCACTAAACTGGTAGCTATAAATGAAGCCACCTTTGACTTAGAAAGGCTAGAAATCTCATTGGAAAATTCATTTTGTGTTGAAGAGTTCATTAAATCTCCCTTATATTCACAACCAGGAGTAGCCTCAATTGCAACCTCTTCATTGCTTGCAATTACTTCTATCCCTAGTCACTCACAGTCCTGGTCTGCTTCTCCAACTTGTTTGGTCTCATTTTTCAACTTTTCGTCAACATCATGCCCACTTTTATGGTTGGATTTAAATGGCTGTAAATAATTTCTTTGTGAATGCAAATAGGAAGCTGCAGCGGCTTATATTTGATAAGCAATTGTTGGGCTTATAGTGAGCCTCCTTTTTGACTTTGCTTCACTGCTGTGGCTGTTATTTTTCCCTGATGATGTAGCTAAAGACATATCATTTGCAGACAATTTTTTTGCCTTCTTAGCAGCTTCCATTTTATTCTCCAATGATGAGGTTATAAATTGAAGGTGGTGTTGCTTCAAGAGTTTACTTGGTTGCAGTCATGGGAATCACAAGTAAATTTTAAGTACCAAGTTGATTTTGTGGGAAATAGAATGTTTCTAATAGGTAAGAATACAAAGATAAATAGAATGGCCACCATTTCTTACATGCAAAGCATGGGGTGCTAATTGTATATAGACAAATCCCAAACAACTCCTAATTCAAATATTGAATTAGTTGGCTACTGAACATGCCTTTCAAAATGTTTTTGCAGTTTAATCTAATACATTATAAGAACATCAACATGGCATTGTTTCATGTTAAGTTAAATAGAGTTTCATATTATGTGTTCTTCCTTATCCAAATTATATTTGAATCAAATGGATTACACGAGGCACCATCTCTTCTTCTGTGTTTCTTGAAGCATTTAAAAAAACATTATGTACATTCAGAATAATAGCAGGGCACAACATCATCATTGATGAGATGAAAATTACTCAGCATGATGTAAACAAACTTGTGAATACTATTTTTTATATTGATCCGGCTAGAATCATACTCAAAGGCCATTAGCATGCCTTGACTGAGGAGAAATTCTCCAGTATTGACTTGAGATGAAAGTTTTGGAGATACATGCAGCTTTCGAAAGCCACTAAAACCTCCAATAGATCTTAACTACTGGGACAACTATCTTAAACAACTATCTGTTATTCATATCCCAATTAATCTTAAATTTGAAGATGTTATCCCATTGCTTACTCAAACTGAGTTATTCAACATGCAATTGAAAAGGGAATACAAGATTAAGAAAGCAGAAAACAAAAGATATTCAAGGATGAGATGCTTACATATGGAAGTGCTATATTTGAAGATGCTATCGCATTACTTACTCAAAATAGAGTTATTCAACATTCGGTGAAAAGGGAATAAAAGATTGGGAAAGGGGAAAACAAAAGATATTAAAGGATGAAATGGTTACATATGGAAGTGCTATTCTTGTCTCACATATTCAAAAATTTAGAATCTAGAATCTATTTTTAACACAACATTCAAACAAGGCTTCCCCAAACAGTAGATATGAAATTTATCCACAACATTCTTATGACAATGGGTGCCGATTTAGCAAAAAAATGACAATAATGACCAAAATAGAAGACCGCTCGATTTTCTTAAGAGTTGTAATGAAAATGTCTTCAAGGAAGTCATCCTATAACAAAAGGGTACCTGTTCCATGGGACTTAGATCTCTTCAATGTCTATCATTGCATCCCAATTTTTTTGGTATGGCTGCCCTCATTATATTCTCTATAAGATCGAACCCTCGTTTTACCTAAAAATTATAAATCAGAAACCCTATGATCTTTCTTTAAAAATTGTTTTATCTAAAGAATTAAGGGAATAATTCTGAAGCAATATAAATATCTTGCATTGAAATAAATTTTGACATATTTAAAAAAAACAATAATGGGGTTTCATTTTTTTTGTGGTTAATGAAATTGCAGCAAACAGAATTTAGTTTTTGTGGTAGAAAAACAAATGTAAATACCTTAAAAAAATGAAAGATTTCCTCGATGGCCTTGGATCCATTCTTTGCAAAGCGATTTCACCTCAAATCTATTAGCAGAGATTGGTGTTTGTGGAACTCAACTCAATTCAGCATACAAAGATAATAAAATGTCTTGTAGTGCGTAGCTGAGAATATAGTTGAAATACCTGAGCCTCCCCTACCCAAACCAACGGATGGAAAGAGAGACCATATGACTGCTCGCTCTGGTGCCACACGTCATTTAACAGTGTTATAGCTCTGCATCATAGGAAAATGGTTCCTTCTCCGCCGCCTCCATTATCAACCATCCATACAGACCTGTCATTACAAGTCATTTAAATTTATATAATTTTTCAAAAAAAATGAAGGACAATCAAAAAAATTTGGACGACCAAAAAAAATATATATATTTTGGACTACCAAGTTTTTGGCAGTTACAAGATGTGTGCACATATAGAATGTGCTATCGGTCAAATTAAAGAATGAAATTAAGTTTATTTTGTGAATGTATTTGTGCTCAGAATATTTCTTTTCTTTCTCTATATATCCCCTATTCTTTTATCTTTTAATTGTGGGTAGAGTCTTTAGTGGGCTTTATGCCTTTTTGTTTTTTTTAAAAGAAACTTATATTTTGTCTTTATTTAAGTTAGATGATTATAAAATTTAAATCTAGGCTTTTTAATCTTTTTCTTTAGTGAACTTTAAAAAAAAAGGGGGAAATTTTATTTTAAATGCTCTTATGTGATGAGATTTATTTATTCTAGGGTATAGTCAAAAATAATACCGTGGGAATAATTAATTGAATTATTTTATTAAGGAGCATTTTAGGGCTTCTTGGGAATATAGAAACAATTTCATTATTAGCTTTTGTAAAACTTTGGTGCACGTGAATTTTACAGTTTCCATCTACTCATTTATTTTACCCTGGAATGTAAGAAGAATAAATTATTACTCATTTATTTTAAGCTCGAATGTAAGAAGAATAAATTATTAGGCTTTATGACTTGCCTTTTGGGAAATTATAATTTTAGTCTTTATTTTTTTATTGCTATGGGTTTATTAGTTAAATGGGTTTAATTAAACCTAGGCCCTTTTAATTATTCTAATGGAATTTAATGGAAAATTATGTTAGGGGAAATTTATTAATTTGAGCCCTTTTAAATTATTTGAATTGTATTTAATTTTAAAGGATGAATTTTAATTGCTTGGTTAACATTAGAGTTGGGATAAAATAATTAATTTATTAAATTATCATTTTGACCAAAAAGAAAGTTGAGATAAATTAAGTTTAGGTAGATAGATTTATATTTTAATTTAATTTCTCCTAAATGGTTTAGCTAGACAATTTTATTTAAATATTTTTCTATGTATGTCGAAGAGGTGTTATGTTGCCGGATTATTCTGGGTTTCTAGGAAAGTTAAATAAATGATTTATTTATGTGTTATTGCTTTACTTTTATTGTTTAATGCATTTGATTATGTTTCGAATGTAATTAATTAATCTCCTTATGCTATAGTTTTAGGGATTAGACTTCGACACATGTCGAAATCCCTCCACCTCATTTAGGTTAAATCTAGGGTTAGTTCCTGGTTGGGATCTCAACCCTCTTAGCGATGCTTTCCGCGTCGCATAACCCCCTTAGTAGGCCTTCATCTCGCAGGGGTTGCGAAAGGTATTTGCATTACCCTGACTCTCGAATGACATGTTTACACCTTTGTGCGTATGCCACCAAGCACGCTGATGCGTGAGAGGGGGTTTCTAGGGATGCGTGGAAAAGTTTTTAGTTTTTCATGTCATGACCACATGACAAATGTGGACATGACACATGTGTTGTGTGTTGTGACCACATGGGAAATGTGGGCATGACATTTGGTACCAGAGCTAAGTTTAAACACTGGGCTTGTTGGGGCACATTATTTATTCTGCAATTTTAATTAATTTGTAAATACCTTGTTCATGTAAGATGCCTCCTAGATCGAGACAAGCGCGCTCTTGTGCCAGTGAGTCCAGAGGAGTTGAGATACGTAGTGATTTATCAGTCGAGGGACAAGCTCTGCAGACATTATAGGAATCGCAGGCACCTGACTTAGGACCGTAGATTCTTCAGGCGCTACAGGCAGTTCTAGAGAGATTACCACCAGTTGCAAACGTGCCACGCGTTGAGCCACATGTGGACCCACGTATGGAGCCGTGCATTGAGCTGCGTGTTGAGTCGCGTGTTGAGCCTTATGTGGAGCCACGCATTAAGCCGCGTATGGAGATACTAGCCACTACAACAGAGGATGTTGCGTCAGTGCACAAAGCTCGCAGTAGGAGCCCTCCATGTCATACGATGCGCGAGGAGGGAGTGAGGATAGAGCAGATCTACCACGGTCCATTTGACTATGGGTGGCGAGACAAGGTGGATGCACCATTCAGAGGACACAGAGACCATGGGGACCCTATTAGGGATTTACTCAGACTGAATCCACCCACTTTTGTTGGGACTGTAGAGGGAGCTAAGGCTGAGGCTTGGCTCATTAGTCTTGATAGGTGTTTCATGTTGCATCCCTACAGGAGCAACATGAAGGCACGAGTCGCAGTTCACTTACTGCGTGATGCAACAGCAACATGGTGGCACACTGAAGAGCGCAAGCACTACCTATCTTTAGACACGCTCTCTTGGGACACATTCCTTGAGCGCTACAGGACACGATACCTCTCAAAGAATTTAAGACAGCACAGGATTGACGAGTTTCACGATCTACAAAAGAGGGGTTCTACGGTTGCACAGTATGAGTGCAAGTTTGTGGAGCTATCACATTATGATGAGTACCTATAGGATGAGAAGCTCCTGGTTAGTCATTTTATCATAGGGCTTAATCCTAGTATCGCAGAACATGTTCGCATGTCAGACCCACAAACTATGAGAGGTCACCGAGAAGGCGCTCATAGCAGAGGAGTTTTATGGATGGAGTCACGAGTCATGACCACAATTCTAGGATCGTAGTCATCATCAGGACCAGGGGTTCTGTATGCCCCAACCACCTCATAGGGGTGATTTTAGTTATGTACCGCTACCTCCTAGGCCTCCACAACAGCATCAGCATCAGTAGGGTCCACACAGTGATCAGCGGCTGATTAACGATAGCAAGCACCAGCTGTGAGACCAGCTAGGTCACAACAGTCCTTTAGAGGATCACAAAGTTCCACGGGCCGACCTGGATAGCAACAGTCTAGCAGGACACAGACAAGACAGGTTCAGACCAGAGTACCTTGCCATGTGTGTGGGGGTGTGGGGCACTTAGCCAGAGAGTGCCCTCAAGGATATACAACAGGGGGATAGCATCATGCCAGAGGATCTGAGTAGACAGTTGGAGATGTGGGTAGATCCCACTGCATGTTTGCAGCAGTTGATAACCGTAAGGCCAACTTTTAGGCCTCTATTATCAAGATTACAAGTGAACAGACAGTTGGCTTTGGAGCCAATACACATATTAGTTTGTCAGACACTAGGCCTTCGAGGTCAAGAGCTAGACCAGGATAGGGTTCAGTGGGACAGATATGACAAGGTCACGACTACATGGGAGGATGCAGCTAGATTGAGGACACTTTATCCTCACTTCTTTGACAACTTCCAAGAGGAAGTTTAGTCTTAGGGGGGAGGATGTGAGGCCTATTTATATCACTCATATATTTTTCTTACAGTGCATTACATGTTGATGACATATGGACTTTAGGATTGTTGATCCTATTTTTGCAGACCTTCAGGATTTATTCTTATGCTATGATTGGATTAGATAGACTATGCTATGATGTTGATTATGGTTTACATGTTAAATTTCATTTGAAATTATAATGTTATTCGTTATTTGATTTTGATAAAATTTAAATGTTAGTGGATAAGTAATGAATGAATTATTATTCAATCCTGATATTGAGTTGATGAATAGAAATGCAGTAGATAGTAAATCTTGTCAGTGATGTTATGTGTTGATTATTGAGGATATGATGATTGTGCAACATTGTGTGTGTATGCTTTCTTTCACTTCAGCTATGATATACATGTCTTACTAATCTGTTTTCATAAGTGTGCATATGATTTTCCATGCCCATGGAAAATCGGAGATCATTCCACACCCCTATGTGAATTTTGTGTAAACCGACCTAGTCCCAAGAGGGACCAAGGTCATATGTGTATTGCATGATGATTTCTCGTGATATCTATTTTTGATGTCCTTTCGATTAGGTCTACCCCTTTTTAATTGATTTAATTATGGCGTTGTGAAATATAATGTTTGATTTGGCACATTTTAATGCTTTTTATTTTGATGGCCTTTTATGTGATTTTATACTACCTAAGGTGTTTATTTTGGGCTAATTTTGATCCTAGGTTGTACCCCTAGGGTCTAGGACCCATTTGAGCATGCTAAACCCTAGGGTAACCTCTATCTAGTCACTTTTACTTCACCCTGAAGTAAAGTGACGAAATTCAAATTTTGGAAGGAGTGGTGGATGGGTCAAGCATTCAACCATGACTCACTCCTCCTTCTAAGGCTTTGGTCCCCTTGCCTTGAAGACTTGGGGAGTCTTCAAAACTGCCAAGTGTGTGAAACCCATTTGCAATGCTCTCACACATTGTGAGAGAATCTTGGAGTGAATGGGATTTCTTTGGAGAATAGGACTATGTCAAGTGTCATATATTATCCTCTTGGAGTCCACCTTGTGAGATTCCTCCTCTCCACCTTTGCTCTCACACATGTGTGAGAGCACATGTGGAGAGGGTGAGGCTTGGTAGGATGGGAGAGTGGCATTCGTCACCTCCACATCCCATGGAGCTTGCAAGTGGGTTGTGAGGAGGAAGGAGAAGGTGACATGTGTCACCTTCTCATTCCTTAAGGCTCTTGAGAAGAGCCTATAATACTCCCTCTTTGAGAGAGGGAGAGGGTTCTCCTTTTTCACTTATTTTCTTTTATGATGGATTTTTGGAGAGTTAGCTAATTTTTTGAGATCCCTGGAGGCAAGGGCTTGGAGAAGGTTGGAAAGCTCTTCATCAAATTTCTTCCATTATTCGGCTTTCATAGGTAAGCTTCAAGGCATGAAGCCTTTCTCATGTATTTACTTTTCTTTGTGTGGTTGTTTTATGTGTTTGAATCTTTTTGTGTTGTGGGGTTTATTGTGGGTGTATGGGTGAGGCTCCCATTTTCAGAGAGCACATCTCGTATGGGGTGGGAGAGGAGTGAACCTCCTCGAGGTCACCCTCTTGATCTATGTGACATTGTGATGGCTTTGAGAGCATTTAGAGAAGTATGGAGTTTATTTTGATAAGGCATGAGTGCCTATGAGTTTATTTGAGAAGGCACGAGTGCCTTGGAGTTGTTATATCATTATTTGTGGTGTTTAAGGCTTGAGGCCTTGTATTTGAGCATTATGAGATTTTGGGTTTTAGGAGTGCACCTCTTGAGTAGATAGTTGTCCACTCTCCTACCCCTAAATCCATTCTTCATAGATTTCCTTGTGTGTAAAACTTGGATGGGTGTTCTTCTTGTTGTGAGTGGTTTTGTTCATTGTATGTGGTGTGAAACCAGGTGAGGATGATCTCCTAGCTCGGGGGTGACCCTTTTTCAAGTCTATGGTAGGGTGGAGAGCATTTGTGGGCATGGAAAAGTTCTTGTTTTATTACAGGTTTGATGATTTGAGTTAATGGAGCTTAGAGGGAGATATTACCATTTTAGTGTTTTATGTTGATTGGCTGCTTGAGAGCCATGGCCCAAGAGACCTTATTGTAATTTTATGAGAGAGGAAACCCTCTTTTGTTATGTTGTAAACAACAAAGTGTATTTTGTATCCATGTCTCTTATGGGAGGTTATTGTTTTTGTATTCTAATGTTGTTAAAAAAAAAGAGAGAATGTCATTTCATTATATTTTGGTATTGCAATATTTTTTTTTTAAAGGAAGGGAAATGGCACAATTATTTCTTAACTTGCAGCAGTTGTAAAAAAAAAAGGAAAGAAGAAATGTACATGGTTAATTCTTTACATTTTCCTTGTTGTTTTAAAAGTATAAAGTTCACTGTTTCCAGAAAAGAAAATTTACTTTATGATGTGAATAGTACAGAAATTTATTTGAAAGAAAATTTCATATACATGTCTTCTTAAAATTCCTTTTTTATATTCTTTGTATCAGTTATGACAACAAGTGTATTTTTATCAGAAATGAAATTATCATATATATTATAACCCTCATTGTTGTTTTAAATGACAGAATGAATAGAAAAGAAAAAAAGAGTTAATAAATGAGACTATGGTAGGGTTGAATTAGAACCCTAGCGAGCTGTATGTTGCAAGGAATGCAGCGGTTTAAAAAAAAGGATAATAGAAGTTAATAGAATAAAATATGTTTTAATAACATTTGTGTCTAGGGTTTTATACCTTGCAAGGACAGCTGACGACAGTTTTAAACCGCAGCATGAGATCCAATGGGGGCGGCGGCCATGGTTAGCAAGCTATGTGGAAAAGGGGGGAAATGGACCCCCCAACCCCACCTTCTCCTCTGAGGCAAACGACGCTATGTGCCCCTCTCTTTCCTATGAACTACAGTCCGAGCTCCCTGCGGTCGTTGGCCCCCCTGTCACTCGTTCGCCCTGCTCACCTTGATATATATATATAGATTAAAAAAATAGAGAACAAATGCCTCCTCCCTGGAATCCATACTCTGAAACAAAACAAAACAAAAAAAACAAAAAAAAAAAACAAGATTTGGATTAGTTTTTTTTTTAAAAAAAAACTCTCTTCTTTGTGTTTTACACAGAGAGTTAATTGAAAAAAAAGAGGGCTTTATGAAAATTATATGAGAAAAATATATGGCAAAACAGATGGAAGAAAGCAACACTGTGTATACCTCTGTGATTTCTCTTCCATGGTTGCCTTACCTGCAAACAAAAAAAAAAGATAAGAGAGAAAGGAAAAACAAGGAAGAGAAAAGAATAGGGTTTGGAGAGTTGAGAGGAAAAATAGAGAATAAGAACGTGATTAGGGTTTTTGATTTGAGAGGAATATTTTATTATATTAGAAAAGCAAATTTAGGCTTGTGGGAATAAATTAAAGAATGGAATTAAGTTTATTTTGTGAATGTATTTGTGCTCGGAATATTTCTTTTCTTTCTCTACATATCCCCTATTCTTTTATCTTTTAATTGTGGGTAGAGTGTTTAGTGGGCTTTATGCCTTTGTTTAAAAAAAAACTTATATTTTGTCTTTATTTAAGTTAGATGATTAGAAAATTTAAATCTAGACTTTTTAATCTTTTTCTTTACTGGACCTTTTTTTTTTTTGAAAGGGGGAAATTTTATTTTAAATGCTCTTATGTGATGAGATTTATTTATTCTAGGGTATAGTCGAAAATAATACCGTGGGAATAATTAATTGAATTCAGTATTGAATTATTTTATTAAGGAACATTTTAGGGCTTCTTGGGAATATAGAAACAATTTCATTATTAGCTTTTTTAAAACTTGGGTGCACGTGAATTTTACAATTTCCCTTTACTCATTTATTTTAACCTAGAATGTGAGAAGAATAAATTATTAGGCTTTATGACTTGCCTTTTGGGAAATTATAATTTTAGTCTTTTTTTTTTATTGGTATGGGTTTATTAGTTAAATGGGTTTAATTAAACCTAGGCCCTTTTAATTATTCTAATGGAATTTAGTGGAAAATTATGTTAGAGGAAATTTATTAATTTGAGCACTTTTAAATTATTTGAATTGTATTTAATTTTAAAGGATGAATTTTAATTGCTTGGTTAACATTAGAGTTGGGATAAAATAATTAATTTATTAAATTATCATTTTGACCAAAAAGAGACATTGAGATAAATTAAGTTTAGGAAGATAGATTTATATTTTAATTTAATTTCTCATAAATGGTTTAGCTAGACAATTTTATTTAAATATTTTTTTATGTATGTCGAAGAGGCGTTATGCTGCCAGATTTTTCTGGGTTTCTAGGAAAGTTAAATAAATGATTTATTTATGCGTTATTGCTTTACTTTTTATTGTTTAATGCATTTGATTATGTTTCGAATGTAATTAATTAATCTCCTTATGATATAGTTTTAGGGATTGGACTTCGACACATGTCAAAATCCCTCCACCTCATTTAGGTTAAATCTAGGGTTAGTTCCTGGTTGGGATCTTGACCCTCTTAGCGACACTTTCTGCATCGCATAACCCCCTTAGTAGGCCTTCATCTCGCAGGGGTTGCGAAAGGTATTCGCATTACCCCGATGCTCGAATGACATGTTTGTGCCTTTGTGCGTATGCCACCAAGCACATTGATGTGTGCGAGGGGGTTTCTAGGGATGTGTGGAAAAGTTTTTAGTTTTTCATGTCATGACCACATGACAAATGTGGACATGACATGTGTGTTGTGTGTTGTGACCACATGAGAAATGTGGGCATGACAGATCCAACACCACCTCGACCTCATGTCTACTATCTCAATTATGCAAAACAAATTACTTAAAGGAATCAAGGTGTTCAAAATGTGTCGTGTCGCAGCATCACACGATTGCTCACACATATAACACCCACAAAAAAGGTAAGCAAGAACCGCGCGTGCCAATTTCTCTTCCACCTTCTCAACCTTTTCTTCCTCCACCTCCTCGTCTTCCTACTCATATTAGTAAAGAATATGATCTTGTCGATTAGCTCTGCACTACTCCGACTAAGATCTCTCTATGGGATTTAATACAAACATCGCCTACATACCACATAATGCTCCAAGAGGCTTTATAAAAGGTGATTGTTCCACATGCTGTTTAGCTGAATGATGTAGCATCTCTATTTAGTTGTATGCATGTGACAACATTAGATATATCATTTCAGCAACATGAATTACCTCCCATTGAAGTTCAAAACCAAAATGAGCCTCTTATGATATTCGTCTTCTTTAATAATATGAGAGTTAGACGTACCATGATTGATGGTGGATTAGGTCCTAACATTTGTGGCATAGACTTGTTACATAAAATCAATGTTGATACCTCTCTCATTAAACTAGATAACCTCAACATTCGTGGCTTCGATAATGTCGGTAGGCAATCATTGAGTACTATTAACTTACCTCTTAGGTTTGGTCCTGTGACATTGCCTACCCTTATCCATGTCATGCCTAATTCTCTTTCATACAATCTTCTTCTTGGTAGACCATGGATTCATGCCATGGAGGCAGTTCCGTCTACCCTTCATCGTTCAATAAAGTTCATCTTTGAAAACAAATTACATACAATTAAAGTTGATCTAATACTAGAAAGTTCTTTACAAACGGAAGTGAGACATCAAATTCCTTTAATTATTTTGATCCCTTCTTTAACAAAAATTGAACCATTATTTTCCACTGCTAACAACAGTATTGGTCAGGATAGTGTCGGTCCTTCAAATGTGCTTTTTGGTGATGATTGGGATTCGTTAGATTTTACACCCTCCTTTGTGGGTGAGTATAAAATCTCACCCTCACACCCAAAGAATTTGAAGGTAAATGAAATTTCTTCAACACAATCTCATACTCCTACAAAGTTTAAACTCAAGATTAATGATGATGGAACCTTTAAAATAGATGAAGATCTGCCTTCTTCTAAAGAAATAGCAGCCATTTGTGATAAAGTACCATCTAATTCTAATACATGTTGTGGTAGTGACAAGGTCTCTTTAGATTTCAACCCCCATGGGAGTGTTGAAACAAAGATTAACCCTCCTAACCATGATCAAATGTATGATCCTTCTACTTCTTCTTTCAACAAAGCTAGTCATATGATCTCTCCTCTTTCTTTGGATTTGGAGATGCGGTACGGGCGTGGATTCAAAATTCTTTCAAAACAAGGATACAATGGAAATGGGTTAGGTTGTAAAAAACAAGGAATTCAAAAACCTATGGAACCAACACCGCACTTTTCTAAAGTAAGTTTAGGTTTTTGGCCTTCTCCTACATTCTCTCCACCATTTTCGCAACAAAAAGGATTGCTTCCTACTCCCTCTAAATCTTCTCTACTATCTCAACAAAAGTGTAGTTTGTTGAGTCTACTCAAAGACCGCTTAATCACTCTTCCTACTCCAAAACACAAAAAAATCAACAAAATAATCATTCATCACCTCATTGTTGTGCATATCATTGAGCACTTGGCCATTCCACTAAAGAATGTCGAGTCTTGGGTGACAAAATTTAACAAATTCGAACAAGGTTTGGCTCTAGCACTCCTCACCACGCTTGATGTAGTCTCTAGAGCACCTTGTCCTCCATCCATTTTATAATCAAGTTAGGGGAGGATAATTTGTTATAGGTCGACTCACAAGTGTGGTCCCTCCTCATTCGTGTTATGTTTGTGCGTAATGTGATCCACGTATTGTTATGTTTTGTTGATTGTGGTTCTCCATTTCAACACCCTTGTTAGCACAAAGGTACAAGGAGTACAAACGTGTTATGTCATTCCTCTATATGTATCTACATTCTTCTATATATCGTAATATGCAATTTGGTTATTTTTATTGGATGATTTAGCATCCTTTAATGTTGATTCAATTTATGTGTATGTGATCTTTCCTCCATCATCTTCATAAGTTATGATGTTTTGCTCGGCGTCATACCATGACTACACAGGCCATTGTGTATCATGCCTGTAAGCATCGCCTTAATTTGCTCATCTTGGAGGAAAACCCTTGTCGTGATGTAGCTTTTGAAAACACATATCATTTGGGCATGTGCTTTTAGAAAGCTCTCGTGCCTATTTTATATTTCTTCCTCACTCTACCTTAAAGGAAATTACTCCCCGATGGAGTTAGCAATCACTTTAAGGTGGGGGCGTATATTGTGCTATGAGCCTTACTCTCATCTTTCTATAAAAACACTTCTCTTTAGATAGATTATGTGTATGATGTGTTTGTATCCAACTATGCTTCCTCTTATTTCTAACTAACCCCTTAGCATTCTCCTTATTGCATCTTGGGGAATGATGCATGGTGATTGAGACAACATTTAGATTGAGGTCTCCTTTGTCATGCTCACTCAAGGTCTTCTATATTATGCTTCTTGTGATTGATGTATGATGTGTGTATTCTCCTCATATATTCTTATTCTCTACATATTCTTCACGCCTCACATGTGCCTCACATGTATTCTCTCTATGTGTTCCTTATGTATCATCTTTGGGTGTTTTGCATGTAGTCCATGTGTGTTTCATGTGTATTCTATGTATACTTTATGTTTTATGTCTATGCTTTGTGTCAAGCGTGTATATTTTGTGTATTGCATGTATGCATTGTGATTGCTCAAGTGTATACCTCATGTATGTCTTGTCTTATCTCATGTTTCTAAGTGCTTCATATATGAGTGAATTATGTCATGTGTCTTATGTGTATGCCAATCATCATAGACTCCTAGAATCCTAAACTTGGGGGTTTGATCATCCTCAATTTTGGTGTCATTCTATGGTTTCTATGTTGTGTTTGAATTATGTCTTCTCCGTCCTTTAGTGTGAGGTCAAATGTAAGTTCATACCCACGCTAAATTGGGGGCTAAATGTTATGTCGTAAAATGTGTACACTAGCATTTTACATCTAGTTTAGCACCCGAGTGGACCTAAATTGTTTACACTTGTTAATTAGGACCTATTATAGCATCTTTTTGAGCATTAAGCGTGTAATTCTTGATCCCAATGCACAAAACTCATAAAAGTAATTATAAGGTGAGGCTAATAACACTTAAAGTGCCTTATCCCAAGAGTTTGGGGCTAAACCAAGCCGTCCAAGCGCCCTTATCCCTTCTTTAGCCCTGACCTAAATTGGTGTCTTATGAGCTTGGGACATCTTAAGTGATTCCCAATGTTAGCCTCATTTGGTTTAATTCTCTGAAAATCAGCGGGAATGCATATAAAAGCAATTTAGTTTATTCATTTGAACATCTAAGCAATCTAGGCACTCTTGCACTCTCTCTTCTTCTCTCTAATGCTCTCTATTCTTCTCTAAAGCTCTCTACTAACTTATTGTAGGTCTTGTGAAGATCTATCTACTCCTTTGGGCTACACCAACTTCTTGAGTCAAGTTGTGACTAGGGTTTCCATGCTCATGGTGACTACTTTCCTTCATGTTTTGTTCTAGCATTCCATTATACTTCAAATTTGCCTCTGCTCTCCTAGGGCACACACTCTTTATCTATCATCTTTTCTATTATGGAGGTGGAAACACCATTCACAGAGCTTGACTTAGGCAAGCTCCTAAATAGCACTCAACCCTTTCCTCTTTCCTTATGTACAGGTTGGAGAAATAGGTTTCTGAAGGTGATCTCTAGGAAGAAGACAGAGCTTGTAGGTACAAACCTGGCAAAGACATCAATTTTTGCAAAACCCTAATCAGGGTCTAGGGCACCTAAGCACCCTGGCCCTTGCCATTTCTACTCTTGGATCTAGGTTTTGGATTGTTCCCTAATCTCTATCCATTTAGTTTTTGGGTTTCTGTTTTCGACAATTTGTTATGCTCTGATCTTTCTCAATTAGGGTTTCTTATTTTACCCTAGTTTGATTGGTTGGATTTGGGTTGATTCTCCTCTAATAAAACAAAAGGACAAAGCTCCTATAGTTTGGCTCTCCTTCTTGGGTAGAAGCTAAGATCGACTTGTGTCCTAATGTTGGATAGAAGAGGGTTTGACCTAGTTTGATCTATTGAGCTAGTCTCTCTTTTCTATCTAATAGTTTGTACTGATTACTTGACTAAATGGGTAGAAGTTTACCCGCTCAAAGTTGCTAGAGAGAAACAGGTTGTAGATTTCATATATAACAAAATATTCCTTAAATTTAGAGCACCTAGATCCATTGTCACAGATCAAGGACCACAATTCATGTCCAAGGTCCTTTTAACCTTCACTAGTCATTTCCAGGTAAGTCACAAGAAGTCATATCCATATCATCCTCAAGCAAACGGTCAAGTGGAGGTAACCAATAGAAAACTAGAAAATATCCTAACAAAAATAGTTTCATTAGGAAGAAAAGACTGGGTTAGGAAGCTGCATGAGGCAATTTGGTCTTATAACACTACATGGAAATCTATCACCGGCTTTACCCCCTATGAGCTAGTTTTTGGTAAGAAAGCTATTCTTTCTATTGAATTTGAACTCCAAACTTTAAGGACGGAAATGGAAGTCGGCATAGACCTAAATCAAGCCCAAATAGAATAAGTCCTACAACTCAGTGAGTTAGTTGAACTCCATTTAGAAGCTATCCACCAAAATGAACTAGTGCAACAATAAAGAAAAGCATGGCATGACAAGCACATAAAAGAGAAAATGTTTAGCAGTAGCGATTGCGCATTACTATTTGACTCTAGATACAAATATCAAAAAGGAAAACTCCAAAATCACTGGTTAGGACCTTATGAAATAAATAAAGTATTCCAGAATAGAGCAATGCAACTTAAACCAATCGATGGAGAAATGTGAACACTCAAAAAATGGTCATAAATTATGTTTATATCAAAAACCTGTAAATAAAGAAGAATTCACAAAAATGGTAGAAATGCAAGTTGAAATCCACTGTGTCCAACAAGATGTTCTTGCCACAGCAGAAATAGAATAAATAAGTTATAGATTGAGTCAAAAAATAATAATAATAATAAAATATAAAATAAAAATAAAATAATAAAAAATAAGTGGGCAGTAGGGTGGCAAGGCTGAGTTTCTTCATCGAGTGTGGAAGACTTCGAGAGATATAGCCCTCATGTGGGCAGTTCCTTGATTGAGACAGCTGGCAGGCGGTAAGGAAGATGTTAGGCTTAGTTGTTTTGGTATGACTACGGAGATAGTCAGAGATAGTCGAGAGATATGATGGGAAGTTGTGAATTAATTCGCATGATTCGAGAGTCTTATCAAAGAGAGTGAAAGAAGTCTAAGTATTCATGAGAAGGGTTTAATTTTAGTTACTATTACAGAGCCTCCCCTGGTGAACTCTAGAGCAGAGTTGCTCCACCCATGCCTTCTCGATTCACAGTCATCTTCTCAGCAGAAGCTATTCAGTGTAGAGGCATGGATACACCTGTTAGACTGGTCAGCAAAAAAAGGCAAATGGCCTTTTTAGGACAGGTCACAGAGCTTCAAGTGCAAAGGATTCTTTGACAAGCTGATCCATTAATAGTGGGTGTTGTTCGTATGATTTTGGGCAAGAAGTACTTGGCGGATAGTGAACGCTATAGAGTCGATTCAGATATACCATCTAGATTCTTGGCAATGCTTCTGGAGATGAACACTCCTAAGGCAGAAGCGAAGGTTATTATGAGGGGTCTTTTCATACTAGAGCTCTTGGGTGATCTAGAGGTGATTCTGCAAGAAATAACCTTGGGTGTTGGCATCCCTAAGCCAAGAGACTTGGGGCTTCTTCACGACCTAAATGAGGTAATAAATCTCTATCCATTCGTACTGGATATTAGAGGTCTTGAGCTCTTAGCGATGGAGCAAGCACAAGTTGCAGTGGACTTCATAAAAAGGATGCTTGATTTGGTAGTAGAAGAAGGGTATCAGTGGGTTGCCAATTCCAACCTTCAGCTGATAGATTTCGAATAAGGAGTAAGAATGTAAATGTTTTGGTCTTTTCTTTTTGGTAGTTGGCTCTTTTTTCCTATGCGGGATTCATTTTGTTATAAGTCTCTTTATATACAGTATAGAAAATAGAGGAAAGCTAGACCTTGCATGGTCATTCATAGACACTTAGCTCAGTAGGGCTAGTTTGGCATTTTAATCTGCAATGAACAATATGCTATGGATCTCAGCATAAGCGGATGTATTTTCTTTTTTAAGTTTAATATAAAATATCATCAATACGGATCAAAAAAATAAAATAAAATAAAATAATATATATATAAAGTTTATGTGTGTGTTTTTATTGTTTACAATTCTATCGTGTATCCCTCTAAAATATTTGTTTAACACATATTTTGGATTCTTTTATTGTTGCAGGAGTATCCCCCATGAATTATGGCTTTGATTTGAAGTTCTCTGGAAGTATCCTTTCAACGATGCTCTAGAACTTTATTGTTGTTCATTTTGAAAGCATCCTTTCAATGATGCTCCAGAACTTTGTTGTTCGTTCTGAAAGTATCCTTTCAACGATGCTCCAGAACTTTGTTGTTGTTCGTTTCGAAAGCATCCCTTCAACGATGCTTCAGAAATTTATCGTTGTTTGTTCCAAAAGCATCCTTTCAGTGATGCTTTGAAACTTTGTCTTCACCATTCAGTTTTGAAGATATCCTCTCAGTGATACTTCAAAACCCTTATTTGTCTAAATTTCCATAGGGCTCCAAAATTTTCCATGTGTTCCTACTCTTGCAAACTTTCACTTGTGTCACTCTGGAACCCATACCATATTTCTTGTCCCTAACGCATCATGCCATCAAACATTTCCATACCCAAGGGATCGTTGAAAAGATCTCATTGAAAATATCACCTCATTTACCATAATAAAAAAATGATTTCTCAAAAAGAAGGCAGTAATGCCACCTTTTTGAAATCATACTAGTCCCATTTGTATGTGTCACCATCACCATTAATAAATCCGCTAATATCATGAGTAAAACGACACATCTGCAACCGTAGCTTTGCATTAGTCATTCTTAAACATGGAATTACCATGTATTTCATCAACAAAGTAAGTCTAGTTGACGTCAAATTAATGAATATAAGGTACATACATTATTTCTTTCTTAATTAGGTAATAATTATCATTAGAAATAATAATTTGGCATAATATTTCCCTCGTTCCCAAAAATAGAAATCTATTGTAACCTCACTCGAACTAGCAAAAATAGAGGCGCAATGGCTCAACATGCAAAAGTTTAATGATGGAAATGGATACAGAATGATGAATGAGTTGTGTCTAAAATTATGTTTTGTTGTTTATTATCTTTGAGTTCATTTCATTTGGTTAACATGCAAAAACAAACACAACCGAACATGAGCTAGTACTTCATTTCATCAATAAGAAGTGCAGGCTGAATTGAGTAATTCTGTCTTTGATAAAAAAAATGGGGACTAAGAGAAAAGCAGAACCAGCTTCAGTAGACAAACTATTGGAAATTCAAAGTATTGCTGAAATTTTCCAAGCTGCAGGATGGCTAGAGTTTTTCAAGAAATTTGAAGGTTATCATCTTGAACTAGTAAAAGAATTTGTAGAAAGCTTCGTGCAAGATCACTCAATTGTTTGGGGGAAAAATATTAAGGTAAGCATTCCAATCCTTTCTAAAATTTCTGGCATTCCTAATGAAGGATTGAATTTAGCTGAGGAAACAAATATTTCTTATCATAAAATGATTGAATTGTTTGTTTGGGAAGGGGAACCTCAACCGCAGCTAATAATAGGATTAAGGGGTCAGAATAAGGGAATTAATAGAAAATCAATTATTGAGTCTTGGAAAATTGTTGTTGCTTGGATAATTAAGTTTTTACTTATGAGTGTCAGTGTGCCACGTTTGTGGGACCACCATTCCGTCTGCTGACCCACCTGCATCATGACGTAGAAAACCTCGAGCTAAGAATCAATATTTATGCCCTTTTGTTCCATTCCCTGGACAACATGATTGAGAAATATAAAATTGGGTTTGGCCCATTAAAACATCATGGTTTAATTACCATGATTTGCAAATGTCAAAATTTGAAGAGATGGAAAACAGATAGGAAATGGCATAAATTCCTTAGAAATTTTGAAAACCTAGTATCTGTGCAAAACTTTGAAATAGGGGAATCATCCAAAGTAACCACTGAGGCTCTAGAGGGAAATGCTCTAGAACTTCAACATTCATAGGAAGTTCTGGAGAATGTAGAGCCAAGAACTGTCCAAAACCCTACGAAAAACCAAGATTCTCTTAGGGCATCAAAAGTTCTAGAGTCTTAAAAAAGGCCTCTAGGGAATGAAGAAAATGTTGAAATTATCAACTTTGGTGAAGAAAAAGAAACTAGGCCACCAATGGCCAAAAAGCAGCGCTCAAAACAAAAATTGCAGAAACCCCCTCCTTTAAGGAGAAGCAAACACTTAGCAGCGAATGTTGATTCTTCCACTGTTTTAGAGCATATACCTACTTCAAAATGAAATAGACAAACTAGGCAGCCTACTTTTAGTAAAACCCTTGAGAGAAATGTCTTGGAAGAGACCATAGGGGTATCAAGCTCACCTATACGAGAAGTAGAGGAAGCATGGGAAAGGTCTTTAAATGATACAAAAGTAGTGAGGGCAGGGGCCATCACTATTTCAAAAGCTTCTGCACCATCAGAGCAGGGACTTCCAACTACCAATGTATGTGAAGAAATACAAAATGTTTAAATTCCAAAGATTATTGAAACAAAAATACTACAATCATATGAACAAACAACACCATTTTTGTAGGCCTTAAATACATAAATTTTTGTAGAGGATAATCAGTCTCAAGAAACTCAACTGATAGAAAAAGAAACACAAACAAATATTGAGTCAGAAAATGAATTAAGTAGATTGAAGCAGAAAATTGTACAATTAAAAGGCATGCTTCACCAAAATGATCAGCTGATTTTGCTACAAAAGTAGAATATTGAACAGAATGAGAAAGATATTTCTGTTTAAAAACATGAAATACAACAAACAAATGACTCTTGGGAACAAGAAACTAAAAGCTTGAAAACTAAACTGCAAGATAAAGATATGACAATTGCAAACTTACAATTACAACTAGATGAAATAGTGAAAAAGGAGGAGGCAAAAAATGTAAGTTTGCAATTACAAATGCATGATACAATAAAGGAGAAAAATTCTACAATAGAAAAGTTGCAAATTCAGTTAAAACAATTTGAAGAAAAGGATCAAGGAAATCTAGCACTACAAAAAGATTTATTTAATAAGGACAAAAAAATCAAAAGACTGATAGACAATTTTGTAGATTTCCTGATAGCCTTTGTGGAGAAACAAGAAAAACATCAAAATGATATTGAATGCTATTATTAGTCAAACAATGGAAATGGAGGAAGAAATACAAGAATTAAGAGATAAACCAACAATGGAAAGCAAAGAGGTTCAAACTAAACCCACAAAAATGAAGTGGTTTCAAATCCACATTCCTCCTTTCTTAAGGATGTGGATGGAACGTTGTTATTTCTTGAGAAAGGAAGGAGTAGAGAATACTAGACTGAAGAGAGAATTAGTTTTATTGAAAGATTCATTTGATAGACTATACAAAGCTAAGACAGAGGCCTGCAAAATTGGTGAATTGTTGTTGGCTTGTAGGAAACCCTCTTGAATGTATTTTATGTTTTTTAAATGAACAAGTGTTAAGGTGGAAGCTGTTAAGGATCTCTTGCAATCTGACACATGATCCCAATGATAAGGAATTTTTGGAGGCCTTCAATTCATCATCCCCCACACATCAGAATCTGCTCTGTGAATTCTTTATGCACAATTTGTTGCTAGAAAACATACAGACTTTTTCATTAATTTGTTTGTAGGAGAAGTACAATTGAGATCTTTTCTGTCCACTTTGAAAAATCAAATTAGTTGGCAAGATAGGACAAGAGAATACCTCAGGGAAGAAAGAATTGTTGGTCTATCAATGAGGCATCATTACCATTAACCATATGCATTCAGAGAATAATTTAGGAGGATCAAAAAGTATGATACCGTGAGAGAGAAATATAATGAAAGTCTCAGGATTTGTTTTGAGGATTTTCAAAAAAATGGGCCACAGTTGATAAATAGAGCATGGGTAGCATGTAAAGAGAGGTATACTCCCTTACCTATACATTTAAAAAGGAGAGAAAGGATTTCCCCTACAAACCTAAAATGGTCTTATAAGAGGGCAGAGGTAGTAGTAGAGTTATTGCAACAATTGAAGACAAAATGGGTAGGGATGAGATATACACCTCCTCTGCTTCTCCAACCCCCACCTCTAATACTTGTGACATCATATCAGTCTCAATGGGAACTTCAAGCTTGGAAAGTGAGAATTAGATTGGCTAAAGGTTTTGTCAAAAATCTAGAGCAACAAGATCGTTCATCAGATTCAAATTATGATAACAGTTCACTGTTTGAGGAACATAATAGAAAAAGGGAAGTAGAAAAATAAAATAACCTAAGGGGACAACCACAACAAAGAGCAAGAAGACTTGCTCAACCTTAAGAGGGGGAGAAAATGATGAGGTAAAATCAACCTCATCCTACTTTGACCAAATTACCCCTTTTATACAAGTCAGCTGACCCAATTATGGCAATATATTAAAGTGCTTAATTATAAATATTGTTTTATTTATAAATAAATAATGTATAAAGCTTTATTCTTAATTTGATTAAGATTTGACTATTAGCATTGACAAAGTGCTGTGTAAAATATCTATTATTGCACAAACAGGACTCTGTAGCAACAAAGTGGAGAAAGTAGCCATTCAATGAAGATGGGAGTAATCAGCATATTATAATTTGGGATGGATCATTTCCTATAGAACCAAAGGTATACATGTCATGCATCAATGTTGCTTCTCACATGCTAATCATTTGTTCTATGAGGAGCTAGTATGTTATGTCATGCCTATTGATTCCAATGGCAAAATCCTTTTACATCGGGTTGCACAAGAGTTCTTAATTAAAGTTGTTTTTATTTCAAGAAGGAATGAATGATCCATGTGCTACCACACAAGCATGTGCACCAACACAAGTCCCTTGCACAATAGTGGACAACCTTATGTGTAGCTCTGTAAAGCACTCAAACCATCACAAAGGTAAAATAAAATAAATAATCCATTTAAATTACAACATCACAAGTAACAAAAATAAAATGAGGTTATTAATCCTCTTAATTGTAACTTCACAAGTAAAAGATAAATCTCATAAATATGAATCAATAAAAGTCATTAAATCTTACAAAATCTCGTGCTTAATCCAGGTGATAGCACTATAAAATGATATACAAAGTCCATTGGCATTCATGCCATGAATACATCCAATTCAAGTCACAATAATCATGTGCAAAAAGTATAATAAATCAATACACTCTCTAGTTGCCACAAACCCAAATGGTTCTACCAGCGAGCCGAGAGACAGGAACATGGCTCAGGCGCTTTTCCACCCAACCATGAAGCAATTACACTTCCCTCGATCCCTTCATAACATGAAGGAAACCCAGCCCTGCACGAAATGTCTAGCTACCTAGAACAACTGGCAGGTGGGAACACCCAATGCAACCTGATCTCTAATGTGCAATTTTAAATAATGAAATACAGATTGTCTCACAACATGATGTGGCAGAGATATATATCAATAAGATTGCTAGACAAAATATTCATCTTTTTCAATGATTGCTCGTTTAGATCTAAACCTTAGAAATATAGTTACAGGTTCAAATTTTGAAAAGAGAAAAAGCCATCTCTGATAATCCACATTCGGCATCCTAGCCCAAAAGTAACCCAAAACACTCCTAGATAAAAATCTACTTTCTTTCCCCAATTAAACAAGTAAAATATATAATAAAATAAAATAAAACAATCCATACTATCCTATAGTCCATCTCTAATTCCCTTTCCCAAAACATCAATCATGAAAACACACTTTTCAAGAAAGTAACTCATCATTTGATTACCCAAAATGCATCTTATAAAACTACTAAATTGATTTAATTTCCAAGTCCATATTTCATTCATAAATTCGCAATGTAATAAGTATTCTATGTTATTTAACAATCTTACTATTATAACTGTGACATGAACTATTTCATTCTATCTGCATACTGCAATAAGTTTTCTAAATCATTTATACAACCTTACTGTCACAACTGTGACAGGAAGTTAAAGAAACAAGCAACAGTCTTACTATCACAATTGCGATAGGTACTGTGACAGAGTTAAAAATAAGAATAACAGAATTCATAAACAAACTTATTGTCACTCAAATGACAGTGATTAAAATAGGTATTTGAACAACAATAAAATAGAGAAAAAGATAGCTGCAACAACTTTATACCTCAGATTTACATCATTTTTATAGTTCAGATTAAAGGAACCTCTAATTCAACAAGCAAGGTTGCAACAGTAATGTCATCTACAAGGAAATAAAATAGGTCTGCAAGGTTGATCTACTTAACATAATGCCAAAAAAAATACAAGGAATAGCAGAGACATAAATTAAGAACAAGTGAAAAGATAAAAGCACAACCATCCAACTTCATAGCAGTGATAAGAACAAGGTCAAACCATGGCAGGAAAAGCAACTGTGATGGTGCTCTAGCATCCCCATAGGATGTAAAAGTAGGCATGAGATCAAGAAAAGTAACGAACAGTAGAGAAGAACAAGAATAGGTTGAACCAACTTCAAAACGTCGTGGTTAAAGAAGACTGACGGCAAGAATGAAATATAATACAGGTCAAGTAAAACAAAAGAGACCAACCACCTATAAATAGAAGGTCGATTCCCAGTGGCAAGATAGTCTGTGATAGGAAAAAGGTATACTACTGATCAAATATCTAAGGCCGAGCAAGCTCACAAAAAGGCTGATTCATGTGATATGCAGACAGTTTATTATTTTACCAGGCATTGAAATGGAGAAGACCATAACTAAAAGGCAGATCAAAGGTAAAACACAGACAAATCAGGTTAAAAAGGATGGCAGGAATGAAAAGAAAATCGATCCACGCTGGATAACTAGGCGGCCAAGGAAAGGTAACCCAGGCTGACAAACAACTCTAAATTATTAACAGAAAATAAAAACAAACTACGCAGTTCTTCTCAACATTTCGCTCAAGTAATCTAGGCACAATAAATACTTTGCAATTCAAGCAAACTTTAGGAAGGAATACCCGATTATTTTGCTCGCCCAAGGTCGAGTATTTGGTGTTGTCGTTGATCCTCCTCTCTGTCGCTGTCTAGAAAATAAAATCACGTCCCCTTCTTTTGCTAAAATTCTGACTAAATAATGTGAATATCTTCAAAGCCTTTTTGGGTTTTATTCTTCTCTTCCCCAACTTTCTAGAATAGTTTACAGTTTTAAATTTTGTTTTGAAATGACAAAGTTATCGCTGTTTTTCTATGACTATTCTTGACTCTCTCTTTTTTTTTTTGAAAATGCTTTTTTTTTAATTATAAAAATTCTTCTTTCCTCTTGGCGTCCAAAGTTTAGGTTTTCAACTCCTTTAACAACCAAAGTTTAGGCTTTCAACTCCTTTAACAATTGAAGATTACCTCTGTTTGCATGAGATTTTGCCTTCTTAGAGGCTCTCAAATTTCTATTTTAAATTCGAATAGAATAAAATATCTTAATTATATTTCTGTCACTTGCATGATAGTAATTAAATTATATTTCTGTCATTTGCATGATAGTAAATTAATTTAATTCTTTTAATTAGATTCTATATATATTATTAATATAATTTACCTATTTTTATTAAAACAGAGTTACTAAAAAAAATAACTCAAGAAGTAATTTGTAATAATAATAATAATAATATCTATCTATTAAACATATTTGTTTTAAATCTAAAATAGATATTATTTTTCAAACAAAATAGGAAAGCACTTATTATTAAATATCATAAAATAAACCATTTCAAATTAAAAAATACACCATTTTAAATATAGAATACACCATTTTAAATATAAAATACACCATTATAAATAAAAATCGAAAGAACATTAATATTTAAGTCTAAATCATGCATTCGAAAAGGACTTTATATAACAATTAAACACAATATTTTTCTAAGCATCTAACCATCCATCACATTTATTATCCATACAATAATGCATAACAAACCATTCAAAATAATGCAATATGAGACTACGTGAGTGTGTGAGTTCATCAGGGTTAACCATCCCAAACAGTTCTTGCCAAGTGGCTAGAACATCTCTACCTCAACCATGTTCTTGTCTTTGACGAGTACCTGCATTCATTCTCACTCAACTCGACGTTAAATATTTAATTTAAAATACAATCATTTATATTTCCTTATTTAAATATAATACACTAGTTAAATACCATTCGAAAAGACATTAAATTTAAGTAATCACATAATGCATTCGAAAATGATTAATAACCACGCATTAATGCAATAAGAGCCATTCAATAATGCATATGCAACTACGTGATGTGTGTGATTGCATCAAGGTAATCCATCCATCAGTTCTTGCCAAGTGGCTAGAACATCTCTACCTCAACCATGTTCTTGTCTTCGACGAGTATCTGCATTCATTCGCACTCAACTCGACGTTAATAGGTTAGTTCCTCAAAACATAGTTGAAGCAAAACATTATAATTACATTGATAATATTCAATATTAAATCAACTTTCCAATTTACGTAATTATAACATCATGATATTTACCTTCACACACATGGAACTTACTCAAAGTAAAACAATCATAGTAAATGTTCACTAATCTAGAATATTATATAGTCCATAAAAATGAGACGTGACAAGCTCCTTGCAACATGTGCCACACACGTAGTGCTAGGAACCATGCAACACACCTTGAAAGACATCATGTAACTTGGACACAACCCTTTACATCATGTGCCATCCACACAATGCCAAGGACCATGTTGATTGGCTTCACAAACAACCCTATCTAACTTCTTTGCCTCACTTACATCCCTATGCATTATCGTACACATGGTGCATAGTTTAGAAGTCAATACAAATATTGTGCAACATATCAGAGCATTGTGCAATAATCTAGCACACCATTTAGAGTCATTTTATAATATGCCACTTGTCAACACAACATTCACCCATAATCCTAATTGTCAAAGGTTGAAGCATCACACATGCAAGGCCATCTGATTCAACTTATATAACAACCTTTATCTTCATGATCATGTAAATTATAAATGAACTTTTGTGATATGTCAAATAACAAGACATGACACACAATAGATAGGAGGAAATACACTACCATACCTCTCTCTTAAGAGTATGCCATGTATAAAATGTACATATTAATAAAATAGTTCATCCAATTCTTGTCTTCTTCTTTGTCTAGACTTCTTGTCTCCACATTGCTTTTGCACAGATACAACACATCTAGGTCTTCATCTAGAACATTATCCTCAAACCTAGATCACATGTTGTCTAGTATTTATGTTGCCTTGTATTTGTTTTGATGTATGTATTGTATTTATATATCCATGATTGATGGATATCTTGTTTGAAGTGTATTCTTGTTTGATATGTAGTTGTTTGGCATGTATTCATGTTTGTCTTATATACTTGTTATCTGTTCTTGTTTTGATAGTGCAGTTTGTCCCATATGGATGGTACGAGGTCTTATGTTAAGGTGAATAGAAATCATGTAGTATGGGATGTATGATATTCTACCTTGATTACAGTGGGTTAATTGAGATATATGGTATTGAAAAGTGGATATTCTTATACTATGGGATGCATGCAATATTCATTTAGTAGGTGTTGTATAGTCTTAGATGTTTGTATCTGATTGATTGAGTGCAACATGTTTTCTTGATATATGTATTGAATGTTTGTAGTGTATTATGATTTCTTTATTTTTTAATGGAATAGCTATAGGTTCTATTAGTGCCCACACCCTTTCAGATTATAATTACAAAAGGATGAGATGACCATCAAATTATATAAGGATGAAACTTAAAAAACTAAAAAGTCTTACAAATAAAACCCAAGCTAAGGTGAGAACTCAATGCTAAAGGAAAGATAGTGATGTTGAGGCCCTGTCCTCTCTATCAACTAATTGAACACACAATTTAAGTATGACTCAGAAATGAGTCCTTATGACCCCTCCTTGAGAAATTTAACTAGGTTGGTGAAGTCGTTGTTAACATATAAATTGATTCCTAGTACCACCCATAGATTATCTATAACTAAAGCCAAATCCATAAATAAATTTTTAACATTGACTATTTGATTATCTATATTCCCCATACCCCTCTCCAAATCTTTGAGCCTTTGATTCTCATTCACAAGCATAAGAGAATTAGGAATAGGGATATTCCCTTCTTGACATAGAATTGTTTGGGTGAGAAAACAAGGCTAGTGATTAAATGATCCATTTGCAAACTTCTTTGTCTTCTAGCCACATGTGAATGTTGCGAGAGGGGGAGCAGTGGTAAGAGATGACAAGGGAAATGTCATGGGAATCTATGCTGGGAACCTTGGAATCCAATCTAACAATTTTGCTGAGGCCTATGCGACCTACCAAGGCATATGCCTAGCTAAGGACCTTGGTATCAAGAAGCTAATAGTTGAAGGGGATTCTAAAAATATGTTAGACATGATCAAGGATAAATCCATTCCTAGTTGGAACATCAAGGACATAATAACCCTTAGTAAAGAGGAACTTAGGCATATGGACAAAGTGGTTGTGCAACACATCTATAGAGAAGGTAACTCGAAAGCTGATGGGATAGCTAATATTGGATGCACCATCAATGATTTCATATCATGGAAAAGGGGTGATGACATCCCTAGTAATATCTCAAACTTCATTATTAATGACTAAAGCCCGCAAAATTAATGTTGAGCATGCTCTGAAGGAGCGCGTGACTTCTCACATGAACTAGAGTACGCATACTAAGAATCTCAATCATAATTAGAGACGCCTCAAGCCCACTACCGTGTTGGCAAATGTCATTCTCTTCTCGACTCTTCTTTATCTCATTTGCAAAGCGAATTATAGAGTCCAGCCTAGCAACAGAAGCAGGATGGGTGGAGATCTCAACCAGATGGAACTGACCCAACATGATAGACTCAAGGAAAATGGTGAGCTGTGGGAGATATTACAGAGAGGAGACCTTACCTCTTACATAGAGTTTATGAACGAGTATGATACAATTCTGTCTAGGGAGTTCGCGGATACTTGGAAAGCTAGACAAGTATATATCAAAGGGATCACTTTCAGAGTCTCTGAGGAGTTGATTGCTAAAGCCACAGGGCTTAAATTGGACGGGGCCCATATTTCCAAAAGAGTTAAGGGGAATTACAAAGAGGATATGCTGAAATTTCTGCTAGAGGACGAGACTATCATTAGGTTGCAGAATGGCTTTAACATAGAAGACCTGCCTGGCATTTGGAGTGATGTGGCGGAGGTGCTCATGAGATATGTCACATTGGAAGGTAGGTACAAAAGATTCCACGCTTATCTATTTCCTTTGTTGAATCAAGATGGGTGGAGATCTCAACCAGATGGAATCGACCCAACATGATAGACTCAAGGAAAATGGTGAGCTATGGGAGATATTACAGAGAGGAGACCTTACCTCTTACATAGAGTTTATGAATGAGTATGATACAATTTTGTCTAGGGAGTTCGCGGATACTTGGAAAGCTAGACAAGTATATATCAGAGGGATCACTTTCAGAGTCTCTGAGGAGTTGATTGCTAAAGCCACAGGGCTTAAACTGGACAGGGCCCGTATTGCCAAAAGAGTTAAGGGGAATTACAAAGAGGATATGCTGAAATTTCTGCTAGAGGACGAGACTATCATTAGGTTGCAGAATGGCTTTAACAGAGAAGACTTGCCTAGCATTTGGAGTGATGTGGCAGAGGTGCTCATGAGATATGTCACATTGGAAGGTAGGTACAAAAGATTCCACGCTTATCTATTTCCTTTGTTGAATCATTTTCACCATAGTATTAGAATCAATTTCCCTTTCTGGCTATACACTTCCCTTAAAGATTTAGTGTAGAAAGTCTTGCTAGGTGAAAAAACTCTTCCCCTGCACCAGAGCCTAATTTACACTCTATAAAAATTTGAGCTGGCTTTAACCCCTGTCCTAGGGTTTAGACCAAGGATTTATAACCCTCATCTTATCAAAAACTTTCTTGACACCCCTGGCAAGTACAATGAGGACAATACCCCTGTCAGTGGTAAGGGATATTAGAGGAGAAACAAACATTTCGATGAGGGTTCTCGGGGTGAGGGTTCTCAAGGTAAGGAAAATACGAACAAGGGTCCTCAGGTCAGGAAGTTGGCTGGGAAGGGGAAGGGGAAAGAGAGAGGGTTCCTCTACTCATTTGGCTGAACCCACCCACACTATGACCAACAGGGAAGTCACCAAGGCTCATAAGGATAACCCCTCCCAAACTGTTACAGTGAAAATGGGAAAAATGATTCTTCGCAGCATGGACATTCCCCAATTTGCCCACTCTGCTAATCTGAAAGTGGAAGAGCAAGTCAGTAAACCCTAGTGCAGGAGCCAAAAGGGGTCTATCGGGGAGGGGTTCTCCAAACACACTGGTGTCAAGAATGATCATCCTACCAGCAAAAAAGGGAAGGACAACAGAGAAGAAAGTTAGAGGATGAAGTCATTATTCTTGATATTGAAATTGATAATGTGCTTGTTGAGAAAGAAGATAACAGCAAAGACAGTCTAAGGAGTCCTATTCAAATGGACAAGGGTAAAAGCATTCTCAAAGGCTCTAAACGTACTAACCCTATCAACATGGATGACTCCCCATGTAAGAGGGAGAAGAAGTCTATGGATAAAACCCAGGAGGATCATAAAGATGAATGTAACTAGTGCATCAAACTTACAGACAAAGTGGCCACTCTATATCAAGCTATGGACCTTCAAAATCAGGTGCTTAAGTGGCAACTTGCTCAACTCCATCAAGCAAAGAAGAAAATCCAGCAGCTCGAAGCCATTACCCAGCTGGATACGGAGGAGTGGCCTAAGGAAAGTCACGATGAGCTGTGGGAGCAAGTTGAAAAGATGGCTACCAAGTTTGATAAATGGGAAAGGATGGAGGAGGAAATATGGTAGATAAAAGTGACTCAGGATAACCTGGATAGGAAAGTTTTTGAATTGGTCAACTATAGTAGAGAGATGGTTAAAAACTCAGCCACTACTCTTTATGTGCTGAAAGAGGAGCTGGAAAGAAGGAAAACTGTGACTGAGGGGTCTGCGGGTAAGGAGAAGCTTCAAGACCAGAAATAGGGAAAGGTGGTGCAGGCCAAGGACAGCAGTAGCAAGGGTAAAAGGGTGGCTTTTCAAAGCCAAGACATTGAGAGCGAGGCAAAAGGCAAACAGATGATCCAGGCTCGACAGGATCGTGATGAGGAGGAGAACTCTTTCTTAGAGAAGCTGGAGTTTTTGAGCAAAGAATGGCAAGCTATAAGCAGCCTTAAGACCATGGCCAGGCAGTAGGCTGGTTAGTTGTTGGTTCTTCTTGGTTTGGTTGGCCTTGCTAGCTCATCTATCTTTTTTGTTGTGTTTCTCTTGTTTTACTTCTTGTAAAACTCGTCTCTTTTGCCTTTTTGGCCTCTGTATATGGGTTCAGGCCCTTCCCAGTTACTTTTATCAAAACATTAGCATTCTTCTAAGTCAATGTCTAAGACCTTCTCTAAACAACTATCGATACCTCAACATTGTAAATCTTACACAAAAGCATAAACCACACATACAAAATACTACCACCTTTTCACCAGCCACTTCCACTTAAATAATGGCAAGCCAATCATTACTTGATCAACCTTCTTCACCTACTAACTAGATAAGATAGTTTGCATGCTTCATACACAACAATGATAGAAGGCACCATATTTACCTCTCCCAAGCTCAAGCAAGAGATCATGAATGAAGGTGATCTCAAAGTAGGATTTGGGGGAGGTTTTGCATGAAGTGAATTATTTGATAATAAATCCTCAATATGCCGATTTGAAGCATCAACACTCACCCTAGTCTAAAATAGACATTGATCAAAACCATTATTAGCTAAGTTTTCCACTAGTAAGTTACTTTCATTGTAATGGTGAGAGAACACTATTGTCTTAAAGCTTCTAGATATGACTTTAACTTCATCTAGATGAAACTTCTAAGATTCTTGCCCTTGATTGAATCACTTTGACAACCATCAATGATAAGGAGAGAATTCCTCTTCACCTCTTGCTCGCCACAATTTACTAATTTCAAGCCTTTGAAAAATACAATCGCCTATGCTTCATTGTTGGATTTGGTTCCTAGATAGAAAGATCCACCCTTTACAAAACTTCCCAATTTTGACCTTAGCACCACTCTTGCTCCTATAGGGCTAGGATTGCCTCTTGTTGCTCCATCAAAATTCAATTTAAAAAAAAACTAGAATGAGGACTAGTCCATACACTATTTTTTCTCCTATTACTTTTTTCCATTACCCCATCAATAGGGAATGATGTCTTAATTGTTATAATGAATGTTCTATGTGTTTTATCATAAATTGAACAAACTAATAAACTAAGAAAAATTAATTAAAACACATGGATATGGTTACACAGATTATGGATTATTTGTTTGACCACTAAAAGCCAAGCTAATGGTTGAGAGGATAAGGTTTCCTTTGATGGTAAGTCAATATTCCCCCATACAACAGGGGCTTTGGATAGAGTGGAGGACACTTGTGCAATACACTTTGGATATTCTTGACATGTTGCCATATTTATTGTACTTGTACTATATTGTACCATTAATATAATTGTGATTGATGGACTACTAACACTATATTGTAATTTGATTATTGACTTATTTAAAAGTTAAGACTTGCAATAAAACTATATTTATAATATAATTTACAAATATTCTTTAGATTTAAATTATATGCACTCTTAATTTACATGAGTTACTTAACTTTATTTAAATATAAAAAATTTTAAAATAAAATTTTAAAATACTAGAAAACATATAATTTTAATATTCTATATGATAAACAACAAATTTACTCAAATCAACAAAGACTAATTATAGTAATTGTTAACACAACCCACAATTTCCAAAGATTAAACATCAAGATCCATTTAAGTCAAGACTAAAAACATCCAGTACAATAATAATAAATTGGAATTGTCTCCTCTGAAAGGGATGAATGGGCATGAGTCCCCACTTGTTACATCCAAAACCTTTTCAAAAAACAGTTCAGCCAAGATTATTCCTAACACTTATAATATATAGAAGAATTTTAATCTCTTGAAAGTCTACAATTTCCTTTATTTGATTGATAATAGAATTTGAAGAAGAATTGCTGAGTTCTAAGAATCTAAAGATGAAGAGCCATATGCTTCCTCTTTACATAGATTAAAAAAATAGTAAGTGGTCTACAAATCTTTACACATGCTTTTACCGGACCCCACCACTAGCGTTCCATTGCTTCCCCAAATGTAAGAATCGTCAACAATTATTATCTCTCAATTTGGCTCACGTTTATTCGCGGCTCTATAATATTTTTAATTAGCGAGGAGGCAGTCTTTACGCGGGCATGATAACGTGGACCCCACCGCAAAGGCCAAAAATTATCAACATTTAAAAGTAGGTCGTAAAGTCCCGACATTGTGGGGTTATTTAATTTAATATGTAAAATCCATTAGCAAAAACAAATATTTAAATGAGTGCCAGCATAAGAATGTTATCATGTCATTTTTACTTTACTTGGCCCGAACAGACTACTCTTTCCCTCAATTGGTTGGCATTAGATCGGAGCGAGAAGAAAAGATTGTGGTCATATGACCACATCGGCTACTTCCTTTAGTAGAATACAAGATTAATTGTTACCACTCGATTGATAGAGATGGAGAACAACTTTGGGTCTACTCCACCTTTTATCTCTCCTCTGATTGAGCTTTCCATGAGATGTTTATTGAAATTGATGTTATGATGAATGTAAAAATAAAATGAATTGAATGTGAGGTGGGTGTTGGGAATTCATTTAAAATGATGCCATAATTTTAGGATCTATTATGAGTGTTGTTGATGTGAGAATTTCACTGGGTGTTGTGTTTATGATTTGAGGATATATTATATGCATGTTGTTGATATGAGAATTTGACTAGGTGTTGTGTTAGTTCACTTCTGCAAGTGTGGACCTGAACCTGTGTGCGAAAATGAACATGTAGCTTGTGTATTTGATCTAGCTAAATTATGCTATCTGAAACTTGTTTGCCTCTATATATGCGCTCTAAGTCTATTAAGGAATAGATGGTGTTTAGAAACACCTTTTGAAAATTTGTTGAATTGTGAGGATCGTGTTTGCCTTGGTCAAACCCTTGCATCAACTAATTCAATGACAATGAACCAAGATCGAGAACAACAAGTAAGTGTGCATTATGCTCCTTGGATGATGATGTAATGCTAATGTGATAACAATTTTAGTATAAATTGTATTTATTTCTTGATGCTCTCTAGATTGTACTTGCTCCTTTGATAATTCTTTTTTGAATTAGAGATTGTCCTTAAATATACCAGCGTAGTGTGTAATTTGAAATATTCAGGGTTTAGTCGACTCATAACAATTAGTAGAAAAGGAGGGAATGGGGCCCATTTTAAAAAATGGATTTAAAAGTATGGTGTTCAAATATGTGATTACAAAAATAATTTGGATCAGTTCCACACTTGTAGACCTAGACTAGCATGACAAATGATAAATGTAGAGATCGAGGTCAACTTCTAGCAACAAGTGATGATCTAATTAGGATTAAATAATATTATTCACTAGATTCCACACAAAATACTGCATCTTACATGCTAGTCGATGCATAAAGGACAACCTAATCATTGGGGGCCAAAACATAAGGGAAAAGGGTATGAGTCACATTGACTTGTTTGTGAGCTACCATGAAAATGCATGTCACGTAAAATCAAGCAGTCAAGATGGAAATTGAATATTTTCAAACACTTAAAGGATATGGATCTATGTGAAGTATGTTGATCATGGATGTCAATTATGTGACAAAATTTAACACATCTATGTAAGGTAGAAGGCACAACTCTCATAGCATGTAACCATGGATGCCCCAAGAGAATATTATAAGATAACTTTCTCAATATCACGTGCAACAATGTGTCTAAAGTGAGTGGGCCAACTATGACAAAAAGAGTAATGGTACTAATGACCATTTACCAACATGTCAAATCTAATAATAGTAAGATTGGAAGGCTGTAATTTTTTTGTGTCCATATATACAACTTTTTTAGGTAGTCCCCAATCCCTGTATGTTCAAACTAGATCCATTGTCAACTAAGGAGCATTTTATGTTCAATCGATCCAATCAAAGAAGTCAGTAATTATGGAGTGATGTTAAAACTTTTTTGAATCTTCTCTAATATTTTTTGCACGGTGTCCTTATAGAAAGGTGACGTGCATAATAAATCTCAAAGAGATATCTTGTATATTTTGAAGTTATTAAATAATGCCAAATTCCTTATATGCCTCAGAGGTAATCTTAGGTGCAGGAGGAAGGTCAATTGTATTAGGTGGTAAAAATAGTTATCAAATTGGAACATCTTGACCTCTAGCTATCTTTTGATGTGTATATTCAATTGTAGGATAATTCTATGGAATTTCCTTAGCATGAAAAGTAGGTATATACTTACGAGGAGATAACATGGTATGAATGGTAGCACTATTAGTTGCATAGGCCATGTTGATAGTGGAGCAAAAGGGTGCACAAGTGCTAAAAGATAAACTATGAGAGGGCTCAACTAAGTCCATACTACCCTCTAACACACTAGAAGAAGACAAACTTGCAATAAAATAATTTGAAGATAAACTTACAATAAAATCATGTGACAAATCTATAAATGAATGATATAATAAGAAAGATTCAAATAAAACCATTATAATTCTCTACCACTCAAATAAAGTCTAAACTCACTAATCAATACGAAACCATCATCCAAACATTCGTAATTAGAAAGTGGGAAAATTTTAGCATTTAAAGATGTGTCCATAGTATTGTCAAAATAATCGTGCAATAAATCCTCATTGAGACCAACAATATCATCATGTAATGAACATGAAACATCGATAACATCAACATGAGAAGATCATCATGTAATGAATATGAAACATCGATAACATCAACATGAGAAGTTAATCGGTTAACATCACAATACAAGCTATCATCATTTAATATATGTGTTCCATGGAGTCTCGAGATAAGGGGACACAAGGACCAAAGGCCTAGATTTGGGGTAGTGGTGACATGGTGGTGGGTGGGGGTCTCGGGGTAGAGCCCCTAGCAGGGTCAAGGGCCAGTGCTCCTTGCAGGGTTCGAGGGTAGTGCCTGACACATTCCCTATTGTAATACAGGGTAGGGTTAAGGGGTGAAGCCCCCACCACCAAGCCCAAATCAAGGCCTTTGATACCATACAAACCTTCATGGTGCACATCATTTTCGTAGTTGCTATATTTTCTACAACACTATGTCCTTACTATTTCTAACCAAATCTTTATTCTTCAGAAACTAACAATGAAGCTAAAGAATATAATCAATCTAAATGATGAGGTATACATAGTTTTTTAGTTTTAAGAAGACTTGGCACTTGCTCTTGCTCTTGTTATTGCTCCCACTCTTCCTAATGCTTGCACTCAATCGATGAAGACTTGGCTAATGCTCTCACTCTTAGTATTGCTATCACTCTTGCAACCTTTATGATTTCCCATTTTTTAGTTTTGTGATTACTTGGGGTGTGGGTGGGTCCCACAGACCATTAGGGTTAGGGTTATTGGCATGAAGATCCAAAAATAATTCTATTTTTTAAATGAACTTTTTGCCTTAATCGTTGTAGGGCACACTTGGGCATCTTGGGTGTGGTTGGGAGATGCAAGGGAGTCCCCTAAGGGTCTCGAGGGTGTCCCATCATCTTTGAGGCATCTCAAAAATAGGGGGACATATTGGAAATGTCCTTAGGTTTGTGTTAGTGACAACAAGATGACATTTCCACCAAGTCTCTGTGTCTCAGGGACATTCTTGTCTTAGAAACGTTTGATTTTGGGGGGTGTATCCCCACATAACATAGTTTAATGCAACACTAGGTAAAATACTATCACAAGTATACACGGTCCTAATAGGAGATGTAAAAGAATGATATATCATAAGACATATCATCATGTATGAAACAAGGTAGCACACATAGATCATTAGTCTTTGATTCATCATAAGGTGCATCATCAAAATAATATGAATCAATGGGAATAGACACATGGATTTCATGACATGTAAGGGAAACATTATCATGAGGTGTAGCAACAACATGCATAGGTAGAGAAGGTGTGGCCTCTTTAATATCCATTGCACAAGGTGTATCACTAACATAAGGTAAAGCCTCACCAAGTGCATGCTCATCACTAACACAATCCATAATAGAAATAGGATCACTATGAATCTTGTGTATGAGTGAGACAATCAAATCTAAAAGAAAAGGATAAACACTAACCAACTCTATAAAGAAGGGAAAAAATGTACATGATAAAACAACACCTCCATAGAAAACAATCACTATGAATCTCGTGTATGAGTGAGACAATTAAATCTAAAAGAAAAGGATAAACACTAACCAACTCTATAAAGAAGGGAAAAAATGTACATGATAAAACAACACCTCCATAGAAAACACATCCTCATCCATAGCATAGAAAGTAATGAAAGCATTGAGGATTGAAGGATCAAAAGCCACAAAAGATAGGAACACATTATAATTGGTAAGGCATGCATGTAAATCAAGTAAAGGGAATGACCTACAAGGATCCATGATGATGAATAATCCAAGGGTGGGTAGGTGGGATCAAAGAGATATGATACAATGAAAGTCCAAACCCTAATCAAGTTGTGATAATGAAACATGAAAAGGGGTGGATCCAAAACTTAATTAAATTTAATATAAGAGGAAGTGATCAGAAAATAATTTTAAAAGTCCTAATTAGATTAAGGATAAACCTTAAGGTCAAACCCTAGGTCATGTAGGACTATGAAGTTCACCAAAACACAAAGGAAGACAAACCACCTGCATCAATATCTTGGTTAATTATTAAATAATTAAAGTAATCAATTGACAATTAACTTAGATAAACAAGCTAGGATTGATATCATATACTATAATTAATGATATTATAAATGAAAAATAGAACGAATTAAATATGAGGTACTTAGCTTTGGATTAGATGAAGATGTCATTATGTAGATGTCATGAATCTATTTATCTTGATGCCATACTTTTAGTTCACTTATTAGATGATTTCCACTCATATGGGAATTTTATCTGTATTATGTTGGTTCACTTCCACAAGTGCAAAGACGATATTTGTGAATTTTGACATAAACTTGTGCATGGAATCGAACCTGTAATTAATGTATTTGATTTGGATAAATTCTACAATCTAAAAAATATTCACTTATGTGTATATGCCCTGAATTTGATAAGGAATAGGCGGTGTTTAGAAACACCTTTGAGGAATTTGTTGAATTGCAAGGGTTATGTTCTCCTCATCCAAAACCCTAGATATGTTGATTCAATGGTGATGAACAAAGGTTGAGAATAATAAACAAGCATGTGGCTCCTAGGACGATGATGTAGAACTGATGTAATAACAATTCTATTTATTCCTTAATTCTCTCTAGATTGTGCTCACTCCTTCCTAGACGATTCTTTTTGAATTAGAGTTAGTTCTTAAATACACTGGCACCCTAACATGCAATTTAAAATATTTGTGCTTTAGTTGGCTCATAATGGCTAGTAGAAATGAAGGAATAAGGCTCAATTGAAAAAAAAATATGGATGTGTCAATGATTTGGATCTATTATGCACTTGCGAACTTGAACTAGGTGGCATTTACAGATAAATGTTGAGATTGAGATCAACTTTTGGGGATGAGCGTTGAAGGGATTGGGATAAAAAAAGGTCATTTGCCAACTTCCACATGAAATACCCCGTCTCACACAGTGGTTGATGCATAAAGGGACAACCTAGTCATTGTGGGATGAAAACATAATGGAAAAGGCCATGGTTATGTATTTTTCACTAGTATGTAAAGTATATATTTAATGGTTTATGTTACTTTGTGAAGTCAAATTTTAATGATAGTTATCCTCTTAAGTTCATCAAATTCTAGGTATGCCATAATTTACAATTTAGGAAGGTGATATCAAAGAGTAAATACACGTTTCCTCTAAATTTATTTGTTGTACATGATATAGTTTTCATTCTTTTGGGGAAATAATTTATTTACCTACTTGGCTTCAAGGTTGTGACAATAGGAATCTATTTTGTCAAAAGTCATTTGGCTATCAACCTCGGCCACAATTGCATCCTACAATAATCAAGTTGTGGTAGGCTCTTTGTGAGTGCAACTTCCTAACCAAGTAGATTTTAACCTCATGGGAATTTAAAAAATAATAATAATTGTAATTTACAATAAAAAGTGTAAATGACCATTGATTTTAACCCTTAAACTACATTAGTGACCTCCTAAAAAGTGTTGTTGCATTCATTATATTTTTTTGGAAACTTGAATGGCTTAATGACAAAGATTATGTTTGTTTAGAAGGCTTATCGTAGTGCATTTATATATTTTCATGCATGTTAGAAGGTTTAGGATTTTAACTACTATAGAGAAGATTTAGATTTAATGGTTGACCTTGTTTTTTAGTTTTTTTTTACAATAATTATATGTTCAACATTACACTTTAAATCTTAGAACATGCATGTCTTAAGATCAAAGCTAAAAAAGTTAGAAGTGTCTTTTACTACAATCCTTTAAAATATTTTATGGTAAAAGCATACAAACAATTATAATACAACCATCAAATGTTGTATTCTTTATACATTTTTTAGAAACTTAAATGAAATAATGGTAAAGATCCAATATCTCTAGAAGACTCGATGTTATACTTTTTAATACCTTTTTATATGTTTGAATGGGAAAACTAATGACATTCTTTGTTTTCATCTTGAAAGCGTGGGATTGATGTAAAGAGACATGACATGTACACCACTTAGTCTAAGAATAATTAGGTGTACATGAGCCCCATTTGTGTAGGGTGCTTTAGACCTCCACTCTTTTAATACCTTTTTTTATATTGTTGAGTGAACTTAATGGCAAAGATCCATGTATCCATCCCAAAAACATGTAATTTATTTCAAGAGGAATAAAAAGTGTAGCTATTGTATTCAAGGCCAATTAATTGCATAACAATTCCTCCTTTATGCATGCTTAGAGTCAATCCTGAGGGTTGATTAATAGCATGACCTCTTTTGAGACTTGCAAAAATAAGGTTTTCTAATTAAAATTGGTAGCACAAAGTCCTCCTTCCAAAAGAAAGTTGTGGCACAACAATTTTCCTTTCACTACTTGTGATTTGCCTATACTAAAATATATTAAGCAATGAAAGAAAAAATATTATTGACAGTATAATATTGAGCAAACAAGATCCCATGAAAAGTGGGAAAAACCATATTTTTAGGAGGAAAGTTTATGAGGATGTTGATTGGGAGTAACAATTTCGGTAAATGGAAAAACTCACACGATAGATATTCGTTTACCAAATTTGTTACAAAAATGACAACTACTACTTATTGCCTTATTCTTTTTATAATTTCTCCTAAAACTACAATTTTTATTTTTTTATTTATTGTAGATAACAATGATTTACTGTAATTGGATGAATGATAGATTTTGATAATGTCCATGACCAAGTAATCCATGGGACCAAGAGCACCAACAAAAGAGCACCATGCAAACCCAACCATAAAACACAAGGGCCTCCCAAAAGCTTTATGAAGTTTGTAAACCCTTTTTGATGTCAGATTTTTTTATTGTAGATCTTGATAAAATAGTTTTCAGTTTTATCCAGCCCCGCTTCCTCAAACAAGGCGGTTAGATTATCCACTCTTAGGTTGTCTTCATACTTGATATAGATGTTATTGTAGGTTGTGCACTCCATAAAGTAGTGCTATTATATCTCCACCCCACCTTGTTGCAAAATATAAATGTTCTCATTTCTCACTCCTCATTAGATATTGTTCTCCTACCAGTCTCACATCTAAGATGAGGCAGGCTAGTCCTTAACTGGGTCATCAACATTTTTGCCTTCCACTTAATTTATGGTACAAAACTTTTTTGTCATGGTCCCATGTGGAGTTAAACTTTTTAATATAATATGCATTCTTTGGAGTAATTTGCTTTGTCTACATGATAGTCTTGAATTTTTCTCTCACATTTCCTCATTAGTGTTTGAACATTTTTGTATATTAATGTTCCATTTATTCACCCACTTGTCATTCTATTTCATCAACATGTTCTTCCTTCTCCTTAGTTCTTCCTCTTTTATCATTTTGGGTCAACGATGGTTTTCTATATTTTGAGCCTTTTTTAAGTAGTTTGATATCCAAGCCATTGCTAATGCTTTCAATGAGGAAGTCCTTGTTTTAGCTAATAAAATTTCATACAAAACTAAAGTTTTGATTTTAAGGTGATGGTGATAACCCGACTACTAGGATATCTGAAGAGAACTAATAACATGGAGGGACACCACCAGCCCAAAATTGTAGTAGAGGAAAAGTTAACTAGAAGGAAAAATACGTGGATGAAGCAAAATGCCAAGTGGCTAAACAAATGGGGCATTAACATTTAGGAATGCCCAAACACAAACGTGGAAATCAAAAAGTATGTAAGAGAGAAAGTCAAAGATGCCATGGGACTCGACAACTCGGGCGAAAAAGAGAATACTATGTCATACATTTTAACCCCACATGTGACCACAAACAAAAGTACTATATAGGAGCAGATATCAAGTGGAAAGCTAAAATGTTAATGGCCCAGCTCAGAACTAGTTCACACCATATTAGGTGTGAAACAAGAAAGTGGAAGACGCCCAAAGAGGAGTGGGCAGATAGGATTTGTCGTCTTTGCCCATCGAGATTAGTGGAAATGGAATGGTACTACATCATGGAGTGCAAGGCATACGAGGATAATCAGATCAAATACAAGGTTATTCTAAATGTTGTGTCTTTAATGGTCTTGTTTGAAGAGACAAGGATAGTCAGAGTGGCAGATTATTTGGGCAGAATCCATAGAAGAAGAATGACGATCAACAAAGAGATAAAGAGCAACAACCAAAAGTAGCAGGGGAGTGCCCAGTTGGTTCTTTCATTTTTATGCGGTCTATTGTGCCTGCGGGTCCCATAGGCTGTTTGGTTTCGTAGACATCATTAAAAACTTTCATTCATTCATACATTAAATACTTTTAAATTCTTTCTATCTACCTCTATTTTTTGATGTAACATACTAATGCCCCAAACTTCACACCCATAAAAAAAATACTATAGCAACAAACAAACCAAATAGAATTAGAATTCTCTTGGTTTTAGGATGATGGCTTTGTGAAACCACTCCTAATAAAATTAGTCTTTTAAAAAAATAAAAATAAAAATTTGAAGAGCCATCACATGCATTAGAAAGTCCTAAGAACAAATTAAGTCTAAAGTTACGGTAAGTTGTCGCTATCTACAGCCAGTATACATAGACTGTTAGATTGTGTACCGTCCGATCTAAGTAGACTCTGTAGAAAGCAGAGCGAAATATGCTGAAAAGCTGCTGTAATTTAAGGCTGGAATATACTATAGCGGCTTTGGTTGTCCAGACCTAACAAATTACTATGGCCTCGTTAATATGGTATAAAAAATCATTTCATTTAATCATGCGACCTCACTATTTATCTCCTGTCCATGTCAAGTTCGAATCCCGTTGACTGCAATTCCCATCTTTCAAAGACGAGACCTCCGATGCTCTCTGCAAATAAGCAGAAACATCCGTCTTCGGTCAACATTTGGAATGGAAACGAGCGAAAATACTTGTAAGTATTAAATTATCGGTTTTATATTTTTGGTAAATGGAGATTCTTGTTTAGTGCGAGCGTTACAGGTGCCTGAATTCTTGAGTTTCAGTTAAAATTTCCCTTTTAACTTCATTTGAAAAAGACATCTTTTTAGAGAACATTGTCGCAGAGCAAGATCAGCGCTAAAGATTTCAGATAGAAAGAAAAATGCAAATGTTTAGATGTGGAAAAAGCAGGAATTTAGGTACTACTTTTTTTTAATTGTTGCAGTTCATTTTCCCCCTTAGAAAAACCCCGATAGATAGATAGATAGATATAGGGACTGATTGATTGATTTCAAGTATGTCCATAAGATCAAAACAGTAGCAAGATTACGCAGCACGGCTGAAGAAGCGAACAACTGCTCAAAGAAGAGTCAAGGAGATTAAGCCTGGCTTTTACTTGAAGCAACTTTTTTTTTTCTGGAGGTTGATCCTTCTACCGTTAATTTTGACCAGAAGTTTCCCAGTTTTCTATAAATCTTGCCTCTTCTTACCTCGCAATTTTACAAAAGCAGAGCTCTGTCTGAAATTTTACTTCAGGCTGAAATATTGCAAGTGCCACCTCATCGAGGAGCATCGCAAGGAAAAGTGTAACCAAAATCTTTCTAATCGAGCATCAAGAGGTAGGTACGAGGGCACAGGAACAGTTTCGAATTGTTCCTGCTTGTTTTTCAAAGGGTTAATCTTTGGCTGCTTCTTTTTGAGATTGGTTATAGTTTTCCTTTTGAAATGTCTTTCCTTAAATTATTTATTTTTTGTAAAATCTGAGCTCTCAGCCTGCAGAAATTTCATGGCGCATGCTGTACAATTGCTGAGTAGCAGAGTAAAAAGCAATACCTAACACGGCTCATTTTGCTTGTATTTGTAAATTCACACCAAAGATCAAACATGCCTCACGGGTCGTTGGTGAGGCATGTTCTTTCATTTGACCATATTATTCTCTTATGCAGAGGATCAACACTTGTATTGGCATAGAACACACCACCATAAAGGGATTTGAATAGGAGAAGTTTACGAGGTTCCTGTAATCGTTGATAAAATGTAGATTCTGGTAATGTTCAGCTCCTGTGTTGTACTTTATATTGATAACGTGGAGTAAGGAAGGAAGATTGAATGACATTATATTAATGTCTGCAAATTACCAAAGTAGGTCAATGGTAGTCAAAAGTGTAGAAAGTACATTGGCTAACCAGAAGTGCTGAAAGGACTCCAACAACCAAAGCTAAGAAATATAAAACTAATTCTAATACAACTTTTAGCAAACATCTGTATTGCGAATTGTGAGTTTGGTTTTGAACTTTTGAAGGCTTATGATTGTCTGCCATTCACAAGGAGGACCAAAAATAGAAAATAATAGAATTTCAAACAACTTCGTGCTATATCATTGATGTAAATCACATAACTGAAAGACGCCAATAACTGTAAGTGTTAACTGAGGAATGATTGATTATGGAGAAACAAATGTATGCTGACAACTGAGGACATTGGGATTTGAAATTCACTCTGGATTTCCCAACTCTTTGTGCCTTCTCTGATATGGCAATGATTACTCTAATCTTTGGTTTTTTAAGTCTAAATAGTCAAATTTTTTTACATGCTTTTTGATCCTTAATGGATCAAAAAATAAGTTAGTCGCACTATGGATCCATGGGGAAGTAGAGCACAGCTTGAAGAACACTTTTCATGAAGGGAGCAGGTGTTTCTGGGCAGAAAATAGAGGAGTTTTTGGCTTTTTTGCAAAACTACTCAACTACCAGTTCTGAGAAGTGTGGTTTTGCAACTGCCGGGGTGCCTATGCAACCGCTGGTCTGCACCAAGTGGCAGTTTCATTACGTGTCCAAGAAACAATCTGCGGTGTTTCAAATTTTGCACTTTTCAACTTCTTGGCATCCTTTCACCTTCTTTTTGAGCTTATAAAACATAAATATTCCCTTGTAAAAGCAAATAAGCATTCATTTTGGAGGGAATTGAAGTGGATTCCCAGAGGATTCATGTGTTCCAAGCGAACAAGTAGGCTGTAACAGGTGAAACTGAACTGAAAGAGAGGGTGTTAGAGAGCTTGTGAGAGATCTCAGGTACTGAATATTGCTTTTTTGGGCTGGTTGTGTGCCCAAGAGATCTAAGTTTGTATTTTTTATTGGAGATAGTTGATAAGGAGGTCATCTGCCTCACTTTCATTGGAGTTTTCTCCTGGAGTTTGGGTTCTCTAGGGTATAAATCCTTATGTCTTCAATTGTCTTCTTGTTTGCTCTCATATTTCTTTCATGTTCAGATTTATTTGATTGCCTAAAGAGTACAATACTTATTTGTTTCATTTAAATTTATATGTTGGTGACTATTGTATTATATAAACAGTTAAACTGTAACCATTGTAATTTATGAATCAATTGGTATCAAAGCAAGTTCTTTCCTTTGGTGGAAGTTTTTGTGAGTGATTTTGCAAGATTATGCCCACAACAAAATCAAGTGGGTAAGATTTGTTACCTTTGCAAAGAGACATTGAAACCTATAGTTGGAAGAGAAGACTAGGAAGCATGACAAGAGATGCAGAAACTCTTGATGGAGAAGCAAGGTTCCTCAAGATAGAAGCTGATGCAGCAAGCATGTCTCAGTCATGGAGACTATGAAAGGTATCATGGAGGCTCTTAGGAAGAAGTTGTGCTCGTTAGAAGGCACCAAGAGAAAGGGAAAAGCCCACTCAAAGAAGAAGAAGAAGAAGAAGAAGAAGAATCATGTGGTGAAACAAGTTCAAGGTTGAAGCAAAGATTCAAATTCCACCATTTGAAGGTGTTAGCATTTAATTTCGCACCTTTTGGTGAGAAAGAAAAACGGACAGATGTGCAGTAGGACCGCTCTTCGAATTGGAAGGGGAAGCTCCCTGTAAAATAAAGCTTAACTAAAAATTTCACAATCTTTTTGGGTTTTTGCAACATGTGGAAAGGCAGAGACGCACATTCAATAGTGAAGCAAAGATTTTATGCTTTTTAACTGGAATCACCTAGGCTACACGCTTACGCTACTCAACTATATTCAGAGGCTGAGCAAGGTAAGTACACAATTTTGGATTGATAGGACAAATTAACATCACACAATTATGAAAGCCAAGACCAGATCAACTATAAGGCGATGCACAAATACGACTTATTCTTTCAATTTCACCTGCAACACAAAGTTTGCAGATTTGTTGAATCAACCTAACCTTCAGCACAAATAACACATTTTAATGGATACTTGGAAGCAAAATAGGCATACTGGAATCCATTAAATGAACAAAACAATAACACGATCAGGTGAATATAATACTGGAAACTGAACATCGAATACTTTTGATTCCTTTGATTAAATCCAGAGATCGAAGGAAACAAATGAACATAGGTGAGCTGATTTTACATGAAAATACTTAAGAACAAAGAAGATGTGAAACAAATGTCTAAGCACAAAGTCCTAAACACTTATCTCAATCTCAACAACACAAAAAGCTTCCAGGAAGACAACGCATATATTCATTCTCAAAGTAACAAAGATACGCAATGCAAGATCATGGAACAATAAGATGTGAGCAATAAAAGCTTCAGCATTTACCATTATCATCTTTTTTTTAATTAAGTGTGTAGAATACACTTATTTATACCCTAAAAAGCAAAGGTGCAAGGAAATGAAAGGAAGAGTTAACTAACACTCTCCACCCTAACCGTAATGCAGCATGGGAAGCATGCAAGCTTATTAGCATTTAAAATAATAAAATATCTCTCACGCAATTCAGTTAACTGAACTTGCATGTTATTACACATTGAGTTCCACTCAAAGAAAATTTGCGTGATCTCCAAAAACAAATCCAAACATAGATTTAACTCTAGAAAGCAAAGTCAGTTCCCAAAATAGAAATTGCTTTGAAAATCTCTCCCACTGCCCAAAATAGATTCCTCCTGTAGATAGTGAAAAATTGGCTAAGTCTGAGAATTGAGATTTTGCTTGAATTCATCAACCTTAGCCTCTTCTGGGATAATGATAGGATCCGGATGCATGATCTTCGTTTGCAGGATGGTGTTTGCATCCTCCACTGTCTTCGTGAGATCCAAATACTCCTTGACCTTCGGATAGTCATGAATGAGTGCCGATTTGGCCTCCATGGTGATAGAAAAATATTGCATGGTGACTTTTGGGCTTGTAGAAGTGTTCTTTGTTGCTGTGCTGCGTTGAAAAAGGCAAAATCAGACCTTTTTGTGCTCGCTGTCCTCAAAAATCAGGGTTTTGCAAAGTGAAAATATGGAGCTGTACCTTCAAAAATGTGCTGGATCTGAGCTCTAGATGGTCAAGATTGATGGAAAACGCCTTTTCCCGAGGTGGGTATGCGATAGAAATGAGAAAATTTGAACATAAAGGCCTTAAAAATCACTTTTCCTTTGGCTGTAGGTGGTGATTTTTGGCCGGAACATTCATAACCAGCAAGGAAAAAGCTTGAAACCCCCCCTAAAATGGCCGCCAATGTGAGGAAATGCCCTCCTAGGGTGTAGACAAGTGTTTGAATGAAAGAAAAATGGACATAATAATGAAATATAGTGTTGTCTTGGCCTTCTAGGTGAAGCGCCTCTCCACAAACTCTTTCAATCTGCCTTTGGAGCTTTAATATCCTTCAACAATGGCGTCCCTAGGTAGAACGCAGCCTCAAAATCCTCCCAATGCTTTTGAAAATGACAAAAACAATGCATAAGGCACCTCCTTTATAGTGAATGCGACCTCCTTAGGGTTTACAATGTGCTTTTTCTAAAAATAGGGTGCTTTTATTTTTAGCTCCATGCAACAAAGAAGGGTAACCCTTGACCTTCTCTCTTCTGAGCGCTCTCTCTCCTGCAAATTGGGTGCCAAAAATGGAGGTACATTGAAGTTTTTGGAATGGTCAAAAAAGAGTGCAAATCATTCAATTTGAGCGCCTTTTGCAAAGGTCAAAAAGGCGTGTGTTCTAGTGAAAATGAACACTTTTTGGAGAGGTGAAAAAGGAGTGTGTTTTGGTGAAAATGAGCACCTTTTTGAGGTAGTGTAAAAGGCGTGCAAAATGGGCAATATGGGTGCCTTTCTGAGAGGGCATAAAGGAGTGCAATTTCCTCAAAATGGGCGCCTTTTCCAAGACATAAAAGGGAGTGCATTTTGCCCAATATGAGCGCCTTTTGGAGATGGCAGAAAGGAGTGCAAAATGGGCAACATGGGCGCCTTTCTGAGAGGGCAAAAAGGAGTGCAATTTCCTCAAAATGGGCGCCTTTTCCAAGACATAAAAAGGAGTGCATTTTGCCCAATATGAGCACCTTTTGGAGATGGCAGAAAGGAGTGAAAATGGCCAATATGAGCACCTTTTGGAGATGGCAGAAAGGAGTGCAAAATGGCCAATATGAGCGCCTTTCACCGGGGCACTTTGCCTTAGCAATTTTCTCGTACTTGGCCTTTGAAAACCTTGATCTTTTTGCCTTGAGATTTTTATGAAAACCTCGTGCTTGTTTCACCATTCTCCATGCTCTTTCATCATGATTTTTGGCCACAGAAATTTTGAATTTTGCCTTAGCCCTTTTGACGGAGACTGCTTGGATCAATGTCATTTGTCTCTGCCTGTGAAGCTTCTTCGCCTCCTTTGCATCATTCAATAGTTCTACGTCCTATGAACAACACTGAGAACTTGAATCTAATCCCTGGCAGATGAACTTCTTCAACTTTCTATTTTTAGAAAATTTTGCTAGCATCTGTATCTCAAGAAACCTAGAAACCTAAAATTGACGTCTATTTTTAGAAACTTTCTATTTTTAGAAATTTTGACTTTTTGACTTTTGACGACCAATTTTTCAGAATCTCACAAAATGCCTTAATGAAGCAAAAAAAATTGATTTGGCACAACAGTTTTTTCACAGCTCAATCAATTTGCCTTGTTTGAATCCTTCTCCATTCGGTCCTTGTATCAATTTCCTTTGATGTATCTTGTACCTGCGAGATTAGCAAATAATGACAAGGCGACATGGTGGTTGGGAGGTGTGTTTAGGGATCTTTTTAGGGTGTTTGTATGCATAGACGAAAAAATTTCATATGGGTACAACATTAGGCACTGTTTGGGGACCATGGTGTATACTTGTGGCATAGTAGGACCTCAGAATCTCTGGGTTTATAGTGTAGATCAGTGTCTTATCAGTTGGGCAATAGAGTCAGGTCATTTACCTAAAATCACCTAAAGGTGGAACTCTGGTGTACTTAACAGAACACGACAAATAAACGATACATAACTTGGAAAAACAATACTATATAACGAATACATTACTGAAAGGGGAAACACAATACAAAACAATTTGACACACAAAACACTCTTTTTTCGATCGAGGATGAGGAAAATGAAAACTATTACACAAAACCATCAATAGGTTCAGAAAAATAAGAACCTCTTCTCCTGAGCTGGGAAATTTGTCTTGGCAGCACATAGTCTTTCTTCCTTAGCAACACCTGCTCGAAGAGCCATGATTCAGGTGGGTAGACATGATCAGGCCATGAGAAGTTCATGATGAATTGATTGATGCGCATGAGCTCTAGTGGATCATTGTCTTCCATAGTGAAAAACCTCTGCAACAGGTGAAGGTACAAACCCTCCTTTTGAAGATATGAAGCAAGATCCTGTGGCCAAAGTATGCTTGTGGGAATGGTGACCACCACATAAAGAACTTGATGTTCTTCATCCATGTCTTCAACATATGCAACCTTGAACTTAGTCCATGTATCATCCTCTGGAAAAGGTTGGAGCTGCTTATACAGAATCTCCATCACTGGTTCTTGGCTTACCAGATCCACAACTGTGATCATCAATTTGTCTAGTGATTCAGGTACTTCATCATTCTCATCGGTCATGCCTTTGTCCATCCACTCCTCAGAATCTAAATGTGATAAATCGTCAAGATCTGAATCTTCGAGCTCTTGATCATCATTAAAGTACACTTGCTGGATAACATCTTCACCTAGTAGCTCACTTCACCATCCATCATATTGAGTCTTGCCAGCTTCCATAGAGCAATCTCCTTCAATAAATGTATCCTTGAGACCATGAATGCGGATATCTGGTAGCATCTCATCTTTGGCAATAACACACTTCTCATCTGACATGCATGCAGGGTCAAGCACAAATTCTTCTAAGCTTTGTGTTTCTTCTTCTTCTGCTTGAATGATCTCACACACAGCATATCTCACAACACACTTGTTGAAAATTTCTGACTTCTCCATATGATTCTCTTTGGTGACCAAGACTGAATATTCAATGAACTTTTCTTCTACATGAGCCTCTTCATTTGCTACTTCTTGTGTTGATTTTATCACATTTGTGATGTCTTCTTGCACAGGTCCATGAATAACCTCAGAAGGTTTAGCATCATCTTCCTCACCGACGTGTATGAAATTCTCTGGAGACAAAGATGAAGATGGACTAAACTGCAAAAGAAAACTTATAGTATCTTCTATGGAAGATTCACTCTCCAAGTGACGTAGAAAACTGTCGAGATCCAATGATGAATCTTCCATATGATTTCTTGATTTGATAAATGCCTCCAATGATGAATCATCTTCAAAATGAAGAAGATCTCGTTCTTGCTCCAATTGCAGTGCTTCCTTGGTCTTTTCTCCTTTGAGTGTATCTGACACAGGTTCTTCAAACCAACCTTCAAAAGATGACAGGAACAATTTGGATTCATCATTGCCCTCTTCAGAACATATGATTTCTTCTTCTTCACAATTTCGCTCTTGAGAGATGTGTTGCACTTCTTCCTCCTCAGAGAAAGTGGGCAAGTCGTACACTTCTTCAAGTTCTTCCATCAACGATCCTTCTTCAAATTTGAAGAAATTATGCAAACTTTCAGCTTCTGATGAACATTCATGTTCCATATGCAAACACATGATGTTTCTTGAAACAGAGTTAGGAAAACGTTTCCTTCTAACATTTGATTTACACTAGGTAAATCCCTTGATAGAGCCGCCATCGGATTCGTCTAAGAGACTTTCAGGATTATCCGAAAATCCTTGATTTTCATTTGATGCTTTTAATATTTGCATGAATCTTCTCATCTCCAGGCAATTTTCTCCATCATGTTGGTTTGTTGTGTGGAACAAGCAGTAGATTTGTATTGTGGAAGACACATCTGCCTCTTGACACATAGGTGATACTTGACACACAGGTGAAGCAGGTTGATCATTGACATAGTTAATGAAAGAATCTGGTATACTTGAATGAGATGGAACTTGCCGAAGCGGTACAACGTTCAAGGGCACCAATGGCTTGATCGAATCTCTCTGGATCTTTCTTGAAGTGATCATATGATCTTCTAATTCAACAGCATACTTCTGATCTTCTTGCAGTTCTATAGTGTGTCTTTGCTTGAGATAGAATGAAACTTCTGAAGATTGTGCATTTGTGAAACAACTTAGCAGAATTTCTGATGAAGGCTTCAAGGTGTTTGCAACTTTTCCAACCAAATGGTTGAATATGGCCACGAACTCTCGCATCGGCTCACTTCTATCTTTCTTAATGTTTGAGATTTGTGCAAACAAGACATGACTATCTTCTACAGGCTTGAAACGGGCGAGAAATTTCTCCCTCATCAACTCCCAACTTGTGATAGAACCGGCAGCGAGATGATTAAACCATTCAGCAGCTGAGCTTTGCAATGATTCCACAAACAAATGCACTGCAACATCTTCATGTGCAACGCCAAGAATCCCATAGGTGGTGGTGAAGGCAAAAATGTGTTCGTCGGGATGCTGCTTGCCATCACCATGAAACTTCGGAAAGTTTTTCCTCGAGCCTTCAGGAGTTCATGGCTTTCTGCCAATGCCAACGGACCGATCTGATTTCCCCACGGCCGAGGTGGGCGATTATTGACATGATTGCCTTCTTGATCCGCCATAGGAAATCTTCTTTGAAACTGAAAAAATATGTGAACTCTAGACCTTTGTGAATTCCTAGTAGATAAGACGGAGGTCTTATGTCATTCCCCAGTAGAGTCACCAAAAATTGTTAGCGTTTAATTTCGCACGTTTCGGTGAGAAAGAAAAACGGACAGATGTGCAGTAGGACTGCTCTTCGAATTGGAAGGGTAAGCTCCCTGTAAAATAAAACTTAACTAAAAACTTCACAATCTTTTTGGGTTTTTGCAACATGCGGAAAGGCAGAGATGCACATTCAACAGTGAAGCAAAGATTTTATGCTTTTTAACTGGAATCACCTAGGCTACCCACTTACGCTACTCAACTAAATTCAGAGGCTGAGCAAGGTAAGTACACAATTTTGGATTGATAGGACAAATTAACATCACACAATTATGAATGCCAAGACCAGATCAACTATAAGGCAATGCACAGATACGACTTATTCTTTCAATTTCACCTGCAACGCAAAGTTTGCAGATTTGTTGAATCAACCTAACCTTCAGCACAAATAACACATTTTAATGGATACTTGGAAGCAAAATAGGCGTACTGGAATCCATTAAATGAACAAAACAATAACACGATCAGGTGAATATAATACTGGAAACTGAACATTGAATACTTTTGATTCCTTTGATTAAATCCAAAGATCGAAGGAAACAAATGAACATAGGTGAGCTGATTTTACATGAAAATACTTAAGAACAAAGAAGATGTGAAACAAATGTCTAAGCCCAAAGTCCTAAACACTTATCTCAATCTCAACAACACAAAAAGCTTCCAGGAAGACAACGCATATATTCATTCTCAAAGTAACAAAGATACGCAAGATCATGGAACAATAAGATATGAGCAATAAAAACTTCAGCATTTACCATTATCATCATTTTTTTAATTAAGTGTGTAGAATACACTTATTTATACCCTAAAAAGCAAAGGTGCAAGGAAATAAAAAGAAGAGTTAACTAACACTCTCCACCCTAACCCTAATGCAGCATGGGAAGCATGCAAGCTTATTAGCATTTAAAATAATAAAATATCTCTCATGCAATTCAGTTAACTGAACTTGCATGTTATTACACATTGAGTTCCACTCAAAGAAAATTTGCATGATCTCTAAAAAAAAAATTGAAAAATAGTTTTAACTCTAGAAAGCAAAGCCAGTTCTCAAAATAGAAATTGCTTTGGAAATCTCTCCCACTGCCCAAAATAGATTCCTCCTGCAAATAGTGAAAAATTGGCTAAGTTTGAGAATTGAGATTTTGCTTGAATTCATCAACCTTAGCCTCTTCTGGGATAATGATAGGATCCGGATGCATGATCTTCATCTATAGGATGGTGTTTGCATCCTCCATTGTCTTCGTGAGATCCAAATACTCCTTGACCTTCGGATAGTCATGAATGAGTGCCGATTTGGCCTTCATGGTGAAGAATATTGCATGGCGACTTTTGGGCTTGTAGAAGTGTTATTTTTTGCTGTCCCGCGTTGAAAAAGGCAAAATCAGACCTTTTTGTGCTCGCTGTCTTAAAAAATCAGGCTTTTGGAAAATCGAAAATATGGAGTTGTACCTTCAAAAATGTGCTGGATCTGAACTCTTGATGGTCAAGATTGATGGAAAACACCTTTTCTCGAGGTGGGTATGTGATAGAAATAAAATCACTTTTCCTTTGGCTGTAGGTGGTGATTTTTGGCTGGAACAGTCATAACCAGCAAGGAAAAAGCTAGAAAAACCCCCCAAAATGGCCGCCAATGTGAAGAAATGCCCTCCTACGGTGTAGACAAGTCTTTGAATGAAAGAAAGATAGACAAAATGATGCAATATAGTGTTGTCTTGGCCTTCTAGGTGAAGCGCCTCTCCACAAACTCTTTCAATCTGCCTTTGGAGCTTTAATATCCTTCAACAATGGCGTCCCTAGGTAGAACGCAACCTCAAAATCCTCCCAATGCTTTTGAAAATGACAAAAACAATGCATAAGGCACCTCCTTTATAGTGAACGCCACCTCCTTAGGGTTTACAATGTGCTTTTTCTAAAAATAGGGTGCTTATATTTTTAGCTCCATGCAACAAAGAAGGGTGAAGTAGAAGTGAATGGTTGAACTCTATTTATAACCCTTGACCTTCTCTCCTCTTAGCGCTCTCTCTCCTGCAAATTGGGCGCTAAAAATGGAGGTATATTGAAGTTTTTGGAATGGTCAAAAAGGAGTGCAAATCATTCAATTTGAGCGCCTTTTGCAAAGGTCAAAAAGGCATGTGTTTTGGTGAAAATGAGCGCTTTTTGGAGAGGTGAAAAAGGAGTGTGTTTTGGTGAAAATGAGCGCCTTTTTGAGGTAGCCTAAAAGGCGTGCAAAATGGGCACCTTTCTGAGAGGGCAAAAAGGAGTGCAATTTCCTCAAAATGGGTGCCTTTTCCAAGACATAAAAAGGAGTGCATTTTGCCCAATATGAGCGCCTTTTGGAGATGGTAGAAAGGAGTGCAAAATGGCCAGATGAGCGCCTTTCACCAGGGCACTTTGCCTTAGCAATTTTCTCGTACTTGGCCTTTGAAAACCTTGATCTTTTTGCCTTGGGATTTTTATGAAAACCTTGTGATTGTTTCACCATTCTCCATGCTCTTTCATCATGATTTTTGGCCACGGAAATTTTGAATTTTGCCTTAGCCCTTTTGACGGAGATTGCTCGAATCAATGTCATTTGTCTCTGCCTGTGAAGCTTCTTCGCCGTTTCTTTGCATCATTCAACAGTTTTACGTCCTCTGAACAACACTGAGAACTTGAATCTGATCCTTGGCAGATGAACTTCAACTTTCTATTTTTAGAAAATTATGCTAGCATCTGTGTCTCAAGAAACCCAGAAACCTAAAATTGATGTCTATTTTTAGAAATTTTGACTTTTTGACTTTTGACGACCAATTTTCAGAATCTCACAAAATGCCTTAATGAAGCCAAAAAAAATTGATTTGGCACAACAGATTTTTCACAGCTCATAGTCAATTTGGCTTGTTTGAATCCTTCTCCATTTGGTCCTTGTGTCAATTTCCTTTGATGTATCTTGTACCTGCGAGGTTAGCAAATGATGACAAGGCGACATGGTGGTTGGGAGGTGTGTTTAGGCATCTTTTTAGGGTGTTTGTATGCATAGACGAAAAAATTTCGTATGGGTACAACAGAAGGAGAGGTAGATGTGGAGAATCTTGACCATTGTTTGGTACAAATGGAGGTATATTTTAGTATGCATACTCTTAATTTGGAACAAAAGATTTCCTTTGGTAGATTGAGAATGGCAGCTTCAAAGAAATGAAGATCATTGAAAGACATTGAGCAGCTTGTCTCTTTGTCTGCCCCTTAAGTAAATGAGAGTTTAATGGATTGCATGTTTCAGAAATTCCAAGTGTTACTGAGTGCATCATCAATTGGAGTCCATGGATTCCAAGAATAAGCATTAATATCAAACTGCTTAAGCACTTCTGGTAATAGAGGAGTTTCAGCATCTCTTCGAACTTTCCTAGAATTGTGCACTCACTATGTGAATGTGGCAAGACAACTAGAGCTATATGACTACTACTAGTTTTTGTGCCCCTGCCTTTCAATGCTGTAAATAGTCTTGAACTTTGATTTTTTTTTTATTTACTGTTAAATCTGGAGTATGTTCGTTTTATTGCCTACTGCAGATGCCCAAGTTTATACTAGTCTTGTATATTGATATTTTGAGACACATTTGTTTTCCTGCTGTTCTCTGGTATTGTGGGTCTCAGTGATTTTCTGGAGTACTGTATATTGCTGGACCCTTGCCCTTAAATTGATATAAACCATTTCCCTTACCATAGCAAAAAAGGATTATTAACATATGCACTAAGCTTGACATGTACCTCACTCTTGTATGTGTGTCAATGCTTGCATTACTATCAATCATGTGAAGACAAATAATAATCATGGCAATCCATTTCAATTCAATTCTATAATACTGTTAATATATTTTCTTTTCAAGAAATGACTGCAATATTAATACTGCTGTTCTCCAGCTACTTTGAAGACATTTGATAATATTTCCATTTATTGTTGCCTATTGAATATATATTCTTTTTGATAGGAACTGCCAACCATTAGCTGACCCATATTATTCTGCTCTTTTTTTAAAGTTCCTCTGATTGCATTTTGGTACAAGACTGTGCATTTACACTTATAATATGGGTCTGCGAAGGAAAATAACCTAACAATTATTTGAGAATGCTAGCTAGGACTACTACTTTTTAATAATTTTTTTTAGTTGACGGGATTTCGAGGAGTTTGAAGGAGTTTGCATCAGACAAGAAATTGCTGTGCTTCTAATTACGATTGGTAAACTGATGGGTGTGCAATTAAATCATCATCAAGAGAGTCCAGACGTCTGATATACATGAGAGTAATTCCTGATAGTGCTTTTTTCTAATGAATGCTATTTGTTGTGATGTAGGCATTCTCATTTATAATGGCTTGTAAATGATTTTGTATCAGGACTTGCTGTTTTGAAGGTGAGCTGAAGCATTGGTTGGATGGTCTTCTTGATAATTGTGGGTGCACATAAAAATTATATGGCTGAATTTGATTCTAATTTTTTTGGGGTCCAGTGGTTCCAATATATAGTTTCTAAAATTCTAAGAACGTCAAAGGTAACTAGGATGGTTAAATTTTAATTCTGTGATTTCAATTTTCATTTTTTTTGCAGAGAGGATGCTTAGAAGCAGACATAGAAAAATGTGCTGGCTTGCAGTGCTTGTGCTTTTGTCAATGCAATGGTCTACTATTGCATCAAATTCTGAGGGTATTACTTTTTTGGTTTTATTTGTTGAACTCCCAAGTACGATAAGGTGAATAAAATGAAGAAAGTAATAGAAGTATGGACAGTATCAGAAATATCATTGCAATTTGAGACTCGGAAGTTTAACGAAACATTCAGACTCTATGTGCTTTTTGCTTCAACATAAATTCATAATTTTATCTTTGAGGACATGTAAGAGATGATTATGAATTAATAAGCCAACTTGCTGGTGCTTTAAGTTGTATTTCAATTACTTTATTGTCATTCCAAAGCAACATGTACTTGTTGATCAATGCTTCCACAACTTTTTCCCACCTAAGAAGTCATTGGTTGATGGAAACTTCTACTCAAAATTCATTGTACCATATAAAGTTAATGAATGCATTAAACAGATAACTCTCATCTCATTGGGCATTTTCCAAACATACAGTCTATTGCATGATTTGTTTGTTATTCATTGCTCACGATTGAACTTGTGCAAGCTTTGCCTTGCTGCTCCCATGGTGCCTAATTATTTGTTTTCCCTCTTATTTGTACCTGGTATTGATTTTTAGAATCCCTTATACATGACACTTCCTTCTTGGACATTTTAAATGCTATAATTTTATTCTTTCCCAGGTTGACATATAACCTATGCTCATAAGAAAGTGTGCTAAGCAGATTCAGGTGCTTTTAAAGACATGCAACTGTGGGAGATAATAGAAAATGCAACAATTCATGTGTATACAGTAGGGAACTCAAATATGACTGTGAACACAATATAATCGCTTCTATCCTCCAATTCTTGAAAGTAAGGTTCTCCAAGTAGAGTATGGATGATGATGGACTTGTTTTAAATATTTTGCCCAATGGTGCTATAAATGTCAAAAGTATTTCACATTTCAATGTAGACCTTGGAAATAATTGCCTCATTAGTGCCATTATCAAGGAGTTTGCTAAGTCTAGAAGACTCAAATCCTAGATCCTTGCTACAGTATGACAGCGCTATTTTTCAGCCTTGGTCTCCAGCATTTTTCTTCTTCAGTCTTGTTGATGTGTTTTTTATGACAGCAACAACATTAGAATAAAACACTAAGTGCTCTATCCTCTCTTGAACAAAGTACCTCAAATGCTAAGCTATGTGATCAAATGAGATTACTCCAAGGTTCCTTGAATGTCAGGTCTTGATGTGCATATGGATAGACTCAGTGGAATGATGTGATATTGCTGGTAATCACAAAGGGACTTATGCTAAATTGCTCCTTCTTCATGGACATGGATAAAATTCATTACTCCTTGGACGTGTGAATGAGTGGAACTCTTTCAAACAAACTTAAAAGAAAAGGCAAAAGGGAAAGGGTTAGAGAAATCAATCTAAGGACAATGAGATAATGAACGATGCTTTGATAGACAAATTCCTTTGAACCAAGCTTCGTTTCGCCATGAGAGCAACGACTACACGAAACTAGTGCAATCTTCAAAGGAAATGAAGGATTTTCATATTGCAAATATGCATTCAAATACCCACAGCTGGCGCAACTTGAACAAATATCCACAATCAAACTATTGCAAAATGGGGTTCAGGCTAACTTTACATTGTAGCTTACCATCAGCAAACCACAAAAAGTATGAACCAAGGAATTCATCAAATATCTACACATTAGTTCACTGTATCAATGAACTTCAACTAAAATCTACTTAAATTGCCTTGAATAATCTTCAAGAAATTGGAAACCATGCTAACATCCCAAAACAACACGATAATCACCAATCTTCAATGAGAATGTATTAGTCTTGGTAGTATCTTTACAACAATTTGCCAAAGTCTCTTCAACTCTTCAAAGCTTCTATTCTAATATCTAACTTACATCCAACCCCTTTACAAATGAAGAGAACGAGCCTTTATATAGAGCTTAAGATTACAACCAAGGGTCTAGATTGATTCTAGAATCAATGGCCAAGATTAAAACAACACAACCCTAATTAAAGGTAGTTACAACTACTACTACCATCGACCAATGAGATATCAACAACATGATCTTCTAGAAAGGTTCCATCCTTATCTCTATCTTGGGCGACCAAGTTCAATGTATCTAGACATGTCGATGTGGCATACTTGGATTGGTTGACGATGACTGGATGCCACCTCAACATGATTATCCCTTGAGTGTTCTTTGAACTTGGAATTTTGTCTTTGTGTTGTATTTCCTTTGGATTCTTGCATCGGTTTGGAATTCTTGATATAATCTTGACTTCTTGATGTGAATTCGATCCTCTTGATGAATGATGCATTGGATTCTTGTTCTTGGATTTTCGGAGGATTGGTCTTGTTGTGATGTTTTCACACATCGCCCCATTGCAGATGGGGACCCCCCTTTTTTTGGGACCAGTTCCATTTTTGCTTTGATCTTACAGTTTCTTGCCTGAATCCATGAAGTTGATGAGAAGTTTCAACATGCTTGGCTCACGAGGAATTTGAAGAAGGCTTGAAATGGTGAAGAAAAGAGTGATTTTCCCGAGGATGAATGAAACCCTAATTATCATTCCTTGATCAAATCTGGCCAATCCATGGCAGAAGTCTATCATTCCATAGGAAATGTCCAAGTCCTTCACCCTCAGCATAAGGCTCCGTGATGAATAAGGAATCCTGTTCCAAGACTTCAGTCCGGAAGTTCCTGTCCGAGAATGCTGTCCCAAAGTTCCTATCTAGGAATCCTATTCCAAAGTTCCTGTCTGGATTCTTGTCCCGAAGTTCCAATCCAGGGTCCTGAATTCAACAAGGCTTGTCATTACCATGTCAAAATCCATCTTTCCACCTTAGAACCCTCTCCATTCCCGGCATGGAACTCAATTCTAATCTTGTTCCAAGACTCCATGTCCCACTCAGGAAGTCATTCCTGGATTCCAGTCCAGGAATCCAGCCCGGAGGTCCAGTTCGGAGTCTTGTTCGGAAGTGCCTATCCCGGAGTCTTGTTCAAGGAATTCCTGCCCGGAACCCTGTTCTAAGGTTTTATCCATATTCTTATCCCGACTAGACCCGGAATTCAACAAGAACTGTCACTCCTTGGAATGATCATCCTTCAGCCATGGAACTCAGTTCCTGGCCCGACAGCTCCAGTCCGGAAGTTCAATCCAGGGGGTATGCTTCGGATCCCAATCCGACACTCAACCTCATTTCACAAACCCGGAAGATTCTCAAATCAATGGGATTCGTCAGGAACTTAGGGCAATTTCAGAAAAAAATCAGTATTCAAAAGTATCCCTCTGCAAAGCTGGAAATGCAACAGGAACATTCCTGGTCGCATATTCCAGTACCTACTGGAATATGCGCCCAGGGAGGAAATTTATCCCTGGTCGCATAATCCAGCAGGTACTGGATTATGCGCCTAGGACAATTTTTTGTCCAGGTCGCAAAATCTAGTACCTACTGGATTTTGCGCCCTAGGACAGGAAGTGTCCAGTTCAGCCTCCTGACCTGTCCAATCAATCCTGGCTTGAAAATTCTTTCTCTGACTCCTCTGTGGATGCCTGAATCCTGGAATTCACAGTCAGGATGGAAGAAATGAACTCCGTATCCCGCCATAGAAATGAGAGATTCCTCGAGGATGGAAGAAACGAACATCCATCCTTCAGTCGTGGAGATAAGAAATTCGTCGAGGATGGAAGAAACGAACTCCTTATCTCGCCATGGAAACGAGAGATTCTCGGAGGATGGAAGAAGCGAAAGATGGAAGAAATGAAGGATGGAAGAAACGAACATCCATGATGGAAGAAACGAGGATGGAAGAAACGAAGGATGGAACAAACGAACTTCGTGTCTCAACATGGAAATCAGATTCCCGGAGGATGGAAGAAACGAGGATGGAAGAAACGAAGGATGGAACAAACGAACTTCGTGTCTCGCCATGGAAATCAGATTCCCGGAGGATGGAAGAAACGAGGATGGAAGAAACGAAGGATGGAAGAAACGAACTTCGTGTCTCGCCATGGAAATCAGATTCCCGGAGGATGGAAGAAACGAGGATGGAAGGAATGAACTCCGTATTTCTAATCCCATGTCGACAACTGAACCTCCGTAAAAACAGCTAAGGTATACCTATTGCAAAACTGAAATCCCACTCAAAATTGAAGAAAAGATATTTCCAAGGCCAAAATACATGAAACTGGACAGGCAAGGTCAAAAGCACAGAATCCTGCACATGATGAAATGTGTGCTCCTGGACAAATTTTGTCCTTGGGCGCAAAATCCTTTACCTTTGGAAATGTGCGCCCTAGGACAATTTTTGTCCTTGGGCGCAAAATCCCTGACCAACTGAAATTTGCGCTCAAGGACAATTTTTGTCCTTGGGTGCAAAATCCTTGACTAGTGGAAATTTGCGCTCTTGGGGAACTTAGCCATTTCTTATACTTTAAATATTTTTCAATATACCTTTCAGGATGTTTGAGATAGGTCTCGAATCCACCGGATTTAACATGCAAAATCTAGAATTTGGAGGATCCACTAGATTTCAGACTTAGTCAATTTTTTAGGATTTCAGGATTTCAGACTACCAGACTTAGTTGGATTTTAACAAAAGTTCAAGGATCATTCTAAGGAAGAAAATCCAAAACCTCAGGAAATCCCTGATGTCGCAAAATCCTTGATCATCAGGATTATGCGCTCCAGGAGAAATTTTGTCCTGGGCGCAAAATCCCTGACCTTCAAGAATTTGCGCTCTAGGACAAATTTTGTCCTGGGTGCAAAATCCCTGACCTTCAGGAATTTGCACACCAGGACAAATTTTGCCCTGGGCGCAAAATCCCTGATTAGCAGGAATCTGCGCCCTAGGACATCCCTCAACCTTTCTCAAACAGAAGACTTCAGTCCGTCATGGGGTGTTTAAACTCAGAAATTCCTCCGGAGTAATCCTCCTCGCCTAGTCACAAATGCAACCGAACAACTTGATCTGGGGCTTGTAGGAAGACGTGCCAGGCAGATTCCAACTCCATCCGGGAGTTTCAACTTGAATGAGCTCCTGTCCACAGAAAGCAAAAGTGCGTTCCAAGAAGTCCAGTCCACTCTGAAATACGCGACATGAAAAGATTCCTGTTCAAAGTGCAAAATTACAACCTTCCATCTGAGTAAGATTCCATAGGAGAAAATATTCCAAGATTTAGCTGGATTTTAACAAAAAGTTCAAGGATCATTCTAAGGAAGAACATCCAAAACCTCAGGAAATCCCCAACATCGCAAAATCCTAGACCTCAGGAATTCCCCGACATTGAAAAATCCCCGACGTCGCAAAATTCCAGACCTCAGGAATTCCCCGACATTGCAAAATCCCCGACATGCCAAATTCCCCGACATTGGAAAATCCCCGACGTCACAAAATCCCCGACGTCGCAAAATCCCTGACATTGGAAAATCCCCGACAGGTGAAAATCCCCGACCACCTGGAAATTGCTCCCTGACCTGGAAATTCCTCCTATCCATGCCTGGTAACCCTAGAATGAAGGAGAAGTTAGTCCAAGTGTGAAGGATACCAAAAAGTGAAGAAAATTCATTGTTTATTCAGGAATTCATAAACTAATTTGATCAATTATGCAAGTTTAGTTCCTGTTTTATTTTTTGATTGCATTGCATTTAAGGATCTTGTTCATCATGACTACTCGGAGTTTTTCTTATTTTGCAGGAATCCAGGACGAGGATGAGCTTCCATGAAGACAGAGCTCAAGGATGATCAAGGATTATCTCAAGCATCATGAAGTTCCAACACCGGAGATGAGGACTACTTCCAACGCCAGACGAGGAGACCACATGTGAATTCCACAAGAAGAATGGGAAGAATCACTTCAAGTTCCACATCAAGGATTCCAGTTCCGGACAAGAGGATCAATCCTTGGAGAGCCAAGAACAAAAGTACAGTTCACCAAACAAAAGTACAGTTCACCATCCATCGGGAAGAACGGGAATTCACGCCAAGGATGAGGAATTCCAACCTAGGAATCCAGGACAAGGAATTCTATTCCACGATAGGGAATTCCAACTCAGGAAGGAATTCCATTCCAGGACCCTAAGGAAAGTGCGCCCCTGCTCAAGGAAGGATTCCTCCACACAAAGTTCCTTGACCCCCTGGAATTTGCGCCCAGGAAGAAAATCATTCCTGGTCGCAAAACCCTGTTCCAAGTGGAATTTGCGACCAGGACAAATGGACTCCAGGACACCATGGAATTTGCGACCAAGGAGCAGGACAAATAGAAAGTTGACTGGTCTCACCTACCTACCAAGCAGCTTAGTCAGCCTGACGTCCAAGACAGGTGGCAGCATCCCATGGAGCCTTTGACATGTTCATCCCTATCTCTTTAGGGTTTGCACAGATTTTGAGGAAATCTGATCTTTTTTCACCTCCTTGTTTGCTAGCAAGCCTATATAAAGGCTGAGGGATGCTTCATTTTATCTCTCTCTCTTCTTCTGATTTCTATCATTCTGATGCTCCTAGAGCACCTTAGTAGCTAGCTTTTATTTCTGCATTGTTCTCCCTGAGCTAAAACTCCAAAGATCAGTCAGATTGTTGTAATACAGACTTCTGAAGCAATAATATATGCATTGAAGAATGGTGTTCATATATTTCTTTGGATTTTTGGCATGGTCTTATTGATTTCTTGGAGCAAATCTGAAAGATGTTGAAGTTCTCTCTTGTATTTTCTTACTTTCATTAGATAGATGCGATGGAAATGTTCTTGTTGAATGATTGAAGTTGATTTGTTCATACCATTTGTGATCTGTGGCTTGTAAATCACTTTGTATGGTTAGTCTGAACATGATCCATGCTTAACTTCGGCTGTTTCTGTATGATCAGTTTCATGTTCCATGACAGGACAGTATGAAAACCTCTACCTCTACCCCAGAAGATTGCACCATCCCTGCCTAGTTGTTGTCTCATGGCGAAGCAGAGGACTGGTTCCAATTTCATCTTCAACAGCAGTCATTTCCATTGATTAGATTCCTAAACCCTTACCTCATCTTTTGCATTTTCTTTTAGATTTTCACTAGGATTAGTTTTCTAGAAGCTTCATTGCCAAATCATCCGCCTAAACCAGAGAGTGGAACCTAGGAATTCCAAGTTGTCCATTTGTGAAAGAGTTCCATTCGCCCACAAGTCCGAGTCCCAAGAGTGAATTCCATGTCTACGAAGGAGTAAGCCCACGTAAGTCCCCCTCGTGATTACCAGCAAATCACATCATTCCACTGAGTCTATCCCTATGCACGTCAAGACCTGACACAAAAGGAACCTTGGAGCAGTCTCATTCGATCACGTAGTTCAGCGTCTGAGAAGCTTTATTCAAGAGAGGATAGGATACTCTGTGTTTTATTCTAATGTTGTTGTAGCCACAAAAACCTCATCAACAGGTCTTCCTCTTCCGGTATTGGAATTCTTGATGTTGGACTTGGAGTGATCTCTTCTATCCCATTGTCCTTGATGCTAGCATTCTTTGTGTTATTGAAATGTCTTGAACTTCATCTTCATCGGAATTTTGTGAAGTCTCCTTGTCATTAGATAGTCTCCTTCCCCAGCGTTAGAACTCCTTGCATCCATCTTCATGAAATGGATCCTCGTTCTTGGATTCTTCTTCATAAGTTCGCCTTTTGATCTCATCCATGTTGTTATGTCTGATGTTGGTGTCAACAATGTTCCTCCACTTCGAAGCAATCTTCGACTCTGGAAGCACTCCCTTGAGAACATCTCGCATTTGTGCTTGTCTTGAAGTGGATCCAGCTTTAGCACTCGCCATTTACCTATAAAACAAAATAATTCAAGTGAGAACAAAGAGTAATTTAATAAGAATTCACCTCAAATGTAAAAATCCTTGTCAAATTATGCATGTGGAATAAAAATTCATGAAAATTCAATGCAATTTTGATATACTTGTGAAGAAAATGAATAAGGTAACACTTGAAGGCTACAATCCTTAAAAAAATTTCGCCTCTCCTTAGAGGAAATTCGCTCCTCTTCAAGAAAATTCGCCCTTCCTTTAATAAGATCTGCTCTTCTTTAAATCGAATGGATTCGTTTTGAAAAATTGTGACTTGAAAAGCTCCTTTATATACATGACTTTGGCGAATTCCTTTCTACAGGCCGACTTCACAAGGAATTAATAATGTTTTCTTCATGTGAATTTTGAACTTGGCCGACTCAGGAAGGAGTAAAATGAATTTCATTTCTTTCTCTTGCAATTCGCATTTTTCATAGGATCATTCACAATTTTGGACGCAATTTTCATGAGTTCTTTCACAAACTTTGGCGCAAATTTCAGGAAGTCTTTCACAGATTTTGGCGCATATTTCCTTATGTCTTTCACAATTCTTGGCGGGTTTTTCATGTGTTCTTTCACAAAGAAAGTCGGGAATTTCTTGTAGTCTTGCACATTTCTTGGCACACTTTTGATATGTTCTTTCACAATGTTCGGGTTATTCACAAGTTTAAGCGGGGATTTCCTATAATCGTTCACAATTCTAAGTGCAAATTTCCTTAGTTCTTTCATGATGTTGAGTGCACTTTTCATGAGTCCTTTCACAATGAAAGGCATACTTTTCCTGAGTTCATTCACAATGAAAGGCACACTTTTCCTGTTGTTCATAAAGTTCGGTGGGAATTTTAGATGTTAGGAACAAATTTAGGCAAAAGTTTTGTGATGTCTTTCACAAATCTTGGTGAAGATTTTGGCATGTTAGGAACAGTGTTGAGCGGGAATTTCATGACTTCATTCACAATGCAAGGCGCTGATTTCATAGGTTCATTCACAATTCTTAGTGCACCTTTTATGTGATTGTTCACAACTTTGAGCGGGAATTCCCTTAGTGCATGCACAAGGAAAATCACACTTTTAGGTGAGTTAGGAACAAATTTTAGTGCATTTTTCCTGTGTTTGTGAACAATTTTTCCTTACTTGTGAATTTCGCACTTCTTTGCATTGTTAAGGATGAACTTTCATGTTCCATCATAATTGGACAAATTCCATGTTCCACTTTTGAGTTCCTTGGAACAAGTTCTTCCTAAGCATATGACTTCATGAATTAGTTCTCACGAGCAAGATTTTCACCAAGTATAACCTCGACCTTTTGAATTCTAACTACCCTTGTGAACTTAGACAAAGACTTCCGGATCTTGCAAGGATAGCTCGTTTGTTAAGGATTTGCATATTCAGAGTGGTAAACTTAGGAATTTTTACATGGCATGATGGATTTTGACGAGTTCGGCGAGACTTGGGCGAAACTATACTACCAAACTTACAAACTCAGAGAAAACCCAAAGCAAAAAACAAAACTAAGACAGAAAGCAAGAAAAAGGGGGGGGTCCCCATTTGCAATGGGGTGATGTGTGAAAACGTCACAACAAGTATCTTGTTCAATTTCATTGAAGGGTCTTTATCTCATATGATTCTTTGTGGTCAGATTTATATCATATGTTATGGTTAATGGTATCTGAATTAGCTTTATCCCGTCTAGTCATGTTTTATATTTAGTTACTTTTCAGAACCTTAGGGTTACTTTAATGTTGGCACTTTTCTCTTGTAACTGAATATACATTCGAGCCCCATTGACTGTCTCAACTGTTTGGTTACTTGTGACATGTTTACAACTTTCTTTCTTTCTGGAACAAAAGATGCCTTTGAACTGTCTCAAATGCCTTATGAAAATCCATAAAGCAATAGTGAAATCTCCATCCATTAGCTTTTGTCTCCTCAATAATGGTTGCAAACTTGCAACAATATGTACTTGGTCAAATATGTATCAGTTTCTTTTGAGGGCAGCTTGGACCTTTGCTTGGAGTTTTTATATCTGTCCATTTAGAGATCTGATGACATCATCCAAAATAATGGTAGAGTTCAGTGAAGCCATGTCTGATCATAATAGGAATGTTACAGGTTCAGTTGGGTCACCGGATATGAAAATGGGGTGAATGATACAAATTTTAAGGTCAGGGTAAATCCTAAAGATATGATGTAATCAAAGAGATTGGTGATATGGATCACTTGGACAGCTGGTATGTGTGAGAAATTCAACTTTCAGATTCTTCACATAATGACCTTTGTTGGACTGCAGCTTGAAGATGATTTTCAAGATCCTGATCTATACAGAAGTGGGAATCAGTAGGCCTAGGATTGACTAGGATAGGTCGCTGGTCAAGTACATCATCAAGCAATATGGCATAGGTCACAGGTGTATGATGTACCATCTATTGAGAATGCAATCGGATTTTTGTGCAGGTATGAACTCAAGAATGATTCTGTATTGAATCCAGCCTGCGATATGATCTCTCTATGTTTATTTTAGAGATATTTTCATTTGTTCCTTTTGATTATACTATAAGTGCCTCATAATGAATTTCCAACCGACAACTATCAACAAGCCATGGGTGAATCATATTCTGTTGTTGTGGGAGATTCACACTCAAACGTATTGTGTCAAGGTTTTCACTGGTCTAATGGGGAGGATTCATCTGACTAGTTTGAGTCCATTTTGTTTTACTTCTATGGCGTGTGTACATGTATACATACACTCAATAATCATTCATTATATCATACATTTTGTAGCTTTTGTAGCATATCCCACATCCTACAAGGCATTGCTTAGTAACACTCTATGTCAGGGGTTTAGAATGGCTCATATGCATTATAGTATGGTGAATATTCATTAATTTAACAATAAGATTTAATAAACATATCAATAGTTCACAAATTTATCAATTTCCAGCCATATTATGGTCAAATTTAACTCTGTTACACGGGGATGTGTCCCCTATGGATTTCCAGCCATTCACATGTCTGGGATGTTCCAGGGACGTGGGAATGGCTAGGAAACAACCCCAAGGCCGTCCCTGATCAGAAAATTATAGGGAACGTTCAGGAAATGTGGGAAAATTGGCAGGCGGCAGCTGGCCATTCCTGGGACAGCCAAGGGACGTCTGGTCATCCTCCAACTGTCCTGGGGATGACCAGCTGTCCCTTATGGCCCAGCAAGAATGATATATTGAATTCGGATAAAATTGACCAGATACCTTTGAAAATGCTTTTACATGTTCTTCCATTGTTGCCAAGAGTGTCTTTTTAGAAGCTCCATTCATTGATGCCAGATTAGCAGCTGCAGATGCAGCAGTATCACCTGTAGCATACTGATTGATGTAGGCATTTTGTTTGAAGCTTGATTTTGAATCCAACTTCAGATCTGTTCTAACAATGGTACTAGTTTTCTCATATTTAATGAGAATTGAATTTATTCATCTCTACTTGGGCAACTGCTATGTCATTAACATTTAGTTTTCTCAGTTGTGGTATGTTCATAAAACTACTCTTAACAAAGTAGTAATCATCCAGATTCCCTGTCATTCTCAATATCAAACTTTGTTTCTTTAAACTACTTTTCACATTCTTGTGCATTCTTATGCACTGAGCTGTTTCAAACAGCTTGCAGATCCAATTGAGCAGACGTAAGCTCGGTTTCTTTAGCATTATTGAGACATGTTGCCAGTAATTCATCATCCATCTTACAATCTGTTGGGTACAGATCAGGTAAATAGTGAACACTCATGATCCAGTGTATTATCATTTTTTTCAGCTTTTAATTTAGTACTCATGCTTGTAAGACCCACTGCACTGGCCTCTTTGTACATTCTTGAATGCTTGATACATGAGCCTCTGGGTTCACAAGCAGTCTTGCATCACTAAAAAGAAAAAAATCTAGTTATTTTAAAATTTTGGTTGCACTTTCTCATGTAAGCATTTCGTCAAACAGTTGGCATGCACATGGTGTTTGTTGGAAGTCCTCAAGCCACCTTAGCCAAAACAAATTATATACATTTCATGGGTTTTGAATGGTGATGGTGTTGCAAGATTCATTTGGAACCAGACAAAGCAGATTGGGAGTTTTGTCCACAACCAAATCCTTCAAAATGGCCCAAAAAGAAGCTAAAAATGTTTGTGATGATGGCTGTTCATATTCCTATCGCCATTCTAGCTCTAGATAGATATGCAACATGCTCGTAGGACAAAGACATCTGCAAACTAACAATGAAGTCACGATTTTTTTCTTATGAAAAATTTGAAAAACCTATTTGAAAACACATTTTGTTTGATAATATTTTAATTTAAAAAACCTAAGCCCTTTTCCGTATGAATATCAAGGTGAACTGAAACATTTTTTGGGTTTTCTTTATGTTCGCTGGATTTTGAACTTTTTGGCATTTTGCTTGAAATTCGACAAACCTTGTGACATAGCAACTAGGTATACAACTGTTTTGTAAACTGTCTTGACAAAAACAGTTGCATCCTCAAATTTGTATCTTGATAAAATGATTGTATGGTTTGAAACTAGCCCCAAGAGCATGGAATGCCAAACAAGCTGAAAAGCTTGATGTGTGGAGAAAAAACGATGAAAATTAAATATGATGCCTTAGTCAAGAATGACACTTGGGAGTTGGTTGATCCTCCACTTGATTGTAAACCCATTGGTTGCAAGTGGGTCTTTTGAAACAAACACAAAGCAAGGCTTGTCGCAAAGGGATATGCTCAAAAAGAAGAAACAAACTATGAGGAGACCTTTGCACCAGCAACAAAATGGACCACCATTTGGTTTTATTGGCTTTGGCAACACAAAACAGATGGAAAGTTCATCAGGTGGACGTGTGAAAACTGCTTTTATGAACGGTGATCTCAAAGAAATAGTTTACATGACTTAGCCAGAAGGTTTTGCAGTTGAAGGTCAAGAACACGAAGTGTGTAGGTTGATAAAATCATTGTATAGTTTGAAACAATCCCCTAAAATGACTCCAAAAAAGTTGAATATGCAGGATGAAGAGCTTTTATGAAGACCATAGATGGTAGACTCGGCGAGAACTCGTTGACTTGCCATTTTTTTGGCGCGGCGAGTAACTCTCCAATAACTTGGTGAGTTTGAGTGAAAAACTCACCAGATGTAGCAATTGAGGCAAAAAGTTAAAAAAAATAAATTAGAATTTTTTTTGATCTTCGTGCTAGTAACCCTAACCCTAATAGTCTGTGGGCTCAACTCACACCCTAAGCAATCACAAAAGTGAAAAAATGAGAAAGGCTAAAGGTTGAAAGAGTGAGTATTAGGATAGGAAAAGTAAGGACTTGGTATTGCAGAAAACGTAGTGATAAAATTGTGAACGCGCCAAGGGCACTACCCCCGGACCCCGCAAGGGGTGTTGCCACTCGACCCCATTGGGGGCTCCACTCCCAAATCCCCACCCCCCATTGCCCCCTCGTTGTCCCCCAACTTAGGCCCTTGGTCCTCTCATCTTGAAATCTGCCCCCGGCCCCCCCCCCCCCAATCTCCTCGTTAAGAAAGTCCGTGGAACATAGATCAAATCTAATAGAAAACACTTGTACTCATTGGATACATTTTGTCATTGAATTTAGTAAAAAGTGTTTTTAAAGAAATTTAAGTTAACTTTTTTAATTTTAAGTTGCTGAGTTTTCATCGAGTTTTTGCCGAGTCGCAAATTTTGGGTCTGTCAAGTTTTTGTTGAGTCAGAGTCTACCAACTATGATGAAGACAATCATATATGTATATCAATTTTAACATCAACAGCTTCAACATCATGCTTGATTACTTCGATTTTTAAAGCCAGACTCATTACATCACCATTTTTCAACTCAAGGTTGAACAATTTTAGTTGCAATTGTATGGACTCCTATTTTGAATGAGAAACATACAGATCCTTTAACTTCTATGGTGCTTCCCATGGTGTGTTGCACCCTTGTATGTGACAGAAGATTTCTCCATCAATTGAGACCCTTTTCAAGATGAATGCCTTAGAATTTTTATGTCTCCAAATTTGTTTTTTTTTGCATTTGCTATTTGTTCAACTGGTTGTGTGTCTCTATCACAAATATCAAACCACAAATTGTTGAAGATGAGAGTATTCTCAACTTACCTGGACCATTCTAACCAGGTGTCCTTCCTAGTTAGTGTTGTACCAACAATTGATGTGATTGAATGCATTTTGCTATCGATGGGAGATGGATTGGTTATCACTGCAAAAGGTTTCCTTTTCTATATACCGCTAGATTGATATATTGATGCAGGGGCATCATTTTGTTTCCCCAACGACTTTTTGTTTGATTAATTACTGTTTAAGTTATGTGTTAATTGAACTCTCTAATCTCATGTATTCTCAGCCTGTTTAAATCAATGCGAAAACTACCCAAAACTGCCATGTCGTTGGCCTCAAGGGAGTTAGTTTTTGAGTTAATTGGCTCCTGTCGCCACAACAGGAGGTTGAAAAGAAACTGCCAAAAATTGACTAACGATCCCCAGATTGGTAAGCAGTTGGGAACTGCCAATACGAAGAGGAAAAGGGCCAGAACGACATACAAAAAGGAGGACGATGACTTAGATTAGGGGGGTTCGGGAGTAGTCGCAATGGAGAGTAGAAGATGCGGCCTGTGAGGTTGAGGCCCAAATAACAGATGAATGTTTTGTCTGTCAAATCTTAAATTTGGTGAATTTGTAGTTCTATACATGGTCGAACTGGCAGACCATAGAAAAATAGATGTCTTGCTTTACAAAAATGTCTTGTAGTCGAATGCAGAATGGATATTGTTAATAGTATAATGTGGTGAGAATTTTATTTCTGTAGCTTATGTGCATGAAAGAATTGTGTCTATCTTCTTGTCGCCTGGGAAAAGAGTCGATCGAATACATTTAATAACATTTCGGAATTGCACACGGCTGTTTGTGGTTTCCTCTATTTTCCTTTGTGTTCTGTTTTAGCCTATAACCTGCTTGGTTGCCCCCAGATTGGTATCAGAGCCTGAGAAGTGGGCTTTTGTGGAGTGGGTAGAATGCCACTGAGAATGATGAGAGGAAGAGGTGCTCGAGGTAGAGGCCGAAGAGGCCATGATGAAGGAATTTTTGACATGTTGCAGAACTTGACAGTATGAATGGAAGCCATAGAAAGGGCACATCAGAGAGGAGCAGCAGTAGATGATATTAGTGAAGTTGCTGAGGAAGAGTAGTTACGAGATGATGAAGTTCAGGAAGAACCCAAAAGATTCGAAGAGAGATTGTTGAGGACAGTTATGAGTGTGGGAGCCAAACCTAAAATTGAGTTTCCTACATATGTTGGAAGTTTAAATGGTGAAGAACTCATTGATTGGATCAATGATCTGGACAAATACTTTGAGTATGAAGGAGTTGCTGAGGAAAGGAAGGTTAAATTTCCCTGTACAAGGCTCAAAGGCCACGTTGCTATGTGGTGTGACTATGTCCAATCAGAGAGATGAAAGAAGAATAAAGAGAAGATTACCTCTTGGATAGAATGGTTGCTAAGTTGAAGGCCAAGTTCCTCCCCGAAGATTACCAAACAAATCTTTTCAAAAGATTGCAGAATCTTAAGCAAGAGGACATGTTAGTGAAGGAAGAGTTTTACAAGTTGGTGATTTGGTCAGGCCATAGTGAAGAAGATTTGGAGAAGGTAGCAAGATATCTGAATGGTTTGAAGTATAGTTTACAAGATGAGTTGAGTCTAGTATCTCCTAGAACTCTTGAGGAGGCATATCAGCTTGCCATAAAGGTAGAAGAGTAGCTTTTAAGAAAGCAAAATCAACAAGGAATAGAGGACGAGGTTATAGAGGAAGAGGTTAGCAGGCTGGAAGAGGACAGCAACAACACCATGAAGAAGTGGTTGGAAGGTCAAGTGGGACAGCCAATCAAGAAAGAGGAGGTTTTCAAGGAAGAGGAAGAGGCTTTGCCGGAAAGTGTTTCAAATGTAACCAATATGCTGGTTATAAGAGTTGGGAGTGTCCCAAGATCTCACAAGGAGGCCATACAAGAATGGAGAGAAGCAATCAGATTGTGCAAGCGGATCAAGAGAGTGTTGGGTCACCTGCTCATCACTAAGAACCTGAATCCGGAGAGTCCTTGCTGTTCAAAAGAGTGCTATTAAAGCCACCTAAGGAGAACCAGAGCCGGTGCAAAGGAGATCTTTGTTCAAGACAAAATGTAAGGCTAAAGATAAGTGCTGCAAATTGATTATATATAGTGGGAGTACGGATAATTTAGTGGCTACTGAAATGGTAGATAAATCGGGTCTTAAGAGAATTAAACATCCTACACCTTATAATGTATCTTGGCTACAGAAAGGGCATTAGTTGTTGGTTAATGAATAGGCTTTGGTTGAATTTCAAATTGGTAGTTATAAGGATAGTGTTGTATGTGATATCATGCCCATGGATGTGTGACATGTGTTGCTTGGTAGACCTTGGAAATTTGACAGGAAAGCTGTGCATAATGGAAGAGAGAATACTTATACTTTTGAGAAGGATGGAATCAAGCATACATTGCTGCCCATGCAAGACCAAGAAGAGGACAGCGGTAGTAGCAACAGCAGTGAGGTAATGTTGGTAAGTGGAAAAAAGTTTTTACATGAGATGAAAAATGAAGAAGTAGGATTTGCTTTGGTGCTTAAACCCACAACTGTGTTTACCTCTACAAAACTAGATGATTTGCCTAATGAAGTACAAGATATTTTGAAAGAACATATGGGCATTGTAGCAATTGATTTGCCTAATGAGTTGCCTCCCATGAGGAGTATTAATCATCATATGGATTTGATACCCGGGGCTAGCCTTCCAAACAAGGCTGCCTATAGATTGACTCCTAAAGAAAATGAGGAGATTAGAAAACAAGTGGAAGAGTTACTCAAGAAGGGTTTGATAAGAGAGAGTCTTAGCCCTTGTGCTGTCCCTATGGTCCTAGTACCTAAGAAAGGAGGTGAATGGAGAATGTGCACGGATTCTAGAGCCATAAACAAAATAACTATTAGATATAGATTTCCAATTCCAAGGATTGAAGATTTGATGGATTGTTTAAGTGGTTCAATGTATTTTTCAAAGACAGATTTGAAAAGTGGTTATCATCAGATTAGGATCAGACCTGGGGATGAGTGGAAAACATCATTTAAAATTAATGATGGACTTTATGAATGGCTTGTTAAGCCTTTTGGGCTTTCTAATGCACCTAGTACTTTCATGAGACTTATGAATGAGGTCTTAAAACCATTTCTTGGAAAGTTTGTTATTGTGTATCTTGATGACATCTTGGTGTTTAGTAGGTCAAAGGAGGAACACTTGGAGCATTTGAGGATGGATATGACAAGGTTACATGAAGAGAAATTGTAGATTAACCTTAAGAAGTGTGTCTTTTTGCAGACCGAACTGATTTATTTGGGCTTTGTGGTGTCCAAAGATGGATTCAATAGGGACAAGGAAAAGGTTCAAGCCATTATTGATTGGCCAACACCTAAGAGTACAATGGAGGTAAGACGTTTTCATGAACTTGTTAGTTTTTACAAGAAGTTTATTAAAAATTTCAGTCATGTAGTTGCTCCTATACTTGAAACAATTAAGGGGAATAGAAAACAGTTTGAATGGACACAAGAGGCTGAAAGAAGTTTCAAAATTCTCAAGCAAAAGGTGAGTGAGCAGGCTATCCTTACATTACCTGATTTTAATAAGGTAGTTCAAGTTGAATGTGATGCTAGTGGGTTGGCAATAGGAGCGGTTCTTAGTCAGGAAGGGAAACCAGTGGCCTACTTTAGTGAGAAATTAAATGATGCTAAGAGGAAATATTCTGCCTATGATTTTGAGTTTTATGCATTAGTGCAATCATTGAAAAAGTAGAGGCATTACTTACTTCCTAAGGAGTTTATTGTCTGTATAGATAACCATGCTTTATAGTTTATAAACAACCAACATAAGTTAAATCAAAGACATGCCAAATGGGTAGAGTATCTTCAAAGTTTTAATTTTATGTTGAAACATAAGAGTGGGCAAACAAACAAAGTAGCTGATGCATTAAGTAGAAGAAGCCTATTGTTTCATGAAATTCAGGCTAACAGTGTGGGTTTTGATAGTTTGAAAGGATTATATGCTAATGATGCAGATTTCAAAGAAGCATTTGAAGCTTGCAGTAGTCCTATTAGTAGGGACAGAGGACCATGGCTGGATTTTATGCTATAGGAGGGTTTGCTATTCAAAGGAACCAAATTGTGCATACGTAGAATTTCAATGAGAGATAATCTATTGAAGGAGAAGCATTGTGGCAGCCTAGCGGGACATTTTGGTCAAGACAAAACTTATTTACAGTTAAGCACACATTATTATTGGCCAAAGATGAGGACGGATGCCAAGAAGTATGTGGAAAGATCTAGAGTTTGTTAAATGGCAAAGGGAAGAAGTCAAAATGCCGGTTTATATCAGCCATTACCAATTCCATCTAGACCATGGGATTCAATGAGTATGGATTTTGTCATGGGTTTGCCTTGTACTCAAAGAGGCAATGATTTGATATTTGTAGTTGTGGATAGGTTCTTAAAAATGGTTCATTTTATTCCATGTAAGAGAACTAGTGATGCTACTAATATTGCGAATTTGTTTTTCAAGGAAGTGGTACGGTTGCATGGCATTCCAAGGAGTATCATATCTGATAGAGACACCAAGTTTGTAGGGCCATTTTGGAGAACTCTATGGAAAAAGTTGGGTACACATCTTAGTTTTAGTTCAGCCTATCATCCCCAAACGGATGGCCAAATCGAGGTGGTCAATAGAAGCCTTGGTGATATGTTGAGATGCCTTGTTGGAAACACACCTGGAAATTGGGATATGACATTGGCACAAGCGGAGTTTGCTTATAATGACTCTCCAAATAGGAGTACAGGTTTCAGCCCATTTTACATTGTGTATGGCATGCATCCTAGGGGTGTATTTGAACTCAGAAATCTTGGTGATATGGAGAAAATAAGTGCAGATGGAGAAGATTTTGCAAAGATCATTCATGACCTTCATGAGGAGGTTAAAAAGAACATTGAAGGAAGCAATCAACAATACAAACAGTATGCTGATTGGAAGAGGAGAGAAGTGCATTTTCAGGAGGGTGATCTAGTGATGGCTTATCTTAGGAAAGAAAGATTTCCTATAGGCACATATAATAAACTGAAAATGAAAAGGTTGGTCCTTGTAAGATCCTTCGTAAGTTTTCTGCAAATGCTTACGAGATAAGTCTTCCTTCAGGCCTGGGTATTTCACCCATTTTTAATGTGGCAGACTTGTTTCCATACAAAGCTGTACAAATGATGGAATAGCAGAGTTGGAACCGCTAATTGCTCTTGATCAACGAGGACCAACATCAACTCCGTTAGAAATTGAAAGCATTCTTGATGAGCAGTTTTAACGGTAGACCAGAGGCAAGGATTATTTCAGGTATCTGGTGAAATGGAAAAACCATCCTTTGGAGGATGCTTCATGGCTCTCTGAACCTGAAATCACCAATTTGGGTTACTCTGTTGAGGATCTCATGAGCAGGAGCTCATGAATCTATTTGCTCTGTGGGGGAGCCTGATGCAGGGGCATCGTTTTGTTTACCCAATGACTTTTTGTTTGATTAATTACTTTTTAAGTTGTGTTTATTGAACTCTCTAATCTCATGTATTCTTAGCCTGTTTAAATCAATGCGGAAACTACCAAAAACTGCCATGTCGTTAGCCTTAAGGGAGTTAGTTTTTGAGTTAATTGGCTCTTGTCACCACAACAGGAGGTTGAAAAGAAACTGCCAAAAATTGACTAACGACCCCCATATTGGTAAGCAGTTGGGAACTACCAATACGAAGAGGAAAAGGACCAGAATGACATACAAAAAGGAGGACGTTGGCAGAGATTAGGGGGATTTGGGAGTAGTCACAATGGAGAGTAGAAGATGTGGCCTGTGAGGTTGAGGCCCGAATAATAGATGTATGTTTTGTCTTTCAAATCTTAAATTTGTCGAATTTGTAGTTCTATACATGGTCGAACTGGCGGACCATAGAATAAAAGATGTCTTGCTTTACAAAAATGTCTTGTAGTCGAATGCAAAATGGATATTGTTAACAGTATAATGTGGTGAGAATTTTATTTCTGTAGCTTATGTGCATGAAAGAACTGTGTCTATCTTCTTGTCGCCTGGGAAAAGAGTCGGTCGAATAGATTTAATAACATTTTGGAACTGTACACGACTGTTTGTGGTTTCCTCTGTTTTCCTCTGTGTTCTGTTTTAGCCTGTAACTTGCTTGGTTGCCACCATATATCAAACTTCTCAATATGCTTTCCCTTTTGAGATACACGTCAGTACATGGAAGAAGCTCGTCCCTTCGTTATACTTATTGGGACGTGAAAGGGACTTTAAAGCACGAGTAGAGTGTTATGTGGTACTTAGGCAACATGTGGAAATGATTTGTCCTATCAATGACCCTTGCTTGGAAAGAAATCCTACTGAAAATTTCTTAATGTCAGGATTTACATCTGATTATAGTGAGAGATGGATAATGGAAAATGAAAATTGTGTCCTTATTTCTCCCCGACAATTTATCAAGTCTATGCCATAGACACCGTTGTAAACAACTATGTTAGGCATTCATTGCAATAGTTAAAGCACGATGACTTTACCCATAAACATGAACTAGAGGTACCGTATATACCAACTTTACAATATGTTTTAGGTTTGCAAGAATTGTTTTGAGTTTTGAATTTGATTACATGAAAATGACTTATTTTTCAATATTTTAAATAGGTCATTAAAAACATTCTCTTAATTGAAAATATCCTTTGAATATTGTCCAAAATATATCCTCCAAAGTACTGAAAAAATACTTCTTTATCCTAATAACTTTTCTTTTTAAAAAAAAGGGGGGGGGGGTAAAAATTATTAATCAAAAAGCCAGAAACACAAGGCAAAAGTTACAAAAGACCACAAAGCCCAAAAGAGGGCTAGAACAACCCCAACAAGCAAACAACCAACGCCAACAAAGCAAGCAAGAACCACACCACACAGGGAGCCCAAATGGGCCCCCCAGTTAACCGGCCTTATCTTCCAGAATCAACTTATCTAAACATTGGGGGAGCGTTTCGGGGTCAAATGCTCCCAGTCCCCCACATTCCAATCACTCATTTGCTGCAAAGCCCATTTAGCTAGGCAATCAACCACACTGTTCCACTCCCTAGGGATGTGAGCAAAATAAACAAAATCCAATGAATTACTTAGACGAAGAATCTGCCTGATCATTGAAGCCAATTGCTAATTCACTCCATCAAATTTCTGCTCATTCAACATATTAATCACAATCTGAGAATCTGACTCATAGATGACCTTGTGCTAGCTAAGAGCACACCGTCTTTCCAAAGCAAAAAGAATAGCAAGGGCTTCTATAAAATTGTTAGTCTGATGCCCCTTATAAATGGAAAAGAAGAAGAGGACATCACCAGAGCTATCCCTCCCAACTCCCCCGGTCCCAACATGCTCAAGATTCCCCCTGGAGGAACCATAAGTATTGATCTTGAAAACACCTGGAGGCAGAGGAGACCGACAACCATCCCTTTGAGTCTTCCTTTTGGGGTGTCGACATCCCCTTGACGAGGAGGGTCTCGTGCCACTTCCAACTAATCCCAAACTCTGCACCACCGCTAAATCCCCTTGATCCAAAGGATTAGACAGATCACATCTTGCAGATAAGGTTTTCTGGATCATACCAATAATCCTCTGCCAAAGCTGCTGGACCACCATTTTCCTACCCTGAAAAATTCTACGATTCCTTTCCAATCAAAGTTGCCAAAGGATGAATGAGGGACCAATATCCCAAGCTACCTGAAGAAAGAAGGCCTTAGTTGGGGGTCTCCCCATACATCTCTAAAACTCAACCAGAGAGGAAACTATTGGATGTTGAGCTGGCTATTTTTCCCAAAAGCTGCACTTGTTCAGGAAATTGCTACCATCCTAATTAAGGACTAGCGGGAGGTTGTTAAACCATGTCACAAATCTCGAGGGGAGATGCTGGACACATTCCAACAATCTCCCCCTTAGCGTTACCTAAGGGTATTTGAACGCGTGACCCCGCTTTGATACCACTTATTGGATGTTGAGCTGGCCGTTTTTCCCAAAAGGCGCACCTGTTCAGGAAACTGCTACCATCCCAGTTAAGGACCAGCGGGAGGCTGTTAAACCATGTCACAAATCCTGATGGGAGATGCTGGACACGTTCCAACAAAAACATGAACACATGCCTATTTCCAAGCCCCCCACCAAAAGTGCCAAATCTCTTTAGAAAAGGGACACTGAAAAAACAAATGAGAACATTCCTCACTATTGTTGCAGAGGACACAAATAGATGGACCCTGAAATCCTGTCTTCCGCAAATTTTCCTTGGTGAGGCACCTATTACGAACAACCAGCCAAAGGAAAAAATTGCATTTAGGCCAAGCAAACTTATTCCACACATTCATCCACTAGGAAACACCAATCCACCTATATTTTTGTCGATCCAACTCTTGATATCCTGAGGCAGTCGACTACAATCCCTTAGGATTAGGGCTCCAAGCAAGGGCATCACTCCCCATCAAAGAACCACAAGCTCTTCCTACAAGAATCCGATCTAACTCTTCTCGATCCTCAATTGAGCCCCTCGGCGACCACTCATGGGGCTCCTTCCATCTAAACGCCTCAACCTGACCCAAGTGCTGAGCAGATTTGAAGTCCTCAACCCGACTCCAACCAGCTTCAAGAAAACTATTGTAGAGGGATTGTAGGTGCGGATACATGGACATGATTGGTGGGTAGCCATCCCATGAATCAAACCAGAAAGCCTCAGATCCCTTGTTACAGATCTAGAACAACCCTTAATTAGATTGGCACCCCTTTTAAGAGTGTCCCAGATCATAGATCCCTTACCTAAGAGGCAGATCCTTGGAACGTCTTCACTCTCCACCCCTCTGAGGTACATAGAAGTGAGGATCCTAGCCCATGCTTGATCTTGGTTAGTGCACCACCTCCAATAGGGCTTGGCTGCTAAGGTCTGACCATTAAGACTAGCTTGCCAAAGACCAAGATCACCCTCCAACTTTGGCCTACAGATAGACTCCCACTTAACCAAACTCCACTTCGTCAATTCCAAATCACTAGCCCATAAGAATTGTCTGGAAAGAGCATCAAATTCCTCAATGAAGCTTAAAAGGGCAACCTGAACTAAGCACCTGTAAATGGGAAGAGCTTGAACCACAGACTTCAATAATGCCACTCTCCCAGCAAGCGAAAGCCACTTGAAAGTCCAATGACTAACCCGCCTATGAAACTTATCCAACAAATTTTGCCGAATCCCCCTAGGCAGGGGTCCAACAAAAAGGGGAATACCAAGGTAAACAAAAGGAAGTGTTCCAATATAAAATCTGAGGATCCGAGCAATCCTATGCTGAATAAGCCGAGGGGTATTAAAGAAGAAAATGGAGGACTTTGCTTCATTAATCCTTTGCCCCGAGGCTGCCAGGTATATATCCAAAGTCCATCTTAAGTTAACCGCCTCTCTGACTCTGGCTAAGCCCATCAAAGTAGTGCCATCAACAAACTGTAAATGAGAGTGAGGAGGCAAACTATTGCCCCAACTCCATTCTTGGATCGATCCTTGCCTCATGTGAGATTTTACACTTTCATTATAAAACAAATCATATGGAAACAACCATTTAGATGCAATAGAGCCACTATGTTGTTTTTTTTGTTGCTTCTTCTAAATTGAAATTTCTCACTTTTTTGCCAAAAATAATAAAGCAAGATTTGGCTCTTATAGGATTATGTCTTGAGCCGTTACCTAAACCATTTGGTAAAACTAAGGTTATAGTCTTCAATACTTTTGAGGTTGCTGTCTCCAAGTTTCAATTTTTCTACAAAGGCAAACTCGTAGAGATCACCACAACTTACACTTTTGGGGGTTCAAACTTATAAATTTAACCCTCAACTTGAGGTTTTCCTCATAACAACTATTTTTAAAATAATATACCTCCCTCTCTATGTTGGAGTGCAGGTGCTTTTTGATACATTTTGACTATACCCCTTCAAAGATGGGTCTTTTCGTCACAATTGTTAAACCTATTGTTCTACATGGATTAGAGATTTGGGGCCCTACTTTGAGGTTTGTTGATTGGACATGTGTTGAGAATGCAAGCACCCTCCTTAGAGTAGCATTGCTTGGGATTGGGATTGATTTGACAAACCAAAAGTATAAATAGAATTCAATTACCCAAGATTTAATTAGGAAAAACTTAGGAAACTGAACAATGCTAAAATATAAAAAAATAGAGAAAAAATATCGTTTTTCATATATTATCACAAATAAAGTGGATAGAGACATTAAGTGGAACAAAATAAGAGTATGAAGACATGAAATATGGATTTTATTCATTAATTTTTCTGATTACAATGCATTTTTTGTCTCTAAGATCAAAGTTTTCAAACCTAAAATATCACTTACAACTTTGTAATTTATAAGTAATAACATAATATTACAAAGTAACAAAATAGAGCCTATGAGGCTACTATCCACTTGGAGGCTACAAAATGTGACACTGAAGCATCGGTGTCCTTGCTCGTTGACACTTAATATTGTAGTCACGTTCATCAAATGTCTCCTCCAAGATGGCTAGGTCCTCATCATCAAACAACGGCTCTTCATTGTTTTCTATCTGTTCCGAGTCTAAATCAATCTCGTCAAGGTCAATTGGCTGATCATCCTTGACTTTGCCTTATATTATCAAGGCATAAGTTTGTGATGTATAAGTATGCACATTATGCAAGAAATTCAAATTGATTTCAAATTTGCAAGTTGCAACAATAATTAGAATTTAATGGTTTAACTTAGTAATTTTTTTTTAACCTTGAGTTTTCTTGAGTCATAGATTGAGGCTGTGGAAATCATTCATTTGCTTTTGAATCAAACGGTCTCATTTCTTGGAGTTAGTGTTTAAACATACTCCAAGAATGCTCACAAGCAGAAGAACTATAGGGCTGGCTCAGAATTGACATCATCATCCATTGTAGGGATTTGGATTCCTCACCAAAATAATCCCACCATTGCCTTGACCAAAACAAAAATTTATCAATATTCTATTTGTAATGTTTTTCAAACTTTAAAAAGAGAAAAGAGAAGTTGATTGCAAATGCCTAGTTTTAATGTTGTCCTAGAGCCTATGGCACATACATTTGAGAAGAATCCTTTTGCTTGTAGGTCCATGGGCAACTTTGCAATAGCTTCTTGCCGCTCCTTTGCATAAGGGAAAATCTCTTAATGCAATTGAAGAGGCCCTTTGTCACCTCAACATTGTATTTGGAGGACTTACTATAAAACAGTGTTGAATTCAGATAGTATCTAGCAATATGCAAATAGCAACAATTTGCCAATCCCATCTCTTATCAATGATCTCCTATATTGCCATGTATTTCTCCTTGTCATTGTGTAACCTAGACCTAATAGCTTCCTTAGCTATATTCACAATCTCATAGAATTAGCATACGGGGGATTTTTCCGTATCAACTAGAATGAAAACTTTGACCAACAACTCTGAAATTTGCCCAATTTGTTCACCTGACAAAAAAGTTTCATAAAAAATAAATTTGGTCACACTCTTGCCATCTGGCTGACTAGCAAAGCTAGACTCAACCTGCTTAATTGGAACAAACATTTGTTTTGGGTTCATCTTCTGTGTGCATAGGTTATACAATGTGAGGAAATGGGTAGCAAATCTAGTCACTCCTGGGCGAATAGGTTCCTTTCCATCAACGAAAGTGTGTATCATATTGAGCACCCTAGTATTGTGATTGTAGATAAATTTTTTAATGGCTTGCCTTCTCTGTAGTATAGATTTTTTCCATGGAAGTTTGCCAATGTATTCCACAATAAAATCGAGACAATGTGCCATGCATGGGCTTCAAAACAACGTGGAATACTTCTCTATCAAAATTTTCCAGCGGCTACATAACTAACAGCATTGCTTGTGATAAATTGGACCACATATTGTGGCTCTACCTCGACCACCACTTCATTAAATAGGGAGAAAAGTGCTTGTGGTGATTTGATTCTTGTTTGATGCATTTGTGGATTTTAGGAAACTATACCAATCTTTTATGCCACAAGGAAATTAATCAAATTATGGTTTCTCCTACCTGTCCATCCATTTGACATAATTGTGCACCCTTTCTTTACCCACTCTTTGTGATGCTAGGCAAGGACATCATTCACATCTTGCATTGCATCTCTCAACATATCATTCCTCAAGCTATTATATGAGGGGGCTTTGAAGATTGGACTCCCCAATTGCAATTGGATCAACCATCCCTTACCAATATGGAGACCTACCAATGATAATTGTGATGCTAGAATAATACCAAAAATTGGCAATGGCCTTTTTGGTCTGCTCTAGAACATTGTTCTTCCACTCTGTAAATGAGCTCTAGGTGTAGTACGAGGTGCCAAGAAAGCATTAATGTTGCTCTCATTCGCGGTAAGTCTTTTTAATGTGCAAGAAGGTGTAGAGATATTTGCACATGGCTCTTGTGAGGCTGTGACTATAAAGGTTCATCCTTGCCAAAGGACTAGCTCTTGCCTCAGTAGACGTCAATCTAAGAATTGCCCTTGCCTTCTTTGTTTTGTTTTCCATAGAAGCCCCAAGAGACAACAAAGCTTGATGGGTGACATATGTGAGCCAATGTTTGCAAGCCCTAACATTGTGTAGTAGCACATTTGAAAAATGCCATTTGAAGTGGTGATGCCCCCATCACATTCAATTCTAGAAAAAATGCAATTTTGATTTGTTGGAATTAGGCACAAGTTTGCGACAGGTCCATGCAAAATCCTTTTTGTGCAGCATGATCAGCTGAATTCAGGAAAAAACGTAAAAATAAACCATTAGGGTTGCTTGAAAAACTAAAACAATGCAAACACTAACCCTAAGCCAAGAATATTAGTTTAGGGTTGGCTCTAGCTTAGAGTTAGTACTAGTGAAAATTAAAAATATCCCTAACCTGTTCCCTAAAACAAAAAAGTTTAGGGTTAAGGGTTTAGGTTAGTAAATGCTAAAAATTAAAAAGCCTTAACCCTAAACCAAGAAACCCCAATTTAGGTTTGGGGTTAGGATTAGTAAATTAAAAACCCTAGAACTAACCCTAAACTAAAAATAATTTAGGGTTAGGGTTAGAACTTAGAAGTTAATAATTTATTAATAAAAATTAAAAATAGGGTTATGGCTTGATAATGACATATGGTTTCAATGTATAAGCTCTAAAGTTTTGGCTTCAATCCCTAATGGATAGGGTTCAATGTTAAGAACCTAAGTTGCTGGTTTGGGTATAGAAACCGGTAAGAGTTTGAGGTTCATGTACGTCTATACGACAACAAAAATTTCCCTTGGGTATGGGTATGGTTGTATATATAATTATATAATATAATTATTTATAATATACATTTTATATATATTATAATATATTATATAGATAAATATAATATATATTATAGTATATATTAAAAAATATATATTAATTATATATTAAATATACAAAAATAAATATTATATAATAATAATATATAATAAATATTATAAACTATGTATAATAAATTAACAATATATAATTATATATTTGAGACTGCACAATGAAGAAGAAAAGCACCCTAATTGGATAACCAATTATGTAAGTGTGCAGTTATATATTCAGACAATGAAGGCTAGTAAGTTGTGCAAATGTTTTCAACAGAAGGTGAGCTCAGAGCATTCATTGAAATTAATATATTGCAGATGTAGTAGCTACTTAAATCAAGCTGGCAACATCATCAACCCACTGCATTCTCTCAAATTTGGAAATCGCAGATTTGTCAAATCATCGAATTTGCTAGGTAGCGATTTTAACTTATGAAATCCACTTAACTTGAGGTACTCCAACGATTAGAGATGACAAAACTCTTCTGGTAGACCTTCAAGCCCATTACATTCTAGATGCTGTAGATTTAAAAAACCTGTGATTGGGTTTGTGGGTGTGTTTGAGCATGTTACGAGATGGCCAGGGCATGCCCCTGTCACCCTAGGTACCTTGTGGGTACGTGGCAAGGGCATGCCTAGGCTGTCCCGTGCGCGCTCTCGCTCCTGCTTCCAATCCTGTTTGATCTGGGTCCTACACCAGTTTTGCACATTTCTGGTAACATAGTTAAAAACCCTACTGTTAGGGTTTAACATTAAAAATTCTCACTATTAAGAATTAAGACCAATCTGATCAGGTTATTAGCCAAAAATGTTATATATACAAGGTGAGAATTTCTTTTTGTCATTTCACATTCATCCATCATTCCATCAGCAAATAAAAGCAGTTCAGCAGACTTCCGAATGGCAGAGGAGCAGGAGCAGCATAAAATGAACAGCAGAATGAAGAGAATGCAATAGCGAACAAGGAGAAGCAGATTAAAGACAAATTTCCAAAGAACAGGGGCACTATACAGCAAGCAACAGGGCAAGGTAAAAAATGGCTTAGACCATAAGAATTTCTGCCCAGCTGCACAAGGGAGAGATAGCAAAATCCGTTCACAAAAGCTAGACACACCTTGTGAGTGGCAATGCCACTAGAAATCTCCACCCAAGTCTTGAAAAGTGGGCTAAATGCTGTCTGGTACGCACTAGGGCAGTAATTGCCATCATGAAGACATAAGAAAACTTGGCAAAACCCTAACTAAACTTGGCCTAACAAGTAAGGCATGACAAATGTCTTGTGAACTCATCTTGAGTGTAGTAGGTGTGCTTTTAAGTTGGCTTTGCCATCCCAAAATTCCGCTAAAGATGGCAATAAGTGAGCTGGCATGTGCCAGCATTGGCTTAACCATCAACTTTTGCTGCCCATGAACAATGAAGTGGCTGTGGTTTCAAGTGAAATGTGCACAAAGAAGGAATAAATAAGTTAAGTTATGGCACAACCTTTTGTGGTTAGAACCTCTCAGCATTAAGAACAAGCAAGGCACACTTACTTAGTTTCTAGCCATCCCTAAACTTCTCCAGCGCACGTATTCGTTGGCCAAACCAATAATAAATTTTGCTGGGTCATAGAAATGGTAGCAATCAGTCATGAGGTGCACGTTTGTCTGGCTTAAGCCATGAAATCCTCCACCAAGGCACTAAAACAGCAAAAAGTGGCGCCTCTTCTATCTTTAGTTGCCTGAAAGCAAAAAACAGAGATAAAGCACTTAAAACACTGACCACTCCTATATATGCAATGCAAACTCGCCTTTCTTCTTGTTCCAGTCGCTGTCCCAAACTTCCTAAGGCAGTTTCAGCACTCAAATTTTTCTTCTTGCAGGTTGCAGCAGCTTGGGAACTGATGCATAACAGTCTTAGGCAGGAGAGAGATCAATGTCAAATGGCATAAGAATCAAGAAGGTATGCTGCAGCAGTAGGGCAGGGTTTGATTATCTTTCAAGTATCAATCATGAACTAAAGGAAGCGCTTCAGCAGGGTTTCAACCCTCTTAAAGAATTAAAAGCAATGTTTCAGATTACCCATGGCAGCAAGCTCTTGAGTAATAGAGTATGGCAGCTTTAGGATCCAATTGAGAACTCCAATTTCATGTATGGCAGCAGATATGCTTGTTTGGTCTTTGAATTTATGGTAGTTTGTAAGGCGAGTATAGCCATAAGGGTTTGTGTAAAGGCTATCACAAGAGCTTGTGGCAAGTTGCAGCAAATTTTCCAATGATAATACTCATCAGATTGACATCCATCTCAGGTTTCAAATGTGGTTTCAGAGCTATGAAGGGCTTTGGGCATTGTGGTTTTGTTTATTTGAAGAATACATTTCATGAATATCTAGACACCTAAGGTTTCTAGAGTATCATGGTGGTAGTGTTGTCTTCCAAGGGGTTTTAATTAGCAACAATGGGACCAAGGATTTTGAATCTTTTAATTTGCCTTGTTGCCACCAAGGACATTAGATTTGAGTCACCAAGTTGGTATTGGTGAGGTAGTCAGTGGATCCATGGTAAAGATTTTATTGTTCTTCAGAAAGTTCACCAGTTTTAGTGCAAAAAATTACCTCAAGTTGCTTCAAAGTTATTCATGTGCAACCCGCTATTTTTGGGAGTTACCAACTTCAGCGGTGGCTATTCCCAGGGAAAGAAGATGTGAGCCTATTTTAGACCTTTAAACTTTGTTAATTGTTTTAGGTTTAGTTTGCTTTAAAGTCATTTTTTTTTCTACTTTTTTTGTAGATAGGGATAATATAGTTTTAAAGCAGTACTTTTTGGGATAATTTATTGTTATTCTTAAATCCCTAAAAGTTACCCTTTGTAAGCTTATAAACATAATTGCTAGGAGACTTGTATTGGTACAAGAGACGGGTATGGGTACGGGTACCGGTATGTCATTTTTTGAAAAAAGTAGGAGACGGTTACTTGGAGATGCCAATTTTTATATATATAATTATTAATTTGTTAGAATAAAAAATAAAAAATGTGAAATATATAATATTAATTATAAATAATAAAAATTAAATATTGAAACTATGAATATATGTCAAGTTCAACAAGAGGAAATATTTGAAGAGTAATTTTTTTTTTTTATAAATACAGCAGGAATCGGGCAGCCCCCCTATAAACTGCAGTGTGCCTGGTAAACTTTTTTCATGTGACCGGTGACGCTGGCACGACACGCCCTCCGGTACCACGGGGACGGGGGGAGACTGGACCTCGTGACCTTCTTTACCGCAATAGAATTTTTTAGCCAATCAAGCCAGGGCCCCCGCCCCATTTGAATAGTAATTTTGAATGCATTAATATTAAATAATAATTTCTAATCATAGTTACCAGATACTCCACCCCCTCTCCCTTGGTATGCGTATCACCGTATCGGATACAGATACTCATAGGATATGGCTTGGATATGTCTTGGATACCATATCCGGCCGTAGCAAAAGAAACCCTATTTTTTTCCCGTGTCGGATACACGCAGATGCGGCATTCTTATGATATTTGTGTCGTATCCCAAAAATATTAACTCTAGAGTGGTGCCGGATACGCGCAGATGCGACATTCTCATGATATTTGTGTCGTATCCCAAAAATATTAACCCTAGAATCTTAGAAATTGCCGCAAGCAACTGTTCCATGACCTGGCATGCTGATTTCTTGTTGCAGGGAACTACTCTGGACCAGCACGCACATGATCGAAAATATGTCTTTCTACGTGATTGTATTTACTCAAATAATCGCATTCATTCTAAAATTGGAGATATAGTGTCAACAAGCAATGGAGGAAGAGGCAAATTTTATTAATTGGTGATACTTTTTTTAATTTTTGGCTTTTTTTGTTTTACTTTACACTGTAAACCTTTATTTATTTATTAAGTTTAATACATTTAACTTTTAATTTAAGTTTCATTTATTAATATATAATATATTTGTTAAATATATTGTTTATATTAAAATTAAATTATTTAATATTATTTATTGCTATTCTATCTATATATATGTCGTATCTAGCCGTATCCATATTAGGGGTCTTGAAAAATAGCCGTATCTGTATCCAATACCATATCCATATCCGATGCCATATTCGTGTCCATGCAACTCTGTTTCTAATTAAATTCTATTGAGGAATAATTTAAATAAGGTTTTTGCAGGGTTGTTGGGAGATTGTTAACAGGTTTGAAAGTTATGTAGGTTCAATAGTGGCTTGTGGGGCTTCCCAGATACCTGTCCAATGTCGTGAAAGTTGTGACAATTTTGTGGAAGTTTTTGGCCGCTCGTTTCCCATGTTTGCTACGAATTAGACAGTCAGCGTGATGTGTTCTATGGTTTTGTTTTTTCGTTTTCAAATTTTATGCTCTTTTTCGGTGGAGACAATAGCGTTTTAACTTTTACGGTTTCCAAACTGAGAGATGATAGGAGATGCATACGGGACATCTCTTGCAACTGAAGATGTCTCTGTACCTGTACAAGAGATGAGAAATGCATCTCGGTTTCGGAGATCTGTCCCAAGGGGTTGGAGACGTGTCTCTGTGCAACTCTGCTTATAAATAAGTGCTTGGAGCACATAAACTCTTAATGATAGTTGAAGTTAGGGTTATGTTGCACAAGCTATTATTTAGTTGACGTTAGTAATTGTGATTCCATGTATGTAATTTCATGAAGTAAAGTGATAGGAGATTACATTTAGTCAAGTTTTGTGTTGGTGAGATCCGTGTTTCTAAATTTTAACTTTGTATATGGTTTAGTTGTTTATTTCATGGAATCATGTGATGTTCAATTTGTTTAATCTTTCATGTTGATGTGAATTTGTTGGTCTTTGGTTTAGCCAATAGTAAGCATTCGTTTGCTTTCCCTTCAAATGGCTGTGTTGCAACCAAATACAGTCGCTACTTTAGCCAATAGGAAGTTGTCTTTGTTTCTGCTTGATAGTTCACCCTCCTTTAAATTTGAAAATCTCGTTACAAGCCCTGACTGTTGACAATCCAATGCATGCATTTGGGGCAAAAACATAGTCAATCAGTAATGTACATTTAATGCAAAACCCCCATTGAAATCTTGCACCGTGTACATACTTGTAATTTCTGTTTATAGTTTCAGTCTAGGGTTAGTTTTAGGTTTTTTAGGTTAAGTCAGGCCTTAGGGAGCTTCCCCCTTATAATTTGAAGGATGGTTCTACCATATGTGCTGTTTCGTTTTGTGTTGTCTTGCAAGAGACAAATTAAAATGCTAACAGATTTGATGTGCCAACTCAATCACAATCTTGAGTAATGCTATTATGGCTACTTTGTCAAAACCCAAATCTGCTTTGAAAAAAACAAATCTGCAATGTAAAAGTGAGGTTTTGATTGAAAATACAATTATTTTATAGGCAAATTGAATAAACCAGTATATTTGTGAATAGGCTACAGTTTTTTCAAAAAATCGCAAATATATCATGGCAGTGACTACTTTCCCTTGGGAAACGTGTCAGTAATTAGCAAAAGAAACTGGTGCTCCCATTTAGATTGGATTGGCCGGAGGTCCAGTCATCAATTAATTGTGATTAATTGATGATTTCTATTTCTACTTCTATGCCCTCCATTATACAAAATATAGACTACATTGGAAAATTCTTATTACCAATTCTCTTGCTTTTTTCAAGAGGGTTACTGGCTACTAGTGTTTTAATGACCTTTATTATTGTTGTGGTGAGACTCCATTTGACAGTTGTTCATCATTTTCAGATTCTTCATGGATTCTAACTTTATCATTAGCACTATTGGAGTCAAACAGGGTTGCCCCATCTCATTGACTCCTTGGTATTTACATTCATGAATGCGAGGACTTACTTTGGTAACACACTCATGGATGATGTTTGCTTAGCACACTACGTGCTGATCTCCATTCTTCTTTTCTGCTCATGATGTTGTTCTTCTTTCTTTTCTTAGTTGACTTACTAGGACAATTGGGTTCTCTTGCTCATTTTTGTAATCTTTGCGAGCTTGTGGTCAACTATAGTAAAACTAAGGTCATGATTTTCAATAGCCCCAATGATGTTTGTTCAAAATTTCATCTTTGCTTTAATTATGCTGAGACACATTCTATAGTCACAATGGGGTGGAGATGAGAGCACTCATTTTCCGTGTAAATATATAGCAAAAAAAAAAAAAACCAAAAAAGAAATTATAAAAAATAAAAAATAAAAACCAAAAAAGAAATTGGAAAAAATAAAAAATAAAAACCAAAAAAGAAATTAGAAATGGTTGAAGCCAAAAAAAGTGGAGAAAATTAAAAAAATTATGAAACCAATGGAAAAAAAAACCATAGAAATGGTTGAAGGAAAAAAAGATGGAGAAAATCACAAAAACCATGGAAAACGCAAAAAAATAGGAAAATAAAAACTAAAAAAAACTGGAAACGGTTTAAACCTATGGGAAACACAAAAACACGGACAAAATCTCGAGAAGATATCTCTTGGCATACTTTAGATATATATTTTTAAATATAAATATACTAGTAGGCATGTGGTTCAGATCATGGCAACTTTATAGCTATAGATCATGACAATAAATGCTCAAAGATAGAGTTAATCTGAAGCCTACTTCCCAATCACATTTGTGAAAGTGATATGCTTCACTCTATCTTTGAGCATTAGTACTTTCAAAATCACTTCCAGGATGCAGTAGGGAGAGTTTGAGGAATGTACAACTGCACCACTCCAAGGAGGAGAACAATCAATGTAGTACCGTTTGCACTCTCCCTCTTCTCATTAAATGTGGTACAATTGAATAATGTTTTTGGTACTTATAGGGGTGGGATCATCTGTATAACATCCTTCCCTTTCCATTCCTAGACACCAATCCCTCATAGCAGAGGCCACGCTTACTCCTAATCCCACAACCTCCTCTTGGAGGATGACTATGATTTGCTTACAACATTATACGTATGGGAAGGAAGATTGTAACCTTTCCCTCATGGAATTGGATGGGTCAAACAAGATTTGTTAGGGGTAAGAAGAGAAAGTAGATCTTCACTGCACAGGTGGAATGTTACAAGTTCATCTTAGAACGATTGTATATATGTCAAATATCACCGCACTAGATGCATTCAACTGTAACATGAGCAATGGTTTTTTGAAGGTGTACAGATTTTCCTCCAAATACCATTTTGTTGGCTTGCACAAAAAGTGGTCATGTCACCAGATCTTGGGAGAGATCTAGTCCTCAAGTGTTATCACTCACGACCTCAAAAACAATGTAGCTAAGAAGCAGCTGAAGACTGCATGCTCTTGCTATAGAATGGCAAGGTAAATACTGCAATCGTACTTGTTCCTCTTCATCACCCAAAGTTGTCCAGGTATATACAAAGGACAAATCTACAATGCAGGCTTTTAGTGGCAGTTAACAATTGAGAGCCGCCAGAATGTCCCGATAGGACCACACTGAGAAGCAGCCAAAAAGTCTCAATGATGACAATGCCAATATTTCTTCATGGGCACACTCTGCTGCCTGCAGCAACTCCAGGTACTAATACTAGGTACCCATGAGGTATGCACATGTCCCTCTTTAGTTTCAAACCCAGGGCTCACAAGTCATGTAAACCTCCTACCGTTTGAGATAATCTCCCTCCATTGTCTCCTTAACCACATGTACAAGTTCAGTCACTTAAAAAGTTTAGTAACATGACTCCGTATGAAAATCCCACCATTTCATCCTTCCAACTGTTTCCAGTTCCCCTTGTCACCCTCCAATCCATCTGGCAGCTCATCTGGTCCTATATAGACTGAGACAACATTTCTCATGAGACCAATTCTGTCCAATGGAGCATCAGCCACCCATTTGCAAATCACCTTTCTGGAAATACATCTTGGTCTCAGGAAGGGAGTGCCAGTTCCAAAAGAGCCCCAGAAATCTCTGTCAAGGGCACTTCTCTTAACATAGCTCATCACTCCATTTAATGGAAGTATCCAAGTTGTTAGTAACAACATAGGAGATCTGTTGTCCAGAATCCTTCTCTGAAAAATGCATATCAATCTGGAAAAGTGCATTTTTCATTTGATCAGTGTCTTCCAACAACAACAGAAATTAATATACCCTATTGAGAAGCTGGTTTCTGGGCATACTGCAAGATGAAGACTTAAGAAAGCCATGGAAGAAAGGGGTCTTAATTATCCACCACCTGAATGACACGCCTCTACAGAATAAAGTTCTGGGCTGGAAAATGTCCTGGGACCTGAGAGAGCTGTGCCAGTTTTTAGTGACAAGCAAGACAGGCAACCCCTAACTGGTCCAATCAGGACACTATGGAGGTGGTGATAAAAAAGAAATGCACCAAACCTTGGGGGAGGGACCAGTGACCCTGCAAGTTAATATCTTTCTTGATACATGGAGCATGTAACGACGTCTCTGATCTTTTTAGGTGGCAAGCAAGACAGGCAACCCTAATTGGTCCAGCCAGGACACTATGGAGGTGGTGATATGAAAACTGCACCAAACCTTGGGGGAGGGACTGGTGACCCTGCAAGTTAATATTTTTCTTGATACATGGAGCATGTAATGACATCACTGATCCTTCCAGTAAAACTGCATTTGAGCTGTTTGTTACAATAGTCTTCTATTCTTTTTGTAAAATTGCATTTGAGCTGTTGTAACAATAGTCTTCTCTTCTTTTTGTTGACTTCGTGAAAATTGAAGCCTGCAGTGAAGGGAATGCAAAAGGAACCTTTGGATAGGCTCAGGATTGTATATATATAATAGTTTCTAGTTTGTCTTCTCTCTAGCCGACATATATAGTTGATATTCATAACAAGCTCTGATAGATAGCAGAAGTCAACGTAATGAAGATCTCTTACTCTCAGAGGTTTTTGCCAGACTTATGGGGTATCAAAACCCAAGGCTTAGGTTTTTGTAAAGGCTTCTCATTTATGAATATATTTGACTTCTATCAAAACAAAAAATTGAAGCCGACTCTATTCTGTACTCTATGTATTCTTAGTGTTCTGAACTTCTTTCTGTTTTTTTGTGATTCTAGGCTGCATTCTGTGGGACATTATCATAGGGTAGTTGTGTTTATGTGAGATTATATTCCTGCACAAATAATTTTTACAACTTAGAAAGGAACCATTTTGAGGTGTATGGTATTTGCCCTGTAAATGTATTTGCCAAAATAGTAGTCTTAAGGACACCTATTTATTTGTACCACACATAATCCAAGACTCGAAAGCATGGAAACATTAAATTTTAAAACTAAGTCAAGGACATAAATCATTAGAGATGATTCAGCTTTCCAGCACCTTGGTACAAATTTGTGATTCTCTTGGAGAAATTAGATCCTAGTTGCTCTGAATTTGCACTCTAGCATAGTGTTCTGTTGTACTTAAACAAGGTAGTATCTTCTTCATCTTGAGGCCATGCTGAAACTGCAAACACCCAGTCACCATTTTTAAGGCTGTCAAAAATTTTGAACTACCATACAAGAAGTAATCAGAGAAATGTAGGAGAGTGGTCCTATTGCTTCTGTCCTGCACAATTCTATACTCCATCTGGTTGCAATCAACTGTTGGTTGCCTGCAATCAATATCACCAACATAGATAGGGGTCACAAAGGATGTCTTACACATAGACCTACAAAATGTTGATATGCTTCCCAGAAAAAGAACACAATACAACCTCACCAAAGTGGCAAAATGCTGGTCTTTATAATCTAATTCAATGACTCAGAATTGAGAAGAGCTCCTCACAAGATCCACTGCCCCAATGAGATGCCCCGGCTTTAGAATGGACTTTTAGATCAAGGAAAGAACTGCTCACAGGGTCTAGCAGTGGATCTGGAGAGCTTATGCCTCACAGAGGTTAATGATTCACTGTAAACTACACCTGACTTTTCTAATCAGCCCTGTTGGTGGTTTCAATCTGTCTATCTTTGTGGCACCTAAGTTTGCTTTGAGGGCTGAGAGGAAAGTCACATGGCATAGTCTCTCTTGTCTCTCTGTTACCATCTGTCCCTGTATCTCCTTCTCTGTTATTATTAAATGTTTCTTCCTAATTAGATTTGTATATTGAATCTCTGTTGGAAATGTGCTGTTCTGGACAGTGCCTCAGGACTGTTTTTTGATGTTTTCTCCCCCTATGGTCTCTTTAGATTACCTGAGGATAGACTCCATATTGTAGGGGAGAGGACCCAGTAGTTGAGAACCCTAACTTCATGCCTCTCAATATCATACGTGGCAATTTTGAATCACTCCAAAATTTTTACAGCAGCTTGCTTGGCAAGGCCCCTGCTTATACTAAGGTTTCAGGTCCACATCATCAAATATGATGCCATATCATCATGCTTTTTGTTGAGGTGTCCAAAAAGACCCCAAAAAAGGGTGGACCAATACTTGTGTATTAACTTATTAAGTCATGTTTTGTTGGTGCGCTGATGTGGCATCACATGATTGGTTGCTTTTTAGATCTAAAGAGCACATTTCATTCAATTATAAGTACTTATAGTCAACACTAACAACCTTAATGTCACAAGTACTAGTGCTAAACTTTTAAAAATATTGGGCCTTAAATCCACAAATACTATCACAGCTATTGGAACATGCTCAGCAATTGGGTCCTCTCCCCTTATTTGTTTTTTAAGCAATATAATTTAATCTTTAGTTTAAGAAAAACAAGATACTGTATTTTGTTAAAATGAATGGATGCTATTTCCCTTTTTTATACTTAAAATTGAAGAGAAGTTTCATCCTAAATTAAAATTATATGTTTTACAGCCCTAGATTCTTGAGAAACTTTGAGTGTTTGCCTGTTAGAAAAGTTATAAGGCTAGGTACCCAGCATGCATTAAGTGTTTTCTTTCTTTATATTTACTGGACTATTCTAACTAATTCTGTTTGACTCATGGTTTATGTGTGCATCAGGTGATGCGCTAAATACATTTAGGCAGTCACTGAATGATTCCAAAAATTTGCTCTCTGATTGGAATACTGATTTAGTGGATCCTTGCAGCAGCTGGTCTCATGTCAGTTGTGTTAACGGTCGTGTTGCATCTGTGTGAGTTCTTGTTTAATGCTTGGACTTACTTTTTGGCAATGTGATACTACCAAATGCTCTATTATTCTGCCATTTGAAGGGGTGAATGATAGCTGTGCTTTGCATTACGGACATCTTTCTCTTGCATTGGGCAGACAAGCACTAACTAATTCAATTTCATATTCAAGTAGGCAATAGATCACATGAATTCTGAAACACTAAACAATAGATATTTACATGCAGAACTTTGGCGAACATGGGATTTTCAGGGACAATCTCACCTACAATTGGCAATCTGGAATTCCTGACCTACCTGTATGTTATTTTGTCCTTTGAAACGGATAGTTTGGTATTGCTAGCTTTTGTCTGTCTGTCTATCTGAAAAAGAGTAAATTTTTATTTATTGTGATCTTCATTTCAATATAGTCATCAGTTTATTGGAGGAATGACGATAATTGTCCATTTTGAAACAGAAACTAGGATGCAGCACCTTATCCATCATGGAGCCTCTTTGTTACTTAATTTTTTAAAATTAACTTTATATATTTTAAGTTTTATCCTGCTGTATGCCTTGTTTGTAATTTTTTTGTGATGTTAGTGTAGTCACTGAATCACATACTAATATACTATGTTATCGGGTTCTCCTATTTGGGCCCCCGTATTGCACAAATTTGGTACTAGTTCAGGTTTGGGCCCAGGACGTCACTAGGTTCATTTGGGGTCTAGCCTGGGCTCCCTGGGTCCTCTGTGGGCCTGTCCAGGCTGTATCCAGGCAAACCTGAACCAGCGTCAAAATCAGAAATATCGTCACATCTTCATTCAAAAGGTCATAAATTGTTCACTTGGTGGATGAGATTCTTTAAGCTGGATAACCATGATTATTTTCGTGCATTGTCAAAGAAGCAGCAGTCCAAAATCTCCATGGTCTTGAACTAAGTTGCTGGTCCTGGTACGGGTTTGGATATGGGTACGAGGTTTGGGTACGTGGATACGACTTTTTTTTTGGCCTGAGTACGGTACGACAACATATATATAATTAAAATATATATATTTAAATTAATATATATAACTATATAGATTAATAAATATTTATATTTATATTTATATATAATAAATATTTATGTATATATTATTATATATATAAAATAATTAATTTATATATAACTATATAATATATAATAAATAGTTATATGTTTTTGATTAAGGTAAGCAGGGGTTTTGAAAGGGCCCTGACCCTTGTACAAAGAGAGGAAACAACAAAAAATCCCAGCAAAACTACACAGGACCACCACCAAACAGACAACACAACACCAACACAACAACAAGAAAAAACAAATGAGGGGTCAACAAACCCCTACAAGCAACCAATCGAAAATCAAGGTGGTTTGAAACCGAATTGCTCCAAGGAACTTTGGGTACCTTGACACATCTTGTTGAAATCTTTTTGCTCAGATCTCTTCTTTTTGGAAGAACTAGGAAGATCCAAGGGTCCACCCGAAGTCCCAGTAGCACCACACACCTCTGTCAAAGGAGTCCCCATCACAACTCTACAATCACCAAACCCTTTATCAAACACCTTCGACAAAGGAATCCTCGTCTCAGTAGTACTATCTTCAGAAATCCCCCTATTACCCTCCATAGGCGCTTCCTCACTAGAGGTCATGCACCCCTTTCTCCTTTGGGTGGAATAGTGCCTCTTACAAGCAACATCAGAATGACTGGCTTTGTGACAACAATTGCAAACAATAGGAGAGTGCTCAAAATCAATATGTTGTTCCCAACTTCCAAACTTGGATAATAGGGTAATCCAAGAAGGGAGCACCCTATCGACCTCCACAAACACACAATATCTAGCAAACAACAGACGTCTTTTGAATTTCGTGGTTGTATTTGCCCTAGCAAACTACCCAAAAGTCTTGGCAATAGCCATAAATATCTCCTCATCCCAGTATTCCGGCGGAAGTCCTGGCAACCTAACCCAGACATGAACCTTATTGTTGCAGGGTTTTAAAGGATTGAAGCTCAATGACCAAATCTGGAGGCATAGGCCATTTTGCTCAAGAAACCAAGGGCTAGCAAGGATCTGTGAGCAATCTTTTGAGTTCGAAAAAGAGAACAAGAAGTTCTTCAACAGTGCAACCACTTCAACTTGCCCTCTTATCTTCCATTTTTGAAGTACCCAATTTCTAACAACATCAATGTTGGGACGATTTCCACAAAATCTCCCAACAAGTGAGTTACTAAGCCACCCAGTAGACCTCTCAATGAGAGAATCAGGGATGATGATATGTTGATTTTGTCCATCTGCCAAAACCTGGCTAGGGACAGTAACAACACTAGGCAAGTCTTGAGAATGATCTACAATCTCCTCCATAGGGGTGACCTCCAATGTAGCCTCAACATAGGGCCCATCAGGGGTAGCTTCAATCTCTAGACCATTCTTCTTAAGGAGAACAAAGCCCTTCTCCAAAGTAGTATCCACAGCTTTAGCCATAGCTGCAGCACCTGCAGCTCCTTCAGACAGGTCAGCGCCTAAGCAAGAAACCATGCCTTGCAACCGCCCACCTAACACATCTTCCACAGGGGCATCCAACTCATACCATGCTGTCTTGGAGGAGGCAGTGACCAAAGGAGAAGCCACCACTCTTGGAATCGAAGGGAGCAGGAAACCCCTCATGAGCCCTATGTCGCCCTCCCCTGAACCAACAGTCATGGCAAGCTTCCGCGTTAGGGATCTCTGCACCTCCATCCATATGTCCATTAGTCTTCGTCCTCCTCATAGTCATGCCACCCATTCATCCAGAACCTCCTCGCCCTCGCCATCTGGGTCATCCTTGTACGCCCCATCGTCAATCTCCCCTACGAACAAAGCCGACCCACTCCTACCTGTGCGTTTTGAAAACCCTTTCCCGCCCAGCGTCCGTCGCTCCATCGTATTCTCGACTGCAATTTGACTTATAATAAATAGTTATATGTTATTATATATATATATTAATTTTATATATAGAAAATTGTAAATTATAATTATAGTTATATAAATATTAAAATATATATAGTTATATGTTTTAAAATTATAATATATATATATATATATATATATAATTATTATTAATTTATATATAATTATATAATATACAGTTATATGTTATTATATATATAAATTTTATATAGAAAATTGTAAATTATAATTATAGTTATATAAAATATATATAGTTATATGTTTTAAAATTATAATTTTTAGTATATATAAATTAAAAATTTAAAAATTACAAAAACAGTAATACTAATAATGGTTAATAAACAAAACATTTAAATACTTTATAAATGTCAAAAATTAAAATATTAATAATTCAATGATTTTTGAAATGTCCATAGCACGGCAAAATGAGATTTCAGCGCTTTGATGACAATAGTGAATATGTTTAAGTTTTAATCTTTTTAATTTTTTCATCGATTTTCCCCTGTTTATGGCCTGAGTTTACCCAATGTTCGCCTCGGGCACCTTGGGTTCTCGGGAGGGACCCTGGGTGAATCCCCAGGCGAACCGGGCTTGTACCCGACCCCGAATAGAACCCATACGAGTACGGAGACCCATATTCCAGAACCCAGTATCTTAGGTCTTGAAGATTCCTATCGTTATTTTCAGAATAAACTTCTTAAATTGTGTGCCCCTCAAATGCCTTTTTATAAAAACATTTGTCTACCTTTATTTTTTAACTTTTATTATGTAAATAATATGTTTATTCTATATTTAATACTAATTAATTTAATAAATAAATACATTTATAATTAATTAATTTACTATATATATATATATATATATATATATATATAAGAGGAAGAATTAGATCTAATAATTAGTCGCAAGTATCACAAATATTTTTTGCAACAATCTGTGAAGTATACCTCTATGCTTGTGGAAAACAATTTGGTGAGAGGAATGGTTCAAATGCATAGACGGTGATAGTGGTTATTACTCCAAATCTTGATCCTCTTGAACCTCCTCCATAGCCAATCAAAGCCCTAGCTCTTGCTTTGGGTGATATGACGGTGGTTTTAGCTGCAAAGCCCCTTGATTTTTATGTTCCAGAAGACTGCATCAACAAAATAAGGAAACATGTTGGCTGTTGTACCCAATCTGAAACTCAAATTTTGTCAAACTCGTCATTAAATTGTCATTTGTCTATGTAGAGTTGTTTGTCATAAAGCGGAGATTGTCAATTTCTGGTCAAATGTCTTGTCGAGTCACAAATCATGTCATCAAGGTCTGAAGGGTCATTCTCTAATCGAGCATCGGGTTGTCATATTCTAGTAATCGTTTTCGGTCAAGCTCTAAGTCGTCGTATGTTGTCGAAACCTTCGTTTTGTTGAATGTTTATCAATTTGCTTGTCGATTTTAATTTTAAATGTTAATTTTTAGTTAATAGTTAATTATTAGTTATTTTTAAAATTAAAAGTATTCTTCAAAAATCCAAAAAAAAAAAAATAATAATAAAAAGAAATAAAAAAATTACAAAAATCATTTATAGGTGCGCACCAATGAAAGAGCACGGACCATAAAAAGAGTTTAAAAATTAAAAAGGTGCTTAGGGCAGGGCCCCATGCGGCTGCTTAGCTTATTTTGGCTAGCAGCCATTGCTCAACATTTTAAGGAGTTATTTGTGGAGCTAGTGGCCCCATGAATATTTAATTTTTCGGCTTATTTTTAAGCAGCCATACTAAGTTTTATTTTTTAACTGTATAATAGAAATTTGTGCAAGCAAAATTTGGAGGGAAAAATTAGAGGGAAATGTTAAAAAGGAGGGAAAGAAATTTATGGAGCCAGGTGGCATTTTTCTCATTATGCAGTTGCTGCTTATTTTCAGCCTCACCTTTTTTTTACAGCTTATTTTCAATTTCTAAACAGTAGTTGCTCCACTAAAATAAGGAAAGATTCCAAATTATCCTTTTCCTATAATTAAAAATTTGCATGGGAACACTCCAGCTGCTCAAATTTAAGCAGAAAAATCACTTAAGTAGCCGCATGGGGCCATGGGGTTAGCCTTATGTATGGGTGTGCCATACCTAAGGCTATGTGCTTGTTTCAAGCAAAGGCCGCATCATTTCAAAAAATCAAACCAAAACCTTTAAAAAGTGCTTGCTAAAGGCATCAACCACACCAAGTCAGTCGCCAGCAAATAAGACAAAAGGCGCCAGGAGTTTGCATCCAAAATTAGAGAGACAAGTAAATCCTCAAAATTTATAAGCATCCCATCACTAGGCCACACACGCCACAAGGGAGAAGATCGCCGACCAAAATCAAAGTCAACAAAAAAATCATACACCAAAAATTGAATGCGTTAGCGCCTGCCAAGGCATATTCGTGTGCCCCTTGCCAAACAAAAGATCAATCAATCGACGCATGCAAAGACTATAAAGGATCGCTCCATTTCAGACTACAACGGTCAACAAATCATAGCATAGTTCATTCAAGGAAAAGACAAAGTCTCAAAAGGAAATCATGCCAGCCAATTAGTAGATTGGCAGTCAGAAATCAAGGCAAAAGAAAAGTCGTGCTTATATCAAGCGCCTAGCAACCGGCAAATGGAGCGCACAATTTTATAGTGTTAAAATAAAAAAAACATGAAAGTCATGCCATATTGCCAGCAAGATCAAGAGGTTAGTAGAAACAAAAATCATTATTGAGGACTTTACAAGCCTGCAACCAAGGCAAAGACTAGAGGAAAGAAGATTTAGTATAAAAAAAAGAGTTGGCCAAATCAGCACACAATCAAAGGATGTCTTAGCACATATCGCAGAGGAGAGGTTGGAATTCGCAAAGTCCCCTGGAAGCATATGAAATTAAAGAGAACCAGGTGCAGAAACTAGAATGTCAAATCTGTCAGAGTCAGCAAGCAAGAAGATCAGCCTCGTTTGCTAGACTTCATCAAGACAGAGGATCTACCATGCTTAGCATCATCAAATTGAAATCGCCTAGAGCCGCTCTTGAAGAAACTCTATTTTTAGTCTATGCTAAAAATAGTTTGTCACCATTTTTAGATGGGAGAACAAATTCAAAGTTTACAATTTTATTATAGTTTGTGCTATTTTTAGCACTAATTGGAGTTGGCTTTTGTTCAATCATCATGTGAGAGATGTGAGCATAAAGTCATAGTTTGCAATAAATTCGATCTACAGTTTAATTGGAGGTCACATGTTTGTAATATTTTAATTGTTGGCTTAACTGACAATTGCATTAGAATTAGTGGAGCAAATCAATTTGTAATAAAGTTTGCATGTCATGCAAATAGTTGTTGTTAGGATACGAGTTTAGTTAATTATTTTATTTATTTTCATGCAATTGTTTGTAAACATTAAAAATATTTGCTTTTTTGCACTGAGGGGTTAGTTGTATCAGAGTAGTTGTTTCAATGATTATCAAGCAACTATGTTGTACGGCATTTTGGGGACGGGGGGACGGGGACGGCAGGGGACGCGTTTCGGGGACGGTAGTCCAAGGGCCAATTTTTGGGGACGGCGATATATGAATTTTTCAAAAAATATATATATATATATATATATATATATAATTTATATTATATATATATATTAATATAGTATATATATGAATTTTTCAAAATATCAATATGAAATAGAGATAAATTGATAATATATAGTCATAAACATTGCAATGAACATTAATAATAAATTATAAATTATAATCATTAATGAGTCATGAGTCATGAGTATCAGTAAACTAATAAACATTAAACAATAAACAGTTAACACTAACAGTAACACTAGTATAACAGCAATGATAAATATAATCATGAGTCATGAGATTGAAGATTCATAACAGCAATATTAAACTTTAAAGCATTTTCAATTTTGTTGTTCAAATTCTAAAATTGAAGTTCAAACTTCAAAATTAAAGTGAAAGTTAACTGACAAACTGTTAAACGGTAAACCCAAAGTTTCAAACTTCAAAATACAACAATCTAATCATAATGTCTATGCCTCATTCGGGCTATCAATATCAAAAGAAGTATTTGTGTCACTGCCACTCTCTGCCTGAAGTGGATCATCCAATGGAACTCCAACCATTCCTGGTTGCACCTCCTCCTCGTCAATCTGCCTAACATCTTCAGGATCAACATCCCAACGTGCTGCTGGAGTCTGTCGATACTCAGTAGTCTGCCGATCCTGAAGTCTCAAGGCACTATGAACTGCAACTAGTTTTTCTGCTCGTTTCGAGGTAAGCCTGTTCCTCTTGATCGAGTGGATGAAGCCATAGGTGGACCAATTCCTCTCTGCAGCAGAGGAACTAGCAATCTGTGAGAGTAAATGAATGGCAAGTTGCTTCAACTCTGGTGTGTCCTTCCCATGAAATTTCCACCATCCAATAGGGTTTTTTTGTGCAATAGTGGCCCTACCCGTCCTAGCCTCTGGTTTGCTGAATGTAGGACCCTGAAGTTCAGAAAACTGAAGCCACTGCTCTCTAAGTATAGTTGCCTCCTCAGTTCCATACATCTTACGAAGGGCTGCCATAAGCCCCTCCATTACCTCATCATCCTCAGAAGGAAGCATTCGGCCAGGTCTAGGTGCATACCACTTTGGATTAAGAGCATAGGCAGCCATATGAAGAGGGGTGTTCATTGTGTTCCACCTCTTTGTGACAATAGGCCTGATATGTTGCTCATAGAATTGTAATTCAGGATCCTTGGCACGAATTGCTTGCCTCATCTGATCAAGCATGCTATCAAAAGTCTCATAAATCTCTCCAAGGCTAGGAGAGTCTGTATCTGCATACCTGATCACCCTCACAACAGGTGATATGATAGAGCAAATATATCTGCAAACCAAATTTAAAAAAAGTAAGACATTAACAATTTGAATTTAAAGAAAAAACAAAGCAAAAAGTTAGAATTAGAAACTCAAAAATAAAAAATATGAAGTTCAAGTACATATTTCTTACTTGATATTGGACCACCAACTCTCATTAAGCACCATGTCTCTCATCTTCTGTCCTTCTTCTGTTTTTGATGGAGCCCACTTTTTCCACTCTCGAGCAACCACCATGGATTGTAGAGCATCTTGCACCTCCAGCATCCTCTCCAGTAAAATAAAATAACTAGCATATCTAGTCTCGACTGGTTTGAGGAATTCTTTCTTTGAATAGGATCGGAATAATGCAAGTGAAGTTTGATGATTGCATATAAACATTTGTATTGATCTAGATTCAGCCACTGCTACCTTCACCCATTCTATTTTGCCAATGTCCTTCAAAGCATTATTCAAAGCATGTACACAACATGGAGTCCAAAAAATATGTTTGTAAGCACTCTCAACCATCAATCCAGCCAACTTACAAACACGAGCTGAATCTGTCACAACCTGCACAACATTAGAAGACCCAACCTCCTCTATGGCCTCCTTCAAAAGGGCAAACTGGAAATTAGCATCCTTACGTTTCCCAGAGCAATCAATCGCTCTAAGAAAGTATGAACCAGAAGGACATGTAACAATAATATTAATGAGCGGCCGATGTCGAATATCAGTCCACCCATCCATCACAATGGAACAACCAGTCCTAATCCATGTTTGTCTCATCTCCTCCATTACTATGTTCACCTTTGAATATTGTTTGTCAAGGAGGGAGGTACGCAATCTATGTACCCCAGGAGGAACATAAGAGGATCCAACTGCTATTGCATCTCTCAACATGTTTTTGAAATAAGGAGACTTTGCCAAATGAAAAGGGATGGCATGGGCATAAAAACACTTGGCCACTGAATCATCGGCTATCTCATGCTTTTGCATATTCATCATCCCTATCACTGTATTTTTTTCACCTGTGGTTGTGGTAGAAGTGGCCTTCTTCTTGCCTTTATGTTCAAGTCCATGTCCAACTGATAGATTGGAATGTTCATCAATAGATTTCATTTGCAATGAACGCTTCCTCTTAGTACTACTAGAAGTAGCTGCATGTTTTTCCTCACTTTCCCCTACCAACTTTAGCATTTCAACCTGTTCTTCCAATTTTATATCTGCACAAATTCTAACCCCATGGCCACTCTCACCCAATAAATGTTGTTCAACCCTGCTATAGCTGCCATGATAATCAGTATTGCAAATATGACACAGCCAATGCCTGCTGCCCCCTGAATTTTTAGCCGTAGGACCAGTCAAATTGGTGGCAAATTGAAGCAAAGGTTTTTTGGGATTGAAGGGTCCTTTTGCATGTATTTGAAGAGTGTCTGAAGGGCATTTAAAACGGTCTTTTGGAGTTACACTTCCAATAGAACTTCCACCTGTGTTCTGGGTTTCAGAATGTGTCATTTGAACTTCATCACTGCCCACTTCATGCAAACTTTCCTCACTGGCATTGCTCCTCATTTTGAATTTTAAATTTTTGATTGTGCTTGTTTGACAGTGCTTTGAGAGGCTGAAAAGTGATTAAACCAAGAAAACTTCTGCCAAAACCAAGAAAACTTCTGTCAAAATTCACAACTACAAGTGAAGCAAGAACAGTAACACAACTATGCATTTTGATTTTAGTAATTTGGGTCAAAACAAAACAAAAAAACAAAGATGCTGATAAATCTGTCATAAAGCCCTTCTTGCTTGTTAAAAAGGAAAATGGTTGCTACGTTTGATTGGAAAATCCCTAAGTTTTGTTCTCCATGGAAGAGATGGAAAGCAGGTTTTGCTATTGAAGGAAAGATCATTGGTTTGCAGATTTTTAGTTCGAATATCTAACTAAAGTGCTACAAAAACAACAGGCAACTTCCGGTAAACCCTAATCAAAGGGCAGTTCGACAAAACCCTCAAATTATCTCCAAACAGTTTTCAGAGAGGGGAAACAGAGGAAGAGCTGTGGAACCTCTGTTCTTTTTAGTGAAATTTAATTTTTTATTGATCATTATGGCTCCACTTAACTGCTAAAACATGTAAGACAGGAATCTTATATATTATTAATTTATTATATGCTTTACTGTCCCTGTTCTTCTAGGTGGGGGTGCTGTGAACTGTAGATGGGAGCAACATTTCTTGCTATAAGCTCTATATCTTCAATTAATTGTTTCAACTTTCAATGTGTTGGAAGTTTAGAACCCCTTTGATTTCTTCTTCATTTTGTTTTCTGCAGGTCTTTGTTGAACTGAAACTCTTGATTCTAATCATAATGTCTTCGTGGTGAAGACAGCTTCATATTCTTTGGAAATAAGATCCTTTAAAGTTTAGACGCATAACCTAGGAAAAATGGAAAATGAAAAATTATTTCCACGCTGTTCCGAGTAATATAATGCTCACAATTAAATAATTGTCTCACGCCATTATTTCTCACGCCATTATATGTGAGCATTATATTACGCGGAATTGTTGTTTCAGTTGTTCTTTCCAAGCTTGAAAGTATTTTATTGATGGTTGGGTTTTTATATGCGAGCATTATAGTGCTTGGAATTGTCTGACGCCCTAAAAAAAATTACGCTGAAATTTTTTCTAAATTCGTCGGTTGTTCCTATTGGCATATTCCTCGAACCTCTTATGGGTGCAAGACTGCAAGTGTGATATTATCATATTAACAATTTAACTCGAAGTTCATATGTATTGTTACCTGGAAAACGGAAACCAGAGGAGGTTTGCAGTTCGTCGAAGAATACGCCGACAGGAACAACCGATAGGAATACGCCGACAGGAATGTTCGCAGTTCGTCGAAGAATACGCCGCTAGGAATGCTGAATGTCAAAGTTTTTTTAGGGCTTGAGACAATTCCGAGTAATATAATGCTCACATATAATGGCGTTTTTTTTTTTAATGCAAACTATTCGGGGACGTCTGGTCGTCCCCGGGACGGTCGAGGGACGTTTTGGACGTCCCCGCTCGTCCCGGGGACGGCCAGACGTCCCCGAACCTTCTGTGACGTCCCCTGATATTTTCGCCTCGTCCCCGGAACGTTTCGGGCTTTTTGGTTTTGCAGGGGACGGCAAGGGGATGTCCCCGGACGTCCCCCCGTCCCGGAAACGCCACAGGGGACGGGGACGGGGCTGGAGGGGCAGGGGACGCGTCCCCGTGTTTCCCTGTCAAGCAATGAATATAGAAGAACGACAATTCTCATCCCTGCATTATGCTGAAATTGCTAGTTGTTTGATATTCAATTGTATTGTGGTTTGGTTATTCGCTCAATAGAATTTATTATGTCTATCTTGCTTTCAAATATCTTTTGAGATGTGTTGTTCTGTGCGCTGAAAGTTAAGTCGTTTCAATGAATCTGCAAGTGTTATTGTAGGCGAACTTGAAGATGTAACTCATGGCTTTGTACTAAGTCCTAATTAACCATAGCATTTGTGTTTGTGTTAATTTATCCAATCTGTGTGTATTTGCCCTGCTTAGTCTCTGTTTTTAACTGAACGGTGTAAGCATCTAGTAGCAGGATTTAATTCAACTCAAAGAGCACAAAACCCTTGCCTCGTGTTGAAAGCGCGCCTTAGCCTTTTGCATGTCGCAAATCCAAAAAGATTACATATTTATGTTTATTCATAATGAATGTGAAATTACCCAAAAATCAGTCAAGAGGAATAGGTTTACCTCTAGACGATCGGAGAAGCTGGTGGTTTGCATAGTGCCTTGCGGCTTCAGGATCGACAGACTCCTAAGTATTGTTAGACTCCAACTGCATGTTGGGATGTAGATCCCGAAGATACTACATAGATTGATGATGAGGAGGCACAAGATGGATTGCTTGGAGTTCCATTGGATGAGGCAGCTGCAGCCTCTAATAGTAACATTGATTCAGACTTTGAATTTTGATGCAGTGTTAGGAGATGCTGATTAGGGACAGCTGCATATTTATATTTTCTATATTTTTGTCATTTTTGTAGTTGAAACTTGTAGCCTTCGGGCATTTTGATGTACTTTTTATATATTATATATGCACATTGTCAATGAATGCAAATAAATTTTGTTAAACTTAATTTGTTTGTCGCTCTCATATGAAATCTGAATCTCAATTGAACTCTAATATTATGATTATGTGTTAAGAACTTAAGGTTCTATGATGTATATGATGATTGTCTTTATCTTATCAATGCTATCTTATGAATATTTGAATTTTTCTATATTTTTTAAATTTTCCCTATTTTTTTAATAGCCGTCCCCTGCCGTCCCCGTCTCGGAAACTTGGGGTAACATAGATTGTAACTGAATGTACTTTATGAGTTCTATGGATCAACTTTGTTCATTTGATGACATAAAGATAATTTCCATCTCAGTCCCATTGACCTACCTTTTTGTTTATGGACTTGATAAGTTTCATTTGATTTCATGTTAAACTCTTTGCTGCTTTCTTAGGCAGGAGATTCTTATACAGATTTTTCATTGCTATTAGTATTGGTAGTACTTTATAGTCCCCACTGACCTGTTTTGGTCATTCATAAATGTTATTCTAAATGTTTGGCTACTTTAGGTTTACCTTTTATTGTTTTGCTTAGATTTCTTTAGTGCTTAGTGTTTAGTTACTTTTTATAATAGAGGGTCTTCTTAGCTTTGTCTTCTCTATTGTAACTGAATGTACTTAATGAGTTCCATGGATCAACTTTGGTCATTTGATGACATAAATATAATTTCTATCTCTGTCCTATTGACCCACTTTTTTGTTTATGGACTTGTTATGTATCATTTGCTTTCATGTTAAATTCTTTGCTGCTTTCTTAAGCAGGAGATGCTTATGGAGATTTTTCATTACTATTAGTATTGGCAGTTCTTTATGGTCCCCACTGACCTGTTTTGGTCATTCACGAATGGTATTCTAACTTTTTTCTTTCTGACATCAATATTGACATATACGACAAAACATGCATCAAGATAATAATTAGCTCATAGCAAGGAGACATGATGAATGGATGGATATTCCACTCTTCTGGTCTTTTTCAAGTTGCAGTTACCTTTTAGCTTGTCAGTTTTCTTGGATAGTTGGGTTCACTTAAATGAGTGCTCTTTTTTTCATCAAAGTTCTTTCAGAGATTTAAATATCCCTCTCATATGCTGAGAATATTTGGTCAAATTTTGCAATCATGCTGATTGTTGCAATTTTTTTCATGTTTAGAGATGATTAATCGCTTGGCCATGTGGTCTTTTTCATGTAACACTATTTGTTTTCTTCTGTAGATGTGATTGCTAGTATATATATGCTGAATGCTTAAACTTTTGTTCTTGTACATCACAGTATTAACAAGCTGTCTCTACTTTTAGTTTTCAACCCTCATTTGTTGCTAGTGGCACAAATATGAGAAACCAAAACAACTTTGAAGAAACTTAAAGTAATTTTTTCATCTTCTATTATATTTATGCCACAAACAGACCAGATGTGTATGATAGCATACAGATTTACATTTTCCTTTGTATCATGCAGGACATTAGAAGGTAATAATCTGACAGGTAGAATACCAGCTGAACTTGGGAACATGAAAAATCTACAGAACCTGAATTTAGCAAATAATCGCCTTACAGGAGATATACCAAGTTCTTTGGGCCAGCTTTCTAATCTTCAGTACCTGTAAGTCATTTGTCCTTGGAGTTGTTGAAAACCAATGTCAAAACCATTTGAATAAATATAATAATTTTTAAGTTTTTTTTTCTTCTTAATTACATTCAACTTTCAGAATTTTATAAGAATAAGCTAAAGACCTGAGGAGATTTGAATTTTATGAAATCTTAACAAGTTATTTATTAGTTTTACTGAGGCATTTTTCACGCTAATGGCCTTTCTTTGAACAGGGTATTAGGAAACAACAATCTTAGCGGAGCGATTCCACCTTCTCTATCAAAAATTGGAAACTTAATTGAACTGTCAGTAAGATGGATATTTAAAGTTGAATTTGCATGGCATCTATATTATATTATTATGGTTGTTATTACTACTTTTTATTTATTATTTTATGCTTCACGGGGTGTTCTGTAGCAGTCTGTCTAGTTTTCTGTTTAGATCTGCACTCATGTTGATAACAAGAAAATAGATTAAAAATAAGAGATGATGAGGAAATATGTATGGAATTGATGCATTTTGCATGGTGTCAGTTTTAAATAAAGGCAATGCCTACATTTGAATCCTCTTTTTGATGATAATGTGGCCATTAGTCTTTAGTAATGAAACAGAGTGTTCTGTAGTTGAAGAATCAACTTTTTCTCCATTTATAGATTTAGTTCATTTACATGTGCTCTGTTTTGGGAGAGGTGTCTCAAATTTCTCAATCTATGCATATCATCTGGATGTATCTTTTGTAGAACTCTAACACAGGCCTGGTTGGATGTTTCCCAGGGACCTTTCTTCTAATAACCTCAGTGGAGAAATACCAGAATCCTTATTTGAAGTGCATAAGTATAAGTAAGGATAACACTTCCTTTCCCTTCATTGCATTTGCATTAGTGTTCCTAAAACTTTAGTTCTCAGTGTGAAACCAAAAATGAGTAAATTAGTTGTTCCAAATCCATATTTATCAAATCTAAATGCTATGTTTTATGTTAATTCCTATTTCCTTCATAAATAATCTAACCAATGATTGATAACAATTGTCTAAGCAGACAAAAAATGAAATATTTATTTTGAGTTCATAAATACAATTGCAGAAAAGAATGTATTTTCTTTAATCACATTTAGGTATTCTTTCTTTATAGGTACATGCACTTGAAATAAAAATCAGTGCATTAGTTGTTCCTAATAATGCTTGGAATTTTACACACAACCCTACCTGCCAAGCTAATGGCTGGCTGTAATTTTGGTTTTTGCATTGCTCTTTAACCCAAAGTATTTCCACAATATATTGATGTGCAAGTATAACATTGCTAATTAGATTCAAAGTCTGGCATAGAAACAGTCAACACTTAAACTCACACCGTGGTTGACATTTTAGAAATTACAAGATATGCTGAACGTCCCCATATAATTCTTTCTACTCATTGAGCTAAGTTGTTATTCTGTCTGTTCTGCACAGGAAGTTTCTTCATATTTTTGCGCTTTAAGAGCTCTCGACAAGGTTATTGCTCCTGTTTGCATGTTATTCCTTATCTCAGATTATCACTCAAATCTCTAACAAAAAGATCATGGATCTTGTTATGAACCACCAAAATAAACAAACCTTTGTCGCACAAAGGGTTCCCTTGACTCCAATTTCTGTTGCACCAAGAAAATCAATAGGTTAAGTTGCTGAAAACCCTTTACATCTGCAAAGCCAATACATATAATCAAACTCTCAGTAGATTCATTAATAGAATGTAAAGTAACTTCAATGAGAGGAATCTAAAACACAAGCAACACATACAGTGGCTGCTATTGCTAATGCATGTCAATTTTTTTCTGTTGAGAGCTTCTGAGTATTTCACATAATTGATGGGAATGATCAATAATGGAGTAGAAGAGATTATTAGAAGTCCTTGAGAACTTATAGTTATGCTATTTTAATGCTTTTTTATACACAATTACATTTGATGGAGAATTTATAGTTCCAACTTACTGCAGACATCTACAATCTCAATTTTGAAGTAGAGTGAGAATAACACATTCCTTATGTCGAGTGAATAGTCAGAATTGAATTTTTGATGTCCCTTTTACCTTGAGAAAAAAACAAACCACAGAGAATAGGGGTGTGACTCTTTCATAATTTGGAATGCAAGAGAGTTACAAAAAGTGAGATTAGTTGAGAAAGTAAGATGCACTAAGGAAAGGGAGAGAGTAGTAACATTTAAAACCAAAATTTGACTTTTGTTGAATATATCCATTTATTGTCACCAAAATTAATTGACAAGGGCATTTTATCCAACTATTTTCAAGTCAATGTTTTATTGTGTAGGGAATAAGTTTGTTTGGTTCAAATACACTATATGGAAAAAAACACAGCCATGTGTTAGAATAATATTGTCTATTCCTAACTTGGGCTTTTTGACATAACTGTAAATTAACCAGATGATGGTAATGTGTCTGCAGTTTTACCGGGAATCTCTTTAATTGTTCAAACTTGCCACACACCTGTGCCTCAAGTTCCTCTTCAAACTCAGGTTTTTAATTTCTTCTATCATACAATTTAGCTGTTGGAACCCACCCAACTTTTTTGGTTTTATTTTCAGAAATACACAATTTCTGCTGTGGCATCTAAAATCTTGTTCTCTTAAAATTGCTTGACAGGTTCCTCAAAAAAGTCAAAGATTGGAATCCTGGCTGGAAGTATTGGAGGAGTTGTAGTTATAATTTTGGCTGCAGGTTTAGTTTTTCTTTTATTCCAGGGCCGACACCGAGGGTATAAGCGAGAAGTTTTTGTCGATGTCTCTGGTATCACTTCTATGGACATTCTCCCCATTTTTTAAACTGCTAAGGCCTTTGCATGGTTTTAAGATTTTATAATTGACATTTTTAATGTTTTTTCTGTAAATCAGCAATAAATCTTACTTTTACAGGTAAGCCTCAATAAAATGTTGAATTACTATATTCATTTTTCAAAGTATAGGTTCAGTGTAAAGCATTTTTTAGAGCCATTGTACAGTTTATTGGAGAATTCCTTTGAATTTATTCGTGGCACTGAAAACACTTATATGGCAGAGACACAGCTTGATTTAGGGTAACTTTTCATTCAAAAGAAACAACCATACCGAGAAATTGGTGCTCGCTGATTAGAATATACATTTCTATATTCTAGTCAAATTAAAACCAAGGGTTGCTTTTCTGTCCTCTATGAATCAAAGAAGAAAGAGAAGCTGTATTTTGAGGAGGACCATGGTTTGTTACATGAGCAAACATGCTGATGAAATACTAGAAAATGGCTTTAATTCAAGTGGAGAGCTGCCATAAGGGATCTAGCATGGATCGGGCTGTTTGCTCCAACAAAAGAATGTTGGAAATATAATGCCATCAAAACAATTGGAAGCAGTCTTGGAGAGCTTATCTAGGCATCTGATGTCACACTTGATGAACTATCACCAATTATGCAAAAAATCCTGCAATCTGGATCTAGAAAACACACACACACATAATTTAAAAACTCTAAAAAGACTAAAAGTTAAAACAGTAAATACTCATAATTGCCAATAAATAAAATAATAAAATATCTAAATATCTCATAACTTGCAATAAGGAAAATACTCATGAATTGAAATTCATAATTCAGTAATTCCTCAAATGTCAATACAAAATGAAAGTTGTAATCAATATTCAATAATCTTCATATGGCTCTTCATTGAGAGCATCAAAGTCATCATTTGGTTCAATTTCAGTTGAACCACAATCAGCTAGAACACCACTCCCGCTAGCCATGTCTGTGTCATATGTAGAAGCTGCCTCATCGATAGAGACTTCAGCAAGCTGTGCAACAATATTATCTAAATCGGTACACTTAGGAGTTAGATACCAATTCCTTGTCACTCCCTCCTTGTAATCAGGTTTCTTATGTGACAAGAGACTCAAGTTGGAGTGCACAAAGACCAAATCCTCGGCTTTTTTGCACCCAATCAGTTGTGTTTAACTGAGTGGATAAAGGAGTATGTACTCCAATTCTGCTCAATTGAAGAACTTGCAACCTATTAAATTTGCATACCATACAACATTTACAATTATAAAACATAATTGATTAAATTTAAATTATAAATTATAATATATAGCAGCAAAAGAAAAATGAGGAAGTTAAATTTAAAAAATAAAAAGATGCCTACTTGAGATGGAATTTTTATTGCAAGAGGTTGCAGGTGAAAATAGTTGTGGCCATGTAGGTACCACCATTCATGAGCATCTTTCTTGTATTTGTCTCGAAGAGTGCACACATCATGATTCTTTGAAGATATGAACTCGCCAAACTCACTTGAGACAATAGTTTGTATATCTTCATTTGGGAATATTCTTCTAGAATGCAGTTTTGTACCCAACAACAACCCCTTTATCTCTATATGATGCCACCTTATTTGGAAGGGAAAGTATCTCTTTTCTATAATACTTTGGAGACAAAGCAAATGCTAAGAGATGCAAGGGTGTGGCCATCTTGTTCCAATGCTCATCAATGATTCTTTGCACTCTTTCAAAAAATTCTTTTGTGGGGTCTTGCTCCTTGGCTTCTATTATGGTCCTTGTTTTTTCAACCATGGAGTCCATACCATCATAAATTTCACCCAAGCATGGTTGATTTGTATTTGCATGATGGGCTGAGTGAAATTCAAAACATATTCCACATGAGCCCACCACTCATCATATAGGATCAATGCTTTAATTTTTTGGGCTTTCTTTGACTGTGATTGCTTCCATACACTCCAAAGAGTGTTGATGACCATGGCACTCAATGCTTCTCGCACCTTCACAAGTGATCTCAAGACGATTGTGTGTGATGTGAAATGAGTTTCAACAACCTAACATGGTGTAAAAGAAAAAACAAATTAAAAAATTAAATAGTAGCAACTTAGCAAAAATTTTAAAATGATAACTATGCTAAAAGTAAAAAATAAAAATAAAATTACCTTCAACAACTCCAATTTGGGGAAGGTCTTGAAGATGGCTTGTGACATATGATGATGTGTCACAAACATTTGAATCTCCTCGGCCTCCATGTAGATTTCCTTGACCCACTTGATCTGTGTGCCAATTTTTTGCAATTTGAAGTTGAGAGAGTGGACGATACATGGTGTCCAAAAAAATGCCTATATGTACCCTCCACTATTGAACCAGCTGCCCTACATATTTTAGCGTTGTTTGTTACAACTTGGACAACGTTTTCAAGATCCACCATCTCAATGGCTTGTATGAGAATATTGGCAATGAAACTTGCATCCTTCACTTTCCCCTCACAATCAACTGCTTTAAAAAACATAGCCCCTTTAGGGACACTGCAATGACATTAATTAGTGGCCTGTTTTTGCAATCATTCCATCCATTAGAAATGATGGACACTTTTGTTTCCGACCATGTATCCTTGATTTCTCTCAATGATGCCTCTAGGGAAGCTTTTTCCTTGCTCAATAAGGTGGTGCGCACCTTTTCATACCCAGGACTAATGTAATTAACAGCTGCCTTAGCAATTGTGGTCACCATATCCCACCAATATGGTGATCTAACAAGGTTGAAAAGGAAGCTCATTGCTATAAATGCAACGATCAATACTCTCATCAGCAAGCTCCCTCGCCTCATTCTTGAAGGCATTTTCAAATGGGCCTCTTTTACGAGAATGAGTAGTGTCTTCTTTGGAAGATGGTGGTGGCACAAAAGGATGTGGGCCTGCTGGTTTTGTTAAGCCACTAGGAGGTTTCTGTGATTCTCTCTTTGAAAGAGGATGTACTCCTTCCTTTGCTTTTCTACTTACCATGTCGGCATCCTTTTTTCCTTGATAAATCCCATTATTTGTTGCTTTGGCAACCCTTTTTTATTCGGCCCTAGACAAACTCTTATTCCTAAGCTGGGAATAACGTAGAAGTGAGCTTTCACTTGACTATACAAGCTCTTATATTCTTTCAAACATTGGCTACAATGCCAACGATAACCCCCACCACCAAGTATTTGTTCGATCATGGTTGTATGTTGCCAAAGAGGCAACGCTGCATCAATTTTAAATGAGATCTCTACAGGGGGACCAACTCATACAACCAAATTCAGGGGATGTCATGAACATGGATACTTTTGAAAGATTGTAAAATGGCCTTCCCAAAACAGCACTTACCTGACTACACAACTACATTAGCCAATATAGAATTAACTCAAGAAGAATCTATGGCCCCCATTTAAACACTTGATCAAACAAGCGAGTTGGCAAAAGGAACACATAAATTGAGGGAGGATCAAATCTGTAATTTTACAAGAGGAAAACAATCATTTTTCCTCTCCTAATCTGTTTTAATCGTTTAGTGTTAATTTTATAAAACAAGAGAGTAGGAGAGAATTTGGGTGAAGGGTTTAAGCAAGAGTAAGACACAGAAGAGGAGACTTAAAGCAGGCCCGTATAAAATGTTTTGCTTGGTCAATATGTTCAGCAGGCTCTAGAACAAGAAATAAGCTTAGGCAATCTACTGAATACTGACAATGCTTTGGAAAGCATGGGTACACATTGATGGAGGAATCACTAGATAATATCTGGGATGGCAAAATGGAGCCAATAGTAGATGAAGAACATTGGCAAAGTGTATCAAAAGATAAAAAGTAAAACACAAGGGAACTGACTGTAATCAGTATGGACTAAGTACTTCAGAAGTTCTGCACTTGACTGTGATGAAGGATGAAATGAACACCCAAGCAAATACCACAGTGTTGATGTCAGAACCAAGCACCAAGTGGAATTGCATCTTAAGGAGATTTTACAAGCATCTAAGCAAGCCTAAAAAATATGAAGCTGTCATATTGGAGGAAAAAGAGCAGTGAGACTTATAAATTAATATAAATGTGGTATCCCATATGCAAAAGATCAATGCTGATAAGATGAGCTGGAACAAAAGTTAAAACCAATAGAAATCACCTGAACTTGGAGATCCTTATTCAAATGAAGGAAGTCACATCTCCTAGTCATACAATGTCAAGATGGTTAAAATGCCATTGAATCAGTATTGCAGGTTTTGCAACTGGATTTCATTACTTGAGAAATGGGGATATGGGTATAAAGGACTTTTGTCTCTCTTCCAACAACAGATGCACTCATCTGAAGGCAATGAGCAATCTCAAGGCCCCAACCAATGGTCAATGTTTTCAGCAATTATAGGAAGTAGTATCCAAAATCCAAAATGAATAGTTAGTGATCATAAACTAACATGAGCATCTGAATGTAGACAGTTATATGTTGTTGCTAACAAATGTTTTGTGCTGACTTCATTATGTTGTTATTACTTGTACGCTTAGTTAGTGTATATTATATGGTTGTTATGAACAGTTGATCAATGGTTGTGTCCTAATCGACTTTGGTCCTTCAAGTAGCATTTTCACTGTTATTACCTATGATATAAAAGCATCGTTCTCTATATTTTTGGTGTAACTGTTCCTTGGTATGAATTGTGATTCCAATCATTCTTTTGTATTGCAACTTGTGGTTTGGTAGTGTAGATTTTATAGTTAACATTTCTGGCACTGCCCTTGCAAAGTCCGGCCAGGTCTGAAGTAGATTGGAAGTCAGCCGACAAGAACTATTGATGATTACACACCAAGATGGAAGCATGGGAAAAAGTGGGTCAAGTGATACAATAACCACTTGAGACACACAAACAAAGAGGAGACCAACTCACCCAAGATTTTAAGCTTCTGTGCAAACTCTTTGTATGAGAACATGCTAGAGAAGCGTCAGCTAGAAATCAAGTACTCATAGATTCTATCTGGGGTACTTGGCCATAACTAAAGATATTGATCAACTGTTGGACAATGTACCTAGACTCTGAGCAGGGCACTGCATCACTTTGCAAGATCTCCAAGCCAAAAGAAACTATGAAGCACATAGACAGTAAATCTTACAATGGTATGAACTAAGGTTGCATTGGGAAGAACGACTTGAAGACCAATGCCAAATTGCAAGAAATTAATGATACCAAGCTCAAACAAAGGTGGTGAAAGAAGACAATGTGGTTATGGAGTGGACCAGGAAATCAAACAATTTACTAGATTGTTGAAACAACAGAAACAAAGAAGGCTGTGAGAGGCGGCCAAGTCTAAAAATCCACCAAAACAATTTGGAGCCAAAGCAACAATACAAGCCTAAGTGAAAGCATAGGCTGAAGCACGAGTCAAAGTTGAGGCCAAAATAAATGAAGAGTTGGCTGACTTTGGAGGGTAGTACACCACTCAAAAGGGAAGAGTGGGTAGAAGTTGCTAGGCAACTGCCCCTTTAAAAGGAAGGAAGCATGAACCGTGCCAACCAAGTTGGATTGGAGGTTGTTGTAGAGAAATCCACTGAATTGATGGATTCAACCAAATCCCTTCAAATTGAGGGAAGTCGATGAAGTCTGATAAGACTTTCTTGCAGATGAAGAGAGAACAGCTTGTGAGAGTAATATTCAAGGTGTTGAAGAATTGCTATTGTGCAATGAAATTTCTTTGTTGCATGAGCTGAATGACAGCAATATATAGCAGATCCACAAGATGGCAAGGGCAGAATTGGAATGAATACACAAATAAGATTGTGGTAGAGAGGAACTAGACAAAGTGAGTGAAATGAGAACAGAATACTGATTATTAGACTAAGCCACTTTAAGGGGGCAAGGACTATCACTAAAATTATTAAATCTAGTTACCAAGGATCAAGTCAAAGGTTATGTGAGCCACAAGTTGGCCACTCCATAACTTGATACATCCAATAGGCTAAGAGCAGAAAGTGCTTTTCCCCTCTTCAAAGAAGCATCATCCTCGACACTCTGCTACGGGTATTTTTTGATGAATATTTCATCTTCCCAAGTAGCATCTTTTCTCAGCAAGCTCTTCTACTTGATGAGATATTGGTGTTTGTCCTAGTTCTCAGCCTCTTGCTCCTTGTCTAGATGATTGCTTCTGATTCCAAAATGATTCTTCCTTCTTCATCGACTTTTGGAAACTATGTGAACTGAAATTATATCCCCATTGACCTTCTTCAAACAGGACACATGAAAGTTTGGGTGGATTCATGTCATCTGAGGCAACTCCTGTTTGTATACTATGCTTAAATTTGCTACAACAGCTTGTAAGGTCCACAATATCATGATGCCAACATGTTGTCCTTCTTTTGTTGTTTTAGAGACATCTTCTTGTATGGATGTAGTCTCAAATATACCCAATCACCCACTTTGAAATGCCTTTCACTTGTATGGTGATCCCTGTTGTTTCATCATGTTCTGAATTATTAGAGGAATTTGCCAAGGGTCTGTTGATAACAAGTCGGCATTAAGGCAATTTGCAACTAGATTACCAGCAAAACCTGGGGCAAGTGGGGGCACTAGGCTATGGAGATGTCATTTTTGTAAACTTGAATTTTATGGCAGCGGTACAAGAGTTAATGCACACCTTCTTTATGTCATAGGAAAAGGTGTAGGAGTATGTAAGGAGTTGTCACTTGAAAAGAGAATTGAGATAAATAGATTGTGGGATTATTCTGATAACTGAAGTCTTATACCTGGTGCTTTGCCATTGGGTGCCCTACTCCTACTAGTACTAGGGCTACCCCAGATCCATGAGTTTCAGCTCATCCTAGACCTTCATCTACTACTATGCCATATACTTTAGGGATACCAAAGCCTAAGGGGAAACACAGAATGACCAGCACCACTAGTGATGTTGGTGCTGCAAACATGGTGCCAGAATTAGTTAATGTGCAGAATAGGGATGAGGTAGATGATGCCATTGGAAAATTCTTCTTTGCCAATGGCATTTCATTCCATGTGGCTTGCTCTCCTTATTATAAGGAGGCTGTGGAAAAAATAATAAGAGAAGGACCATCATATGTTCCACTAGGGGAGACCAAATTGAGGACAACAATCTTGGATACAAACTGTTCGAAGCTTAATATTCTCATGGAGAATATGAAAGCTATTTGGGTCACTAGCAGATGCAACATAATCATGGATGGGTGAATGTATATCAACCATTGTCCACTCATCAACATTATGGTCACATGTACAAAGGGCCCTAACTTCCTTAGGGTTGTTGATTGTTCATGGCACCACAAGGATGTAGATTTTCAGTACCAAATTTGAGAAAGGCTATTGAGGAGGTTGGGCAAGAGAATGTGGTGCAAGTAGTGATAGATGTAGCATATATGTGCAAAGCTGCAGGGAAATTGATTGAGGTAATCTACACGCATATTTGGTGGACTCCTTGATTGATGCACTCAAGGACACAGGAAAATTGAGATGGATCAAGGAGGTGGTTGTTGATGATGTTTTTTTGACACCACAACAATAGAATAAAATACTGAGTATCCTATCCTCTCTTGAACAAAGCTTCTCAGACGCTAAACTTCGTGATCGAATGAGAGTGCTCCAAGGTTCCTTGAATGTCAGGTCTTGACGTGCACAGGGATAGACTCAGTGGAATGATGTGATTTGCTGGTAATCACGAGGGGGACTTACGTGAGATGGCTCCTTCATGGACATGGAATAGTTCATTACTCCTCGGACTCGGATTTGTGGGTGAATGGAACTCCTTCACAAATGGACAACTTGGAATTCCTAGGTTCCACTCTTGAAGAGGCGGATGATTTGGCAATGAGGCTCTAGAAAACTAATCTTAGCGAAAATCTAAAAGAAAATGCAAAAGATAAATGAGGGTTCGGGAAACTAACTGATGGAAAAGACAACTGTTGAGGATGGAAACTGGAACCAGTCCTCTGTTTCATCATGAGACAACAGCTAGGCAGGGATGGTGCTATCTTCTGAGGGGAAGTAAGGATTTTCAGACTGTCCTGACATGGAACATGGAACTAATCATGCAGAAATAGTCGAAGTTAGGCTTGGAATAGGTTCAAACTAACCATACAAAGTGATTCGCAGGCCACGGATCACAAATGGTATGAACAAATCAGCTTCAATCATTCAATAATAACATTTTCCATCATATTATCTAATGAAAAGCTTGAAAATAAGAGAAATAACTTCAGTAACTTTAAGATATGCTTCAAGAAATCAAGAAGACCATGTCAAAAATCCAAAGAACCATATGAACACCATTCTTCAATGTTTATATTATTGCTCTGGAAATCTGTATACAACAATCTGGCTGATCCTTGAAGTGTTTGAGCTCAACAGAAGTGCAGAAATGGAGTGATGAAGAAAGAATATACAGTCCAGCTGCTCAGAGAGCAGGGAAGGATGAGAGAAGAGAAAGGAGATAGGGATGAAGAGACCAGGATTAGGGATCCCTCCAAATGAAGCGCCCTAGCCTATTTATAGGCAAACATAACCCAAATGAGGTGAGGAGATCTGATCTCCTAAAAATCCGTGTAAACCCTAAAGAGATAGGGATGAACATGTCATAGGCCCTATGGGATGCTGCCACCTGTCCTGGGTGCCACCTTGCCCTAACTGACTAAGCTGCTTGGTAGGTAGGTGAGACCAGTTAACTGTCTGTTTGTCCTGCTCCTTGGTCGCAAATTTCATGGTGTCCTGGAATCCACTTGTCCAGGTCGCAAATTCCACCTGGAATAGGATTTTGCGACCTGGAATGATTTTCTTCCTGGGCGCATAATCTAGGGGGTCAAGGAACTTTTGCTGTGGAATTCCTTCCAGGTTGGAAATCAAGTCAATCCTGATGGAATTCTTGGAGTGATCCTTGGAATTTTGTCTCGGTGCTGTGTACTTTGGAATTGAAATTCCATCCCTGCTGTATTTTCCTTTGGATTCCCGCACCAGCACGGATCCTTGCTCTTGGCGTGGATTCTCGTTTTTCTCGATGGATGGTGAACTTGAAGTGTATCCTCTTGGTTTTCCAAGGATTGATCCTCTTGTCCGGAACTGGAATCCCTAATATTGGACTTGGAGTGATCTCTCCCATTCTGTCATCCTTGATGCAGGCATTCTCCGTGTCATTCGAAATCTTTGAAAGGACTTTTGATCTTCCCTTATCCTTCATGCGAAGTCTCTCTATCACTGAATTGGGATCCTTTGACGTTGCCTTCCTTGCGCTAGTCATGTTGAGTGTTAGGGGGAGAAAGGTAGGCACTGGAATGAAGTGATGTCCTTTATCTTCCCTCGGTATGCATATGTAATCCTCTTGTTATTGGAACTCCTGGATCCTTGAAATGGTCATCTTCTCCGGCGCTTGAACTCTCTGTATCCATCCTGATTGTCCTGGATCATCCTTGTTCGTCCTCCTCATGGAACTTATCGTCGTCTTGGATTCCTACAAAATAAGGGAAACCTCGAGTAGTCACGATGGACAAGATCATTAATCAAAATATAAAACATGAAATAAACTTGCAAGATTTGATAGATTTGACTTATGAACTCCTGAACAAATAGAGGATTTTCATCATTTTCTGGTATCCTTCACATTTTTCCTTCATTCCAGGGTCACCAAGCAAGGATAGGATGAAATTCCAGGTCAAGGTGCAATTTTCAGTGTCAACAGGAATCCCGCTATCCAGGTCGCAAAATCCACCTTTTGCAGGAATTTGCGACCTGGAACATCCTCATTCCCTGGGCGCTTTGCGACCAGGACAAAATTTCTTCCTGGGCGCAAATTCCAGTACCTACTGGATTTTGTGACCAGGAAATAGTAGTTCACTTTTTTGGCTAAGGGTCTATCATTTTGTTCAGTTCTTTGTAAGGATAAACTTTTGACATTGATCAGAGATTCATCATTTGGAATAAAATCCATCATGGGAAGTACCTTCTACCCCTCAGGGATTTCCGAATTTCAAGGTGAGGTTTTCAGATTGGTAGGGAATATTCCTTCATGCAGGTACTTGTAGACTGGATTCAAGAATCATCCCTGACAGGTTGCAGAATCCACTCCGGGCAGGAACTCTGGAATAGGACTGACCTCATCCTGGGGCGCATAATCCAGTAGGTACTGGATTATGCGACCGGGACAAAAATCATCCCTGGGCGCATAATCCAGTACCTACTGGATTATGCGATCAGGAACAAAATCCTCCCTAGGCGCATATTCCAGTAGGTACTGGAATATGCGACCAAGGATATTTCTTAAAAAAATCCACACTGCTTTGGGAGGGGGGTTTTAAAACACTCAGATGATTTGTCTTCGAAAATGCTATAAGTCTTGAAACCTTATTTATTGAAATTCCTCCAAGTCATGGTCTTGGATTGAGTCCTGGATCAGGATAGAAAAGGACATCCCTTGGATTGGACTTACCGGAGTGGGGCTACCGGCCTGAGAACTGAGTTCCATGATGGAAAGATGAACATGCCAAGGAGTGACAAGCTTTGTCGAATTCAGGACCTTGTCGGGATAAGAATTTGGATAGAACTGGGAATGGGATTCTGGACAGGACTTCTGGATTGGAACTTCCGGATTGGACTCCTGGAACAGGATTCTGGATTGGACTTTTGGACAGGACTTTGGATTGGACTTCTGGACAGAGACTCTTGGATTGGAATTGTGGACAGAGTGAAGGACTTAGACCCTTTCTTATGGAATGATGGACTTATGCCGTGGATTGGTCAGTTTTGATCGAGGAATGATCGTCAGGGTTTCACTTATCCTCAGGAAAATTCACTACTTCAAGCATTCCTAATGTTCCTTGTAAGCTAACTGCTTGGACATTCTTTCCTAGCTTCATGGATCAGGGCAAAAAAAACTGCAAGATCAAAGCAAAAATGACGGCGAAAGTGAGAAAAAAGGGGGTCCCCATTTGCAATGGGGCGATGTGTGAAAACGTCACAACATCTAGTGCCACCTTTGAACAAATGTTCTTGAACATTTCAAAGATAAAGACTCATTCTAAACCCAAAACCTTTGGATAATCCCCTCTAACCTATCAGTCAATTGGGAGACGCACTTGAAAGAGAAAAGAACAAAGGATTGAATCAAAACACTTCATCTTTTGATCATTGTGGTGTGTGCAATGCTTAACAAATACCTTGATTCTGCAAAGCATTCTTCTGATAAACAAGAATCACAGAATTGGAACCTTCTGCGTACACCCACGCGTTAGTTTGAGCAACATGAGTACATGATTAAGAGATTAGAATCAAAAGCTTAGCACAACCATTCATAGCCAAAAGATCTAAGTGTGTGCACTTGAATTCATTCCATCCTTCTGCAACCGAGATTGTCAAGGTTCACTTGCGTTAAGCTACGTATAGATGCTCACCTTCTAAACTACCTTGGACATTGCCCCACTACTAGCAGGCGTCTATAGCCCCGACGAGGTTGTCGCTATGATTCCCTCAAGCATTGCTCTACTGCCAGTTGGGCATCCATAGCCCCGGTAGAGTTACTTGAATCCTCCAGCCGATTGAATATTTTGAAATGGATTCAGGAAATTTCTTGATTTTGCAGAGTATTCTTTTGGTAATGCTTCTGAGCTTATTATTTGATCCAATCATGTTGGGCTGGGAATCATAGTGGCGGCAAAGGTGAGCTTATGGATTTTTCACTTAACCCAAGATCACCGAGATTCCTTCCGAAGCTTTAGGATCATTAAGGTGTCTAAAAAGTATAAGATCTTCAAATATTTCAAGTTGTGCTAAACAGTGGATTCTTCTTCCAGGAACAAGCAGTCATGCTTATTCAACACTAATCGCCGATTCCACAATAAACTTCCACTTCATGACTCATGTTTCTCGAAGGAAGATTAAGAGATATCAACAACAATATAGATCAAAAAACATTATGATTGCAAGATATCAGTGTCAAGACGCAATTATTGGTTCCTTTCCGAGTCAAGTACAATTCCTGTCCCGATGATGAAGTTAGAGAAAATCATCCTAGGATTGCAAAGAATTTCAGGAATATTTATCCAAGGAATGAACACTTCAAGATAAGCTGGATTGTGTTTCAGGAAGTTCATCACCCCTTCACAAATCGGGTCCTTGGAAAGAAACCTAAAGCTAAGCAACAACTACACTAAGGAAAGCAAACTAACTATGGAAAGCAAACCTAAGCTAAAGCAAACTGAAAAGAAACCTATCTAACCATAAGCAAAGAGTGAACAAGACTTAAAAGGCCTAAATATATACATGATCTAGCATGGTTTCTCAGAATGAATAGGAGCAATACTGCGCAAGTGATTGTTCGGAGTCTAGCAAATTCGTCCTTGAATTCAGAGAAAACATTTTGCACACTACACTTCTCATAGTCAAGCAAAATTTCACACAGGATTATTAATTGTGGCAATTCAAAAGGACCATGATTAATCCAAACACAAGTTGTTTTTCCTAAATTTCCATAATTAAATTCATAATCTTCACAACCAAAGGCAGGGAGAGAAACAACCTGGGATACTTCGTCTTCCAGCGGAATTTGTTCAATCTCCATCAGCGCATCGAGAGGTCGAAGTTGATGATGGATCATTCCTCTTGCAGCAACTCGTTCATCTTGGAATAACTTTGGCAAAAGCTGTTCATACACTTCCTTTCTTGGATCTTCCAGCGCCCCTTCGTACCATTTTTCCTTGGACTCAATAGCTAGTACTTTCTCATTCAGCATATCCATAAGGTTGTCTTCCTCTCCAAGGACGCTTGAAATTCCTTGTGATTCATTTTCAATGACTTCCTCTTGTAGTATGGACTGGTGTTCGTCAAGGATTTCTTCCTCTTGCAATGGACCGAGGTCACCTTCATTTTTGATGGAGGAATCAACATCTTGATCGTCACTGGCATTTGTTTGAACATCTTCTATTACTTTTCCAACTTCTCGTCCAGCAGGCTCTTTCTTTCTTGGAAGAAGATATGCAAACTTGTTCTCTTCAATAGTGTTTTGATTATTAGAGCCATTAATACTATCTACACTATTGGATGAAATGGGAAAGGCTTCTCCTTTGGATGTACAATTGATTTCTTGAAGACACTTGCTCCACAAGATGTCCAATCTTAATCTTGTCTTGGACGCTTCTTCCAACCTTAATTGTTCCTTGACTTGATGAATAGCTTCCTCACAAGCCGAACATGTGAGTTTTGAATGAGTTGTGTTATGAATCCTGCACCATCCTTCTGGAATCAACATGTCTTCTGCAGGCAAATCCTTCTCAACGCTCAATCTCTTCTTGATCATTTCCTTGAAACTCGTGAAGAACTCCCTTTCGTCAAATGGGGCGTTGGGAACCTCCTTCGTAGGAACAACTGGCTCATGCACCTGTGAAAAGGGAATTTTCTCTTGCAAAGCTAATTCCATCCTAGACAAAAATGTGAGGCAATATAGCTCCTTGTGTCCATGGGTGTTGTGGATTCTACATCCCCTTTTTGATGCAAAGTCATCTAAGCTCCTAGGATGAAGTTCTGCATTCAAATTCCACCAGAGCTGGAGAATGTTAACTTGAGGATGATCCGCATTGAATTGCCTTGAAGGTCCTGAGAAATCCATGTCTATATTTCTATTTTCTGAATTTTTCACTTTTTTTGTGTTTTTCCATATATGATAGATTTATAATATCTCAAATTCTTCCTTGAAAGCTCGCTTTGGTTCCACATTCACAATCCGGAATTCATTTAGCATTCCTTCTCTCCTCTGTTGGACATTTGATGGAGAAATGACTTGAAATGGATAAGGCAATCCTTCTTCCAGCCTGGAATGAATGGAGTAATTTGTGGTTCATACCCAGAATGAATGGAGCAATTCCTTGAACGACCCTCCTTCTAGCGCCAAAGATGTTGAGCGTTGGAAGAGGGGCGTGCTGATGAAATCAATGTCTTTGAATGGAACAATGCCTTTGTTTTGCCCTCCTTCTAGCGCCAAAGATGTTGATGATGTTTTTGTGACACCACAACAATAGATTAAAATATTGAGTATCCTATCCTCTCTTGAACAAAGCTTCTCAGACGCTGAACTTTGTGATCAAATGAGACTGCTCCAAGGTTCCTTGAATGTCAGGACTTGACGTGCACATGGATAGACTCAGTGGAATGATGTGATTTGCTGGTAATCACGAGGGGGACTTACGTGAGATGGCTCCTTCATGGACATGGAATAGTTCATTACTCCTCAGACTCGGATTTGTGGGTGAATGGAACTCCTTCATAAATGGACAACTTGGAATTCCTAGGTTCCACTCTTGAAGAGGCAGATGATTTGGCAATGAGGCTCTGGAAAACTAATCTTAGCGAAAATCTAAAAGAAAATGCAAAAGATGAATGAGGGTTCAGGAAACTAACTGACGGAAAAGACTACTGCTGAGGATGGAAATTGGAACCAGTCCTCTGCTTCGTCATGAGACTACAGCTAGGCAAGGATGGTGCTATCTTCTGAGGGAAAGTAAGGATTTTCAGACTGTCCTGACATGGAACTAATCATCCAGAAACAGTCGGAGTTAGGCTTGGAACGAGTTAATACTAACCATACAAAGTGATTCGCAGGCCACGGATCACAAATGGTATGAACAAATCAGCTTCAATCATTCAACAATAACATTTTCCATCATATTATCTCATGAAAAGCTTGAAAATAAGAGAAATAACTTCAGTAACTTTAAGATATGCTTCAAGAAATCGAGAAGACCATGTCAAAAATCCAAAGAACCATATGAACACCATTCTTCAATGCTTATATTATTGCTTTGGAAGTTTGTATACAACAATCTGGCTGATCTTTGAAGTGTTTGAGCTCAATAGAAGTGCAGAAATGGAGTGATGAAGAAAGAATATACAGTCCAGCTGCTCAGAGAGTAGGGAAGGATGAGAGAAGAGAAAGGAGATAGGGATGAAGAGACTAGGATTAGGGATCCCTCCAAATGAAGTGCCCCAACCTATTTACAGGAAAACATAACCCAAAGGAGGAGGTGAGTAGATCTGATCTCCTCAAAATCCGTGCAAACCCTAAAGAGATAGGGATGAACATGTCATAGGCCCTATGGGATGCTGCCACCTGTCCTAGGCGCCACCTTGTCCTGACTTACTAAGTTGCTTGGTAGGTAGGTAGGTGAGACCAGTCAACTGTCTGTTTGTCCTGCTCCTTGGTCGCAAATTTCATGGTGTCTTGGAATCCACTTGTCTAGCTCGCAAATTCCACCTGGAATAGGATTTTGCGACCTGGAATGATTTTCTTCCTAGGCGCATAATCTAGGGGGTCAAGGAACTTTTGCTGTGGAATTCCTTCCAGGCTAGAAATCAAGTCAATCCTGATGGAATTCTTGGAGTGATCCTTGGAATTGTCTCGGTGCTATGTACTTTGGAATTGAAATTCGATCCCTGCTGTATTTTCCTTTGGATTCCCGCACCGGCACGGATCCCTTGCTCTTGGCGTGGATTCTTGTTTTTCTCGATGGATGGTGAACTTGAAGTGTATCCTCTTGGTTTTCCAAGGATTGATCCTCTTGTTCGGAACTGGAATCCTTGATATTGGACTTGGAATGATCTCTCCCATTCTGTCATCCTTGATGCAGGCATTCTCCGTGTCATTCGAAATCTTTGAAAGGACTTTTGATCTTCCCTTATCCTTCATGCGAAGTCTCTCTATCATTGAACTGGGATCCTTTGACGTTGCCTTCCTTGCGCTAGTCATGTTGAGTGTTAGGGGGAGAAAGGTGGGCACTGGAACGGACTGATGTCCTTCATCTTCCCTTGGTATGCATGTGTAATCCTCTTGTTATTGGAACTCCTGGATCCTTGAAATGGTCATCTTCTCCAGCGCTTGAACTCTCTGTATCCATCTTGATTGTCCTGGATCATCCTTGTTCGTCCTCCTCATGGAACTTATCCTCGTCTTGGATTCCTACAAAATAAGGGAAACCTCGAGTACTCACGATGGACAAGATCCTTAATCAAAATATAATACATGAAATAAACTTGCAAGATTTGATAGATTTGACTTATGAACTCCTGAACAAATAGAGGATTTTCATCATTTTCTGGTATCCTTCACATTTTTCCTTCATTCCAGGGTCACCAGGTAAGGATAGGATGAAATTCCAGGTCAGCGTGTAATTTTCAGTGTCAACAGGAATCCTGTTGTCCAGGTCGCAAAATCCACCTCCTGTAGGAATTTGCGACCTGGAACATCCTCATTCCCTGGACACAAAATCCAGTAGGCACTGAATTTTGCGACCAGGACAATTTCTTCCTGGGTGCAAATTCCAGTACGTACTGGAATTTGTGACCAGGAAATGGCAGTTCACTTTTTTGGCTAAGGGTCTATCTTTTTGTTCAGTTCTTTGTAAGGATAAACTTTTGACATTGATCAGAGATTCATCATTTGGAATAAAATCCATCATGGGAAGTACCTTCTACCCCTCAGGGATTTTCGGATTTTAAGGTGAGGTTTTCAGATAGGCAGGGAATTTTCCTTCATGCAGGTACTTGCAAACTGGATTCAAGAATCATCCCTGACAGGTTGTAGAATCCACTCTGGGCAGGAACTTTGGAATAGGACTGACCTCATCCTGGGGCGCATAATCTAGTTGGTACTGGATTATGCGACCAGGACAAAAATCATCACTGGATTATGCGACCAGGAACAAAATCCTCCCTAGGTGCATATTCCAGTAGGTACTGGAATATGCGACCAGGGATATTCCTTGCAAAAAATCCACACTGCTTTGGGAGGGGGGTTTTAAAACACTCAGATGATTCGTCTTCGAAAATGCTATAAGTCTTTAAACCTTATTTATTGAAATTCCTCCGAGTCATGGTCTTGGATTGTGTCCTGCATCAAGATAGAAAAGGACATCCCTTGGATTGGACTTACCGGAGTGGGGTTGTCGGCCCGGTAACTGAGTTCCATGATGGAAAGATGAACATTCCAAGGAGTGACAAGCTTTGTCGAATTCAGGAGGTTGTCGGGATAAGAATTTGGATAGACCTGGGAATGGGATTCTAGACAGGACTTCTGGACTGGAACTTCCGGATTGGACTCCTGGAACAGGATTTTGGATTGGACTTCCGGGCAGGACTTTGGATTGGACTTCTGGATAGAGACTCTTGGATTGGAATTGTGGACAGAGTGAAGGACTTAGACCCTTTCTTATGGAATGATGGACTTATGCCGTGGATTGGTCAGTTTTGATCGAGGAATGATAGTCAGGGTTTCTCTTATCCTCAGGAAAATTCACTACTTCAAGCATTCCTAATGTTCCTTGTGAGTTAACTGCTTGGACATTCTTTTCTAGCTTCATGGATCAAGGCAAAAAAACTGCAAGATCAAAGCAAAAACGACGGCGAAAGCCAGAAAAAAGGGGGTCCACATTTGCAATGGGGCGATGTGTGAAAACGTCACAACAGTGGTGAGTGATGCTAGTGATGTGCAGATGTTTATCTACAATCACCATACTTCACATGCACTCTTCAGGACCTTCACTAAGAATGAGTTTTAAAACTTGTAGAGACTAGATTGGTCTCATATTTCATTCTTTATGAGAGGATGCTTGAATTGCAAGAGGCATTGCAACTAATGGTCATGATAGTAGAGTGGGATTAGTGGCCTGATTCTAAGTCAAAGCAGGGGAGGAGGGTGAATGAGGTGGTGAAGAGTGACATTTTTTGGACTGATGCAAAATACATTGATGCCATCATCACTCTAGTATTCAGAGTAATTAGACGTTGGGACGCAAATGCACCTACTCTTGGAGAGGTGTATGAGTGTATTGACAATATGCTTGGCCAAATGAAGGCCATTGTACAAGAGAAGGACCCCGCATTACAGTTCTACAATGAGCATATTTAGCCAATCATGCATCATTGATTGGAGAAGCTCAACACTCCCTTGCACATGGCTGCCTATGCATTGAACCCGAAGTGGTATGTGCAAAGGCCTAGTAGAGTTGCCCCTATGAAAGATGCTAAGGTGAAGGCAAGTTTCATGATGGCCATTTTGAAGATGTATGATCCCATACAGGCTAGCATCATTCATGCTAAGTGGACAAATTTGCCACTCTTAGGGGATATTCAAAGGATGGCAAGATGGATAGGGAGACTATGGCACAGGAGGATCCCATTTTATGGTGGACTATGCATGGGCCTAATTCTTTGACCATCACACTAGCCATTCGTCTGCTGCCCCAAGTTTCTAGTTCTTCTGTTGTTGAGAGGAACTAGTCTACTTATAGTTTCATCCACTCTGTTAAGAGGAATGGGCTTACCTCTAGGAGGGTGGAGAAACTTGTAGCTGTACATAGCACCCTGCATCTCATTGACTGCAACACGCTTACGTACAACAAGAGTCCAGTAGCCCAATGGGATGTAGAGCCAGAGGAGCCATCACAAGTGGGTGAAGATGCAACACAGACAAGGTTGGTTGGTATTGCTTTGGAGGAGCTTGACCTCGAGGAGTCCAACAATTCGAGTGATGAGGAGTTTGGAGCGGACTTTGGGGATGCATGATGATTCATTGATTTGAGGCACGAGGCCATTGGTCAATTGTATTTGGATTTTGAATGTAATCATTATTTTGAAATTTTGAATATAATACAATATATTGATATTCAGCATTTTCATTGTTCAATGCAATATGTTTGAGTATTTCAGATTTTCATATGTTATTCCTTGTATATTTTTTTATAACTATTTTTTTAAGTACTATATGTATTTGCACCACCCCCCTACTGCCCCCATGCCGTCGATCCCCTATTGTCCTCAAATCTAGGCCCTTGGTCCTCGTGTCCCTGCATCCCCCCGTCCCCCAGGGCCATGGGACACTGAGAATTGTTCAGTTAACAAAAGCTCATTGAAAAGAAAAAGAATTGACTAAAAAACATATTCGATCTCCAGAAATGTTACATTTGGTGGTGAATCCAACAAGACTTAAGAACACACTGCTTAAATTGGAAATATTATTGGTAAGCCAATGGTATAATAAAAGATAAGACAGTATTTTCTTGGAACAATAGAAGATTATACAATTAAGTGGTTTGATCAATTAAAGATAGATGAGGAAAAATCCTAGCAGAAAATTATAACAGCATTTATTAAAGAATTAAAAAAGTTGCATAGTAATAGTCAATAAACAATTTCATTGAAAGTTCAATGCCATTATTGAAAATTATAAACACACACTCCAGGCAATCAATTTCTTGGTCTTCTCTAGAAATGCACAGTGTTGAATAAACAAGCTGACCTTTCATCTCTTCCAAAATGTCAAGCCTTCCGTGGAGATTGCTCCAACAACCTAACTATGCGTGGAAACAACTGTCAGACTGCTCACATTCATCCATAAATGACAATCGATCCCTAGAATATACACTCAATGAATGAGGAAAGTCACCCTCACCTCCCACATCTTATCACTATTTTGGAGGAAATAACTGTTTTCAGCATCTTAACACTAGTAATTTTGGTGTATATTTGTGCTGTCAATAGTTCAATATGTCCTAGTCCTCTGTCCTGTCCAATATGAAACAAGGCTCATCAAAGTTCAATTTTGTTATTCTGGGCTGCTTCTTATCCTCAATGTATGCCTTTTTTTTTTGTGATTTTCAGCCTAATATTTGATATCTACTCTATGCATCATCTGATAGGAGTCCTCTTAAAGATGGTCTGATTTTAAATCTATATCCCATCATTGTAATTATTGTTCTACTAGAAATATATTGCATTCTTATTTAAAAAAGGTGGCATATTGAAGCCCAAATCCTTAACAAGCTGACTAGTATAAAACAAGGAAAAGATGAATCCATTAAAGACTACAACAGGATAATGTTGAATCATGTACAAATATTGGATAATCCAATAGGGGATGATTTAAAACAGAAATACTTTGTGAATGGATCAAGGAAAATGTTCAGAGAAAATCTAAGGGCGGTGCCAAGTTGCCAACATCAAAATACCAAGATACATACTAGTGAATGCTACTTGTTGAGCAGCAAAACTCTTTACCAAAAAGAAGATGAAACTGGACATTGAGTCCAAAATTAGTAGAAATCATAAAATTAGTAAGACAAATGATATGAAAATACAATTTGGATAAGTGGGATTCTGGTGTTTGAAATGTAAAAATGAGGGTCATAAAGAAGAAGAATGTTGTGTGAAATATTGTGGAATCTGAAATGTAATGACTCCCAATATAAGTGAGTGCTGTTTAATCTAAAAATTGACAGTGATAAGCAATGCATGATGGTGCAATAAACACCATCAAGTGGAGGTTATAGGAACCGAGGAAATCAACAATCTTAGAGTAATAGCAGTATTGAAAAATGAGGGCCAAACAACCTCAATCTCGAGGGACAAAAAAAAATAGACCTCCTATACATTCCAAAAATGTAATAAACTGGTGCACTTTGGTAATGAATGCCCAAATACACCACCACAAGTCTCAAAATTATGCACTGAATGTGGTTCGAGACCATGATGATGAGTGCCCTAAAATGAAATTAATTAACATGGTTGAAATAAAAAAAGAGGAGGAAGATAAGTATCTATTGGCTGTCACTCGAGCAGATAAGAAATAAAAATGGATAGGCGAGTTAAGAAACAAAGAATGCAAGATGCTATCCAAGCTGTTAAGGATATAAATGATCAAGCAGAATGAGTGAGGTGGAATTATGAAACTGCACCTCCACCACACACCTCCAACTTAAAACACAGCTGAACAACCATGCACAAGACAAAGAAAAACAACTAGAAAAGAAAAAGAATCCCATGCAGCAACTAGTGTCATTAATACCTGGGAGTTGGGACTATGGTTACAATTCTAAACAAATTATTGATGTACTATTTAACATAGGTAGCTGAAACACAATCACCACAGTCATCATAAACACAACAATGATGGAGGAAAGAGACCTGTTATTGGGAAAAGATGCCGTTCCTAAAATAACAATTGAAAGAGGAAATATGGTCCTACCAAATGCATTAATTGATGCAGAATAAGGGGTGAACATATTACGGTAAAAAATTGTAAGAAATTGGGAAAACCACCCTTGTTAAGAGCAAATTTGAGACTTTAATTAGAAAATCAAGAATATATTGCTCTGTTAGGCACTCATTGACCAAGAAATTATGATAGCAAAGAAACTAATAAAAACAGTTTTCTTAATTATGTGAATGGAAAGGTGTTCTAAACCATTAGAGTGAAATTCTGTGACACCCATGCTTGGAAAACTTGAAGTTATCCATAATTATGAAGAAAAAGAAAGTGCAGTAAAAAATGGTAAATCCAGATGAACAATGTACACATTAAGAGACAAAATAATTGGAGAAGAATACTCTAGTTGTAGTGGAGATTCAGATAGAGAAATTCAACTAGATGATGAGAGTGTCGTACATTTGGATGACTGCTTGACAGTAGGTATAAGGATATAGGTTTGCTAAATTAGCAAAAATGGGTGAGTGTGCTGAAGATGTGTGTCCTTTGTATTGGAGGTCACATGTTCTAACCCAAAGGGAGTTAGGATTGTATACCTTAATGAACAATATACAAAGTAAATGGAAAAAAGAATCCTCATGTGGAATCATACAGCAATTTGGTGTCACTTGGTGGTGACCTAAAAAGCTACCTTTACATTTTATGAACTACACCTTCCTACTTAGTAAATTGTTTACACTCTTATTTATTAGGTTGTCTGCCCTTCAGGGGTGCTGATGCAGGTTTGGGTTCCTTCTAATGGTCTTCAATATCTTGTCATGTGGCATTGGGCTGTTTATTTAAATTGTAGAGGTATGCTATGTGATTTACAAAGTCTCTTTTCCGTTTCAAATCTTCAAAAGTTCCAGCCCCTTTCAGAGATGTGGAAAAAGACTAGAAATGAGTTATGTGCTATGTACCTGATCTGAACCTTGGACTTTTAGCTTAATGGTGAACCAGTTGAATTTGTGGATGTATTGTTGAGTGTTCTCCCCAAACAATTGCCCAAGGTATAACCAGTGTCAATATTTCTTTGTTGTAATTGAGTGGCTAGTGAATGTAAAGCTCTCCCAATGTTAAATAGGCGACTTATCTATAGAACCCAATCATTGGACTGTAAACACCATCATGTAAGTGCTCGGTCATTCATGTGCACTTGGAAATCACAATCTTTTGTTACTCTTGTGAGATACTTTCCTATTTTCAAGTATGCTTCCAGGCTTCTCACCCGATAATCCAGTTGATCACCATAGGTTTTGCTATTAAAATGTGAAATGTAATTTTTGGTATCCAAGCTGAAATCTTGTTGAGCAAGGGCTGCAATGGCACATTATATAGCTGGCTATTGTCTTTTTGCTTCTGCTGTGCCATGAATTGCTGAATATTGTCATTCTTTCATGCACCACTTATGTCTGAAATTCATTTTGTTGTTTCTGCTGATCATGAAGTTCTATTGCAATTGTGTATATTTGAATCTTAATGAGCCTCAAACTCATCTGATCTTATCTTGATGCACCACCATGAAGCAGTATTGATAAATAAACAAAATAAAGTAGATCTGTATGAAGTGGCTAAGATAGAAGAATAGAAGTAGATAAAAACGTTAGCACAAATCTATATTTGACAGTAGAAGGAAAGAGTGGTCCGAATCATAAAATCTACTAGCTTGCTGAATTTCAGTTAGGCCAAGATTTTTCTTTAATTTCGGACATGAATTATGAGATCACCCAAAATAACCATATTGAAGCTGAATCAAGATCTAGTATGCAAGGAAAGATTGATATAGATGCTGAGATCTATCCTCTAGTCAAATTTTGGGCCCAACAGAAACTTGATCTTGGCACATTTTCCAAGGTCATACCAAAGTGCTTGATGGAGCTTATTAATGAGATAGGTAGATAAATATGGAAGAAAATAAAATACGTGGATGTCCTCAACTAAGGTAAAAGGCAATCACTGGGCTGGGATGTACAGCAGGTAGAATACAAAATTAAAGAACATTACAGTGTATAAGACAACTCCAATGCTAAGATGCAAGTTAACAAGTACATAAGTATGGAGTCAAAACAAATGTGGATAACCTCAAGTAAAATAAAAAGCATTCAGTGGGACTGGGATGTGCGGTAAGCAGAAATAAAACAAGGCAGTGCAGAAGACAATTTCAGTCTAGCTTAGTATATTGAAAAAGAAAAATATCATATAAATATTCAGACGAGTTGGTAAGTTGTTTGCAACTCTTCTGTATTACGAATTAGTGTGTGCTGTATTTGAAGGAATTGGGGACATTTAGCTGCTTGTTCCTATTTGCTTTTTTTTTTCGAACTTTTCTTTATATTTCACCTGATTTTCTTTCTTCAGTGCAATGTAAAACACTCTGTAAAATGCTAAAATGTATTATGACATTAAATATTTGTGATTTTTGATTTCAATATTTTCTGTGTTTGTTTCCTTTATGTCTAGCCTGACCAATGAAATTAATGTTCATTATGCTTGCTACCAGTTTACACTAGAACGCAAATGGCATCCCTCTTGTGACAGTTCTGCTAGAAAATGGAATCTGTATTCACTGTGGATGATCTCTTGCACTCAGAGGTCCATTTAGCCTTTTGAGCAACCATATGCTATACATGATCCGATGCATGCAATGAAATAGCCAAACTCTGCCTGATCAATGTGACAAAGACAAAATCCTTGTAGTTCTAATCAAAAGTGGTGACAATTGACATGTCTTTTCTGATTAAATTATAGCTGATTGCATTTTTTGAAAGAGATCCACTTCCTCTTCCACTCACTCGCTCCTAGAAATATATGATGTAAGGGAGGGATCTGTTTTGGAAATTAATAATAGAGTGAAGAATGTAAAAGACGAAATAGGGGAAGAGCTGCTGAGTCACGCACCGTAAAAGGGTCTTCCAGAATTGTGTGGTAAACCTGACATATTGACTAGTTTTTTCTTGTAAGAAGGTCTTACTTCACAACAAAATAATACGTCTTATTCATTTGTTGGTGTCTAGTTGGTTTGCATTACTTCCTATTCTGGCTACTGCCTAATGACAAGTGTGCTGGTTTTGACTCAAATAACCATTTCCAAAATTTTCTCATTCTAAATAAGTTAAATAATATATGCCAATTTAAAACAGAAGTTTTGCTTCTCCCTATTTCTATCTGGCTTTCTGCCTTTTCTACTTTGAAGATATCTTTGTATACATCTTGTTTTCTTTATCTATTAATGACTGTTTCTTCAATGAAATGAGGAATGTCATGAAAAATAATAAAGATCTAACTCTTTAGATTTTGTTCATTTATTAATTTTCGAATTATTCTCAATATTTATTTAACCTTATCCAGGTGAGGATGACCGAAAGATCGCATTTGGGCAGTTAAAGAGATTTTCATGGCGTGAGTTGCAACTAGCAACTGATGGCTTTAATGAGAAGAATGTGCTTGGACAGGGAGGCTTTGGCAAAGTCTACAAAGGGGTGCTTGGAGACAACACAAAGGTTGCTGTAAAACGGTTGACCGACTATCACAGCCCTGGGGGAGAGGCGGCATTTCTGCGGGAAGTTGAGATGATTAGCGTGGCAGTGCACCGGAATCTTCTGCGTTTGATAGGGTTTTGTGTTGCACCATCAGAACGGCTTCTTGTTTATCCTTATATGCAAAACCTTAGTGTTGCACATAGACTAAGGGGTATGTTTTTAATTAGTTATTCAACTCTAATATGCTTTGTTCATTCAATATGGCTGAATAGAAATAGATTTGTTCATTCAAATTTAATGCGTTTTGGATATATCAATTGCATAAAAGTAGATTTTTTTTCTACATAATTTATTTGTAACATTGATTACTACAATTTTATTTGACATTCATTTAGGCAATGTAAAATCTTGGCAAGTCCTTTTATTTGGCGTATATCAATTATCATACTCTTGTGTGCTGGGTGGTCTATGGAAACAAAAGACATAAGCTTAACAACCTTATGGCTAATTCAGAATTTGTAATCAAAGTGCTACTTGTGAATCTATACCCTTGTTTGGTAGTTCTCTAGTACCAAGTATCCTGTGTCTACAATTGTATGAAGTTTGGATTAAAAATGACAGTTTATATGTACTAGCACTATTGTAAATACTCCTTATTTAACTACCTTTGTTGGATAGATCTTATTATTTTATTGGCTTTGCTAATTTTATCATAGCTATTACTTGGTTTAATTCATCTTCATTAAATTTTATAGATTATTTATTGTGTTATTTTTGGCATATTTTATTTTGCATATATGGTGATATACCTAGGTTTCCTATGCCTTGTGTGCTCCACTATGAACTCACTTTGCAAATTTTATTAGTTGGCATTGTCTACATTGATTTTTGTGACTGGCCTTTGGGCATTTTATTTTAGTTTCTCCTATGGAGGGGAAGGGGGAGGGTTGGAAGGATGGACGCATTTAGTATTGATTTACTTGTCTCAATGAAATGCCTCTTTGATAAATAAATCACATAATGATAAATTTAGTTTGCATTCAGATTTGATCCAACACTAGGAGATATTTCGTGGACAACACTCTAAATTGCTAGAATTTGAATATGTTATTCTTCGAAACAAAGTATAAGCAAGTTATCAGAATCAGAATTAACATTCATATGTAAATCCAAAAGATGCATATCTCTATATCAAAATTTAAATTTAATTAATTTAAATATTCTGTAAATGACATTCTCTTGAAGGAGATGAATGACTGGTTATCTTCTCTATCCGACTTAATCTACGTATGTACTAATATATTAGTGATGTAGAAAATATTGTACTCATACAAATTTTTTTTCATGTAACTGTCACTTTCCAATCTGATGTAAGTCATTTGTCTAAAGAGTCATTATGGAATCTTTGTCTCCCATTTTCTTGGATGTCGTACTTGTAGGTTTTAATCAGTGTCATTGCATAGCCAACAAAAAGTACTTTCCATTGCATTAAAAGAGGTGTAAATAAGAGCTTGAGATATTAAAACTTGACTAAGGCATGGAAAATTGTCGAAAGATCACCAAAATTACTCTTTTGCAAGGTTAAGTGGTAGGAGTAGTCCAAAAGTGCTCTTTTTCCAAGTTAAGTGGTAGAGGTGACAAAAATGTGCTCTGTAGGTGTATTTTGCCAGTTTAAATGGTAGAGGTGATTAAAATGCACTCCTCGGGTGTACTTTACCAGTTTAAATGGCAAAACCCCCTCAAAAGAGCTCTTAGCCTGTTTTGGACATAAAAGAAGTGACAAAACATTAAAAGCAAGAGCGCCATATTTGTGTGCCGCATCTATTCAGATCAGTTTGTCATCAGATTTCAGCAAGCTTTTTCATCGTTCTTCATCTTTCTTCTAGGGTGCCATCAGGGTTTAAGGCAGAGTTTTCCCCATTTCTTGCAGATTGTAGGGTTTCAGATTTACTACAATAGGGTTTCTGTGCTTGGTGAAGTTGTTGGTGAATTGGTGGTTAGAGTTTAAACATTCTTGAGAAGATCCGTTGTGTTTCAGAACTAAATTGTTATTTTAGCAGTTGCCTTTTTTTGGATAATCATAGAGAGGTTGTTTGTACATTAGACTGCTATTTTTGGCAGTTGCTTTTACGGAGGTCCTATTTTTTGACATGATGGCCGAGGGCCTGTTTTTAGGGTGTTTTGTTCAGCTTTTATTTCAGCTTTGTTTAGGGTAGGTTTATGCTTTAAAGTTATTATCTCTTTCCTGCTTTTCAATAGCTTTAGGAGTTTTGCTTTAAAGACATTGATTTTTTGGATATGTTAATTATTATCCTAAATTTCAAAAATCAGGTTTTGTAACCTTATAAATAAGTGCTTGGGGCACAAAATTTCTTAATGATAGTTGATGCTATGCATATGCAGCTGAAATTATTGTTCAAGCTATTTTCTTGTGTCTATGATTACTGAGTTTGTGATTTCATTAATTGAATTGATAGTGGATAATATTGTCAAGCTTTATATTGAGGTTATTTATTTGCCTAGGTTGTAACTTTGCATATAGCTTAGCTATTTAATCTTGGAATCGTGTGTTGTCTATGTTAAAGTAGTCATTCCTTTAAAAGATTGTGTGCACTAAATTATTGGTTTATGCTTTTAGCCACTAGGAAGGTGTTGTTCCATTTAGAATTAGTTACTTTCATTCATAAAAACCAGGGAAACCCGGGGACGCATCCCTAGCATTTTTTGGGGCGTCTTCGTTTCTAGAACGTTCCAGGGATGTGGGGACGCCTAGGGGACGTCCCCAGGCCGTCCCCAAAATTTCAAAAATCACAGGGGACGGCCCAGAAAACAAAAGGGGACGGCTGGCCATCCTCGGGAAGGCCGGGGACATGTCCCTAGCATTTTTTGGGGCGTCTCTGTTTCCCGAACGTTCCGGGGATGTGGGGACGCCTAGGGGACATCCCCGGCCGTCCCCAAAATTTCAAAAATCACAGGGGACGTCCCAAAAAACAAGATGGCCATTCTCGGGAAGGCTGGGGACGTCTGCGAGGTCCCCTGACCGTCTTGGGGACAGCCAGCTGTCCCCAATAAAAAACAATGATTTGTTTTAAAAAAAAGCCCAGTGTTAAAAAAAACAGTATTTTAATGCTTTTAGGTGGGTCCCCACACCCCAGCTCACCCTAAATGGGGAAAAATAGCTGCATTTTCATTTTAACATGATTTTTACATTGTTGATACCTTGTTTTTGTTCAACCAATAACCTGCTGAAAGTGTGACACAACCCTAACTAGCTCAAAAGAATATGAACAGCAGTATGTTTGATGAAGATCTTCAAACCATCTTTGTCTTATTACAAAACTCTAGGGCAAGAAATTAATGTGCAGTCTTCTTCAATGCTGAAATCTTAAATGTTTGGTAGACTAGTCGTGCATTAGTTATCACTCTTTGATGCTTGGAATCCAGTCATAAATTTCTCAACAACCGGCTGAACCTGCAATAAGACTGCTAAAGGTGATTGCAAACACTGATAACTGAGTGTGAGCAGCCAAAACATTTCGGAATCTGCTAAATCCACTTGCAAATATACTGAAAGTATAACTGATCTTTATGTAACTAATTATGAAAGCAATTAAGTTTTGACATTTGCTAATTTGTTCGACTTTCATGTGAACTCTCAATTCAACTCAAATGTTATGTATTAAGGATCTATAATGTATATGATGAATGCTTTATCAATGTTATCATATGAATATCTGAAATTTCCCTATATATTTTAAAATTTCCCTATTTTTTATATAGTCGTCCCCTTTGCCGTCCCCTGCCATCCCCAAAAATGGCTCCAAAAAAAGCCGTCCCCGAAGCCCGTCCCCCCGTCCCCTGCCGTCCCTGTCCTAGAAACTTGTGGTAACATAGACAAAAACTAGTAAATCTTGCTTGTGAAACAAAAGCTATTACCAATCTTGTGCTCGTACTCGAGGCAAAAAGATATTCAAGAAGTTGTTCTGTTATGTCATTATTGCAAACCCCTTAGAAAATATTGTATAGTGTTAATAATTGCATAAATTGTCTATAGCTTAATGTCTAGGGTTAGTTTAGTTCTCAGGGAGCTTCCCCTAATAATTTGAAGAGAGGTTTTACCTCACACATTGTTCGGTTTTGTATTGTCTTGAAAAAAAAATCAAAATGCTAATAGAAGGAAAATGAGCCAATATAAAAGATGAACAATCTCTCTTCCATATTAGATTCAACTTCTGCCAATTATGGATGAGTTGTGTCAAAAATTAACAATTGATTCATATGAAGGGCTCCACCCCACAAAGTAAGGGGACATAAGAGTTTGGGAAGTTCTAGCATTTGTGGCATTGTGTGCCAATGGAAATGTTTTTTTTTTTGGGTTAAATTATTTGGTTCTATCAGGAAGCCCTAGCTTGAAAAGAAATCACATTAGAACATAACAAAAACAACAATCAAACACTAGCTTGCCCATCCCACACTAAGGCATAGTAGGCATTGAAAACTAAACCAAACTTTATTTTCAATGAGATCGAAGCACCATATGGCTGAGAGGTCTTTTGTTAGGTACAACCTTTTTGTTTGTAATAGGGATCCAACCAATATCTTCTTCAACTTCATAATCCAACGAATTGAGAAATAGTTGCTAACACCAAATCAGGAATATACTCCCCAATGCCCCACTCTTTTGTAGATGTCAGCTCTGCTAAAGCAACATGAGAGTTTGGTTGAGTAACAAGAACCTCCACAAAGACTTTGTTGGTAGGAGGAGAAACATGGGAATCCGACAAAGTAGGAGAAACCCCAACCAGAAATGGGGAATAGTTAAACACTTTACAGAAAGAAAGAGATTTTGACTGTTTTGGACTGGTAGCCTATCATGGGACTTTTCCCCCAAAGTGAAAAAAAATATTATTTTGCCAAATAAATAACCCTTTGGAATTAAAATAGGGAGAAAAGTTAATGTTATTTGGCCCTTTGGTAAAAAGGGTGATAAAACCAAAGTTATATGCAATTAACCTAGAGTTAAATTGAGCCACTTCTCATCTGACTTAACAATATGAGCAGCATGAGCCTCAATAAACTGAGTCAATTGTTCTTGAAACCTAGTCCTCTGTTGGTTTGCCTCACTCCGCAAGGTTTCGTTAGCAGTGCTAACTTTGGCCACTCCTTCATATGCATGATGTTGCTCACAACATTTTGCAACATCATTTATAGATATATAAAATGATGTTTGATGGAGTACAAGGCTTCTAAGGTATGATCAATTGAACTATGTTGGCCAAATCAAGCATTGCTTGAGCCATAAGCCCCATATTGTGTAGGAATAGTTATGAATGGCCAAGAGGGTTAGTTGAGTCCAAGTGAGGAAATGCATAGAAATAGTCTTTGGGCAGCAAGAAGAACTACATCCTAGACTGTGTAGTTGTAGTGGAAGATATAAATTCCTCTTGAGAGCGGTGTAGCTTTGGTTCTAGAACCAATTACCATCCACTTGTTGGAATAGCCTAGGTGAACCTATTGTAGGTGGAAGTGTAGGTAGGGTGTGGGGAGAGCTCATAGGAGGAATATCCAACATATCCACAGGAGCACTCAATTGATCCAACCACTCCTCTATAATATATATGGTGGGCCTCATCTAAAGGTGGAAAGACAAGTGTGGGCAGGGTAGAGGAAAGAGCAAGTGCTTGGCGGCCCTCTACCTCATTGAGGCCCTCCTCTAAATCACAATCTTCTTCCTCACTTCCTCCTCTTGGAGTGGCTGTAATTTGAACTTGTGCAACTACACCTATTAACAAAGTTGCACACCAAGATGCTGGAGAGGACCATCTTTCACAAGTGTTTGTCGTGCTAGTGCTTCCTCTTCTGTTGCATGAATTAGTTGCTCACTATGCCATTATTCTCTACTTGTCCAACTTATTAAGCCTCTAAAAAGTAAAATCTCTCTTTTAGGCCTTCTTCACTCCCTAGTCTATTTTCAAATTTTGATCATTAGACTAGGCACATGGTACTTTATCAATATTATGACTTCTTGATCATACATCGGCTGGAAAGGTGTGTCCCCGGTAGTCACCTTGTATAAAATCTGATATGCCCATAATTCTGCAGGCAACCAATCCTCCCAATACGTACCTTAGATCCCACATGAATACTAGATCATTGAAATTAGAAACTTATTTGTGTTCTGAACGTGGTTATTGGCTCATGGGTAGTATGAGATAGAGAGGGGGTGGAAGATTCAAAAAATTATTGTCAACAACTGAATTGCATGGTTAACAAACTGTCTACCTTTGTCACTTGTTATTTGTATCATGATTCCAAATCTGGTGGCTACTTGCTTGTAAATGAATCAAGCTGTACTTGAGCACTGTTGTTTGGCTGAGCCCTTGCTTTAACCCACTTGATCAAGTACTTTGTGGCAACTACAATGTACTTACCTTTAATGGACCAATGAAGTCTAATCCCCAACTTTCAAATAGTCCTTGTGTTTGAGATTGCCAAAGGGACATGAAATCTTTCTTTAGTGGTTTTCCAACTCTTTTACATGTATCACATTCTATTACCCATTCCTTTGCATTGTGGTGAAGTTTTGATCAGCATAGGTCTGCTAAGAGTACCTTTCATGCTGTGGGGTGAGATCCCATGTGGCATCAAGCAAGACCCTCATGTGCCTCTTGAAGTACTTCTCGGATCACCTCTCAGATCTCCGCTTGCATCACACAGCTTATTTTTTTGTCGGGTTCCATATTGTACAACAGTCCATTGACCAACTGGAAAGTCTTGGCTTTCAATGCTAGCCTTCTTCATTTAGCTGGTTGCATGTCCTTGGAGAAAGAGGATGTGTAGAGACGCTCTGAAATGTTTTTTTCCATTTACTTTATATATTCTTCATTAAGGTGTATAATCCTACCTCCCTTTGGGTTAGAACATGTAACCTCCAATTTAAAGGACACACACCTTCTCCACACTCACCCTTTTTTGCTAATTTAGCAGATCTCTATCCTTATACCTACTGTTGAACATTCGTCCAAATGTGGGATACTCTCATCATCTAGTTGACATTCTCTGTCTGAATCTCCAGTCGAACTACAATATTCTTCTCCAATTATTTGGTCTCTTAATGTGTCCATTGTTAGTCTGGATTTACCAATTTTTACTGTTCTTGCTTTGTCTTCATGATTATGGATAGCTTTAACCTGTTCCAAGCATTGGCATTGTAGAAATTACTTTCCATTCACATAATTAAGGAAACTGCTTTTATTACTTTCTTTGCTATCATATTTTTTTGGTAAATGAGTTCCTAACAGAGCAATATATTCTTGATTTTCTAATTTCAGTCTGAAATCAGCTCCTAACAAGGGTGGTTTTCCTAATTTCTTACAATTTTTTTCTGTAATATGTTCACCCCTTATTCTCCATCAATTAATGCATTTCGTAGGATCATATTTCCTCTTTAAATTGTTATTTTGGCAAACCCATCTTTTCCCAATATGTCTCTTTCCTCTGTCATTTGTTGTGTTTGTGATGGTTGTGGTGATTTTGTTTCAGCTATCTACAATTAACAGTCTGTCAACAGTTTGTCTAGAATTGTAACCATAGTCCCATATACTAATGACACTAGCTGCTGCATCGAATTTTTTTTCTTTTTCTTCTTGATTTTCAGTCTTATGCATGGTTGTTCAGCTGTATTTTAAGGTTCAGGTGCAGTTTCATAAATCCACCTCACTCAATCTGCTTGATTATTTATATCCCTTAACAGCTTGGATGGCATCTTGCATTCTTTGTTTTTGAACACGCCTATCCATTTTTCATTTCTTAGCTGCTCAAGTGACAGCCAAAAAATACTCATCTTCTTCCTCTTTCTATTTCACCCATGTTAGCTAATTTCATTTTAGGACACTTGTCATCACGGTCACTAGGATCACATTCAGTGCATAATTTCGAAACTTGTGGCGGTGTATTTGGGCATCATTACCAAAGCGCACCTGTTTATTACATATTCAGAATGTATAAGAAGTCTTACCTTTTTTGTCCCTCAAGATTGGGGTTCTTGGCCCTCATCTTTCAATACTGCTATTACTCTAAGATTGTTGATTTCTTTGGTTCCTATATCTTCTGCTTGATGTTGTTGGTTGCACCATCATGCACTGCTTATCGGTGTTGTTAAGTTTTAGTTTAAACAGCACTCACTTATATTGGGAGTCATTACATCTTAGATTCCACAATATTTCATGGTACATTCTTCTTCTTTATGACCCTTATTTTTACATTTCAAACACCAGAATCATACTTATCCAAAATGTACTTTCATATCATTTATCTTACTAATTTTATGATTTCTACTAATTTGGATCCATGTACATTTTCATCTTTCTTTTTGGTAAAAAAATTTGCTGCTCAACATGTAGCATCCACTAGTATGTACATTGGTATTTTGATGTTGGCAACTTGGTATTGCCCTTGGATTTTCTCTGAACATTTTCCTTAATCCATTCGCAAAGTATTGCTGTTTTAAATCATCTCCTATTGGATTATCCAGCATTTGTACTTAGTTCAACTTTCTGCTGTTGTAGTCTTTAATAGATTCATCTTTTCCTTGTTTTATAGTGGTCAGCTTGTTAAGGATTTGGGCATCAATATGCCACCTTTTTTTAAAATAAGAATGCAATATATTTATAGTAGAACAAGAATTACAATGATGGGGTTTAGATTTAAATTCAGACCATCCTTAAGAGGACTCCAATCAGTCGATACGTAGAATAGACATCAAATATTCAGCTGAAAATCACAAAAAAAATGACAAATATCTGAGGATAAGAAGCAGCCCAAAATAACAAAATTGAAGTTTGGTGAGTGTAGTTGCATACTGGACAGGGCACAGACTTAGGACATATTGAACTATTGACAGCACAAATATATGACAACATTGCTGTTGTTATGTGGAGCCTAATCAGACTCGGAGGTTAAATTTTCCCCACTTTTATCGGCGCAGTTTCCCCCCAAATTATTTAATGGGGGTTTGGGGGCAGTGCCCTTGGTGTGCTCCCTGTCATGATACAGGGCGGGGTCGAGGGGCAGTGCCCCCGAAACCTCAAACGACTTTTATTATTTTATAAAGGTGTCAGGAGTTATTTTTTTCTATTGGCTGACATAAAAAAACCCTATTTTGTAACCGACATAAGTCTTGATAAAAACGGCTAAGGGTTAGGGTTTCCATGGATATTGTATTGTAGCATTTGCAGCGGTATTGAGTTGCAAGGATTGCTGGTTGTAATCGGTTTGATTTGCTGGATAATAATATTGGACTCTTTGTTGGTGGATGTAGCCCAAGTTTGGGTGAACCACGTTAAAAATTGTCTCTTACTGTTATTATTTCTGTGTATTTTTCATTCATGTGTTTAATCATTATTTGCATTTAATTGATATCTTCTGCATGCAATTCCTAACAATTGCTGGTGTTAAGATGCTGAAAACAATTATTCTTGCAAAGCAGTGATATAGATGTGGGAGGTGAGGGTGACTTTCCTCATTCATTGAGTTCTTGTTTTCCTATTTAATATTTATTAGGCTATGGTAGGTGCGCTCTTTATTTGTTTATGTGTCTTTCTTTTCTTTATTGAGCCCCACTTTGACTTTAATGCAATTTGATCCTTCTATCCTTGTTTATTGAGTTGTAATCTTAAATATGCAACATATGGAAGGTCCACTAAAATTTTCTTTGCTAGAAACTGGGGCCTGTAACAAAACCTATGGTAGAATATGTTATCAAGTATTATTTTAGAAAAGGCTAATGTGAACAGTTTATTTTACTCTAATATCTTAACAGGAAATTCGAGAAGAGAGTTGACTAACTTGCTGTTTGTTATGCAGAACTAAAACCTGGGGAGAAGGTTTTGGATTGGCCTACTCGGAAACATGTTGCTTTAGGTGCAGCCCGTGGTTTGGAGTACCTTCATGAACATTGCAATCCTAAAATAATTCACCGGGATGTGAAAGCTGCTAATGTTTTACTTGATGAGGATTTTGAAGCTGTTGTTGGTGATTTTGGCCTAGCAAAGTTGGTTGATGCTAGGAAGACTCATGTGACAACCCAAGTGCGTGGGACCATGGGTCACATTGCTCCAGAGTACTTATCAACTGGAAGGTCATCGGAGAGGACAGATGTTTTTGGATATGGCATTACACTTTTGGAGCTTGTCACAGGACAACGTGCTATTGACTTTTCACGGCTAGAAGAAGAAGATGATGTTCTATTACTTGACCATGTAAACTTCCTTCATCTTTCCTTTCTTCATTCCATGCAAATAGTAGCCTTTTTATGTTTTTCATAAGTAATTGTCTCCTCTTTCATGTCCAACAAATTATTTATGTTTGTCTTTATAGCTTTTTGAAAACTGAAATTTGGATAATCATAACAGCTAAAGAAAATTGCCACTTTGGTAGATTTTCCATGTCTGAGGATTGCTAGCTTTGATATTTATTATTTATTCGTGTATTTAAAAAAAATGAGTGAGCAGGTATACTGTGCAGGACAATGCATATACTGTTTTCTATTTTTTTTCCCCATGTTACTGGGTATACCCAGTTCCGGGGACATAACTGTACCGAATGGGTCTGGTATGGGTCCCATCTGGGTATGCCTAGGGTTTGTACAGACGAACCAGGGTGAAGGAAAAAATACATTAAAAATGAAACTGATTTTTTTGGCACAGTTAAGCTCTGTAAACTTTCTTTTCATAAATATTTGCAGGTTTGTGAATCCTCGTTACTATTTTGATGTTGGTAGAAAAGACAAATTCATCACCTGCCAAATTCATTGTAATGCAACTATATGGCAATTGTGCCAACCTAGATGGCATTCAAATTAATCCAATAGCCTGACGTTTCAACTTCCCATGCTTCATGTAAGGTCAAAGTAATTTGTTGAGGATAGGATTTTGTTTTTAGACATAATGCATGTAACGTGTCTTGTATGGCCATCTGGAATTGTAGTAATTTGAGGAAGTGTGATGGCAGATGGGAGGTCTGAGTGATTTGAATTATTAATTATACATAGTAGGGAGGATGTTGAAGGATTTTGAATTGAGTCTACAGCGGTCCATCGTGCTCCATTGAGGGTCACTCTATAATTTTTAGTGTTGATTTCAGTCCTAATGATAAGAACAGAGGCACAGCTATTTCTATGCTGGAGTTCTCCAGGTCAAACAAGGAGTTGTCTTAGTGAGTTCTATTGTTGTTTATTTTTTCATGTTCTAAATTGTTGATCCATTTCAGACTTTGTTTGCACAAACTACTCAATGTACTGCTGTTTTAAAACTCGGTCCTTGAAGAACAGTAAGTATAAATCTAATTTTTGTCATTCAAAAATTAAAATCCATGTTAATGAGCTGTTTGTTGAAATGTCCTAGCCAATTATGTATCAAGAAATATCAATCAAAATATAAGTAGGAAAAAGCAATCCATATCAACCTCAAAGAAATTTTTCCCAAATTCAGCTGCTATTAGTCATTAATAGGTTATTCTAATTGATGCAGCAGAAATCTGTTCTTTGTAAACAGTTAAGAGTGCTGCTACTGTAGACCACTAGCATCTGCCTTTTATCAGCCTCAAATTCTCAATCACTTGGCTAACCCAAAATTTTCAATCACTTGAGGCTTGGCAAAAGCTTTGAACTTTAAAAAACACATAAATTTGCAAATGATTCTTCAGAAACATGCATATGACTGAATTTAGGGAACATATTACTGATTTCCTTCATATATGGGTCAAAATTAAAGTTCAATACACTTCATGGACCAAAAAATGAGTTCAATACATATCAACTTCGAGTTTCAATATAAAAAAAATTACAAATTATAGTTTCAATGTTCATTATCTACTTGCAAATGCCATTTACTTCTCGGAAAAATGGAAATTAACTGGAACCGTAGAAAAACAGAAAAAAAAGAAATAAATCAAACAAAAAGCTAGTAGCCGAACAGTAAATTAGTTACTAAAAAAACTAACAGTAAACTAACTACTAAAAAACAGTCCTTAGTTGCTGCATAACGAGTTTTCTGCTGCTGCGCAACATGTTTTAGTTGCTGCATAACAAGCCAGCTACAATCATAGCCGAAGTTCCTCGAATGTAGAAGCAGTTTCTAGGGATCTCGACAGTGATGGTTTTTGGTTGAAGCTGTAACTTTTAAAGCACCCTTGTTCAAGGGTTGATGGTCAAACTGCTGTTAATGTTTTTTATTTTTTATACAAGGGAGTGGACCTCAATCCAGAATTAATGTATAAAAAAAAAACCCTGACATTGAACAAAAAATAAAACAAAAACAAAACTAAAAACTAAAAATGTGTCAAAAATAAAATAGTTGAAAAAAAAAACACTGCCAGGTTACCACCGCTCAAAATCTGCTCTTTAACACTTGCAAACCCTAGCTGAATGCCTACAAACCCTAGCTGAATGTAGAGTTCAAAAAACACAGTCGAAATATGCAGAATGGGAACATTTTTGGGTGGACAGAGTTATTAAATTGTGGCCGAGTCTTTCTCTAAAAATTATGAGTTTTTGCTAAGTTATCTGCAAGCAATTGACAAGTCAATGGTTAGTTTTCTGAATAATTCAGCGGCAAATTATTCCACAAGCAATTCATGAATGGTTTTGACTCGCAAGTACTTATGACTTATTCACGAGTTTTGCAACTATGGTTGTAATTATTATAACTCACTAGATCTATGATGGGGCCAATTGTACTACAACTACTCTGCTGTCTCCTTTTCTTTGTCAAGTCTTGAGATTAGAAATCTGTACATAAAGTCACTTTCCACGCGGTCATTTTGTCACTTGCCTGGAACAGTGATAATCTCTACACTGATTTGAGCTTGGAACACATTCTTTATACTGATCTGATTAGAAGGGTACTCTCTTGTCTTGAATACAATATGGATCAATGAAGATTGACTTGAAACTATGCAGTTGAATCCCAATAAATCATCACATAGCTTTTTGTACTGGTTTTTGCTAATTATTTTCTCTTGTACAATATTTTTTTAAGACATCCCACTCATCTTTGATTGCCTAGTAAAATATTTTATTTTGTTGGTGATTAATGACACACAGGTCAAAAAGTTGCAGAGAGAAAAACGTTTGGATGCAATTGTAGATGGAAACCTAAAGCAGAACTATGATGCAAAGGAAGTTGAGGCCATTATTCAGGTGGCATTGCTATGCACACAAACCTCACCAGAAGATCGGCCCACAATGACTGAGGTGGTCCGCATGTTGGAAGGAGATGGTTTGGCTGAACGTTGGGAAGAGTGGCAGCAGGTTGAAGTCATTCGTCGACAAGAATATGAAATGATGCCTAGGAGGTTTGAGTGGGCTGAGGATTCTATATATAACCAGGATGCAATTGAGCTCTCTGGTGGAAGATAGATACTCCAGCTGTCTATTATTATTTGTCTATTCTTTCTCTTTGAAAGTTGGAGGTCATTGCCTGGTTGGAAGTAATGATGAGCCGGGCAAGATGTGTTGTACTATTATTACAAAGACATTTTATCTCTAACATGGGTATGCTTCTTGCCTAAATGTGTACTTCATGAGATTAAACTTTTTGATTACAGCGTTATGAAGTGATGAAAAAAAGTTACTTCTTTGTATGAGGTGTAATTACTTTGGCCAAGTTTTGTCTCTAACTGTTTGGTTTAAGTTCATTGGGTTTTTCCAACAGAGCAATAAATGAAAAGTATTAGATATGCAAAAAGTTGTTGTAATTGTTATAAAATAAGAAAATTGAAGCATTGTGCAGATAGAGCAGAAGGGGAAAAAGTACCAGTCAAAAAGAAATTGCTTGATAAAGAGTCTAAAGAGCAAGCATCAAAGGAGTTGAAGATCGACTTTATTTGCAAAATCATAAGGTGTAATTAACCTTCAACAAAAGCAGTAAATGGGTAAGATTATAAGATAGTAGGAACAAAATACTTAATTATCTTAAATGAGTAACAATGTTAAAACTTTAAATTTTGAGTTTTAGATTTAAATTAATTACTTGAATATTAAGAAATTATGGTAGGAGAAGTTGATGGTGGATTTACTGCTTATTGACACCAAGGTTTTAAGTACGTTAACAGAAAGAAGAATCCTAAATTAGTCCACCTTTTCCTATCAATAGGAATGCTGTTAGAATATACATGCATTTATGGTTATTGGGTTTCCATTTACAAAATGTGTTTGAAGCCAAGGAAATTTGCACCATTGAACATCAAAAGACAGAACATCTAACCGTATTCAATTCTACAAAGCTAATTAATACAACTCATACAAATAAAATAATTGGGCTACAAATAATAACATAAGTCTCTTGAACTGGTCCAAAAAAGATTGTTTTGGAACTCTTTTTTCCGTATCCCCAATAATTCGAAAGAAAGTTGCTTATAGTTTGATTTGTGTTTACCAATCTAGTGTTGGAGTCTTGATTAACACATTTGAGTTAAGATAGGTAATTGACGATATCATATATGGAGACCATTTTATCTTTATTAGAAGCATGATTTTGGACTACGGCAATTCCAATTCAAAATGATCAATGAGAAGCATAACAATTTAGTGGTCTAAATAATTAAAATACTATTTTCAATATTTCATTGATAAATTATACTGGTAAATTATTCCATAACAAGTCATGGCATGTGTCCCTAGAAGTCTCGATTACTATTAGTATATGTTGTTCTTATGATTGTGACTATAATGATCTAGTATGTATATGATTTTGTATTGATTTTTATGATTGTGACTATAATGATCTAGTATGTATATGATTTTGTATTGATTATTATTGGCACTTAATTATTACATATTTATCAAAGTAGAAACATAAGTAGATGGTGAAGGATGACAACAATAATATTAACTAGAATAATTTGAAGGATATACTTTGCAGGTATTTCATTGGTATATTTATGAATTGGGATTTAATATTTAAAATGTATTTTTACTGTTGTATACTTATAAAGGGTTTAAAGATAACACATAGTAAAGAACATAAACATTGAGAACAACTCTAACATACTTGCCACTGATTACACACTTTAATACATCTTATAAACTAACATAATTTGAGACTTTAAAAGTCCCCTTTAAACTTCATTTACATGTAAGCATGTTTTTATGTAATAAATCTATCAAATTCCTTGATTATTAAAGGTTAAATAATTATTATGTAGCTGAGAATAAAATTTATAAATAAATAAATAAATATCTATTTTTTTTTTTTAAAACAAAGGGGTAAAAACTTTATTAGAAATCAGAAAAGAGCATTACAATAATAACTAAGGGACCCAGCCCCAAAAATCAAGGCGAAAGCCCCACAGCATAAACAACATCAACTATCCTCATGTATCCTCCTATCCTCCTCCAAGAACCGGTCTAAATCCAGATGCAGCTCAGGGTTAACCTGATCCCAATCCTCAACTTTCCAACCACTATCATGCTCAGAGGCCCATTTGGCCAAGCAGTCGGCAACTCGATTCCACTCCCTTGGGATGTGAACAAAGGATGCCTCCTCCAACTGAGAACTAACCTGAAGAATCCGCTGAACCACCGAAGCCAACTGCCAATTAATATCAGATATCTTTCGCTCATTCAAGAGATTAATCAAAATCTGTGAATCAGCTTCACATATAACTTTTCTCCAACCCAAAGCAAGGGCCCTCTCAATAGCATGCAGAATTGCCAGACCCTCCATGAAGTTAACAGTCTTCACCCCCTCATGTATAGAGAACAGAAAAATCACCGACCCAGCTGAGTCCCTACCAACTCCACCAATTCCAGCAGGCCCAGGATTGCCCCTAGAAGAACCGTCAGTATTGATCTTTAAAAATCCATTGGGAGGAAGTAACCATCTTCCAACCCGTTGAACCCTCTTTTTTCCATGCCTACAGTTCCTGGAATTGACAAAAGAAGAATGAATTTCTTGAAGACCCAGTCTGGCCACCAACTCATCATCACCTCTCTCCAAGGGGAAAACCAAATCACATTTAGCTGAAACTGACTCCTGCACCATTCCTAGCATACGCAGCCAAACTTGCCGACCCACCAACTTCTGATCATGAAAAATTCGGCGGTTCCGCTCCAGCCAAATCTGCCAAAGCAGAAAGGTAGGACCCACGAACCAAACTTCCTGCAAAAAGGAAGCCATAGAAGGAGGTCTTCCCATACTATCCCAGAATTCAACCAAAGAGCACGCATGAATACAAGGAAGCTTCCATACCTCCCACCACCAATGCCAAAGCTGCACAACAAAGGGGCACCGGAAGAACAAATGCGAAGAATCCTCTTCTGCTCCCCCACACAAAACACAAATTGAAGGTCCTTGAAATCCCCGTTTACGAATGTTATCCCAGGTCAAACACCTATTCCAAGCCAAAGTCCAAACAAAGCAATTGCATTTAGGCCACGAGAGTTTATTCCACACCCTTTTCCACCAATGAACCTCTACCCTAGTTAGCTTCTGAGCCAATAACACCTGATAACCAGAAGCAACAGAGTAAACCCCCTTAGGATTATGGGTCCAAGCAAGAATATCCTCTTCTAGAAGAGAACTACAACTCCTACTATGAAGAATCTTGTGAAGCTCAGCACTATCTTCCACAAGTCCCAAATCTGGCCACACTGCGGGATCCTTCCAATGAGCTACCTCCAACTAACCAAAAGAAGCAACAGACTTGAAGTCACTCACCCTAGCCCAGCCAGCCTCGAGAAATCTTTGGCATAGAGGAAGAAGGTTGGGGAACTGAAAAGTAAGTGGAGGGAATCCATCCCAAGAATCTGACCAGAAGAGAGCTTCAGTTCCCCGTCTACAAATCCAAAATAAACCTTCCTTGATAAGCTTAGCACCCTTTTGAAGAGTATGCTAGATCACTGAACCTTTCCCCTCAAGAGGGTAACGAGGGAGATCCTGCCGTGGAATCCCCGGGAGATACTTATGAGATAATATCCTGGCCCATGGCCGATCCAGTTCCACACACCATCTCCAAAATAGCTTAGCAGCCACAGCCACTCCAGATAATGCCGACTGTCGAAGACCAAGACCACCAAATTGCTTTGGGCTACACACAACATCCCACCTGACCAGGCTCCACTTGGAGGATGACAAACTTCCCGCCCATAAGAACTGCCTCGCAAGAGAATCCAACTCCCTCAAAAAACCCATTGGAGCCACCTGAAGCATACATCGGTAGGTAGGGAGAGCCTGCACCACCGACTTGAGAAGCTGAACCTGCCCCGCAAAAGACAACCATCTGTGGGTCCAATGATTAACTTTTACACGGAGCTTATCAATAATATTCTGCCAAGAACCCTTGGGAAGAGGGCGAACAGAAATTGGGAAACCCAGATACGTCAAAGGGAGAACCCCTATCTGAAACCTCAAGATATTAGCAATTCTTCTCTGAATGGGGGTCGGCGTATTGAAGAAGAATATGGATGACTTCTTCTCATTAATCAATTGTCCTGAAGCAACAAGATATATGTTCAACACCTGCCTCAAGTTAGTAGCTTCCCTAACAGTAGCCATCCCCATCAAGGCAGTATCATCAACAAACTGTAAATGAGATTGCGGAGGCAAGTCTCCACCCTATCGCCAACCCTGAATGGTGCCAAGCTCCACCCTTCTTTTCAACAAACGTCCAAGGCCTTCCACAAGAAGCAGAAAAAGATACGGAGAAAGAGGATCCCCTTGGCGCAAGCCCCTTGAGGCACAAAAAAGTTTAGAATGATCTCCATTTATCAAAACTGAGAAGGAAATAGACGTGACACAGCTCATGACCCATTGGATCCACTCCTCACCAAAGCCAAAAGAAACAAGGATCTTCTGCAAAAAAGACCATCTAACCCTGTCATAAGCCTTAGCCATATCTAGCTTAATGAACATAGCCTTCTCATGGGAGTTGTCCATAGAGTGGATGGTCTCCGTAGTAATGACAACTCCGTCAAGAATCTGTCGACCGCCACAAATCCACTCTGTTCCTCTGAAATCAACACTTTAAGCCACTTCTTCAATCTCTCAGCCAATAACTTAGAAATGATTTTGTAAGCCACATTGCAAAGAGAGATAGGCCGAAACTGAGATAACCTATCAGCCCCTTCACACTTGGGTATGAGAGCTAGGAAGGTGGAATTCAGAGCACGAAGCATCTGCTTATTCCTCTGGGACTCAAGGACAACCGCCAGAAGATCCAACTTTATGATATCCCAGAATTCCTGAAAAAATTCAATTGGGAAACCATCGGGACCAGGAGCTTTACCCTTCTTCATCTGAAACACAATCCCCTCCAGCTCATCAAGAGAGATATCTTTCATCAGATACTCATTCGCCTCCCTGGAGACCAATTGAGGAATACAAGAAAGGACCTGTGCTTCCTCAACAGAGCCCCCTCGAGAATCCTCCCTAAATAAAGTAGCAAAATACTGAGAAGCCTCAGCAGAGATTTCCTGAAACGAGGCAAGACGTTCACCCCTATCATTCACCAAAAAAGGAATGGAATTACCATACCTCCTGTCCTTCACAGAATTGAAGAAGGCAGTGTTTTTATCACCTTCCTGTAACCATTCAACCCGGGCCTTTTGCTTCCAATAGATTTCTTCCCGCAATTCAAATTCCTCAACCACTTTCAAAGTCTTAGCCTCTTCCCTTAGAAGATCCTCAGAGGCCCCATTCTCACGAATCAACTGCGTAATATTATTCAACTCCTCCTGGGCAGCAACCTTAGCATGAAAGATATTACCAAAACATCGTCGATTCCACCTTTTAAGCTGATATTTGACAAACTGAAGAAGCTTGGAAAATGTGTACATTGCCGTACCAAAAGTTGGTCTACCAATCCGCCACCACTCAGCCACAAGTTCATGAAGAGTAGGATCCCGTAACCACATAATCTGGAACTTGAATGAGGGAGAATGAGGCCTCCGAGCAGAGATAATGCTAAGCTTAATCGGCCAATGATCAGAGCCTCTCCAATCAAGAATTTCAGATCGAGTGGACCATAAGTCTCCAACCCAATAACAGGAAACCAAGAATCGATCAAGCCTCTCAGCAACACAACTCTCACCAATTCTCCTATTATTCCAAGTGAAGCAACCATTACTTGGCAGAACATCAATAAGATTTAATTCAGAAATGCTATCTCTGAATAATAGAGCAGAAGGCTCCAACCTAGGAATACCACCTCTTTTCTCAGACAACTCCACAATAGCATTAAAATCGCCAGCCATAACCCACGGATGGTAAGGAGCTAAGCTACGAACAAAACGAAGATGGGACCAAAGAAGTTGTTTACCCGGAAACTCAACAGGAGCATACACATTAGAGAGGAGAATACACTCACCAGTCTCATACCAAGAGGCGACTAGGGATATAGAGGATCTAGAGGACATCCACCAAAGAGGGAAAATCTTCCGAGGGTTCCAAAAACAAGCCACCCCTCCAGAAGCACCAAGAGCCCCCATACACTGGCATTCACCATATTTCCACAACTTAGGAGCCATGGCCAACATATTATCTACAGATAATTTAGTCTCCTGAAGAAAAAGAACATCCGGAGAATGATTCCTAACCAAATCACGAACAACTTTTTGTCGACGGCCACTGTTCAAGCCCCTTACATTCCATGAGAGAACAATCATTTCTGGGGGCATGAAAAATGTGAATCCAGAGTCTTGACTGACCCTGACTCCACCAAAGTTTCCCCAGTTAATTTAATCTTCTCCATATCCTTCTTCCTTCCCAACTTGGAAGTCCTGTCACCAATCCCTTTCTTCAGTTCAATTTGCTGAATACCCAAAAGAGGGGAGGCCAAAGAGCTCTTCCCCACATTCTTGCCTCCTTTCAGGGGCAATGGGGAACCACCTCCACCACTCTTCGAAGCTCCAAAAGAAGATTCTTGTTCAGTCTGGACAATCAATTGTTGATTTGTATCCATCTGCCCAACCCCAATCTCTTGCACAACCTGCATGGCCTCCAATGGTGGCCCATCCTGTCCTGTACCCAAAGTTCCCTGATCCAAGTTCAGCAACCCCGGATTCACTTCCCCCTGGCTGAGATCATCCAGCACCTCAAACCTATTAAAAGTTTCATCAACTTGCCTCTCCCTCAAGGTCCGCTTCTGGCCCCGATTCCTATTGCGAGCCTTGACAGGGACATAGCCATCATCTCCATTACCATCACCCGGAATAGGCTCCTTACCATTATCAGCCCTAGGTGGATTACGAGAAGGCTGAGAAGGTTGGGGCACCACAGGCTTAGCCCTAGGGCACCTACGCTGCAAGTGACCATATTCATGACAAAGACGACACCGAAAAGGTAGGGTTTCGTAATCTAGTTGTTGCACCCAAGTATATGATCCAGCACTCACTTCAATAGAATCTGGTAGTGGCTTGCTTAAATCAATTTCTACACAGATACGAGCAAAAGTCATTACCTTTTTATACTGCGTCTGTTGTGAAGACCCAACAGGTTTACCGAGCATTGAAGCCACCAAATGCAACACGTCATCCCGCCAACACTCCACTGGAAACCACGGCAACCGAACCCAAACTGGGATCCGACTTGGTAGTGCCTCAGTTGGGTTGAAGCCAGCATGCCATGGCTTGATAAACAAACCCACCTGGTTATAAAAATAGGGGCCGCCCTCAAAGACTTTATTCTGATCTGCCATGCAATCAAAAGAGACCATAAAAAAGTTGTTCGCAAGGAGCCTAATCTCCATCTCCCCCTCTGGCATCCAAGTCCGCTGAGCCCAAGATTCCAAAAATTGCAGCGAGACTCTCAAACCCATGAACTTGCAATAAAAAGAGTGCCTTGAATAGTATTCAATATCATCTGCAAGCATTTCCATTGGGATAATCAACTTCGGTCGCTCTTTGCATCTTTCCAAACACCCATTAATCTTTGTTATTCGGGAACCACTAACCGATCCTAGATCATTCATCTCCATCTCTGAAGAAAACAGCGTATTATCAAAAACATTCACTCCATGCGCCGGAGGCTTCGAACCAACTGCTGATCGGAAATCCAATTTGGGGCTAGCCCCAGATGTTTCCCCACCCTGCATAGCAAAAAACAAGAACCCCAGCAGGCATGCAAACCCCCAGGACACGTTTGCAAGAAATGGAAGAAGACAAAACCCCAAGGGAAGGATCAAAACCCTTCCACCCACAAGCCACCCAAATGGCAGCAAGAAGGCCTCCAGAAAAGAAAAAAACCCACCACCACCACCCCGAAAGCTTCAAAAAACCCCCCCCCACAACGCAGAAGCGAGCAACACACAGAGAACGAGCTAGGGCACGGTCGCCCTAGCGCGGCTTGCAGAGCACGCGAACGCCATCAAAAAATCCAAATAAATAAATATCTATTAAATAAATATAGATATTAATTTAAATTCATAGGCAAAGCTTTCAAACTTAACAATTAATAACCAATTCAACATACTAAAAAATATTGCTTAATTTATAATATATTGTTATTTCATTAGTTATTAGTACTTGCCTTTGGAGATATATGATAGTGATAGGTTTGCTCCAATCAAAATTATTTACTTGTATTTAAACAAAAAAATATTAGTGTTTTCATATGTTTCAAACTAATGGGGATATAAATTTAGACCAAATAAGACATTTTTTCTTTAACACGTGTTTTCCAAAATCTTATGCATGTTTAATGCTATAAACATATACTCTAACAAGTATTTATTAAAAATTTATATATAATTTATTTAACTCTATCAAATGATAAATCCACAAAGTTTATGTAAACAAGCAACTAACATAAAGTTGTTATATGAAGCAAGACTATAAATTCAATATTTATTTTTTATTATAAATTCTTGTTTATTTTTTTATATTGTTATAAAATATTATAATTCTAATATTTTTGTACAAATTTAAATGCAATTATTAAAAACATATTTTTTATATGTATATTGAGAGAAGTGTGAAACAGTCATATGGTCAAAGGTCTAATCAAGAATCATCCAACCATACAGTCAAATACACAAATACACAATGGAACTAAATTATATTTATTGATTCATAGCCATGAAATTCATCACAACCTATTGCAAAGGGCTACAATATGAGGCCTCAACCTTCAATGACACACATGCACAATCAATTTGTGAATTAGAATCTTCTCGTGTGATAATACAATCAATCTATGAGCTGGGATAAGTCATCTATTGCCAACTACCAACTAATTGCACAATCTTAATGGAATTCCTCTCCTGGAGTTAGAACCAAATCTAACTACCCTTCAATTGATCATTAGTGATGTTTATATAGTGAGCCTTAGCCTCTTGAATGATCTGCATCGTCCACTAGGTGGTGTAAGGCTCGACACAATATGAAATGTTAGAAAAGATTCTTTTGGAATGAATGTGGTGAAGAGTATGCAATGAATCTTGATGCAATTCATATCACGAGCCTCCCCCAGATGAATGAACTTGGAAATGCATCCAAATATTGCCGCAAAGATTGGACAATCATTGCAAACTTGAAATAGCGAATCTGCGTTTAAACTTTGATATGCTTGAAAATGTCTAGAATTTGAATATGCCATTGCAGTGGGAACAATATGTTACAGTGAGAGTATGATGACTCAACATTATTAGAAAACTTGTAAAAAAACAAACAATGTGAAAGAAAATATTTTTGGTTGATGAAAGATTGCTCTTACACTTTGGATGCTCCTACATCAAACACTCTAAGGTAATTTGAAAAGTGAGTCCCTCACTTTGGGATAACTAGAATTAAACCAAAATGGTTCACCTTAGCCTTAAATATCCAAGATGACTCTTCAATCTACTTTCCATTCCATTTCATTAAATATTCTTCATATATTTATTTTTGAAGCTCCTTCCAACTTTGTTGTTCAATATCTCCTTAATTTCTATTGTTACAATATCTATTTTCTCCATTCTTTTTTTGCCCTGCCTTCTTCCAACTCTCCTTCATGATATTCATACAAGTTTGCAACATTGAACACTTCTCTAATTGATGCTTAGTTCCCAAATATGAAACAAACACTTGGTTTCTCATTTTGGGCTCCCTTCTAAATTCTAGCTAAAGATAAAGTTAGTGAGGGAGTCTATGAAGCCATGACTTTTTTAGAGAGGCGCTCACTACCTACTTCTAAAATAAAATGTAGAAGAGAAAACCTAGAGGCCCTTGTTATCCCCCCTAGTTGTATATTGTTAGGGGTTATACTAGGCTATAGAATTAGATTAGGGGATGATAGGACCTCAACATTATCCACCCATTCTATTGATTCAATTATCAACCCGCTTGATTGGTATTTGTATCAAGAAATTGAGATGAAGGGCTAGTCATGCGAGCATGAATCTACTTAAGTCCTCATTTCCAATAGATCTTCACTGCTGAAATCTAGTTGGGTTTTTAGTATAGTAGAATAGCAACTCCACTGATCATATAACATGTATAACATAGACTGCATTACTATATACATTATATGCCTTGGTGTGTTGAAGATCCCATTGCTACGGCCATATGCCACTAATGAGCGCTCGCCCCTAATATGAGGGAGTATGATAATATGAGGGGGATAAACCCCAATGCCCAACTTGCATGCCAAGCCCTAATCATGAAGGGAGATAAGGAACACTTCCTTCACTCGCTAACCACCAATCCTTAGAGGGAGCACACCAAGCTTGCCTTTTGCTTTATTGACCGATCAACCCCCCTACTCTATAACGGGGCTAGTGGTGGATACACTTTGATATCCTTAAGTTAGTACTCTTTGATAAATGGGGTACCAGATCACAAGATGTCGATGCTGGGGTGTTGATATGCTCAAACCTTTTAGTAACTCTATTTCTTATGCATTTCCTAAATGAAACTTCTTGACCAAATTTCTTCATCTTCAACTTGTTATGTGTCCCAAAAAGGAACCTCTCTTTCCTCAAATATACCATCACTTCATCACCTACCACACACTCGTTATGTCTCTTTTTCTCATCATCTTTCTTCTTATGCCTACGATTCATCTTCTCCAACTAGCTATATGATTTGCAAATTATTTTGTTTCTACACTTCTCTTTTCTCCATACGAATCTCTTAATTTTGAGACATTCCTTAGGTTACTACCATGCACTACTTCAAATAGTATCTTTTTTTGTACTCCTACTCATCGAATTGTTATAAACAAATTTAGATTGTGCTAATACTATATCCTGATTTCTTGTCTTCTGTCTTGCAAAACATCTCAATGAATCACCTAAACTCATGTTCACTACTTTAGTTTGTCCATTTGTATGTGGGTAATACGCTAAACTAAATTTTAACTCTATCTTTATCTTCTTCCATAATGTCTTTCAAAAGTATCCAACAAATTTAGAGTCTCTATTTGAAACTACACTCAAAAAACTATGCAACCTCACAACTTCCTTGAAAAATAAATCAGCTACATGTACTGCATCATTTGTCTTCCTATATGCTATGAAATGCATTCTCTTAAAAAATCTATCGACAGCCAAAAATATAATCATGACCCCTCTATGTTCTAGGCAATCCCAATACAAAATCCATGCTTATAACTTCCCAAGTTTTTTTTAGAATTAGCAATGACTTGTATAATTCAACATTTTGACTTTTTTTTTGCAATTTGATAATTTCTACAACCTTGAATATACTTCTTCACATCCTTATACATCCGCAGCCAAAAGTAGTTTACACTCACCAACAACACTTTATTATCTATCCCAAAATGTCCTACTAAACCATTGCTATGTTTCTTCTTTATCAAAGTATTTCTCATTGAGCTTCTAGGAATACATAACTGATTCTCCTTGAACATGTCATTCTAGATCAAATAATCATCACTTACTTTGTCCATATGCACAAGTTCTTTATACTCCTTCCAGGCTTTTGTAAAATCAATATCATCTTTATATAAATTCATCAACTCCTCAAATCTTACTACTTCCACTCTCATCTCTATCAACAAATTATGTCTCCTACTCAATGCATTTGTAACTTTATTTGACTCTCCACTTTTATGCTTCAACACAAAAAACAACTTTGCATAAATTCAACCCATCTCATATATCTTTGGCTTAACTTATCTTGATAGTTCAAGTATTGCAATGCTTGATGATCTATACACAATACAAATTCTTTATGTAACAAGTAATGTCTCCACTTCTTCAATGCTTGGATTATGACAAAATTCTTAATCAGACACCAAGTATCTTCTTTTTGTATCATTCAACTTCTCACTAAAATATGCCATTGGTCTTCCTTCTTGATTGAGGATTGCTCCAATTGCACTTCCATTTGCATCACAAGCTATTTGAAATACCTTATTAAAATATGGTAGTGCCAACACTAGTTATTCTTGTCACCTTTTTCTTCACTAGTTCAAAATTTCTATTGACTCCTAATGTCCACTTGAATTCGTTCTTGTCTCCTCTCACAGTCTTAGTTATTGGTGTATAACTATTAAAGTTTTCAATGTTTTTTTTTGTAAAAACTCTATGGAAACTTCTTACCTCTCCAACATTCACTAGCGTAGACCATGTTGGGATTCCTATTTTCAAGCCAAGTATTTGCAAAATCTTGCTAAGTTTCCCCAACATGCTAATCTTGCCCAATAGTCTTACCTTTTTCTTTTTGAAATGCAAGAAAGAAATCCACAAAAATGACTAAGTCCAAATTCTAAGTGTTTTCCTTGTATTTTCTACCTTTTTCGGAGTTTCAAGGTTTTGTCTTCCGTCATGCCATTCCTATTGGCTCCGAATTCCCTCTTGTTAATCCAAAAGTTGCCTAAGTGTTTCAGGTGTTGAAGGTCAGGATTGCGGCCTTTCATCTTCTTCAAAGCATGCGTTAACGCCAAGGCTTGATAGTCGAAGTCTGCGAAGGGTTTTGAAAAATTTCTAAGTATTGCAGATTTCAGAGATCGGAGTGGTGGTCTCTTGTCTTCTTCTAAAGCAAGCGAAAGGGAGAGGGCCCAGCGGATGAAGTTTGATGGAGCCTTATTCATCTAAGTGTTGCAGGCAACGACATGCAGGGGGTTTCTTTTCTTCCTTCTTTCTTTTGGAAGGAAGGAGGAAGGCCCGTTCGCCGAATCCTGCTGAGGTTTCAGAACTTTCTAGGTGTTTCAGGTGGCGACGAGCGGGAAGTTTCTTTTCTTCCTTCTTTCTTTTGGAAGGCAGAAGGAAGAAGGTCTGAGGCTCGACCCCTGGCAATTTTCAAAGTTTTTTTTTATGTATTTTAGGATCGGTCGGTTCTTTTCTTCCTTTTCAAAATACATGGTGCATGGTGGAGGCCTGACCTCTAAACCCTGATTTGTCGGGGCATGAATGACTTGCCTTCCCTACTCTCTCTACCATCTGGAAACACCTAGAAAATGTGGGAAAATGTGCCAACAACTCTCAGGATCACCATTTATGTGAAATGTGTAGCTGGAAATGATGTTTTTATTGCAGTTGGTGGGGTTGTTGGGAGTTTTCCTGCCCATTTCATCCTCAAGTCTAAATTGTGAAGGCTATAAAGGCAGGATCAAAACTCTTTTCAATGGTTGGTCTTTTGGCAATTCTTGAGGCGACAAAGTGTAGAGCTCTCTAGGGTTTCAAAGAACAAAAGGTTCTAGTTCACCAGAAGAGAAGATAAAAGTTATGAAAAGATTCATATTGATTTCAAGAATTAGTGTATGAACTCCTTGTGTAATTTTTCAAGGAAATCCTAAGTTTTAGCTAGGGTTTCTTCTTGCCACACTTCGTGGTATGACTGTAACCATTGATCAGATGAGTATGACAGATTCTTAAAACATTACATGCTATGTGATGATCTCTTCTAAGGTTGTAGATGAATGATTGCATTTTGTTGAAGTATTACTAAGCATATTCTACACTGATTGTTGTTTCTCTTGCATCTGGGTATTTGGAAAGTGCTTGTTTCATTTATGTGTTGTCTCACCTTTTGTTGAATTGTGGACTCTGTAACCCATCCTAATAGGCACCGGTTTGAGAAGCCTGTGATCACCCACACCCATCAAAGAACTAAAACAAACTTATCAAGTGTGAAATAAATAGTTAGTACTACATGTATTGTTGTGGTTCTGTATTGAAGCCAAAAAATATTGTTAGTAAATATTCAAAGTGCCAATTTTAGCAAACCAAACATGCATACCAACACATTCCATTATTACAGGAAGTGATTTTGATTAGCTTAAACAGAGGTTTTAGTGAAGCAATCTTATCTTAATCTAGTGACTATATTTAGGGATTAAGACAACAGTTGGCTATTGTTACAATGATGTGACCTTGAAAACATCTTCCATTGTTGTTAATCCTTATTAAGGGACACCTCTAGGAACATCCTCCTTGGCTTAGTTGAGCCATAAGTGCAGGGGAGATTACCCATTCCCAACCCTTGACCCTTAATCATCCTTATCCTATTGATGAACCTCTTTTCTATCTCCTTGATGACATCCCTGGCCTCGAAGATTGAAGAATGTTCTAGGGATTAGGATAAGCTATTTTGGGACCCAATAGATTGGCGCTGTTGTTGGGGATTGAATTGAAAGGTTGAGAAATTTGGAGGCCTTGGTAACAATAAATCTTTACTTATGGTTGCTTTAGTATTGAAATACAGTGTTTGTTCAAATTTTCCTTCCAGTAGGGAAAGTGGCGACTCTATTTTTACAACCCAGAAAACATTTGTTGTTTTAAAAAGAAAAGAGCTTCATAATGAATAGAGGAAGAAACTAGGAGTAGCCCGAGCGTGATGAATCCTCTAGTAGTACAGGAAATAGGAGTAGATGGAAGGTAAGAAACCCCAATGTGATGCCTCCATTGAATACCCAAGACCAAATAGGTACCTCTGGCATAAATGATAAATTTGACGATTTTAGGAGCCATTATCAATATACTTATGAAGACTCTGTAAATAACATACTCAAAACAAATAGAAGGAAGAATAGGAATGCGTATGATGTTAGAAGAAATGAGAATATGGTTGGTAGAAGAAGTAGAGATAAGTCTTGTGGTCTACATTTGAGAGCAATTGGAATGCCCAATGAGAATGAAGAGACATATCAGACTACTAGATATCCTACTTGTCCCACAAGATCACTTAGAGGTCAACATGACAATAATTCCCAATGAGGAAGACTAATAGGAGCAACCTGATGTTGAGGAAAGAGAAAGGACCATCCAGGATGAGCTTGACTTGCTTGATCATATCATAAATAGACAAAGAGAGGTACATGCCATACTTGACCAACAACAAGCTCAACTTGCCCAACAGGCCCAAGGAAATCAAAATATATAGCAACAGGGCTACAATTAGTAGTATAACCAATAGAACAATCAGAGATATCAACAACAACAACATCAAAAAATGGGACATCAAGGTATGAATCATGCCCATGCTCAAAATGTTCATAATCAACTACCACAGAACCAGGTGAATCAACAGTATGGAAATGTTCAAAATCCCAGGCCTGCACAACAAAGACAAACACAAAGATTTCCTCCACTGAGGCAGCCACTAGGAGCTGAAAGGTATAAACAACTTGATTTCTTTGGCATACTTGATTTTCCCAATCCAATTCCAAATGAGAATAGAGGAAAGACTCCTAGGTTTCTGTTACCGCCTGCATGAGCATTCTGGTTTCAGTTGAAAAAATGCAAAAAATTAGTTAAGGTGCAAGTGTCTTTGTATATACAAAGGTGTTTGTATATACATACAGGTCAAAATGTGCATTGGCGGGTCAGAAAACTCTATCGCCCTTTGAAAATTTGAGTTAGATGCATTTTTGATTGTATATCGGGCTCTAAAAGGTGCATATACAAAGGGGGAATCTTTTGCAGGTTCTTGGGAATATTCTTGCTTTGTCTATCGGGTCATATACAAAGCAAAATATACAAGGAGGTGCAAATATGCATTTGCTACAGTGGCGAGGCAGAGATGCATGTGGTGGGGCCCGTCGATATACAAGGTCAAATGTATGTGCAATATACATTCGGGCGCACATACAATGATTAGATACATTACAGGAATATTCTGGAGAAGATTCCTTGTTTGTATGTGCAAAGGGAATGTACATTGGAAAATATGCAAAGGCTAGCGACATGCAAAGTGAACAAAGCAGCGGATGTGCAAGTGGGTTTCTACATGTTCAACATACAAACAAAATATACAATGAAGAATATACATTCCAGACTTGAAGGAGAAATCAAATGCAGTTAATAATATTTCGGGTCCGCAGCGCCAATGTACATTCGAAAGATACAAGGGTTAAGATGCAAGCCGGATTTCAAAGTATCTTTAGCAAGCTTCATAAAATTTGAAATCCGCCTTGTATGCATAAGGAGAATGTATATGCGTATGTACATGGAAATATGCATGGAATGAGGATACAAGGTGGACCCGATTGAAAATTCCAATTCGCTCTATAATAGTTTGGGGTCCGCATAGTATGATGAATAGTTGTATATGCATTTGCTCTTGCATATACAAGGATTTTTGACAGGTGAACAGTGGCGATTGTATGAGCATTTGAACATGCATATACAGGACGAAAAAGGCAAAATGGAGAAGCGATAGGCCAGCGATAGCAAAAAGTGCCTACGTGGCACGATCTAATTGGCTGGCGACTTGGTCAATGTGATTTTGAGGCCGTGGATCTCAGTGATTGGAGTGGATCAACGGCCTAGTTTTGAACCTGCAACGATGGTTTTTTCTGAGCGCGTGAGGCCATTTTTGAGTGGGAAAATCTCCAGATGCATCTGCTGTTGCATCCCGTGGGTAGCTGAAGTATTGATGGCGGTTGTGCAGAGAAGTATGGGTTGAGTTGACAAGTTCAACCACCCGATTTAGGAAGAGGATCTCCATGCGGCGGCACTTTTCCCGAATATACCTGCTCCCTCCTCCTTGTCCCTCGGCTACATTGAATTTTCTGAGCGCCATTCCTAAGGTAGTGTATTTGGCAAAAATTTTGACCTTGTCATGTAATTAATTTTGCTAAGTACACTGTTTTGGTATAAAAGGGCCAAACTGTGTTACTCATTTGGTTGTTGGAAACTGGACAAATTTTGGTTCTACAGTAGGAATACAACTTTCTGGTGACTCTATTTCAGGTGTCTTTGCGAGTTTATGAGTTGTATGTTGTATGTATTATGCACAGAATTATCAATTTCATGTTGATTTAAATGAGAAATGCTTCATTGTGTGTGTTTTGTTATTTGTCTCTAGACTGAATGTGTTTTTCTTTTGACTTTGAACATCTAAGGGGTGTTATAGATTCTAGAATATAGGTTTTCTATATTGAATACTTAGTCTCTTACTTCTACTCAAGGAGTAGATTGAATGTTTTGGATTAAGTGTTGAGAAGAATACATAGCAGTAAGGATGTTTGTAAGTAGAAATAACTGAATACTCTCTCTTGGGTATTGTCTGTAAGGCAGACACTTTAGAAACCCCTTGAAATCTGATTACTATCTTAGGTCTGTGGTAAACATTCACATATATATGTCTACTGACTCCGAGCCCTGGATAGGCACCAATCTGGTCTGGTATCTCTATTGTAACCCAAAGTCCCAGTTTTGCATCCATATATAAATCAAACTCAAACTTTAAATACAAACCTTTAGGATAGTAGAAGTAGTTTTAGGACCACAATCCTCTGATTCACAACTGAATATAGGCCCAAAGCTAGCCCCTTTGCACTTATTCCACAGTTTTGGTCTACTTAATAGAGGATTTATTTGCTTTGTATTAGCATCCCAGTCCTTTCATAGCATATCTCATGGATGTTGAATAGGGAATACCCCCTTGGTTCTGCAGAGCCTAAAGAAGAAGAGGAGATATCTATAGAGTCTATCTCATGTACTGTTAGCCGCTGGCCCAGGAATCCTATTGATCATTGATGGCTACCTTGTAGGGACAACTGGGAATAAGCATCCAGTCGGATTGAGAGGTAACAGTTTCAAGGCAACAATGTTGTCACAGGTGAAGAGCACCTTAGGCATTTTATTAATGTCATTGATGAGTATGAAATTGAGGATGAAGATGTTATGATGAAATTGTTTGTGCATTCATTGGAAGAAAGTACTAAAGAATGGTATAAGGCTCTCCTAGGTAGCAATATTGACTCATGGGAGGAGTTTATGAGGGTATTTAGATTGCAATATGGGGATAGGATTGACCGAAATTTGCCATCCATGAACTCACAACTATCAAAAAGGCAACGAATGAGATGGTAGCTGATTTTAACAACCACTTCATCATGACAATGAGAAAGGTGCCTCCTCATATGAGTGATGAGGGTCGAAGTAGTGTTTGTTAATGCATTATAATTTAATTTTATCAATCCAGAGGTGTCTGGAGTGATCTACGATAAGACTATTGGATATGGGGGGATTTGGTTGGATGGTTCATGGATGGGACTTGGTTGGTCAATCTTATGGAAATGAAAGGTCATACAGAAATGAAAATCTATCTATTTGCAGAAAAGTAAGCACACTTGCGTTGAAAGAAACTATCTTATTTGCTGGAAAAGAAACACACTTTGCTAGAAATAAACATACTTGCAGTAAAGGAAACTATTCTAGCTTCCTGAAGAATAAACACACTTGCAATGAATAAAACTATTCTAAATTGTTGAAGCGTAAACACACTTGCAATGAAGGAAACTATTCTAACTTGCTGGAAAAGTGAATAAGGAGAAACTATTTTACTTGTTAAGCTACAACAATGAAACATTCTAAATATAACAATGCTACAGAATAACAAATCTATTTTAGAACTTATAAAACAATCCTGCAGGGAACGACTTAACTCACAATTACATAGAAGTGAAACACACATCACATGAACACAAGTATAGAGCTAACTGAACAAAAGATATAACATAACTGAACAAACATAAAAATACCGAGAGATCTCCTCCAAAATGGGGAAGCGGGCCCTACTTTCCCAAAAGGAGACGATCCTCTTTGTTCAACTAAATCTTTCAGAAGAATTCCCCCTTCATTTGCATTCAATAAGAGTCCAAAGGATGGATGAAAGTACATGTTTGAAAACAAGGAGTTTTTGTCCTACTGAAAACACAATCTAGCAAACAACTATCTAAGAAAAACTGGAACTAACATAGAGAGATCCTATGCTCCTATTTATACATTCAAGCTTTATTGAAAGGAAATAACTAGCAGTGATTCTAGCTACAACGAACTGGACTTGAAACCAGTTGCTAATTTATTACATTAATTATTCCTCTGCGGTTTACTAAAGATCAAGGATTTGCATCAACTTGGCTGTTCGGCGAACCTGAGCGATTTCTTGAAATGGTGTGGCGTTTGGTGGTAGCGACTTCAGTTAGAACTGACGCCAATTTAGTAGCTACTTCGGTTAGTCACTGAAATGGAGTGACGTGGAGATTTAGATATAACAACTACTTTAATTGGGGTGTGGGTCATGTTTGCATTGCTGGACCTTTTGGGTAGCCCTAGGATCGGTTGGTAACAGTCATTGACTTGAGGGGAGGATGACTCTATTGGAGGGTAACGACATCTGGAGCTGTCTGGAGTTTAGTTTCTTCACAGAACAAGGGGCTCTGGAGGGATCCGGAGACCACTAGAAGTCTTACTAGCATAATCCTCATGCAAACACAAACCACTTGCACCACAATTCATAAGATATGCATTTTGAAATTATAATTCAAGTAAATAAGTTAAGAGATTTCATCAAAGGAAATGAAAGCCAAACATGTGCATAATCTATCCAAAAGACAAACATAATTATAATAATATGTAAATATATTGCATAATGTTTTGTTAAAGTCTTTTAGAACAGGAAATAGCATGAAATAAATGAGTCATATATTTGACTCATCGATGAGACCTAATGAGTCTATATGTTTGGTATTGTATTATGGAGCATTTGACTCAAAGATTGGTTATTGTTTGAGGGGCAAGAGTCCACAAACATTAAGAGAGGCATATGCTACAACTATCAACATTGAGAGCAACATGAGAGATTTAGGGAAGCACATTAAAAGGTTTGATGTAAAACTATCCCAGCCAGACAAAGCAACTTTCAATAAGCCCCTCACCACAGAAGACAAATTGGATAAGTTTATGGGGGTTATAAAAGATTTATCCTACAAGGTTGCTAGAAATGATAAACATTTTCCACTTTAGGGTTTTGCAACACATTTCAATGAAGGTCAAAGATTGCATAACATACCTTACAACACAGATTGGTCCAAGAGACCACAACAAAATGATAGACAGGCAGCCCCTAGGCATGTAAGTTTTAAGTAGCCTGAAAGAGACACACTACATCCATTGAGAAAGGATCAAATAAATTTTCAAGATACGTCTTCATGGTGCTAGGCATGCTTCCTTCCCCATGATCTAGCTAATTATGCAGTGGCTCATTCAATGAGCAGAGATGAAGAGTTTCCAAACGAAGAAGGTGCAACCAAATACTATGAGGAGGAGATAAATCAATTTGATATAGAGGAGTATGAGTAGATGAGTGAAGATGTTGATCATGATAGTTATGAAGAGGATGATCATATTATCCAATATGATTATGATGTAGGTCCAAAGAGATATCAACGACCAGCTCATGATTTCGGGAACTTGAGGGATCTTATGCAAAAGTACAAGCAATCCTAATATTCTGAGAAAGATTTGAAAGCTTTGATTGATGCAACCATTATGCAGGTTCAAGGGGGTTATCAGCCAAGGAATAGGCAAGTGCCTATGTAGAACTCTCCTATTGTAGAGTTAAGACATGGTGCATTAGATGGTGACAAAGAAAATCAAAAGGTAGATGTGGAGAAGAAAGACAACAGTACTCCCAAGAAGAATGTGCCAGAAAAGAAGAAAATTCCAATACAACCAGCAACCACCAAAAATAAATATGTACAAAAGGTTCCAACACATGTGGTCCAACCATTTGTTGTACCTGTTATTGATACTCACAAGCCAAAAGGTGATGACAAAGAGAGCTAGATTAAAGCATCAGGTGAACATCAAAAGGACAAAGACAAGAAGAAGGAGGTGAAAGGTATGAGTATTTCATGCAATCAATTGATACCTTATATTCTTAAACAAAATGATATTACAATTTCATGTGACACCCCTTTACCTCCGTATCATCCCATTGACATGGCCCATATATTAAGTAAGATCAGAATTTCAATGCCATTAGGGGAAGCTCTTAGGATCCTTGAGCATAGGGACAGGGCTATCTCATTTATCACAGCCTCCAGTGCACCTATACAACCCATCGTTGTTCCTTCTAAATATGATGAAACGATTGGGGTTTATTTAGGGTCATCTATGGTGAATAGCTGGATGGGTGTGGATCCTTTCTACACCACATTGATCATAAATTGATGGCTGCTACATAAATGCATGCTTGATTCTGGAGCATCTAGAAATGTCATGCCACTTGAAATCATGAATGATTTGGGGTTGAAGGTGTCCAAGCCTTTTGGTAAATGTTTTTCTATGGATTCTAGGGAGGTGAATGTGATTGGTCTTGTCAGATATGTTGATGTACAATTAGTTGCTTATCCTGACAAGTCTTTTCTGATGGACATAATTATTGTGGACTGTCCTGCTAAATGGGGTATGTTATTATCTAGGAAGTGGGAAACTTCCATGGGTGGAAGTATATAGATGGATCTATCATACGCCACCATTCCAATCCATGGTGTTGAGGTAAAGCTTCATAGGGAGAAGAAGGTAGAAGACCAAAATATAGACTCGACTGTTACAAAACCCAAGAAGTAGTGAACTTATTTGATACTGATATTGATTGTTTTATGGGGTTTTGTGATGACAGTGAACATAAACTGTGTGCTGATCTACCACATATTGCTGCTCCTATGCATAATGAAAATGTGTTATGGACATTGTACTTTGATGGTGCTTGTTCTAAGGATGGCTTAGGTGCTGGTATTTTTTTTATAGCACCAGATGGAGAGCAGTTCAGATTATCTTCCAGACTTGATTTTCAATGCACTAACAACATAGCTAAATATGAGGCATTGTTGTTAGGTTTAAATGTTGCTCATAAGCATGGAGTTAAGTGCTTGAAGATATATGGTGATCCAGAGTTAGTTGTGCAATAGATTAGAAATATTTTTGCTGCCAAGGACAACATATTAAGGGCATACAAGAACACAGTGTGGGACACTATAGAACTCTTTTATACTATTGGCATTGAATGTGTTGAAAGAGTTAAAAATGAGAAGGCAGATTCCTTGGCTGTAGCTGCTTCAAAATTTGACCCCCAGTCAAAATTTCCTCATGGCCATTATGTTGTTGAAGTGCTTACAAGGCCAACAATCACTCATAACATATACAGTTGGCAAGTCTTCAATGATAATAATCATATTTTTAGTTTCCTAAATTGCCTAGATGAGTTTGACAATCAATTAATCGATTGATAGCCTATGATAGAGATAGAAGATGTCAAGGAAACATTGTTTGTGAATGAAGTAGTTTAGCTGAAGATGAATACTATTCCCAAGGATTTGGTTGTGCTTGAAAGAATGTTTGATGAAAAAGCAAAGGTAAACCAATTGAAGAGGACAACATTGAAGGTGTTTAACTTTGGCACCCATAAGGCACCTATGATGGTTTACATTGGCAAGCAACTCAAACCCCATGAAAAGCAAATGTTGATTGCTCTACTAAGAAAATTCAAGAAGTGTTTTGCATGGTCTCATGATGAGCTGAAGGCATATAGGGAGGATTTATTTCAACATACTATTCCCCTTCAGCTTGATGCAAAACCATTTAGGCAGAAACAAAGACCTATAAACCCCACCATAGCTCCCAAGATGCATAAAGAATTGTTAAAGATGAAAGAGGGAGGTATTATAAAACCAATCAGACATTCTGAGTGGGTATTTAATCTTGTCCTAGTGAGGAATAAAGAATGGGGAGATTAGACTGTGTGTAGACTTCAGAAACTTGAACACCAAGTTCCTTAAGGACAACTATCCCCTTCCAAGTATGGACCATCTTTTGCAAAGGGTTGTTGGTTAAGAACTGATGTCTATGATGGATATATTCTCATGCTATAATCAGGTGTTAGTCAAGGAGTCAGAAGAATACAAGACAACATTCACTACTCCTTGAGGAACTTATGTCTATTTGAGGATGCCATTCAGGTTGAAGAATGTAGGATCAACGTTTCACAGAGTAATGGATGTTGCCTTTACAAGTCTTATTGATGAAATCATGGTAGTTTACCAATATGATCTCACTGCATTATCCAAAGACAAGAAGGATCATTACAAGCATTTGCAACTGATCTTTGACAGATGTTTGGAGTACATGATTTCTTTGAATCCCAAAAAATGTCAGTTTGGAGTTGAAGAAGGGAAGTTGCTAGGACATATTGTATCAAGGGATGGGGTTAGATTAAATCCTGAAAGAGTTAAGGCCATTGACCTTATCCCTCAGCCTAAATCAGTCAAAGGTGTGCAATCTTTCTTTGGACATATCAACTTTGTGAGGCGGTTTGTCCCTAACTTTGCTGAGAAGACCAAGGCAATCTCCAAGACGCTCAAGAAAGGACAGTCAATTGTATGGAGTGTAGAGCCATCTGAAGCATTCAAAGATAAAAAAGAATCCATCAAGGGGGCACTGATACTTATGTATGAGGAAAATTGATTATGTTTAAATGATAAAATCAAAACTATGATAATAACCAAATTAAAAACCCATAACATAAAGAGATCTATCTGAATAAAAAGCCATTATTAATAAATCAAATTAAGAAAGATTTTACTAGATCGTATTGTTCTCTTTTGTCGAATGTGGATTGCTCAATAATGCTGTGAAACCATGTTTGCAACAAGCAAGTGTAGGTGCTCAAAGATCAATGTCAAAAGATCGTAAAGTGCTCAATGATGCGATGTATGCTCCAAGCGCTATAAAGGATGCTTGAGAATAAGTGATCGAAGAGGATTTGTGAAGGAGATGAGGGGGGTTTATATAGGTTTCAAACATGATCGATCAATGGTCCAGATAATTCAGAAGAATTAACGGAGGAGATAAATCACATAACCATGATGAATGTGCACACGACATGTGTCAATCCATAAGGATTTTTTTATTAAGATATGATGGAAACAAGATTGATTGAATAGATAACTCAACTTGTGATTTTGCCTTTTTTAGAGTTCTAAAAATAAGACTGATTGTGCACATGAGTTAACAAGATATTTTAATAGGAATTGGAAGATAACTGAAATTAAATAAATAAATTTATTTATTTAATTGTGCATGATTGAGGAACATAAAATTATAAATAAAATACTTGATTTTATTTATTTTTAAAGTATTGAGACAATTTAAATAAATTTGCATGATGTATTTAAATTTAGAAGAACAAGTGATTTAATTAAATAATGTAGAATTATTTAATTATAGATAAGATAGAATTGGATGAGTTAATTAAATAATTGGATTTATTTAATTAATGTAGACTTGAAATTTGAAAGAGGATAATGATTTAATTAAATAATTAAAATTATTTAATTTTGAAAGAATAAAGTTAAATTTAATTAAATTAATTAAATAAAGAGAATTTATTCAATTAATGTTGAAAGTATGTGCTTTAGAAGAAATAGATGAAATTAATTAAATAATTAGATTATTTAATTAACGCTGAATGCAGGTGATTAGACATGTTAGATGAAATGCAAGTGATTCAAAGACATGGTCATTTTAGGGTGTCTACATTTTGCCCCTCTTTAATGCAATGCAGTTTACAGCGTTGCCTCAAAGAAATTGATTGTTGAAGATATGATACAATTTATTGATGCCCCAGTGTAGCTAGTTGCCCCAGTGTATGCCCTCTCGAGTGGAAAGACAGGGAAGCGACAGAAGAACTGGGTTGACGTGCGACTAGAAGATTGTGCGACAAGGTAGCAGAAAAAAGAATGGGGTGGGAAGAAAAAAATGTGGGAGGGACACTATAAATAGGTCCCAAGGGGACCACACTTTTCATTTGCATACTAAGGGTTGCTAAAAAATAGAGCTTAGAGCCTCCAAGCTTAGTGTGTGAGAGTTGAGTGGAGAAGGAGTGTGCAACATAGAGAGATGCTGATCCTAGTGCACCGACATCGGGCGGAGCTAGTGCAGACGTACAGGAGACCAGTAGGAGCTCCAACAGTGGTAAGTGTCCAAAAACCTCCTTGTACTTGACGTTTTAGGTTAGTTTTAGGGTTTAGTTTAGGTAGGTCTTTAGGTCAGCCAAAAGCACTGCAGCATGCTAGGGTGTGTCTAGTAGTTGGTCTAGGCACTTTTGGCGTGCTAAAGCACCTTTGGTAGGTTAGTAAAGCATTGTTGGTCGAAACAAAGTGCTATTGGCTTTTGGGCGCTGCACCGTAGCACGGCTAGTAGAAATCCACAGCGCTCTTGGTAGAGCAGGAGAACATAGTTGGTTGGGTAGTTAGGTGCAGTTGGTAGGGGAAAATAAAAATGAGTTGCCTATATGAGTGTAGTAAGGCGTGACTGGATGCGCAGTGAAGTGCACTTGTTGAAAACACGTCGCGTTTGGTAGATGGTAGGAAAGCGCTATTGTAGCAACAGTAAGGTGCTTTAGGTAAGACAGTGTAGCGCGCCAGGCTAAAACAAGGTGCTTTTGATTAGGTTAGAAGAGTGAAATAGTTAGGGTTGACTAAGGGGTTGACCACCTAGGTTAGAGAAGGGTGGAGTTGGTCTTAGGGTTTTGCGTCAAAGGGTAGATGTCGGTAGGGATTTGGAGAAATGTGTAAAAGGTCTGACAAGTGGTTTTATGGATGCAGAGGATGATGCTGCCGCTGATGTCGAGAGAGCGACACCACATTATAGCAGATGAGGTGGTACAGTTGACGTGGGAGGATGAGCATGAGTAGCTGATGTACTGCTGACAGGCACGATACCTATTCGGGAGAAGGACAGATACTATTGAGAGATACCTACCAGAGTGGGTACTTAGACAGTTTGGATTGCCACAGGGGTTGCCAGTTGGGGAGGCTACCCACTTGAGGACATGGATTGAGGTTGGGGACTGGGATGCCGAGATTCCAGTGACCACAGCCTTGGTAGAGGTATGAGGACTTGTCCTAGTTAGATGGGACTAGGATTCAAGGCTAGCAGACCCAGGTACTTTACCTGAGTACGACAGGTACTAGCAGACACATAGGCCAGTGAGATTGACTACACCAGGTGTGGCAGGGGCAGTGGGGGAGGTACTAGTCCTAGGTGGGGAGTCTAGGATGAGACGACAGGCCAGAGAGGTGAGACAACAGGTAGGTGGAGAGGTTGGAGGCCAGCAGGTAGACGTAGAGATGGTCTAGGAGGTGGATCCGGTCATAGAGACTGATTTACAGCGGGCAGAGCGACTGTTATAGGAGAAGACGACACGTCTAGAGCTCTGAATGGTGAGGGTGAGGAGAGATAGGGATGCAGTGAGGGCAGAGGTGAGACAAGCTGAGGCCCTAGCATAGGTGCAGAAATAGACGGCAGCAGCGACCCAGGCGGCATTGACACATACATAGCCAGCCCTGGCACAGGCACAGGCCGCACCCGTACCGGTAGGGGATGATGAGCAGTTAGCCTAGATGACTTTGGAGAGGGACGCAATAGATCAGCTACGTTTGACAACCAAGGCCACACTACAGAGAGTGAGGTGGGAGAGAGATGAGGCATGTCATGCATTAGGTGCCGATCAGAGGACACTCTACAGTGAGCTCATCCACGTACAGGGAGAGCTTGTGACAACAGGGAGAGAGGCTGAGTATTACAGAGGTCTCTACGTTGGTGCGGTGCTAGCGGCTCAATGAGAGCTGAGCTTCCGAGAGTGAAGTAGGTCTGGGGCATCTGGGTCTCGTAGGATAGGGTAGTCAGTGTCCTCAGTTAGAGGACCCTTTCTGCCACCAGGGGGAGGAGGACTAGCAGGGGGACCCGCACCGAGCATAGGTGGAGGACAGGGGCCACAACAGGAGGGCAGCTCCACCCACTAGAGCACGCACATTGTACATTGTATCATTTTTGTATCATTATGGACACTTGTATATTTTGACTGATGCCTGCGTGTATCCTGATGTATATTTGCGGGCTCTTGATAGCCTTGACGTACTTTATTGATGTATACATATGGACTATTGATGTAGACACATACAGTTTGTATTTTGATGACCTTCACATGATATATATGATGACATATTACGCTCACTGATGTTCATGATTTGTGTATGTACTTCTTGATGACATGGATGTGATGATATATATGTATGATTATGGATTTATGTGATGACATATATTGCTTATATGATGCTTATAGATGTATGACATATGATGACATGATGCTTATAGATGTCTGATGATATAGATGCTATGACTTGCGATACCTAACATGTGGGTTTTGCAGATATGCACCAGAAAGAAGAAAAGCGGAGATGGAAGAGAGAGACTGTTGATCGATCATTGCTTTGAAAATGATATAAGGCCACGGGTAAATGGATGGGTAAATGATGAGCTTGTTGCATTGGTTTCACAATTGTATATAAAGAGCAATCCTTATTTTTGATATAGCACATGGATAGTTTTCCACCAAGGTATAAAAGACCAAGGTGCTGTAATATCCGAGTGCGTGGATGTTGACTCTGCAAGCAAGCGGTTTAAACTTAGATCCCTTAGACATAATATAACCTTGTTGGATATGTGAATGAGCCATAGTCTTGAACATAAAAATAAACTTCCATACATGTTAATGCAAGAAGAGTATTAAATATGTAAGATGCTAGTCCGTAACACACACAAGATAAATATGATGCCAAAAAGATGCTAAAGATCATTCCTCAAACACGGCATACAAAAGCAATGACTATGCCCCCAATCCATACTGTATCACAACATACCAAGATTATAGATAAATCAAGGTAGTCTTGAATAGGTATTGGATAGGTATTGACTGACTTATAAAGTAACACACAACCTTATCGTAGGAACTAGGTGTCCCTTAAAGGGGGCTATCTACCTAAAAAGACAATGTCTTGCTGCAGGAAATGTCACATGTCGTAGGAGATGCGTGTGCTGGTCTTGATCACGGAACACTCTGTAGAAGACAAGCTTGTTGATTAGGTGCTTTGGTTAATCTCGACATAGTTGATGTTGGCAATCAAAATAGTAGGACAGTAGATGACTCTGGATGTAAGTTGCTTTGCTTCAGGTTTGTTAAGAACCTTTGCTCTGAAAGGATGCGCTTGTTTACTGTTTTGCTACTTGAGTTAGTCAAGTTGAGGTGAATGGGTTGTGATAAATGGAAGACTAGAAAGGTGACATGTTAATGGGTTGAAATGGGTGAAGAATGATGAATCATATGTGCCTAAGTACTAGATACATCCTTCATATTCCAGACTGCCTACATACTCTATATCCATGGGATCAAGGCACATTACGATGAAAGATGAAAAATGATATGTAGTTCTGGGTAGAGTGATGAAATGGGTCAAGGTGAAAGGAAGAGATCTTATGTACTTGAGTACTGGAAACTTCCTTCGTATTCTAGACTGCCTACATACCCATATCCATGGGATCAAGGTACCTTAAGATTGAGATGAGATAATGTGTAGTTCTAGTTGGTGTGATGATGTAGGAAAAGTGTTAGGAAGATAACAACCTTATTGTAGGAGTGATGTGTCTGTTAAAGGGTGTTATCTACAGAAAGGAGAATGATTGAAGAGTTTGTGAACCATGAACAAGGACCCATTCCTAGACCTAGGTTAAGGAAGGCATTGCCCGCATTCTGGTAGAGGAAATTGCATAGTTGACTGATGAAGAAGACATAGGGGTGTGTGCAAGAAGTTGTGTCCACTTTTTGGCCAAAAAGTGGAAGTGTTTTTCCTGATTTTCAGAATTTGTCACATTTGACCTAAAAATTTGAAGCACTTAAAGGTGGAATCTTGGAAAAAGTCACTAAATATGAAATGTAGTACTCGGAGTCTAGTTTCCAAATATGTAATTTTTTTCAATACCCAGATGATAGAAATTGATTTTGAATAGGCGTTTCTAAAAACCACTATTTAAAAGTCACTTTTTTTTTACTATACCATGTACGTGTACGTCATCCATATTTTGACCTAAATAATCATATTTTTCAAAATCCTTTTGGGAAAAGCTTTGTAACTCACTGAAGCACGTTTTCCATATTTATTTGTAATTTTTTATTGAATAATTTTTTTTTTATTAATTTTTTATTGGTCATTTTTTGTCTTTTAAAAAATCATCGTGTACGTCACGCATAAGATGATCTAAACTTAACATTTTTTGAAATTTTTTTTTTAAATTGAAAAGAATTGTCTAAAGTACGTTTTCATACAATTTGTTTTACAAAAAAATATTTTAATAAAAAGTTATTAAAATATTAAAAAACCCTGATAATTCAAGGTTATGAACCTATTTCATCATAAATTGATTAAAAAATAAAAAAAATAATTTAATTGTAAAAAAAATTACATATTTAGAATCTACATTGTCTCCTCTATAATGGGTTTTAATTTCGTCAAAATATTCTGCAAAATAGGCCTTTAAATATATGCCCAAAGTCACTATTTTGTTGTAACATTGACAGGGCCTTCAAGGTGCAGGTCAAACTAGGACCAGAGGTCAGGGTCGGGTCCCCAAAGCATTTTTCGAAGCGGGTTACAAAGCAAAACCTGAGCCTAAAATTCAAATTTTGAATAACGGGATCCCGTTTATAGAACGCGATCCCGTTCTATAAAATGGGATCCCGTTTACTACTGCATCGGTGGTGAATAAAACGGGATCTCGTTTAATAAACGGGATCGCGTAGTAAACGGGATCCCGTTTTATATAACGGGATCCTGTTTTATATAACGGGATCCTGTTTTATAAAACGGGATCCCGTTTTATATTTGCCCGTTTTTTTAATAAGACTGTACTATGACTGTCATTTCTGCAACTTGCCCTACAGTACGGCCGACAGCGACTCTTGCAGCATTCTTTGGCATATTTCTTTCTTTTGCAGGTCCATCAACTTGAAGTATTGTTGGTATTTTGATAGAAGCCATCATGGAGACGTTATTTGAGTGGAATTTTGTTGAATTGGTACTTGTTTGAAGGATTTGAAACACATTCAAGTTTTTGACATTACATGCTTCATAAATTTTTTAATCATGGGATCACAAAGTCGTAATAAGAGGAAAGATAGGAAGCTATTAACCCCTGAAGAAATTGAAGCAAAGAGAGTGAAGGAGGCAAAAAGGCAAAGAGATAGAAGAGTAAAGATTCAATCAATGAACAATGCTGAAGCATCCAATTCCACAACTATTGAAGATAAAAACATTGAGGAGACCATGGATATAGATGATGCAAGTTTGCAAGAGGTGAATGTGGAAACTAATACGATTATGCAAACTACTCCTGGTATGTCTTCAAATCCCTCTATTAATGCTATGGAGAATGTTTCAATGGGCACAAATCCAGGTACTTCTTCAAATCTACTTTTGAATGAAATGGAAATAGTGTTGATAGAAGATTTAAAACAAGCTGGATATAACAATGTTGAGATTGATAATATTCGTAGAGATCAAAATTTGAAACAAATTGTAGTTGAAAATGAAAATGAAAATCCTTTTGTTGAAAATGAAAATGAAAATCCTTTTGTTGTTGAAAATGAAAATGAAAACCGTTTTGTTGTTGAAAATGAAAACCGTTTTGTTGTTGAAAATGAAAACGAAAATCTTTTTGTTGAAAATGAAAATGAAAACCGTTTTGTTGTTGAAAATGAAAATGAAAACCGTTTTGTTGTTGAAAATGAAAACGAAAATCCTTTTGTTGAAAATGAAAATGAAAACCGTTTTGTTGTTGAAAATGAAAATCGTTTTGAAGTTGAAAATGAAAATGAAAATCTAGGAAGTGATGTTGAAAATGAGAAATATTTTTTCAAAATTGAAAGAGATGTTTTGGATAATCTTCCTGGTAAAATTTCTTGGAGACAAATAAGAACACATGCCAATAGATTATATAAGGAATTTTTTAATCGTAAAAAACTATCATTTCAATGTCAACTAATGATGCAATTAATGAGAATGTGGAAAATGAGAAAAGTAATGAAAATGTTAGGCATTTTTGTTAAACCAAGAAAAAAAGATCAATCACTAAAACATGCTATGTCTACTGTTGCTAGTGCCATTGAGTCTATTGGAAGTAATAGTCGATCCAAAGATAAAAATGCAGCAAGACGAGCTATAACAACTGCTATAGTGAATAAAACAACTTTGAATAGAAGAATGGTAAGCAATATTAGTGGAATTCTAAAAATACATCCTAAAACATTGGTAAGAGCGGCAAAAAGAAGAGAAAGTATAGAAAATGATCCAATTAACCAATGTTGGAGTTTTAGTGGTCGACTCCCGAGATCTGACATGAAACTAAATGTTGAAATCAGATCTTTGATCGAAAAATATTGGCATGATAATACTAGGATATCGTCTAATGCTAGAGATGTTTTAAAATTAAGAGTGGTGTCCAAAGTTCGCGATCCTCATCCAAAACACCTATTAGATACAACGCAAACTGAATTTTATAGAAAATTTTGTGATGAATTAGTGTTACCTGGTAATATTAAAATAAGTCAAAGATCTTTTGAAAAATGCAAACCATGGTATGTAAAGATTAATAAGGAACGAATATCTTGTTGTTGTAAAACGCATGTTCAATTTCGTTACTATTATGATGTGTTTCAATATATACGTTGTACTTTACATCGTAACATGATTATACATGAATGTGATATTAATATGCCAACTGAAGCAATAAAAGAGTTTATATCAAGTTTGTTCTGTGAAAGATCTAATGAAAAAGGTTTTTATTTAAGTTCATGTATTTCTGGACAATGCATTAGTTGTGGCAATCTTTCTTTGTTAAGAGTTTGTATGCATGAAAGTGTTGAAAATGATTTTGGACAACAATTAGTAGATGTTAAAAGATTTAAGAATGTTGAATATTCTTTAAAAGATGGAAAATTTGGAAAGCGTTGTGATTTAATTACAGAAAAGGTTAGTGTGCATGCATTCATATCAGAATTTAAAAGTAAAATTATACCAAAATATGTCAAGCACTCTCAACAAGCTCGATGGCTTGATGGACAATTTCGTGAATGTAGAAACATATTTCCAGTTGGTACTATACTATCAGTGGTTGATTTTGCAGAAAACTATACTTTAGCTCCGCAAGAGGAAATTCAATCACAATATTACAATTCAGTGCAGGTTGCTATGTTTGTTCATATTGTTTATAGACATGCAGATGATAGCACAGAGAATGATAGAAAAGTTTTGAGGGAGTATCATTTCTATTTGAGTGACAATCGGTTACACTCGTTAGAGTTTGTTCAATATTGTTTCAATATATTTTATACAAATTTAAGAGAAAGAGGAATCCAGATGACTGAACATCTTATATGGTCAGATAATTGTACGGGGCAGTTCAAGAATGCTCGAATGTTCTATTGGTTATGTAGGGTTCACAAGGAGAATAATGTCCAACATATGTGGAATTTTTTTGAAGCTGGACATGGTAAAGGAGAACATGATGGAGCTGGTGCATGTGTTAAAAGAATTCTTGCTAGACAACAATTAAAATTTGAGGATGCAGTAAAATTTAAAGATGCACGTGGGATTGTAGATTGGTGCAATACAAGATTATGTACACCTGGATCAAGCGAATACTCTACAGTTCGTCGATTCTTTTGGTTGGTTGAAGAAGAAAATATTCTACCTAGACTTGATTGCCAAACAATCAGTGGATCTACTAAATGGCATTCATTTAGGAGTTCGAATGCAAGTACATGGACTATCTGGACAAGGGAGCTTGCATGTTTTTGTCAGTTTTGTATTTCAGGAGATTGGGAAGCATGTGAGAATACAGAATGGGTTGAAGAGTGGAAACAAAGACCATTGACACTTGCACAAGCACATAATCAAAGTGAAACAACAATTGAAGACAATGATCAACTGTTTGTATCAGACGATTATGACTGTGTTTCAGACCTTGTACAAGAAGGTAATTTAATTCAAATCATTTCATTTTATTTCACTTTGATTACTAATTTGTAGTGCTTTTATTTATTTATGTGTACATATGAATGCATGTATGTTGATTGGTCAAATTTTATGGACATGTGCAAATTATTGAATCAAAATTTGTTTTGCAGGACATGTGTATGCTGTTGTTGCACCAAAGAATAATGAAGAGGAAACTGAATATTGGTTGGCTCGTTGTGTGGAGACTAAACATACGTTAACAGCACCTCGAGAAGATGATGATGGCTTTCCTTATCCAACAGGTTTGATGATCCCCTTAAGACATCCCCTTAAGCATATTTTAAGAACTTCTTTGATCCCCTTAAGCAAATTTTAAGTATTTCTTTGATGATGCCTATCATTATCCAATAGGTTCGGTGGTGGTTGTTGGCACTTGGCTACGGAAATACCTAATAAGGAAGAATGGTTTGCCTGCATTCGAAGATTATGAAACACATAAGAAGATTATACACTACTCACATTTGGTGTTGGCAACAAATATAAAACTGGAGAGGTATCACGGAAAACCTACAAATAAAGAGTTATGGAACATTTCTATGGAAGACCATGAGACAATCATCGATGCATTGGAAAAAAGAGAGGATGGAGATGGTACAATGGAATAAGTAAATACAGGTAAATATAGTTAAATAGATTTATATTGTTGTTTTAAATATGTATTAAATACATGTTTTGATATTTCTTGTGCGTTATTAGTTGAAATTGATTTAATTTATCCTTTTATATCCTCAGGCCATCATCACAAATTCATCAAATACTTTGAAACAAAAACTTGAGAGGCACTCGTAAATACAGGTACAAATTGTGTATATCTAGATAGTTTTATATAAATTAAAATACATGTTTTGATTCAGATATATTGATAAATTGCTTGTATTATTTTTATATCAGGTGGCATGAAGACCTGCTACATTCTCCTCAAGTTTTGGATTTTCTTGAGATGGCATATAACGACATTTTGTATTTACATTATTTTGAGTTGGCATATATGTACATACACAATTACATTATTACACATTTTGTTCATAAATTTGTATACATGTGTATGTACACAATTTTATACTCTACAGTATTAAATTTATCAAAATTATTATTTTATGTATTTTATTTGTTAAATGTCCATGTTTTTCTACTTATAATTTACTTTAAATTTGATTTATTATATTGTTCAATTTGGTTGCTTTGGGCAACTTCACCAAATTTTGAGAACTTAAGACGTCCCCTTAAGACATCGTAAATTAGGACCCCTTAAGACATTCAAAAAGTTAGCATAGCTTCTCTCATTAAGGTTATGTGGAATTAGTATTTGTGGCTTGAAACTCCTAACATTTGGTATCTATAAGTAGTAAAATCACATCAAGCCTACATGACAATTTGATGATGATAAATAAGTCCTAATCATAGTCATGTAGGTGTGAATTACACTCCTACCAGTAGTTTCACTCTTGGTGGCATGTCCTGTGTGTTCTTCCCCCTCTTGAGCATCTTTTTCAACCCCCAAATGATTCATAACTATGGGGAGTTGAGATCATTGTAGATCTCTAAATAGGTAATTTTTGTAGGCTACCAAAGGGGAAGATTTCTACTAACTTCATTCCTAATTTGTGTCATTTATGCTACAATGAAATTCCCACCTCCACTAATAAATTGTAGGCCTAGTTCCAAAGTTATAGTTCACATGTTTTTTTAGCAACAATTATCCTTGTAGGCACTCCTCCACCCATTTGGTGAAGAAGTTGTGTCCACTTAAGACATCGTAAATTAGGACCCCTTAAGACATCTTAAATTACATGATCAACACAAGATGTTCAAGCACCAAGGCACTTGGATAAATATAACTATAACCATGCTAGGATCATTTAATATTTAACTTAGTTGATCTCTAGATGAGAAGATGTGAGAGATTGATCCCTCCTAGTAGGCAAGAGATCCTCATGAACTTATCTCACTTTTTAATGCTTTGTTTTGATTTGCTTACCATTTTATTGCTTAAAATTTGACCAGGACCTAAATATGCATACCGTGAATGAATGGAGGAACTTTATTACGACCTCATCACTACATAAATTCTTTCAATGCAATTTCTTCATTAAGCGCAAATCTAGATCAACAATCTGACACTTGTAGATTTATATATGACAATTGATTATTTCTATTGATGTGATTCTATATATCTTATTATGGTTGATCTCAAATGTTTACATTTCTTTTCCTTCATGCACATGGTTCTAGATTAGTGTTTGATTTATGATTAAATTTAGGGATGCTTGTATATACATATGTATGTGATGTTATGCTTTTATAGTTTATGATGTATATGCAATGTATGTATGCATGGATAACATATATATAAATATGGATGCACCTAAACTAACATGATGGTTTTACATGATTATTACTTTGACATGTGTATGATTTTGAACTACGACAAGATTGCATTTATTGTGTGACATGTAAAAATATATAGTCCAGGTTCAACAATATATATATAAAGTCCAGGTCCATGTTCAAAAAATATATAAAGTCCACATGTTCAACAATATATATATAAAGTCCATGACAAACAGTATATAACAAATAGTCCATGAAATAGTCAAATATATAAAGTCCAGGTCCATGTTCAAAAAAATATATAAAGTCCATGTGTTCAACAATATATATATATATATATATATATATAAAGTCCATGACAAACAGTATATAACAAATAGTCCATGAAATAGTCAAATATATAAAGTCCAGGTCCATGTTCAAAAAAATATATAAAGTCCATGTGTTCAACAATATATATATATATATATATATATAAAGTCCATGACAAACAGTATATAACAAATAGTCCATGAAATAGTCAAATTATACATCTAGCCTATGTTTGAAATAACCTATCAGATACTATCTCTATCATCAAGAGTCCTCTTCACACCATGCGAACTACTCAAATGACCTGAATCACTCTGCAAAAGAGAAAGATTTATATGAAATTAGATGTAAGATGATAAGGAAATAGATAATTTAATGACAATTTTTAAATTTATAATTTAAATATCATAAAATTAAATTACCGTGTGAGGCTGAGAGGCATGCTCTGGTGCACTTGGACCTGTGTCTCCATGCTCTGAATCAATCTATTTAATACAAGAGAAAGTTCAAGTTGAAATTAGATATACTTGACGATTTTAAAAATGATTTAATTGAATTTAATCTATAAGAACTATCATATTTAAAAATTATTATACCGTAAGAGGAACTTGTTGTGAATCCTCTATTCCAGGACCTGTCTCTACAGGCTTAGCTCCATGACATGTATCGAGCTATAATTTAAGAAAAAAAAATTTGGAATGTACATGTCAACATATATATATATATCTATCAAGAAATTTACTTTAAGTTCAGAACGTATATTTTAATTGTTCAATTTAAATCTAATCTAAATTTTAAATTATACCGTATCAGGTTGCCCATCTCCTCTGTCCTCCTGCTCTGCATGTGCTGTGTGTTGCTCATGAAACGTGTCACTAACAAGCTCCTACAATGTCATTTATATTTAAGTTAGCACATGTGTGTACAAATCAGGTTTTAAAACATATATATAATTGACTTACAATGTACATGTTATTAAATACGTTTTTCAACAACCTGAAATGCAGTCGACTCCTGATATAAACTTGGATTATCCAAGTGTGCTACAATGCCCATCCTCATAGTTGTGTCAACCTGCATAGACATATTTATAAAATATTAAATAGTACATGTGCACGTTTTTAGATACACTGATATCAAAATAGAAAAATTTAAGTATATATATACAGTTTTTTAAAACAATATGTGTACATACTGTCAGAGTGTCATGTGAGATGCCCAATGATGGAGGAGCGCTCGAGACACCCTGAGATGGAGGATTCAATGTGGAAGAACCCTGAACCAATTCATAAATAAGTTCATAAATATTTAATTGTACACACATTCAAGACTGAATTTTACAAAATTACAAATCATTGAAAATGTACCCCAAATGGGTGCCCGAGATGAACAGGTGTCGATGAAAAATTAATTCGATCAATTGTGACCCCTGTTGCCATCATCTACACCAAACAAACCAAACAATTCGATTGTTAAAATATTACAATTTAATTGATCATCTATATGTTGATTAAAAACACGTGGTTAAAAAATTGTTTTAAATTCAACATGTGTACATAACCTATATATACCTGTGTCGAATGATCAGTGGGATGATCCTCAGCAAATAGATAATCAACAAATGATTCAGTGCCCACATTATCAGATGATGCATGTGTAGCTGAAGTGGGTGCAATTGCCTGATCAGGTCCATAACACAACTGATTGCAACTTGTACATGTATGAGGCATCGACACATGTGGAGTGGCACTAGGACCACTTCCATCATCAACTCCTCCATGCTCTCTAACTCGAGCTACCATCATAGAAGTCTGCTCATGTAGGCTACCTGAGAGTGCACTCAATGTGCCTAGTGTGGATACCACTGCACGATGCTCGAAGAGCAAAGGAATGGCAGCAACAGGAGGGTCAATAAGAGGTTGAATAGGCACTGGTCATTGGGGATCAACCCGTGCCCCCAACCTCTGTTGTGGCATGCCACCACCAACACCCTGGAATGATCTAAAATCAAAGTAGTTGGGTTTTTTATTCATAACAAACTCTACATATAATTTTCTCAAAAAATATAAAGGAACCTCACAATTAGCATGAGGTGGATAATCAAACACCATCCACCATCTATCCCAAAAATTAGCAGACATTCCTTCATGCCTACACCACCTGATTGATATTCTTTTCTTATTTGCAGGAATAGGTTCATTTGTAATGGGATGTCTAAAATATTGTGCTAAATGAGCTTTTGTGATTTTAAGATCCAAAATAGTCTTATAGGAGAGGCCATCAGCATAAAATTGGCGCCTCTCCTCTCTCCATTTCTGGAATCCATCAAAATCTGAGTCAATAGACCTCACAGAATCTACAATGTTTTGCATCAAAGATGCAAAACGTACTACGTGAGGTGGCATGAATTGTTCACTGCGAATGGAATTCAGTTTTTCTTGTATCGAATCCACATTTTCATTTATTATGGCTCGCAAGCGAGCCTGGTCAGTTCCAGGTGGGGGTGGAGGTGGAGGTGGAGGCGGGTCATCTGAGGTGGGGCATCTAGAGGTGGGGCATTTGGCGCTGGGGGTGGGGGTGGGGGTGGGGGTGGGGGTGCGGCCGGATCATCTTGTGCATTAATAAAGTCCTCAACATCAAAGTGAATATCATCTAGATTCATGATGTATATATAAAAATCTAGATATGAACCTGCATATATATACATATAAACATACAAACTTCAGTACAAATTTAAAATTAAATCAAGAATATATATATATATGTTTCAAGAAATTACACTTGAAATAAATTTAAATTAAAAATATACAAATAATGTATACATGCATGTACAAATTTCAAAATGTAAGCGAGCTATTAGGACTACCATAATGATTGATACAATGGGCAATATATATTTCAAAATTTCAATGTGCATTTAAGTAAGGAAACTTCTCTGGACAATCATCATGTCATTCTTAAATGTGAATATGCATCCCAAATTTTGGACTATTTTAAAGAAATATGGTGCATTTAGGAACTTGGTGATTGTTGGGGTAAAGAGGAATATATGATCATGCTAGAAGAGGCACTGATTAGGCTCATAATTGGCCAAGGTTGCTTTGAATAAGGTTAAAACAAGGAGATACCCATGTTGATATTCACACCCTTTGGTCCACACCTACATTGGGATGGATTAAGCTTGAAATTTTGATGGGTAGCCAAGGGTAATCCTAGTGAAGTAGGAGGAGTATGTTATTAAGAGATGATAAGGGAAAACCTCTACCTATCTTAAAGCTTATGATTTTGGTGTCAAGAACACTAATATGGTAGATTCTAGGGCCATGATATCCAGGGCCTCAAGATGACTTGGAAACTAAACAAGATATCCCTTAGTGTGGAAGGAGATTCCAAGATCAACATTGATCATATGAAAAAGCATAGATGAAGCTTGTGGTTATTGGAAACTATTATATATTGGAAGTTAGAAACTTGGTGAATACTTGTTTAAATCTATCTCCTTCAAACATATCAAAAGAAAAGGTAATTATATTCTAGACTAGGCAGATAATGGAAGAAATCATTAAATTGCTCCTAGACATCTAGCATTTGTTGGGAAGAATATTTTTTTTACATTCAACTTGAAATCCCTAAGTTGTGCCTCCATGCTATCAAATGTTACTTGTATCTACCTTCTATACAATGATATTGAAGGGGTAGAAGGTTAGGCTAAGGATTTCTATATTGCTACTTAGATAAATTCCACATCTTCAATGTGTGGCATGAGCATATGCACAAAGCCTTGGAGGATATTTCTAAGATAATGAAGATAAACCTTCATGTCTTGATGCTAAATTGGATGATTCTATCCACTATGAGAATTAAGATGAGGAGGAGGTGACATAAATCCCTCCTATCAAATTCGAACAATGTTAAAAATGTCAAGGAAGTGGTAGAGGCTTTGTAAGGCTTGTGTAATTTGTCCCACCACCCTAGGATAAAGTTTTTTAGTTTATTAGTAATTCTAACACTACTTCAACTTATTACTCTACTAGGGTTAGGGCCACTATAATTTTCCCTACCACTAATATATCTTAAGACACCTATTGGTTTATGTTTCATGTCATTGTAGTATATTAATTTTCCCTACCACTATTGATTGAACAAACTATACCATATATATTAAGTACTCTAGCTCAATGATCTTAAGATTAATGAAATCAAGACTAACTATATCATCATTATGCTTAGATACACCCAACATGCTAATCAAGAACTTAATTACCTTCACAACCCTATTAGCATTGTATCACTCCTATTAGGGAGTGGACTTGAATGGGGCCAAAAGATTCTTTACCTCTTACGATTGTGACTTTGGGTTTGGCATGGTCAACTTGGAGAGGTTGTGTGGCATATCCCTATAAGAGGATGAAGGGTGATAGGAGGTTGTAGGATGGCTAAAAGCATTCACATGACGATAATGTTCAAGTTTAAATTTCAAGATATGCATCATGGTCTACAAGGTTCTCTTGTTCAAAAGGTTCATCATATTCTAGACAAGGCACTCACAATCATTGGTACCAAATTCAAGACCTCCTATTACAAGTCTCCATATAGCTTTAAACATAACACCTATAAACACAAAATTTATAGGGCTTGAATACAAGCCTGCCTCCCAGTTAGGAGAAGTTTCCAAATAATTGGTGAACTCACATGCAATAAGGGAATAACACATGCATACAAAATATGTAGAAGAAATCCCTGTAGCATGACTCGTGATTAATTAAAGTTAGGGTTAGGGTTTCAATTAGGATCAGGCTTAGGGTTAGAATTGAGGTTAGGGTTAGAATTAGAATTCAAGGGTTGCTAAATTAGGGTAAGTATTAGAGCTACAATTATGGTTTGGGTTATGGCTAGAGTTAGGGTTACAATTACAATTACAAGTAGCTCGTTAGGGTTAGGGTTAGGGCTAGAGTTAGAGTTACAATTACAATTACAAGTAGAGCTAGGGTTAGGGTTATGATTAGGGTTATAATAAGGGTTAGGGTTTGAATTGCATATAGAATTAGGGTTAGGATTAGGGTTAGAATTAGTGTTAGGGTTAGGGTTGGAATTGCATATAGAATTAGGGTTCAATCTAGCTAGAAATAGATAAATTAGTCAAGATGGTTAGATAGCTCAATTTTGTTTCCTATTTCCTACAAAATGCAAAACTAGTTATTGTTTTCTATTTAGTTGTTAGTCCCAACTCTTTCCTTTTAAGAAGTATATCAAATCTAATGTAGTAGTAGATACTTCTACATATACAAGTTTCTGTTAGGAGAAAATATATTTTGCCAAATTTGTATAGAGTTGTCTATATAGTGTGTTCCAGGGTAATCAAATGATGTAAGTCACAATTTAGAGGGTTGAGGGATAAGTTTGTGTTGAGTCTATAACAGGTGTTTTCTTACATAGACCGAGCTCCATAATCTAGGTGTCTCCATGTCTAACTCAAATGTTTCAACTTGGTCCATATTATATCCAGATTAATGATAAAATTTTATATATATGGCTATGCACAAGATCCACGACCATATCAATGTTTGGTAGAGAAAAGTTATCTAAGTTGGGGTAGATCCTTTTTTGATGTCTCAAAAGTTAGTGCAAACATGAATTCCCTTAGTTTTCTTGTTAACTAAGACCACATTAGATCTACCCATTTAGGAAAAGTAATAGTCTGAATGAACCCTGGACATCCAAGAGTTTATACAATTCTTCTATGACCACGAGGGCTACTTGGGGGTGCATTTTGCGTAGCTTTTATTGAATAGGTTTGGCATTGAGGTGAACCACAAGATGATGCATGAATTTAAAGATGGAGTCTCAAGGCATATCACCATAAGACCACATGAAGAAATCAACGTAATATTTAACATGGTGACATGGTTATATATGCCTTCTTTGATGTCAAGGTCCAGTGGAGCTACTATCTTAGAGAGTTTAGGGTCCAAGATTCTATTCACAGGTTGATGTTTATAGCATGTCCTCAATAAGGAGAGGGGAGTCATGTCTTGTATCTAAGTGGTATCTAATGGAAGGTGAAGTTTGTCAAATTGAGGAGCTCTTGGGAAGTGTCCATTTTTATTATATCATTTTAATCGATCACAAGTTTCTTCTTATATAGATTGTTGCTATTCTGCCTAGACTAGGGTGCCTCAGGACTGAAGGGTTCTTTCTTTCTCTCCAAAATAAGCATATATGTAGGTGTTAAGTATGGTGGAAAAGTCTTTCTTATGATTACAATGGGGATGTGGTCTTGACACTTGATAAGTTTCATGATGGCTTCATCATTTTGGAAAACATCAAATCATAAAGGGTCGTGTTGGTCCCAATCGATAAGCTCAAGGTATTCTAGGTCTAAGGAGATGGTGAGGATAGTGACCTATCATGAAAGAGGTTAGTGGTGGAAAGATCTTCGTAAGGATCATGAGTGGAGCCTACATCAATGTCATTAAGATTAGGGAAAGCATTACCAATGAGGTTTCAAGCTCGTATCACAATTAACATCACGATGTTCATTCCAGGGGCATAACCTAGCTAGTGAGGACAGCTACTTGAGTATATCAAAAGTTACATAAATGTTGGCTTCATTTCATTCTTAATTAGTTGGCTATCACAAAAACTGTAAAATTTTCTCAATTCTTGATTAGTTCTAGTTGTCTCTAAATGTTTGATTATGAAGGATGTGATAACTTGGTTTTATTATGGTTTGTTGTAATTTTTTTACATGATAGTTAGCTATTCAATAATGCCTTTAAAATACAATGACATACATTGTTATAAGTAAATTTTATAAAAACCAAATATACATATCATCCCAATTTGCTATATAATTTTTGACAGTTTGTTCAAAATCTCTCCTTTCATATGATACAATCGTTTCAAAATTTCAATTGCATTTTGCAGCTAAAATGTTTGAATACACCTATTCAACATTCAAATTGAACTCAAATTTTGACAGTTTGTTCAAAATCTCTCCTTTCATATGATACAGTATTTTCAAAATTTCAATTCTATTTTACAGCTAAAATGTTTAAATAGAACTATTTAACACTCAAATTGAACTCAAATTTTGACAGTTTGTTCAAAATCTCTCCTTTCATATGATACAGTATTTTCAAAATTTCAATTGTATTTTACAGCTAAAATGCCTAAATATATCTATTCAATTCTCAATTTTAAACATAATTTTGACAGTTTGTTCAAATTCTAACATTTTATATGATATAGTCTTTCAAAATTTCAATTGTATTTTACATCTAAATTGTCAAAAATCAACTACTGATTGTATAAACCCTAAACCCTAAATAACAATTCAAAATTTAAATTTTCATTGTATTTTACATCAAAACAAACAATGGAAGGTATAAACAATTGATGGGTATTTTTTACAAGTGGAAAAATCCACTTACCTGGCTGGATGCTTTGAGAACTCGGGATCCCGTTTTCCTCTGGCGCCTGTCGCTGTTGAAAATGGGGTCTCTGCTATTTTTTTAAAAATTTAATACTTTTCAAAAACGGGATCCCGTTTTATAAAACGGGATCCCGTTTCATATAACGCGATCCCATTATATAAAACGGGATCGCGTTTATGGCCTCTAGGTTTGGGATCCCGGGAAAAACGGGATCGCGTTTTTGGTTCTAGGCTCGGGATCCCGAGGCAAAACGGGATCGCGTTTTCTATAAACGGGATCCCGTTTTTTGTTCCCCGATTTCGGAATTTTTTCTAACTCCGAAACTTCCACCTTAAGTGGACACAACTTCTTGCATCTACCCATAAAAAGTTTGACCTAGGACAAGACAGTGATAACTATTGACATAGATCAAGACATGGGATGACGATGATGGACACTGACAAATTTCCAAGCTATACTAGATAGGGAGATGGAAATGCAAACAAGGTCAATGGTTTTATTATGGATGGATAGATGAAGTGTGTTGTGAAAAAATGGAATGAACAAGACTCGACAGATGATGGGTGTTGACTCTACACATAGCCCTTGTTTGCCAGGTTTTGACTATGGTACTTATCCAAGGCGCCTGTTTACCAGGTTTTCACCATAGGACAAATTATTTGTTGATTTTTTTTTTGGTATACTCTGAGGATCAGGCATAGAACTTCTTGAGATGAACACTGTTAAGTGGCTCATCTAGAGGAATACTGTCAGGTGTAGCTAAAGTATAAGCTCCTGATCCATATGCTGCTATGACAATAAAGGGACCTAACCAGTTAGGCTCAAACTTGCCCTTCTTTTCTTGGTCTACTTGATTTCTCTGATTCTCTTTGAGTACAAGATCACCAACTTGAAACCATCTTTCTTTGATCTTTTTGTTGTAATTACGCTGGAGGCGGTTTGGATAGACATGGAGATGATTAAGCGCGGAAAGGTGCCTTTAATCTAGTAGTTCTAGCTCAGCTAATCTGCAAGTACGATACTCCTCTCCACCGATCAAGTTCTGCATGGATACTCTGAGGGATGGGATCTCGACCTCTATAGGTCGGATGGCTTTAGAGCCATAGACCAAGGCATATGGTGTGGCACCAGTTGGTGTTCTGATACTAGTACGGTAGGCCCATAGGGCAGAATTGAGCTGTAGGTGCCAATCACGACTAGCTTCATTGACTATTTTCTTGAGGATTTTGAGAATGGTTTTGTTGGAAGCCTAAGCTTGTCCGTTACTCTGTGGATAGTAGGGAGTTGAAAAGTGATGTTGGATATTGTACTGTGTGCACAAGGCATGGACATCTTGGTTCTTGAATGGTCTCCCATTATCAGTGACAATGGCTTGGGGAATACCATATCGACATATGAGGTAGTTAAGGATAAATTTGGCTATTTGCTTACCGGTGATATAGGTCATGGGAATGGCTTCAACCCACTTCATGACATACTTAGTGGCAGCAATGATGAACTTATGGCCATTGAATGAGGATGGGTGGATTTGTCCTACGAGGTCGAGACCCCATTGAGAAAATGACCATGGAGTCATCATAGGTTGTAGTTCATGAGTTGGTGTGTGAATTAAATCTCCATGTTGCTGGCATTGTAGACATTTCTTAGCGAACTATGCAACATCCTGTTCTATTGTAGGCCAGTAATACCCTATTCTGATTATCTTCTTAGTGAGATTAGGACCGGTAGAATGTGCACCACAGACACCTTCATGTATGTCTCATAAGGTAGCTTTGACTTCTTCCGCGTTAAGACATCGTAAGAGGATACCATCGAGACTCCGACGATATATTGTATCACCCAGAATGGTGTAACAAGAGGATCGACGGATAAAGGTTTTACATTGGGTGGATGAGAGTTCAATGGGAAAGGTACTGTTTTTAAGGTATTCATAGATATCTTCGTACCATGGGGAATTGGGACCAACAAGTTCACAGATGATTTCAATAACTGGAACATCGACGACTGGTATCAACAACTGCTCGATCAAGAATTCACATTTCTGTGTATTTGCAGGCATGTCGATAAGTGACCCTACAGAAGCCATAGAATCTGCAGCCTTGTTATGTTCTCGTGGAATTTGCTCAAATGTGATGCTCGAGAAGTGTGGTTTGTAGGCATCCACTAGTTGCTTGTAGGGGACCAACTTTTCATCTTTTGTTTGGTACTCATCTGTGACTTGTCGAATGACTAGTTGTGAGTCTTTATATACCTATAATTCTATGATGTCCCATTGAACTGCTGTATTGAGACCTATGAGGAGTGCTTCATACTCGGCAATGTTGTTGGTGCAAGGGAATGCAAGCTGATATGACTTTGGAATATAGTCATTTTGAGGTGTGATAAATAAGATGTTGGCCCCTGATCCATGCTGTGTGTAGGAACCATCAAAGTTCAACTTCCACATTATTGAGTTGGAAAGAGTGAAGAGATTCTCGTCTAGAAAGTCTGCTACCATAGGGTGTGTATCCGTCATGGGTGCTTCTGCTAGTTGATCTGCTAGGGCTTGTCCCTTGATTGCTTTACGATCCATATACTCAATGTCAAACTCACTAAGGATTATGACCCATTTAGCTAGTCTACCTGTGAGAGCTGCTTCTGCTAGTAGATATTTCAATGGATCAATTTTGGCTATGAGATTTGTATGTTGGTTTAGCATGTAATGCCACAACTTCTGGGAAGTGAACACTACTGCTAAACAAGCTCTTTCCATTGGTTAATAATTGAGTTCATATCCCACCAAGGTTTGACTAATATAATAAATTGCATGCTCTTTTCCTAACTCATCATGTTGTTCCAGAAGGGCCCCGAGGGCTGAAGTTGTAGTTGAGATGTATAATATCAAAGGTTTATCGGCAACTGGTGGTACCAAGACAGGAGTTGTAGCGAGATACTCTTTGAGCTGATCAAATGCAGCTTGACACTTATTGTCCTATCGAAATGAGACATCCTTTCGGAGCAAGTGTTGAAATGGTTGACATTTATCTGCTAGCTGTGAGATGAAACGCCTGATGGATTGCAACCTTCCTTGAAGGCTCCTTAATGCTTTGAGGTTCTTTGGTGGAGGCATCTCCACTATAGCCTTGACTTTTGTGGGGTCTACTTCGATGCCTCTACGAGATACAATGTATCCCAATAGTTTTCCTAATGTTACCCCGAAGACACACTTCTTTGGATTGAGTCTCACTTGGTATTTTTTGAGCTTTTCAAAAATTTGTCCTAGAACCTGTATGTGATCTGCCCTTGAAGACTTTGCTAGTATATCATCGACATAGTCCTCCATGATGTGATGAAAGAGATCGTGGAATATCACTATCATTGCTCTTTGATAGGTTGCCCCTGCATTCTTTAGACCAAATGGCATGACGCACCAATAATAGTTACCCCAAGGACAAGTGAAAGTTGTTTTATGCTAATCTTCTTCCGCTATCATTATCTGATTGTAGCCTAAGAATCCATCCATGAGAGAAAGCATTTCATGACCTACATTCAAGTCTACTATGAGGTCAATGTTCGGTAATGGAAAGTCATCTTTGTGACATGCTTTGTTAAGATCTCTAAAATTATTACACATGCAGATGCGCCCATTCGGTTTAGACAGGTACAATGTTTGATACCCAGTCTGAATAATCAATGGGTCGGATGAACTTTGCATCTAACAACTTCTGTATTTCCACTTTTACTAAGAGAGCTATTTGTGGGTGCATCTTCCTTAGCCTTTGCTTGACTGGTTTAACTGTTGGATCCACTGTGAGATAGTGAACCACTAGCCTAGGGTCTAACCCTGGCATATTATCGTAGGTCCACGCAAAGTTGATGGTTCTTTGTAAGAAGAATTTGTTAAGATTCTTGTGCTCTATTTCTGATAATGATGCTGCCAGGAATGTGGTCTTCAGATTTTGCTCTGTGCCAAGGTTCATCTCTGTAGAATCGTCCACTAAGAGAGATGACTTCTCCTGATACTTAGATGATAGGGGAAGGTCAAATTCTCCATCCTCAGGTGCCACAATTGGGTTTTCAGTGTTGGATATGTCTGTTGTTTTTACTATTTTGTGATCGAGAGGTGCCACAGTGTGGTTTTCACCTAGAGATCTTTCTTTGTTTTTACTTTTACGACTGGAGGATTTGGCATTCTCACCAAAATAAGCAGTTGGTTCCAATTCCATTACAAAACTAGCCTTGTGATCACCAAGAGGGATACCATCCTGAAGTCCCATGAACTCTGCAATAGCTTCGTCATTCTGAAAAACATCTAGTACGGGGGGCCCTTGTTGGTCCCAATCGATAAGTTCAGGGTAGACACGTGTTACTTTCTGGGTGTTTGTGGTGGATGTTAAGGATACGGATGATAGCATGAAAATGGAGGATTATGTAAATAGGTCATTCATATGGAGGGAAGAGTCATCAATGATATCCTCATTAGACGTCGAATCTGCAAGAGAAGTTTCAGCCACCTTGTCGAGGATACCCTCAATGTCCAAGGCACGTGGTACTTTCCTACCAAATCCTAACCCCTTCTTGTCTAGTTACTTCATCACAATAATGGGTTCCATTGTTCCTTGATTCTATTTTCCAAGGCCACCTTTGCCTTTATAGCCCATGTTTTTGACTATCATTAAGCCATTGCCATATTGCTTGACTGGAATTGTGCTTGGTTCTTTCTCCTTGTAGAGCCAAGAAGAAATGTCTTCAATTGTTTCCTCGGCCAATAATTTTCCCTTTTGAAATTGGGTTAGAGATGTTGGGGGAGGAATTGCTTCTTTTTTAGTTGTTTTGGCAATGGATGGTTGGCCGTAGGATTTAGGGGATAAAGGCATCTGCCCTACACAACAAGATTTTGAGATATCATATGTTCCAAAGCCTATATCACAAATGTGAGATTTGATTTCAGGAAGAGGATTAGGTTCATTTGCAGAGGCTTTTGTCAATTTTTAGGCTTGAACTACAGTGGGGATTCAAGGGCTTTGTCATTTTTAGGCACTTGGTTGCAATTCTTATAACTGCCTTGCAAGACATGACAGAATTCAAAAGGATTGGGGTCTCTTGGGATAGTGATCTCCGTATCATTGAATGGGAACTTGAGAGACTGATGGTACATTGAGGGAACAACTTTCATGGCATGGATCCATGGGTGTCCTAGGATAATATTGTAAGGTAGCTCAATGACAAGGACTTGGCACCTTGTTTCAAGCATGACTAGGCCTACTTGTATAGGCAAGTGGATAACACCTTCTGACCGGCATTCAACATCATCACACCCCTTGATTGTAATACTTTGATCAATGTTGACTTGATCCTCAAAGTATCCCAATTGTTTGAGTAACTTTAAAGAACAGATATTGAGACCAGCGCCACCATCTATAAGTATGCGTTTGATCTTGCATTTATGGATGAAAACCTCAATGTGAAGGGTATCATTGTGACACGGATCTTGGGATAGGAGGTCTTTCTCAGAGAAGACCACATTGTAGGGTGAAGCAATGTTACCTACTATAGCTTGAAAATTCACGACCGCTATGTTGTTAGGAACTAAAGACTCTTGGAGGGATTTTTCTAGCACCACTTTATGTGTAGGTGATGACCGTAGAAGGTCCAAGATAGAGATCTGTGCTGGCATTTTCCCTAGATATTCGACAAGATTATAATTGGATTGAGTTGGGAGACTGGGTGTAGGACCACGAATGGTGACAAGACCATGACAAGTTGTAACAATGCAATCCGTAGGTTTGCCTTTGATTGTGAGGGTAGACACCCAACTTTCTTCAAAATGACCCACAATGGAGTCATAGGAAGTGGAATCATTATTGATACCTTTACCTTTATCCAGAGGATGATGTAGACCATGGTTCAGGAATGGTTCCTTGTACATGTTGAGGTCTTTATTCGTGTGGTGAGCTGGTGGTTCATCCTCAAAAGAGATTTGGTTGCCCTTGATGAGATTTTGGATTAGCTGCTTGAGTTTCATGCACGATGTGGTTCTGTGCCCTTTGCTCCTATGGAATTCACAATATTTATTTTCTCTATACCGTGTAGTTTTGTAAATAGGTTCTCCATATGGGAGAGCATCTGGTAAGGTGAGGAGCCCTTTGTGTAAAAGCTTTTGTAGGACAGGCTCTATGGGCTCTCCCAAGGGAGTGAATTGACACCGTAGAGGGTAATCTTGTTGAGGCCGCCCTTGTTGTTGGTTTTGATATGGTTGTCTTTGTTGTTGCTGCTGTTGAGGTGGAGTTTGACTCGGTTTGGAAAGATGAAGTGGTGTTTGCAATGTTTGGACATGTTTAGAATCAACCACCCCATCGTTGACCACGTTTTTATTTTTTCTCCAAAACTTTGGTTTATCGCTTGTTTGTTGTTGAGGAGCATTGTCTTTAGTTTCTTTAAAGATTTTGACCACTCCTTTAGCAATGAGGGCCTTGTCAATCTTGATTCCCTTGTATGTAATTTTGTTGAAGGTTGTAGCATTAAGAATTTGCAAATGAAAACCCAATTCTTGGTTGAGATTCTGCACAAATATGCTAAGAAGCTGCTTTTTAGGTATCTTGAATGGGAATTTGCTAGCCATTTGTCTCCATCATTGAAGGAAAGAAATGAAAGTTTCACCATTTTTCTATTTGTTGTTGCATAGATCGGTCATGGAGATCTCATGCTCCATGTTGTACGAGAAATGGGTGCCAAATTTCTCCACTAACTCGTTAAAAGACTTGATACCCATGGGGAGGTGTGAGAACCATTCTATAGCTTGACCTCCAAGACTGCGAGGAAATAGACGCATAAGATATGTGTCGTTATGTGAGACCTCAAAGCAAGCAAGATAGAATTCCCTGAGATGGTCTTTTGGGTCCCCTTTTCCTTTGTATTTATCAAACTTGGGAATAGTGAAATTGTGAGGAAAAGGGATCATGGGTAATGACCGATCAAAAGGATAAGGACACACTTCTTCTAAAGAGAAGGTCTTTTTGGTGTGGCCAAATGTTAAATCGGCTAGCTATTGTTGAACTTCCGCGATTTTTAGCTCCATCATTTTGGGAGGGCCTGGAAACATCTCCTGGTGTCCTAGAAGTGGTTGTTGATGCCCATATAGAAGATTTTAGTGTAGGCCATGGGAATTGGTGTTATAAGGGTCATATGATTGGTTGGGGTTGTATGTGTTTTGATTTTGAGGAGGTGGGGGTGGCACTAGGTAAGAATGTAGGCTTTGTGATGGTTGAAGAAAAGAGTTTGGTGGCGGAAAGCTAAAGTTTGTTGGGTTAGGTTGTGGTTATGTAACATAGCTTTGTGAAGTTTGGTTTTGGGAATGTTGAGGGTGGTTAGGAAATGTGTTGAAAAAGTTTAGCGTTGATGATTGTTGTGGTGGGGGGACATAGGTAGATGTGTTTTGTGATGGTTGAGGTTTATTGAGGATGAGCGTAGAAGAATGTTGTGGTTGGGGTTGCATTACTCTGGTTGGTTGAGGGATACAAAGGTTTGATGATGTTGGGGGTGGTGTTTGTTGAGACCCTTGTTGCATGGCTACGTAGTTGTTCCTCGAATTGTAATTTGGTGGGAAACCTTCTCGTGATGGGGTAGCAAATATTCCACTTGCGATTGGTGTGGACATTCTAGGAGTTTGTTGTATGTTTGATCGACCTATGGCGGCTTGTTTGACTAGCTCTGCTTGACGTTGGAGAGTCTCTTGTTGGTGTTTGTAGATCTCCATAGGATTTAGAAGTGGTGATATGGGTCTCTCTCCTGTTGGGTTTTGATAAAGGGAATTCTCATATTGTGTGATTGTTCTCCCTTGTGAGCTTTGTTTGTGTAAGGGCGTGGTCACTGTTGACATGGTTTGGACCACAGGTATGGCATCATATGTGTTGTTTGTGTCCTTGAGATTGGATCTTGAGGTAATTTTGCTCCTTGTTTGGCTAGCAAGTGGAAGAAATGATCTTGGTTCTCGCTAAGGATTTTGTTAAAGGCGGCTATGACTTTAGGATCTTGCAGGACTTCATCAAGGTCTTGTCCATCTTCTTGAGAGGATTGACCTTTTTCAAAGTGTCGCTCTTCTTGAGATGGGACTTGACCTATGGTATAACCTTGTGGAATAAAGTCTGGAGGCATGCCGGTGGTATAGTGAGGTGTACTTACTAAAGGGACCCTACCTTCTTGAGATGGGACTTGATCGATACTATAACCTTGTGGAACAAAATTCGGAGGCATGTCGGTGGTATAGTGAGGTGTACTTACCAATGGGCCCCTACCTTCTTGAGGATCGTTTGGTTGGTCAAGCTGCGACATGTTTGGAGAGTTGGTCGATCTTTCCGCTGGTGTCTTGGGAGCAACCTTGGGAGTAATGTTAGATTGGCCTAATTGAGGTGTGTGAGGAGGTGATTTGCACTTCCTTGGGACAACTTGCTTGGTCTTCATAGTTTTCTAGAGTCTAGTGGCTACCATGGAATACATTAGGACAATATGCTGGGATTCTGCTTGTGTTTTGGAAAAGACAAATTTTGATGTACAGTTTACTGGACAAAAGGCATTGTACTGTTTGACCAAAGGTGCAGGACTATGCCATCAAAAGTGAGCTACTGTTATACCAAAGGTGATGGACTGAGCTACCAAAGGCGATGGACTGAGCTACCAAAGGTGAGGTACTACTATACCAAAGGCGAGCTATTGTTAGACCAAAAGAGAGCTACTGTTATACCAAGGGCGTTGAAGTAGGCTTTGCCAGAGGCGGGGTATTGTTATACCAAAGCCGGGCTACTGTAATACCAATGGCGAGCTGCTGTTATACCAGAGGCACTGAAGTAGTGTCTGTGATGTTTTATAAGGTAAATTTTGATAGATTTGGTTTTGGTTTTGATTGGATTTGCTTTGGCAAGAGAAAACACATCAAACAAGTTTGCAAAAAAAGGACTGACACAACAAATAGTGTATGTTTGAGGCTCACAAAAATCTCAATGTTTCCACAGGTATAAGACAATTGCAAATAATATCAAGCACTTTTTATCCCTAGAGACAAGGTTTCATTGCAGTAGATTAGCTCACAACTTAATACTTTGTTGACCAAATGTCATTCCATAAAGGTGTCAGACATTTGTATCTTTGCGAGAGATGATAGGTAGGGATATCTCACCCTCCCCTCGGAAAGCTCAAGTAGGTCACAAGAGCTTTATGGCCGAGGGAATACTATCTCTTCTCAAGGGAGCCAATGGTGAGTATCTTGAGGGCTTAAATCGATTCCCCTTGCACTAATGATTATCGCAATGTTCAGAGGTAGATCAGGTAGTCACTATCTAGAATGGTTCTTAGTAACTTTGAGGGACCAACACCTTACGAGAAATGTGACAAGCTACTAAAAGCTTTAACCATTCCTACTAAGAGTATCAAACACTTCACTCGATGTGAAAATCATTTCCACAAAGAGCTAGTACACCTCTTTTCAATTTAGCACCACAAGGTAAGGTTGACGTCGGTTAGGACTTGGCTTTCATCTTATCCCTCTTATATAAAGGTTCAAAGGAAAACTCTGTTTAGGGTCGTCCCTTTTGGATGAAGTGCAATCCAAAAATAGGCCCTTCTAAAGGAATAACTGAAATGTAAGAGCAAGCACGTCAAACAAAGGTTCACTTGTCCCGTTATAAGAAAAATAAAGTGCAACTAGATTAGACACACACACATTTGTAGTTGTCAATTGTCCCTTATGAAATTGAAGTGTTTGGCATTCATGTCCATTGTCCTTTAGAAAATTGAAGTGTTTTTGCATTCATGTCCATTGTCCTTTAGAAAATTGAAGTGTTTTTGCATTCATGTCCATTGTCCCTTAAGAAAGCAATATGTTCCTAAGACTTAGATTGCCAAGGTGATTTGTTCAATTGTCCCTTAAGAAGGCAATATATTTCTAAGACTTAGTGCAATAGATTGAGATTTCTTCAACGCTTGTCCTGCATGAACATGTTAGGGAAACCCATTTACTTTGTGTGAGTGATAAGAAGCTGCAACAAGTTGGTTAGTTCCACATAAACTCAAAAGCTAGCAAAAATACATCAATTTAGCCAAACGCGCTTGACTGTATTACCAAAGGCGACTTACTGTTTGCTGAAAGCACTGAACTATGTTACTGGAGGTGAGACACTATTATACCAAATGCGCAGTACTGTACTACTAAAAGTGTGGTATTGTACTACCAAAAGCATGGTACTGTTATACCAAAAGTGAGGTACTGTACTACCAAACATGCGGTACTATACTACCAAATGTGTGGTACTGTTATACCAAAAGCGAGCTACTATACTACCAAACGCACAGTGTAATAACAGGCCTACAAAAAAATAATATTTCATCAAGAAAGCTAGATCAAAGGATGATTGAATGATTGGATGATGATCTAGGATGTTGATAAGTGATAAGATGCTGCACCAAGTGATATTAGTTCCAAAGAAAACAATAAGATGTTGAAAATCAAGTCAAAACCCTAACAATAAGTTAGAAACCCTAGAAAACCAAAGTGAAATCCAAAAAATTGGTGACAAATATGATGAGATACAAAAGATTAAATATCACCAATGGATTTCTTATGATTTTCTATGCAATTTAAAAAAAAGCATAAAATTTCGTTAAGTTTTGAGAAAGTTATGGGGTTTTGAAGTTTGAGAGCTTGTTATCCCAGCCAAAAGCGCTTTACTGTTATGCCAAGTGTACTTTACTGTAATACCAAAAGCGCGGTTCTGTGCTACCAAGGGCATCGTAGGATTGCTCGAAAGTGCTGTACTGCTCTACTAAAGGTGCTTTTCTGTGTTGATGTGCGCTGTTCCGTATTGTACTTAAAAAAAATTAATTTCTCAAAGTAAAAGAGCGATTAGTGGGTTCCACCAGGCGTACCAAAATGTGTATGAGGAAAATTGATTATGTTTAAATGATAAAATCAAAACTATGATAATAACCAAATCAAAAACCCATAACATAAAGAGATCTATCTAAATAAAAAACCATTATTAATAAATCAAATTAAGAAAGCTTTTACCAGATCGTATTGTTCTCTTTTGTCGAATGTGGATTGCTCAATAACGCTACGAAACCATGTTTGCAACAAGCAAGTGTAGGTGCTCAAAGATCAATGTCAAAAGATCGTAAGTTGCTCAAGAAGATCAATGTCAAAAGATCATAAAGTGCTCAAGAAGATCAATGTCAAAAGATCGTAAAGTGCTCAACGATGAGATGTATACTCCAAGCGCTGTAAAGGATGCTTGAGAATAAGTGATCGAAGAGGATTTGTGAAGGAGATGAGGGGGGTTTATATAGGTTTCAAACTTGATCGATCAATGGTCCAGATAATTCAAAAGAATCAACGGAGGAGATAAATCACATAACCATGATGAATGTGCACACGACATGTGTCAATCCATAAGGATATTTTTATTAAGATATGATGGAAACAACATTGATTGAATAGATAACTCAACTTGTGATTTTGACTTTTTTAGAGTTCTAAAAATAAGACTGATTGTGCACATGAGTTAACAAGATATTTTAAGAGGAATTGGAAGATAACTGAAATTAAATAAATAAATAAATTTATTTAATTGTGCATGATTGAGGAACATAAGATTATAAAAAAAATGCTTGATTTTATTTATTTTTAGAGTATTGAGACAATTTAAATAAATTTGCATGATGTATTTAAATTTAGAAGAACAAGTGATTTAATTAAATAATGTAGAATTATTTAATTATAGATAAGATAGAATTGGATGAGTTAATTAAATAATTGGATTTATTTAATTAATGTAGACTTGAAATTTGAAAGAGGATAATGATTTAATTAAATAATTAAAATTATTTAATTTTGGAAGAATAAAGTTGAATTTAATTAAATTAATTAGATAAAGAGAATTTATTCAATTAATGTTGAAAGTATGTGATTTAGAAGAAATAGATGAAATTAATTAAATAATTAGATTATTTAATTAACGCTGAATGTAGGTGATTAGACATATTAGACGAAATGCAAGTGATTCAAAGACATGGTCATTTTAGGGTGTCTATAATACTGATAAGTCTAAATTATTCCAAACCCCTTCAATCGTTCTCCTTTGCTTCTTTTTATATTGTTGTTCTTGTCTTACTCCAAAAGAATGAAGATGGATATGAGCAACCTGTATCTTTTTCAGTAAATCATTGCAAGCAACTGAGTTGAAGTATTCCATAATGGAAAATCATGCTTATGCATTAGTAAAGGCTGTGAAAAATTTCAAATCATACCTCATAGTGCGAAGACCATAGCATATGTGCCACACACATCAGTAAAAGATATATTTATGTAGTAGGAAGCTTTAGGTAAAAGATGCAGATGGATCAACATGATCCATGAATATGACATGGATATACAGGTATCAAAATTGGTTAGAGGCCAAGGTTTAGTTAAGTTGATGGCTTATTCTAATCTTGAAGAAACAAAAGTAAATGAAATAGATGTAGAAGTTGCTCCTCATTACAGATTCATTGTTGATGCATGGGACAAAGATGTTATATTTTACCTTGAAAACATGAATTGTCCACCATGTATGGATGAGAATAAAAAAAGGACCCTCAAGATGAAATCTCAAAGGTATGTCTTGTCCAAAATGAGCTGATGTGGAAAAATCATGAAGGTGTATTGCTCAAGTGTTTGGAACAAGAGCAACCTGAAGCAGTAATGAATGAGTATCACCATGACATTTACGAGGGACACTTCAAGGCTAAGACCACTGCTCATAAGATCCTTAGAGTTGGGTATTGGTGGCCTAATTTATTCAAGGATGCAACACATAAAATAAGAAAATGTGATGCCTGCCAACAATTTTATTGTAAGATAAAGTTTGCTGGTGCACATCCCCTTTTTCCCCTTGTAGTTGACACACCTTTCCAACAGTGGGGAATTGATTTCATTGTTGAGATACAGGAAATTCCAGCAATAGATTTAAGTGGATCCTTGTTACCACTGATCACTTCACCAAGTGGGTAGAGGTAGTCCCCACTCACAACGCAACTTCCAAGGTGGTTATCAATTTCATAGTTAGTAATATAATAACTAGGTTTGGAGTGCTAGCTAGGATTTTGGTAGACAATGCAATGTGTTTCAGGTCTCAATAAATGCTAAAAATGTGTTCTAAGTTTGGTATAAACCTTGTGCATTCATCCCCTATCATTCCCAAAGTAATGGACAGGCTGAATCAAGTAGTAGAAGCCTGATGAAGATCATATGAAGAACATTGGATCAGAATAGAGAAGATGGGATGACAGTTTGAAATATGCTCTATGGGCTGATAGGATAACTTTCAAAGGATCCATAGGTAGAAGTCCATTTGAACTGGTGTATGGAATAGAGGTGAAGATGCCCATCATCATGGAATTGTCAGTCCATCAGTTGCTACAAGACACATAAAAATATCAGTATGATGCAATGTCCCAGAGGATCATGCAGGTGACTGAGTTAGAGGAACAAAGAAGAGCTGCACATGATAAAAAATTGAATTATAAGCACAAAATGAAGTATTTGTTTGATAAGAATACTGTGTCAAGAGATTTTCATATTGGTGACTTGGTCCTCCTTTGGAATGCAAAATTTCAAGATAAAGGGACGCATGGTAAATTTGATCCATTGTAGCTTGGGCCATATGAAGTAGCTGAGAATTTTGAGCTCAATGTCTACGTTTGATGACTCTAGAAGGAGAACTTATGGAGTTGCCTGTTCATGGACAACATCTGAAACTCTACTGCTCATTTGTGATGAAATCTTGTTATATCTGTTATTTTTTGACATCGCACAATCTTGACCACTTTTGGTCTTGATGGTGTTTTGTTTTAGTTCTTGTGTGTCATTTTTTGATGTTTTTTGGTCTGTCTGAAGATCTGGACTCTCGCTGTGCCACTACTTGGCACATGTCCCCAACTAGAGCCATGGTTGGGATTCTTGTTTTCAAGCCAAGTATTTGCAAAATCTTGCTAAGTTTCCGCAACATGCTAATATTTCCCAATCCATCATGAGTCCTACCTTGTTCTTTTTGAAATGCAAGGAAGAAACCCACAAAAATGACTAAGTCCAAATTCTAAGTGTTTTCCTTGTATTTTTTACCTTTTTCAGAGTTTCAGGGTTCTTTCTTCTGTCGTGCCATTCCTATTGGCTCCGAATTCCCCCTTGTTAATTCAAAAGTTGCCTAAGTGTTTTGGGCATTGGAGGTCAAGCTTGTGACCTTTTATCTTCTTCAGAGCATGCATTAATAGGAATACCTTACCTCTAAAGTTTGCTAAGGGTTTTGAAAATTTTCTAAGTATCGTAGATTTTAGAGGTTGGAGTGGTGGTCTTTTGCCTTCTTCTGAAGCATACGAAAGGGAGAGGGCTTGATGGTCGAAGTCCAACGAAGTCTTATTCATCTAAGTGTTGTGGGCGGTGACATGTAGGAGGTTTCTTTTCTTCCTTCTTTCTTTTGGAAGGTAGAAGGCGAAAGGCCCATTCGTCGAAGCCCGCTGAGGTTTCAAAACTTTCTAAGTGTTTCAGGTGGCGGTGAGTGAGAAGTTTCTTTTCTTCCTTCTTTATTTTGGAAGGTAGAAGGAAGAAGGTCTGAGGCTTGACGCTCGATGATTTTCAAAGTTTTTCTAAGTATTTTGGGATCGAGCGATTCTTTTCTTCCTTTTCAAAATACATGGTGCATGGTGGAGGCTCAACCTCTGAAGCCCAATTTGTCAGGGCATAACTAAATTGCCTTCCCTGCTCTCTTAGTCATCCAGAAATGCCCAAAAAATGTGGGAAAATGCACCAACAACTCTCAAGATCACCATTAATGTGAAATGAGTAGCTGGAAATGATATTTTTATTGCAGTTGGTGGGGTTGTTGGGGGTTTTCCCACCTATTTCATCCTCAAGTTTGAAATGTGAAGGCTATAAAGATAGGATTGAAACTCTTTTCAAGGGTTGGTCTCTAGGGTTTCAAAGAACAAAAGGTTCCATTTCTCTAGTAGGGAAGATAAAGTTATGAAAGGATTCATATTGATTTCAAGAATTAGTGTATGAACTTCTCCTTCTTCTCATGTAATTTTTCAAGGAAATCCTAAGTTTTAGCTAGGGTTTCCTCTTGCCACACTTCGTGGTATGACTGTAACCATTGATCAGATGAATATGACAGATTCTTAAAATATTAAATGTTGTGTGATGATCTCTTCTATTGTTGTAGATGAATGATTGTATTTTTTTGAAGGATTACTAAGCATATTCTACACTAATTGTTGTTTCTCTTGCATCTAGGTATCCAGAAAGTGCTTGTTTCATTTTTGTGTTGTCTCACTTTTTGTTAAATTGTGGACTCTATAACCCATCCTAATAGGCACCGGTCTGAGAAGCCTGTGATCACCCACACCCATCAAAGAACTAAAACAAACTTATCAAGTGTGAAATAAATAGTTGGTACTGCATGCATTGTTGTGGTTCTATATTGAAGCCAGGAAATGTTATTAGTAAATCTTCAAAGTGCCAATTTTAGCAAACCAAACATGCATACTAGCACATTCCATTATTACAGGAAGTGCTTTTCATAAGATTAAACATAGGTTTTAGTGTAGCAAGCTTGTCTTAATCTAGCAATTGTATTTAGGGATTAAGACAACAATTGGGTATTGTTGCAATGATGTGACCTTGAAAACATCTTCCATTATTGTTAATCCTTGTTGAGGGACACCTCTAGGAATACCCTCCTTGGCTTAGCTGAGCCAGAAGTGGAGAGATTACCCATTCCAAACCATTGGCCCTTAATCATCCTTATCCTGTTGATGAACCTCTTTTCTACTCCTTGATGACATCCCTAGCCTCGAACATTGAAGAATGTTCTAAGGATTAGGATAAGCTATTTTGGGACCCAACAAACCATTCAACAATTACTCTTTATTTGAACCCATCTTCAAATCTTTTGCCAAGATTACAAACCCCAAATATACATTAGGGGATATTCACATATAAATGGGCATCTTAAGGATGACATTATAAAAATAATGAACTAACTCAAATCACTTAAAAGATAACACCGTCCATTACATTGACATTATCCAAAATATAATCATTTATTTTAAATTACTCTAAACTCACTAAATTCCTATAAACTAACTCACTAAGGTTAATTGGACCCTACATTACTCCATCTCAGTGATCTCATTTAAAAACTTGAAGTTATTTTATTTTTTAGATTTATTTATCTTTAAGTTTTATTGTTTTTATTTTGTGTTTTTCAAGAAAGAATGAAAGAATTTTTTTTTGAGAAAATATTTGTTGGAATGATTTATTTTTTATGTATTTAATATTTAAAATATTTTTGATTTAATAAGTATTGAAAAATATTTAAAACATGTAGAAAATGAGCTTGAAAGAGAATAAACCAAAGCAATATTAGCCTATTCTACTCATAATCTAACACAACCTCATGATTGAGAAAGAAAGGAATGCATGTAACAAATGAAGCTAAAGCCTCAAATGCAAAACTTTTTTATTTGGATGTGCTCCTTGATGTTTGATTGTTGATTGCTCCTTAAATTGATAGTATAACATTGCATTTCATGGAGTCTTGAAAATCGCTTGGGTCGATGGCTATTTATAGATTTTTGGGATAGTGGATGAAGGGCTTGAATTGATTTGGGAGATCAATGGTTGAGGATGATTGAGAGGATAGGATTGATGAAATATTGCCAAGTGGCAAGATTGGATTAGAGGAGAAGGATTGTCCTTGGATCAAGTAAAGATCAAGGTTGGATGAGTGAGTCGGAAGAAACAGATGGAGAGGATCAAAGGAGGACAAAAATGACCCTTTATACAAAGGACTTGCCCATGCCTTTGTAAGAGGTTCATGCGGTCATGTATAAAAGGCCATACCTTTGTACATTTTGGAGGATGTGAGAGATTTGAATATGTTAATGAGGGGTTAGGAATGCGCAACCATGTGATTAAGTTGATTAAGCGATTTTAATCAACTTAATCAAAAGTGTAGAAAATAGGGAATTAAATAAATAGAAATATTTATTTAATTTATGGGATGGGGAATGGATATTAGATAAATATAAATACCTATCTAATGTTGGATATAGAAGATGGATGATAAATGATTAAATAATCATTTATGCTAGGGATAAGTACATATGAAGGTACAAGTGAAGAGTGATGAATAATGAATAGTACATGATAGTGATTTTAATAATAATATATTATTTAATCATTATCATACGGGAATTGGATAATTAACTTGTTTAAATGGGTGTTTATTTAGTTAATTATGGAAGAAAGTGGTAGGGATGTCCTGATTGCAGGTGAATAGTGACAAGACAATGAGTGGACAATTTTAGGTGTCTACAATTTTGTAGAGGCAAGAGAAGGTTTTTTTCAATATTAGAAGTTTATATAAAGGTAAGATCAGATTTTTCTTATAGATGATATTGTAACTCATTGAAAGAGTCAGTAACTTATTTAGTATTTATTTTAATGTTGTTATAGCTTAGATTCTATAAGTTTTGATTGAAAAATACTCTTCTTATGCGACTAGGTTTTGATGTAATTGAAAAATGAAACCTTCAAGGAGTTTAGATCTATGGAAAACAAAAAGAGAGGGAGCTAGTAAAGGTTGATCAAATCCTTCGATAAGACTAGATCCAAGTTTGCCTTTGATACCAATTGATATGAGCGCACATGAACAAAAAACTCACAAGAGAGATTTTCTCAACAAAGGAAATCCAAAACATCTTCATAATAAGTCTTTTAAAGGAATACAAAGATGCTTCTAGAAGAAAGAAGATTTTAGAAATCTCAACACAAAAATATTATTATATTATATTAAACAAATATTAGATCTAATGAGAAGATTACGTTCTACCATACAACAAATCAAATATTATTTCTAATGAAGAGGCTAAACCTTATTAGAGAAAGAACATGGATTATAGCTAGTTTTGGTGGAGGAGGGGAATTGATCATGTGTAAGTAGGGGATGAGTAGTATAGTGGGGAAAATAAAATATTTTAGGTCACTAGCATGGATAGAATTATTGTGTTCCTTAGAACATATATACAACCTAAATAGGGTCTCATGACACTCATATGGTAGGCTTGTAGGTTTAGTAATGAAAGAGTGTATACTAAGGTTTCCTAGTTTAAAAAATGGTTGGTACTCATGATGTGAATGGTTATCACCTCATTATCATGGATTAATTTTAGGCATTGGTTAATAAAGAAAGACACAACCTAAGCCTGATCAACTCAAGGGTGGCATAGAAGAAGACTAAATTGATTCAAAGTGGCAACGATGTGGCAAAGAGTAAGTAACTCCTTCAAACCAATCTGGATGGGTAGAATCAAGCACCCAAGAGTGTTAATAAAAGTGCCATTGTATAACTTTAAAGCCACTCTAGATACTTCATAAGTGTTAGGAAAAGGTGTTATACACCTTGCATAATATTGATATATTTTATTTATGTAAAATAAATATTTATTTGTGGTGCATCTTAATGACGTGTTTCACCACATTAAATATTTTTTTGGGTGCCACTTGTAAGAGTTGTATGTAACATTGGGTTAGTTATTTTATGTGTGGGAGATAGAATAATTAGTTGGGAAATTATTTAATATTTGGGCATAAAGGGAAATTTTAGTTGCAAATATTAAATGAGGGGTCAATGGTTTTGTGCACCCATGGTTTTTGAAACACATGGTTTTCCCTATACTACACCTTGCATTGTGTGAGCCTTATTCTATGAAAGAAAGGACATGGTTAGTAGTTGGGGTTGGATGGTTGGTTGTTTGGTTGTAGGCTGTCATTGTATTGGGTTTCTCTTGTGAATGCATTTTGTGAAACATGGCATGGGATGTGTGGTTATATGCTTAGGCACATGGAGGATGCATTGGAGGAGCTTGATGTTTCAGGAGTGTCCATGAGACTTTGTAAGTGTATTGTAATGTTTCATTGTTGAATAATACATTGAGTGTGGATGATTTTGGAGGATGGGTTTTTCCCTCTTGAGGCTTTTCCTAGGATACATCTTGTGTTATCTTGTGGCTTGTCTATTTGATCTTTGTATTATGTATTTCTTGTAAGCTTGCATGCATCATATTCTTTCATAGGGTTATGTAGGAATTGGTTTGATCAACTTGTGAATTCCTAACAGTGATATTAGAGCTATATTCATGGTTGAGGGAGGTGTGAACTCCTTGGTTTGTTATAACCCTTTTTGTGTAGTTTTGGTGTAAAGTTGATTCCATGGCAATGTAGGAAAGATGGGACATTACAAGAGTTTATGTAGCTTGTTTTGTAGATTTGGAGTATTGGATATTGTAGATTTATTGGGTTTATTGCAAATCTAGGTGTTGAAAAAAAATGGCAAAAATGGGTTTCTTGGAGGTGCTTAATATGAGGGTTTTGAAGAGGAATTTCTATAGATAACCTCTTGGGACAAAATGGACCTCGCCATTGAGTCTAGAAGGCTCGAGGGGTGAAGAAAATATATCATTTGGAATATTTGGGCCACAGGACCTAGAAGGAAATTTTTTTTCCTACCCATGGTTCAACAATACAACGGTACGACCTAGTTGACAGTTTGTAAGTGAAAGGAAATCTATGCTTAGAAAAGCTTTTTCTATAGATTGGAATTTTTGAAAAAAAAATATTAAAAAAATAAAACTATAGGATTTTTTAAAAAGGATTAAAAAAACATAGGTTTCTAGGTCATACAGGGTTTACAAACCCTGTACACCTGGTTTACAACCTTGATGGCATGGTAGGCACCTGTTGGCCCTTACCAGCTGGCAGTTCTGGGCCAGTAGGCCCTTAAGCCCTTGGTCCTGGATGCCCGATCCAGTCTGACAAAGTTGCTATTGGCAAGCCAGCAGCCAGACTTGTGAGCTAGCTACAAAATTTAATCTGATCTTTAAAACTTTTAAAACCCACTTTAAAATCCTTTTCGGGTCCATGTGAAGGCATATGGTGGGAAATGTGAAATGTTAAACAAATTTAAAACTTTTTGGAGTCTGCTACGTCATCTTTGACGCTAGACCAGTCATACACCACATTAGCATTGACACCAACTCACCTCAGTACCCAGTTAGCACCTATGATGTCAGCAGATGCCATGATGACATCATCATGTACAAACAAGGTCCCAAGGGGCCCTTTTTAGCTCTCAGAGGTTCTTTTTGTTTTTTGAAGGGCATCAGTTTCACCCACAGTGTCAGATTTTTGACTTCTTATAGGCATTGGAAAGCTCTCTCTGAGAACTACATACTGGTATAAGTTTGGTCATTAGATATTTCTATTTGTGTCATAATTTGGTGCCTGAAGCCAGACATTGCTCCGGGACAGTTTTATGCTCATAACGTTTGCATACATAATCATATTTTTGATTTCGGATAGGAGTTGGATAGATCTTACCATGTACTACAGTTTGGATCCTTTAGATTTTTAGTTTGGTGTGTAGAGAGAGATTTGTAGTTGTTTGAGCACTTGTGGGAACCTGAGATTTAGGGTTATTGTGAGAGCATTTAGATGGATTTTTGGGCACAGACTTATGGGAGTGCATGTTTTTATGAGACCATCATCATCGTATAGAAAGTTTTTAGATTTGGTACTTCCAGTTATAGGTTTACAGGTGTTTTTAGAATTTGGACTTTGATGGAGACAGGTACACATGTCTTCTAGTTTGAGGACATAGTTGATACTTGTGTGAGACTATAAGTCTCATTTTAGTGGGAGTTGAGTACATGTACAACGATTATGATTATGGTGTCATGGATATGCAGGTACACTTTTATTTTGGCACAATTTGATCATGTATGCAATTGATAGGTATGAGCTATGATGTTTGATTCATGTCTACAGGTGGTGTTGTGGTGTAGTTTTAGGAGGTTTTTTTATCTTCTAGATGCTTGATTCATTCCTTGACTATGGTTACTTGTTTGTGGACTTGTTGGCAAATCAAATCTGGTGTTGATTTGGTGTTTGATTCTTCAATCTACATGTTATCTTCTTTGATATCTCAGCTTGCAGGTTACTAATGTGATGATGATTTTACACGTTTCATTGTTTGGGATCATAAATTTTTGCAGTTAGTAGGTATGGTACTACTTATTAGTTGTAGTGGGATGACTCAGATGTGGACTATCTAAATCCACAAGATTGAGTCAGTGTTGATGCAGACTTTATTAGTTGGCCTTGTATATGGTCATTTGCACATTGGTATGTTGCATTGGGATGAGAGGATGGATGATTAGAGTGCATGGATGGTTGGTTATTGGGGCTTGTGGCATGTTTATCACAATGTCATGGATAGATTGGTTACATGGTTTTGTGTGAGATTTTGATAGTGATGGTTATCTTCTTGGCTTGGTGACCTTGGTTCTACTTGGTTTCATTGGTATTACAGTTATGTGTGTGGACCATGGATGATCTTCATTTAGGATATGGTTATCACGATGCCATGTGTAGCTTATATCATGGTTTAGTTGGAGCTTTGGTAGTGATGTGGATTCATCACCTAGTGATGGATGATTTTCTACAGTGGTTAGGTGTCATGGACAAACTCTTGGTTTATGATTCCTATGCAGTATGAATGCTTTGAAATCTTGGGTACTATTGTTAAGAGATGGTTATCTTCATGTGATTAGAGGTGTTGATTCTTGGTTTAGAGGTGTTGATATTGTTTCTTGATGGACTCTTGATTCTAGATTAGAGTGTTGACATGATGCATGTTCTCTCGAGACCAGGATGTATGCACTAGTGCATGTGATCTCCTAAGAGGAAATGTTAGATGTTAGATCATGATGTCATGATGGGTTCCTTGATTATGCAAATGTGCAATGGGAGCATTGACAATGATCTTGTTGGTTCTCTTGGTATTGAGTACATTGGTCATATGCTTGAGAGATTCATGAGAGTGCAGTGTTACATTTGGAGTTAGCATGGATTGATCATGGAGGTGCTCATGGATGCTTGAAGACTTGGGTGAGACTGGAGTTCTCTTGTGATTAGAGACACTTGTTGAGATGGTTACTCTTTTGAGGTTTCAACAAGAAGACCGAAGATCCTACACCTAGATATGGGCATGAATTCATCTTGGACCTAGAGGAGATTGTTCTTGGAGAGAGTCATTGTGACTTGGTGTATCCTAGAGGAGCATTCTCATTCCCCACTCTTGGTCTACTTGACGGATTGTCATCTATGAGACCTATTGCCCATCCTTTTACATGCATTTTGTTTACGCTTTATCTTCTCATGGTTATGGATGTTGAGCTATGGTTATTGGTTCTAGAGGGTTCATTTGAGGGATTTTAGCATGCTTATCTCCTTGTTCATATGGGTTTGATTTATGATGTTATTTATGAGGATTTGGGAGATGTGATTGGGCTTATCTCTAGTTTGTTGGGAATTGTTAGGATTTAGGTTCCATTAACCTTATAAATCCCTATAATTATTATTCCTAATATTGTTTGTAAATCACCCATAAGGGATGTACAAGTTTCACCAGCAGTGGTAAAAATTATTTTCCAGGGACGGTAATTATAGAGTTACTGCATTGGTAAGTTCCAGAGTTATCGATGGTAGTTATGGAGTAACATTTACTGATGGTAACTGTAAAAATCAAGAGTAATTGTGGGTAGGTGCCACCTTGGAGGAATCTACTATTTTTGGTAGTTATGACACATGTCATAAAGTTGGTAAGCGGTTGTAAGAGAGTCTATGCCAATATGACAACTTATGATGGATACTTATTGCTTGTAAGTTGCTATACTTAGCACTAGGTGCCCATATTAGGAAGATACTATTCAAAGGTTGTTATAATGGAATCTATGATGATTATGAAAGCATTTATTACCATGTAAGTGCCTATCCTTGTCCATGGGTGTCCAAGTTTGCATGGTTGACTATTAACAAGTGGCAGAGGTTGTGTGTCATTTAATGTTGCATTTCCAAGGAGAGAGAAAGTGGATGCCTAGTTTGGGGATTGCAAACCTCTATAAATACAATGCCTTGTATGTGTTATGCATGTTTGATAGATCATAGTTTTCTTGTACACAGGTTCTACTGGATTGAAGATTGAAGAGATAGAGGAAGTGCATGTATTATGTATTTTAGATTTTGAAGATACTACAAATTGAGCCTCTTTTCTTGGTGGAGTTTTTTACATGAAAGGGTTTTCTCCACATTACATAATGTGTTCATATGGTTTATTCTTCTATGGTGTTTATTCTTGTGTTGTGATTTCATTTCCATTTGCAATCTCTATTCATATTACACTACTTTAAGATCACAAACATATTGTAATCAAATTTCCATTTGGGTAGTTGTTGCCTTCATTTCTAACATTTGGTATCAAAGCCTGGCTAGTTTTTATTCTTGAGTGGTAGTGTGAAGGTTGTTTAGTTGCAATAGGAGATTTGGTTATTTTGTTTTGCAGATCTTGTGTAGTATTCATGGCTCAATCTGCTACCTCAACCTATCATTTGGACATTGAGAAGTTCAACGGTATGGGGTATGAATTGTGTAAGCTGAAGATGGAGGATTTGCTTGAGGAAAGAAACCAGTGGTTCGCTGTTATGCAAGAGAAGAAGCCTGATGATGTGAGTACAGAAGAATGGGAAAGGTTGGATAAGAAGGAACGGGGAACCATCTGATTATGTCTTATAGATTCTGTCATGTTGAGTGTCTTGAAGGAAGAGACTGCATTCAAAATCTAGAAGAGATTGGGTGAGATCTATCAAGCCAAGAGCATGGTAAACAAGCTTTATTTAAAGCAAAAACTATTTTTAGTTAAAATGAAAGAGGGTGATTCCATTGCAGAGCATTTGAATAATTTTAATTTACTTTTGAGTCGACTTGATTTCATAGATGCTATAGTTGAAGAGGAAGATAAATGTATACTTCTACTTTGTTCTTTACCTAAATCTTGGGAGAATGTTATCCTTTGTATTACTACTAACCATGAAGATTTGAAGCTGGATCACCTTGTTGAAACTTTGTTGGCACAGGAGATGAGGAAGAAGACTCTGAGGGTAACATTGAGGCTCTCAATGTGAGGGGAAGGTCCAAGTGAAAAAGGGCCAAAAGGAGAGAAAGAATGGAAGGACAAAATCTAAGGGCCGGTATAAATCTCCTAGGAAGAACATAGTTAAGTGTTGGAATTGCGGTAAAAGAGGGCATGTGAAGAAGGAATGTAGAAACAATAAGAAACAGTGGGATTTCGCTAATGATAAGTCCTTGAATGTAGGTGAAGATGTTTTACTTTATGTATACAATTTTGTTACTAATGATCATTGGTTGGTTGACTCAGGATGTTCGTATCATATGGCCCCACATAAAGAATGGTTTTCCCCATATGAAGAGTATGATGGAGGTAAATTGTACCTTGGGGACAAATCTGCATATTCGATAGTTGGGAAAGGCAAGGTAATGTTGTGTTTCAGTGATGGGAGAATTAAAACCCTCCCCAGTTTTTTGCATGTTCCTAGATTGGCTAGAAATCTAATTTCAATTTCAGAGTTGAATAATTTAGGAATGCATGTAACATTTGATAAGCATGGTTGTAGATTGATGAAAGGAAACTTGGTGGTAGCGAAGGGAAAAAGATTGGGAACCTTGTATAGGCTAGATACTACTACAATTATTAATTCCTCTTATATTTATAAGGCTTTTGAAAACACTTGTATGTTGTGGCACTGTAGATTAGGCCACACTAGAAATAATATTAAAAAAAAAACAAGAATAAAGAATTTTTGGACGATTTCTCTTATTCTAATGAGCACTTTGATTTCTATGAGCATTGTGTGTTTGGTAAAAAAAACATAACATCATTTCATTTAAGAAGTAATAGAGCAAAAGAGAAGTTAGATATTATTCATTCATATGTGTTTGGAACCATGGATAATGACTCTATTAGAAAATATCATTATTTTGTCACCTTCATTGATGATATATCCAAATTTACATAGATTTATTTTATGAAACACAAATATGAAGTTTTCACTAAGTTTAAGGACTTTAAAGTCTTAGTTGAAAACTAATCAAGATCAAAGATAAAATATCAAAATCTGACAATGGAGGGGAATATTGCTCTAAGAAATTTGATGAGTTTGGTAAGCATGTAGGTATATTAGATAAAAGACAACTCCGTATACACCACAACATGATGGTGTTGTAGAAAGGATGAATTGAACAATCATGGAAAGAGCTAGAAGTATGTTGAGTGATTCACAGTTGGAGAAATGCTCTTGGGAAGAGGTTGTGTGTACTGCTTGTTACTTGATTAACAAAACTCCTTGTAAGGCTCGTAATTCGACACCTTATGAAGTGTGAACAGGTAAGAAACCTTTTTTTTTCACATTTAAGGGTTTTTGGTTGTGAGGCTTTTGTTCATGTTCCTAAGGAAAAGCAATCTAAGTTGGATCCAAAAGTGCAAAAAATCATCTTCATTGGATATGGTGAGAATGTCAAAGGTTATAAGCTTTGGGATCCTCTAACTAGAAAAATTGTTTTCTCTAGAGATGTTATTTTCAGGGAACTTAGAGCTATTTTTGAACCTGAACAACCAAAAGAGAAATAAAGGTCAAAGATACAGTGCATTTTGATTCACAGTAGGAAGATGCAAAGCTAGAAGAACAAAATGATGGATTGGTGGGTGAAGAAGAAGAAGAAGATTTGAGTGGAAGTAGTTCTGATGAGGAAGACTCTATTGTTATAGAAGAAGTTGAGCATCCAAAAGAACCAGAAGACTCTCTTACTCTACCCTTAAGGAGATCCACAAGACAACGAAACCCAGTTGATAAGTATAGCCCACCGGATTTCTATTTTGTATTTTCTTTATTGAGTACTGATGATGAGCCTAGATCTTACGGTGATATTTGTGAGTCTTGGAAGTTAGCCATATAGGAGGAGATGATGGCTTTAGGCTCTTGCAACACCTGGGATCTTGTTCATTTTCCCAAAGGAAGAAAGGCCATAGGTTGTAAGTGGGTCTTCAAGAAGAAGTTTGGAGTAGACGGTTCATTAGAGGAATACAAGGCTAGACTGGTAGCCAAGGGCTACTCCCAGAGAGAGTTGATTTTGGTGAAATATTCTATCTTGTTGCTAAATTATCTTCTATTAGATTTTTCTTATCCATTGCTGCAAATTTTAATCTTTTGGTTGAAGAAATGGATGTTAAGACCTCATTCTTGCATGGAGATATTGAGGAAGAAATTTACATGCAACAACCTACAAGGTTTGAGGTAAAAGGAAAAGAACATTGGGTTTTTAGATTGAAGAGGTCTCTTTATGCTCTGAAATAGTCCCCTAGAATGTGGTACCAGAAGTTTGATTCATTTGTTTTGAAATCGGCTTTTGTTAGAAGTGAGGAGGATCACTGTGTGTACATTTGTTGTATTGATGATTCTATACTGATCATTGCATTGTATGTTGATGACATGTTATTTTTCAGCAATACTAACAATATGACCAGTGAATTGAAAGCCCACCTTTCAGGTGCATTCGATATGAAGGATCTTGGAGGCAGCTAGGTATATTCTAGGTATGGAGATAAGGAGGGATAGATGTAACATAAAGATTTGGTTATCTCAGAGTAAGTATGTGAATACCATTTTACAGAGATTTAGCATGCAGGATTGTAACCAAGTTAGAATTCCTTTGCCCATTGGTACTAAGATTTCATTAGACATGTATTCAAAGAATGAGGATGATTTTGAGGATATGACTAATGTGACATATGCTAGTGTTGTAGGGAGTTTGATGTATGCAATAGTTTATACTATGCTAGATATTGCCCAAGCAGTGGGAGTTTTGAGCAGGTTTATGTCTAACCCTAGTAGATAACATTGGAATTATGCAAAGAGGATATTTAAATATTTAGCTTTTACTTCTAATTACTATTTAGTTTATTTTAGTACTAACAATGTGGAAAATACATTGGACATACATGCTTTTGTTGATGCAGATTGGGCAGGTGACTTAGATAGCTGGAGGTCCACTAGTGGCTATGTGTTTACTTTGTTTTGAGTAGTGAGTTGGATGAGCAAAAGGCAACCCACGATTGCTTTGTCCACCACTGAAGAAGAGTATATGGTTGTTACCCATGTCTCTATGGAGGAATTTTGGTTGAGGAGATTGTGTACAGGTATTGGTTTTGATTGTAAGGTCATTCAGATTGGTTGTGATAGCTAGAGTCCTATTTGTTGTGTTCAAGAAATGGTTGGAAGTGGACAAATTTATATGAAAGTAGACACTTAGGAAAATGTTGCAGATTTTTTGACTAAACCTATGAGCACAAAGAAGTTTACTTGGTGTAGGGAGGCCATGGGTCTTGTTTCTCATACTTAATTGTTTTATGTTTTCCTATGGGTATTTACAATGTATAATGTCATGTGGGAGAATGTTAGAATTTAGGTACAATGATCCTTGTAAATCCTTGTAATTATTATTCCTACTATTATTTGTAAATCACCTATAAGGGATGTACAAGTTTCACCGATAGTTGAAAGAACTATTTACCAGGGATGGTATGGTAACTACAGAGTTACTGCATTGGTAAGTTTCAGAGTTATCAGCGGTAGTTATGGAGTAAAATATGTACGCTCAAAATCATGATTCTAGTTGCCTGGGGCTGTTGGGTTGGATTTCAGCATGCACACAGACCCTTCCCTCCTTGCCACGAGGTGATCTGCCACATCACTCTCGCTCACGTGGAAGTAGCCAATCAAGAGGAGGGGAGACATGGTGGGGGTCTAGCTCGTTGGAGAGCTGGACTTCGCAAAAGGGTGTCGGCAAGTTCTGTGGCCTTTGTTGTTGTGTGCTTTGTTGTATACTTCGCTCAATTGTTGTTGTAGTTGAGATAACCCTATGACCCGAAGGGTCACTGGTTTCTCTTCTTCTGTTTGGATTCCTTTGATTCCACCTTTGTGTGGGTAAACGATTGTTCTTGTTGATGTTCTCTTGTCTTTGTATGCGCTGTAAGAGGTCTTGTTGTATCTGTCATTATCTGGTTTCTTGTAACAACAAGAGGATGAATGGGTCTCCTTGTGGTAAGATAAATGTTTGTTGTTGAGGTCTTAGATGGATCTCCTCGATCTTGACACAGATAGCCTTCACCCACTCTCCTCTCACTCCTAAACACATTCGTGAATCAGGATAGAGGAAGTTGTATGATTGCTAAGCTTAACTAGATCTCAGGTTTTTACCTAGGGTTTTGTTGACCTAGGGTTTGACTTTGTTTAACTGTGGTTACCTCGTGATGGAGTCGAGGGTTTGCAATGTTTTCTATTCTAATAGATCTATATGGATGCAAGCTAAATGACATGCAAAGTGTCTTTTTGGTATTTTTTAGAGTATTTTGGAAACAAATGCTTCTAATCTATGAAAGAAATATGTATGCAATCTTATATGTCTTTTCAAATGCAAAGTTTAACCTTTGTTTTTGTGGGTTTTTGGTATTTTCAATGCAATCTAATTTAATGGAAAGGGAAGATGCTTTTTCTAACAAAGTAGATCTAGGAATGTAAAAATGATTAATCTAGCATGCAAGATCTAACCTATCAAGGAAAAAGCAAAATGTTACTATTCCCAAGAGCAATGTGATTATCTAATTACTACGAAAGCAATGAATGAGATGAAGATTTGTTGACTCCACTACCCTCAGTATCCTTATGTAGGCAACCTCGAATCCTTCTGTGACAGCAGGTGATCCTCTTGACAAAATGACCTGAAGAAGCAAAGAGAAGCTTTTGTGAAGCTTGTATGAGCCCAATGTGAGCTTTGAATTAAGCACAATGGCTAAGAATCGAGTAGCATAGCATTGCTTGATTGAACAAAGAAAATAAAAGGCACTTACGTCTTGTCTGAGCATATGAATGCTAGGTTGGAGAGCAAAATTGGCAAGAGCTGGTGCACAATGAATTTGCCTCTCTTTGTGCTTGAGGGAGGGGGGTATTTATAGGTTTGAGGAATGGAATGGATTGAAGAGTTAACTCATTTGATTGATGAGTTAACCAGAATAGATTGGGGAGTTAACAAGGTTGATTACCCAGTGAACTCAGTTGATTAGGGAGTGATGAAGCAATGATAGCTTATCACTGAAGAAGAGATGGAGGTGAGGGAATGCATGAGATTGATTAGAGAGTTAATTTGAGATCAAATAGAGATAATTATGCATGTGTGGGTACATGAAATAGTTAACTCTATATCAAGGATCAAAAATCATGCAAACAGAAAGAAAAACAGGCGAAAATAGAGCTCAAACGTGAGAGAAACTTGAGTTTTTCCACAGGTCAAAAGATGACAGGTTCGCCACCTTCGTCAAATAGGGTCACCACCTTCATCAGATAGGGTCACCACTGGGGATCATGGGTCACCCAGGGGACCCTAGGTCACCCGGGGAGATCTGGGATCAAAAGTACAAAATACAAAAATTCAGGCCGACATAAGGTATAATAGAGGAAAATGATGATTTCTGCATCAAGAAACAAGTCAGTCATGTGGAGGAATCCAAATCTCCACTTGCATCTTTAGGATCCCTAGTGGGGTTTTGGAAATAATAGGGGGAGATTTGGATTGGTAGGTCAAAATTGAAAACTGTCAGTGGGAGATGGATCGAGAGACCTCTAGAAGGCTTCTATGAGGTGCGCTAGAGGAAAAACAAAGGGGAGAGGTGAAAACTCACCTACAAGACTCTCACAAGGCTTAGGATCAAGGTTGAAAGCTAGAAAATACAAGTCGACAAGTGTCGCAACATGTGTCGCAAACGTGAAAGGAAGGGAATCGACAAAGCAGAAATGACACAAGACAAGAAAAGAGGACACGTCATCAAGAGGCCTGCTACCCAAAGGATTTATTTTCACGCTTACATGTACATGACAAGGATTTGAATCATCATAGGGGTCCTCATGGAGGTAGTGCGTGATTTTTGTACTTCCATATTTGCCCATTTGGGGACGATGGTCTACATGAAAGGTAGATACCATTCCCAAACTAGGCCTTACTTGTTGTCAAATTTTCCCACAATTTGTACCTACAATAACTAGTATTAGTCCAACATTTAAATATATCAAAACGAGTAATGAAAACTAAAATGACGAACTTGCCATGGATCATTTGAGTTTGACTAGTCGCTTGCTTTTGTCGGTTTGGACTTGTAGGTATGAGAGTATGCAAAATGATGCACAAAACACATGCAATCTAAATGCATAAAATGAAACTAAGCTAAGGGCAAACAAAGAGAGCAAAATTGTGAGAATGGAGCGAAATAGCAATGAAATTGTTTATGTGAGCAGTTGATAGAGAAGTATCATTGAGGGGATCACAGATATATCCACCTCATCTTCAGTCGTGGAGAATCGGGTAGTAATCAACAAAAAACTCTTCTCTAAACCCTAGGTTGATTTTTGTGAAAAAAACTCTTAAAATTGTCTATTTTTGGTGATTTTCTCTGTTGCATTGTGTTCGTCTCATTGTTTAGAGCAAGATTGACCTTTCATTTTCTGAAATCGGTTGAGACACGAGGTTTTTAGACTAATTTTTGCTCGAGGAGCCCACTCTTTGTTGGCAAGAGACACTGGTACACATGATAGGTGTTGTCATTGATGGCAACTAAGTCTATCCTACTCATCCACATTACATGATTTTTTCATACCAGAAGTTAGAGTGAGGATTTGTCTAAGTCTGGATGTCAGAAACAGAGCATGTGATAGGGTCCAGTATCTTAGTCTGGATCTCTCCAGTGGTAATTCACAGTGTACTGTAGATTTGAAGAAGTGATAAAGAGTGTCAGGACTATCTAAATCCAGAATCTTAGCCTTCGATGATAAATGAGTCAAAAGTTATTGTGATAGGTAAAAAATTAGGTTAATAAGATCAAGCATAGCCATGAAAACCTAACCCTACCATCATCAAAGAATCTAATCCAAATGAAATCAAAAGCATGCAATTCAAGAATAATATCACCTAGATTATATGATTCCTTGTTTATGATGTGGATTGCTTCTTCAATAATGAACAATTATGAAGATAAAAGCTGCCATGATGGATGGATGAAACTAATATGCTAGATGGATGCTAAAGTGCTCAATATTCTTAGGATGATAATGTAGACGCTATATAAATGCTGGATCTCTGTAGTATGGAATGAGAGGGTGTTTATATAGAACTCAACTAAAATCAATCAATAGTGGAGATTTGGTGGCTATGTGAATGGATGAGATAAATTGATAGTCATAGATGAATGTGTAAATGACAAGTGGAGGGAAGATAAGGCTTATGTGTGACTGTGTACATAAAAAGTACTACATGTGAAAGATATTAAATAAAAGATGTAGTACCACTTATCTTTTTTAAATGAAAGAGTCACACATGTCGGCTTATTGAGATAAATGATAAGAGGAATTAATTAAATAAATAAAATCTATTTAATTAATTGGAAAGTGGGTTTATGAAAGGAATTTTAATTAAATAAATAAGATTTATTTAATTAAAATAGATAGAATGGAGATAATTAAATAATTAAAGATTATTTAATTATAGATTAGAGGAAATAGCTAATGAATTAATTAAATAAATATAAATTTATTTAATTAATAGAAGAAATAAGTGTTAGGGAAATTGCTTAAGTGTGTTAGACAAATACATATGGTAGCTAATGCGATATTTGAATGCTAATGATAATTAGGTCAATTTTGGGTGTCTACATTTTGCCCCTCTTTGATGCAATGTTCGTTAGAGCGTTGTGTCAAAGAAGATACGACAATTCTCTTGAGAAACAAAGTTATGCCCCAATGTAACTAGCAGGTGATGCCCCCTCAAGAGGTAAGCCAGGCTAACCAGGAAGGGTTGGGTTGGCTCGTGATAAAAGGAAAAGCTAGGAAACAAGGTTGACACGAAGAAAATAGGGGATTGGGTGGGAGAAAAATGGGATGATGCAGAAGAAAATAGGCTTTGGCATAGAAGAATTAGGGTTTGGATAGGGGCTATAAGTAGGTCCTTCAAGGGAAAATACGCTCATTTGTGTTCAGAAATCTAGAGGGATCTAGAGCTCCTTAGAGTTGTTGTGCGACGAGAGTTGGAGAGCTATCAGGATGGTGATTCCACGTAGAGATCATCATGCCAAGCAAGTTAGGACACATGGATGACTAGAGGGAGCAGGCATACCGGTATGTATCAAAACTTTTGCTAAAAGCATGATTTTGATAGGCTCAAAGTGTCATAAATGCACACATGTCACCATAAGCGACTAGGTTTTAGGATAGGTAGTTCATGTCGCTTAGGAAGAAAAACAAGTCGCTTAAGGTAGTTGAGGTTGCTTATAGGCGTGGCATGGTCACGTATGGGATAACAGGTCACTTCCAGTCAGCTTAGACAAAAATAGGCAAAATGTGCATATAGATAAAAGCAAGTCGCTTATGGGCTAAAAGTAGGCCCATATATAGGTTTCGCTCGTTTGTAAAGAAAAGATGCTCGCTTATAGGATAGAGATCGCTTAGGGGAAAAAAGTATACGCATATAGAAATATAGCTCACACTTGGTCAATAAGCAGTCGCATAGGAAAATTAGGTCACATACAGGTGAGAAATAAACGCATGTAGGAAAATAGGTCGTATGTGATCAACAGATAAGCACATATAGAAAAATGAGTCGCTTGCAGTAGATAGAAGTAGGTAAAGCAGGAAAAGAATCTAGTTTTATAGCATTTGTATGTAGTGCAAGGGACTGCCATGATGAGTGAAATGATGCAGGATATCCTACCGCCTTTATTATCATGAGAGCCACATCCTAGGGATTTGTGGTTGGTGAGATTGCTAGATGCAGAGGAGCGGCTAGTGTTAGAGATCTTCAGATTAGAGCATGTGTCTAGATTGGAGCCGATGCATGGACATCGAGGATTGATGACGACGATGGTGGAGTGATGGATGAGCGAGCATAGTTCTTTCTTGTTGCTGACAGGAGAGGCTACGATCACACTAGAGGATGTGTTCTAGATTCTGCGTATTCCTATTGATGGGGACCGAGTAGATTATGATCCTGATATGGGTCTAGCTGCATTCAGGAGATTGTTCGAGACACTAGACATTAGAGTAGAGGGCTCAGAGATTCCTATGGTGAGGATGGAGGAGTTATGTGACAGACTGCAGTGAGTGGTAGTAGCTATTATCAGATGGCTAGTTGGAGACAGACGAGCGAGAGGGTTTCCAGTAGGATGGGGGACATTGATGGAGGGGATGTTCTCCTATGGGATGAGATATGCATGGGTGGAGTGTGTACTTGGATAGCTCTATCATTTCCTGCATGATTGCGCATATATGTTTGGGGCTAGTATGTCTGCAGGAGTTATAGTTTTGCATGTGTGGGCATATGAGCATATTCCAGTGACGAGATCGGATGGATGGGTGGTTAGAGCAGTAGGAGAGCCTTATTCTAGGATGTATAGAGGAGCTTTGAAATATCAACAGCACAGAGGACTAGTGTACTGGTGGAGGATGTTGGATGAGGTAGATAGATTTATATGGAGGCCATGGTTGGGATGTGAGGGATGGGATGAGGAGGATACTGAGCTTGTCTATGCTAGGTAGGCGAGATATATTTTTGGATGCGAGATATATATTATAGAGTGCTATTTGCCCTAGAGGGTTTTGAGACAGTTTGGGTTACCACAGGCAGTACTAGTTGGTGATGCCATTTTTGGGAGGACTAGATAGGAGATGTTTGATTGGGGGCCAGAGGTAGTGGTTGACACAGTTTTGGTGGAGAGAGAGGGGCTACAACCAGTTGTATGGCAGTGGGGATAGGGTCTTGCAGATCTAGGCACACTACTAGATTATGATGCATACTGGGTGACAGGGAGATCGACGTGGCTGATGTGGCTTGGAGAGATAGGAGAGATAGGGATGGAGAGACCAGTCAGGAGGAGGCGACGACGGGTTCCACCAGCACAAGCTATTGTACCGGCTACTCCAGGGATACAGATATAGGGATAGGTGCAGGGACAGCCTTAGATACTTGTATAGCCTCAGGGATAGATATTAGGAGGTGATGATGTTGGGATTCAACAACTATGGAGGAGGATTAGAGAGGAGAGGAGATGGAGGTAGTGGGCTCAGATGAGGTTGAGGAGAGTGGAGTTGGATAGACACTAGGCAGTGATTAGCTTACGACATGCTAGGGCTTAGGCTCAGACATACTAGGCTCAGTTATAGGTTAGAGTGCAGGTTGGGGATGGGCAGGATGACAGTGCACTTGCTAGGGTGACAAGAGAGAGAGATGGAACTAGGCAGAGTGAGCAGACGATGAGAGTTGAGTGAGATATGGCTATACATCAGATGCAGATGATGAGGGCTGAGAGAGATGGTTTACAGATAGAGAGGGATACAACTATGCAGTAGCTATAGGGGATGATTGGTAAACGGGATAGAGTAGTAGCTGTATTGGGTACAGATGAGGCTATGATGTATTTGGCCACACAGTTGACACAGGTACAGGCAGAGCTGTGGAGAGTATAGAGTGAGGTGGAGTATTATAGGGGCTTGTACTATGGGGCTGTGCTAGCAGAGCAGAGGTAGCCTATCTTCAGAAGCAGATCAGTAGCTTCAGGTTCACGGAGGACAGGTGGATCTTGATCTATAGCATCAGTGATGGGGCCACAGAGAGATAGGGGGACAGGTGCATGACCCAGTGGTGACGGTTAGGGCGAGGGAGCTGCCAATAGTCACTAGGGCTACCTTGTTTATGTATATTATGTTGTATCATGATGAGGCCTAGAGCCGATTGTACATACATTCTTTATGGCTCAGCTTGTATATGTAGACACTTGTATATTGACACATGTATATATATATGATGGTTATCTAGATGGTGTTGTAATGGATGCATTGTTGGTATTATGATGGTTATGCATGTTGTATTTGTATTTTTCATGGATTATGTATGGAAGTTTATGCAAATGATATGAATGGAAATGTATGATAGATGAATGGTAATGATATGATATGTGCTCATGCGTATAGATAAATGGTAATAATATGATATGTGATGGACCTCTATATGCCTAACACACTTGTTTTGCAGGATAAGAGATGTGGAAGAAGGACGATGGAAATGATTGATCTTGGTTGAGGACTATATAGATGAATAATGGGATGAATAGATGGTATGATGGGCAACTTTAAAAGTAATTGCTCAAAAATGAAGAGAAATACAATCCTTATGTTTGATATAGCATGTGGATGTTATGCACTAGGGTATAGAAGACCAAGTTGTCGAGATATCCAATGCAGAACTAGCATGCTACAATCTTGTCTGAATGCATGAGGTCAAGATGTTGAGCTAACATGTAGAAGATATGAATATCAGCTAGTGTTTTGAGATGGACTTTGACACTACAACAATGGTTTGAGCTTATCTCCACTACGCATAGTGACACCTTGTTAGTTATATGTATGGAGCTAGTCTTGACATATAATAGTCTCAAGTGCATAAGAGACTGTTTAGCTTCTCAGATGCTAGAGATATTGATATGTAAGATGCTAATCCCAACACGTACAAGATACCAATATGCATAGGAAGAGTATAAGATCATCCCACAGACATGGCATATAAAAGCAATATGACCATGCCCCATTCTGTACTTCATCACAACATACCAAGATATAGATAGATCAAGGTAGTCTTGATTAGGCATAGAAAAGGGACAAAAGATAAATCAAAAGATAAAAACAAAAGATACTATCATCACGTTCTCTTGCCAAATTTAGGTGCTCTTAGATGGATTTAAGCTGGGGCCTTGTTAAGAGGAAAGCTGCATCCTATTGAAGGTTAAAGATGTTGATAAAATGCTATAACAAATGTTGGATTAAGGCATGTGGACAAATAGCTTATGGCTTATTCTTGATTGGTTAAAGTGCTTGAGCTTTCAGTAAACACATAGTTTGCTTCTTGATTGAGCTAATCAAAGAGAAGAAGATGGAAGATGAGAGAAGATGAAGAAGATGGGGTGGATCATTTGTGCTTGAGTACTAGAGACTTCCTTCGTATTCCAGGCTGCCTACATACCCTATGTCCATGGGATCAAAGCACATTTATGATGATGATGAGACATGATGAATATGTAGTTTTGGGTTTTATTGATGATGTGTGTGATGAAAAATAGAAGAATGTGAGATGAAAGATTGGAGGATGATTAGAAGAAATATGGAAGATGGATGATGAAAAGAGGGCTATCATCTTAGCCTGAATCAGAGTGCTTCCTTCGCATCTTAGATTGCCTACATACCCTGTATCCATGGGATCAAGGCTTTAATGATAGAGCTAGGATGTAGTTCTTGCTTATTACGCTGGTGAGTGATGTTGAAAGAATCAACTTTATTGCTTGGATGCTTGCATTGGCGATGTTTTTGATGTTTTTGGATGTTGGTTGAGCTTGAATTGATTGCGAAGATACGAATCCTGGTTGCAAATGTTTGCCATGTTTGACGTTGGATGAACGCTATGGTTGAAGTTGAAAGTTTGTTGTGTTGTGAGCTAAGGTGTTTGGTGTGTTATGAGCTAGAGCTGGCGGTATCCACTTCCAAATAAGGCTCAACAAGTGCCCCTAGTGCAGGATGAGGTTTATTGTGGAGAAGCAACAATGGATAGTGTGTACAGACAAGATGCTAAGGTGCCAAAAAGATATAGTTATCGTAACAATATCCAAAGTATGATAGCTAGCATTGACAGAGGTGAAGATGGAAAAGCTATTTATTATGATGAAATGCAGATTATGATATGGATTATGTAGGATAAGATGTCGAAGTATGCTAGGAAGAGTGGTGATCAAACAAACTATGCAGATAATGGAGGCTGGTTACTACACATAGTGCCTGTTTGCCAAGTTTTCACTATGGTACTTACCCAAGGCACCTGTTTATTAGGTTTTCACCAGAGGATGGATTATTTATCTTATACTATTATTTTTTTGTTATCGAAAGCGCCACAAAGTGGTTTTCACTATTGGATGGATTTTTTTTTTTAGGATAGCTGAGATTCATGGATAAAACTTCTTGAGATGGATGCTGTTGACTGGTTCATCCAATGGAATGCCTTCAGGTGTTGAGAGAGTATATGTACCTGATCCATAAATTGCTGTGATGATAAAAGGACCAAGCCAATTTGGTTCAAACTTGCCCTGTTTCTCACGATGTTGCTGATTCCTTTGATTCTCTTTAAGGACAAGATCTCCAACTTGAAATCTGTGTGCTCTGATTTTTTTGTTGTAGCTGCGGCGTAGATAGTTTTGATAGACTTGGAGATGGTTGAGTGTTGTAAGATGCTGTTCATCTAGTAGCTCAAGATCATGGAGTCTGGATACTCGATATTCTTCCTCTAAGATAGTATGCTGTAGAGATACTCACAGTGAGGGGATCTCGACCTCAATAGGTAAAATAGCTTCAGTTCTGTACATAAGAGCATAAGGTGTAGCTCCAGTGGGAACTCTGATACTTGTTCTATATGCTCATAACGTAGGATGACGTTGTAAATGCCAATCACAACCAGCTTCATTGACTGTCTTTTTGAGAATCTTGATGATTTTTTTGTTAGAAGCCTCAGCTTGGCCTTTACTCTGAGGATAGTAAGGGGTAGAGAATCGATGTTGGATATGGAACTTGTTGCAAAGATCTCTAACCTCTTGGTTCTTGAAGGGATGACCATTATCAATGCCAATAGCTTGAGGAACTCCATAGCAACAAATGATATAGTGTAGGATGAACTTGGATATTTGCTTGCCAGTGATATAAGTCATTGGTATGGCTTCCACCCACTTTGTGAAATATTCAGTGGTGGTGATAATGAACTTATGACAATTTGGTGAAGTAGGATCAATTTTACCTATGAGATCAAGACCCCACTGCGAGAAGGGCCATGGAGTAGTGATAGACTGAAGCTCATGTGCTGGTGCATGTATTAAATCTCCATGTTTCTGACATTGTAGTCATCTCTTTGCAAATTGTTGTGCATTTTTTCCATGGTTGGCCAATAGTATCCTGCTCGTAGAAATTTCTTAACAAGGCCAGGGCCAACGAAATGTGAGCTGTAGACACCTTCATGTACATCATGTAAGGCCACTTTTGCTTCCTCAGAATCAATACATCTAAGAAGGATACCATCAAGACTCCAATGATAAAGGGTGTCTCCCAACATAGTGTAACGAGAGGCTCGACGGATAAAGGTTTTGCGTTGGGTGTTAGATAGTTGAAATGGAAAGGTTTGATTTCAGAGATACTCATTTAAGTCCTCATACCACGGTGAATTTGGACCAACGATTTCACATAGAAGCTCAGACTGTGGTATTTCAAATGCTAGAATCAGAAGCCGTTCAACCAGAAACTCACATTTATGTGTATTAGATGGCATGTCTAGAAGAGACCCAATCATAACCATGGCATCTGCTGTTTTGTTCCGTAGTCTTTGGATTTGTTCAAAGGTGATATTGTCAAAGTACTTTTTAAAATCATCAACCATTACCTTGTATGGAAGAAGCTTCTCATCTTTTGTTTGATATTCATCTAAGACTTGTTTGATAACCAGTTGAGAATTGCCAAAGACTTGTAACTGTTTGATAGCCCATTGTACTACCATGTGTAATCCTGTGATTAAAGCTTCATACTCTGCTATGTTATTGGTACACGGAAATACAATTCTATATGATTTGGGTATATAATCTCCTTGAGGAATAACAAACAATATACCTGCTCCTGATCCATGTTGTGTGTAATATCCATCAAAATATAGCTGCCACCATGTTAGGGGAGTTAAATTGAGCAACCCTTCATCAGGGAATTTTTGATATATTGGGTGAATATTTGTGATGGGTGCTGCAACTAGTTGATCAACAATGACTTGTCCTTTTATGGCTTTTCGATCCACATATTGTATGTCAAGTTCACTTAAGATCATAACCCATTTTGCTAATCTTCCCGTGAGGATTTCTTTAGAGAGAAGATATTTGAGTGGATCAACATTAGATATGAGCTTTGTCGTTTAGTTCAACATATAGTGTCACAACTTTTGGGAAGCAAACACTAATGCTAAACATGCTTTTTCCATAGATGAATAATTAAGTTCATATCCCACAAGAGTTTTGTTGATGTAGTAGATGGCTTGTTCTTTCCCTGAATCATCATTTGAGCTAGAAGGGCACCCAATGTTGTTGTTGTTGATGATATGTAGAGCAATAATGGGCGATCAAGCATAGGAGGTACTAACATAGGAGGTGTTTCCAGATATTCCTTTATTTTTTTGGACTGTAACCTTCCTTGTAGGCTACAGAGTTGCTTGAGATTTGTTGGCAAAGGCATTTCCATGATAGCTTTTACTTTAGCTGGGTCCACTTCTATCCCTCGTCAAGACACAATGTATCCCAACAGTTTTCCAGATGTTATGCCAAATACATATTTATTTGGGTTCAGTCTGACTTAATACTTCTCTAATCGATCAAAGATCTGTGCTAATACCTGTAGATGTCCTTCTCTTGTCTTAGATTTTCCTAGGATATCATCAACATAGTCTTCCATGATAGTGTGAAAAAGGTCATGAAAAATAACTGTCATGGCTCGTTGATAAGTAGCTCTAGCATTCTTGAGACCAAAAGGCATTACAACCCAATAGTATGTGCCCCATGGACAAATAAATGATGCTTTATCTTGATCTTCCTCTGCTATTCTGATTTGGTTATATCTTGAAAATCCATCCATTAAAGATAGCATTTCATGTCCAGCTGTGAGATCTACAATGTTGTCTATGCTTGGTAATGGAAAGTCATCCTTAGGACATGCTTTATTAAGATCTCTAAAGTCTATGCAACAATGAACTCATCCATCAGGTTTTGCTACAGGTACCAAGTTTGAAACTCATTCTGGATAATCAATAGGCTTTATGAACTTTGCTTCTAACAACTTCTGAATCTCTGCTTTGACCAATAAAGCTACTTACAGATGCATTTTGTGTAATTTTTGTTTAACAAGTTTTGCATTAGGAGATACTGCTAAGTGATGTACTACAAGTGATGGATCCAGACCTGACATGTCAACATAAGTCCATGCAAAATTTATAGCTCTTTTTATAAAAAATGCTGTGAAGTCTCTTCTTTCTTGTTCTGATAGTGATGCTACCAAAAAATTATCTTTGGATTTTGCTTTGTACCCTAGTTCATGTCTTGTGATTGTTCAACTAGCACTGTTGATTTCTCATGATAATAAGTGGCAACAGGAAGATCAAATCCCCCATCCTCAGGTGCCTTAGAGAGGTTTTCACCTTCAGATACATCCTTTATTTTTACTTTTTCACAGTCAAGAGGTGCCTTTTAGTTTTCACCTAGTGACCTATTTTGTTTGATTTTGTTTATTTCACTTTTGCGACTGAAGGATTTGATACTTCCACTAAAATATGCTAGTTTAGGTAGATCCATCATGAAACATGCTTTGTGATCACCCAATGGAATGCCTTGTCATAAGCCCATGAATTCTGCAATAGCTTCATCATTCTCAAATGTATCTAATATCAGTGCCCCCTGTTGGTCCCAATTGATAAGGTTAGGATATATGAGTGAAAGGGTAACAGAGGAATGGTTATGGCTAGAGGAGGTTGTGGAAATCATGAAGATGGAGTTTTCTTGAAAAAGGTCAGTAATATGAAGGGTGGAGTCGTCGATAGTATCTGAACTAGAAGTCTCTCCTACCGAGGAAGGTCTAGCATCCATATCAGAAACACACTTAATGTCTTTGGAATGCGGTACCTCTGGCTGATAGCCAAGGCCTTGCTTATTAAACTTCTTAGACACAACAATGGGTTCAAGAGGTCCTTGTTCCTATGATCCCAATCCACCATGTCCTTTGTAGCCCATGTTCTTTATGATGTGGAACCCATCGTTATATCTCTCCACTTCAAGTTGGACTTGGTCATTTTCATCAAAGAATATCCAAGAGTCGATATCATCAATGTCTTCATCATCCAGGAATCCACCTTTAATGAATATTGTGGGTGGGGCTTTGATGACAGTTAGGGATGAAGGTGGCTTGGATGTAGAAGGTTTACCATGAGATTTGGGAGACAAGGGAAGGGTGCCAACACAACAAGATTCTTGCAATGTGTATTCACTAGGACCGTGTTCGGTGTACTTGATACGGAGATTGGAAGCAACTTTGCTAGATGATGGCTTGAGTAGGTCGGATGGATCTACATATGATGAAGATGGATATGCCTCAGTGTTGATAGGAATGCAGTTTGCATTCTGGTATTTAGCTTGAAAGGCATGACAAAATTCAAACGGATTGGGATCAGCATGGATAGTAATCTCAACACCGTTATGTGGAAATTTAAGATATTGATGGTATGTAGAAGGAACTGCCTTGAGGGCATGTATCCATGGACGACCAAGGATGATGTTATAAGGAAGCTCAATATCAAGAACTTGACAATGGGTTTCAATAGTGACCGACCCAAATTAGATAGGCAAGTAAATAATCCCTTCAGTATCTCTCTCAACATCATCATATGCTCAGATAGTAATGACCTTGGAGGTGTCAACATCTTTCTTAGAATATCCCAATTGTTTTATTAATTTCAAGGAACATATATTAAGACTAGCTCCACCATCCACCAAGATTTGTTTGATACGATGTTGTTTGAAAAACACTTCAATGTGAAGGGCTTCGTTGTGTGAAGGATGAATGGAGGGCTGAAGATCTTTATCAGAAAAAGTTAAATGACAAGGGGCTACAATGCTAGCGACCACAGATTGGAATTGTGTGATATCAATATGTTAGGCACCGAAGATTCTTGTAAGGCTTTGTCAAGGATAGCTTTGTGAGAAGGGGATATGCGAAGCAACTCAAGAATGGAAATATGCGCAGGTGTTTTGCCAAGGTGATCAAGGATATTATAGTTAGAGGATGGTTGAAGAGGATGGACAGGTGCTCCTTGAATGGTAATGCGACCTCTTCAAGTAGTTATAGTGCAGTCAGGTGCTTTGCCTTGGATAGTAATGGTAGAAATGCGAGCATGGTTAATGCAACCAATAGTAGATGATTCATAGTTGTACTGAATGGTATTCCCAGCATGAGGGTTACTTGGTTTGTCATGAGATGGAAGTGGATTCTTGAAAGCATCTAGATCATAGTTCGATGTCGGTTGCTATGCAGGTTGAGTAGTTGAAGGTGTAATTTTGATTAAACCTTGATCGATGCAATCTTGGATAACATGCTTTAAGCACATACAACCATTTGCTTTGTGTCCTTTAACTCTATGGTAATCGTAATACTCATTTTCTTTATACCAAGGAACTTTGAAGAGTGGTTCACCATTGGATGGCGCATCCGGTAACATAATATCGCCTGCTTGGAGAAGTTTTTGAAAGACAACTTCCATAGTTCTGCTAATGGTGTAAATTGTCAACGCGGATTTGAAGTTTGTCATTGTCGAGTTTGTTGAAAAGATTGTGTTGTTGTAGAAGCAGCTTGAATGTTAATGGGAGCTTTCATAGTTTGTATGTTCTTTGCGTCCACAACACCGTCATTGACAATATTCTTGTTTTTGTTTCAAAAGCGAGATTTATAGTTGGAGATTTGAGGATAGTCTTTGTTATCGCGAAAAATCTTGATAATGCCTTTAGCAATTAAATCTCATTCAATGATGGTTCCTTTGGAAAAAAGTTCGTTAAAGGTGCTAGCACTTTGCAATTATAGTTGGAATGACAGCTTGGGATGGAGATTTTGAACAAAGATATCAAGTTGTTGTTTTTCAAGTATTTCCCATGATAGTTTGCTATCCATATTACGCCATCGTTGAGTAAATGAAGAAAAGGCTTCACCATTGCGTTGTTTATTGTTGACAAGGTCATTCATGTTTACCTCATGTTCAATGTTAAAAGCAAAGTGTGATCAAAACTTATTTGCTAACTCTGCAAAAGACTTAATTCCTAGAGGTAAATGAGAGAACCATTCAAGAGCTTGTCCTGCTAAGCTTCAAGGAAATAGTCTCAAAAGATATGTATTGTCATGAGAAACATCGAGACATGCCACAAAGAATGCTCTAAGATGGTCTTCCAGATTTTCTTTTCCTTTGTACTTGTCAAATTGTGGAATTTCAAAGTGTGGCGGAAAAGGTGTCATATGAAGTGACTTGTCAAACAGATAAGCGCATATGTTTTCTAAGGAAAATGTCTTCTTGCTTTGTCCTACCGCTTGGTTAATCATTTGTTGAACATCCACTGGAGATAATTACTGTTGTTGCAAAGAGGGTGAAACATGGTATGATGTATATTGAGGTTGTTGTTGTGTGATATATGAAGCCATGACCATTTGTTGAGGTTGCGTACTCACAATGTATGTCAAAGGATTGGTATGCAACCCATATGTGGTTGAAGATTCCTGTCCTTGAGACACAAGCGATGGTTGGGTATATTGTGATGAATTAGCACCAAAATTTTGCATCACATGAGAAGTGAAAGATGGATTGGCATTAGTTAATGGTTGTGAATTTGGAGTTGGATTTGTGACATGGTAAGTGATGGAAGGATTGGTGGATGCAAAAGAAGGATGGACACTTGGGTTTGTATTTTGGACAACATGAGGATTGGTATATGTCATGTGTTGGGTTATAATAGGCAAACCATGGGTAGTATAAGATGGATTGATGGTTTGTGAAGGATTGTAAGAAGATGGTGGAATGGATGTAAGTTGATCAACATAAGTGACTATAGTGCTAGGATTAGCTTGAGAAACAATAGGTAGGTCACTCATGTCAATAAGACTAACATTGGGATTGTATGATGTATTGGATGGATTAGTGGAGATCATATTAGCAGGAGTAGGAATATGAGATGTGGTGTCCACATGTGATGCAGCAAATTGTGATGGTTGTGAATCTTGGACCATTGGTGTTGTTTGCACTTGGGCCACATGGATAGCTTGTGTTACTTGAGGCATGGAAACGGTCATGGTGGGAGAAGGACTATGTTGGGGAACATGGAAAGGTGGAATGTTTAGATTTTGCAAAATGAAAGGGAGTACATTGGTTGGAGTTATCAAAGGTTCTAAAGTGTACTTCGAGCATGGTGGATCAAATGAAGTAACAATAGGCAATGAAAGAGATGGGTTGGAAGATGGAGTTTGTAATATGGTATGGGATGGTGTGACTATAGTGGATGGTCCCTTTGCAACAACAACGGGAGTGTTTGGATCGTGCACTCTAATAGTGGATATGTCAAAATCTCTTGGTAATTTAGCTCCCCTACGGGCAAGTTGCAAGAAATAGCGATTAGGATCGGATAAAACAAGTCTCTCAAATTGAACCCATACATGTGTATCTCAAAATTCTAATAAGTCTTCTTGGGATTGTTCTTCATAAGTCTCCAAAAATGTTTGAAGTTGCACTTGTTGTGAAGATGACTCTCCAATGGTGTTCCCATGGGGCACAAACATATGAGGAGGCATACTGGTCGTAAATTGAGTCGTGTCTCTAAGAGGTGTTGATCTAGATTGTTGCATCTTAGCTTCCATCTTAGCTTGCAATTTGGCTTCCATTTCAGCTCTATATTGACTCCTAGTTTGAGGCATGATGAATGATGTTGAAAATTGAACTTTAGCTCGTCAAGGTTTTGAGACCCAAAAAAAAAGATGATAGTTTGCTAGTTGTTTGGTTGCTTTGTTGTTGGTTGGAATTCCCTAGAGAATAGATCACACACTCAAGGGAAAAGTTGTTTGCTAAGGTTGCTATTTTGTTGATGTTGCTAAAACTAAAGCCAAAAGATGATGTTTTGCTAATTGATCGAGTTGATTGATTTGTTGTTTGGTTTGTTGGTTTGGGATCTCAAAAAGATGAAAAGCTCACAAAGTTCAATTGGTTGGTAAACTCAAAGCAGGAGACAAAGTCCAATTATCTGCTAATGATCAGAGATAGGTCTGAATGCTAATGTTGAGGCTAAGAAAGTTGGAAGTGTAGCTGATTCGGCTGAGTCACTAAGATTTGCTGGTAATTGACCACAGGTGATAGGTAATAGCTCATATGCGACTCAAAAAAGGCCAAAAGTGACTGGTAATAGCTTAAATGCGATCTGGTTTTGGTTTAGATAACAAGCTACAGTGTTTACCAGAGGCGAGCCAATTTGCTACAGGTGATCAGTATTGACTCAGAAGTGATTTATTGTTGATCAAAGGCGACACAGTTTAGACCAGAGGTGGTTGACTATTGTTTAAAAGCAATCCAGTTTAGGCAAAAGGTGACTGACTGTTGTTCAAAAGCAATCCAGTTGTTTGTATGCGGGTAGTTTAAGCTCAAAAGTGACCGTGTCTATTAGGAAATATGTCTAATTTGTGTTTTTTGACAAGAAAATAGTAATTGCAGTCACTCACACTCACAACAATCACAAACTTACACAACCTAGGATAGGAAAGGACTATATTTGTTGAGTCCCCTGGCTATGCTTATTCAAAGCAGATAGCTTCAGGATCTTGGTAACATCGACTCCTCTCCACGACACACACTTCTCATGCATACCAAGATCTGAGTTTCTCAATGCTTGTCCCCCCACCAAACCTTAGGATTGTCCCTACTATCTCTTCTAAGAGCCACGTGAATCGAGGCGGCTTCAAAGGTCCCACCTTTTGTGTCAACAAATAGAAGGTTTTTGGCTACTACTCAAAGTTGCTAATAAGGGCATCCGTTTGGGTGGCTATATGTGTAGCAGCGCTACTCTCCATTATGGAGTCTCCCAGCCTTCAAGGGTTACACCTTGGAGGGTTTTGGGGGAGGTTGGCTATCGATATAACACAACACCCATTGTTTGTGGCTTTTGACACAAACATTTTTCTTATATAGCGGTTTAGAAGGACTTGGCGTTAGCCCGTTACCGCTTGGGTCGTATCCCTTCTCACATCAGGAAGGTAGGCCCTGTAAAGATAATAACAAGTTCTCATACACCCAAGATCCATTTGATAGGCAAGGGGAGAGGAAACTTTTGTTATTAAATTTGGGTTATGTTACCTTTTGAGTCACCCTTATTTATCTATTGGTAATATTTTCTAAACAAGAGTCGATTTGCTGTGTTGTATTATTGGTCATACCTTTGTTTCTTAAATCAACTCTTGATCCTTCCAATTTTACCCGTTTATCGTCTTTGTGTGTGAAGTTACTTAAGGTTTGAACCTTTGAACCTAAACCATTCTCAAAGTTCAAAGTTCAAATGGTTCGATATGTTCAAAGTCTCTCAAAAAGCAAGTTGTTTTGTTCTGTGTATTTTAAACATCTTCAAGTTTTCGGGTTGAACTTGAACCCTTTTTGTCAATAGCTCAATGGTTCCACAGTTCAAGGTTCAACATTTAATGCCTTCTAATAAGTCATGTCATGCAGTTATCTTGTGTAATTAATGTAACGTTGAACCATTCGCTCGTACTCTATAGCGAAGTTCAACGGTTCAATGGTTCAAGGTTCAACGGTTCACTGTCTCATAGTTGAAAGCCTTTTACAAAGCCACGTGATTGTTGGTCGGTCTATGTAGTCCTTGCATCTTTGAACCTTCATATTGAACCGTATCCTAACAAGTTCAATGGTTCATGAGTCTAAGTTCAATATTTCTGTAAGTGAACCCTTTGCCCCTTTGTATGATCCAATTGGTATGATCGAACCACCGCATTGAACCACGTCCCAAAGGTTCGATAGTTCAATGGTTCAAGGATTTGGTGATTTTGATCTCATTTCTTCCCGAGGCTTTCTAAGTCAAATTTAGTGGGAAAGTTGGAGGAAAATATGTCCGAGACTCATTATGAAACAGAAAGTTCTAATTTGGTGGAGGTTACGGATAATTATTATACATCATGATCGCACGTGAATAATACTTGCTATTAATGAAGAGGTCAGAATTCATGTCTTTTCAAACATTTTTGGCACGTATTGTTTCGGGTAATAATTATTCAATCTGGTTGGTGCCATTATTAACAAAGAACAAGCCAAATTTAGCAAGTGAACATACTATGCGACGTAGAGGAGAATAGCGCAGGAAGTGTAAGGTTCTTGTTACTCAAACCTCCAAGTAAATTCAGATATCTTGAAGGTGAGTTCTGTTCTTCCTATATGCTATTCCTATTTCTTAGCTAGAAAGAAGAATCTCTTGAGTTTCTGACATTATTTTCAAAATTTGAAGTGTTTTTCATTTTATCCGACATTGTTCTCACTTTGAATTTGGGGATACTGCGCTGGTGCAATATGATTTAGAAGAATTTAGAGAAAGGTCTAGAAACCCTGTACAAACCCCTATGATGAAGAAAATAGTAGACAGTGGTTTAGTTGAAGCTGTGGCCTTTTCCAAGGCTGTACAGTGCCCAAAACTAGTTTAGGAATGTATGAATAGGTATGAACCCCAAAACAGATGCATTAGAAATGCAAACGGTGATGTATTGTTTCATGTCGATAGACAAACCCTGATGTATGTGATGAGAATACCGCCTAAAGAGGTGTATTCTAGCCTTAACATTACTTCTTCTTATGGGCATTTCTCAGAGAAAAAAATAATTTACAAAAGTGTAATAGCAAGAAATTGGCTGCTGAAGCTTCAGAAAGGTGGCTCAAGGTTGCCTAGACCACTTACTAGGGATCATATAATTAAAGAAGTGAGGGATACTGTGGTGTTATTACATAGACTGAAAGGCAGCCAGCATGCGTATTATTGGGAAGATTGGATGTACTTTTTCATACAAGTTATCCTCCAAGGAGAGCAATATTTGGACTGGGCAGAAATTGTAGCTGATTGTTTGCATCAGGGACTAAGTAATTGTTTGGGAGATAGAAATTTTTATATGTCTTCATACCTATTTTATTGCCTGGCATCTACAAGACAGTGGTTGGGTTTGCCTCATGCACCTTTAGTAGAAAATAGTAAAATTTATGAATATTATTCACAATTGCAAATGTAGAACTGTTATGAAAATTACAAAAGGGTTAGTGATGTTTTCACTGGAAGGATGACTTATGAATTGGCAGGTAATCTGAATAAAAGAATGTCTGATGAGGCAATGCAGTTAATTAGAATTTATGGTAGTTTCTTTATTCAATTTCCAAAATTCACTTACATCAGGGTTGGAGGATTCGACGGTGAACCTATTAAGCTACCCAGGTATGCATTTGACCATTTTGTGCTAATAGAAGTATGCAGACAGTTAGCACACGTAGATGAAAAGTTCTCAGCAAAGAAGGGATCTAGTATTTCTTTCCCCATTGAACTTGGACATTATTCATGCTGGTCAAAATCTGATGCTTTGAATTTAGAGGTGAACCTTAAAAAGTTCAATTTCTAGTTTTTCACTGTCAGATCCCAATTTGACAGCAAAGGCTTCGTCATGGATAACTTAGATTCTGGGGCAGGGCATTCGCATATCCCTGAATTGGAAGATTACTGGGAGGACTGCCCTGATGAATTTGAAGTCAGGAGGAGACTGTGGTGCATATTCTCTTTGGGACAGATAATCACCCTTAATCTGAGAATGGACGTTTCTGGAGTTATTGATAATCAAGAGCAGATGATTGATCCCCAATTTGAACAGATAAAACAATCACCCATTCCAGAAATTGACTGGAGTAAAAAGGAGGAAGATAAAATTGAGGTGAAAACTTTCCCAGTGATAAGGAGGACAGAGAAATGGTTGAGGTAACAGAAACAGAAAGTGTTCCAGAATAAAGACACCCAACAGTGCATGTCAATGATTGAATCACCGGCCCAAATAAGCTCCTCTAATTAGCCTATTGCTATCTGTGGTGCAGGTACTTCCAAGCCAATAACTTGGGGGAGTCCTACTATTAAAGGTTCTAGAAAAGCCCTCACAACTATTCTACCTCCTCGTGCCACTAGGTCGATAACCAAAAGCAAAAGAAAGAAACAGGTTTCAGAAAGAATAGTTGTGGATTTGAATTCAGAAGAGGACTCGGCTGAAGCCATGGATGATAAGGAACCTGGTTCACCAAGAACAGAAGAGGTTAGTGCCAAACAACAATCAAAAGCTATCTTAGAGAACCCCAAAATAATGATGATTTCTGATGTACCCTCTGATAAATTGGATTGTGGGAAAGAAGCCTCACCCCTTGCCCCTAAGTGGCTAGAGAATTCTATCAGTGATAAAAGAAAAATAATCCCATTTTCTGTGCCTTTAGAAGATATGGTGAGCAAATGTTTAGGAAAAACACCTAAATCCAAGAAGCTGAAGACGACATCTAGGGTAAGCATTGACCTGAACACTGAGAATTGGAGTGCGGAAATAGCCAGGCCAGCAGCTGATGAAGAAGTATAGGACCCCACTATATAGGATTTCACTGTTGAAAGGGTGGATCTTGGAATTGCTTCAAGAGCAGTGGATGTTCATCATCTTGAGACATCCACCAAAAGAATCGTCAACCGGGCCTAGAAGGATGAGAAGGATAAGAAAGAATTGAAGCAGACTCTGCGTACCATGGCAGAATACATAGATGCCATTCATAATCCCAGCCTGCAGCCTGTCTCTCAGTTTTCTCTATCTTTTGATCCTAAGTCGCCAGCCAATCAGAAGATGTTAGACCAAGTTAACAGAAATAGAATGGTGACTAAAATATTCAATGATTGGTTGGACTGCATTGTACAAAAGGGTACTGAGTATATTCATGAACTTAAGAATATATATGATCAAACTATAGCCACCATCGAAGACCTTAAGGCACAGATTGCTTCTTGGGTGAAAGATGAGGGTAAGTGGATGAATGTGCTAAACCAAATTGATGAGGTCCAAAAATATGGGGTAATGAAATTTCTGTTAGAGAAAAGTTTAACAGGTGTGGATGAGGATCTGTTGTATGTGAATAAGAAAAACATTGAATGGAGAAATTTAGTATCACGACAAGGGCATCTTGAATTCACGAAATTGATTAAGGAAATCATCGAGTTCACTCAATCACTGCAACATGATTTACAATGCATTGATGTGAAATACATAAAAGATGATGGGAAACCGGAGGAGGATGTCGACACAGTGGTTCAATCCTTTAAGGATAAAATTAGCTTTCTCAAAGAAAGTGACAATATCTTAATTGAAGATTTCTCCTGAATCTCTAAGGTGGAGTCACTACTTTACCTCTGTATCGATGCACTTCCAGAACATAAGGAAAAAATTGGGAAAATACGAAGGGAGAAGGACGTCTGGAAGACAAGGGTGAGACACATAAGCATCCCCAACCTTCCGAAGATTTAGGAGTTTGTTACTACGGTTCAGGAGTGGAAGACTCATCATGCCTCCCCAACCGGCGATAGTAAATCTATAGATTCAAATCCGTTACCATTGCCGTGATCTTATTTGCCTAGTTGCTTTCATTCAGTTTCTTTTTAGTTATGCTATTTTCAAGACTTGATCTTTAAAATCAATTTGTTAAGAAACTAAATCCCGTGTGGGTCAGAGTTACTTTAACTTTGGGTTGTTTTCACTTGATTAAGGAATTAGGGCAGTCATATATATAGGTTTTTCATTGCTTAACAAGGGATATAGAGGAACAAAAGATATAGAAAAAAATTCTGAAGCTGAACTATTGTTATTTTTCATGATCATATATGATTTTTGTTTGAAACATCTTTTTCATCTGTGAATGAAAGGAAGAAACAATTGCTGCATTCTTGAATCTGTGCGTTTGAGTTTCTGAAATTGGATTTCCTGTGCGAAGTCTTCTTTCTTATGGTAATTGTTCTTTAGACAATTCATTATATGTGTTCTAAAAATTATTGGTTCAGCAACAGTTATATGTTTATGTATCTTATTGATTTTTAAACCATAGAATCTGTGTATTCTATCATAAAATGGTGTTTTAAAAGGAATATCTCATTCATTACATGGTGATGTATGAATGTTAGTTTGGCCTTTAGGCACTTTCTGGTTAAAAGTGTGTTGGGATAATTAATATAGATTGAATTCATTGAAGATCTTAAAGGGAGCTGTACCTCAATTCAGAGGGGAACTATTTATGAAAGTTCACCCATTTGTTGATTAATTCATTTGTTCTTTAAAGAAGGAAAAGCATAGAGTCAGAATAGAGCGATTTTGAATAAGGACAAACTTGTTAACCAATAGGGTACAATCAAGCACATACAAGCAATCAAAAAAGGATAAATCAAGCACAGAGCAAGCAATGATTCTTTTTAAGCACCAAGCTCAAATGTTCCTAATTTAGTGAAAAACCACAAGTCTTGAACCGATTGAAGCTGCAACAGATATGTTAGTAGTTTGATAACCTCATTTTCTTAGACAATCGATAAGATGCTACACAAATACCCAATTAGTAGGTAAGAAAACCAAACTACAAATGATAAGGACTGAAAACGACACAGTTTACCAGAGGCGATCAACTGTTGATCAAAAGTGAACTATATTCTGCTGCAGGTGAAACGTTACAAATCAGAAGCGATGCCAGTAATGCTAGATGCGGAATGATAAAGCTCATAAGTGATGCGAAAAAGCAACAGGCAACTAATTACGGGTCATAAGTGACTCAGATCTGTGAGAAAAATAGAATGTAATAAAAACCCTAGTTTCACAAAAAGTGATCCAGATAGCTAAAGGCGATCACTGTTAAGTTAAAAGTGATTCAATTAAAGGCATAAGCAACCACTGTTAGCTTGTAAGAGGTGCAAAATAGGCAGTAAGTGACTACTGTTTGCTCAGAAGCGATCCAAGAATGCTAAAAGCGGTAGGTTTTGGCTCAGAAGTGATGCATATATTCAGACAACTAGTTTTCGCTCAAAAGTGATTGGAACTTGCCGTAAGCACTCAGAAAATCTGATCTTCACAAAAACAACTTCAAATAGCAAAGTTAATCAAGGACGTGGGTCCCACCGGGCGTGCCAAAATGTGATAGGTAAAAAATTAGGTTAATAAGATCAAGCATAGCTATGAAAACCTAACCCTACCATCATCAAAGAATCTAATCCAAATGAAATCAAAAGCATGCAATTCAAGAATAATATCACCTAGATTGTATGATTCCTTGTTTATGATGTGGATTGCTTCTTCAACAATGAATAATTATGAAGATAAAAGCTACCATGATGGATGGATGATGAAGCTAATATGCTAGATGGATGCTAAAGTGCTCAATATTCTCAGGATGATAATGTAGACGCTATATGAATGTTGGATCTCTGTAGCATGGAATGAGAGGGTGTTTATATAGAACTCAACCAAAATCAATCAACAGTGGAGATTTGGTGGCTATGTGAATGGCTGGGATAAATTGATAGTCATAGATGAATGTGTAAATGACAAGTGGAGGGAAGATAAGGCTTATGTGTGACCGTGTACATACAAAGTACTACATGTGAAAGATATTAAATAAAAGATGTAGTACCACTTATCTTTTTTAAATGAAAGAGTCATACATGTCGGCTTATTGAGATAAATAATAAGAGGAATTAATTAATTAAATTAAATCTATTTAATTACTTGGAAAGTGGGTTTATGAAAGGAATTTTAATTAAATAAATAAGATTTATTTAATTAAAATAGATAGAATGAAGATAATTAAATAATTAAAGATTATTTAATTATAGATTAGAGGAAATAGCTAATGAATTAATTAAATAAATATAAATTTATTTAATTAATAGAGGAAATAAGTGTTAGAGAAATTGCTCAAGTGTGTTAGACAAATGCATATGGTAGCTAATGCGATATTTGAATGCTAATGATAATTAGGTCAATTTTAGGTGTCTACAGTTATAAGGATTTGAGTATCAGGTTCTAGTTAGTCTGCACAGTCAGAAGAAGAATAGGGCAACCTAGTATTTGATTTTGGTCTGGATGCAGAAAAGTTGTTGGATAAGGAATTAGTGATAATTAGTGGTATTGGCCAACATGATTGATGATCTGGGAACACAAGTTTTTGGTCCGTGTTGATATTTATGCATAGATTCAACTGACAGAATAGAGTTCTTAATAATACTCTAAGTTTTCTTGAAGCTGACTATAGTTGATTGAAATTCTTGATGCAGATATATATAGCTGATGGATTCAAGTGTTTTGGGGTGTGTTTGTGATGTGATGATGGAGTAAGTGTGAAAAAGGCAGAAAGAAGTGCGAAGGAGAAGAGATCTAAGGACCAGATCATGGTAGAACAGTAAACAGGGTAGAGTAAGGATGAAGTGTGTAAGATCAGTATTATGTACTTAACCGAAACTGAAGTCTTGCATTGGTAGATGCTACTCATTAGTTCAAACACTTTATAATCTTCTTGTAATCATTTCTGTAGGTAGTGAACCTCTTTGAGTAGTGAGATTTGGGCAGTGAGCCCGAAGGCATGTGCCTTCCCCATTTGTAATACTTTTAACAGAGTATAATTTCTTGTGGGTTAACCCCCACTATGGTTTTTCCCTTAACCGGGTTTTCACATCAAAAAACTTGGTGTCAAGTGTGTTAATTGTACTGCTTCTTATATGTCTTTGATTCATACTTTCATGGTTACATATTTAATTTGTTAAGGAAGAATTAATTGGAGCAATTGTTAAAGTTTTAGAGACAACTGATTCACCCCCCTCTTAGTTGTCAACCCTTATTTCAACAATTGGTATAAGAGCTAAGTTCCTTGAAAGAAGTTTAACAGCTTAAGGAAGATCTGGGAAGGTATCAAAATGGATTCATACAATCTTCATGAACAACTTAAACTTGCTTTAGAAGATCTTGATCAGTCTAGAGCAGATGTCAAAGAACTGCAAGAAAACCTTAAAGATGTTGAAGACTTCATTGAGATCTTAAAAGAGAAATTAAGAAAATCTAATGAAAAGAGAAAGGAGCTATTTCATCAACTAGGAAATCAGAATGTAGACAATGACATGGATGAGGCTCTAAAGAAGAAGACAAAGGAATGTGAGAAGCTGGCAAAAGAAGTTTCTGTTCTAAAACATGAAATGGAATTTGGGGTGATGAGGTTAACCAAAGAAATTGAGGAAATAAATAAGACTGAAGAAGACCTGAAACAAACTCTGAAAGAAAGAATAGAAGAATACTACAAATTGGATGGAATTGCTGACCATCTAGAGTTTGATCTACATGAAAGCAGAGACAACGAAAAAGAACTTGAAAGGCAAATTGTCATTTTGAAACATGACCTAGAAGTTGCAAATGAATATAAAGAGAAATTCAAGATAGATAAATTTGAGGTGCTGCTTAACAGTCAGAAGAAGGCAGATGATAAACATGGTCTAGGATTTGAGAAAGGTGAAAGCTCTGAATCTGGTCAAAGAAATCCTGATGTAAGAAATCAAAAAAAGAATCCTAGAAGACCTCTAGTAAGACAACCCAATGCTCAAAGGTATCCATCTTTCAATGGAAATTGTTTCAAGTGCAATAAATTTGGTCATAGAGCTACTCAATGTAGAAGTAGAGTGAATCAAAGTAGTCCATCCTTCTCCAGTCAATGCTTCAATTTTAAGAGGTATGGTCACAGATCCAATGAATGCAAAAGTGTGATGATGAATAACTCTAACAATAGAGGAAATGGCAATTCCTTTAATGGATACTATTTTGCATGCAATGGATTTGGACACATGGCCAATCAGTGCAAATAAAAAGGGAATCAAGTAAATAAGCCAAGAAATGTTGTGTGCTTCAATTGCAATAGATTTGGTCATACAACAAGATTTTGCAAAAGTAGGAATAATAGAAAAGGTCCGGTAAACAGAAACCAAAACATGTAGAAACAAGACAAAGGCAAGGGTAAAATTGATGTGAATGAGGTCTAGAATGAAATGAAAAAAACATGGGTAAAGAAAGGTGAAATGAATGTTGATAAAGGATCTGCACTGGAATCCGGTGTTGATAATTCCTCCGGGAATTGAATTAGAGCTCTGGCTCAGGGGCAGTTTCTTTGAAAATCTAATTCCTCTAGCCAGTAAGTGAGTGCCTAAATCTGGCATAATGACTGAAGTTAAAGAAGGCTATTGTAGATCTATTGATGCTAATTTTAGAAGAAAAGAAGCTAATTTGACTAATTGCAGAGCAATTGATGATCAACTATATGCAAAACAGTGTAACTAGATGTGTTGGGGCAGAGCATTTATTATAATGAAGAATTAGGTTTTGTGGAGGATAAAAAGTCATTCATTTGAGCATTTGAATCACTTTGCATTCGAAGAGAGCAAGCAAAAGAGCACCTGAGCTAAGATTTCAAGGCTCTGAAGTGCAACTAGAGAATTCATCCGCTAACCCTAACTCCGTGAAGAAAATGGTATTTTCCATGAAACTTTGAACTTGTGATCTTCTGAAATGGCTACACCATTGGTTGTTGATATTACTGAAAGGCCCTGAACCAAATTTAAGAAGCATCCATACAAATCAGTAGAAGTCAACCTGTTAGGTGCATTTTTCAAGTGTTCTGTGTGGTGTATTACATGTCAAGGATATTAGGGCCTACATTCATGCGAGCATAGATGAATTTGGAGACTCAAAGCTTGTAGATTTGTTTAAGAATCATCTAAGGGATGAAATTCATGGTCTTAAACCTGCGTATAAGGCGGTGCATGATAAACATTTCATTCAAGTTATAGGATTTCCATGCTTCGTTTAAGATGAATGGGTCTGGTATGTCTTAACCCGTATGCATGATGAGTTTATATGGATAATGAAACCTTTGAAAATCACCAAGGACACCATCAAGGTCGTGACAGGGTTAAACTCATCTAGCGGACTGCTAATGTTGAAGGCTATAAAGAATCAAACTATGACTGATGCTACTGGTTCAAGATTTGACAAAAGGGAAATGACTATCAATGATATTATTGATCCAAATATTAAGTTTGCTTCAATGGTGATTGGATACAAGATTTATCATTCCAGCAGGGAAAATTTTGTATCCGATACATCTATCTATGCAACTTAGTAGATGTTGAGAGAAAATGTTGACTATGACTTGTGCAAGTTGTTACAGAACCAGCTAATGGAAAATTTGAGTAAGGTAAAGAAGGATAAGAAGAACACCTTCAAGTATGGTACACTGGTCTTATGTCTGTTCTTCTATTTCATGAACGAGTTACCTAGCAAGAAAAGCATGTGTTGGACCAGTGACAAACCTATTGCTATTCAGATAAGAGAGCACTTGAATAATATTGGAGATACCAATGCTCAAAGGATAACTCTCAGGGGATTTTTCAAGAATTTTTAGAACATGATGCATTCAAGGGAGAGAATTCCTTCTTCCATAGTTGAAAAATACAAGGATACAATATGTTTTATGGTAGATATAGATCAGTGCTTAATGGAAGCTGTTGAACCAAGAACGGTATGGATTATGCCTATGGGTTATGAAATTGATGAGCAAGTATTAGATATGTATGCTCAACATCTTTTGAGCAAGTCAAATGATACCATAGATGAAAGATTTGAAACATCTAAGGAGCTAAGTTTGAAATTGCATGTTGAGCTCAGAAAAATAGAAATCAAAAGGAAAGCTCAGATGCAATTAGAGATTTATGTTGGAAGTATTGGCATAACTAAGGAAGTTGTGAGGCAAAACAGAGAAAGGATAGAAAAATTTGAGAAGGAGAAGCAAGATAAGAAACAAGGAAGTGCTCCAGAAGTCTCCTCCAGCTAGCCTAGAAAAACTAGAAGCTCTGTTGCTACCCCTGTTCCCCCAAAACCTGCCAAACCTAAGAAACCAAAAGGTAAATTATCTGGAAAAGAAGAGAAAAGGGTGAAAACTAAGGCCTCCCAGACATATAAAAACATGAAGAATGATGAAGAGGAAACTGACTCTGATATTGAAGTCAAAGAGTTAAAGGCATCAAATACAAAAGCAGCCAAGGTGTCTAAGGAGAAGCCCTTCGAAAGCAAAAGAGCAAGCAAGAGGCAAAAGACTGAAACATATGTTGAAAAGCTTACTCTTTCTGTGGATGACATCATCAAATCAGTCAATGTAAATGGTAACTTAAGGCTATGATTGAATTCTTTGCTCATTACAGTGATGCTGATAAGAGGGTTCTAGAAGAAGCAACAATCAAATATTTGAACATCTAAAATAAGGCTTTGATTGAAATAACTTCTGAAATTCCAAAAAGTCTTGCAGATATTCTAGAGTTAAGAAAAGATAATGCAAAAGGTAAAGACATGGAGATTAGGGAGCATGTGTTGATAAATTTGTGCCCTTAGATTAGTCCAAATCAAATGAACATGATATTCAAAGAAGTGAAGGATGACTTCAGGAGTAAGAAGAGAATGAATAAACTCATGCTTGGTGAAACAAATGAGATAGTCAAAGATACTCAGAAGATTCTTCTGAATGCACTAAAAAGACATAATCTTCCTATTGTTGAAAAGGAGATTGATGATGGGATTGACTCTTCAATTCTGGATGTTGAAGAGTTGAAGATCAATGAACAACAAATTGAGTTAGACAACTCCTCTATTCCAGAAGAGGAAGCAATAAACAAGGAAGATGTAAAGATGACAGATGAAACTGATGATACAGGAGGTGTTCAAACTCCTCTGGATCAATCCTGCAAAGAAGATACAGAAATGAATGTTGAAGCAAATGATCAAATTAAAGATGATTCATTGAAGAATAAAGAGCATGAAGTAGAAGAAGGAGAGGACCAAGAAGAAGAAAAGCCAAGGAGAGAAATGAAAATGAAGAAGAAATTGCAAAGGTTGATGAAGAGCCTGTTACTGCAAAATTTGAACTCAAAATTTTTTAAATTTTTGTTCATTTTCCTATACACCCCGAAACCTGTCGAGTCACAGAAATGATTAAAACTGATGACCCATTAATCCTGATCTGAAATCCTTATAGGACCTTGATCCTGACCCTATTTCACTCAATCCGGCCAACCCTAATATCTAGATGCTTCACCATTTGTGAAATTTTTATCCTCACATTTTTTGGTGTGTGGTTCACAAACTGAATAAAAATCTAATATTCTGATTGCTGGAGGTTTAAAGTTTTCTGGGTTTTTCTCTACGGCATTAGATCATATTGTAGTCTAAATTTCATAAAAAATAGAGTCATTTTGTAGAAGATACGAAGTTTTTCATCTTCAGCCCAAAGTATGAGGTTTCAAATTTGATTTTCTATGGAGCTGGATTCTATCAGAAGCTAATATTTCCCAAGGTTAGCAAAATGACTAAAGGCATTGTCATGAAGTTAATATTTCAATAGAATTTTGTTTGCCCCAAAAAGTTAATATGAAGTCTTGGGGAGGGTCCCACCAGTTTGGATGTTATAAATACTCAAAGCCTTGAAAAGTTCTAAAGCTCTAAAAATGTCTGACTTCCTTACTGATGGTATGATAAAAGTAATCAAAATGCAGTATAGTCACATGTTTTGCAAGTTCCTGAACATTGTTTATCACCGACTCAGGTTCAAGGTTCACAAAATGGTCTGACCCCCGACTCTTCTTTGTTAGTTTTTCATGAAAATGTAGAACTTCGGAGTTCCCAATAAGCGATAAGTTCTGACATCTCCACATGCCTACTGGGAGTCTTATATTGCTTTAATGTGTAATGAATGCTGATGTCCCAACTGTTTACTACCAGAGATTTCCAAATGCAAAGGGATTTTCATCTGTCATTATGCTCTGATAGATAATAGCCGCAGTGCACAAAGATAATGAAGATTGCAAACATGCCCTTTTTGGGCTCATAGCATCAAGGCGACACTTGAGTTATATTTGAGAGGTCGATGCACATGTGACGGCTCTCATAATTTAATGCAATCTTCACTAACATTCTCGTGAGCATATATGCAGAATGCGGAAGCACAGGCAAAGGCAAATATTAGGCGAGCCATTCAGATTAAACACAGGAAGCCTCTCATATCACACAACTTGTCAAATGCGAAGCTATTGATGTTGGTCGTGGTTTGCACTTGGGAGGAAGGTGGATACAAAACCATCTCAAGGAATTGGCCACCTCATAGTATGTAATGATTGCAAGAAATGTACAAAATGAATTTGCTGAAATGCTTTAGAAACTTTCTAACAGGGTATGGATGTCCATTAAAGCACAATGGAAAGTAGATTTTTGTCAAATATGATAGTTTGAAATGCTCCAGTAGCATGTATAAGAATGAAGAAGCATGGCTGAGGCCTTGAACTATTTGATACTATGCCTCAAAGAAATAATCTCGAGGCACACTCAAAGATTGCAAGGCTTGCAGTGAATGGATCTTTTAGAAAGACCACAGAAACCTTCAAGTTAAACAACATCCTTCTCATTCACCATGTGAAATGTTTGACGGAGTGTCTCAAAGAAATTGTAGTTCCATGGAATGCAACGTATGCAAGATATGTTCAAGGGCACATAGAAATATTGATACACAGGTAAAGTCTCATGGAGTAGCCAAACAAAGAAGCATCAGATGCTGAAGATGAAGTTAAATTTCTTTTCGCCAAGTCTCTCTCTACCAGGAGCAAGGTTTTGAGAAATGGAAAATGTGAGTGCTAGTCAACATATTATGCACAAACTGATTTCTGTTGAAAAGACATTCAAAATGATATAGCCATTAGCAAGCACAGAGAATGCACGTGAATAATTTGTAGAATACCTCATAGAATGCACGCATCAAAACACAGTTAAAAGTGGATTCTTGTTCTACCAGATTTGTATGTGAAGACTGGAGGCACATTTAAGGCACGAAAGCCATTTGATAGTATGCCTCGAAGATACATGTCCTCATGAAGTGCATTGATCGCAAGATATGCTCAAAGTAAATTTGTTGAGAAATCTGTGCTAGAATGATCTTTCTAGATGTTATAATGTGTAGATCCAAAGTCAAACCTACAAATGGGAAGATTGATTGAATGATCAACCCTAATCTCAAGGAATAGATTGCTGATGATAAGGTTATCGTGACATGACTTGCACTGAAGAATAGATTTTCTCACAAATTTTAGGCAACATTGGCATATGGACACCAATCAAAGAAAATGGAGATGGCGTGTTGATATTATTGTTTAAAATGCTCTAATAGATGTGTATGCATAGTTCGCGATTGGCAAAACAATTACAGTAGTTCCTGTCCTATTTCATGCTATGCTGAATGGTTGTTTCTGTAGGAGTTCAGGACAACACTGAGAGGGGGGGTGAATCAGTGTTGTATAAATTTTAACCTTTTACAAATTTCACTTTCAGGACATGAAGAAAGAAAGATATCATTTGTTACACACATGTGCACATAACTAAGAATGAATGATGATATTAAAATCTCATGAATAAATCATACACACAAACAAAGAGAAAATCAAGACACAAGAATTGCACGAGTGGAAAACCCTCCTGGGGTAGAAAAACCACTCCAAAACTGCCTCACTGGATTAACCTTAAAAAATATCTTTACAAGCCTCACTGGCTAATGTGAGTGTCTCACTGACAAATGGTCTCACTGACCTAGCCTCACTGGCATACTGTGCCTCGCTGGCTTTTCTCAATCAATCAAAACAAAAATCTCATGTGCAAGAAGTGATTACTGTTCAATCTAATTTGCACCATTTAAATCAACTCATCTTTCTTTTCAAAAAGGTTTTTCTCTGCATATCATAACTTCATAACATACATAACATTATTTGCTCATCTCTGTTTTCTTCATCAACACACACTCTGTCAATGTACTTGTGAAGCCAATAATAATAAGATCCCTCTCCACGTTCTACAAAATCATTTTCATATTTTCATGACCTTTCATATTCCAAAATAAATAGCTTCTTCTTTATTTTTGTTTCAATTTCACCTTCTGACCCTTGACATCTGCATAAACAATTCATCTAAAAACAATAGTAAGGTCACACAAAAATCTTCAATAAAATAAAATCTCTTTTACTTGTATCCTCTTCATATCCACCATGTTCATAACCTGCAAGAAATCCTGTACCAACAAATTACATCTCTATAAAATAAAATCAATTTCTTTCCATATTCCATTTATATTTTCTCTGTATAACTTTTCAATTTTCATCTTGAATATTCTTTTTGTATTCTCCAATTTAAAAAAATAAATCATCTCTCCGGTCCTCTTGTAATTTCTTTTCAAAAAGAAAATAACCCTTCATATTCTATGATCTGCAAAAACCATTTTCCTGCAAGAATATAAAATTTCATATTTATTTGTGCATAATTACTTCAAAGATTTTTTAATCTCCCTCTGCAAATAAAAAATCTCTCAAAACTTTCATCTTCTCAAACCCTTCATCTTCTCCTTCACATTTTTCATTTTCTTTTCAACAAGACTTCAAAAATCATTTTGCCTTGTATAAAGTCTTCATAAAAAAATCTCTGTCAAAACTTTATGTTCATCTGCAAATAACCTTTGATTTTCTATAATAAAAAAATTTCAATGAAATATTGTCAATCTTCCTCAATCTACACATAAAAAGCTTCACAAAAAAATACTTCAAATCCTGGAAAAAACTTTCATCAAAAATATTCATTAAATGACCCTTCTTTGCAAATATCTTCAAAAATAAACCAATCTGCCTTTTTATCTTCTCTGCAATTTTATTTAAAAAATCTTCAATCTTTCATTCCAAAAAAAATCTCCTTAAAAACTTCAACTTCAAAAAGCCACCTTTGATAAAAAAAGTATTTCACCTTTTTGTTTCTTCCTTTAAAAGATACTCTTTATATTCTCTCACAAAAACATTAATTCCTTAAAAGAAATTAACTCCACCTTTATTGTTTTTTCTGCCACTAGGAGGTTTAAAATAAGAAAGAATTTCCTTAAAGATCTCATAAAAAATCTTCGAAAAAAAACATTTCTAAAACTCCTCAAAATCTCCCACAAAAATCTCCTTAAAAATAGCTTTGAAAATCTCCTTAAAAGTAGCTTTGTAACTTCACATTTTTATTTATGTCATAAAATATGGCATTTAAAGGGGATCAACAAAATAGGATAAAAATTAAACTTTATATATTTAAATATTCAATGCTTTTGCTCCCCACTTTTTAAGCATATAAAGTCCACTTTATTTAAATAAAGCAATTTGAGCTCTCCTTCCAATTTGCTCCCATTAAATATTGATCTTCAAATATATTTGGATACTTTTTAATAAATGGAGCTCCCATTAAATAAGGTTCTTCATAAAACAAAGTCCTTTGAACATTTAAACAAGTTAGCATTTCCTAACTTAGCCATGAAGCAACATATCAACCTAAAGTATATGAACAACTCCTATCAATACCAACACCTTTTTGACATCAATAACAATCTACTTTCATCAGTTTCATTCACCAGAAGTCTTGCCAGACATCCTGACCTTTGTGAGCAGTTTTGTTGTTAAATGATTCACTCTGTCAGCTAGATTGAGTGGTGTTCGCAAAACAGATTCATTGAAAAGTTTTTAGAAACTCTTGAAGCAGAGATAGAAATTCTTTGAAGCATTTAAGTGGCAGGTATTATAGTCTGAAATGTATGATAAAAACAAATTTCACAGCATAATGCAATTGGTGGGTGTATAGAAATCTCCCACAACCTTTGCCAAATCCTCTCAGCCCGCGCTAGCAGACAAATGTGAACTTTGATAGGATATGGAAATCTTTCATAGCATGGTTGAAGGCGAGTTTCAGTAGAAGAGTTATTAAAGAGACTTTGGAAACTTTCAAACAAATGCAATCTGCACCTATTATAGCTAGAAACTATATTGTATGCGAAGGTACATACGCATGAAAATATAACAAAATTGGAGTTTGTATTATGATTCTACAGAGGTCCTTTACACTTTGTTGCAAAGTTCAGGTCAGGATCAGAGCGTATACTCATTTCGAGAGCAGTGACATTGATGAAACATCTGTTGAGATGAGCATATGGTGTACTTCTGAGGCTTTAGAATTTCTCTTGAATGCCAAAAACAACAGTTTTGAGGGTAGCCCAGTAAGCCATGAGTCCGTTGCTAATTCCAGCGAGCATTTCCTTCAGGATGCACAGAAAGTGCACGATAAATTGTCACCTTTAGATAAATTATGCCTTTGATGCGGGAGCTCTAATTCTTGTTGCAGTATCGACAGAGCTAGCAGTGCAGTTATATTACGGCCTAGGGGTGAAAAGTATAATTTGGGCTTGTGTCAAAATGGAAATTACTCTTTTTTTACAATGAGATTTTTGTTAGATAATATAATTAGAAATACTCAAATGGGAAATGCATGTAAAGGTGTGAAAACATAGGAGAGATATGTGAACCGTTACAAATGCCTCAAAATTGAATTGTCTCATAACATGCTTCCAAATGTGGAATACAAAAGGTCAGCTAAAAATGATTGTGCGACAGTGGAAGGGGAAGTTTTGGAGTTGTAACTGACTTTCCAAGAAACGGTGACGAGAAACCATAGGGATAGATTGGAAGAGTCTTATTGATGGCAGAAATCTCTCAAAAGAAGGGATCTTCTTTTTGCTATTCAGGGACAGGGGAGCAGTTGGGTTTCTCTTTCTGCACAGTTTTGTTGTACAGGGATATGGAGGCTTTGAACTCTTATTTTGTATTGGGGAAAATAAAGGAGACATTTGTGATCTGTGTATGTGTTGATGTTAAGTCTTTGCAATTATTTTCCAGTGTATGTCCTATTAAACCAGATTGTGTGAATGTTTATTTTTATTCATTAATTGAAAGGGAATCTGTTGTTTATTTCTTTCCTGGGTATTATTTGTGGGTGTTGGGTAAATGGATTTTGCATCATTTATTTACATTCACTTCATCTTGAACCAATCTTTTGCATTCACTTTCATGGCTATGGGCGGGTGTTAGTTAGCTTTTATTGCTTTCTGGTCAAAAGCATACCTAGATTTCATTCATTGCACAACTTTAGAAGGTAGCTGCGCCTTGTAAAATAAGCAGAGAGCACTTGTAATTATCCATTGCAAGTGTCTCAACTATTGGTTCATTTGTCATTCTTGTGGGCGAAGAGTATAAATTAGAAGTGACAAATCTGTTTACCAACAGAGCCCAAAGCAAGTCAATTCGGTTAACAGTACCGGTAAGAATCAAATAGATACATCATCATTTTGGGCAAGATACACTGCAGAAGCAGTGAAGGAAATTCTAGAAAGAGACAAACACATTGTAGAAGATAAGGACATTATACAAGGTCTAATAAACTTTGATACCTTATCTCTAGTACAAAAGATAAAGTTAGCCTCCATTGCTCAAGCTAAAGCCAAAGAAGACATCTTGAAGTCTCACATAGAAGACAGTGAGCTAATTGGCTTGGCATCAGAAATTTTGGAGAAGATCATGCCCACTTTTCAGAAGGATTATTCGGCATCTCCATCCGGCCAATTGAAAAATCTAATAAACTTGGTAAGTTCTCATTTTGAATCTCTAGAGAAGTCTATAGAGGTCAAGGTTCAAAAGGAATTCAATGATAAGAGATTTGATGCTCTAAAGGGGTTGATTGGAGTAGATATAATGGTGCTGGATGCTAGTATAAAGAGTATTCAAAATGCTCTTAAAGGAGGA